>CM077004.1:97277253-98517901 GCA_039090855.1 Macrothele yani
TCTTTGCCAAACACGGTGTACCAGATCCTTCCATTTCGAATATAAAGTGGCCAGAAATAACCGAAAACTTGCGGCGAGGCGAACACCTATCTGACCGTCCTGATTTGGTGGCACGAGTTTTCAAGCCAAAATCACTCATGGACGATTTGACAATTCGTGGTATTTTGGGAACATCTACCGCATATGTCTACACGATTGAGTTTCAAAAGCGAAGACTGCCACATGCTCACATTTTAATTCTTCTACGAGCCGAAGGCAAGTTTTGAACTCTGATCGTATCTATCAATTAGTGTGTGTGCTGAGATTCTAGCAGCTGATCAAATTCCGCACTTGCATGAGATCGTAACAAGATGCATGATGCATGCTCCATGTGGCATCAACAACCCTGAAGCACCTTGCATGGAAAGCAGAAAGTGCAAGAAAATGTTTCCCAAGCAATTTGAACTGGAAATGGCACAGAATGTGAATGGCTATCCATTGTATCGTAGACACCCAGGTGCCACAGCTAAAATACGAGGAACCACAATGGGTAAAAGATTCGTTGTGCCCTATAATCCGTATATGCTGGTAAAATACGACGCGCCGATTAACGTCGAAGTTTGCACTTCTCTGTGTGCAGTTAAATATAATTACAAAGGATTCGACTGTGCCAGCATGGCTGTGACTGCCGGGCAACTCCAACATAACGAGATTTCAAACTACACTGACGGAAAAAAATCCCAACACCACGAAAAAATAGTTGTAGAGGAATGAAATGGCGGCAATACATTTGTATAGGTAACACATTTAATCGATTAAGGTTTCAAGATCACAGCTTAATGTAAGCGCGAGAAGAGCCATTTTAAATGTGAAATGCTGGTACATTAATAACCGGTGTAACCACCAGAATGTTGAATGCAAGCACGCAAACGTTCATGCATTGTGTCGTACAGCTGCTGGATGTCAGTTTGTGGGATGGAGTTCCATGCCTGTTGCACGTGGTCGGTCAATACAGGGACGGTTAATGCTGGTTGTGGGTGACGCTGGAGTTATCGTCCAATGATGTCCCATACGTACTCGATTGGTGAAAGATCTGGTGATCTAGCAGGCCAATGCAACATGTCGACACTCTGTAGATCATGTTGGGTTACAACAGCGGTATGCGGGCGAGCGTTATTCTGTTAGAAAACAACCACTGGAATGCTGTTCATGAATGGCAGCACAACAGGTTGAATCACCAGACCGACGTACAACTGTACCGTCAGTGTGCGTGGGATAACCACGAGAGTGCTCCAGCTGTCATAGGAAATTGCTCCTCAGACCATAACTCCAGGTGTAGGTCCAGTGTGTCTCGGCCGCAGATAGGTTGGTTGCAGGCGCTCACCTGGCCTCCTTCTAACCAACACACGGCCATCACTGGCACCCAGGCAGAACCGGCTTTCATCAAAAAACACAACAGATCTCCATTCCGTCCTCCAATGAGCTCTAGCTTGACACCACTGACGTCGCAAACGGCAGTGGTTTGGAGTAAGTGGAATGCACGCTACAGGGCGTCTGGCTCGGAGCTATCCTTCAAGTAACCGATTTATGACTGTTCGTTGCGTCACTGTGGTGGCAACTGCAGCACGAATTGCTACCGCAGACGCGGTACGATGCGCCCCGGCCATACGCCGTACACGGCGGTCTTCCCTCTCAGTAGTGCCACATGGCCGGCCGGAACCCTGTCTTCTTGAGGCAGTACCTTCCCTTGACCACCGCTGCCAACAATCATGCACAGAGGCTACATTCCTGCCAAGTCGTTCTGCAATACTGCGGAAAGAAAACCCACCTTCTCGTAGCCCTATTACACCACCTCGTTCAAACTCCGTGAGCTGTTGATAATGGCTTCTTCGTCTTCTTAAAGGCATTCTTGACTAACATCAACACACTACGTCGAATCTCAACGATAACTAACGCTCACGAACGTTACAGCGCGTATTTACAGCAAACCTGCTTTGCATGTTCCGAGGGGCGCTAGTAGCGCCACACGTATGCGCCGAGCGCGAAATTTTCATAGACGTCATCTTACAGATCTACTCTCACCGCCTACCAACTGTCGTTTATCTAACACATTCCCTTCTTGGTGTTGGGATTTTTTTCCGTCAGTGGATATTGACGTTCGATATGTCAGTGCACCTGAAGCAATGTGGCGCTTGCTTGAATCAAACATGCATGACCGTTCGCATGCATTGATGAGACTGCCAGTTCACCTGCTAAACGAGCAACTCATCATGTTTAAAGTCGACCACGAAGAGGAAGCCTTGGAAGCTGCACGAACAGGACAAACGAAACTCGAGTCGTGGTTCCAGTTACACAAAGGAGATGCTGATACACATGCATTGATATACACTGATATTCCTTACAATTACGTGTACGTTCGTAATAATTGCCAAAACTGACAGAGAGGAAGAAACAAGATTGTCGCGAGAATGTACGTGGTTAGTGTAAAAGACGAGGAACGGTTCTACCAGCGCATGATGCTGCTTCACGTTCCTGCTGTTACAAGCTTCGAATTCCTCCGAACGGTAGACAACGTTGTTTCTGACACTTTCAAGCAAGCAGCGTTCCGTCATCACTTGATGGGCTCAGATGAAAAGTGGGATCGTTGCTTACGCGACGCTGCCACCTATGAAATGGCAAAACAACCGACACATGCGCTCGAACTGTGGAACAGATACTCGATGGACATGTCTCTAGATCATTTAGCCAACAATCTTGAAGCAGCTGTTTTGAATTTGGACTACATGACATCAACAAACGAATTGTTGTTCATGAATTGTCATATGCATTAATTGTAATTCTCGTGCCAACAGGAAATGCAATCGAAGTTCAGCTAACAACCAAGTTGTGGAAGAAGAAGAAGCAAAAAGACGAATATCATCCCTTAATGGAGAATAGCTTACTAAAACACTTCCCTTTAATGGCGTAAAACTCATATACAATTCGAGCCGAGCTTTCGCGCTTCACCGGGAGGCTTCGTCTGGGCTAAGCTTTCAAAGCCTTCTTAGAGATAACAACTTCATGCTGTTACAATTCTCACATTTGATATTATAGAACCAAATAGTTTCATTTCACGTTGAGGTCCGTGTTTAGACATATCATGTGTAGAGTCCGTGTTTTTAAACGTGTTAATGCTTCATGGAGAGGAATTAGCTGTTGTTTCCTTGATGCTTGTTCAGGAGATTTCTTCAGGCATCTGATATCTCATAAGACAAGCTTTCGTTGCATGGGTGAGGGTTGGTCATGATCTCGAGACTTTCACTCGTGGCTGTGCCAACATAGTTTGTAGAGGGTTCTATTTTTTTATCAAGGTCCAAAGTGGGATTACTCCTTTTTGGACGACTTCCTTGCACAAAGCGGTTGCAGTTTCCCCTTTTTTAACGTCTCTTTTATGCTCCTTGGTCCTTACCTGGAGTGACCTTTTAGTTAACCCAACGTATGACTTTGTACTAACATCGGTATAGATTAGGGGTTTGTCATAAACTCTCGCTGTGTTTTCTTTATTTATAGGCAGTTTTCCTGTTGATACTGTGTCGTATATAGACGCAGGAGATTTGATAGTCACATTTACTCCACACTTTTTAACAATGTTTTTGAACTTAAGAGAGAACTTAGGATAATACGTTATGGACCCACAATATCTTAAATTGTTGTTGCTTGTGGTATTAGGGGTTCTGGGTTTGGACATTTGGACCCTCCGTAATATTGAATCTAGTGTTTGATTAAAAAACCCAGCTGAAAGCCCCTTGTTGACGATGTTTGCTATTTCTTTTTCTCTAGCTTCTATGGTCGAAGAATCAACAAATGCTCTTCTGAAAAATGATCTAAAAATGGCTGTTTTGTACGACATCGGGCAGAAGGAGTTGGGGAGAATGACGTTAAGAACCACTGACGGTTTGTAGAATGCTTCCGTGTCTAGTTGGCCATCTCCTTTCCTCTTAAGAATAACGTCTAAAAAGTGCAAGGTTCCGTTGCTTTCCTTCTCATATGTAAAATTGATGGACTGATGGAAGGAGTTTATCTCTTCGTGGAACTTCTTTAGGCTTTGATATCCGTGTTTCCATACAACAAAGATGTCATCCACATATCTGAGCCAGGCCTTTGGTTTTAAGGCACAGCTTGAAACTATCCTTTCCTCCACAGGTCATAGTATAACTTGTGCTAAGATTCCCGAGATCAGTGAACCCATGGCTGCTCCCCTGGTCTGTTTGTTTCTCAATCAAAGCAGAAATAGTTGTTGCTGGTGACTAGGTTAAATGTTTTCCTTAATTCTTGCACTATTTCAGGAGAGCTTTAGGTAGATTTCAGTATTAGGTCTTCTAAGTTACCGCATGCTTCGCTTACCGGAATAGAGTGCTACAAAGAGACGACATCGAAAGAACCCATGATATCAGTCTGGTCACGTTTTAGGCTAGCTATTTTTTGAAAGAAGTCTGCGGAGGAGTTTAGAAAACGCTCAGATTTCGGTAAAATCTGGGTTCATGAAAATTACCGGGGCTATGCAAACGAAATCAACAGATGTTTTACAGATATTTTAAAATTACCGGGACAATGCAAACGAAATCAACAGATATTTTTTACTTGGATGGTCCCGGAGGTTCTGGCCCAACATTCCTGTATTCAACACTATTGTCTTTCATTCCAAGAAAAGGCGAAATTGCACTTCCATTCGCAACTACTGGCATTGCCGCAACACTACTGAGAGGTTGACGAACTGTTCACAATGGATTCAAGCTACCAGTTCCTCTTCTCGACACATCCCTTTCGTCAATGAGAACAACTTCTCCGGAGGCTAAGAAACTGCGTCAAGCTCTGATCATCATCATTGATTAAATTACAATTCTCACAGAGGATGGTCTTCGTTGTATCGACTTACTTTTGCGTGAAGTGATGAGCGACGATGAGCCTTTCGTAGGGAAAGGTTCTTCAATCGGAGGCGACTTCAGACAGACACTTTCAGTAGTCCCCAGAGGTACTCGAGCCGATGCCGTTGAAAGCTCCATAAAATCAAGCACTCTTTGGCGCATATTCACTCACCTTGCACTCAACAATAAATGTGCGCAGAGCTGGACAAAACCAACACAACACGTGGTTGTCGATTATGGGATCATGCACTTCCGGAAATTTTAGGTCTACCGTGTGATTCCATTGAAATCCCTCAGCCAATGATAGCAGAAGAAAACTTTATTTAAGCCATTTACCACAAAAACGTGAGTGAGCGACATCCAAGTCAAAGAGCTGGCAAAGCGAGTCATTTTAGTCCCAACGAACACGAAGACTCTGGAAATAAATCGTGTAATCATCGATCGCAAAACATCGGGGAGACTCTCATATCTATTACAGCTCCTATTCAATCATGTCTGAAGATCCGAATGACGTGCTTAATTATCAGCCTGAATTTCTACATGACCAAACTCCATCAGGTATGCCGCCACACGTTGCTCCTGAAAAAATTAATAATCATCATGCTGCTAAGAAATTTGATTCCTCAACAAGGACGTTGCAACAGTACTCGCATATTAATCACTGAACTGAAAATGTCATAACTGCGGAAATACACTGACGGAAAAAAATCCCAACACCACGAAAAAATAGTTGTAGAGGAATGAAATGGGGGCAATACATTTGAATAGGTAACATATTTAATTGATTAAGGTTTCAAAATCACAGTTTATTGTACGCGCGAGAAGAGCCATTTTAAATGTGAAATGCTGATACATTAATAACCAGTGTAACCGCCAGAATGTTGAATGCTAGCACGCAAACGTTCATGCATTGTATCGTACAGCTCCTAGATGTCAGTTTGTGGGATGGAGTTCCATGCCTGTTGCACGTGGTCGGTCAATACAGGGACGGTTAATGCTGGTTGTGGGTGACGCTGGAGTTGTCGTCCAATGATGACCCATACGTGCTCGATTGGTGAAAGATCTGGTGATCTAGCAGGCCAAGGCAACATGTCGACACTCTGTAGAGCATGTTGGGTTACAACAGCGGTATGCGGGCGAGCGTTGTTCTGTTCGAAAACACCCCCTGGAATGCTATTCATGAATGGCAGCACAACAGGTTGAATCACCAGACCGACGTACAACTGTGCCGTCAGGGTGCGTGGGATAACCACGAGAGTGCTCCAGCTGTCATAGGAAATTGCTCCCCAGACCATAACTCCAGGTGTAGGTCCAGCGTGTCTCGGCCGCAGGCAGGTTGGTTGTAGGCGCTCACCTGGCCTCCTTCTATCCAACACACGGCCATCACTGGCACCCAGGCAGAACCGGCTTTCATCAGAAAACACAACAGATCTCCACTCCGTCCTCCAATGAGCTCTAGCTTGACACCACTGACGTCGCAAACGGCAGTGGTTTGGAGTAAGTGGAATGCACGCTACAGGGCGTCTGGCTCGGAGCTGTACTTCAAGTAACCGATTTGTAACAGTTCGTTGTGTTACTGTGGTGGCAACTGCAGCTCGAATTGCTGCCGCTGACGCGGTACGATGCGCCACGGCCATACGCCGTACACGGTGGTCTTCCCTCTCAGTAGTGCCACGTGGCCGGCCGGAACCCGTTCTTCTTGAAGCAGTACCTTCCCTTGACCACCGCTGCCAACTATCATGCACAGTGGCTACATTCCTGCCAAGTCGTTCTGAAATATTGCGGAAAGAAAATCCACCTTATCGTAGCCCTATTACACGACCTCGTTCAAACTCCGTGAGCTGTTGATAATGTCTTCTTCGTCTTCTTAAAGGCATTCTTGACTAATATCAACACCCTACGTCGAATCTGAACGATAACTAACGCTCACGAACGTTGCAGCGCGTATTTACAGCAAACCTGCTTTGCATGTTCCGAGGGGAGCTACTAGCGCCACACGTATGCGCCGAGCGCGAAATTTGCATAGACGTCATCTTACAGATGTACTCTCACCGCCTACCAACTGTCGTTTATCTAACACAACCCCTTCTTGGTGTTGCGACTTTTTTTTCCGTTAGTGTAGTTTCTGAATTCAATCGCGGCTATGTCGTTTTCTTGCCAAGGATTTGAATTAGCTGCAAGTGACGTTAATCTGCCAATTGTCCTTAAACGCCGCCAATTTCCGATATTTCCAGCATACGCCATGACCATCTACAAATCGCAGAGACAAACATTCGAGCACGTCGGAATTTACCTCGATGAGCCTGTCTTCTCACATGGACAGCTCTATGTTGCATTTCCAAGATCTCGCATCCACAATCAGGTGAAAGTTTGCACGGAAACAAATGGACTACAAGAAAAATTGTTAATCAACTACAAATATTTTACACATAATGTTATACACTGGCGTGCAAAAATTAAGGACAAGACGGTTTTTCGAATGTAACGTTGTACAGAAGTGCTCCACATGGACTCAAATCATACCATAAGATCCCCAAGATGTAAGCATATGGGACAAGTGAGCAGAACCGTCCAAACAAAGAATCCAAAGGATACAAAGGCACTTTATTAAAAAGGTAGCTTCGAGCACAAATGGGCAGAAGACAGAAACGTCCATGTGACAGGCGGCTGCCAAGAAAAATCCAGTCTTTAGTAGGGAATATGATCACCCCTGACTGCGTTGCAGGATTTAAAACGTCTGTCCATGCTGAGGACGAGGTTGTTAAGGAGCTGTTGAGGCATCGCGGCCCATTCCTCTTGAAGCGCCAATCGCAGCTGCAGAATCGTTGCTGCCGGCTGGTGACGTGCTGCCAAGCGTCTCCCGAGAAGGTCCCGCACGTGTTAGATTGGATTTAGGTCCGGGGACCTTGCGGCCTAATCCATACGTTGAATATTTTCACTCTCCAACAGCTCTGCAACAGTCACTGTACGATGAGGTGTAGCGTTGTTGTCCATGAAGACGACCTCATGATCCACAGCACCTCTAAACAGACGCACGTGATGCAGGAGACCCTCGGTACATAGCGGACACCAGTAACTGAACCTCCTTGGAAGATGTGGAGGTCAGTACGTCTACCAAGCATGATAACGTCCCAAACGAGAACTTCCCCACCTCTAAACCGGCCTCTTTCGATGATGTTGGAGGTGTGATTGCGTGTTCCCTGCTCTCCCTAGATGTGTATACGTCCAGAATCACTCGTGAGACTAAATCGGCTCTCACCCGTAAAGAGAATTTGACCCCATTGCTGATGTTTCCAGTTCTTGTGTTCGTCGCACCACAGAAACCGCCGTCTCCGATGAGCAGGCGTTAATGGCACACACCGTACGGGTCGTCGTGCAAATAGACCACCTTTGTGCAGTCTCCTGGCCACGGTAAAACGCGATAACGGACGTCCAGTTGTCTGTTGCATGTTCCATGCGATTTCTCCCGCTGTCTGCCGTCTGTCTCTTCTCGCCTGTAGGACAATATACCGGTCATCCGCTGCCGTGGTTGCTCGTGGACGACCAATGCTAAACCCTCGGACAGCTGTTCCTGTCGTTTGAAATGTTCTCCAAGCTCGTAAAACGATGCTGTGAGCGATCATGAACTCCTCGGCCACACTAGTCACACTTCGACCTTCTTCCAACTTCCCAATGACGCGACCACGGCTAAAGTCATCCAGATGTCGTCTACTGGATTGCCTGTTGGCCATATCACACGGTGGCAGCAACTCGACGTCGTTCAAACCGATGTACAACGTGCAATAGCTTTCCTCGAATTGCTGAGCGTACATCGCCCGTGTGCTTTATACCCTTCCGCACTCTTCCCCCTACGTCATGCTGCTTATATGCACATGTCCTACCGTACCGGACCCTAGTCTATCTACTGAAAGGTCTTTCGGTTCGTTCTGCCTGCTCGTTCTGCTGTTATGCTAATTTCTCCTCTTTGTCCTTAATTTTTGCACACCAGTGTATATCGCGAAGTCTTTTGAAAAACGGAAATAAACAGCATATAATTTTCAGCACTTACATGAATGGGTTTTTACAATACAGGGTGTCTACAAATGATTGGAGCGGTTTCACGATTTTATTGTAGGTATATTATTTGACATATGATCAGGAAACTTTACAATTACATATAAGAATGCACAAAGTTTTTTTGGGCATATTGCAGGTGCTCGATATGCGGCCCTTAAGAGATTCTGCGAACATGAACTCTGTAATCAAGTTTATCCCACAAGCGAGTTAGCATGTCTCTATCAATGTGAGCAAAGGCATTTATGATGCGAGCCCGCAGTTCTGGTAGATCGCCTGGTAAAGGCGACACAAGCACTGAGTCTTTCGTATAACCCCACACGAAAAAATCGCAGTGGTTTAAGTCGAAGGAGCGTGGAGGCCATAACAGCAGTTGTTGATCATCATTCCCAGCGCGACCGATTCATCGCTTTCGAAATCTGGCGTTTAATAATTCACGAACATCGGGCGGAGCGCCATCCTGTAAGTACATGAAGTCCACACTGTCGGTGTCCAACTGCGGCATGAGCCAATGTTGCAAAATCTCCAGATACATGTGTCTGGTAATGGTCTTTTCGCAGTAAAGAATGGGCAGTAAACTTTGAATTTTGAGTCCGCACAGAAGACACTCATGTTTTGAGAATCCCGAATGTGCTCCGTGAAGACGTGGGGGTTTTCTGTGCCCCAGATTCGCACATTGTGCCTATTCACTTTGCTACTACCAAAAAAGTTGCTTCATCACTGAAGACAAGTTTATCAGAAAACACATCGTCTTCCATAAAACTTTGAAATCGCGAACAAAACTCAAAGCGACTCACTTTGTCATCGGGCGTCAGGGCTTGTAGCAATTGCAAGCGGTACGGCTTCTGCTTCAATCGTTTGCGTAAGGTCTTCCAAACGGTCGATCGTAGGATATCCAGTTCTCTACTCGATGTGGACGTCGACTTCTGTGGGCTTCGCACGAAACTTGACCCCACGAGTTCCACGGTTTCTTCAGGCACTCATGTACGACCCGTTGAATTCCCTTTACACAGGCATCCTGTCGCTTTAAACTCTTCATACCATCGCCGAATGGAGTTGGCGCTGGGTGGAGTTTTCGTAAATTTCGTTAGAAAGTGTCGTTGCACTGTTATCACAGATTGACTAACACGACATTCGAGGACAGCAAACGCTTTCTCGCTGTTGCGAACAGCGACTGCAAGGCAAGTGACTCGAGCCGTCCCAGTGGCGCAGTGTTCTAAGCGATGGCCTCTGATCATTCGTCCGAAAGGGGTCCGGGTTCGTATCCCGGTCAGGCATGGATGTTGTGTTTGTCTTACGGCACTGGCTCTCTCGCTTTCCTGGAACCAGTGACCCTAAATTAGGGACGGACGACTGCTTATAGCCCATTGAGTTGCTCACGGTGGTCGCAAAACCTACAATAAAAAAAAAATCAAGTGACTCGACTGTAAGACAGTACTGCCCTCTCGCGGCCTCCAGCGGTGACGAAAGTAAACTTTGAGCAATACGTGTCCGGTAATATCCAACTCGAACACAATGTCACTAATATTGCAGCCACAAAAAATCACAAAACTGCTCTAATCATTTGTAGACACCCTGTATTTCCTTGCAAAAATACGGCATCTATTTGATTTGTTTTCAATCTGCTTCAATTAAAAATTTCAAGCCGTCCTAAGACAGGCTATAGGCTAGTTGAGAATAATATAAAAGATAAGTTCCAGCATCTGCTTAAATGATTCTAAAGACATACCTAAACAGAGCTAATAAGGTGAACACAATTCATACCTTTGTGGTCCTGGTTCTAACTTATTCTTTTGGTATTATCAGATGGTTGAAAACATATCTTAAGGAATTTAACAGAGTTGTGCGATCAAGTTCGACTGAACATCGAACGAGACATCCAAAGGCAGCCGTAGAGCGCATCACGCCCCCACAAGAAGAAGGAGTATTAAATATTCTTGATACAAAACTCATTCACGATGCGCAAATTTGCTCACTGTGGAAATACTTTCACTCCAAATGTAATGAAAATAATATGTATGATGCAGTGACGTCGCGTGCCCATTTAGGTAGGATGTGCGCTGTTATGGGAAAAACACGCGAAAATATTATTAGGTATCCCGTGCTGCAAATTTCGCGCATTGAATTTGAACGTACAAAAGCATTTGTTTTATTTACCTGTCGTCTAATAACTTACAGTAATGATCTTTACATACATTCTATTGTACGAAAAGTCTGAGTTTCCTGTGCAAATACTAGAGTGATGAACGAATTTTTTCGTTATTTTTTTTATATAAGTTTTAAATACAGCGCGAGGCTTACTTCCTTTAACCAGCTTTACACAATCTGCAAAATCTCTGGCAGAAAATGGGACACTTAGTACAATACATCGTCAACCTAAATTGATGTCAAAATTCAAATTGTACATTTAAATCTGTGCTCATAAACACATCGATTCACACAGCGACGAAAAGACAGAAAAACAGTAACTCGTAGCAGAACGTTAAATAGTGTTTATGACTCCACGCTATTCCAAACGTAAACAAGTATGACCCGTGGTGCGTTTTTAGGTGCGCACACCCTGGGAATTCAAATCTATGCGTTGAAACAACAAGGAAATAAAAACATGACCTGTGGTTTCATTTGGAGAGCCGTTGACGACTTGGGGGCGTCCGCTGGTAAAATAGCACTCCTGCAGCAGCAGATACTACTTACTACGTTTTGTGTACTGCACGAAGGTACGAACCTTCTCCTGTTCACGAAATATTTCACAAGGAAATGAAGTTTAGCGGACAAACTTCTGCGAGTCTTATTGGAAATACATAAAAAGGAAAAAAAAATAATATAACAGCAACTCGTGCCACATGCTGAATGGCATTGTTCCGTGGAACTCACGCGGAACTCATTTTGGATAGCACACCCTTAGATTTCTGCTGTTACGTTCGAAATCACATGGAAATAAGAACGTGACCTGCAACGCCATCTGGGTAGTGCTTGTACCACAACTGTCGCCGGATGTGCGCACGCGAAACAGCACACCCCAGGATTCTAGCGCGAATGCGTTATAGTTACTGAACGAACATTTTATTCTTAATTAAAGCATTATGTGGGGAAATTAATTTTAACTACTACTCGAAGCCTTTGGACGAATTCTGGCGAGTTTTATTGGAATTAAATCCGAAAAAATAATATCGATAATATAGGTTAAATTGGTGTGTGGGTGTGCGCCGCACACCTAGCACACCCAGAATATTCGTCCCCGGTTTGATGTCATATGTGCTGCAGACAAAGAGAACACTCCACTAATGTTAAGTAAACCAGATGCTAAATTAAAAGAATCGTCTACGGAAAACGAGATTCAAAAATGGAAGCGAAAGAAACTTCATGGGGCTCATCCAAACCCGTTAGGCAGGCCTGAATTTGAGAAGAAAAACTCAAATCTGTGGTTGAAGCGATAACAATTACATGGAGAGACTATTAGGTTTATGATGACTGTTTAAGGCAAAGTGGTTGCAACCAAAAATTATAGAAAATATATTTTAAAGGAGGGTCTGCAAAGTGAAAAATGCAGATGTTGTTGTTTATGCAGTGAGACCATTGAACACGTCCGCGGAGGATGCACGACATTAGCAAACGATGATTATATGCAGCGACATAATTATTTTGCTAAGATAAACAATTAGCGCACGATACAGAACTATCAGTATCAGAAATACCATAATATAAATATGAACCCACTGAGGTACTAAATAATAAACAATACAAATTATATTGGGACCGTGAGATCAAAACAGACGTACCCATCTTTGCTCTACCAACCGTCCAGATATAGTGCTATATGACAAAAGGTAGTTGGAAACAGCCATTATCAGCATATCGGTACCGTTGGACCGTAATACTCAGAATACCTATTGAACTAAAATCAACAATTATGTGGAACTGGCTGCAGAGATTATACAGATGTGGAAGCTGAAAATAGTTCACATACGTCCACTGATTATCTCTACTACTGGTATAATTCCTCAGACTCATAACTCAGGTTGATGCTTTAAGGCCCAAAATCAAAGAAGCAGTAATTCTCGATACATGCCACATCATACGACGATTTTTGAACCATAAGTGACTATGACTTTACTTGACTTTTTGTCCGTACTGATAAGTGGACTATGCTACGGATGCAATTGCTGTAGATGAGAAAATTAAATAAACTAAAATGTAATCAAAATAATAGTAACCGACTTTAAAACACACTATTAGTAACTAACGTTACGCAAACTTTTGTTCTTCACGTTATTAAGGACTTTAATTGTTGAAAGGCGCTCAATAATACAGTCATACTAAAATATTATCTTAAAAATTAAAACTGAATAATAAATATTTCAAGAGTTCAGCATGTTCAAATTTTCAACCTTGTTGGTATGTTGTCTTGGAAGCTTATATTGTAGTTATAGTTTCACTCAGCGATATTACGGCTCGGCCTAGAGTGCACCTGCACTATGTTTTATTGACATACGAATATGTTGGGCAGCACTTCCTGAATGTTATCATCTTCTCAGAACAGTTCTGAACGTAATGTCAGCACAATCCTGAAGGTATACTGCATTGGACTTTTCATTATATCGATTGCACATAAAATAATATAAATAAAGAATATCCAACTCAAAGTTAGCAATAAAGAGTATATTATAATGATGAGTTATTAAATATGAAACCAAAAGATCCAGCGGGTGATTCTTGAGCTCTTCCCACTTTCATTCCAGTCCGAAGTCTCAAATCCTGAAAGCGTTTCACTTTGGAAATAGCCCAGCATCCTCAGCAGAAGAAATGCAACTCAAACGTTTGTCAGTAATTCATTTCCCGATAAAAACTTGAATTTCATCGAAAGATGAATTACTGGCACACGTTTTTATACCGACTTTAGGACTTTAGAAGGTGGACCTAGGAAACTTTTGCATCAGAAGAGCTGGATAATTCATGGAATATCGTAGCCGTTTTTGTAGCAATTAAGTGTAAAGCAATGAATTGGAACAGGAGTTTTTTAAAGCACAGCTGCGTAGCGCAAACAAGAATATATTGTTTCGCACTGAGTGGAGAAACAAATTTGAAGTCATGTGGATAACAAGGATCGATCGCCTTCAGAACTGACCAGTTTTAAAAATTGTTTCTCAGTCCTTGTTGAAGCCGGGAAACATCCGAATAAATAAATTCAGACTGACGTGACCTTGCATCGGTGGAATGCAATTTTTATTTTCAAATCGGACTACTACAAGCACATTCATAGCCTTTCGGAATGCAGATGTACCGCAACACCACCTCTGTTAACAGAAGAAATTCGCAAAGTCAGATAGTTATTGGTCATACTGCACACGGCTAAAAATAATCGATGCCAAACAATTGTTTTCCAATCAGTTTCTTTATTTAGACACAGGGGAGATCGTTAAACCAAGAATATAACTTAATGCCATTTAATAAGGACATTGAATATCAACAAGAGTTTAGAGATCCATGAAACGTTTTGGCTATAAAGGCTGTAGGGTGTAAAAATAATTTTCTTTTATGACTCTTGAAATCTAAGATAAATCGACAGATGCAAATATTTGCTAACACAAATGTGTACGTGGGCCACTTAGGTGAAGACTTACATTAAGAAAGCAACAAATCTGTGGACGGCTTTGTCCATAGTTCCATTTTAAACAAAAAATAGTTTTTCCAAATCGAGCTTTCAGAAGAATATGATTCATATCTGTAGAAATATATATTTACTTTAACTAGCGGAAAATTGTCTCACAGAAATTCGGAAATTCACAGATCAGTGGAATTTAAAAACTTCTTTTCAGCGCTTTCCCGCGCTATATTAGTGAATGTGAGTGAGTGTTTGTGTTGTTGGTGTCATCAATACTGTGGATACTCGAGGACCTATGTAAATACTTTTTACCAGTATTTTATTTGCGGCCCATTATGAACGAACAGACTTTTCGTTAGGACATATTTTCTGAAACACCGAAGAGGGCCAGAGCTGGCCGGAAGTTACAGCCTTTGTTATTTAGATGAAGTGTTCGGTGTAATTCATGCATATATCTATTAAATCCCTGTTTTAATTGTTATACTGTGCCTTCATTGGTTTGTTGGTGCACTGTGTTGGCTAATTGGCTAACGAGGTACTGGCGGATCCAGTGATTCGAATCGCAGTCTGGAATTAATTTGGCATCCTGATATCTGAACACCAAAAGGTCGCAACAAAAGTGGTGATCAGCAGTGGGATCCGTATGTATACCTCAGAAACAGAGTACAACCGGAGCACAGTATTTATGCCAACTTTTGCAACTTGCATAATAAGTTGAGCTCAAAGTTTCAAAAATGGAAATAATTAAAAAAATATTAGATGAACCAAAAGATGAACTCAGAAATGGACTGAAAACTTCCAAAGAAAGTTTTGAGCAGCAGATGAAACACAACAAGAAAGTTTTGAGCAAAGCTTACAACAAAAGAAAGAAAGTCTTGAGCAGCAGACGGGCAGCATAAATCAGCTGATAGCTAGAATTGGGGGGTATGAGGAAAAATTTGATAAAAAAATAGAACATACCAACTTGCGTATCGATCAGTTGGAAATTGGGCAGGTAAAATGCGTAGACCAAATAGAACAATGTGCCCAAAATTTACAGAGCGTTCGTAACTTGCGTGAGACTCAATGTAGAAATGTAAAGGAAAAACTTTCTGGTGAACGTAATGGTACTAAGTTAGAACAAAGTAAATTTTATAGGGATATGGAGAAAAGGGTACAACATTGTGAGGCAATAATAAGTTCATCGGAAGTTAAGTCACCGTGGGTGATGAGCGAAGCTTTGAGTAGGCCGACCCAAATTAAACCAGGCGCGTTTAACGGAAAGACTAGCTGGGGAGTATACAGGACCCAGTTCGAAATTGTTTCGAGTGTAAACGGCTGGAGCGAAAGGGAGAAAGCATGCGCGCTTCGGCATCATTGGGGGATGCAGCTGCTGATATCCTACAAACTTTGTCGGAAGAAAGCCGTTTAAAATATTCCTGTCTCGTCGCTGCCCTGGAACTCAGATTTGGGGAGGAACATTTAAAGGAACTCCGTGTTCTTCAGTTGAAAAATCGCAGACAGGTGGTCAACGAGTCACTTCAGGAGCTCGCGACCGACATCGATCGGATGACAAGGTTTGCGTATGGGCAATGTACGTCTGATATACAGGACACGATGGAGCAGCAACATTTTGTGGATGCAATTGCTGATCCAGACATTCAGCATTCAGTGCGCATGGCGTATTGTGACTCACTTAAGTCAGCCATCTTGCATGCAATGAAATTTGACTCTTCGCGCCATTCTAGGAGTCCTAGAAAAAGAGTTCGTGTGGCGACTGCAGCAGAAGGTCCGATCAATGCATCAGTCGAAACTAATTCGAAGAGCTTTTGAATCTCCTTCGTAGAGATGTAAAAACATCGTTCTGTTACGTCTCCTGGCCGGGGAAGAAGTGATACGCCGTCTAGAAAAGTGGAGTGCTGGTATTGTGGATTAAGAGGGCATCGCATTTTCGAATGTAGAAAACGGTTCAGAGAGGGAAAAAAAGTCGAAGGAACAGGCTTCGGGAAACCCTCAGAAGTCAGTTTCGTGGGGCGAGAACTGACGCAGCAAAAGCAGCCCCGCTCGGTGAAAGCGCACGTCACAGGTCTTTCCGGGGATTACAGTGGTTTAAGAGTTGAGGGGATGATAAAAAAACTAAATGTCAATTTGTGCTAGATACTGGGGCGGATATTACAGTAGTCCGTCCGGATTTTTTCGAGCAAATTAAGGAACCTGCAGGTTGTTTGAGGAGTGAGCAACGGGTTGAGATTCAAACTGTGAATGGTGATGGTTTAGTTGCTCTTGGAACCGCTGGCGTCGATATACGAATTGGAAATGAATGCTGCAGACACACGGCAGTGATTGCTGATATCGTTGAAAAATGCATCCTGGGTCTCGATTTTCTTAGTGAGAACGGATATGTTTTGGACCTTAAGAATGGAACCCTGAAGACGGAACATAAAAAAATGGTTCTCATGAGGAGTCAACATGGGCACGTGAGGTCGCAAAGGGTCACAGTTCTCGCAAAAGAAAAGTATGTTTTACCAGCAAACAGTGAAAGAATTCTGGCAGGATGTTTGCCTGAGCTTTCACTAGAATTTCCGATGGCAGTATGCGAAATATTCGAAATTTGCCCGTTACCGAAAAATGTACTTTTAGCGAGAGCGCTGGTAAAAACAGCACATTGAATCCCCGTAAGAATAGCTAACCTGGGTGACGTCGATGTGAAAATAACGGAAGGGTTAGCACTTTGCTCCTTGAATCCTGTGATTTCGGCGCGCAGCAGCACAGTTGGGATCCGACCCAACTCGCGCGTTGGAAGGTGCTGCGAAGTACCGGAGCATTAGCGTGACCTTGCAAGGGAGGCCACGGCGAGCATGAATACGTGTCAGCTGGGAGAGGGAACCGAGATGATATGCGAATTCGCCGATGTTTTTTCCGCAGGTGAGGATGATTTTGGACGAACCAATGTCGTTTTCCATAAAATAGATACGGAAAATAGTGCTCCAATTAAGCAACCGCCTAGACGTTTAACTTTAGCTAAACGAGCAGAAGTGGAAGAGATGTTGAGAAATATGGAGAAGGAAGGAGTTATAGAACCTTCTTTTAGCCCGTGGGCATCACCTGTTGTTTTAGTCTCTAAGCCTGACGGTACGACTAGATTTTGTTTAGACTAGAGGAAACACAATAAAGTAACTCGTAAGGATTCCTATCTACTACCTAGGATAGATGACACTTTGGATCATTTGGCTGGATCTGAGTGGTTCTCAACGCTCGATCTAAAAAGTGGCTATTGGCAGGTGAGTATGCATCCAGATGATAAAGAGAAAACTGCTTTCCTGACAGGTAATGGTTTGTGGCAATTTCGGGTAATGCCCTTTGGATTGTGTAATGCCCCCGCCACATTTGAACGTTTAATGGAAATTGTTCTTCGAGGTTTACCGTTTGAAATCTGCATGGTTTATCTGGATGACATAATTGTGTGTGGTACTACTTTTGCTAAGCATTTGGATAATATGAGAGTCGTTTTCACTAGGCTCCGTGAAGCTGGATTAAAACTGAATCCGAAAAAATGTAGATTTTTGAAAAGGAAGTGAAGTACCTAGGACATGTAATTTCTGCAGATGGCATAGGGACAGACCCTGAAAAGATTGTGGCAGTCAAAAAATGGCCACCCCCGACGAATGTTCGGGAGGTGAGAAGTTTCCTTGGGTTATGTTCCTATTACAGGAAATTTATCAGAGGTTTTTCGCAGATAGCCCGACCATTGCATCGGTTAACTGAGGCGAAAGTTCCCTTTGAGTGGATTGAAGAGTGTCAACGAGCCTTCGAGACACTAAAGTAAGCTCTGATATCAGCGCCGGTATTGGCTTATCCCAAAGCGGAATTATCATTCATCCTGGATGTCGATGCTAGTGAAACGGAACTACTGTGTTATTAGAAATGAATTATTGGCTATGATAAAAGGTATAAAATATTTCCATCATTATTTGTTCGGCAGAAAATTCTTGTTGCGAAGCGATCATGGCGCTTTGCGTTGGTTGTTTAATTTTAGAAATCCGAAGGGACAGGTAGCCAGAAGAATAGAACGTTTACAAACTTATGATTTCCTGGTACAACATCGGAAGGGAAATGCACATAAGAATGCGGATGCTTTGTCGAGAAGACACTGTCCGCAGCAATGCAAATCCTGCCTACGCGCAAAGAGCAATGATCTGCAGCCGGGGACCCAAGCGGTGCGCCAGGTGATAATTCCCCCGACCCCGACTTTACGAGATCCGCTGAGTCCGGAGGAGATGCAAAAAGCGCAGGAAGCGTACAAAGACGTTGGACGTCTGGTCCGATGGAAGCAAGAGTCACCCGACCGTCCTCCTGGGCGACGGTTGCAGCGTACGGACAGATTTTGAAAAGTTATTGGGCGCAATGGGATTCTCTTGTGGTTAGAGAGGGAATTTTATACAGAGAATTGGAAAATTCTAAGAGTGATTCGCGACAAATTCAACTGGTGGTTCCAAGATCTTTGGTGAAAGATGGGTTGAAACAAATGCATGATAGCCCGACTGGTGGACATTTTGGTGTCAGAAAAACTCTCGCGAAAGTCCGGGAACGATTTTACTGCGTAAATGGTTGGACGGATGTAGAGGATTGGTGCAGACAGTGTCACTTATGCGCGTCCAAGAAAGGCCCAATTGTAACGTATACTCTCGATTCACTTTCCTTTTGATTTTACTATCTCTGGTTATTTTATTTTTCTATGTAATTATCTTCTTACTGAACGAGATGTTATTTCACCCGCTGAATGAGATCTGGCAATGAGTGTAAGTCATGACGTGGTGGTAGCCAGTATAAATAGGCGCGTTCAACGATACCTGAGGAGAGCGTTTGTTGTTGTAGAGAGAGAGAGCGTTTGTTTGTTGTATAGGGAGAGCGGTTGTTGTATACGGAGAGCATTTGTTCATGTGCAAGGAGCTACGTGTTATTTGAGTAGCTGTGTGTGATGATACCAGTAGAAGTTCATAACAAAAGGTTTTAAGTAAGTACGTCTTTCTCAGTTCATAGTACTATCAGACCTCTGTCTGGCTGTTAGGTTTATTTCATTTAGTGTTATTAGTAACAACCAGCATAAGACTTTATTCAACTTAATTACTACTACAACATTACTACCAGTTATAAGTTTGTTCATTACTATTACTACATTACTAGCAGGAGACTTTATTCAGGATCTTAATTAACTAGTAACAACAACCATTTGAATTCACTATTAGAAGCTTAGTACAAGCATTGAATTCATTATAATATTAGTGAAAGCTATATTCACTGCAATTAGCTTAGTAGTAAAAGCGTTATTCATTATAATTGGCGCCCGAACTTTTCTCGAACACGAGGTCTTGACAATTATTACCCATGTCTTCCTTACCTGAGACAACTTCAATTTTCCACCCTAAGGCAAGTTTCGATGGTGATGGTGTTTTTTGACAATTTGCAAGAAGCCTGTGGGTCTCACTTTGATATGAATGATCTACACGTACCCAGGCATTCTTCACAATTTCGTAATGCACCAGCTTCCTGTTACTCTGAGTCGCGGGTCGTACCTGAGGGAGTTCAATCCTCTCAGCGAAGCAGAATGCTTGCCCATTTCGTGCCGCATGCAGGAACAATTCATTTCAATGGGTTGGAGGGATCCTTAAAGTTCCTCGAAGATCTGGAAGATCATTCTGATCTATACAATATTCCTGAAGACTGCAAAGTACAAATCGCAGGCACTTGCTTGAAGGATACCGCTAAGACCTGGTATCGGCAGTGGAGAGTGTCGAACCCGGATTCTCATTATGAGAATTTCCGTGCAGAATTTTTGGAGGTCTTTCCTTATGGCCTCAGTCGAGCTAGCCTTGTACAACAACTTTTTTCTCGTCAGCAAGGACCCAACGATAGCCCTGTTGCATTTGCATTGGAAACAACACGCTTATATAACTTATGGGATCCACATGCCAGTCATGTTGACATGTTGGATACCCTATTGCAGCAGCTCGACCCATTTTTGCAAGATTTTCTTGAGGTTCGACACCCTGCTACAATTCATGAATGCCTTCGCCTCATAAGAACGTATGAAGAGCGACATGGCAAACATGGTTCAACTCACCATGCTCGGGCACCCCGCGAGGCTTATTACGAAAACCCTCAGCGGCATTATAGGCATAATGACTTTCAGCGCGAGCATGCACAAGTGCACACCCAAGCTTCATACGTTCCACCACACAGAAGAGTGGCAAACCAACAGCGAGTTTCTGAACAATCTTCGGGATATCGTACAAATGCACTGTATGCTCGACCCCGTTCCAATCCGCAGCATTTGGAACGTTTTCATGCTCAGGACAATGATGATTTTTCTGCCCGTGCTGAAGGAAGAAGTAATAGATATTGCAATGTAAACAGACACGCGGAGTTCCCGACGCAGGTTTCACGCAGTTTTCCTCATCGTGAAAATTTTCCCGATACCCGGCAGGGTCGAGGTTTCAGACCGCATGATAATCCAACCAGGAATCCTTTAAACTTCCAAAGGAAGTAGACCAAGGGTCGGTCCTGCTTCCTGATACCAAGCATTCTGACCCTAAAACAGTATTAGTGACTGTCCAAACTCCTCAGTTGCCTGATGTATTCTTGACAATTGAAGATATTATTGTCGAGACAAAGTTCGACACTGGTTCTGAAATATCAGCCCTAAATACGAAGTTTTGCACTGACAATTTTCCTGCAATACTCGTTCAGCCTGCGACACAGTATTTGCGAGGTGCAAATAACGAAATCTTCAGTATCACAGAAACTGTCACATTATCGCTAGGGCTGGGAAAGGCTCGTTTTACGCATTCTTTCCTGCTTATAGACGAACTACCTGTTAAATGTCTAATGGGAATGGACTTTATTCATACGTTTCAAATAACTTTGAATTTCGTACAACATGTGATTTCCTTTCCGGAACCTGTCGAAATGATTCCTACGGTTCCTATGGATATAACGAGTTTGTTATTGAGTAACCAATTGAATGAGAGGCAACGAAACCAGCTTTCTCTACTTTTACAGGAAAGCCCTGGTTTATTTTCTGATCAACCTGGTTTCACACAGGTGGTTTATCATGTGATTGACACTGATGGTTCGAAACCGATAGCGACGAAACCTTACCTTTGTGCTCCACATAAGAAACAGGACATGCAACGTCAAATTGCTGAAATGATTAAACAGGGCATAATAAGGGAATCAACAAGCGCCTGGGCTGCTCCTGCCTTTTTGGTTCCAAAGAAACAACCTAATGAATTTCGTTTTGTGACAGATTTTCGCAAGCTCAACCAAGTCACAAAAACGATCAATTATCCACTACCTGTCATGTCACATATTTTGCATGACCTGTCGTCAACCAAATGGATGTCAACATTGGATTTGGCGAGTGGATATTGGCAGGTAGCAGTACATCCGGACTCTGTCGATAAAACAGGCTTTGTGACTCCTTTTGGGGCTTATGAATACCTACGTATGCCCTTTGGATTAGCTTCTGCACCTTCTACTTTCCAAAAGCTTATGGATACGGTTCTCACATCTGTTCTGGGCCCCCATGTGCATGTATATTTGGATGACATTATTTTTACATCCGAGACTTTTGACGAGCACCTTTCTCTGCTCAAACAGGTGTTCCAACTCATATACAATGCTGGCTTGACGTTAAAACCTAGTAAATGCCAGATAGCGAGAGACGAGATTGTATATCTGGGGTTGAAAATCACTCCCCACGGCTTATTTACGGATAATGAAAACATTAGGTCTATTGCTGACTTTCCTTGGCCTAAAACAGCAAAAGAACTATCACGCTTTCTGGGAATGACCGGATGGTATCAGCAGTTCGTCCCCGCTTATGCTACAATCTGTGAGCCATTGTATGCTTTGAAACGTAAATACAAGAAGTTTGTTTGGACACCTGAGGCTAACGCTGCTTTTGAAACATTGAAGTCTGCGTTGACTCAGCCTCCTGTGTTGGCTTTGCCGGATCATACTAAGGAATTTGATATTTATACTGACGCATCCGGAGTTGGTCTTGGTTGCGTTTTGTCACAAGCTGGGCATCAAATAGCTTTTGCGTCTCGTACTTTAGCCAAAGCCGAACGCAATTATTCAGCTACGGAACGTGAATGTCTTGCTGTTGTTTATGCTCTTGATAAATTTCAATGTTATCTTAACGAATTGACAGTTAACATAATTACGGATCATTCTGCCCTTCAGTATTTGAATTCTGCTAAGCAACTCAAAGACTTATGAAGTGAGCTCTGAAGTTACAAGAGAGCAATATCAAAATTTCGTATCAGCCAGGTCATAAGAATCAATTACCGGACGCATTGTCTCGCGTTCCGATTAGTGGGGTCCCCACAGAAACTACTCCTGGATGTCAGCCTTTACTTCTAATAGCTGATATAACATCCAGAGAGCAGATAATGGCAGAATTAATAGATGATCCAGATTTCGGGGATATCTATAATTTTTTGCTTGCGGTTTCGCCCCTACAAAGGGATCCTTCTCTGGCTGGAAGGTCACAACATTTTGAAGTCATAGAGGGTCTTCTTTACTATACGAAATCTAGGACTACTAGGGCAGAGTTTCGCCCATGTATTCCGCGAAACCTTAGAATGGCCCTTTTAAACGAATTTCATGACAAACCTCTTGCAGGCCATTTAGGTATTCGCAAGACCCGTTGTAAATTGCGGGATGTTGCCTATTGGCCTGGCATGTACCAAAGTGTGCTCGCATACGTTCAATCATGTCACTTGTGTCAGATTAATAATTACCGTAATGTAAGACCGGCCGGTCATTTGAAATCTAGTTCAAGTTCTCATGTTTTTGATATTATTTCCATAGATTTATTGGGACCTTATCCTTTAACTGTTAAAAACAAAGCTCGTTACGTTTTAGTATTAACTGATAATTTTTCTAAATGGGTTGAAGTTTTTACCATTAAAGCCGCTACGGCAGAAGTTATTTGTAATGTATTAGTTAATGAAGTATTCTCTAGATATGGTGCACCTAATAAAGTAGTTTCGGATAATGGTCCTCAATTTATTTCTGACATTTTTGAAAGAATGTGTGCGAGACTACACATTAAGCATAAATTTATTTCCCCATATCATCCCCAGAGTAATCCTGCGGAACGCGTAAACCGCACGCTTGTTAAAATGTTTGCTACATTTGTCATGGATCATCACGAACGATGGAATGACCATCTTGAGCTTTTTCGTTCGCCCTCCGCTCGTCTGTTCACGAATCTACTAAAATTACTCCTGCAGAACGTTTTCTGGGTCGCAAAATTAAAACCCCTTTTGAAGATTTAACGGGGATTATCGACGAACTAAACCAGCGACCAACTCCACAATCAGTACGAATTATGGCAGAAAAAGCTCGTGTTGCAATGCTAGGAGCACAAGCGGCTCAAGCAAGATATTATAATACTAGGCGTAGGGAACCAGATCTTGTCGTTGGAGATCTCACTCTCGTGGAAACGCACTTCCAGTCTTCTGTTTCTCATACTTTAGTGAAGAAATTTGCACCCAGCTACGAAGGTCCATATCGGGTGGCAAAGGTGTTTGAAAATAACATTGTTTTTGAAAAACCTGACAACCAATTTCAATACGTACACGTTGCTCAGTGTCGCAAGTATCATGAACGAAATATCGATTTTATAATCAACCCTACTCAACCTTCTGTTCCACAGACTCAAGAGTCTATATCTCACGATCAACCGCCAGAAATTTTGGACGAACCAACAAACATTTTTGAAGAATCTCCAGTGATTTTTTCTTCACCCTCCCCTCCTTAAGACGGGTTTCCAAACACGCAACCTGATTCTCCCATGAGACCAAGGTTCGAATCAAGTTCTTCAAATACTAGTATCGTTCCTTTCCCTCCAACCATTGCCAAGACTATTGCTGCACCATTTCTTGATAACTCTGCACCAACACAAGCTCCTACTTTCTTTAATACCTCATCAGAGAGTATTCCTATAGGCAGACATAAACATCGCCCTGCACAACCACTAAATTACAGCAGCGACTCAGAGGCTTCGGATATTTCTGATTTATCAGTTATGAACAATAATTTGACTATTACAACCCGTCCAGCACCACCAAAAGCTGGTCAAAAACGTAGCTTGTCTCCCCAATCTGCTTCGCGGCAACAGCGACGAAGGCAGAGATCCTTGCATCCGCCTGGGTTTCGCCCCTGGAACCTACGCTCAGGGCAAACAGGGCCGATGCCTGCTGCTACTCTCATGCCACGAGGGCGAAAACGAAAACAAACGATGTGGCCGGAGCCACGTCCGTCCAAAAGAATGCTGGAAGGACACCACGGGCCCCAGCACAAAGGGACTACATATCAAAAGCCTGGGGAGCCCGTTCCTGTCAGCCGCAGGGATTTCCGGACCACCAGACTTCAGCCGTTCCTGACCGTTCCTATCAGCTGCAGGGATTTTCGGGCCGCCAGACTTCAGCCGTTCCTGACCGTTCCTGTCAGCCGCCGGGATTTCTTGACCGACAGAATACAGATGTTCCAGATCCATTCAAATCCTTGAAGCGCGCTACGCCACCTGAATTTACCAGTCCGATTAGGCCTGGAAAACGTTATCGTACTAGAGTTTTTTATGCGTCCTCGAGATAAGTAAGTTCTCGTGGACAGGTTCTTTTCTCCGTTTGTTGTTTTTCCTGCACGACCAGTTGGCGTGTCAAAATTTCTTTTTTTCGTGTGGGCCTATGCATTCTTTTTTGTGTATATATGTGTTTTTTTTTATATTTCTTCTATGTCCATCTACTAATCCAAATTTTTTTTTATATATATCTATGTGCTTAGGGGTAAAATAATAAAATTGTTACTGTTAGGCAGTTCCAGACAATCTTCGCTGCTGATACAGTTGGTGTGTATTCAACGAATAATGAGAACGTAATTTGAAATTAAAAAAGTGATTCCTGCTAGGCAGAATAAAAGGAAGGTATGCCGATGCAGGTTTGTTTTGTTCAAAAATACAAGTGTTTCACAGAAGAATACAGATTTCTTGATTTTGTCATGCCAAGTTTGATATTGTAAATACTGCTGCCACCAAACAACAAAACAAAAACGAGGTCGAGAAACGTCAATCAACGAAGTGTAAGACTTACACTCCAAAATTGATAGGTTTTTCGGAAAAAAAAAATTAAGGGGGAGATGATGTAATGTATACTCTCGATTCACTTTCCTTTTGATTTTACTATCTCTGGTTATTTTATTTTTCTATGTAAATGATCTTCTTACTGAACGAGATGTTATTTCACCCGCTGAATGAGATCTGGCAATGAGTGTAAGTCATGACGTGGTGGTAGCCAGTATAAATAGGCGCGTTCAACGATACCTGAGGAGAGCGTTTGTTGTTGTAGAGAGAGAGAGCGTTTGTTTGTTGTATAGGGAGAGCGGTTGTTGTATACGGAGAGCGTTTGTTCATGTGCAAGGAGCTACGTGTTATTTGAGTAGCTGTGTGTGATAATACCAGTAGAAGTTCATAATAAAAGGTTTTAAGTAAGTACGTCTTTCTCAGTTCATAGTACTGTCAGACCTCTGTCTGGCTGTTAGGTTTATTTCATTTAGTGTTATTAGTAACAACCAGCATAAGACTTTATTCAACTTAATTACTACTACAACATTACTACCAGTTATAAGTTTGTTCATTACTATTACTACACTACTAGCAGGAGACTTTATTCAGGATCTTAATTAACTAATAACAACAACCATTTGAATTCACTATTAGAAGCTTAGTACAAGCATTGAATTCATTATAATATTAGTGAAAGCTATATTCACTACAATTAGCTTAGTAGTAAAAGCGTTATTCATTATACAATGACACGATGTCGCGGCCGAATGCAAGTGTATAATGTGGGAGCACCGTTCAAAAGGGTAGCCATTGATGCAATTGGACCCTTTCCTAAGTCGGAGGATGGCAACAGATATTTGTTGGTGATTATGGACTATTTCACCAAATGGCCGGAAGTCTTTCCTCTGGAAAATCAGGAAACAGTTGCTGTTGCCGAAATTCTCGTCAGTAGATTGGTGAGCTCTCATGGGGTTCCTCTTGAATTGCATTCCGACCAGGGGCGGAACTTTGAGTCTAAAGTGTTCCAAGAAATGTGTAATTTACTCGGTATTAAAAAGACTCGAACTACGCCACTTCATCCTTAGAGTGACGGAATGTGTGAAAGGTTCATACGCACCTTGGGACAGCAGCTTTCATTATTTGTTAGTGAAAACCAGAAAGATTGGGACAGGCTTGTTCCGCTATTTTTGTTGGCGTACCGAGCTGCGGTGCATGCAACCACAGAGCATACCTCGAGTATGATGTTGTATGGGCGAGAATTACGTCTCCCCTGTGATTTGGTGTTTGGACGGCCGGAACCAATTGCCCAGGATTCTAGCACGTATGCCACAGAGCTTACCAGGAGATTGGAGAAGATACATAGTTTTGCTAGGAAGAATATTCGAATAGCTACTGAACGAATGAAGACCAGATCTGACGTGCAGGCTGCGGAGAAAGTGTTTAAGGAGGAAGACTTAGTCTGGCTCTATAACCCACGAAGGCGAAAGGGAAAGTCACCCAAATTGCAGCGCCCGTGGGAAGATCCTTATGTAGTAAAGAAAAGAATCAACGATGTTCTTCACAAAGTTCAGTACAATAATAGACCAGTTAGAGTTATACACCTCGATAGGCTTAGACCGTATAGGGCAGGAAATACCGAATCATAAACGTTTGAAGGATGAGTGACTCAGGTGATTGGTTAGTTACCCGTTGGTTGACTTGTTGATGTGAAAAGATGAGAAGCGGAGAGCCTGAGAACATGGAATGAGTTTGTTGGTTGTAATAATTTTGTATAGGGTACTCGGTGTTGTGTTCTATTGGTGGAAATATTTTAATATTGCAATATGTCGTGTGCCGTGGTAGTGGAACTGTGTAATGTAAATTAATTATGTAGTGTCGTATTTGTGTACTGCCCTGGGGCGTGGCAGTGTAAATAATTATGCAGGTATGCATGGAATGTGGGCGCTCCCTGAGATTCGTTAGAAAAGGGGATGTGGCCGGGGAATGTCAAAGACCAATTCAAGGCGTTTGTTTTGAGAAGGGCAGAGACGACGATGCACAAAGAAAGAGGGGTACTCATGAGTTCTTATCTAGGGTAGGCAGTTCTGGCTGGTGGAATCGCTGCGAATCGCAGGTAGCTTATATGCACTCGAGACGAGTTGCATTTTAAGAAGGGGACGATGTGACGATACTCCCCCTCGCATAATTAATTGGCGAGAGGCGTGGTTAATTGACAGTAATTTAAACTTGATTGGGGGTTTTAATTAACAGAGAGTTATAATTTAAACACTTGCGTGGGGCGGTATATAAAGAAAAGATCTTCTAGCACTTTGAATTCAAGTGGCAAGTTGCAGGTGTTTGCCACGAGAACAAAGAGCACATAAACGGAAATGTGACGAGTCAGAGTTTAAAAGCCATTTCCCATGACTCAAAAATATTTGGACGGCAAAAGTGTTTGAAGCTTTTGTCTGTGCCGCGCGCAAAACAATGGGAAAGCTCTTGGACTTGAAGAGCGGTTTATAAAATATGTCGCGGTTTCGAGTGGTAGAAATCACCGCTTACCAACGTTTTGGATAAGGGAGATTGTTGTTGAGAGGGACAGAATCCGATTGAGAGCCGAGAGAATGAGGAAGGATTTTTCCTCGCGCTAGAACAATTGCTTTCCGTCTGCGTGCTCTTGCGTTCTGAGCATAAGAAGGGAAACCAGCTAAAAGCATAAGCTGATGAATAACCAGCATGAACTTTACCTGAAAACTTTCTTCACCTCGCCGAACCACGGATGCCTGTCGTAAGGAGCCATTTCAGGTGAAATGCCGACAGGGACATAATAATTACGGGCTCCTCGCTCATCCAGAGAGAGAGGGGAGGGGGAAGAAACGGCTGACACCAGGAACCACGGAAGACCCACCCTGTGGATAGAACGTCTGAAATAACCGCTAGCTTCTTCGTGAAGAAAGCTGTTAGAGAACTTTGGTGCGTGTGTCTGAGTACGTGCGTTCAGCGACTAGGAACGACGTCATTTTGACCAAGAGACCGTAAGCAACGTGGCCTCCTTCAAAGAAGAAAAAGAGCTACTCGTAGTGCCAACATATTAGTGAATGTGAGTGAGTGTTTGTGTTATTGGTGTCACCAATACTGTGGATACTCGAGGACCTATGTAAGTACTTTTTACCAGTATTTTATTTGCGGCCCATTGTGAACGAGCAGACTTTTCGTTAGGACATATTTTCTGAAACACCGAAGAGGGCCAAAGCTGGCCGGAAGTTACAGCCTTTGTTATTTAGATGAAGTGTTCGGTGTAATTCATGCATATATCTATTAAATCCCTGTTTTAATTGTAATACTGTGCCTCCATTATTTTGTTGGTGTACTGTGTTGGCTAATTGGCTAACGAGGTACTGGCGGATCCAGTGATTCGAATCGCAGTCCGGAATTAATTTGGCATCCTGATATCTGAACACCAAAAGGTCGCAACAAAAGTGGTGATCAGCAGTGGAATCCGTATTGTATACCTCAGAACCACAGTACAACCGGAGCACAGTATTTATGCCAACTTTTGCAACTTGCACAATAAGTTGAGCTCAAAGTTTCAAAAATGGAAGGGATTAAAGAAATATTAGATGAACTGAAAGATGAACTCAGAAATGGACTGAAAACTTCCAAGGAAAGTTTTGAGCAGCAGCTCAAACAACAACAAGAAAGTTTTGAGCAAAGCTAACAACAACAGAAAGAAAGTCTTGAGCAGCAGACGGGCAGCATAAATCAGCTGATAGCTAGAATTGGGGGGTATGAGGAAAAATTTGATAAAAAAAATAGAAGATACCAACTTGCGTATCGATCAATAGGAAATTGGGCAGGTAAAATGCGTAGACCAAATAGAACAATGTGCCAAAAATTTACAGAGCGTTCGTAACTTGCGTGAAACTCAATGTGGAAATGTAAAGGAAAAACTTTCTGGTGAACGTAATGGTACTAAGTTAGAACAAAGTAAATTTTATAGGGATATGGAGAAAAGGGTACAACATTGTGAGGCAATAATAAGTTCGTCGGAATTTAAGTCACCGTGGGTGATGAGCGAAGCTTTGAGTAGGCCGACCCGAATTAAACCAGGCGCGTTTGACGGAAAGACTAGCTGGGGAGTATACAGGACCCAGTTCGAAATGGTGTCCAGTGTGAACGGCTGGAGCGAAAGGGAGAAAGCATACGCGCTTCGGCATCATTGGGGGATGCAGCTGCTGATATCCTACAAACTTTGTCGGAAGAAAGCCGCTTAAAATATTCCTGTCTCGTCGCTGCACTGGAACTCTGATTTGGGGAGGAACATTTAAAGGAACTCCGTGTTCTTCAGTTGAAAAATCGCAGGCAGGAGGTCAACGAGTAACTTCAAGAGCTCGTGACCGACATCGATCGGATGATAAGGCTAGCGTATGGGCAATGTACGTCTGATATACAGGACACGATGGTGCAGCAACATTTTGTGGATGCAATTGCTGATCCAGACATTCAGCATTCAGTGCGCATGGCGGATTGTTACTCACTTAAGTCAGCCGTCTTGCATGCAATGATATTTGACTCTTCGCGCCATTCTAGAAGTCCTAGAAAAACAGTTCGTATGGCGATTGCAGCAGAAAGTCCGATCAATGCATCAGTCGAAACTAAACTCGAAGAGCTTTTGGATCTCCTTCGCAGAGATGTTAAACATCGTTCTGTTACGTCTCCTGGCCGGGGAAGAAGTGATACGCCGTCTAGAAAAGTGGAGTGCTGGTATTGTGGATTAAGAGGGCATCGCATTTTCGAATGTAGAAAACGGTTCAGAGAGGGAAAAAAGTCGAAGGAACAGGCTTCGGGAAACCCTCAGAAGTCAGTTTCGTGGGGCGAGAACTGACGCAGCAAAAGCAGCCCCGCTCGGTGAAAGCGCACGTCACAGGTCTTTCCGGGGATTACAGTGGTTTAAGAGTTGAGGGGATGATAAAAAAACTAAATGTCAATTTGTGCTGGGTACTGGGGCGGATATTACAGTAGTCTGTCCGGATTTTTTCGTCATTTTGACCAAGAGACCGTTAGCAACGCGGCCACCTTCAAAGAAGAAAAAGAGCTACTCGTAGTGCCAACATATTAGTGAATGTGAGTGAGTGTTTGTGTTGTTGGTGTCATCAATACTGTGGATACTCGAGGACCTATGTAAGTACTTTTTACCAGTATTTTATTTGCGGCCCATTATGAATGAACAGACTTTTCGTTAGGACATATTTTTTGAAACACCGAAGAGCGCCAAAGCTGGCCGGAAGTTATAGCCTTTGTTATTTAGATGAAGTGTTCGGTGTAATTCATGCATATATCTATTAAATCCCTGTTTGAATTGTTATACTGTGCCTCCATTGGTTTATTGGTGTATTGTGTTGGCTAATTGGCTAACGAAGTATTGGCGGATCCAGTGATTCGAATCGCAGTCCGGAATCAATTTGGCGTCCTGATATCTGAAGACCAAAAGGTCGCAACAATATTATATTAGTGTCTGCAAGCTAATGAAATTTGCATCAACGTGGTATAATAATATCCGTTTCTGTTTAAACTATTATTCTCAAAGAATGGTTTGCGTATTTTTTACCTTTTGTTATATTCCGTTTTGTGCTTCACCTCTGAATGAGTAAAATCGTTTCCATGTAATCAAGAGAAGGCTGTATTAAAAAAACAACTTCCACTGAATCTTGCGCTTTAAGAATATCAGAATTACACTCTTTTTAAAAAATATGAGAGAATAGCGGGCTGACAACGCTGTTTGATATTTAATTTAGGTTCTTTATCACGTGTATTCAACATTTGAATCTGAAAGCGTTGAGTAACAGATCAGAAGTAAAAAGAGCCGTAAGCTTTATAAAAGCTTTTAATTGAAGATTGGCGAAGTTTTCTTTTCCCATATAGCGAAAAAAAATGTCGATTTATTAGTTACAGACTTTTTGGGAACTTCTATTAATTAGGGTATTTTTGGTACTCTTAAAAGCTGTTTATTCTAGTGCTCAAACGAATTAACTTCCACGGTTGGATTAAATTCACTTAAATCAGAAGTCTGGAATTTACCTATATTGAAATCACTGACTATATTTTTGCGCTACATCTGCATGGTCAAAATTTGGTGTCCAGTTAAAAGAAAAAATGGCAATTTGTATTTCCTTTTCTGTCTGTGAACCAAATCTTGTCGTTAATATCATCAAAAACGTAATAATTAGTATTAAATAAAAGAAAAAAATGCAGCGTTCTTTAGTGTCACAGTATGTTTCTCAAGTCTTCTGCAGAAATTCAGATGCCAATACAGCTTATAGTGAGTTTGAACATTCAAATGTTTTTCATGGGTTTTTTTAGCACGTCTTATGTAAAAAAAGATCGTGCTTATGTTATCGGTTTGTCCGTCCGTCCGTGTGTACCAACGATATCTCTGCAACTATTAGTCCGATTTGAAAACTTCTTTTTGCATTGGGAAGCTTGAAACATGCGAATGATGATCCTTTATTTCGTTTTTTTTTACGATGTACAATTTCGCCGCTATATGGCGTAAATGCAGATGATGTCGAATTCAAAAATAAGTTTTATTCCACATATTTGCTTCTAAACATCCGATTGAAAAAATTATTTTATCTTTCGATTCCATTTATGTCGAAGAGTATTTTAGATATAGTTACTTTTTCAAATTACGCATAGATTTTCCGCTAGGCGGCGTAAAAGTAAATTACATTTTTCTCGATAACCCTTCTTCTAAAACTCAGATTTGAAAAAAAATTCTTCAGCGGATACATCTCCTGATGAATAATCTTTTGCATATATATTTTTTGGTAAAGAATACTTTGGCCATCAGGGGGCATAAGTGTTAATTTTTGCTTCTGATGTATTTTTCATAAAATCTGAGCTTCTAAAATATCGATAGAAAAAATTCTTTCGTGGACTGATGCCACTCACATCGATAAACCTTTTTGGAATGTTTTCTCCTAAAATATTCCACAGTTTCTACGCCAGGGGGCGTAGATGTATATCATATTTTTGTCAATATCTCTACTTCTAGGAGTCCGATTTGAAAAATTCCTTCTTTGTTGGATAGTGTTTTCCGTGTGACACGTTTTTTATATAATTTCAAAAGTTTCAAGTAATTCATAGACTTTCCGCTAGGGATCGTAAAGGTAAATTGCGTTTCTCCCTATATCTCTGCTTCTAGATCTCCGATTTGAAAAATTCTTGCTGCACCGGATACAGCTCCTGGTGGTAATCGTTTGCACATTATTTCTAATTTTTGTAAAAAATGGTTTGGCCACCAGGTGGCTTAAGTCTTAATTTCCGCTTCTGATGTATTTGCAGCGAAATATGAGCTTCTAAAATCTCGATTGAAAAAAAAGTTGTTGACCGATACTGCGCATGTCGACAAACCTTTTAGGAAAAATTTCTTCTTGAAATAATGCATGGTTTCTACGGCAGGGGGCGTAGATGTATATCTTATTTTTGTCTCTACTTCTAAGAGTCCGATTTGAAAAATTCCTTCTTTGTTGGATAGTGTTTCCGATGCGAAATGGTTTTCCTATAAATTCAAAATTTACAAGTAAATCATAGACTTTCCGCTAGGGGGCACAAAGTTAAATTGCGTTTTTTGCGTTATTTCTGCTCCTAAAACTCCGATTTGAAAAATTCTTCCTGTATCGCCTACAAGACTTGATGGAAAATATTTTTCACATAACTTCTAATGTTTGGTAAAGAATGGCTAGGCCACCAGGTGTCATAAGTGGTTATTTCTGGTTCTGATGTATTTGTAGCAAAATCTGGGCTCCTGAAAACTCGAATAATTTTTTTTTTCTTGAACCGATACCGCTTATATGGATAAACCTTTTGAGAATACTTTCTTCCTAAAATAATGCATGGTTTTCCCACCAGGGGACGTAAAGTCACATCTTATTTTTGTCGATATCTCTGTTTCTAAGTGTTCGTAAGCTCACGATTCCGTTTACAGCAATATCTGAGCGATTAAAAACCCGATTGAAAATCTTCTTTTTCTCGTCAGATCTATTGTTTTCCATACCGGTTCCATTGGCTTTGAATAGCTTTGATAAATTTAATTTGCGTCAGAACGAATTCAAAAGACGTGCTTATTACACCCGAAAATTCGGTGTCATCTTTCTTGTTATTTGTTGGAGACGCGAACAACTCTATGGGCTATGAGCAGTTGCCAGTTATTAATTTAGGGCCACTGATTCAAAGGAAAGGAGAGAGCCAGTGCCTTAAGCAAAACACAACATCCATGCCTCGCCGGAATTCGAACCTACCTTGGACGAATGGTCTAAAGTCAGTGCCTATGCCACTGGGCGACCTTTTCATGTGGTCGCAGCGCTCATTCATTGATTATGTTGTTCCTCATATAACCAGTATCGGTATTCACGCGTTCTCTTAGAAATACTTCTTGCCAAAATCAGCAGTCTTATATACAGTATGTCAAAGGCGATACAAGTACAGACAGGATATTTCATTCCTTATTGCGTCATAACGAGTTCAGGTAACTCAGTATAACATGTAACCAATTTTTCTTTAAATCGCATTCTTTAATTCTATTTAACTTAGAATTTAGTCACAAACTAAAGGAATTATGATATACCCGTAGTAGTTACATATCGCCATGTAGTACTAGGAAATGCGTGCTATAAGTTTCTTTTTATTGTCGCTTTGCTGTCATTGTAACCTTAATTTGAATGGCATATTCCTCCTAGGCAGCAATTCATATTATGCGCGACAAAATTACCCACACTTTAAACAACATTTTGTCTTGGTATCAAAACGAAAAATAGCCCCACAATAACTCCTTAATATGAAAAATAGTCCCCCTTCAAAACATAAATACGCGTATCATTGGCTACATGGTGACGAACTGACTTGGAGTTTCAGTTTTAATTGTACAAAAACAAAGATAAATTATCGTAACTAGATGGTTACACAGGCCCATAAATTTAACTTTCTGACCGGGGTTTACATTAATTTAAGTGATTTAGATTAATTTTGCTACGCTCATTTCAAAAATAACATTTACTTTTCTCCACCGCGTAACGATTTTTCACAATTGCAAAAACAGAATCATGAATAGTATATATATTTCTTTTTTTGATTGGAGGTTTAACGACCACCGTGAGCAACTCAATGGGCTATAAGCAGTCGCCCGTCCCTAATTTAGGGTCACTGGTTCCAGGGAAGGGAGAGAGCCAGTGCCGTAAGACAAACACAACATCCATGCCTGACCGGGATTCGAACCCGGACACCTTACGGGCGAATGATCAGTGGCCAACGCCTTAGACCACTGCGCCACCGGGGCGGCGGATGGTATATATACATATATCAGTAATTTATAGAATTTGTTTCATTTTCCTAAGACAATATTCGATCCAAGATCGGTTGAATAGTGATACAATATAAATAAAAATCACTTGTGTGAAGAGAAAAAATACTTAATGAAAAAAAAATATAAAAAAACGAAATTAACATTTTCTTACAAAATCATTTTACTTTTCTGTCAAACGAATGTTTAAAGCCTTTCTTATATGGTGAAATTGAAGACGCAGAACCTCTTTTTAAACCCAGCAGTAATCCGCCATCATATTCACATTCCAGCATCCTTGATATCGTTTTTCCATACATTTTATATCTTGGTGAAATCTTTCACCTTGCTCTTCACTCATCGCATCAAGGTGAGAGTGCAGAAAACGAATTTTAGAGCTCATGTTACAACCCAGGTTCTTAAACGTTGCAACCCAGCTTCTTAAACGTTGCAACCAGATTCTTAAACGTTGCAACCCAGGCTCTTAAACGTTGCAACCAGGTTCTTAAACGTTGCAACCCATGTTCTTCTAGCATAGTCGCTATGATTGCTCTGTAATTACGATCCTTGTTATTGCCTAGAAAATTTTGAATGACATTTCTGAAACCAACCTATGTTTCCTTTCCTGTTGTAGTCTTTTTCCTTCAAATGTATTATCTTTAGTTAATTGCCTTGTATCTGGGACAACAAACACTCCTTTGATTTTTGCTTCTGATAAATGTGGAAAAACAGTCAAACATTGAAAACATTCACGATTTTTGACAAATTGTTTCATCGATCCTAATTTTATACGCAAGGGTAGTAAAATAACTTTTCTGGATGCACTAGGTTCCGGTGGAGAACGTTCTTCTATCCTGGAATCAAGTTTTCTCTTTTAGGTCATTTTTCGTGATCCAATGCCTCTTATAAACTCTACTGGCCCATTCACAGATGAAAAATGGAATTTTTGTGTTACCACTTTGCTGCCCTAATATCATGCTCAGAATTTTAAAATCTCCACAAATCTGCCAATCGTATCCCTGATGCATGATTTTATTTAGGAGAAAGTCAAGATTTTTATATGATTCCTTCAAATGTACTGAATGAGCAACTGGTACTGAGGAGAAAATGTTGCCATTAAATAAAAGAACTCCTTTTATGTTTCTTTTACTAGAACCAATGAACAATCTCAACTGTAATGGGTCATGAACAGTGGAAGATATATGCATTACAATTACAAGAATGTCTCTGCAAAATAGATTTTTCTTGAGCAAAGTATTCAGTAAATTCTTTTTTCGGTTCGGAAGCAAGTAGATTCTTATCTTTGAATCTTGATCCTAAAACTTGTGTAATTTTCTTCTGCAGATTTAAGTCATTTAATTCGATTTTTGTAATCATCTGTGATTCGCTACTTATTTCAAAATTGCTGTACAAGTCCTCAGTTTCAATGCAATTTAACTCAACTACTTCTGAATCTGATAAAAAACCTAATGATATAGGAGGTGATGATACAGGTAAATCATGATCGTGCAGTACAGATCTGATAGCACAGGGAGTCGTTGGTTTGACGATATTATTTATGTTTCTGCAACTGCAGCCCTTTACTGGTGTGGTTAAGCAAAAGTAACATTTCTCATGACTCATTGGCTCCTTCCACACCATTGGAATTGCAAATGGAAGAGTGTGTTTCTTACCTTGTGTCCATTTTCTCAGCTGCTGGACACACGGTGACAAACTTATTGTGGGGCCCATTTCTTGTCCTGGTCTCCAAGCTTTGTACTGAAACACGCATGATACGCCTTTGACAAAATCCGTCATGTTGCGTTGCCTTTTTCCACCACAAAACTACCACATATGTAACAAAATGAATCAGGAATATTAACACAGTCTCTTGACACGTTGACATCATAACGCAGTAATAAAGAACAACACAACAGTTTAAATGAGCGAAATACACTTCGGTCTTATCGCTTGAAGCACAGTGTTCGAAATAGCAGTTTCACACAATGTGACAATCATTGATATAGTAGTACCATCTATTGTATCATTTTCCAATTAAAATATTTTCCATCTATTATATCATTTCCCAATGTCGCGATCTGCTTTAGCTAGTAAATTCAAATCTTTAGAATAGCAGGTTACTTTATAATATTTTTCATTTTTGAAATACACATAAGTAAACATAACATGAGAAATTGTGAAAAATCTGTGTCTGACAGAGAAAAACGGGTGTAATTTTCGTGATCAGCATATCTGAATTACTATGAAACACTTGAAATTTTTGCTGAATTACTATGAAACACTGAATTACTATGAAACACTTGAAATTTTTGGTGTTCACTTGGTATTACAAGCTTTGAAAGTAGGTGGTTGCCCATTGAGCCTAGATCACATCGGAACTTGTTTGATGTTATCGATAATACATCTCAAGTAGGTTGTTTACTTTAATCGGGTAATAAAAATATCTTTTAAAAATTTGTCCTTTAGTAATTGGTGTTACGAATCAAAATATCATTGCTATTACAACACCTTTTTTTGGATGCTAATACATTTTCTGACCAGTATAAAGAAACAGGTCGGATATCATTTAATTCAACAGTGTAAAGAGCACATTTTTTGATACAAATGTGTCAAATCTAACATGAGTACACGTTCTATTGGCATGTGAATGTTTAATGTTGCAATAAAGAGATTCGTGAAAAATCGATATATTTATGCAAAAGAGAAGACAATCAAATTCGTATTCATTTTCGAATCTCCGGACGACTTGAAATTTATGGGTATTTGGGGGGAAGAGTTCTAAGTATATATAAATTAATAGTGTTACAGAAATTAAAGATTTTCTAGAGCCTCTCTAAGTCCTATTCTGGTAGCATGTAGAATCAAATGCAAATATACATATATGCCTCTAATCGGTGAAACTGAGAATCATGAAAGTTGAAACCGATATGCAAAAATCTGATCATTCTTCCTCCCATTCCACAAAAATTATTTCTCTGATCTTACTTTTATAAGCTCAGGTGCATTGCTGAACAAAAATAAACACTTACTCCCCTTAGAAGAAAATTTCATTGGAAACGCAGAAAGCACATACTGTAGATCATCTTTTCTGTTCGTATAGCTGTACAAGGAAGACCGCAAGTAATCTTGTGATCCATTTCTTGAAACAAAGGTACAACTACAGTTAGAGGAACGAACGGACAAACTAAATGCACAAACATACTGTTCAAAATAGTCGGTCTCAAACTGGATCCAACGAATTACGGTTTTACACTAGAATTCTGCATGATGTTTTTTATCAGTTTCATTTTAAAGTATACCGAAATTGTTTTCTTTACATAAACCTAAGTTTGATTATGAGTTCTCCGCTGCCGTCATGTGATTCCCGAAATGAATTCTCTTCTCAACTCCCGTTAATATATTCAAGTGTACTTCTTTTAATTTTAACACTTTTAGAAAGTAATTTTTGTCTTGAGTAACGGATTCTTATTCCTCAGTGTCCAAGTTCACCACCCTTTTTAAGTACTAAATTTCAGAGTTTCCTACGTTCTATTTGTCTGTGTGATGTAATACTCCATTCATCAGTATATGACAAGTGTGAATTTATTACCGCTTGTGACGTTTTCGAAATTTTGTAAAACAAACTGCATAAGATATCACTGAAATGCAACTCTGGTGACACATTGGTCTAAACGTTGGCTTCTGACCATTCGTCGGAGATCGGTCCGAGTTCGAATCCCGAAGACACATGGATGTTGTATTTCTCTTCCGGCATTAGCTAACTCACTTTCCTGGAACCAGTGACCCTAAATTAGAGAAAAGCCACTGCCTATGTCCAATCCAGTTGCTCACGGTGGTCGTCAAACCTCAAATAAAACAACCAAAATCACTGAAATTGACACATCATTTATCGAATAGAGAAGCTCCAACTCGTTTACTATATTTCACTAGAAAGCCTCAAATTTAAGCATTTCAGCATAGTTACACACTACAATGCTAAAAGTCACCGGTCACCCCTTCAAAAGCAAATGAACGGATCCTCTGCATTGTTAAGATGAGCAGTAACGTTGCAAATGGTATAAAAACAAGCCTGCAGCTGACCGCGATAATATCGCACTGTGAGGTTGAGTGATAATGTGGCGACGGGAGAGAACTGACTTTGAGAAAGGAAAGATTGTTGGGTATTATTATATGAGTATGTTGTCCATAAGAGAAACCGCGAGGCGTTTAAACATACCCAAGTCAACTGTTTTGGATGTACTGAATATGTGGAAGACACATGGCGTGCCTGAAGCAGCAAAACGTACCGGCAGACCAAAGATCATCAGTGATAAAGGGCGTCAAAGCCTCAGTAAAGTCGGTACAGCTAATCGACGGAGTACTGCACAAGACCTCAGTATATAGGTGAGTAAAAATACTTGAACCTCGGCATGTACACGTACCATTCGCAGAGAACTTCATTCCACGGGTTACCGTGGTCGTACGGCTGCTCATCTCCACTCAGAATGTTACTCGTCGTTAAGCGTAGTGTAAAGAACATTATTCGTAGACCGTAGATCAATGGAAACATGTGCTACGGACTTGTGAATCCATATACACGATCCATCAGTCTGATAGCCGTATGTGGGTATGGCGACAGCCGGGGGAACGGTATTTACCACGGTGTACTGTTCTTACGGTCACGTTTGAAGCAAGCAGTGTACACGTGTGGGGGTGTTTTTCGTATTATGGTCCTGCCCTATTGGGTATCGTGATCAAACCTGTTAACCAGCACGTCTACCTCGATATTCTGGACAATTATGCCCTACCAACTCTGTGGCAATAATATGGAACCGAGCCTTGTTTGTATTAGCAGGATAATGAACCGAGCCATAAAGTAAGGACTGTTACGACGTTGTTTGACGATAATTCCGTATCGTTTGTGGACTGGACGGCACAGAGCCCTGATCTTAATCCCATAGAGCACCTATGGGATGAATTAGAGCGCCGCATAAGTAGTTTAGAACCAAGGCCAACTACTAAACAACAGTTAGCGGCAGCATTATGTACTGAATGGAAACGCATACCTATCGCTGTGCTCCAAAACCTTGTCGAAAGCCTATCTCGAAGGGTCAGTGCATGCATTAAGGCCAAAGGTGGACCACCACTGTACTAATGTATGTCAATAAATGCTATGGTGTGTTATGTTTTGTGTCCGATGACTTTTTTTCAATATAGTGTATGATGCAAAACACAATCTTCATTTTTTATCTAATGGTTTTACCTTTGAATGTCTTAGTATACGCAGGTAGATCTCGTTGCCTAAACTGTAAGAGACAAAAAGAACTTTGATCAAAATTTTTTGTTCTTAAAGCATTCATAATTAGTTCATTACATTTTGTTTATAATTTTGCAACGCTTACAATACTGATTTTTGTATGAATCTTGAAACGATTAACGCACAGCAAAGGAAAAAAACTAAACACACGTACTGTTTTTAGGGCTCTTAAAATAGCATGCTAGTAGTTCACGTGTTTAGCGTACGTCCGATAAGGCGTGTGATCCCTTACCAATAATGTAAGTAACCAATATATACGTATATATGTGTGTGTGTGTGTAATCATATTCTAGTGATTACTTCAGAATGTGCATCCAAACACTCGCGCAAAAGCGGAATGAGAATACCCGCTTCTACCGGAGAAGTAGAAAAGAAGCGAATTACAGCTGGTTGTTGGTACTCCTCTCTTTTAAACTTTGAATAAATTCGTAACGATCGGTTCTCCTTCCTGAAGTCGTTCAGATGTAAACTCAACATCCGTATTCTTAATTGTTCACTCTACAAGGTTGTGGAAAGGTATTGGCTTCTCATTTGTATTTAATTAAAACTTTAGCTCTTGGATGCCGCGAGAAATTTTATGATGACCTGCGTATTTTTAATTAGTGATCTTAGCGATAAAGAGTTTGAGAGTTTAAAATAAATATGAACTCTTTTCTAGTTACAGTAATGCAATTACGTTCATGAACGACACTGAAAGCTGAACATCTAAATAGGAACAATAGGAAATAACGGACTGTTTCAATATAACAAGGAAGAGTGCAAAAATTCTAAGTCTGTGCTTTCTACTTCAATGAGACGATTATCATCCGACAGCATAATTTGGGTCTTAGTTACCGAACCAGGCGTTTGTTCATTGTCTCGCTTATTGAATCCGATGGAATGAGAACTCACATAATTCTCTATTGTATATGGAGTCAAAGGAACTTTCTGTGATTTGGCTACTAATAAAGCTGCAACCCAGATATAGCCTGCTATTCGCACAGATTGTCTTCCTTTTATAAGCAAAGGCGCATTCGAAATTCCTGAAATAAATTTATCATCTGAACAATCGGGAAGTAGTCGTATTTTAACTTGATATACTTCAAATCAATGCTTTGTCTAAACGTCACTGGAGTTGAAATAGATCGGATTCTTTCACTTCCTAATGATTTTCGTTTCGATTACGTTCCGTTTCTCGTGTTGCTGCTTTTCAAACAATCAACAAATTACATTTGGTAACGTATAGTCTTGTAATTTATGCTCTCATGTAAATAAATTAAGGGTTTTCATATATTCTACATTTTAGGATTTTTAAAGTGTTTAAGTAAAACGTCTCTAGTTTATGAACTGGATCTAGAGCTAAACATTTTAGATTTCCTCGGTCTTTTAATAATTGGATGCTTTAGTGCTGACTTGAAAAATCTCAGGTCAAAATAAAATAAGAAAATTATTAGGGATGTCACTGATATCGCTGATAATTTTGTTATTCAGATTCTTCTTTTCACAAGCTAAACTGTTACTTTCTTATAGCACATCTTTGCCCAAAGATTAATTAAGCTGCGTTATTGAATAGTTTTGAGTACATACTAGATGCTACAAACTGGTTACACATTTTTAAAGAAGAAATTCTTCCTTTTATTAATTAATTGTAGATTACATAGGTCACAACTCGAATTAACGAAGAAACCTTTCATCCTGATTACCTAACGGCCACTTGAAAGGTCAGTATCATATGAACAAGCGGTGTACGTCAAAGCCTGTCTACTGTATATTATTAGACGAACTATATATTATAAGCCTGTCTACTGTATATTATTGTACGAACTACTGTATATTATTGAAAACAATATGACGTTTTCTACTCTTTTTAACCTAGGACAAGAAAACTTTAGTAGATTCTATGAGATATCAGACGCATAACCAGACGGCAGAATGACTGAGAAGCTCATCATAAACTGAAAAGAGTTTATAGCACCTTTGCAAAAGTGATTTTGAATATTGTGCACCTTCTCTTTCTAATTTCAGAAAACCTTTTAGCGAATGTTTTCTGTTGATAGTAGTACAATACCGAAATCACGTGAAACTGCAATAAAAAGGTATTGTCTGCCTTTCAGAATGGATATCATCAGACCGCACTGTCTTATCATGTATCAAATTTAGCGCTGAAGCTTCGGATCAATACAGAAGAAAACATGATTTAGGCAAAGACGTTATCCTCAAGTCTGTCCTTCACTTTTAACCAATACGAATTGGGGGGAAATGTTTATAGGACGCATATTTCTCATGAGTTGATTTAATGTGAGAAATATGAAGATATCTTTCTTTCACATACATGTACGTAGATTATTAAGTTTAAATGCTTTTTGATTCCCTGACCGTTACCATTCGTTGAAAGAAATTTTTGAATAATGTTTCTACTGGCAAGAAATGCAAATCTTATTTCCAAGTGGCAGGGAGCCATAGAGATAATGTGTCTTTAAGAACTTGGGATTTCTCAGGTTCTTAAAGACACATTAGAAAGAGTTTTTTTGGGGCTTTTTTTCTGGTTTTGTTTTTGATTGGGGGTTTAACGATCATCGTGAGTTACTTAGTGGGTTACAAGCCGTCGCCGGTCCTTGATTTAGGGCCACAGGGAAGGCAGAGAGCCAGTGCCGTAAGACAAACATAACATCCATGCCTCACCGGGATTCGAACCCGTACTCATCTCGGACGGCCATCGCTTAAACCACTGCGCCACCGGCAAAGGAATGGTTTTGAGAAATAAGAAAATGAAGCCGAGCGTAATTAGAAACTTATAATATAATTCTAGTAACAGATTCAATTTATGTCAAGTAAATGGCATCAACAAGATCTGAAGTTTCTTAAAACGCTCATTTAGCATGAACTTGTAACGAAGTTGTCACGCCAGTTATTTTAAGTGATATTAAGGTGAAAAAAAAAGCTCCTGCCTTATTACGTCTCATGCATTTCATAAGATTCTCATTACTATAAGATCTTGTTTTTCCAGAAAACCCCGAGAATAAGTCTTGTTAACAAATAGTTCATGTTCCCATAAACCGATTGACATCACCTCCGAATAAAATTACTGAAACGATAAATTTCCGGAAAAGAATACAATTTGAAAATTAGTCAACCCGAAATTTGTGTGCAAATATAAATAAATTAATTACACGTTATGGACTTACTGGAGATTCATTAAATGAGAATTTGCTGGAATGGTTTTTGAGATAGTTATTTAATGATAAAATTCAACAACGTTTTTTTTTTTTTTTTTTTTTGGAGGTTTAACGACCACCGTGAGCAACTCAATGGGCTATAAGCAGTCGCCCGTCCCTAATTTAGGGTCACTGGTTCCAGGAAAGGGAGAGAGCCAGTACCGTGAGACAAACACAACATCCATGCCTGACCGGGATTCGAACCCGGACCCCTTACGGACGAATGATCAGAGGCCAGCGCCTCAGACCACTGCGCCACCGGGGCGGCGCAACAACGTTTCCAAACACAGGTCAAAGACTCTACGTTTCAAAACGCAGTAGAGCGGGATATAGCAATACAAAGTGCTACTGATGATTTACACGAAGAGAAAAACTGAAACTTTATGCTTAAATTTTCAGTTGATTCCTATAAATTGCCAAGCATTCACATACATATACGAATTTTGTCTTTAAATCTGAACAAAACATAAAACCTGCGAAAATGCAGCAGTTCCTCCCAAAAAAAGAAAATGTTTTCGTTGTGTCAGTGCGACTCATTTGCCAAATATAAATTTATTAGTTCTAGATATCAGGCATGCGAAAGATGGGGCATTCAAAGTAATTTGTAGGAGTTCGAAAGTTAAAGTACAAACTTTACTTTAACTTTCGAACTCCTACAAATTACAAAAGTACAAAAAACAAATTCAATCAAAAGAATGGAAGTACTGATGTTTACGAAAAGGGTGCGTCAGCTGGTTTTTATATATAATTATTTTTTAATTTAGCGGTTTAACCACCTCTGTGAGCATAGTTGCCTTATGGAATCTCCGGTGCACCAGCTAACCGGCAAAGAACTGTGAAACAAATTTTAGGAAGAACAGATGTAGTAAATGTAAATGACATATATGTTAGGGGCCCAACTGACGAAATCGATTTCCAGAATCTTGAGTAGATATTTAAATGGTTACAAGATTTCATTCTTTAACGTAAAGAAGAGAAAAGAAATTTTTCTGAAGATTCCATTACCTATTGTAAACACGAAATTAACACCGAAGGTATTCACAAAACTGAAGACAAAAAGTATGTATTCTAAAAACTCCGAGGCTTACTAAAGTAACACAACTGAAAAATTTTCCGGGTCTACTCTCTTATTTCTGTAGATTTATTCCAAATTTATGATCTGTTATTTATGTTGTTACCTAAAGACACACGTTTGAGTGGACTCCAGAATGGGGAATACTTCCAGAAGTATTGAACAAGTTACTTTAGATAGTGCCCATACATTTTAACCCTGAGTTACTAGTGATCTTATCAACTGATTCTTTAATTTATGTTTCAGTAGAAGTGTTTCATGGAGTGCAGGATGGTTTTGAGACACCAACTGCTTTTGCTTTCAGAACATTAACTGCATCTAAAAAAAAAAGAAAAAAAGAAAATTAATATATAGTTTGGTAGACAAAGAAGCTCCGGCCATGGTCTTTGGCACAATTAACTTTTTCAGTATCTGCTGGAAGAAAATTTACATTACAGAAAAGACCAAGCCACTAGTTTCCATCTGGTTTCCAGATAAATTCATTCGTGTACTTTCAGCTACTGGAAGACAACCGTAAGGCTTCATATTTACAATCTTTCCGGTACGATATTTGATAAAAACGTACCACTACTTATGGAAATTCTGATGTTCTGTCAGGTTTCTAGTTCGGATTGAAGACCTACATTTACCAGACGAAGTTATACTCGTATTTTTTCAGATTAATCAATTGCAAGCCTTGCTGTTAACTCAAAAATCTTGTGCTGCAAATTTAAAAAGCCATCATATTCTGAAACATACGTTTCACCTTTTAAGTTCAGAAACTGAAATTCCGAAGAAACTTTTGTGTGATGGAAAAACTCAAGAGTAACTCTGAAGCATGGATGTATTCTAGAAGGCTACCGAGCTGTAATTCCAGAAAACATAAACATCAAATGCTTAAAGAACTCCTTGACAGATATACTGGCATTTCCCAAAACGAAGTTTTCGGTCCCTTATGTGGTATAGTGGCTTGCCAACAAACTACTTCATACCTAAAGGCATAGAACACTTAAGACAAAACTCTACTTTATGTATGAAGATGAGAAACAGCCCTGAAAAGGAAAATGTACACACGTGGAATCAGTTTCTACACCTTTGAAACGAATGCATGCTGATTTTGATAGAACGATCATAATTAAAATACTACTTGTAATCATTGATGACATAGAAAATGTATTAGTACTAAACAAAGTTTCTGCATAGTTAAACAATCTATTTCTTGGAAGTACATTCTTCTTGTTATGGTTCACCTATTTCTTCATTCTCTCCGACAATGGACCACAATTCACCTTAGCAAAATATACGTTTTTTTCTTAGAGTAAATACCATAAAACATTCTTCGTAGAGTAAATGGCATAAAACATCCTCCGTAGGATCGAGCCACTAAAGGTAAAGCAGAGTAATTTGTGCAGATCATCAAGGTAGATCTAAAAGCGGCAATGCATTACCCTGGAGCATTACAAAATAAAGTACATAAATTCCTTTTGTTGTATAGGAAAATGCAAAATGCAGCAACTGGTGAAAGTCCAGCATCCGTTTTTTCGAAACGCAGCACCAGAACCAAATCAGATTTAGTTCTCCCTGACATCGCTGAAAATGGATATCAGAAACAAAAATCAACTATCATCAAAGAACAGAGAATTTTACTTTGATGACAAGACATCTGCAAGAAATTATGCATCTGATTTCATATAGAATGTTGGATACACAGTTGATGTATGATTTCAAAATGAAAAGTTGGATATCTGATTCCGAGATGGAAAACTGACATCTGATTCTAAATTGAAAGCTGGATTTCCTGGTTGAAAGTGTTGGAGAAAGGAAACTCCAATACTGAGGAAAAATTAGTGCCACCATTTGGAGACACCACCGATCATCTAACATCTGTCGGACTGGGTATACCTCTTTATGACGGAAAACCTAGCGTGCCTTCAGATTCAATAATACTTTCGGGTGAGCCACTGGATTTCATAGTGCCTCATACCCCTAGTGATGCCACAATACATACTATATTCCTTGTAATTCCACAATACATACTAATATGTCTCCGGTATCTGTAACTTCATCAACGAGAGATATGTCAGGTTCAGATTTGCTTCAACGCTACATCCCATACCGATAAGTATCTACTTAAGAATTTTGCTTATGTGCGTTGCGCAAAAAAGAGGCTTAATTGATCATTTGCCGAATGGCAACGAATAGGCCAAACATGGCTGCCTCAATTATCGCCTATTAGGGTGACTAGCGTTTCCACATTCTTGAATTTATAATTGCCAAATTTCGATCGAGACTTCATTATCGTATCGCCGTTCATAATTTATTAGCAACAGGCATATGGAAAACATTCTGGATTGCTGTCCGGTTTAGATAGTGACGTCAGAAGTAAGTATCGCCAGTGACGTCAGCCTGTAGATCGAAGTAAGTGAACAATTTTTTTCCAGGAAAGGTGTGAACCCTTCATATTATGAAGTTATATGTAAACATAAAAACATTTTGCGTTTCTTCATTATTTTTAGTTATCCGTAAATCGCAAATTTTATGATTTCTCAGATGTGTTGCAGAATGGCAACGCACAGAGCGTAAACAAACACGGCTGCTTCCTGATACATTACCAAGAAATCATCATTTAGAGAATTTTAGTTAGTTTTTGGTTATTCTTCAAATTCTTCAAATTTATTCGAGAGAGAAACCATTTAGAGAATCTTAGATTTAGGTAGTTTTTCGTTATTCTTCTACTTTATTTGAATTCGAAACTATAAAAATTTTGCTTATGCACGTCGCGCAAAAAATAGGCCTAATTTATCATTTGCCGAATGGCAACGAATAGAGCGTAAACAAGCATGGCTTCCTCAATTATCGCCTGTTAGGGTTAATTGCGTTTCCACATCTTAAATTTATAATTCCCAAAAGGCTTAATTGCGTTTCCACATTCTTAAATCTATAATTGCCAAAAGGCTTAATTGCGTTTCCACATTCTTAAACTTGTAATTGCCAAAAGGCTTAATTGCGTTTCCACATTGCCAAATTTCGATCGAGACTTCATTATCGTACCGCCGTTCATAATTTATTAGCAACAGACATATGGAAAACATTCACGATTGCTGCCCGGTTTCAATCGTGACGTCAGAAGTAAGTATCGCTAGTAACGTCAGCCTGCAGATAAATACATTTAGCGTTTCTTCATAATTTTTAGTTGTTCGTAAATCGTAAATTTCATGATTTCTCAGATGTGTTGCAGAATGGCAACGCACAGAGCGTAAACAAACACGGCTGCTTCCTGATACATTACCAAGAAATCATCATTTAGAGAATTTTAGTTAGTTTTTAGTTATTCTTCAAATTCTTCAAATTTATTCGAGAGAGAAACCATTTAGAGAATCTTAGATTTAGGTAGTTTTTCGTTATTCTTCTACTTTATTTGAATTCGAAACTATAAAAATTTTGCTTATGCACGTCGCGCAAAAAATAGGCCTAATTTATCATTTGCCAAATGGCAACGAATAGAGCGTAAACAAAAATGGCTTCCTCAATTATCGACCAGCGGCTAGATCCAGCAGCTCAGCACACATCCAAGATTATCTCGTGCAGGAAGCCACGCCTCTCAGCCGTAAATCATTTAGGACTGTCAACATGGTCTGGTAGTTTCTACCGTACAGGTAACGCAGATTTTTGAAGCCGATCTGTTGTGATATCCCTCGGCGTGTTTTGCTACGTACAGAGCGTTGGTTACCCTCCTGGTCGTGTCTGCCATACGAAAGCATTGAAAATTTAAGTAATTTTTAGAAGCTCATAATTTTTGTTAAGCTGGTTTGTCAGTGTAAATTTTTTTTTCTGTGTTTGACATACTCTTACTCTCTTTCCATGTTTCAAATTCCTCCAGCGATTCGAATGTTAGCACACGATCTTCTAAATTATATCCATGAGTGGAGCATAAATGTTGCTTTAAATCTTCAGACGACCAGCGGCTAGATCCAGCAGCTCAGCACACATCCAAGATTCTCTCGATTCTTATCGACCAGCGGCTAGATCCAGCAGCTCAGCACACATCCAAGATTCTTTCGTGCAGGAAGCCACGCCTCTCAGCCGTAAATCATTTAGGACTGTCAACATGGTCTGGTAGTTTCTACCGTACAGGTAACGCAGATTTTTGAAGCCGATCTGTTGTGATATCCCTCGGCGTGTTTTGCTACGTACAGAGCGCATTGAAAATTTAAGTAATTTTTAGAAGCTCATAATTTTTGTTAAGCTGGTTTGTCAGTGTAAATTTTTTTTCTGTGTTTGACATACTCTTACTCTCTTTCCATGTTTCAAATTCCTCCAGCGATTCGAATGTTAGCACACGATCTTCTAAATTATATCCATGAGTGGAGCATAAATGTTGCTTTAAATCTTCAGAATACAATGCAATTCTATCTGAAAAATGGAAAACACTTTTGTGCGATGTATTTATTGCGAAAAGAAATTCAGTAGTGTTAGAAATCGAAATAAGCACGTTAAAGTGATTGATTCACTTTGAAATTTCCATGTGCAGTAGAAAACTGTAATATTGCATTGTATTCTGAAGATTTAAATTAACATTTATGCTCTAATCATGGATATAATTTAGAAGATCGTGTACTAACATTCGAATTGCTGGCGGTATTTGAAACATGGAAAAAGAGTATTGAAACAAAAGATAAAGTTTAAAATAAAGTCAGAGGTATTTTCGTTAATTTTGCTACAATTTCAGAACACTACATAAGCTAAAAAGCACGCAAATCATAGCAAAATATGACGTAGCCATTAACAGTAAATTGCAATGAACGATTAAATCCCAAAGAACTGAAAAATATCAACAAGCTGAAGTATGCTGTCAAACACAGAAAAAAAATCTACACTGACAAACCAGTTTAACAGAAAATATGAGCTTCTAAAAATGAAATTAAATTTTCAATGCTTTCGTATGGCAGAAACGACCAAGAGGGTAACCAACGCTATGTACGTAGCAAAACACGCCGAGGGATATCACAACAGATCGGCTTCAAAAGCCTGCGTTACCTGTACGGTAGAAACTACCAGACCATGTTGACAGTCCTAAATGATTGACGGCTGACGCAAAGGCTCACGGATGAGAGGTGTGGCTTCCTGCACGGTAGAATCTTGGATGTGTGCCAAGCTGCTGGATCTAGCCGCTTGTAATTATTGCCTGTTAGGGTTAATTGCTTTTCCACATTCTTAAATTTATAATTGCCAAAAGGCTTAATTGCGTTTCCACATTCTTAAACTTATAATTGCCAAAAGGCTTAATTGCGTTTCCACATTCTTAAATCTATATCAGCCAAAAGGCTTAATTGCGTTTCCACATTCTTAAACTTATAATTGACAAAAGGATTAATTGCGTTTCCACATTGCCAAATGCCGCCCCGGTGGCGCAGTGGTCTAAGCGATGGCCTCTGATCATTCGTCCGAACGGGGTCCGGGTTCGAATCCCGGTGAGGCATGGATGTTGTGTTTGTCTTACGGCACTGGCTCTTTCCCTTCCCTGGAACCAGTGACCCTAAATTAGGGACGGGCGACTGCTTATAGCCCATTGAGTTGCTCACGGTGGTCGTTAAACCTCCAACAAAAAAAAAAAAAAAAAAAAAAAAAAAACATTGCCAAATTTCGATCGAGACTTCATTATCGTACCGCCGTTCATAATTTATGAGCAACAGACATATGGAAAACATTCACGATTGCTGCCCGGTTTCAATCGTGATACAGAAGTAAGTATCGCCAGTGACGTCAGCCTGCAGATAAATACATTTAGCGTTTCTTCATAATTTTTAGTTATTCGTAAATCGTAAATTTTATGATTTCACAGATGTGTTGCAGAATGGCAACGCACAGAGCGTAAACAAACACGGCTACCTCCGGATTCATTACCGAGAAATCATTTAAAGAATTTTATTTTAGTTAGTTTTTAGTTATTCATCAAATTCTTCAAATTTATTCGACAGAGAAACCATTTAGAGAATCTTAGATTTAGATAGTGTTTCATTATTCTTCTAATGTATTTGAAATGTCTGTAAACCATTTAGAGAATCTGAGATTTAGATAGTTTGTCGTTATTCTTCTAATCTATATAAGAATTTTGTTTATTCGAAATGTCTGTACGACGTGAAGTTAGCATTATTTCTTATGATGCAAGGAGAAGAGCACAATTTGTCAATGAAACACCAGAAGTGACTAATGAAAGAAGATTATTAAGGAATGAAGCAGATAGAATTCGTCGAGCCAGGGAAAGTTCTGAAAATCGCAGAAATCGATTAAGCCAAAGAAATGCAAAGCGTTTCCAAGCATGTGATCGGACATGTGAATGGACAAGTGATTCGCAAATTGAAGTCTTCGTCGAAGATATATGTACAAAATGCTACCATGATGGTAAAGCTTCGTTACAGAACTGGACTGAAACTCCTGATCTGTTGAAAGATCTGTTAAGTGATAATTCTGATGAAGCAAAAAACTATCGTCAGCATATCCGTGAATACAATGCAGCTTTAGCTTTTGCTTCGATGTGAGCGGAAATAAAGACACCACCTGGGATTGGACCACACTGCTTCCGTATACATGGACACATATATCACAAGATTTCTTGTCTATGTACCAGTGGGCAAAACAAACCTGGCTATGGACAATTATATACCTTTCATACCGGTGAAGCAAACAACATACGCATGGAGAAAAACCAAGGCTGTTTACGGAGTGTGATGGAGAAATTGGATTTGTTAATGAGAAATATAAATCCTTTTGCCGATTCATATCTAAAGATGCATCAATTAATACCATCCAATCCTGTAATGGACGTAAAAATTATATTTATGAAGCAGCCTGACTTAGATTTGCGAAGGTACAATGCACCTACTTCAAAGACAAAAGTTGCAGCAATATTTGTCGGTAATGATCGAGAACCACCTGCAAATCAAGATATTTGAATTTATCCAATTGGTGATAGTTGTAAAACTACATCACCATTAAATCAATGCAGTGACCCAGTGATTTATCATCTGCTTTTTCCTAGAGAGGAATGTAGTTGGATCAATGGCATGGAGCACGTTGAAGAACGTCGATCAGCCAAGCGAGTGCGGGTAACCCAGATGCAATATTATTCATACCGTCTTTAAGTGCGCAGTGGTTTTAGCCTTTAACACAGCAGCGGAAAATTGTTTCAACAATATATTTTTTAATAGGTTTGTTACAACAGAAGGATCCCGGCTGAGCTACATACGGATGAATCAGAAAGACTTAAGAATTGAGCTGTACAAAAGACTTTTAGATGCAATAGAGTCCCGTGTACAAAATGAAAACTTACGAGCAGGCAAGCTAATAATATTGCCCTCTACTTTTCAAGAAAGCCCAAGATACATACAGCAACATTATCAGGATGCAATGGCTATTGTCAGGAAATTTGGACGACCCGATCTGTTTATTACATTTACTTGCAATCCTGCATGGCCTGAAATTTTGAATGCAATGCAACGTCCTCAAATACCTGAAAATAGACCAGACATTATTGTCCGAATTTTTAAAATGAACGAATCAGAGTTATTAGATGATATTTTAAAGCGCAACATATTTGGAGTTGTCATGGCATATATTTATGTGATTGGATTTTAAAAACGAGGTTTACCTCATGCTCACATTTTACTAACATTAGATTCAAGTACAAAGATAAGTACGAAAGTTAATATTGACAAGTATGTAAGTGCAGAATTACCAAGTATTGATGTCAATCCAAGGCTATTTGAAATTGTCACAAAATGCATGATCCATGGCCCTTGTGGTTCTTTAAATCAAAATTCACCGTGCATGAAAGATGGAATATGTTGCAAACAATTTCCAAAGGAGTTCAGAGAAGTAACAGAAGAAAATGTTAATGAATACCCTATCTATAAAAGACGATCCATGGATCCTGTGAAAGTAGGTCGGTATGACATTGATAATCGATGAGTTGTGCCATATAATCCCTGCCTATTAAAGAAATTCAACGCTCATATCAATGTTGAAGTTCGTGCATCTGTAAAGAGTGTTAAATACCTATATAAATACCCATACAAATACGTATATAAAGGACATGGGACTTCAAAAGGAAAATAGTGCTGTAGATCATGATAAGGTATTAACTTTTCTTGATGGCAGATATGTTAGTGCTCCTGTAGCAATGTGGCCAATGAATGAGTTCAGCATGTCTGAAAAATCTAATTTTATACTAAGATTAGCAATTCATTTGTCATAACAACAGCAAATTGTTTATTAAGATGGTCAAGAAGATCAAGCTATTGTACGGGCTCCTACAAAATATACAACATTGACGGCATGGTTCGAATTCAATAAAATTCATGAACAAGCCCATATTTACAATTACATCAATATCCCACAGTACTATGTTTTTCATAAATGTAGAACAACATGGAAAAGACGACAACGGGTAGGACAGCAAGTGATTGGGAGAATGGACAGTGAAAGATACTGCTTGTGAATTTCGTTGGTATGAAAATTCGGTGCACCCACTTTCGATGATCTAAAGACTGTTAATGGGACAGTATGTAACACTTTCTAACAAGCATGCAGATAGCTTGGACTTCTTGAAAGAGATCAACACTGGCATGATACGAAGCAGCTCAGATACGAATGCCAAACAACCTACGAATACTATTTGCGATGATTTGTCGATTTGGAGAAGTAGAAAACATTCCTGAACTTTGGGCTCAGCATAAAGATGCTATTTTTGAGGACTTGGTACACAGATATTCCAAAGAGACAGGACCACAGTATGCACTTACAGAAATTAATGACCTATTCAAACCTTATGGTTTGAATAAGAAAAAACTCAAACTGTCAATTTTAGATTTACCAACAAATTATATCTACACTGACGGAAAAAATATCCCAACACCACGAAAAAATAGTTGTAGAGGAATTAAATGGCGGCAATACATTTGTATAGGTAACATATTTAATCGATTAAGGTTTCAAAATCACAGCTTATTGTAAGCGCGAGAAGAGCTATTTTAAATGTGAAATGCTGGTACATTAATAACCGGTGTAACCGCCATAATGTTGAATGCAAGCACGCAAACGTTCATGCATTGTGTCGTACAAGTGCTGGATATCAGTTTGTGGTATGGAGTTCCATGCCTGTTGCACTTGTTCGGTCAATACAGGGACGGTTAATGCTGGTTGGGGGTGACGCTGGAGTTGTCGTCCAATGATGTCCCATACGTGCTCGATAGGTGAAAGATCTGTTGATCTAGCAGGCCACGGCAACATGTTGACACTCTGTACAGCATGTTGGGTTACAACAGCGGTATGCGGGCAAGCGTTATCCTGTTGGAAAAAAACCCTGGAGTGCTGTTCATGAATGGCAGCACAACAGGTTGAATCACCAGACCGACGTACAACTGTGCCATCAGAGTGCGTGGGATAACCACGAGAGTTCTCCTGCTGTCATAGGAAATTGCTCCCCAGATCATAACTCCAGGCGTAGGTCCAGTGTGTCTCGGCCGCAGACAGGTTGGTTGCAGGCGCTCACCTGGCCTCCTTCTAACCAACATACGGCCATCACTGGCACCCAGACAGAAGCGGCTTTCATTTGAAAACACAACAGATATCCACTCCGTCCTCCAATGAACTCTAGCTTGACACCACTGACGTCGCAAACGGCAGTGGTTTGGAGTAAATGGAATGCACGCTACAGGGCGTCTGGCTCGGAGCTATCCTTCAAGTAACCGATTTGTAACAGTTCGTTGTGTCACTGTGGTGGCAACTGCAGCTCGAATTGCTACCGCAGACCCGGTACAATGCGCCACGGCCATACGCCGTACACTGCGGTCTTCTCTCTCAGTAGTGTCACGTGGCCGGCTGGAACCCGGTCTTCTTGAGGCAGTACCTTCTCTTGACCACTGCTGCAAACAATCATGCACAGTGGCTACATTCTTGCCAAGTCGTTCTGCAATATTGCGGAAAGAAAATCCACCTTCTCGTAGCCCTATTACACGACCTCGTTCAAACTCTGTGAGCTGTTGGTAATGGCTTCTTCGTCTTCTTAAAGGCATTCTTGACTAACATCAACACACTACGTCGAATCTCAACGATAACTAACGCTCACGAACGTTACAGCGCGTATTTACAGCAAACCTGCTTTGCATGTTCCGAGGGGCGCTACTAGGGCCACACGTATGCGCCGAGCGCGAAATTTGCATAGACGTCATTTTACAGATGTACTCTCACCGCGTAGCAACTGTTGTTTATCTAACACAACCCCTTCTTGTTGTTGGGATTTTTTTCCGTCAGTGTATATGTGTTCCTTTGATGTTTTAGAAGAGCAAACCAAAGCCCGCATAAACACTGAAAAGCTTAATATTTGTTGAAATATATTGCATCTAGTATTGTTGAAACAATACTAAATGCAATATATGTAAATAAAAAAGAGACACCGAAACGTATTTTCGTAGACGAAACGTAATTCATGAACAAGCCCATATTTACAATTACATCAATATCCCACAGTACTATGTTTTTGATAAATGTAGAACAACATGGAAAAGACGACAACGGGTAGGACAGCAAGTGATTGGGAGAATGCCAGTGATTAGTATACAGGACAGTGAAAGATACTGCTTGTGAATATCGTTGGTACGAAAATTCGGTGCACCCACTTTCGATGATCTAAAGACTGTTAATGGGATAGTATGTAACACTTTCTAACAAGCATGCAGATAGCTTGGACTTCTTGAAAGAGATGAACACTGGCATGATACGAAGCAGCTCAGATACGAATGCCAAACTACCTACGAATACTATTTGCGATGATTTGTCGATTTGGAGAAGTAGAAAACATTCCTGAACTTTGGGCTCAGCATAAAGATGCTATTTTGGAGGACTTAGTACACAGATATTCCAAAGAGACAGGACCACAGTATGCACTTACAGAAATTAATGACCTATTCAAACCTTATGGTTTGAATAAGAAAAAACTCAAACTGCCAGTTTTAGATTTACCAACAAATCATATCTACACTGACGGAAAAAAAATCCCAACACCACGAAAAAATAGTTGTAGAGGAATGAAATGATGGCAATACATTTGTATAGGTATCATATTTAATCGATTAAGGTTTCAAGATCACAGCTTATTGTAAGCGGAAAACTTTTGTATACTCAACCTAATTGCATACAATCAGAGGAAGAGGTGATCAAGCTACTCCTGTAGGCTCAACTGGAATAGTAGCTACTTTGTTAAGTAGCTGCTATTCCAGGACGGACCGCTCACTAAACATTCAAAATTCCTCTCATTTTGAATGCGACTTCAACCTGTAATTTAAAACCAAATACACCAGAAACAACATTTTTGTTTGATACAAAACTTATTCTTCGGGATGAGGCGCCAATGATGCATGTGCATGCCTTTTTAGCTGTCAATCGACTTCTCAAATTGTTACAAAATGTTTTGAACCATTTGGTGGAAAACTAATCTTATTTGGTGGAGATTTCCGTCAAGTATTGCATGTAATCTTGAGAGGTTCACGATCACTGACAGTTGCCAGCTGTTTAAAGAAACACCGTCTTTGGTCTGAATTTCACATTATGCATGCTCTTGATACCGAGTGAGATTATGCAAATTGGCTTGTAGATGTTGATGTTTGCAAGAGTGGTGAAACAGTTAAGTTACCTCCAATAGGCTATCCACAAATACAAGATACTGCAGAATTTTTAAAATCCGGCTCAATACATTTTCTAATATTTGCAAAACTTACACCCCGATGGGATAAAAACTACATAAAAATTATAAAAAGGAATAATTCCGAAAAGCAATCAATGTTAGGAAGGTCCTTTCTTGCAAGACACAGAACCAGAACGGTTGGCCCTTGGCTTTCAATTTTCCCCAGCTAAGTGGCTGTGTTAACAGTTTCAGTGAAAACGTCTTGGCTGGATGAGTGTGCCTACAAACGACAAAACACACTGAATTAGCCCGGAAATTTTAAGAGTAGCGAATTTACAGCTTATAACACCCTTTACACCAGGACTTTGAGGGTACGGCAGAAAGAAAATTTTGATATAACAAAAGGACATTGTCATTAACGCACGACTGAATGAGAAAATATCAGTAGCGTCCTGCTGTTGTTAAACCTTCCAGTCTTTTGAATGTGCGTTAATGACAATCTCGTGGTGAATAATCTCGTGGTGAATACTGGATCTCTAGAAATACAATCCTAGGATCGATTAGACTCTCTGGGGTAACTACATACTGAAACACATCCCGAAACCGAAGACCTCCTCATCAATGCCGTAGATCATTCATGCTTAAGCGCTGACTCTGAACTGTTGTCATAATTTTGATATAACAAAAAAAAATCCTAACTTGGCTGTTTTCCATCCAAAAAAGATGCAACATGATACACACAGACGAGATATCTGAGTATGGCAACACTTGGACTCGCTCTGGGCACAAGTGTCCAGTGGATATTGTTTTGGTCTTGGGATTTTCCTCAGGAATGCATTCAAGAACAAGAACAATGCTGAAGAAGGAACAGCCGTGCTGAACCCTCTCGCCTCAGACGGAAGGAAACCCGGTCGGCGTTACTCGAGCGCACCCTCTAACACAGAAGATAATTATTAAATTAATAGCACCTAAAGATCATGTGGACAAAGTTTCGGATAAAGCTACAGACCAACGAAAGGTACTCTATAGGTACTGTGAAACATTTTACAGTGTTCTCATCTTTAATCATGAATCGATTTTGAAAACTTTTCCTGTTCAGAAATCCCCAGTCTTGCTACGCGTCTATCAAACGGGTAAACTCTAGTTAGCCGGTTTGCCGAAATCATAACCGTCCTCGGGATACACCCTTTGAGAGATCGCTCTTTCACCCCTGGAGAAACGGAATCAGTCTGCAGTTCCACAAGCCGTTGAATCTAATGGGCAAGTGCAATACTGCGTTAAACACAATATTCAAACAGTCTGCTGTAAAAGCGAAATCGTTTATTTCTATTATATCTATTTTTTGTATTACATATTTTCATTTCATCGTTGATTTCTTGTTGAGATATCGCGTGCTGCAATTCAAGTTTCGGACCAGGATTCTGTTGATGTTTCTAGTTTCTCGATTTAAGTTTCACTCAGAAATCGGAGAGATAGTTAGTTATTCTCTCAGTGTTCTGAGATTTTGACCTGTACAAAACTGGTAGCAGGACTCGAACAAATTCGATAACTGGAACTTCAGAGCTGCGATCATACTTCCATTCAGTATACTCAATCGCTGCTCATCTTTTTGAGTACGAAAAGAATCCCCAGTGTAAAATTTCTCCACAATCTGTAGAAGCAAATTTTATCTCGAAGACGAAAATGTGCCTTCACTTTAATTCTAAAATATTCAAACTAAACACCATTCCAGTACGGCGCAGTATAAATTTCACTTTCGTAGCACTTCCTCAAACTGCCTAGCAGCAGGCTCTTCTCCACGCAGAATGGCATTCAACTACCAGAATTTCAGGATTCGTACACGTCAGCCTTTCACAAAATGTTACTGACCGTGGGACAACGATTATTCACATAAGCACATGTAGAATCGAACCAAAAAATGTCCTTAATTCTGCCCCCGCCCCCACACTCAGAAACATCCCGACACGTCTCCACGTCCGACCTAGCTAAGTTGAATGGTCATGACGTCAGACATAAGCCAGATTCTCTTCCAACTGAAACGAACAGAAAGCAGCACGACACTCGCTCACATTGTTAACATGGTCTCCTAGTTTATCAGAGGGTTTATGTACAATTGCACTGAAATTACTCACAATAACTACAGAACCTTCCCAGCTTCTTAAATACCAACATAAGTGAGGACAAAATATTTTCTTACAGGTAGATTTCTAATCTCTCACGAAGAAAATGACCATTGCTACTCTCTATTCAACATCATATTGAACTTGATTTTTATAGCTGGTAAGAATTTCGGATAAGTCATAATTCCGACCTTATCTCTGTTGATAGTTATTGACCGGGTAAAGCAAAGGATGTATGCACAGAGTAACAAACATAAGAATATACCGAAAATACCACAAATTAGTTACTGAAATTATTCACAATAACTACAGAACACTCTGTTACTCCAGATTTGAGGCCACTAGCATTAAGGGTTCAAATTCATGGCAATGAAAGGCAGTGGGATGAAATTCTACACCAACAGAAATATATGATACACCAACAGAAATTATCTGATTATTTATCTTTTTAGTTTACTAGACTTATTGCGAAAGGGCCAAAAAACTGCAATGTCTGAGTGCGGATTACGGGAGATCTCTGATCTCTTATTCAAATTTTCTGTGTCGTTGGAACAATCGTTATTTACCGAACCCAAACAGCAGAGAAAGAAACCTCCGTCCCAGTGGGTTTCTCGTGAAATTTATATTTCATCTGTTTATTCTTCTCCTTTCCCTTCCAGGCCGTTTGAAGACGGAACATCAACAACAATGTTGGACGCTGTCGTATCCACATTCCTATCTGGCAGAGCAAGAGCAGTCCATGGTGTCAGAGGATCTCCATCTTGGCGTGATTCTTTTCTCTCTTTCGACTTTTTCCTCCTAAACCACTTTTTGCATTTAGGCGGAGACGGAGATGGCAAGGCTGAAAGATTATTGCAAGGCTCTTTTGGTGCTGCACTTGGTTCTACATAAGCAGACAGAAAGTGAGTTAAATCCACTGGATCCTCAGTTTCCACGAAACGATTGCCAGGTGGAATATAGTCAGAGAACTTCTTTAGGAACTAACTTTTTCCCTGTGACATCTGCGCTTGAACATTTATAGAAATAGCACGAAAGGCATCCTGCCACGAAAGTACCAGAATTTCCTCTGTGCCTCTTCTAGAATGTTTTCGCACACTATATGTTGTAGTGTTTTAATTCTTTCGGCAAAAATCCTTTGTGGACATTAGTTTTTAAAGGGTCCTGCTCTAGCCCGCACCTTCTGCATATCTGATCACCCTGAACTTCAAAGTACCCTCTCGGATTACGGTTCAGGTATGATTTTCCAGGACAGTTAAAGGCAGCATGACTCGTTTCCAAGTATTTGCACCACTGTCGTTCGCCTTCACAGCAGGTGACCATGTCTGTTCGTCTACATGCTTGCTCGTTTTAATCCTACGAGTCATGTTAATGAGGTGAATGACTTTTCACTGGCATTTTCATATACTGTCGAACTTGCCTGTTTTAACCCTACAAATCACACTGCTGTGCTGAATGACAATTCACTGACACTTTCATATACCGTTTGACCCACTAGTTCTCCATATTTCATGAGTACCGTTCTGAATGAATACATTTGATAACCAATTTAGCAAATATTCTGCATACGGGTATATTTGGGCTTCGTTAACCAGCTTTCTCGTGTATTTTAATGGGCTCGACCAGCTCTGGGAAATAATGTAAACAGCATGGCTTTCCTATTTAGCCTGGAACTACCCATACCTTAAGATTAGTACTTCTCCATCAACAGATCGCCAAACCAATTTATGCATTCTGATATTCTATTTAAATCGAGGTCAGCGTTACTTTCATTCAACTGTATAAGTTTTCGAAGACTTCGTCAAAATGCTGATACACTTCCAACAGCTGAGTGGGCTGAGTTATTTGAAAACGTCCCACATTTTGAGGGAAAACGAATAATTCAGGTTAGTTAGTTTGGAAGTGACGCCCTCTACGAAAAGAAGAAAGTGGTAATGGTTGCTAAGAACAACGACGAAACTCAAAGAAATGAGCGCAATAGTTTCCCATCAGCACGCTTATAAATATCAATTTACTGGAAGTCTCGTTTTGTGAATTACTGTGCAGCAAAGTTTTGCGCGCAGGTACACTGAAAACCAAACCAAAGGCCAGCATTACAACTCTCATCATCATCTTACGTTCTGCTCAGATGAGAATAACGCGTGCATACACAAATTTTCAAAGCAAAATATCTAAATGGAAATCACAGCTTGCCATTTGGTTCTCATTACCTTCAAAAGTGGTGTGATTTATTATATTATATTATATTATATTATATTATATTATATTATATTATATTATATTAGATCGCATTGTATTATATCATTAGGTTCTCTTTGAAAATGTTTTGCTACAGGAAAATTCCTAAATTTATCTTTTATAAAGTCAATGGGTGCTTTTGTTGCTGTTTTTGTTGAAGCCATCCCAAGAATACCTGAAATATTATGCCATAAAATCATAAACACAAGAACAGTGTGATGCAGAAGTTAAGGTGCGTATATAAGAAAATTCTAGAAGTCCACCAAAAGGTGACCTTCCAGATATTTTCTGAAGAGTATCCTGGACATTGGCTAGAAACATAAATAAAAGAATATGTGTCCCAAATGCCACACTAAAGTTGGAGAAATCTTTTTCATCCGTTTTCTCCCAGAGGCAACGAAGACAGATGGAAACTCGTTTTGGCGGAGACGTGAATTTCTCATGTCATGTGATTCAAGAATGGCGTCGAATTCAGCTCGCACACGCGGAACTTAGTTCTTAAAATTCAAATATGGGTAGACACATACCGTAGACAGTTTTTTCTTGTGCACATAAGAAGAGGCAGTAGTGCATCACGCAATGGTTACACAAAACAAGCACCCAAAACAGATGAAGAAATAATGTTGAAATTATTCACGGCGGAGCCATTTCTAACAGTTTTCAGAAATTCCTTCAAAAGAAAAATTTAGAAAACTGGGTAGTAATGAACACCATTTGGCTATGTAGCTTTTTAGCATTTCGATACAGCCACTGTTGTGTAACAACCAAGGATATGAAAACGCATTCAAGGCGATAAAAACTATGTGAGCCTACAACCGAGAACATTTGCTTAAGATAGAATTCATAAAATATACCTTTTGCCTGTTTGTGAACAAAAAAAAAGGCAAAAATATATTAAAACCGCTTACATTAAACAAATCGAAACAGCTTACAGATATATGGTCGCTCCTTTTTTTTATTCTCCCATCATTTTTCTCTGTTAGATATAATTTAAAAACTATGCTAATAATAGTAATGCTAAAAACTTGTAAAAATAATTCTATGAAATATCGTTTTTGATGTCTTTCTGAGGCAAATTATTTCCACGTTTATAATAAATTCATACATGACATTATTTCTCCCACTTACATAATAAATTCATATTATGGCTAAATGCACCTGCTGGGGACTGTGAGAAAGTTCTTTCTATCTAAGAGAACTGTTCGTCCGAGATAGTTCCGGGTTTGAATCCCGGTGAGGAATGGATGTTGTGTTTGTCTTACAACACTGGCGCTCTTCTTTCTCAGGAGTCAGTCGCCCTAAACTAGGGACGGGCGACTGTTTATAGCCCATCGAGTTGCCAACGGTAGTTGATGAACACCCAAACTAAAAAATTACACACACGCAGATCCAATAAAGGAATCCAATAAGGGCAACTTGTAAATATTCACAAGTTGCCCTTTTATTGGATTCCTGGTCTTTATTGCCTCCCTGGAAGCTCATACACCATAAAGAAATTACTTGTAGATTGGTACACAAACAGCTACGAATAGTTAAATACATTCATAAATCGTTGAACAAGTTCAAACACTAACATAGGTTGTGGAATAGCTAAGGAAGAATTTCAAGCAATCAGAACAGCGTCGTATTTAGGTACTACGTTTCCGGCTAGGCTAACCTTGCAAGTACCTCACCTAACATACACAACATATCTCGTAGTATTTATACATTGCTGGACACCAAAAATGCAACACCAAGAAGGAAGCATCCGATTGGCCTGAAATTCGCAGCATGCGTCGCCCGCGAGAGGACATGCAAACGATTAGCATTGCAGGGCATATGCAAATCATGTGCGCCCGGCACGCCACTGAGAAGCACTATAAGAAGGGTGCACAGAAGGCGCGGTGTAAGTAGTGGAAGTGTGTTGTGCTGCCGGACCTGTGCGCGGGAAGCTTCCTGATGCCTCGTCGCAGAATACGGCAGTCATTCCAGCACGTTTCAGGACGAATAGTGGCTTATCGCGACAGCGGTTTATCGTACCGAGACATCGGCGCTGTGTGGGACGACATCCAGCCACAGTGAGGCCAGTATCGATTCGGTGGGTGCAGAAGGGACGGACGGACCGACGTAAGCGATTGTCGCAATAGCGGCACACCACCGGACAGGAGGACCGCATGTTGTGCGGCGGGCATGGATGACTCGCACCGCCACATCACCAACAATAGCGCAAAAATTAGGATATGTTGCGCAACAACCTGTGTCAGCACGTACCGTTCGACGCCGTCGGCAGAAGCGGGGAATTGTCACACGGCGCCCATTGCTCCGATTACCATTGACGTTACACCACCGGGGAGTGCGGCGGCAGTGGGCCGTTGAACACCGCACCTGAATACGGAATGGCCCGACAGTGTCTTCTCCGACGAATCCCGCTTCTGCCTGCAACACCACGATGGTCAGATCTGCGTGTGACGGCACCGCGGAGAGACTGTATGACGCCTGCATTATGCATCGCCACACCGGTCCGTCGCCTGGCGTTATTGTTTGGGGCACAATTGAATAGGACACCCGCACTCCTCTGGTATGCATCGCCGGAACACTGAACAGCCACCGCCACATCTCCGATGTTTTGGAGCCTGTATTCCTCCCTTACCTGCAAGACCTGCCAGCGGCAACGGTTTCAACAGGACAATGCGCGCCCGCACGTGGCACACATCGTTCAGAGATTCTTCACGGCCCAACAGGTGTCACTGCTGCTGTGGCCTGCCTGTTCTCCCGATATGTCGCCCATCGAACACGTCTGGTCGCTGATTGGCAACCGAGTGGCCCGGCAAGCACCACCCGTAGCAACGCCTGATGAACTGTGGCAACGTGCGGAAGCAGCCTGGACCGACATACACCAAGCCCACATCCAAAGCCTCTTTCGTTCGATGCCGCGGCGTGTAGCGGTCGTTATTGCCAGCTCTTGGGGCCACACGAATTATTGATGTCTGCGTGTTCCGCAAGTCGCACTGGCCTGTAAGCTCAATCGTTTCATCTTTGTATCTGTTTTCATGTGTCCAGTAAATAAGGCTTTGCTATCTCGTGTCCTTCTTGGTGTTGCATTTTGGGTGGCCAGCAGTGTATATACATTTTAGTCTGCCTGACTTGACCGACTGCCAGTGATGCCACATTAAATAAAAACTCTTAGGAGTTCAGATGTGACGCTAATTTCGGGAAGTATAACGAGTATATATATATTTTAAACAACATATTATTAATGAAATCTTCATTTTCCCTTTCACTTTGAATCAGCATATTGAAAAAAATATTCCCTTTAACAATGCTTGCGTTATCAAAACGTATCTACTTTTACCGCGGTAACATGTAATTTAAAAGCTATGAAAAAATTTATAAAGCTTCCAGTCATTTGATATTTAGCTGTGAGTTGTTTGGAATCCGCTGTTCGCATTTTTCAAGTGAATGTTCTTGGACCATGTCAGGAATTATGGTATTTTATTTTGCAAGTGATTTAGTTATGTCTCTGAATGTTATGAACGAGTTCGGATGTGCTTTAAAAAAATTAAATTTGTTTTTTCTAGTTCAGCCAAACTTAACCTGAAAGTATATAAAAACGATATGAAGTGGAAAAATTCTGAGAACGCAATGTAACTACTGTAACGTACCAGGAGATGTGACGTACCTGCCCGAAGGACGCACACGACATAAAGGCAGATAGGAATCAGAATAAAATGTCCGCGTAGCTCAATTGGTAGAGCAACTTATTCCGGAATAAGGGGACCCGGGTTCGAATCCTGGCGCGGATAGAAATGACGGAGGAATTTACTTCGTTATAATGGCGCCCGAACTATCCGGATGACTCGACCGTTCAAAATCTTGCAATGGTGTGATGTTATTTCCACACCGCGAGATAGGAAAAATAAGAGAATCCCTTCTCCAGCACTTCGAAAAAAAATAAAAAAATAAAAATAAAAAAAAATGGGGAAATGATGTAACGTACCAGGAGATGTGACGGACCTGCCAGAAGGACGCACACGACATAAAGGCAGATAGGAATCAGAATAAAACGTCCGCGTAGCTCAATTGGTAGAGCAACTTGTTCCGGAATGAGGGGATCCGGGTTCAAATCCTAGCGTGGACAGAAATGACGGAGAAATTTACTTCGTTATACTACCATAATGGAAGTTTCTGTACATTCGACTGAAATTCGGTAGAAAGGCTTGCTAGAAATCCCTGTATCTGTGAATTCAATAGATTCTAAGTATCGTAACAACAGATAGCGATGCCTAGTTTCCCCCATTATTCCCAAACCGATAATGGGAGATCTCGGAGATTGTCCAACCACTAACTGATTACCATTGTCGAATGCAGGAATGGAAGCTGCTCTCAGAAGGGTAGATTTCGAGTTATAGAAATGATTAGATTAGTGTTTAGGTCCATTATGGTACCCGCAGCCTTTCTGCTGGTTACACTGCTAAGGAACCCTCTAAATGTAAAGAGGGTTCATAAGCCTCCTATCAGGTATCTCGAGTGACATAAGCCTCGTTTATTGCATGATTGAGCACTTGGCACATTGTCTTCCAATAGCAATAATAATTATACGAGTAATGAAGCAAGTCAATGTGCAAAAAACGCAAAATATCACGGTAACCCCAGCTAGTTTTATCGTTAAACGGCTTCGTATAGTTCTGTGAAAACATCCGTTTGCATAATGTTAATGCTCCAATTTTACAAGAGTTATTTACAAGGATACGAAAGCATTGAGACCCCGTATGCTTCCATAAATATGCCTCTAAATTTGATTACAACAGAAAAGATAGATGTTAGTAACAGTTCTGATAAATTATCAGGATTTACGAGCGATGTGCACATTCAATTCCAAAAGTTGACTCCGAAACAGAAGAAAAGCTCTTCCATTGGAAAAAAAATAGATTCATTATCTTGGTGCCTCAAAAATTGTGGACTTAATTTAATTTAAAAAGAAGGAACACATTGTATTATTCAGAAAGGTCCTATGTATTTTTCTGGAAGCAGTAGATTATAGACTATGCTAAAATACACTGCCTGACAGAGAAAATGCCACACCACGAAGACGTGAATGCATCACCTTGAAAATTGCAGGGTGGGTGCACACGTACAAATTATGCAAATGATTGCATCTGCAGGCCAATCGCACGAACGGCGCGCGGAATATAAGCGGACAACCAGCCCGTGAAGCCATCAGTCGAGATGTCGTCATGGCCGCGAGAAGTGAGTGGTTCTGCTGTAACCGTGTCTGGAGAATGCCGTCGTACACGATTTCGTCCAACGGATGAGTTTACGAGAGGTGTAATCGTATACCTTCGTACCGCCGGATAGTCCTTGCGTCGTATTGTGGAAGAAACGCAACGTGATGACACAACTGTTGGTCGCATTTGGAGACAGTGGTCCCAGGAAGGATCTGTGTAACGTCGTAGGGGGAATGGAGCACGGGGACGGACGTCCGGGAACACAGATCGTCACATCCGACGTCATGCCGTAGCGGATCTACAAGCCACAACGGGCGATACCGAAACGGAAAGTGTCGCGCTGTTGATTGGCTGCGTCTGGTTTGCTGTCCAGTCGTCCGTTAAAAAGGATACCCTTAACAGCGAGCCATAGTCGTCACCGATTGGCGTGTAGTCGCTCCAGAGCTGCTTGCAGTGCCGAATGAAAAATGGAACAGTGTGGTGTTCAGCAACGAATCGCGGCTCTGTGTCACCACAGATGATCGCCGTGTGAGAGGCTGCAGGCGACGTGGCTCATGGGCAGGTTCCTCCGCCATTGTGGAGTGCCACACAGCCCGGCAATGTGGAATCATGGTGTGGCATGCTATCAGCGCCAACAGCCGCTGGTACGCATTACGGGCACATTGACGGCACGCCGCTATGTTGACGAGGTGCTGCGGCCCGTGGAACTACCGTATCTGCAGGGCATCCCTGACGCCGTTTTTCAATAGGATAATGCCCGAACGCATACCGCTCGGATCATCTTGAATGCTTTACACGGTGCGCGAATGCTTCCGTCGCCAACACGATACCTCGACCTCTCGCCCATCGATCATCTGTGAGACACGATTGGACGTCGTTTGAGTACCCCCCCCCCCCCCCACCACCAAAATAAAGATGAGCTGTGGACTCGGATCAACACCACATGGTCCACATTACCCCAGGACTCGGATTATTTGGACTTTCATTGCCTCGATGTCACGTCGGATTCAACGCTGTATCGCCTAAAAAGGGGGCCACACTCCTTGCTGATCATCCTGTATATTCAGCCACTGGAGCCTAGTCTCTTCAGGACCTACTTGCCTATCTGTGTGTGCAGCTTGGTCTGTTTTCGAGCATTTCCTCAGTCAGGCAGTGTATAACATGTGTTCACACAAAATGTCAGCTCTATATGAGCTTTTTGTTCCACATATGAGTCTTTTTCTGTTTGTTTGTTTGTTTGTTTGAAGATGTGGGAATGACAGTGTGATGCTGTACCATCAGAGTAGAATCGTTCCTACTTTCACATCTTTGAGCGAAGGCCCCCTAATTGTTCACCGTGGTTTCTTAGATTGCTTGTTTGTCTAGAAGGCCAATTTGAGGTTCATTAGGTATGAGTGATATACAAGGTCGTCGTGGTTTTTTAGATTGCTCCTTGATGGAAGGTCCCTGCTAGGTTGTTCAGGTTGGAGTTATATGCAAGGTCGTTTAGGTCTGAGTGATAGACAAGGTCGTCGTGTTCGCTACTGAGCCAAACTTCTCGAATTATTCCATTCAAAAATAATGTGATAAAATGTTTTACTGCTCAGTATACATTGCTCATTCGTCTTCAAGGTAGTAAATTAAAAACATTTTGTGCATCCTGTGAACCACATCATGCTTCTGCGCGTTTAATGTTGCAGGTTCTCCGTTCATAAAAGAAAATTACAAAGCACTGTGCTTTTTGCAGGGGGAATACATCTTTATTTCATTTAATTTTTTACTTTTAATTTTACATTTGTGATTCTAACTATGCTGTATATTAAAAGTGTAAATATTTTGCTCAGCGTTCGTGTCTTTTATCTGTACATTCTCAGATATAAATCAAATATCTTTTTTAAAAGATTATTGAATTTGTTCACACTTTCCCGTCAAGTTTACACTGGTTACCACTGTGAATGAAGAAAACCAGAGTTTTGGGTAAAATCTCTCGGTTCAATAATTTTAAAACCTTACAAACTGAAACGAAATGCGCAATTTTTCAAAATCATGTACGCTTACCTGATGTTTGTTTTGTTAAAGCAACTTCTGGTTTATTCCAATACCTCTTTTCTAAAAAATGGGAAAATATGTCATCGATTTTATATTTGTGTGGGAATAAAATGTAGGAAATGCATGTTGTCTTCTTATGTTTCCTGTGGAAGAGCTTTCTCTCAAAGAAGGGAAGAGGAGAGACAGATGCTCCGGCATGTGGTACTTGTCTGATTGTTAAAAACTGATCTGTGGTCCTCCTTAAGGAGCAACAATAAGCCAAGAGCGTGATGGATCTATTCTATCCCTTCGTATAATTCACTTTAATGATCACTCAGATGGATAATCATGGCGCAGTTTCTCTGAATGTGTAGCCTCTAAGCAGTATTTTAATATTACTCTTCGCATGTCTACTTAATAACTTCACCTCAAATTTGATAAATAATTCAGTTAATTAGCTTTCTCTAGTAAATGCTTCCAACAGGAAAAATTTTTGCAAGAAGCAGACTGGAGTAATTAAAAGCGGAATTCATTCATTTTGGTAAAAATACTGATTGCAGAAAATGTTTAAATAACTGTGTTTTAAAAGATTTCCATCCGTAGCAGTAAATTAAAGAACAAAGATATATTATTTACCTCTGTGCGCAAAAGTAATGTGCATGGCCAGATTTTTAATGTAGTTATTTTGGTTCCTAGAATATGGAGACAAATATTTTCAGTCTTATAAATACAGACATGACTAAGATTTCCCGCTCACTTTAGTACAAATGTTCTGTCTATGTAGGCGGAGACAGATTAAAACAACTGGCAAATACGTGGTGTTACAATTCTTTGAATATAATTAAATTTTCGTTTGCATTGGAATTTTCTGAAATGTTCAGAATTACTGTAAAAATTTAAAGCACATTCTGAATTTCAGTTATTGTAAAAACTCAGGTTTATTGAGTCTAGACTTCCTGTTTCTTTTTTGGTTACTAAAAATACTGGTTAAACTTTAATGGACATTCAATTTTTACCTTCCATTTCTTTTCTTTTTTTCTTAGAAATAAAAATATATCAAATGTCGCATGTTTTGCAAAACTTTAGGCTGAAAATTAAGGAATACGTAATTTTGTTTGTCCTTTCTTCAATTTTATACATTCAAAATTCATTGCAGTAGTAATGACAATTAGGTAGGTTCGTTTGTGAGAATTTCAAAACTAGCCTAATCTTACAGCAAGCGCATTGAATAAAATTTTACTGATCAAAAATAACGTAAAAAAAGCATTTCATTGGTACGGACTATTTCTCATATTAAATTAAAATGGAAGTTGAAAGATATGCGAGATAAGCTGCCCACTCGTAACGTAATTCACAATTTTCAAATTTCTAGAATACTGAACCTGTAAGAGGTGCGAGATCGATTCACCATCTCATAGGCAATTTATGAAAATTTAATCTTAACGCCAAAGAAAGAACACATCCAAGTATTCAGGAAGCGCTTTTTATATTCAACAATATGCAAATGCTCGTACTTTCGGACTTTGACTAACGCAGAAGGAAGATTTCTCTCAGAGGTGTCTACATGACAGGAAATTAGATGTACTAATGCTTAAACAGAATATTTATGCAAAAGCTTACATGTTACGACAACAGGACGTTATTATAATTTTGATCAGTGTATTTTTAGAGGCTACCAGCTCTGAATAACACAATTCTTGACACGGTACCAAGAGATTCGAAAAGACCATGAAAGTTCATTTAGGAGATAAGTGGATGAATGCATATCGGAACCTCTTGACGAAAAGCTGTAAAACACAAAGATCGGTTAAAAAGGTTTGTCCAGAAGCCGATTCAGAAGGATAAATAATGATTACAAACTGTGTCTGCTGCAAATGCTCTCAGAAAGATATGAGATATTGAAGCGAAATTATTAGTGTGCATTACTTATTATACAAAACGCCAGTGACCAACTGGTTGCGTGGTAACTGCTAAGTAGTAGTAGAGTAACTGACTCCTGGGTAATTGGCTGCAGAACGTGACTTGCTAGGCGTCGAGTAATCATGTTCCACATTTGTTCAATGGGCGACAAATCAGGCGAACAGGATTTTGTCATCACAGGACTTTGTCACAAATCAGGCCAAGGAACACATGGCACATGTCGGGCATCCATGAGCGGTAAGACATTCCGCACCACATGTGGTTGGGCATTGTTCTGTTGAAATATAGCATAGGGGACCTTCTGCAGATATGGCAGCGCTTCAGCCCTTAAAACTTCCGCGATATACCGGTGGCTGTTCATGGTTCGTGCAATGCATATTAAGCAGGAAAGTGAAACGCATCTACCAACACTTTACACCAGAACGTAAGGTGTCGGACCAGTATAACGCTGCATAAGGCATGCCTCCAGCAGCTGTTCACCACGGTGTCGCGTACAGGGTTACGTACGTCATGGGTCATTAGATTGAACCACGACTCGTCGGAAATTACTATGCAGTGCCATTCATCAACTGAGTGCTTGCGTTCGTGGCCCCATTGCAACCACTGACGCCTGTGATTTAAGGTCAAGGGACGTCGAACCAACAGACAGCAAGCGACGAGGCCTTTCTGAAGCAAATGGCGTCGGATAGAGTTTGCAGACCGCCCTTTATGTTACACAGATCTCCACTGCTGTGCTAATCCTCGGGATGCGGCTGTTAGATACCCAACGCCATACGGAGGAGATGGCAGTCTTTCCGCTCATTCTTCCGTCGCTGGATTTCAGATCCATCACGTTGACATGTTCTTCTTCTAGCGCTTCGTCCAACATGAGCAGCAATGACACGGAAGGAAAGGCAGTCTTCATGCAGCCCTACACATCAGCCTCGCTCAAAGTCCGTCAGCTGTACGTAAGGATCTCGCCCGCTGCGTCGGAACATACTCAGTTACTGCCACTACCTTAGTGCCATAATTCCCGCTAATCAACTGTAGAAACTTGCCGTTTGAGACCAGCGTTTATATCTCCCGGGACAGATACGAGAATATGGCTGACACGAATCACTTCCATGTTCTCTGCTGTTTTAATGATTTGCAGTTCCTCACGTGACCTACCCATCTTGCGAGTTTCAGCCTGATCGCACACGTCTTTCCTGGTGTTTTATTTTCAACAAACAACAGTGCATCAGCGCATATCCATTCCAGTGTTAGTTAACATATCGACTGTTGATTTAGTGTTTCTATCCCGGTGATACTGAGGGAAAGTAGGATCTTAAACAAACATGATAGCATTTCTCAGTTCAAATTGGAACCTTAGTCTTTTCCGTTCTTGTTGCGTACCTGGAAGCAAATTTCTAATATTTAAAAATATAATAATAATGAGCCGAAACGCGAATGATGGAAAAACGCGAAATACTTCATCACGAATGTTTTAACATTCTGTGCACGTAAAAGCAAGTTCTCACGAGCCTTTTTGCCGAATTCTTACAGATTTTTCATATGATAGCCAATTTTCCCATAACATATAAATTTCTTTGAAGATGTATTATACATAGCTGCCCCTGTGACCGAGTGGTCTGATGCGCTCACCCCTGATTATTATTCGAGTTCGAGTAACGGATGAGGCGTGGGTGGTATGCTTGTCTGAAGGCCCTGGGCTTTTTATATTGACCCTAAATTAAAGATGGACGACTGCTGATTGTCCTTACAGTTGCTCATGGTGGTCTAAAAGAAGAAAAAGAAAGATTAGGAAAAAATTAAAAAGGTAAACACGCATTGTCAGATTTAAATAAGTTTAATATGGATACCAAGAGACTGGTTACTCTTGAGATTTTTGAGCTTCATTCTAGAAGTGACTTATATTGCATGTAGGTTCCCTGGGACTTGCAATCGTGTGCAAGCACAGAAACACGACCAAATGGATGAATGAATTTTAGTGAAATTCTTTCATTCCTTCAGAACTGCTCTTCATAAAGCCTTCAAGCAATCTGTTCAAAAGAAAATGCGCAAGATTTTCCAGCCATAAAGGAGAAAATTAAATACGAAAATGCAAGCAAACCGAACGTGTGAAAGTGGCACTAAAAATATGTAAACTATATCTGTACCGAACTCATTACTTATTGTTTCACAACGCGCCTCTTAGGTATAATTTAACTTTTGAGTGGACATCTCTTGTTACTTCTTTGTTAAAACATACGGGTTACCTTTTTTCTTCACAATCAAAGTAAAAAACAGGAAAATCAGAATAAACAGAAGATAAAAAATGAAAATGATCTAGAGCAGCGTTCGCACTTTAAAAGAGCTAAACATACGAAAGTTTGAATATATGTTGCACGTTTCATGACAGAGTGTAAGGTAATTAAATTTTTTTAAGCGTACCTGTTGAGAATTTTTTTTTGAATCAATTCTTACGTAACATAGGTGAACTTTTTCTTAATGAAAACGTATTTCTTATTTGCTCAAAGAGGAAAAAGAAATGTATCAGCCAGTAATTTCACATGGGCTTGTTCCGAGGTTGCTGCCATGCACTTGGCATTGCGCCCTCAAATCAAGCGTTTTCCAATTGTAGTTAGCAATGCTGTTCAACTGTCGCAAAGTACAATGAAAAATGGAAGACGACAAGGATGTGGGAGTAACCTATTGCTAAACGTGCGGGATTCCTTAACTCACCACAAAATATGTCTAAATCGATTAAAATCACATTTCCGTTTTCCTTTTTACGAATGTTCTGAATTGGCTTTTGTGACCTATTTTATATTAACTTTCATTTTACTTCCTTTTCCTATGTAAATTAGAGTTTGTTTTGCTTATACGTCCAAACTTAACGTTATATCTTTTCCCTCAAACGAGAATGAGGTTGGCAACATTTGAGGTCCGAGTGAACGTGAAGCATGCATGAATGTATGAGATAAGAACGATAGATAAAATGACGAGATAACAGTTGCTGGGGTGGTGGATGTGTGTGATAAACGTCGATTGTTAAAATAAAATGTGAAATCAACAACTCTAGAGAAATAGTGTTGGAATAATCTACTGAAATAGTATTGGAATAAAGAAAGAATTACTGTAAGTACACTTCTGTTTATGATTCATCTGGCCGTAAAAATGTAATTAGGAACTATTTCATCGTTTTCTTATCTAATGGTTTAGACATAACGTAACGACAATATCTCTCACGAAAAAGAGAATTACGTTATACGTTCAATTTGGATGTAAAAAAGGAAAATACAGTGCTCAAACTTAAATGAATGAACCAAAAGGCGACTGAAACTGATTCCAGGAGTCTTTATTTGAAGTTCAGTTGGGTGTAGAAAGGGAACACACACAGCTCAAAAGTAAAAGATTGAAACAAAAGACGGCTGAAACTGATTCCAGGAGTTTTTATTTGAAGTTTTCACGGTAAAACTTAAATAAATAAAGTAATTTGCGATGAAGCCTCTCGCAAAGGCGACTTAAACTCGTATGCATTCGGAAGGTTAGTAGTACAGGAAATATTTGTTCCACATCTAGAAAAATTACGCCTTATACTAAAAACCTCTCCGTTGATAAATTACCCTTGTATTACCAAGTTACTATACGCATATCGCACAAGAATTGTTCTTGAGAACAACTAAATAAAAGGACTGATATTTCTTTCTCAGACCAAGAACATTTTCATCATAAAAAGTATATACAGAGTGATCAGAATCGACCGTAAAATGAACCTACCGGACGATTCTTCGTGGAGAAGGAAGCCGAAAATCGTTGTCTGTTGTCCGATCGGACGTCGCATTAAGGAGATATACGAGCCGAACGTTCGTGACGTCACATCCGGTAGGAATACGGACATTAGAAATAACTTACCCAATCACTTTGACAGAAAACATGTAATTTATTGATGTGTATACTACAACACAAATGATAAAACACGCGGATTCGTGTCAGATTACAACATGTGTTCATAATGATCACATTGTTGTGCGGAACAGGCGGCAGCCCGCCGGGGAATAGAAATCTGCACACGTTGCAGCATAACAGGGGTTAAACTTGTGAGGGCCGCATGCATGGTGCCCACTAGGTCTTGCAGGATGTTGACAGGCCGTCGATAAACCAGTTCCTTTACATGACCTCAGAGGAAGAAATCCAGTGGGTAAAGATCCAGCGATTTAGCCGGCCATGCGACAGGACCACCACGTCCAAGCCATCGACCGGGATATTCCGTATCTAGCCACTGGCGAACATTTGCAGCGTAATGCGCCAGTGCTCTATCATGCTGGAACCATAGATTGCTGAGAACAGCAATCTATGGTTCCAGCATGATGGAGCACCGGGAAGAAAATATGGTCCCACTAGGATATCGCACACAATACCACTCCAGATATTAGTACCGGACCTGCTGAGCGTCTTCACGTGTTGCGTGCGGACTGTCCAATGCCCAAACATGACTATTATAGGTGTTGCAGATACCCTGCCGTGTAAACTTTGCTTCATCAGTCCACAAGATCCGGCGGATGAAACTATTAACGGCAGCATGTGTAACGTATACTCTATATTCACTTTCCTTTTGATTTTACTATCTCTGGTTATTTTATTTTACTATGTAAATTATCTTCCTACTGAACGAAATATTATTTCACCCACTGAATGAGATCTGGCAATGAGTGTAAGTCATGACGTGGTGGTAGCTAGTATATAGGCGCGTTCATCGAGACTTAGGAGAGCTTTGTGTTGTTATGAGGAGAGCTTGTGGTCGTTAAGCGAGAGCGTGTATAATACGAGGAGTGATTATTCATTATTGTTCTACAAGTGTTGTGTGTGCCTTAGTTGACCAAGAGTCGTTGAAATAAAGAAGTTTTCAGTAAGTTCAGTCTTTCTCAATTCATAGTTTTTGTCAGACCTCTGTCTGGCTGTTAGGTTTATAACATTTATTTGATTCCTATAAATAACCAGCGTTGAGACTTTGTTTAAGTTCGTAATTAACTAGTAACAACACCCTTTTGAATTCATTATTTTGAAGCTTAGTACAAGTATATCATTAGCTAGCTGGTAGGAAGAGAATCATTCATAATAATTAGCTTAGCGGAAAGTAAATAAAGCTAATTCATTATACATGTTACTTTAGCAGCCACTCACAGTATGCCTGTCTTCGAGGATAATCCTTTGGTAATAGGCCTTGCACCCGTGTGATGTGATATGGATGCAGGTCTTCATCATGTAGAACGGCAAGTGCGGTACTTTAGTGCACACCGAACTGTCGCGCGATCGCACGGCTGCTGGTCCTTAGCTCCTCCTCTGTGAACTCTAGTGCGGCGTCCTCGAGGGATGGTGTTCTCACAGAGGGTCCAGGACGTGGTGCGGTGCGGTATTGCCTGTGTCGCGCATTTGAGCGTCAAGCCACCGTATGGCCTGGGCGTCCGGGTGCCGTCGTGCTGGGTATCGCTCGCTATAGGCCCTTGCTGCACGCAATGCTGAACCATGGCATTTCCCCAATAGGAGATACATGCCACAATACTCTCCCAAACTGTACGACATATCGCTACCCACAGTACTGTCAAATGCACCAACGTAGTATGAGCTTACCTGCTATCGTCGTCAACCCTTTTTATCCCTACCTACCGTATCGCGCAGGCGTACAACTGATGGTTTCATGCAACCACGTCCTTGAAATTTGCATACCCACCCGGTGCCACATTTTGAAATGTTGATTGCCTTTGGGTTTTTTTAATTGGAGGTTTAACGACCACCGTGAGCAACTCAGTGGGCTATAAGTAGTTTGCCCGTCCTGAATTTAGGACCTCTGGTTCCAGGGAAGGGAGAGAGTCAGTGCCGTAGGACAAACACAACATCCATGCTTCACCGGGATTAGAACACAGACCCCTTTCGGACAAATTCTCAGAGGCCATCGCCTTACACCACTGCGCCACCGGGGCGGCTTGATTGCCTTGTGGTATGTGCGTCTATATAACTATCTACGTCGCACTTCAACGAGCATTTGCGTTACCGGATGTAACGTTACGAAACTTTCGGCGCGTATATCTCCGGAATGCGACGTCCGATCGGACAACGGACAACGGTTTTCGGCTCCTTTCTTCACGAGGAATCGTCCAGTAGGTTTATTGTGCGGTAGATTCTGATCACCCTGTATATCACTAAGCTGTTCGCTGAGATTTGTATGTCAGTTTATCAAATTAAGATAAAAAATATCTACCAAAACAAATTACTGATAATATTAGGTTTTACTGCTATTGATGTACGTTTGGTGCATTAATAGCAGTAAAATATAACATTATCAGTAATTAGCACACAGCTGGAGTTCCATTAACATCCTCAAAACGTCTCACACACGTTTTACCAACTGTGTCCTCAAAACCTAGCAAGCGTTTCCATACATATGTTTTCTCTTTTCACCTTTTCTGAATCTAGTCTCTCAATGATTTACTCGAAATTCCACATTTTTGCCCAGCCACTTGGGCTTAATAAACTCTTTTAGTTGACATCTCATCATTTATTATTTTAACATGGCCAAATCACCTGAGAATTGTTGTCTCTGCCTTAAAACTTTTGCTTCATATTACACATTTGCAGCACATCTTTCTTTTCCACAAACTCCCCATAAGTAACACATATCTCCAACGTAAAAAGAACTGCTATGTCACTTCTTCAGAATTTAGGTTTCACTTCCAAAAATCAATGCTGCTGAAAAATTAATCTTTAACTACCTGTAAAGCCCGTTGAGATAAGAATACAACGGGTTCTAGAAATCACTTATTGCTATTTAAGCGCTTATTAAAGACGTTGGAAAATGTTTTGTACACGATATTTTTTTGTAAATACCTTTTAGGAATCTGGAAATAGTTTTCCTTGTTCTGGCCCATAGACTACTTAAACTGTGACATCATCAAACCGTCGAACGCTTGACAATGCAACATAAAGTTGTACATGGCTAAACACTGGTTCAGGACGGTAGATGAATACTTTCTCCAGTGTTTGACCTTGAGACTTATTGATGGTCACAACAAAGGCAAATTTTACAGGAAATTTTCATCGTCTTAATGTGAATGGGAGGTCTATATTAGTAGGTGCGAGGTCAATTCGCGGAATAAAAACAGTTTTACCACATGCTGAACCTGTGAGTACTTCTGCAATGATCGAATTGGGTCTTAGTTCTTTAATTATCAGTCTTGTTCCATTGCATAAACCTTGTTGTGTGTTTCTGAGGAGCATAATAATAGCTCCAATCTTCAACTTCAGTCTGTGAAGTGGCATTCCGGATGGGGTTTCTTCATTTAAAATCTCTGTAGGATAATACTGTTTCAGTATTTCCTTCGCCATCGGCTTCAATTGAATCAGAGCTTAAGTATGTGCTTCCTGTTCCCTCTACGAGATCATGAACATTCTCATTTAATTTGTCAACATCAGAGTTTTTGAGACACAGAAGGGCTTTCTTTAAAAATGTTATAAAATCAGAAATTTTCAAGTTCTCACCAAATATTGTTTTGGCTATATCACCATCATGTTAAATATGTGTAGCTATCTCTATCATTTCCCCTGGTAGGCCATCAGTTGTTTCACTGGCACCATCACCAAGTCGTGAAAACCAATCACTGCAAGATTAATCAACAGATCGAATATTACTTTTGAGCTAGAATGAAAATGCCAACGTTTACCGTAATAAAAGGTTTATTATACATCGAGTATAGTTTGGCAGAGCGTTTGGCTCGGCATCATCAGGACGTACTGATGATGCCGAGCCAAACGCTCTGCCAAACTATAGCCGATGTATAATAAACCTTTTATTGTGGTAAATGTTGATATTTTCATTCTATCTCCACACCACAAGTTCTGTAGTCACAAATTATACATTCCGTTTGAGTCTCAAAATCTCAAACTCCTCGCATAATTGGTTAAATTTAATGTTGGCTTCAAGTATTTTGGTTCTGTCACCATGTTTGACAACAAAGAGAGTTTGTCTAAAGTCTCCTCTAAGTAAAATGACTTTGCCACCAAAAGGTTTCTGATTTCCCTTAATATCTTTCAGTATTCGGTCAACTGCAGTAAAACAGTACCGGGGGCCATTATAGCTTCGTCCCATACGATGGGTTTTGAAGATCTAATGTTTCGGCGTCGATGGAATTAATCTTTATATTCGATGTAGACTTTTCATTTACAGGTGGCACTAACTTTAGTTGGTTAAAGTATGTTTTGCCACCTTCTAACAGTGTAGCAGCGATTCCTGTGGATGCAACAGGCACCGCTATGTTTCCTTCTCCACGGATAGTGGTGAGAAGGCTTTCATATAAATACGTTTTCCCTGCGCCCTCCGGGCCATCAAGGAAAAATATCGTTGAGGAAGATCATCATTACGAGTTGTTGACATAAACTGTCATACGCTGCGTTTTGCTCTGCATTTAAATTACTTGCCATTTCTGTAGCGTTTTGTCGTTCTGTAGCACTGTCGAAATAAACATCTGGATTTTGAGGAATGTTACTTGATGGAATTGAAAGATTATATTTATCGCATGAGCTGTTGTTAGCTTTGAGAGTGTCTTTAATCTCTTGAAGGGTAAAATTCAAGCAATGTTCACAATCCTCAGTATGATCAATGTTATGTCTATGTACAAAATCTTTCCAAAGATGGGATTTATATTTTTAAAGCAATTCTTGTGCATTGGGTGGTGAAACGAAGATAATAATGTATGCAAATAAATCTCGTAGTTGTCGAGGCATGCTGCAAACTGATGCTTCATCTAAGGTTTTCTCCCATCTTTTATCATTCTTAATTAAACCTTTCTGCAATGCAACTTCTTGGAAGGTGTCATATAGAATTCCATTGACTGTTCTTAGATATGTATACCTTTTCGTTCCAGACACATGAAGTAGCAGTAGTCTCAAACAATATTTTTATGGATCAGATCCAAGATTGACTAAATACATTCTTCCAATCACATTATCTCCACCTTGGACCCATTGTCTTCCTTGGCCCATTGTCTTTCTTTTTGATTGAACACATAATGTCTTCGCATGTCGCTACATGAAATTTATCGCTCATATTCGTTGCTCTCATTTAGTTTGAACCATTGTATCTCTTTGAGCATTATGTACAACTGCATTTCTATCATTGTTTAAGCGCTCCGGATTAAAAGTAATGTTCTGTTCTTCAGGAAGAGAACAGGTAATCTAACTATTGTATGAGATTGCTGATGCATGTCATAACCAAGTATTCGCCACATTGCCTCAGGTGCGCCAACGTATCGGGAATCAACATGACCCTTTACTTCGCCGTATTTGGTGTTGTGCTCTGTTATATGCACATTTGCACAGTCATGATCTTTGTATACGTACTTGAGAAGGTATGTCACGCTTTTTACAGTAGCGCACATCTCGACATTAATGTGGCAATTGTACTTTAACAAATGATACGGATTATAAAGGACAATCCAGTTGTTGTGAGCAATTTTACCACGACTTCGGAAATTCCTTGGTACATTTTACCATGACTTCGGAAATTACTTGTACATTTTCCAAAATTCGGAAATTACTTGGTACATTTTCCATCTTCCATACAGGGTGAAATGTGATTACTTTCACCACACGGGCCATGAACCACGTGTTTCGCAGCAGTTGAATGTAAAACTGGCAAATGTTCTTTATCTGGAAGTTCTGCCGATACAATTTGGTCCGTTTTCTCAGACAATGTTGGTTTGTCTTCTTCTTTCAAAATCAAGAGCAAATGAGCATGGGGAAGGCCTCTTTTTTGGAATCCGATACATGAACTTTGGCCACCTGAACTCCAAAAATATGCCTTTTGGTTATCATCATCATCATCATCATCATTGTCAACCATTATAAATCCACTGCTGGACGAAGGTCTCCCCAAGTTTCATCCACAACGGTCTGTCTTGTGCCAGTCTCCTCCATATCACTCCCGCATACTTTCGAATTTCATCCACCCATCTCCCATGTGGTCTTCTTCTGGTTCTTTTCCTGTCCCTTGGAATCCAATCTAAAATTTCGGCTGTCCATCGAAGGTCTGTCCTTCTGGCAGTATGCCCAGCCCATTGCCATTTCAGAGATTTAACTCTGATCGTGATGTCTTCCACTCTTGACATTTTTTCGGATCACGAGTTCCTCTTCTTATTTCTCCTGGTTACACCAAGCATACATCTCTCCATGCTTCTTTGAGTTGTCTGCAGCCTTTGTATGTCTCTTTAAGTTAAGGTCCGCGTCTCTGCACCATACGTAAGCACTGGAAGGATGCATTGATCAAACACTTTTCTTTTACGACATAATGGCATATTGCTCTTGAAAATTATGCTGTTTCTTCCAAAAAGCTCTCCAGGCAAGTTTTGTACGCCGATTAATTTCTTCATCAATGTGACCCTCACTTGATATCTGCTGTCCAAGATAAACGTACGTGTCTGTTATCTCCAGCTTTTTTCCATCAAAAGATAAATCTTCATTTCGTGTAAAAGCATTGAACATCACTTTTGTCTTCTGAAAGTTCATTTTTAATCCCACTTCTTTACTCTTGTCAGCAAGTTCTTGGATCATATCTCTGATGGGGTAGTTGCAAAAATGAATATGTCATCAGCAGAACGAAGGTGGGTTAGATAATCTCCATTAATCTTTATCCCTTTGTTTTCCCAGTTCAGTGATTGAAAGACATTTTCCAATGTGGCGTTAAAGAGCTTCGGAGATAAGGTGTCACCTTGTCTCACTCCCTTTCCAATTTTTATGTGTGTTGTATTTTCAAACAGCCGAATCTTTGCACTTGTATTTTCATAGATGTTATTAATAATATTAATGTATGTATCTTCAATACCGAAGGATTTCAGAGCCTTTGTAACTGCTGATGGTTTCACCGAATCAAAGGCTTTTTCATAATCGATAAAAGCCATGCACAATGGAAGTTCATATTCCCACGCTCTTTCAATTAGTTCTCTCAGTACGTGGATATGATCTATTGTGTTGTAGCCACTCCTGAATCCAGCTTGTTCTCTCGGTTGAGCCATGTCCAGTGTTACCTTCAAACGGTGTGAAAGAACTTTAGTGAAGATTTTATAAACCACTGATAGGAGGCTGATAGGTCTGTAGTTCTTGAGATCCTCAATGTCCCCTTTTTTATATAGTAGGATCATTAAGCATTTTTCCAATCCTCAGGAATCTTCCCTTCATTCAGGCATCGAGTGAAAATTTAGGCGAGTACTGTTTCGATTTCTCCACTTGCTTCTTGTATGATGTCTACAGTAATTCCATCTTCTCCTGGAGCTTTTCCCCGCTTCATGTTCTTGATTGCATGTGCAACTTCTGCTGGGAGGACTGGAAGAACTCTGGTACTGGTACCTTCCGTGATGTCTGAAGTACATGCATCATCCCTTTCATATAACTTGGAGTAGAAATTTTTCACTCTTGTCAAAATTTCACCGCTATTTCTTGTTACAGAACCATCTTCTTTTCTCAGTGCCATAATCTGTTTTCTTCCCTTACTGAGATGTCCCTTTGCTATCTTTAGGCTTTGGTTGTTTTCAATTGCTTTCCTCACTAGTTCACAGTTGAATTTCCTTACGTCTTCAGTGATACTTTTTCGTACTGTCTTGCATAGCTCTATGTATTCCACTTTGGAAGTCACGTCTTCTTTAGTTGTCCGCATCTATCTTCTTTTTTGCATCAAAATTTTAGTTTTTCCTGATACTTTGTTCACATGCAACTTGTTCTTAGACCCAGCTAATTTTGTTGCTGTTTCCATAAGAGCTTTGGTTACTTTTCTGTTAACTTCAGAAAAATCTACTTCTTCTGATGTTAGGCCTTCTAAAGCAGAGAATCTGTTCTTCAGTTCCAACTTGAAGGTATTATGGTGTTTTTTAAGGTTGGTTATGTCAATACATTTTGTTTGTCTTATGCTACGTTCGAGTTTAGTGTTGAGGTGCATCTTACATCTCACCAATCTATGGTCACTACCTTTGTTGAACTTGTTTAGCACAATGCAGTCTTCTATGATGAATTTTTTGTTACACATAATAAAATCAATTTCACTTGTCGTCCCATTTGGATGTCTGTATGTCCATTTCCTGTACGGCCTTTTCTTGAAAAAGGAGTTCAAGATGAAAAACCCTTCTGCCTCTGCAAACTCAACGAGAGTATTGCCACGCTGGTTTCTGTTGCCGTGACCGAATTTACCTTCTGAAGTTTCATTCTGTCGCCGTTGCCCTATTTTTGCATTGAAATCTCACATAAGTATCTTCAAGTGCTGCTTACCTTTATTATTTAGATGACGAATTTCCTCTTCTTCAGGATGACTTGTTGTGGGTGCATAAGTTTGAATAATCTGAGCCTGGTATCTTCTCGAGAGTTGGATAACGAGTCGTGCAGCTCTGTCAGAGGCACTTTCAACTTCTACAACTTTATCCTTCAGTTTCTTGTTTATTATAAATCCAACACCACTAGTTCTGCCAGTATCTGTCCCACGATAGTAGAAGAGATGTCCACTTTTCAGTTCAGTGAGATCTTCTCCTTTTCTCCTTACCTCACTTGGCCCGACGATGTCCCACTTGATCCTTTGTAGTTCCTCTTCCAATTCAAGAAGCCTTGAATCAGAAGATAGGGAGCGTCCGTTATACATAGCCATGGTCAGCATCAGATGGCAGCCTAGTCCGGTCCTCCGAGGAATCTTAGCACCCTCTGCCTTCATGTCGCACTGGCCGCTGCCTTGGCCAGGTACATTCCAGCTGCCGGAGACTGAGGGCCAAGATTTAGGTTGTGGAGTCATTTTGTAGGGGTTTGGCCATAACTCACCACGCTGGCCAAGCGGGTTGGTGAGTGTGGGATAGCATTTCCTCTAATCCCGATGGTATAGTTATACCGCTGTTGACGGTCGTCAGAGCCCCTTTAGTGGGAACAGGATGAACCACGAGAAGGCGGGGTTGACATTTGTCAAGAAGAGGCTGTGATGTTACGCATTACCTGACCTTACATCCCGTTTGGTTATATCGTCCATTAATTCTTTCAACTTTAGTTGGAAGACTCTTGCAACTAATTCTGGACGGTTTTCGACACATGGACTGTTCACGTTTTCAGTAATTTCTTCCGATTTTGGGTTGCAAGTCATATTAAAGAAAAGATCAGGCTTGCCATAGTTTCAGACTATCACCATTGCATACTGATAATATTGCATCATATTTCGTGAACTACCTTGAAATTATGATGGCAAAATAAGAGACATTAACGTTCGTCCTTGCCTTACTGAAATAAAAGTGATCCATGTCGTCTCAAGTACATTTTAAAATTAAGAAATTTAATAAATATTAACGGCCATTAAATATTTTTAGGAGGAAAATGCATGAAAAAATAATAATCTTGTAAAACATCTTACAACCTAGAACTGTATGTTTCCCCTTCCATCGCATTCGAAAAAACAACTCTAACTGCGAAAGAAAGAAAAGAGATGTAAACAAAACATTAAGCAGGAACGGTTACGGATAACACGGTGTGAATACCGGAATATAAATGTTCGTCTCTTTTTACGCTTTCCAACATTTGGTTGAAGACGCGTATATGCTCCAGTTTTGTCCGTCCGTCCGTCTGCCTCTCCGCACGATAACTCGCGTAAAAATGGTTTGATTTCGGTGACATTTTAGTATGTGGTAAGGGAAAACCTGGGAACGAACCCTCTTGAAAATGGGCGAAATGGGGTCAAAGGTCAGGACATAGAAGTGGGATCCATTCTATCGCCCTTATGCGTCATAACGTACGTAAAAATGCTTCTATTGCGATAAAACTTTATCATGTTGTTCCAGAGTTATACTGAACCGGTTCTGTTGAATATCATCGAAATGGGGTCAGAGGTCAGGGCACAGGAGCGAGACTTATATCACAGCCATTATCCTCATAACTTGAGTAGTGATTTCTGATATGTTGGAAAGCGTATCATAATCAATGATTTGCGTGATTTTACTAACTTGTCTGCTAAACAGCGTAATAAAGCATATCAAATGTATGTAAAGTAGAACAAAAATTCCTTATGTAAAGTTTTCCTGTTTCTAAAATGTTGACCGTGTGACGTAACGCATCTCTGGCGTCATGTGAGAATGATTTGGATGAGATGTACTTCCTTTCAAGAGATCTAGTAGAGAACGCATATGAATCCGCTTAAAGCAGCTATGGCTTTCTAAAAGTAGCCACGACTCTCCTAATTTCACAATCTACGTAGGTCGTTCAATATGTAAGTTTCCCGATGCTGTCAAAGAAGTTACAAACATAGAGGAGGCATAGTAAGCACACGGTTATCGGGCGCGATCCATCCCCGCCACGTAACCGTCCTCATTGCCGAACGCATAGGCGAAGCTACGAGAAGAATGAAGACAGCTGGGAAAAACCCGGACTCGTTTCATTAGGAGCCAGGCAACATGGCAGGTGCACGCGTGTTGGAGACGTGGTGTAAGAAAGACGTGCGTGCAGAGTGGGCAAATGGCTGTACACCCAAAGACATCCACAGGAAACTCGTTCCTGTGCATGGTGATTCCGTAATGTCTGCGCAGATGGTGAGAAAATGGTGCAACATGTTCGCGGAAGCCAGAGTGGACATTTTTGACGAAGATCGATCCTGTCGTCCCTCCACTGCCAGTAGTGATTAAACAGTCGCTGCACTGAATGAACTAATCCAAGCAAACAGGATAATCCAGGCTCGTGATATGGTACCAACGTTGGACATTTCCATTCGAATTGCTCACAAAATCATCCATGAGGATTTGGGATACCGCAAAATTTGTGCACGCTGGTTTCCTCGTCAACTCACTGCGGAACATCCGCAGACGAGAACGGGTTGCAGCCTGGGTGGTCTAATGTGCTGCCATAAAGATAAACATGCCTTCCTCACGCTCATTGTGACAGCGGATGAGACCTTCGTTCATCACTTCACTCCCGAATTCAAGAAGACATCGATGGAATGGAAACATCTGGGGTCTCCCGTGCGAAAAAACTCAAGGCGACGCCATCGACAGGTAAGGCGATTGTGACAGAGTTCAGGGATGCCAGGGGTATTTTGGTCATTGACTTTCTGTAACGTGGGCACGCGTTCAATGCCGCTCGGTATTATCAAACCCTATAGAAACTGAAAACTGTAATTCGACGCAAGCGCCCAAATATTGCAGCATTGGGGTGGGAACGGCTGCACCATCCGTCCTACAGCCCTGATTTGGTGTCGTCAGACTTTCATCTGTTTCCAACCCTGAAGATAGAGTTGTAAGGTGGCCATTTTCTAACTGATGATGCGGTTTAGGCCACCGTTAGGACGGTTTTAAAGGGTCTGAGCCCGAACTTTGGTGCATAGTGGTTCGATATTTTTTTATAGCGTTGGAACAAATGCCTCGACGATGGTGGAAATTATGTGGAGAGGTAGTGACGAATGTACCAATCCAGACATACAGTATATCGTTTTCATGTGTATCTTACCGAATAAAAGGTTCACTGTATAGGGAAATTTATATATTAAACGACCCTGATAATATTCGGTATTTCCGGTCAAAAATGCTTCGTAAGTCCATAAACACATTCACTCTCTTACGACCCTCGTAATATTCGGCAGTATTGCCGGTCAAAAATGCTTCGTAAGTCCATAACACATTCACCAGGTCGAACACTGTACCGTTCAGATTGATCTTGCACTCAGTGCTTACTGTACAGGTGCTCGCTCAAAAACTGAGGCATTGATTTTTACATTATTTATATTTAGTTGGAATTTTAACGTTAAGGCAGGCAATAAATTAGTAGGAGAAGTATTTTTCTTCAATGCGTCTTCGTCTGAGTAACATTGTCACCACAACACAAAAGGCAACTCTTTAAATCTGAAAAACTATTAAATTCGGCTTGAGTACACATATTGTTGAGTTGCCATCCAGTTCTGGGAGACATCAGCCAAAAGACTCAGGCTTTTGCTCCAGTATCCTTACATAGACCAACCAGAACCGTCTTCTGTGAGCTGATGCCCCATAGTGAATGTTGTTATACATTTGAAGGCTCAAAGAAAGATTTAAATGGAATCAAGTGTGACGTATGGTCAGCTTAGATATTTAAAAAGGCTAGCCCACCACAGAACAGACCTGACAATTATTTTTAGTCATACAATCCAAAAGGTTTAATCAAAAGACATATAGATCTGTCCTAATAAAGTGGATCTTAACTACACTGGTGTGCAAAAATTAATGACGAAGAGGACAAATTAGCATAACAGCGGAACGAACAGGCTGAACGAACCGAAAGACCACTCAGGAGATAAATTAGGGTCCGGTACGGTAGGGCATGCGCATATATGCAGCATGACGTAGTGGGAGGGGGAGTGTCGGAAGGGTATAAAGCACATGGGCGGTGTACGCTCAGCAATTCGGTGAAAGCTATTGCACGGTGTACATCGGTTTGAACGACGTCGAGTTGCTGCCACCGTGTAATATGGCCAACAGGCAATCCAATATACGACATCTAGATGATTTTACCCAAGGTCGCGTCATTGAGAAGTTGGAAGGAGGTCGAAGTGTGATAGTGTGGCCGAGGAGTTCGGGATCGCTCACAGCATCGTTTCATGAGCTTGTAGAGCATTTCAAACGGCAGGAACAGCTGTCCGAGAGTTTTGCAATAGTCGTCCACGAGCAACCACGATGGCGGACGACCGGTATATTGTCCTACAGGCGAGAAGAGACAGACGGCAGACAGCGGGAAAAATCACAAGGCACATGCAACAGACAACTGGACGTCCGTTATAGCGTTTTACCTTGGCCAGGGGGCTGCACAAAGGTGGTCTATTTGCACGACGACCAGTACGGTGTGTGCCATTAACGCTCGCTCATCGGAGACGGCGGTTTCTGTGGTGCCAGGAACACAAGAACTGGACACATCAGCAATGGGGTCGAGTTCTCTTTACGGATGAGAGCCGATTTAGTCTGACGAGCGATTCTGGACGCATACATATCTGAAGAGAGCAGGGGATACGCAATCACACCTTCAACATCATTGAAAGGGACCGGTTTGGAGGTGGCGGAGTTCTCGTTTGGGGCGGTATAATGCTTGGTAGCTGTACTGACCTCCACATCTTCCAAGGAGGTTCAGTCACTGGTGTCCGCTATTTTACCGAGGTTCTCCTGCCTCACGTGCGTCTGTTTAGAGGTGCTGTGGGCCCTGAGTTCCTCTTCACGGACGACAACGCTACACCTCATCGTGCAGTGGCTGTCGCACAGCTGTTGGAGAGTGAAGATATTTAACGCATGGATTATCCCGCAAGGTCCCCGGACCTGAATCCAATCGGACACGTAGGGGACCTCCTCAAGAGACGCTTGGCAGCACGTCACCATTTGCCAGCAACGATTCCGCAGCTGCGATTGGCGCTACAAGAGGAATGGGCCACGATGTCTCAACAGCTCCTTGACCACCTCGTCCTCAGCATGGACAGACGTTGTAAATCCTGCAACGCAGTCAGGGGTCATCATATCCCCTTCTAAAGACTGGATTTTTCTTGGCAGCCGCCTGTCACATGGACGTTCCTGTCTTCTGTCCAGTTGTGCTCGAAGCTACCTTTTCAATAAAGTGCCTTTGTATCCTTTGGATTCCTTGTTTGAACGGTTTTGCTCACTTGTCCCATATTCTTACATCTTGGGGATTTTATGGTTTGATTTGAGTCGATGTGGAGCACTTCTTCAAGACGTTACATTCGAAAAACCGTTTCGTTCTTAATTTTTTTCACGTCAGTGTATCATAGTAGCTAACGAAAGGCTGATTTACAACCATTCAGATGTAACGATATCTTTGCTTTCCTCATCTGTAGCCAAACAGAAAAAATCCGCTGTGTTAATGAAAGAACGTTTCCTTTGGACCTGATAAGGAAAGTTAACATGTCTGTCAGCGAAAAAACAATAAAAACAATTCCAAGTGTACGAATTTCATAGTCGAGTAACAGGCAACTGTTATATTTGGGGCTAATTGTTAATTACTAAGTAGAAAATAAGCTAACAGCACTAATTTTGTGTTACATATTGTAAAATGCACGCGTCAGGACCTTCGCATGCAGAACTCACACATTCAGTGTGTGAAGAAGTTGTGAATAAATTTCGGGGGCGTTAACGACGGCTAGCAGCTGAGAGATGGATGACTCGCAGCGCTTGTTTGTTTGGAGAGTCACAATAATGGAATTGTTTACATTAGTAGGAATTTTAACCTAATAAGCTGTTGAGAATGAGGGAGAGGAGAAGATATCGCAGTTGCTGTAATATGTCATTTTCGGAATTGATGATGATGTTTATATCCAAAGAAAATCCTTTAGGAACTTATATTTTATTTCAGAGAAATTGTGTATTTGCAACCGTAGCTCTGTAGTAGCTTTAGCTATCCGCTTCAAGAGTGTCTTGAATTTTAGAAAGAGGGGTGATTCTGTTTCGGAAACAATCTCTTGGTTCACCGGCTTAATGCTCTTGTTATCAACTGGTAAAAGCGGAAGATGGGATCCCTTCTTAGTATTAAATACAGATGCACAGGCAGTTTCCTCTATAGACTTCAGCAGGTCAACATTTCTAGAAATGAACAATGCTTCTCTCAAAGATTTCAGAGATACTTTTAATTTGAATGTGTCAGATGTTAAGCACTGGGGAAGATTCGATTTAATTAAAAGAAATAAAATAATCGATAATGCAGTTATAATCGCTTTACACCACTCGAAAACTGCTCACGAGTAGGTTTTTAAGAAAAGATATAGCAAATTTATTCTTACTATTAACCCTTTCATTGTGGAAACAAATTCTTCCATATCAAGCCTTAACATTCGGTAAAATGCTTTTCATCTTTTCATTGATACAGTACATTACAAAGCATTTAAAGCGCAAATAGTTCGCCACGTGAATATGTTCTTCCTCGTAGAAATCGTTGCACTCAAAATTAGTTGCCCCTCAGTAAGAAATACATATACATTGCATTAAAAGTGATTGTAAACGTTTTTAACTTTTCTTCTGTACATGTTTAATTGCATACTGAGTTTGTATTTCCGTACTTCCACAGCAAACCTACATCGGTGTTGCAAGTACATGGACAAAGCCCCAAGATTTGTTAAAAACTCCGCATGAGTAAGCCACTATCATTCTGAACTGTTTTACTGGAAGAAAATCAACACCATATCAGATTTGATCCAGTGGAAAACATAAAAAACGTTTTTATTTTTTTCCACTGGATAAAATAATGTTTCCTCTTTTGACTTTGCATCTTTGCTTTACAAATTGTAGCTTTTCTGTGCTGCCTCCGCGGCCTACAAGGGAATAAAAGTGTTCTGCATTATGTCTGTAATTATTTAGCATTGTACTAAGTCACAGTGTTGCGTGTTTTTCGGCGATGAAGTGTTACTCACTGCATGATATTCATTTTGTAAATGCAAACTACTGTCTTCAGACCAAACTGTGTGAAGAATGATGCTCTGAATCTGAAGATACCTTTCAACGCAGAAAAAGTCCTTGACATAGATTTCGTTCTGTATTTCAGATAATTCTAACCATGTTACTAATTAATAATTTCAGTTTCCTAAATGAGCATTTGAACCAGAATTACATTTCGTACGGTTAAATTCAATTAGTGATCCTCAATGCAGGCTCCCCAATGGAATACTTTCGTTAAGACAACATAGTGGAGATTACGTGCGCTCAAGAGCACAGAGCTTTTATCGATCTCAGTGAAATCCTCTAATATTGCTAAAGTAGAGAAAAACAAACCTTTCCTTTTTGCTCTTCTCAAAATGCAAAACATCCGTCACTTGGCCTCCAAAGAGCCAACACAGGAACAAAAATGATGTGTGTCAAATATTTAAAAAAAGTGAAAATATTCCTAATACGTGGAGGCAATGTAAATAGACAAAGTCATCGCCCTTTCCACGCTTTTCTTTAATTAACACACAGCAACCGAAATGTTGTATTTGAACACCGCTGGAATCGACCCCCAGATCGTTCGCTCTAGCCGAGTGCGTTCGCTTTCCGCTACGGTGGCAACAATCCACGGCGCTGTGTTGCATATCAGTCAGCATCTGACTTCACAAATCCGTAGGGATGGGCTCAGCAAATGAGATACATCCACTTGGTGGGGCTTAACGATACAAGCTATTTAATTATCTTATATATAAAGCACAAAACGTCTGTTTGTCTGAAGCAGCAAAAACTCTCGAACGCCGAACTGTGGCATCGCAAAATTTGCATAGCTTAATACTTGAATTTCTAGGTCAACGCAACTATTTTAAGATCTCTACGTTGTTCCGTTCGCGAGTTATGAATTAATTAATAAGTTAATCTATAAAGTCAGCATCGTTTGCTACGTCATCGTTATCTTAAAGCACGTGACTGCATTCATCGCGGCGGCACATCCACAGGTATTTCTATTCTTTGAGTACTGTGCGTAAACAAATGCAAAAACAAATTTTGAGAAATCTTATGGAAACGGGCTGAAATCTTTATCAGCACCATGAATTGGTAATAAGAGGAGTCCCTCAAACTTTCACCGGAATCCGGTCAAAACTTTTTAAAATAGGCATGGAATTTTTAATTCATCGGTAAACAGAAATATATACGCAGAAACGGTTAATAAAATTTTAACGGCTAATTTATAAAGTTATTTACTGATTCAGGCAAAATCTAAAGGTCATGTTCCTATTAACGATTTATGGCTTTCATTAAAATTTCAGCCAGTTTCATAAAATATTCGCAAAGATACGTTTTTAACTTTTTATCCCAGAGATTCGCCCCTCAAAGACGTCTGAAACTGAAAGCACGTGATGCAGTTGATGCTTCTCACATTGACAGCTGCATGTTGGAATGTCAAGAGAAAGATCCAACAAACTTATATATTATCGCCGATTAAGGAAAAACCAAACATTTTCTGTACGACCAAGTGCTGAAATATTCACACTATGAATAAATAATTTGTAATGACCGAATTTGTGAAATCAGCTTTTTTCTTTCTTGCAAGCATCAATTTTTTTCCCGCTTTTTTCAGTGACATATAAGGGAATATGAAATTAATGAGCCTGAATCCCGGGCAAAGCCGGGTAGTAAAACTAGTAACTAATAAATCCAAAGAGCGAGAGAAATGGTGAAAATCTTCCAAATACGTGGAGACAATGTAAATAGACAAAGTCATCGCTCTTTCCACGTTTTTCTGTAACTAACACACAGCGACCTAAAAATTGTATTTACACACCGCTTGAATCGAATCTCAAAGATTATTTTATGACAGTCATCTCGGGAATTTGAAGCAGTCTTGTATCTTTGTGCCCATAGTGTCCATTAACAAATATTAGCCACGACATGAGTAAAAATCGATAAGACACTTAAATTCTTTGAGGTTTGAAGATTAGCATGAGGATCTCAGATCAGTATGCTAACAAGAGTTTAGACTTTGATTTGCAGCAAATAACTTCATCCAGAGGTTTCCTGTACTAATTTATGCAATTCGGAATACCAACACAATACCCAAAGACAGCAACCATGAATTAGTAGCTTCAATCTTTAATAAAAGGTAAAATGGAACACCGTGACCACTACAGTATATTAGGCATCTTAAATGCAGGTTATAAAATCTACGCAAAAAATGTTTAAAAACAGAATTAACCCTATCCTTGAAACATAAGCGAAGAACAAAATGGATCCAGAAGGAGAAAAATGTTTTACCCCCAAAATGTCAATAAGTAAAAAAAGATAATTCAGTTTAGGAGCACACCTGGCTTTCATAGACAATGAAACAATCTTTTAATAAGGTAACCATTTTTAAATTATTCCGATTTTTAAGTTATTAGTTTACTTACAAACCTATTAAAACCACTCAGACCTTGGAATTTTGCATGATTTGTAATTTTTTTTTGCCAACGACTGTTTCAACTGTTAGGGCTCTAAGGAGTCACCCGTCCCGAATTTAGGGTCACTGGCTCCACAGAGGGAAGAAAGCCCGCAACTCATTACAACCCCACCACCCATGCCTCATCTGGAACTCGAAACTTGAACCGGTACCCAGCTTGGTGACTAGCCAGAAACTAGAGTCCCTGAACACCAGGCCTCCTGGGCGGCTTAAAACCACACCAAACTTTATACATGAAACCAGCAAGGAGTATTAAAATAGGTGAACTAAAAAGCAAAGCATTTGAGATCATAAGAGCGCAAGGTATACTACTTATTAACTGTTTATTATCTGAACTTTGGCTACCTCTCGTTATGCTTCCTGTTCTGAATGTCAGACCTGAACTTCCAAGAGTGTTTTCATTAGATCTACCTTGGCAGTCAGTCAAGAAAAGGTGACTTGAATGAAAATGGGGTCGTGAAGATGAAAGAAGGTCGATTTACTTAGGTATGCTCTTTATCACGCTGCTGTGCTCTAAAACTAAACGATTATTTTGCATTGTACGGGCTGTTAGTTTCTGGTTCTCTTTAAAAATTTACGTGTACACAGTTGTCGGATTGTTTTTCAACTGTGCTACGATTGCTGAAATCTCATTGGTGATTAATCTAAAAATAGTTGATGTGATTATTATTTGAAATCTGTGTGGTGTTCGGCTTACGACTTCTACGGTGTACAATTTTATTTTGCAATTTTTCTTCAGAATCAATGGGATATTAAACACCAAAAGTAACAGTTTCAGAACGTATGATACTCCAATAAAAGCCAGCGGTGCATACTCTAATGAAAACCAAAGTGTGGACAATGAGAGACAATCACCCTGCAGAAGAGGGAAACTACGGGCTAAACAGCACTTGATAATGAAAGAAATGAAGATATATTAAACAAACCCCGATATCACAAATAATAGATTAATAATAATAATAATAATCAACGATATCACAAATAATATTGGACAGATCTGCTGGAAAATGCCGAAGGAAAGAATACTAAGCTAAATCATGAATAACTGTTGTGAAAGAACGAAAAACAGAGAGAGATCGATTAAACGATGAACTGAGACCAAAATATGTCATTTGGCCTAAGTTCGTGAAAATAAGAAGAATGAAAAAACTTACGTCGGACTCAAACCCCTTCATTTTGTCCTGAGATCAGATTAACGAAACGGAATCAGGTACTATGTCCGAAATCTATGTGGGTCAGTATTCTGAGTTTGAAAATCCAGTTAAATCTCCATTAACGGACAACTCCGAGCAACGGTAACCTCCGTGAAACGGCAAGTTTTGGTTGGTACCAAACAGCTTCCGTAGGATTAACATTAACGGTGACCTCCGAACAATGGAAATCTCTAAAAAACGGTCAACATGCAGCCCAGTCAGCCCCGAAGCCGATCTAACGGACCTAAGATTTTACATACTTCTTTCGGTACTTCGGCAAAAGGGATAATGCAGCTTAAGCGAAAAGAAAAAAAGTTTAATTCTACGTAAGGCGTGCTGCAGCTTTCATGTATGTTTCAATTTCACCAGAGGGCTGAGAGGGATGTTGGTAGAGCACGGAATTTCGCACACTGGGGGCGATGTTTCTTGATTTGACATCTGTGGGCTCTGTTCCTGCTTTATGGCGCGCTGCCAGCTAACTGGCCAGTTACGCTTTAGTATCTAACATTTTACTTTTTTCCTTTCCTATACCATTCCCTAATCCTAATCTCTTAGCTTGCCATTTCTAAGGGCTGTTTAACACAAAAGGTCACTGTTTTCTTAATATCCGCTGCACCGTGAATTACTGATTTAATTATTATATTCAGTTTTATTCAAAAGTCAGCATTTGAAAAAACACTGCAACGTTTCCTTTTTGTGCATAAGCTTCATATATCTATTCTGCTTTTGCAGAAACGCAACGGCCTAGCAATGTTAACTTAGGCCTAACCTCCGAACGACGGCCACCTCCCAACAACAGTCACTTTTTCCCTGTCCGAGCAGTAACCGTATTCGGAGGTTTCACTGTATATTCATATTTTCATACGTACTGAATTCAGAGTGACGGAAAAGATTAGTTTCTGAAGAAGTGACAGTAGAAAACTGGACAACTAAATCTGAGTCTGAGAATTTCCTAAATTATACAGAAAGAAATCCTAGAAATAATATCTAGTTTTCAAATGCAGAAAGAAATTTACTTTGTTAAGACCAGTCATAAAAAATTCATATATTTCAATTCTACGTAAGAGTAATTATGGTAATGATAGCCGAAACGGAAGCTAATAATATAAAAATTGGGGGTGACTACAAATTTTTGAAGAGATACCATAACTAAAACATTTTCCGGTTTTATCGCATTTGGTTGTACAGAGTAATAACAAACAGACTTCCATTAGTAATGACATTGAGAGATTTTCTAGACTAATTTTTGATCAGAGAAAAGATCAGAGTGATATTCCACAGCATTAACAAGATTTTTTAGGAAACAATATTAAATAGGGTATCTTGTACTAAAATTATGTAGTTCACTGTATGTTTACATATTTGTTTTGTGCTAAACAATTATTCGGTATCATTTGCTTTTGTTTGCACTTCAACTAGACATGAATGGTTATGCTGTTAACGAAATTTATAATGGGATTGACATATTCGGTTGTCGGAAACATCATGACGTATTTTAGCAATGTTTTGCAAAGGTCATTTATTGATAGAAATAACAAAGATCAATCAATGATATAATGCCCGTTTTGTTCGATAACCATTTGCCATCTTTCAGTGAGGTGCAGAATGCATCATTCATAGAAGGACCTGTCTTTCGTGGCGAAAAACTATAAAAGGTGCTGATTTACAGTCTCATCTGAATTGAATGTTATACCACGCAAGGACTGTTGAAGAGAGCGAAACAAATGAAAGTCTGACGGCGCAAGGTCAGGCTAGTATGCTGGGTGTGGCAACACATCCCACCCAAGCTCCACTAATTTTTGGCGGGTGATCAAAATTGTGTGTGGTCTCGCGTTGTCGTGATGGAACACAAAACCTTTACGATGAACTAGCTCTGGACGTTTCTGGATGATGGATTCGTTCAAACTGTCCAATTGCCGACAGTACACATTCGAATTGATTGTTTGGTTCCGTGGTAGGAGCTCGAAAAACACGACACCCTTAAAATCCCACCACACTGAGACCAGAACCTTCCGCTGATGAATGTCTGCTTTGGATGTCGTTTGAAGCGAAGCAGCACGTCGGGCCCAAGAGCGTTTGCGCAGCCCATTGTTGTACACAATCCATTTTTCGTCACCAGTTATCAGTTGCTTCAGAAAAAGATCGTTTTCCTCACATTTAATGAGCATATCGCAGATGTTTATACGCGCCATCAATTGAGCTCCTTTGAGTTCATGAGGAACTGTAACGTATACTCTCGATTCACTTTCCTTTTGATTTTTACTATCTCTGGTTATTTTATTTTTCTATGTAAATTATCTTCTTACTGAACGAGATGTTATTTCTCCCGCTGAATGAGATCTGGCAATGAGTGTAAGTCATGACGTGGTGGTAGCCAGTATAAATAGGCGCGTTCAACGATACTTAGGGAGAGCTTTTTGTTGATGTGTGTAGGGAGAGCGTTTGTTTGTTGTATAGGGAGAGCGGTTGTTGTATACGGAGAGCGTTGGTTTATGTGAAGGAGAGCGTTTGGTGCTGTATAAAGAGAGTTCGTTTATGTGAGAGCGAGAAGTCAATAATAAAGAATTTGTTGTAAGTACGTTTTTCTCAGTTCATAGTTACTGTCAGACCTCTGTCTGGCTGTTAGGTTTATTTCATTTAGTGTTGTTAGTAACAACCAGCATAAAACTTTATTCATCTTAATTACTACTACAACATTACTACCAGTTATAAGTTTGTTCATTACTATTACTACACTACTAGCAGGAGACTTTATTCGTGATCTTAATTAACTAGTAACAACAGCCATTTGAATTCACTATTAGAAGCTTAGTACAAACATTGAATTCATCATAATATTAGCTGAGTAGAAGCTTAGCTTAGCTTAGTAGTAGCAAAAGAGTTATTCATTATAATTGGCTTGGTAGTAAAAGCGTTATTCATTATAATTGGCGCCCGAACTTTTCTCGAACACGAGGTCTTGACAATTATTACCCATGTCTTCCTTACCTGAGACAACTTCAATTTTCCACCCTAAGGCAAGTTTCGATGGTGATGGTGTTTTTTTTGACAATTTGCAAGAAGACTGTGGGTCTCACTTTGATATGAATGATCTACACGTACCCAGGCATTCTTCACAATTTCGTAACTCACCAGCTTCCTATTACTCTGAGTCGCGGGTCGTACCTGAGGGAGTTCAATCCTCTCAGCGAAGCAGAATGCTTGCCCATCTCGTGCCGCATGCAGGAACAATTCATTTCAATGGGTTGGAGGGATCCTTAAAGTTCCTCGAAGATTTGGAAGATCATTTTGATCTCTACAATATTCCTGAAGACTGCAAAGTACAAATCGCAGGCACTTGCTTGAAGGATACCGCTAAGACCTGGTATCGGCAGTGGAGAGTGTCGAACCCGGATTCTCATTATGAGAATTTCCGTGCAGAATTTTTGGAGGTCTTTCCTTTCTGCCTCAGTCGAGCAAGCCTTGCACAACAACTTTTTTCTCGTCAGCAAGGACCCAACGATAGCCCTGTTGCATCTGCGTTGGAAACAACACGCTTATATAACTTATGGGATCCACATGCCAGTTATGTTGACATGTTGGATACCCTATTGCAGCAGCTCAACCCATTTTTACAAGATTTTCTTGAGGTTCGACACCCTGCCACAATTCATGAATGCCTTCGCCTCATACGAACGTATGAAGAGCGACACGGCAAACATGGTTCAACTCACCATGCTCGGGCACCCCGCGAGGCTTATTACGAAAACCCTCAGCGGCATAACAGGCATAATAACTTTCAGCGTGAGCATACACAAGTGCACACCCAAGCTTCATACGTTCCACCACACAGAAGAGTGGCAAATCAACAGCGAGTTTCTGAACAATCTTCGGGATATCGTACAAATGCACAGTATGCTCGACCCCGTTCCAATCCGCAGCATTTGGAACGTTTTCATGCTCAGGGCAATGATGATTTTTCTGCCCGTGCTGGGGGAAGAAGTAATAGATATGACAATGTCAACAGACATGCGGAGTTCCCGACGCAGGTTTCACGCAGTTTTCCTCATCGTGAAAATTTTCCCGATACCCGGCAGGGTCAAGGTTTCAGACCGCATGATAATCCAACCAGGAATCCTTTAAACTTCCAAAGGAAGTAGACCAAGGGTCGGTCCTGCTTCCTGATACCAAGCATTCTGACCCTAAAACAGTATTAGTGACTGTTCAAACGCCTCAGTTGCCTGATGTATTCTTGACGATCGAAGATATCATTGTCGAGACAAAGTTCGACCCTGGTTCTGAAATATCAGCCCTAAATACGAAGTTTTGCACTGACAATTTTCCTGCAATACACGTGCAGATTGCGACGCAGTATTTGCGAGGTGCAAATAACGAAATCTTCAGTATCACAGGAACTGTCACATTATCTCTAGGGCTGGGAAAAGCTCGTTTTACGCATTCTTTCCTGCTTATAGACGAACTACCTGTGAAATGTCTAATGGGCATGGACTTTATTCATACGTTTCAAATAACTTTGAATTTCGTACAACATGTGATTTCCTTTCCGGAACCTGTCGTAATGATTCCTACGGTTCCTATGGATATAACGAGTTTGTTATTGAGTAACCAATTGAATGAGAGGCAACGAAACCAGCTTTCTCTACTTTTACAGGAAAGCCCTGGTTTATTTTCTGATCAGCCTGGTTTCACACAGGTGGTTTATCATGTCATTGACACTGATGGTTCGAAACCGATAGCGACGAAACCTTACCCTTGTGCTCTACATAAGATACAGGAAATGCAACGTCAAATTTCTGAAATGATTAAACAGGGCATAATAAGGGAATCAACAAGCGCCTGGGCTGCTCCTACCTTTTTGGTTCCAAAGAAACAACCCAATGAATTTCGTTTTGTGACAGATTTTCGCAAGCTCAACCAAGTCACAAAAACGATCAATTATCCACTACCTGTAATGTCACATATTTTGCATGACCTGTCGTCAACCAAATGGATGTCAACCTTGGATTTGGCGAGTGGGTATTGGCAGGTAGCAGTACATCCGGACTCTGTTGATAAAACAGGCTTTGTGACTCCTTTTGGGGCTTATGAATACCTGCGTATGCCTTTTGAATTAGCTTCTGCACCTGCTACTTTCCAAAAGCTTATGGATACGGTTCTCAGACCTGTTCTGGGTCCCCATGTGCATGTATATTTGGATGACATTATTATTACATCCGAGACTTTTGACGAGCACCTTTCTCTGCTCAAACAGGTGTTCCAACTCATATACAATGCTGGCTTGACGTTAAAACCTAGTAAATGCCAGATAGCGAGGAACGAGATTGTATATCTGGGGTTAAAAATCACTCCCCACGGATTATTTACGGATAATGAAAAAATTAGGCCTATTGTTGACTTTCCTCGGCCTAAAACAGCAAAAGAACTATCACGCTTTCTGGGAATGACCGGATGGTATCAGCAGTTCGTCCCCGTTTATGCTACAATCTGTGAGCCATTGTATGCTTTGAAACGTAAATACAAGAAGTTTATTTGGACACCTGAGGCTAACGCTGCATTCGAAACACTGAAGTCTGCATTGACTCAGCCTCCGGTGTTGGCTTTCCCGGATCATACTAAGGAATTTGATATTTATACTGATGCATCCGGAGTTGGTCTTGGTTGCGTTTTGTCACAAGCTGGGCATCCAATAGCTTTTGCGTCTCGTACTTTAGCCAAAGCTGAACGCAATTATTCAGCTACGGAACGTGAATGTCTTGCTGTTGTGTATGCTCTTGATAAATTTCAATGTTATCTTAACGAATTGACAGTTAACATAATTACGGATCATTCTGCCCTTCAGTATTTGAATTCTGCTAAGCACCTATCTCAAAGACCTATGAAGTGGGCTCTGAAGTTACAAGAGAGCAATATCAAAATTTCGTATCAGCCAGGTCATAAGAATCAATTACCGGACGCATTGTCTCGCGTTCCGATTAGTGGGGTCCTCACAGAAACTACTCCTGGATGTCAGCCTTTACTTCTAATAGCTGATATAACATCCAGAGAGCAGATAATGGCAGAATTAATAAATGATCCAGATTTCGTGGATATCTATAATTTTTTGCTTGCGGGTTCGCCCCTACAAATTGATCCTTCTATGGCTGGAAGGTCACAACATTTTGAAGTCATAGAGGGTCTTATTTACTATACGAAATCTAGGACTACTAGAGCAGAGTTTCGCCCATGTATTCCGCGAACCCTTAGAATGGCCCTTTTAAACGAATTTCATGACAAACCTCTTGCAGGCCATTCAGGTATTCGCAAGACCCGTTCTAAATTGCGGGATGTTGCCTATTGGCCTGGCATGTACCAAAGTGTGCTCGCATACGTTCTATCATGTCACTTGTGTCAGATTAATAATTACCGTAATGTAAGACCGGCCGGTCACTTGAAATCTAGTTCAAGTTCTCATGTTTTTGATATTATTTCCATAGATTTATTGTGACCTTATCCTTTATCTGTTAAAAACAAAGCTCGTTACGTTTTAGTGTTAACTAATAATTTTTCTAAATGGGTTGAAGTTTTTCCCATTAAAGCCGCTACGGCAGAAGTTATTTGTAATGTATTAGTTAATGAAGTATTCTCTAGATATGGTGCACCTAATAAAGTAGTTTCGGATAATAGTCCTCAATTTATTTCTGACATTTTTGAAAGAATGTGTGCGAGACTACACATTAAGCATAAATTCATTTCCCCATATCATCCCCAGAGTAATCCTGCGGAACGCGTAAACCGCAAGCTAGTGAAAATGATTGCTGCTTTTGTCATGGATCATCACGAACGATGGGATGACCACCTTGAGCTTTTTCGTTCGCCCTCCGCTCGTTTGTTCACGAATCTACTAAAATTACTCCTGCAGAACTTTTTCCGGGTCGCAAAATTAAAACCCCTTTTGAAAATTTAACGGGGATTATCGACGAACTAAACCAGCGACCAACTCCGCAATCAGTACGAATCATGGCTGAAAAAGCTCGTGTTGCAATGCTAAGAGCACAAGCGGCTCAAGCAAGATATTATAATATTAGGCGTAGGGAACCAGATCTTATCGTTGGAGATCTCACTCTCGTGGAAACGCACTTCCAGTTCCTTCTGTTTCTCATACTTTAGTGAAGAAATTTGCACCCAGCTACGAAGGTCCATATCAGGTGGCAAATGTGTTTGAAAATAACATTGTTCTTGAAAAACCTGACAATCAATTTCAATACGTACACGTTGCTCAGTGTCGCAAGTATCATGAACGAAATATCGATTTTATAATCAACCCTACTCAACCTTCTGTTCCACAGACTCAAGAGTCTATATCTCACGATCAACCTCCAGAAATTTTGGACGAACCAACAAACATTTTTGAAGAATCTCCCGTGATTTTTTCTTCACCCTCAGCTCCTCAATACGGGTTTCCAAACACGCAACCTGATTCTCCCATGAGACCAAGGCTCGAATCAAGTTCTTCAAATACTAGTATTATTCCTTTCCCTCCAACCATTGCCAAGACTATTGCTGCACCATTTCCCGATAACTCTGCACCAACACAAGCTCCTACTTCTTTGAATACCTCGTCAGAAAGTATTCCTATAGGCAGAAATAAACATCGCCCTGCACGACCACTAAATTACAGCAGCGACGCAGAGGCTTCGGATATTTCTGATTTATCAGTTATGAACAATGTGACTATTCCTAAACGTCGGACACCAGTTACAAACCGTCCAGCTCCACCAAAAGCTGGTCAAAAACGTAACTTGTCTCCCCAATCTGCTTCGCCGCAACAGCGACGAAGGCAGAGATCCTTGCATCCGCCCGGGTTTCGCCCCTGGAACCTACGCTCAGGGCAAACAGGGCCGATGCCTGCTGCTACTCTCATGCCACGAGGGAGAAAACGAAAACAAACGATGTGGCCGGAGCCACGTCCGTCCAAAAGAATGCTGGAAGGACACCACGGGCCCCAGCACAAAGGGACTACATATCAAAAGCCTGGGGGAGCCCGTTCCTGTCAGCCGCAGGGATTTCCGGACAGCCAGACTTCAGCCGTTCCTGACCGTTCCTATCAGCTGCAGGGATTTCCGGACCGCCAGACTTCAGCCGTTCCTGACCGTTCCTATCAGCCGCAGGGATTTCTGGACCGCCAGACTTCAGCCGTTTCTGACCGACGGATTTCAGCCGTTCCTGTCCGTTCCTGTCAGCCGCCGGGATTTCTTGACCGACAGACTACCGATGAGCCAGTCACGTCCTTAAAGAGATCTACGCCATCTGAATTTACAAGTCCGATTAGGCCTGGAAAACCTTATCGTACTAGAGTTTTTTATGCGTCCTCGAGATAAGTAAGTTCTCGTGGACAGGTTCTTTTCTCCGTTTGTTGTTTTTCCTGCACGACCAGTTGGCGTGTCAGAATTTCTTTTTCTCGTGTGGGCCTATGCATTCTTTTTTGTGTATATATGTGGTTTTTTTTTCATATTTCTTCTATGTCCATCTACTAATTCAAAATTTTTTTTATATATATCTATGTGCTTAGGGGTAAAATAATAAAATTGCTACTGTTAGGCAGTTCCAGGCAATCTTCGCTGCTGATACAGTTGGTGTGTATTCAACGAATAATGAGAACGTAATTTGAAATTAAAAAAGTGATTCCTGCTAGGCAGAATAAAAGGAAGGTATGTCGATGCAGGTTTGTTTTGTTTAAAAATACAAGTGTTTCACAGACGAATACAGATTTCTTGATTTTGTCATGCCAAGTTTGATATTGTACATACTGCTGCCACCAAACAACAAAACAAAAAAGAGGTCGATAAACGTCAATCAACGAAGTGTAAGACTTACACTCCAAAATTGATAGGTTTTTCGGAAACAAAAAAAAAAAAAAAAAAATTAAGGGGAAGATGATGTAACGTATACTCTCGATTCACTTTCCTTTTGATTTTTACTATCTCTGGTTATTTTATTTTTCTATGTAAATTATCTTCTTACTGAACGAGATGTTATTTCTCCCGCTGAATGAGATCTGGCAATGAGTGTAAGTCATGACGTGGTGGTAGCCAGTATAAATAGGCGCGTTCAACGATACTTAGGGAGAGCTTTTTGTTGATGTGTGTAGGGAGAGCGTTTGTTTGTTGTATAGGGAGAGCGGTTGTTGTATACGGAGAGCGTTGGTTTATGTGAAGGAGAGCGTTTGGTGCTGTATAAAGAGAGTTCGTTTATGTGAGAGCGAGAAGTCAATAATAAAGAATTTGTTGTAAGTACGTTTTTCTCAGTTCATAGTTACTGTCAGACCTCTGTCTGGCTGTTAGGTTTATTTCATTTAGTGTTATTAGTAACAACCAGCATAAAACGTTATTCAACTTAATTACTACTACAACATTACTACCAGTTATAAGTTTGTTCATTACTATTACTACACTACTAGCAGGAGACTTTATTCGTGATCTTAATTAACTAGTAACAACAACCATTTGAATTCACTATTAGAAGCTTAGTACAAGCATTGAATTCATCATAATATTAGCTGAGTAGAAGCTTAGCTTAGCTTAGTAGTAGCAAAAGAGTTATTCATTATAATTGGCTTGGTAGTAAAAGCGTTATTCATTATAGAAGCCACAAATCAAGCTTCCTTACATATCCCAGCTTCTTCAGGTGGTCGTGATCGCTTGAATGATGGATGCGCTATGTGTCTGCAATCTCTCGTGTCGTGTAACGTGGGTTCGACTCGATCAATGCCTTGATTTGGTCGTCATCAACCTCGGTGGGCCTCCCCGACCGAGGAGCATCGTTGAGGTCAAAATCACCAGCACGGAATTTTGCAATCCACCACTGGCACTGAAGTTCTTGTAGAGCATTATCACCGTACACTTTACGCAACTTTTCACAAGCTTGACGCGCGTTCTTCCCTTTACGGAAGTAAAGCAGTAAAATATGGCGAAAATGTACAGTTTGGTCTTCCATCTTCAACTTGATGTAAAATCTCCGCAAATCAACCACATCGCTCACTATTCTTTTTAGACTGCAGCTAGAACTGGCACCTGTCGAATGCCATAATGCTTCTAGTACTTCCAAAACCGCCCAAACGCCATCGGGTGCCAAAATACGTCATGACATTTCCGACAACCCAATAGTTTACAGTGTGGTGGATTAAAATTTTTTAAGGGAAGTTCGGATTTTTTAGCTAAAGAAGAGGGTTTCTACCATACTTCATGTTTTTTGACATCTTTGTTCTCTAGTTCTGGAACTACTCTTTCCCAGAGAGAATATTTTTTTGCTTCGGACAGAACCACAGCTGTCCACTTCAGGCGATGTTTATGAATATCCATCTTCTTAATTAACTCCTTCTCTATGACTTCCGTAACAACAGCGGTTAGTGTCATTCATAGGTAAGATGTTACAAGTCGTTGCTGCTGAATGTGAAGAATGTTTTTCTGTTTCTTTGTGGTTCAAAATCGTTTTACTTCGGTATCAGATTCATCTGTTGATTCTACCACTTTCTTAATGATACTTTCTGACTATCTTTCTCAAATGGCTAATCTGATTCTGAAGGCTTCAATATGCATAAGGTAGGCTGTCTTAGTTTTTTCGCTTTTAGAGGAGAAAACCCATCTATCATACACAGTGATATTTTTCTGTTGAGTGGCATTTCACAGAGGTTACTGGTGTAACAGTTTATTCCTTTATATTCATGAATTTTCCCTCAATAACGGTAGTTAATTCAGAAGCTATAGCTTGACGTAGAAATATTTGCAAAATTTCAATTTGATATACTTGCCGACTTTGAGAACGTTCAGAAGATTACACAAAACACTGAATTTCTGTTTTTAAGAAAGGTGGAACAGCATCCAAAGAATGGAAATTGAGCTTTAAAAAATTTATTTTTTTCCAAGTTTGGAATAAAAAACATTGTTTTTACGTTTCAAAAATGCACAAATTTTCAATAAATTGTTCTAACTTGTGAAGCTTTCGTAGGAAAAATATTGAACGAATTAGTATGCTATTTTGCATACAGTAATAATAGTAATAAAGACATCGGAATGGAAATAATAGTAATAAGACATATTTATTACTATTATTCAAGCAATAATAGTAATAAAGACATCGGAATAGTAGGTTACTGCTTGATAGTCAATGCCCTTCACTGTACATTAGATGCTGCAGCAATTTCCAAGATTTGTTTCAGAAGTATTATATTAATATGCTTTTTTAAGAATAACCCGTAAAGACAAATACATTTTTAATATGAAAATAGAGAAACTTGAAATGAATGAGTTATCTGTTATTTCGTTTGCATGAATAAAAAACAGCAACCCTTCATTGTGGTGTAATTAAAAGAGGTTGAGTTTTTCCTGCGATGAAATCTTTCCGTTATTAAAATAAAGGCCTAGGAGTATTAAATTACAATCCTTTTCGTTCAGACTGAAACTGGAGCTGAGATGTCTTAATTCTAAGTAATCGCGAAGTGCATTAATACTGAAATTACATGTTCCAAAGATAAGTAGCCTTAATCCCAGCGTTCCATCTTCTTCGTCATGATTAAATATCGGCAGGCGATTCCCCATGTCATATCCGTTCTTACCATGGAAGCAGACATCTTGTCAGCTGCAGTCGATTTCTGATGCTACCAAATGCTCATGGGAAGGCCTGGCCAATTAATTTTCTTGCACATATGTATCCAAATTTGTTTGAGCACCTCTCAGCGAAGACGCCATCTCTCGAGATTTTTGAAGAAAATCTTTGTTGGGTATTCATGACGAGGTATTCCAGATGTGATGAAATATTTTCCATTTATTCCTTTCATGTAACGAGATGATCCTGAGGAGTTGTAAGATTTGTTCGCGAAAGTAAACAACCGACAATTGTTTTTTTAAGTGCTTTTAATCGGGCGCTTCATTGGAAAGCAAGTACGTGAACTCATTGCTTTCTGTTAAAATGCTTTTGACTCGCAAAGAAAAACTTATCTGTGGCAACTTCCGAAAACTATAAGACTAATGATGCATTTTTGTTAATAATTCACCGTAATGTGCTGCGTTACACTACTCTTGTTCCTCGATAAAAGAAAATCTTCTCTCTCATATGTTTTTGAAATAACTACTTGTGTGAACGAAGGAGACAGTTTTACTCATGCTTTGAAATCTCATTATATTAATCAAACCGTTTCAAATTAATCTGTGCGGTTTTATGTCGGAAGTTCTTACAAATAACACGAAGTGTATAACACGGCAGGTATTTAATTCGAAACATATCCGTTGGATAGCTCTAACCGTGGGAACGGCATGCCAAACAACTAGCGTGCCAGTTGTTTATGATGCCGTCCGCTTTACATTGAGATAGCACATTTAGCGAAACTCATTTAGAACTTTTTAGGGCACCATGTTTTGTAATGAGCAATTTTTTCGCTTGGGGGGTTGAAGACCACTGTGAAGAACTCGACGGGTCACATGTTTGGTGTTCCCAGTCCCTAATTTTTGGTCACTGGTTCCAGGGATGAAACAGAACCAGTGGAATAAAATTTGGTATACAGCATCCATGCCTCACGGAATTCGAACCTGGACCCATCTCGGACGAACGGTAAAGGCCAATTCATTCCTTTGAAAGCATAGGGGAAAACTGGAGTTTGTACGATCAATTTACAGTAAATGAGAGCTCTGTATTCTCTCGTGTTTGCTATTTTCTATCGGGTTACTACATACTCCAAAATTACAATATGTGACTACAGGGCTAATCCAAAAATATTCTGCATCATCTCTCAGAAGAGCACATGGGGTGTCAGGTGTCTAGTGGCCACTTACTTCCATAAATAGCGTGTAGAGAAAACGTTCTTGTACAAAAGATGTGAGCAGACGCTGTTCAACCTTCTGATCCCCATTCATGCTCTTCTGAGAGATAATCGCTGTTCGCGTTTATCATACAAACAAAAAAAGTCACTAAACCCCTATGTGCTGTAGTTCATGTTTGGTGTGTGTGTGTGTGTGTGTGTGTGTGTGTGTGTGTCGTCGCTTTCATTCAACGCCCCATCTTTTTCAAGCTCCATGGTGAACTTTATCGTATTATGGAGCATGAAAAAGATGGGACGTTGAATTATCTTGAGGTCGCCCTCAGAAGAAATAGAACATCCAGCTTCGATTTTAACATTTATTATAAACCGACCGCAGTACCGAATTTTGTTTCTCCTGATTTGCACTGCACAAAAGAATACAAACTTTCTGCGTTTAGAACATGGTTCTATAGAGCGTATAACGTATGCTAACCCGACTACCAAAATAATAAAGAAATCGATAATATTTATAGCAATGGTCTAAAAGCTGGATACAAGAAGGATGACATAGACAGAATACATAGGACTGTAAGAAATCGTATAATGTCAGCAATAACAAAATCGCCTAGTAAGTCAATGAGATACGCAGTATCCATCACCTATATCTCAGCCTTTTACATATTGGTTAAAAAATTATTACGCAAATACAACATATTAATAGCAATGAAGTCCCCGACCCCGTTATCACATAGAATATCAATCTGCAAGGAGAGACAGTGTGAGAAAGAAAGGCGGGTGTGTATACCGTTGGTATATCCTGACAACACGGAAAAGATATATATCGGAATGACAAAGCGATCCTTGGACACTAGAGGTAAAGAACACGTACGAAGTGTAAACTAGGACATCAGAACAAGGTTAATAGACAGTAAGGTTTGCTCATCCTGCCTCCCTCGCCGCGGAAGTGCCGGTCCCTCAGCGGTCCCTTTGTGTACCAAACGACCCATCAGGACGGGTAGACTGTTGATACAATTGAAGCACTCGCGGGAGAAATGTCAACAACTTTTTACTCAAATACTCTTTGAATCTGAAAGCTTGCAACCAAGATGTAATGCAATAGCACATCTGTAATATACGCAGGAAAAACGGACCATGTGAATATTTTATTTAGAGTATCCATGTGAATATTTTATTTAGAGTGAACCGAGAGTTTGAGGAATCTTATTATGCATTTCTTTCATTTTTTGAATCTGTTTAATCTAAATATCTAAATAGGATATTGACATGGCAATAAGGAAAAGTGCAGGGACAGTGATCATACCTTCTAATTTATTTATATGCAACTGTAATATTGTCTTTAAATGAATTCAAAAGAAGGAAAAAAAGCTTATAAGATTATGCTACTAGAACCTCATGAAGAAATAATTTCATGCGGAAGAAATAAAAACTTGAGTAGCATTCCACGAACTTGCTTAATTAAAAAGTTGGAAATTAATTTCACTAAATGCTCTGTTATTATTTGTAACTAATCGCGTAACAGATAAGTTAAAATAATGGATCTTTACAATTTTTTTTGTTTCTTTAGTCATATTTTAATAGCTAAATTTTGAGAACTTTAAGAATAGGGACATTATTTAACGTAAAGAAATTATTTCTTCACTCACCTTTGTCATGTTCCTTAGGTAACTATTTTAATCAGTTGTTTCTTCTTGGGTTGGTAAGATATTTATTGCTGAGCGTTAATATGGCGCATACGGATCATAATTCGGGTTTTCATGAACAGTTTGATGACAGGGGGCACATTTGGAGGGAACTGATGGGCTGAAGCTTCAACTGCGGTGCGAACAATTCCCCTAACTTTCCTTAAATTATTTTCCCCATGTAGTTTTAAAAACCTTTCTTCTAGTTGAATAACCATGCTCATCCACTCATTTGTTGGATGTTATAAGGAGCCTCTGCTTATGACGCTAATCCAGTCGCAAAGAATTCCTTTTTCTTGCACTTGGTCCAGAGGTGCATTTTTATCCTCGAGCCAAGGACACGTTGTTTGACATTTAAAAGCAAAATATCCAGCAAGGTATCGTAAAGCTTGGTACGATATGCTGTCACTAGAAGACGTAATTGCATTTGTGGGTTCTTCGCGAAGTGCAGCCGTAATTTCATTTTCACTTGTGTGGGCTATTTCATCATTGCAGGACGCATTATTTTTTAAGACACGGTAAGACGATAGCATGGAGACAGTTAAATAATGTTGTTCTGACTCAGGCAAAACGTTAGATTTGTGACAGTTACAGACTACTTCCCAAGTACCAGCAGTCTGAGACGATTTTGAAATTCCAGTGGTGAAGGTTGATCATAGGTATTCCCTGCTGCACGTATCTGTGAAAAAAGATATATTTCTAGGACATCTTGATTAGCTTTGTGAGTTAAAAAAATATTTTAGCTCATATTTCTCGCTTAGAATCTTGTGGACAGCCATTGCGGAACTAATACTGACCGGAAGACCTTGCTAAAATGGTAGGGTGCTTTTGTTTTCCAACAACGCGCATCTGCGAAAAATTGTTGTAAGCCGCCTCATTCAGAAGTTGCAATTGCTGTTGATTGTTACCTACAGCACATCGGAATGGTTTGTCTGAGCATGGTTGCCTCGAATTCTTTGTATCAAAAAATCTGTCAACAAGAAGAATAAAATTTGCTGCTTCATCATCCTCGGGAAAAGCAACTGTAGAACATAACGTACAATCTGCCGATTTGATCCTTTAACACGTATGTGTGTTTCACTCATATTATAAGCTACTTTTAATTCCTAACTGTCCTTCTCTAATAGCTTTTCAAACAGGAAGCAATTTATCACGGTATTTCTTATTTTTACGCCACTGTCCAAAATATGGTTTTGCAATAACTTTACCATATGCGGAATGTCTGCAAATTCATTTATATATCTATTTTTGTCGAAAGGATTTTCAAAGCACGGACTCTCAGGCCATATAGCCAATTCTTTCCATAATTTCTGGTTTAAAGCTCCCAGATCTGAAGTAAGAGCAAATACAGAAAACATGATATTTTCTACGGCAGAAATTACTTTCATTAATATTTCTCTGAGACTGGAACTACTAACGTCAAAATCGTAAACTACTGGTTGTTTCCAGGGATTAACAAGTCATCTTGCCATGAATACCAGTACGTACCTACACGGTTCCATAACTTCATCTGTTTCAATACTATAGCACATTTTGCTGGAAACTTTCATTTCATCTATAGAAATTACACATGCTCTTTCGGTTTCAATCATTTGCATTCCTTGGCTCTGCATCAGTTTTAAAGTTGTGGCTTGAATTACAGGTGAACATTTAATTATAGCTACCCATCGGCGCTACGTTGACAAAGCAGGAAGCGGAATATTAACTTTTATTCTCAAGTAGTGATATGTTCTCCTGGAAACAGTTCTTAATGTGATGGCAGCCGCAATATAATTGAATTCCAAATAATCCGTTTTTGGCTTAACAAAACCCGTATCTGTCCTGGAGTAAACACTGTAGAAAGCAAATTTTTATGCACATTTCTCTGTCTTTTTTCTCATCTTTCCGTAACCTTTGCAACTCTAATAATTTTTTCTGCATTTGATTCTGTTTTATTTGAGGACTTTTACACGTAAAGTTAGACAATGGTTTGAAGAGCTCAAAGATAATATTTGTTTCTTCAGCTTTTCATTTTCCTTCAATAGAATTTCATTTTCGGTTTTCAGGTCTTTCATACATTCAATTTCAGTATTTTCATCATCGGCACTCCACATGTCTTCCAAAATTTCCTCTTTATTAACGGAGTTTATCAAATCGCGAACAAGATCAGTTCTTTTCCTTTTCTCCTGTCTGTTTTTCCTCTCTGAATTAGAATTTACATTAAAGTTTCCCGGGAGGTTTAAACTTGGTACAGCAGTGTCCTTTAGCATTTTGCGGACAGGCAAACCTAGACGTTCATTCCTTAAATCACGTTCGTAGTCTTCCTCAGGAAAATGTTCCGAACAAATAGCTGAATTCATTTCGTTGAAACTGTCAGCTCGTTTGCATCTCAATTTCCATGTTTTACGCAAAACTTCGTTTTTCGGAAACTTATGGTAATGAATGCCATTCCTTCTGGTTTTCTAATAATAATTTGGACAGGTTGCTATCGCGCACGAACCAGGCATGTTCAGTGTTTAACGTATAACCAAGAAAAGGAAAATTTGTTTGCTACAAGTACGGAGCTTCAAACTCTTGGAAATGAGACACAATGTTTAATAGCTTTTAGACCCTCAACCAGAAAAACGGGAGCAAGCAGCCTTAGGCGGCGGGGTGTGGAACGGTCCAGGACTGTGACGTCAGGAAGGCGACTCCTGAGACAGTGACCAGCTGAAGTGTCGGATAAGCATAACCTTGGAGTCTACTAACCTTGATGCAGAATGCAGCCCTCGCCAGAGAAGTCATGCATTGCTCGGCCGCTCATGTGTGGAATAATTTTAGATGAATTGCCCCTTACACGAATTTTAAAGAGACTGCCATCAAGGAAACAGTTGAAATCCTATCCAGCAAACTGCCATGCAGTGATATAGTCTCTACTGAACTACCAATGGTTTGGCATGCGCTATTAAAAGATGGAAACACATCACGGCGCGTCAAATAATTGTGTGATAAAACTTCATATTATATACCCTCGGCAGTGGGTATATAACAGTGGGCAACGTTCGTGACTGCCACGGAAAGGACCTTAGGTTCGATCCCAGGCTCGATCCACTAAATATCTGCCGTGCGTCGGATGGGCACGTTAAGCCGTCGGACCCCGGGTACTGGACCCCCGGTAACAAATAAGGGTGTCTTCCTCCCCTTTCTATTTCGTTTCCGTGTCACTTTCCTATCGGGCACTGTAGCCCAAATCTCCAAGCTTCCTATTTCTAAGGGTAGTTTAAGACCTGGAGTCAGACACTCCCTTCCTAAAATCCTCTACATATGATCATTTGATCATTATCATATAATATGCACGTGATGCCGTTATTTTCAAAAATCATCTTCGTTCTTTACGTGTTCCAATTCCCTGCATTTTTATGTCTACCATTGCCTTGAAAAAGCATCCCAGTGGAGTGCGAAAGCTTGGCTAATCATTGTGCTTACTACACCACAAAAATAAACGGACTTAATGAGCTATATGCGTTTCATGATTATTCAAGTCTGACGCATTTAAAATAAAGAGGATCATCATTTTAACATTCAAGCTTCCCAATGCAAAAAAAAACAAAAAACATTTCAAATAGTACAAATAGTTGCAGAGACATGGACGGACGGACAACCCGATAACATAAGCACGAACGGTTTTTACAAAAGACGCGCTAAGAAATTATTTTTTTTCATTCTTGGATTTATGTATCTCTTTTGTGGTATGGATTAATGTATTTCTAAACTCTTATCCCTTAAGTGACAAAATTATTATGAAGTCCAAAATTCCTGTTTAAGTCTTAAAATAATTGAAAATTGCTAAACGTAAAGACGGGAAATACAGATTATTTCAATTTCTACAGTGGATTCCAAAACTTCTTTCTGAACAATTGATTTTATTATTACTGTTAAAGTCTTTGAAAATATGTTATGGGATATTGTAAATGGTGTATCATTACTAGCTCAATATAAACGGAAGTATATTTTTCTAAAAAAATAAATCTTCATTTTGCAATTTTACCATAACAGTGACTGTGGTTGTAAAATATAAATATTGTACTGTTATCTTCTTCCTAATGAGACGGATAAATGCTGATCAACATATTCCACGCATCTTTCTGTTTCATGTAAAAATCGGATAAAAGGGGAGAAAAGCATGACCATTTGGGAGAGTCAGGATCGCGACCGATAGTACACAGATCTCATGAGACTGAAAAATACGCAAACTCATGGGAAACGGTCTCGGGCCGAAACATTTCTTCAAGAAACTGAGCCCGAACTCATCTCTAGTGCTCAGCGCTGCCACTACTGGAAATTGAGAAAACTATGAACATCCTATTCCTTGAGCGAATGTCTTGTAGGATGATTTTGGGGACGTGGCTCACCTTCCTCAACCCAGAAGTAGTTTTCTATTTTTCTGGGAGTTGTATAGCAATAAAACAACCACCTGGCATCAACTGTGACAATGTACATATGTTAACTGTTTGGGTACATTACGCTGAAACACTGCCAGCATCTCCTTTCCATTCCACTTTAGCTTTTTTTTTTTTTTTTTTTTTTTTTGCTGTTCTGTCAGTTTGTGGAGTACCCATGTGGGACGGATCTTTCTGAATTTTAAATGTTAATTAATCACTGTTTCCATACTGCCAATGGATACACCGACTGTTAAACTTATTACATGAATGGTAATGTGTGAGTCGTTCTCAACGTGTTCCTGAACAACAGCGATGGTTCTCTCATTCACAGCCTTTTTTGGTCTTTCTGCGCGAGGAGAGTCGTCTTTTTCTAAAATTCGTGTCCATTCCGTAAGAGTTCCATATGAACAGGGTGATTTCTACATACTTGCGATAAAAAATTCGGCATGCTTATTTTCCTGGTCATCTATAAGCTTCATCCTCGTGAAAATGTGAAAACTTTCCTCGTCTTCAATCGGCTCCATTGAAATAACGCAGATATTTCACAGATAGAACTTTAAGTGCAGCCAGCGAAGATATGATGATATGGACTACGTTTTTAACACGTAATGACAAGCTTAGAAAGGTTTTATACAAGCTGCGGCTAGTTAAGTTTAGAGAAATGAATGCAAATCTACAAACATGCGTCAAGAATATTTTAAACGCCCAACCGACCACGGAATTTTCATGCAGTACCTGTTCAAGTTACGCCTACAATTAAAACTGAGCACCTTTTCTTCGGAAAAGAACAGTGATTATATTACGATGTCGCACTACAGCAGTGAGAATCTCGTCGTTTAACTCTTTATGCATCAATTGGAACTATCTTTAACCCACTTTATATCTCTGTGAAAATTTGTGAGATGAAGTGGGAGGAAAAATTTAAACAACAGCTCGAATTCTCAGAAAAATTTGGTTTGCTACTGAAATTCACATGTGTGATTTTCATGCAGAAATCACCCAAGTGCACTGCCTCACGAAATGATCGCATCAGAATTAAAATGTAAACAAGCAGTTATTCAATAAATGCTTCTAAACTCCAAATTCAAGAAGCAATTTACTTTCGAAAATAAAATAAACGATAGCAACTGGAGCACAATACTTCATTATAATTTCTCCTGAGATATCTCTGAGTGAATGATTCACCATGTCTGAGATCAGTGGTATTTTGGACTGATTGTTTTTACGTAAACAGAAAAAAATACTTTTCTTTCTGGAGAAGCTATGCCACCTCAGTAGAATAGAAGCACTGAGACACCTCAGTAGAATTTGAAATTAAAGAGTTTTGAGAAAAACGCTGTGGTTCATTTTAAACTTATCTCAAGGTTGAAGTCAAACACTTCAGAACTTAAACACTTCTGATATTTTCGTTTACTCCGCGCAGTCTACAATACTAGTGTATATATTAATACACGTGTGCAAATTAACATTTGTTTTCAGGATTTAATGCCATCCACGAGCATCTAAGATTATAGAGATCCGCTGGCCCAAATTTTGAGCCACTGGTTCCAGGGAATGGATCAGCACCGTAGAACAGTCATGCTGTCCGGCACCCATTAGGTATGGAATCAAGCCCAGCCAGAACGATTAGCCAGGAGATTGGGCCCTCAAACAGACAGACTACTGCGGTGGTCACTGATGTTAAGCATAATTTACAAATATGGTAATTAAAAAGCTATCAAAATCAAAGAATCGTAACAAAGAAAAGATTGCATGGTATTTTACAGGGGCATCCATTTGAGTAGGGGTAATTTAAAAATGCTGTGGTATAGCTTGTAACATATATAATACAGTGCTGTGCAAAAGTATTGCATCACCTGCAAAAACCGTGAATTTTTAAGTTTGACTCCTTTTTAGCTTACTAATTTTCATAGTTGTTCCATCATTTACATATCATTAGATGCGAAATTTAATGTAGCTTCCAAAAATGTCCTAGTTTTTCCTGTACCTACTTCTGTTCTTAAGATATTAAATAGAGCTCTTCAGGTGATCGTCAATTGGCCGCTACTAATCCTCTCAGTCTCAACGTAATGAAGACAGTTTGAAAGGAGAGATAGTTGAGAAATCAGTTGAAAGGAAAACAATTCCAAACATGGTTCTAAAATCCCTCTGAATAGAAACTTCATCAATTTTTCACTCACTGCACGTTCGCATTGGTACTTGCGGACGCAAACGTTCTCACCCCAGAAAGTCGAAGTGACTAGTATCTCTTGTAAAAATATTACTAACAATCATTTTATCAGATGGAGTTTCATGGTTTTCTGGGTTCAGCTCACTAAAAGATCATTCAAGTATTTGCAGTCGTCAAATCTATTTTTGTAATCAAGAACCAATGAGTCAACCAGTGATGACTAACCAATAGCATTATACTGATCAGATCGATACCCGAATTATTTTCCCTTAAAGAAAATAAACAAGATACACAAACCATTAAATTGCATTAGGTAGAGGGTCATTTTCCCGGTAGGAATAGTTGGTAAGGAAAAGCATTGTCGTTATCGTACATTTAAATTAGAGCCTTCGAAGCCTCCAAATTCAATAATACAGGGAGAAGACCCTAGAATAGAGTATGAGCCGTTGAATTGTAAGTGGTTCCGTATATAATGTGCTCACTATATCCAATCATTACATTTGGATTCGTCGGACACTTACCATGAACAACTACTTTCAAAGAAAGAACAAGCAGAGAACGGACTTCTTACTCCATTTTTGGACGTGAATTCGACTGAGCATGCGGGTGCTATTTAAATTTCAGGGCACTTTACCCCTCTTAAATTTCGGCTTTTGGAAAGGAGTAACTTATTAATTTCAACATGTTTAGTACTAGAGCTTATGAACTCTGCTGCTGTTTCTATGCATTTTTCTAACTTGCTTTGTTCCCGCTTTCTATTTTCAGGAATTCTGGAATTTAGGTTTACGATTTTTATGATACATTTAATGCGCATGCACTTTGTTAATTGTGTTTACATTTCCGACAGAAATACTGCTAAGATAAGAAACTTTGGTAAATATTAAATCTTTTCCAAATTCTTTATCACTCGAAACATTTCGCTTCAGAGTCTTTCGTTAGCATACTGAGCAAAAATTATTTTATCCCAGTTTTCATGGCCGGCTATCATTCTTGAAACGAAATATCCTGTGTTAAGTATACCGCAGTTGAGAAAAATTAGTTTTCTTTACTGAAAGGAAACGATTTTCTAGTCGGTAGACAAGCTTTCTTCTTGACGTAAAACAAAAAAAATAGTTTACAATTTTCACGAACTTAAGCGCTTCTCTCGTTGGTTTAAAGCAAACCCCGTCATTTCTAGGAGAAGTTACGTCACTGAAATATTTAACGTTTCTGATTTTAACTTCTTAAGACGTAAGTGTGTGCTGTAGGGGTGGAAGCTCATTATGTTAATTAATGACTCCTCGGCCAAACACCCACTGGCTTCCAGCGCTGATCAAAATTTCACCACAGCAGGAAGGAAAACCATTTGTAAGGTTCGTTGTCTAGAGACTGTCTATCAACGGTAGTTGAAGACAGCCTGGCGTTCTTTCTCTCCCAGCTTTACTATAAATCTGCTATTCAGGAGAGGGGAAGTAAAAATGATGCAAGACACTACAAGCATGAATTCACTCTCAAGCTTGTTGCAAACTTAACAAAAGAATTTAATCAGTAGAAAATTGTTCGGTAGCTATTGTTCCTTGACCTCGAGTTCCTGTAACTGCAGTTCCACGTGAAAATGATCCGGGTATCTAATTATTCCAGAATACCCTTTCCTGCCAATACTCTTTGCCCGTTCTTTTTCTATCACCGACGTGAAAGGTTTCAATCGTCGTAACCTTCCGTTCGTCTCTTTTCCTTTGTTCCGGAAGCTACGCTTTGTGTTCCGTCACAAACACGTGTTCTCTCCAAACACTTTCTCAGTACGTCGTTCCAGACACACGTGTCTGATTCCAACTACGCTGGCTTTCCCCGTGCTCTAACTGGCACGTTATATCAAAAACTTTTCTTCTCTCCGTGCTAAACGCCCAGCACTATACAACCGTTTTCGCTGTCCGTGCTATCCCCCAGCATTTCCTAACCATCCACAGCACACGCTGTCCTGTCGTCAACCGTTCTCCACGCTCGCTACCCGTAGACTGTCCCGTCTTTTCCTCTACTCCTATCCTGACGTTTTCCCCATTAACTTCACTAGCCTTCCGATTGGCTCCTGCCTCACTCGCCTGAGGCTCCCTCTCTCTCCCTAGTCGAAGCCCTCCAAGAGCAGGCGACCCCCTTCGCTCTTCTCGGTCCCCCCATACTACCTTTCTCTCCTGACACGTGTCTTCTGCCGGTGACCTCCACCTAATCCCTTCGTTGACCTCCACCTCACGGTGCCCTGCAGCTTACATTTCCCTCTGGCCAGGAACAATAGCTGTGCCTTCTGTGAATACAATAGACCTGTCAAACAGGCACATCGAAATGTCACCTAGTCTGGTGCATTACCACGTGTTACACTCGTTTCCAAATAATACACATGGAAATATTTATTCAGAACTGTTAGTATCCGGAATGATCGATGGGATTTAAACGTCCATCACACAATTTATATAGGGGCGTAATTTCTCGCCCCTACAGGCCCCTGCCTGCTGGACGAAACATGCGGGATCTTCCTCTCGCATGATGAGTCAGTGTCCGTTCAGTTCTTTTCTTTCTTTTTTTCTTTACACACAAGATTTCACTTCATTAATACACTTCTTTATACACACATATATACACTGTCAGTACCACTAAGTAGCCTCACCGGGTCTCTACCTTTCTGTGGCAATGCTGTCTTTAGCAGCTCGTGCTATTTTCTTTAAAATTCAACCTGGATAAGGCGTCGGCATGAGGAATGAGTTTGCCGGCGACGTGAGAAATTGTGAGGTTGAATTGGGAAATGGCTAGACCCCACCTCTGTAATTTTGAGCTTTGTGAAGCCGCACTAGTTAAAAATATCAAGGGGTTATGGTCCGACAAGATCTCTACTTGGTGACCAAAAACCCACCCTTCAAATTTCTGTAGAGCCCAAACAATAGCATATGCCTCCTTGTGGCTAGCTGCCCACCTTGCTTGTGTGTCATTTAATTTCTTGCTCGCGTAAGCCACGGGCCTGCTCCTCCCCTATCATCCCGCTGACCTAGGCAACACGCGACTGCAAAAGAACTCGCGTCCGTATGTAGCATGAACGGCTTGTCAAATTTGGGTGTGAACAGTACAAGTGCTGTACATAATTTCTGCTTCAGCGACTCGAAAGCTTCTCCGAGCGCTGGCGTCCACTCAACTTTTTCTGCTGACTTTTTCCCTGTCAAATCCGACAGTGGCTTCGCTATTTCGGCGAATCTGGGTACGCCCTCCTTATAGTGGTTGCATAACCCTAGTAACTTATGCACTTCCCTCTTGGTTTTTGTGGGATCCAGGTCTCTGACCGCCTGTATTTTTCCGGGGTCCGGCTGGTGACTTCCCGAGCCGACCACCTGTCCCAAATAATAAATTTCCTCTTTGGCTAAGCAACATATTTCCAAATTTCTTGCGAACCACGCATCCTCTAAACTTTTCCTGACCATCTGCCTGGGTTCCTCCCACTCTTCTGAAAATACGGCCGCCGGACCCCTCGTATGCAGGTCCATCCTTACTAATTTCCACCGATGCCTCTTACTAGATGGTGGGTCTATCGGCCCAATCAGATTGACATTTTCAACCTGAAAAGATAGCGCGGGCCTCCTAACCGCAGTTATCGGTACCTGGTCACCTCTTGTGATGGGGCGTCGTAACTGACACGCCTCACATGCTTCACAGTATGTAAGTATGTCTCTCTTCATGGATGGCCAATAGAAAGAGCATCTTATCCTTTCTAATATCTTCTTATATCCCAAGTGTGCTCCGAACACAGAATCATGGGCTAGCTTTAATATTTGTTCCCTCCTACTCTCGGGAACTACTAACTGATTACTGTTTTGCCCTAACACTTTTTCTTTATGATATAGCAATCCTTCCACATAGACATTCCCTCCTTTTTCTTCCTTCGCCCACTCGCGTGTCTGCTAGAGTTACGTCCTCCTCCTGCTGTACTTTGAATTTTCTGTGGTCTGACGCCTCGCCCTCCCGGCTGCTCTCTTCATCCTCGCGGCATGCATTACCTCCAAACACCGTATCCTATTCGCTGGTCTCCTCATCAAGCGCGCCTGGCCCTGATTGGCTGCTTGGCCCTTCCACTCTTAAAGCTCCGCCTACTTCTCCCGGCGTTGCTCCTGTCTCCGGCGTCTCTCCACTAGTTTTCCCTTTAGTTCGGTTAGCCCCTATACTGTCGCTAACTCCTTGAGTCCCTACCTCCTGGGGTCTCGTTGATTTCTCCTCCTGGACTGTATCCTCCTCACATAACGCCTTCCCATTATCGGTGGCCCACTTTGGACTAGAATATCTCAACGTGGTCATCTTGGCATAATCATCTGGGGTAACTATGACCTCGTTGATGAGATTCGGCACAATAGCGCAAATCATCTCACTCGTCCCTAAAGATGCGTTCCCGGCCTTCTCCAATCCCGTCTCCACAATCCTAACCTGCAACCTCTTAACTGGAAAAACCGCGGTACGTCCATCAAACCCGGACAACGTCACTTCCCCCGCTTCTTCCATCTGTTCTTCCATTAATAGGCATTGTCTCACACAATTGAACTCAGCTCCGCTGTCTACCAAAATTTTTGCCTGGTGCCCTTGCTCTGTGGCTACCACTACTTCCTCCCTACGGGTATTTCCATTACTTCCATGCTTCTACCCGTGGGACCCAATACTCTCCCAATTTCGCACTAACTTTCTCGCATCCTGGACAAGGTCTTGCTTGTATTCTCCTTGTTTCTCTACAATGCTTTCCTCCTCTTTCGCCGCTACCCGGCTCACTTTCTTAGCTGCCTCACTTCTCCAATTATACGGAGTGTGTTTACTATCCTGTCCCTGGGTATCTTCTGCTTACAGTCAAATTTTCGGTGGCCCATCTGTCCACATCTAAAGCACCTCATTCCCGCATCAAAATAGGAATTTCCCTGATCCCCTAGTGGTCTACTGTTTCCCACTCTACTTTGGAATTCCTGACCTGTCGTCGGAAATTTCCCTGTTTGGAATGGAACTCCACTAATTTTTTTCTTCTCAGTTCCCATTCCTTCCGAGCTATAATGCTGTCCCTTACTGTTAGAGCCTACCTGAAAATTTCCCTTCGCTTTTTCTTCACCCCACTCTAACGCTCCCACATGGCACTCGTACTGATCACACAATTTCCCTAAATCCTTCGCTAAAACTAGCTTTCCCAGGGATCCTCTCTGTAGTAGATACGTTTTTAAACTGGGTGATAACAATCCTTTGAATTTATCACAAACTAAAATATTCATTAGTTCATCAAAAGTAGTTATCCCACTGTTCGCTACATAATATTTAAGAGTTCTTCCCATGCGTCCCGCCAATTGCTGGTAACTCTCTCCCTTATTAATACGGAGTGCCTCGAATTGTCGTAGATAAATGTCCGGGGTTAAATGACATTCCCCCAGAATGGCCTATTTGACGGTTTCGTAGCAATCATATTGCTCGACCGTAAGCCTCGGAATAAATGATTGACACAATCTGAATTAAATAGTGCTATGACTAATCTTCCTTGCATGTTTTCTGGGACTGTATGTAAAAGGAAAGCTGTTTCTAAGGAATCAAAAAAGTCTAAAACCTCTTCTGGTTTACTAGGACTTTGGGGTAAGGTCTTTTCTAGTATCCTCATGTAATCGGCTAACTTCATTTGATTTCTACCTAGTGCCAACGCATCTTCCTTTTCCTGAGTTAACTGTAGCTTCTTAAGCTGGAACTCCCTTTCTTCCCTTTTATCTAAGAGCTGAATCTCCAATTTCATTTTTTCTAGTTCCCTTAGTTCTCGCTCTGCTGCTAATTTTCTTTCCTACATTTCTAACATTTTAAGTTTAAAATGCCATTCCCTATCAACTGTATTCTCTTGCGTTTTTCTTACGTTAATAGACACTTCATTACTAGAATTTAAGTCATTTTCCCTTTCACTATTTTCTTCTTCCTTCCCTTCGGACCACGTCTCCTCTGCTTCCTCACTCTTTTTCCCATCCAAAAGCTCATCCATTGTTATGCACTAATATAATGACACTTTACAATTTCCCGACGATAGCCTTTGCTCTCAACCTTGAAGTACTATTACCTAACATTTTTTTTGTAATTCAATAAATTCCTAGTAATATTACTTATTTCCTTTCCTCACATAACAAAACACTTTACAATTCCTATTCACTTTAAGCATTAATATTGAAGTACTAACACTGAGTTTACTAAAACTACTGCAACCTATTCTTTTACAAAACAGACAAAAGAATTTTTTCTCTTCCTTTTGGCCCCTAACTTCCTACTAAAATTTTCCTTTCCTAACCATACACTCGGTATCGACCCAGGAATATAAATTTCGGCAACAAAGTGGTACTTACCGGAGCATCTCGGGCCCCCTTCAGCTTCTCTGTAGCGGCTTCAACCGCGACCCGCGAAGGAGCGTCCTAAACAGGAATGTCGCCCGGTCTCGCTGGCCACGCGAGACGTAATTGTCCGTCCCTGGTTACGGGATTTTCCTGGTACTTCCGATCCTTGCTCTGGTTACGAGCGTTATTTGTCGACTTCTCTGGTCCACTGGTTCCGTTGCACAATAGTCCTTTATTGTAGCACAGTCCTTTGTTTGTCTCACCGTTTTCCGGCCACGTGCTACGGTCACACTTAGAAGTTCACCTTGTTTCACCACTTTCCTGCCACGTGTTGCTGTTGCACTCAGAAGTTCACGTTGTTTCACCACTTTCCCGCCACGTGCTTCTGTTACACTTACGCGTCCTCTTTGTACGAATCCTCGAACACAGTCTCTATTTCGCTGAATAAAATTGCACTAGTTACTTTCCACTGAACTCGCCTAACATATCATGATCCTGCCGACTGCGCCATTTCCTATATATCTGCTGTAGGGGTGGAAGCCCATTATGTTAATTAATGGCTCCTCGGCCAAACACCCACTGGCTTCCAACGCTGATCAAAATTTCCCCACAGCAGGAAGGAAAACCATTTGTAAGGTTCGTTGTCTAGAGACTGTCTATCAACGGTTGTTGAAGACAGCCTGGCGTTCTTTCTCTCCCAGCTTTACTATAAATCTGCTATTCAGGAGAGGGGAAGTAAAAATGATGCAAGACACTACAAGCATGAATTCACTCTCAAGCTTGTTGCAAACTTAACAAAAGAATTTAATCAATAGAAAATTGTTCGGTAGCTATTGTTCCTTGACCTCGAGTTCCTGTAACTGCAGTTCCACGTGAAAATGATCCGGGTATCTAATTATTCCAGAATACCCTTTCCTGCCAATACTCTTTGCCCGTTCTTTTTCTATCACCGACATGAAAGGTTTCAATCGTCGTAACCTTCCGTTCGTCTCTTTTCCTTTGTTCCGGAAGCTACACTTTGTGTTCCGTCCCGAACACGTGTTCTCTCCAAACGCTTTCTCCGTACGTCGTTCCAGACACACGTGTCTGATTCCAACTACGCTGGCTTTCCCCGTGCTCTAACTGGCACGTTATATCAAGAACTTTTCTTTTCTCCGTGCTAAACCCCCAGCACTATACAACCGTTTTCGCTGTCCGTGCAGTCCTCCAGCACTTCCTAACCGTCCACAGCACACGCTGTCGTCAACCGTTCTCCACGCTCGCTCCCCGTAGACTGTCCCGTCTTTTCCTCTACTCCTATCCTGAAGTTTCCCCTAACTTCATTAGCCTTCCGATTGGCACCTGCCTCACTAGCCTGAGGCTCCCTCTCTCTCCCTAGTCGAAGCCCTCCAAGAGCAGGCGACCCCCCTCGCTCTTCTCGGTGCCCCCATACTACCTTTCTCTCCTGACACGTGTCTTCTGCCGGTGACCTTCACCTAATCCCTTCGTTGACCTCCACCTCACGGTGCCCTGCAGCTTACATTTCCCTCTGGCCAGGAACAATAGCTGTGCCTTCTGTGAATACAATAGACCTGTCAAACAGGCACATCGAAATGTCACCTAGTCTGGTGCATTACCACGTGTTACACTCGTTTCCAAATAATACACATGGAAATATTTATTCAGAACTGTTAGTATCCGGAATGATCGATGGGATTTAAAAGTCCATCACACAATTTATATAGGGGCGTAATTTCTCGCACTTACGTGTGCTAAACTCAAGGATATCTGAAAAAGTATAAGCGCTGACGTCCACGATGGGTCCGGGTTCGAGCCTGGTGAGGCATGGATATTGTCTTCGTCTTCCGGGACTGGCTCTCACTTCCCTGGAAAAAACCAGTGGCCTTCAATTTGGGACGGGCGACTGCTTATAGTTCATCCAGTCGCACTCGGTGGTCATTATATCCCCAATCTAAAATTTAAAAAAAAGATATCTGAAAACAATTTTCCCTAATTTAAATTTTCAAAGAAATTAGCATCCTTAACATTTTAAAACTCAGAAACCAACTAACACTTGAAAATTGCTAATTTAGGTTATTTTCTCTACACAAGAGTGTAAATATCAACAGAAGTATTGTATATAAACATAGTTCTTTCTTTATCTGGTATTAGAATTCAGGCCGTTTATTCTGAAAACTGGAGCCCTAACTGCAAGTTCACTGAATGAGATGTTTTGTGTTCTGTCATCCTTATCTGAGCACCTAAGAATGTCTGACATATATTCTAATTTAACTTTCATTTTCAGTTCCTTTTCCTATGCAAATTTCAGTTTGTTCTCTCTTGCACTTTCCAAACTTAACGTGATATCTTTTCTCTCACATGAATGAGTTGGCAACACTTTTGAGGTCAGGGAGAATGCCGCATGAATGTGATAAGAACGTTTGATAAAAAGACAATGCCGCCCCGGTGGCGCAGTGGTTTAAGCGATGGCCTCTGGTCATTCATCCGAAAGGGGTCGGATTCGAATCCCGGTGAGGCATGGATGTTGTGTTTGTGTTACGGTACTGGCTCTCTCCCTTCCCTGGAAGCAGTGACCCTAAATTAGGGACGGGCGACTGCTTATAGCCCATTAAGTTGCTCACGGTGGTCGTTAAACCTCCAATCCAAAAAAAAAAATTCAAAAAAAAAAAAAAAATAGACGATTAAACCTCCAATCCAAAAAAAAAAAAAAAAGACGATACAGCAGTTGCTTTGTGTGTGTGTGTGTGCGGAGATGTTCGATCGTTATTAAGCTAAATTATACGACAGACAATTAAGGCATTATGTGTGAAGTGTAAAACTCGCAGTGCTACATTTTGGATTTCATCTACTGTGTTGGACCAATAAAAGGTTAAATGTTAGTTGGACTTCTGTATATGTTTCGTCTGGCCGTAAAACCTTACCTTGAGCTATCCCGTGCAACTATTGCATCGTATTCTGATTTAATTCAACGTTTTCTCAGTCATTATTTTAGACATAGCGTAACACCAATCTTGCACACGACAAAGGGTTACGTTGTAAATGCTTTCTGGATTTTCTTTAAAGACACATGTTCATTTCGCTGTCTGGGGTTAATACTCCATGCCTTCTGGGGTTAATACTTCATGTGCAATGCGACCTTTCCGTATTTAAGCAAGTTATCTTAGAATTAATCTACACAATTTCAATCCGTGCTTTCTTTTGTTTACAATGCAAACAGCACAACGTGTATTTTGAGCTCAAAATGAAGAACTACAGGTGATTTGTGATACATGCTGTACACATCTTTTGCTTAAAGTTTTATTTTATCACTAATGGGGCTAAGCATTAAAGGAAAAGGACTCAGCAAATAAGGAAGCGTAAATATCAGTATTAGATCATTACACCGCAAAGCCGCAACGGGAAATGTTTAAAAACATTTGTTCATTCGAGGAGAGAATTCCTGAGCCTGAAACTTTAACTCGGAGTCCACACTGTTTATCTATGAGGATTAAAGCTCTTCCTCCTGTGATCTCAGTTTCTGAATCCTCATGATGGTGCCGGAACTGCACTGATTATATTTGAATGAGGATTTATTCATGTGATATGTTTGCCCCTCAGGAGTAACCATCATCAAGTGTACTTCCGTTCCTTTGGTGAACGTCTAAAGTAGTGTTACTGAAATTGGAAGCTTAGCGAAAAGCAGAACGTATAATACACACATCGTCTGGAAATATTTGCCCCGAGGACGACAAGTAATGCAGCTGGGTAATTCCTAAGTATCGCTAAACAGGGACGTTCCTTGAAATCTGCTTTTGCACGCGATAATCGGAAAGTAAGTGAATACGGCTTACTTTTACCAGGACTGCTTAATATTCTAAGGTATTTGCGCCAAGCGCTGTGAAAGAAAAGAGCTTCAAGATTAATGCAAAACTTATGGCTGAGTTTGAAATATAACGCAGAAACAATTTCAAGAAAGCTTATGGCTGAGTTTTGAAATATAACGCAGAAACGATTTCAAGTAATTTAAAATTGTTTGCATAATTTTATTTTTGCTGTACCTGTCTGCCATCACTGAATCTTTGTCACTTAACAAAGGAACTAAGAATAAAATGCAAGTTGTCCAAAGAAGAATGGAGCAATGCATGTTCCCTAGGAAACAAAATATATGAATCAAATAAATGGTTAATATCTTCAATGTTTTTGTTCGTTTTAACAATAATTAAATAAAGACTGGTGCTAGACTTTGAAAGCGTGGACAAATAGTTAAACTATACGAAAACCTAGTTAAAGAGCATGAAATGGTGAAAGTCAAGTCTTAGAGGCAAGTTCTGACATTTTTCTTCTCCTATAACACAGTCAAATCAACTTAGCTCATATCACTCTGTTGAAAGTGAGTTTAACAGCAACTGCCTTCTTTGTTCGCTGCTCCAACTTATTCGTCTTTTCTCCCGGAGTTGTAAACAGAAACGTTTGGTTTGTTCTCTTTGTCATCTACGTGAGTGTGATTTCAGCTTGTCTTTTTATTTTTAATTTGTTTTTCTTTTTGCTTTAAGACGATGTCTTTCTCATGCTCTGTACAAGTTTTGACTAGGGCCCACGTACAGCATTCGTACATCTATATTTCAAGAATATTAATTTATTATCAAGTATTCCTCGGGGATTTCTAAGTGTAATCAGTAGCTACTTTTGCTCGTCACTTGACACCTTCGAGAACATTTACCTTATTTTGAGGCCAAGCGATATTTCATTTACTAATCTTTTTTCTGTCATCAGTTCAAACTTCATGTTACAATGAAATATAAATCGAGATTAAAAGTATGTGATTCACACATATTTTCAAATGAATGCTGTTCTGAAAGATTTTTCTTTCGTGTCGAATACACAGTCGTATCAGAATAATATTAACACCCCCAGAATCCCAGTGTCCCCCCAGGCGCGTTACAGACTGCACGTGGCAAGGTCGACCACGCAAAGATATAAGTGACCGCCCTGGACAGATTAGCCATAGTGCATTACGTGAGCACAATGTGCAGAGGTAGTGATTTGACGGTCTTCCAAAAAGGAATGTTCATCGGCTACTGCGCCAAGGGTGGAAGTATCTCAGAAACAGCAGACTGCGTCGACTGTTTGCGAGGTGCTGTGGTAAGGGTATTCCAAGAATGGACTGTTGGTACACCAAGTACCTCTCGACGTCATAACTGTGGAGCCCCAAGAGCCATTGACCCCAGACGAGAACGTCGTTTTCGTCGATTGGTAAAGGGCAATCTACACGCAACAGTGTAGCAATTGGCCACGTAAATGAATGCTGGGGCATCCAGGTAAGTGTCCCGATAACAGTAGAGCAAACTCTGTTACGCATGGCTCTCCAAAGTGGAAGCTGGGTCAAGGCGCCCATGTTAACCGAGGTCCATCGGCAACGACGCCTGCAATTCGTATGGGACTACCGTCATTGGAGAGTGGAAGAGTGGATAAAGGTTGCGTTTTCCGACGAATCGAGGTTTCTACACCCCAAAACTGGCTGGAGGTGGCTGATACGGCGTCAGACATACGAGAATCAACACCCGGACACGCTTGTAGGTCAAGTACAGGCCGGTGGTAGCAGTGTGCATATCTGGGGGATATTTTACTGGTATGACATGGAACCGCTGGTATCACTGGACGGGTCCCTGAACGCCAATGGCTACATGTCCATCCTCGCTAACGACATGCATTCCTTTATGTTGGTCGTTTACCCTGGTGGTTATAGTATTTACCAACAGGACAATGTGCCTTGCCATGTCGTTAAGGGGATGTGTGACTGGTTCCAGGAACATGACAGCGATGTCTCCGTTCTTCCTTGTCCTGCGAAACCGCCGGACCTCAATCCCATAGAACATTAGCTGAACTATTTGGATCGACAGGTTCGACGTGCCAACTCTCAACCACAACATCTCCGGGACCTTCTTGCTCTGTTGCAGTCCGAATGGGCACGTGTGCCTCTGGTAACATTGCAGGGCCTCATTGCGTCCATGCCACGCCGTCTCGCCGCTGTCATCCGGACCAAGGGTGGTTAATCCTATTATTAGGTAGGTGGTCAGTCATATTATTCTGATACAACCGTGTACTTTCATTTAAATGAAAAAAACCGCTGCGAATTTTATTGGTATACACATCTCTACGGAGTACTACACTTTTTCGTTTTGGAAGCACTCTGTGATCATGAAACTGAATCACATTTAGGATTTCCATTTAAAATGGATTCAGTTCTCAACCACTTTTCTTAAAATAAGAAGTGTTTAAAGCTTTTTCTTTCTTTAAATTGGTTCAAATGTAGAAAATCTATTGAAAAAATGGTCATGTCAAAAGAAATCACACGAACTGGAAAATTAAACGAAATTTATTCTAACATTTGGGAATTCAGCGCTGAAATGCTTTTTCTTAAAGAAAACTTATCACATATTTATTTTAATACTAAGCCAGATGATCTAAATTACAACAGGAGAAAAGTAGTTTGGAATGGGTTAAAACCACCAAACTTAAGAAACTTGAATGCATTTAGTTACAGAGTCTTGTCATATGCGTGCAAACTAATACAGCAAACTTTTAATTACAGGGCTATGGAAGGAGCCTTTTTACGACCCGAGGTTTAAGTGTTATGAGATTTATATTTTCAGAAGAACGGTTGTAATAGGAAGAATAAAATTTCCGAAAGGTGACCTACAGTATATCCAGTAGAAACACAAGTCCAAAATAATTCGATCATTGTTTCACTCAGCTGGAAGACATGAATGAAGCTGATGATACTGAAGAAATTTCAGGAGAGACTGGAAAACTTGATTTAGTTACAAAAGACAAACTTCCAAAAAGATCTCAGCTCACGGCAAACCGCATTTCTTTAGAAAAGTTTATTTTGACAGCTAAAAGTACAAAACAATTTCTTCTGAAGGATGATTCAAAGTCTTTTCAGTAGATGTAAAACCTTTAAATTACATATAAAGAGAAAACTGGCAGAAAATGAAGCGCGACAATTAGAAGAAATTGGATTTACAGTACTAAATGCAATGATAGAGTTTAGATAATCAAGTATAAGAATAGACTTCTTTTTAAGACTATGATCAGAAATGTGAAGTAGATCATGATGAGAAATTCACCCTAGTGGTAGAATATTCCGCAATCAGAAATTTGATTGCAGTACCTTCGTACAGGAATAGAATCTGACTTTTCTCATCATAGATCGAATGAGGAAAGCTGTATGTGCCTAATAAAGGGTTTGGAAGTAAAGGGATGTAAACAGGAGGTAAAATGCAAAAGAATCTTTCAATCAAAATAACTTTCCCATTTTCGGAATTATAGATCACCTCTATGATCACTGGCAACGGCTGGGTTGTTAACAAGAAGGTGCCGTTCCTGCGTCTACCTATGCATACCTATGGATTACGCACTACAAGGTTTCCTTTCTGTCTCTCCGTTAAACGTTTTAAAAATATACTGTATGCACGCAGCACTTGAAGAACGCTCTCTGTCTTTGCAACCGCGGAAGCTCCTTTGTGAACTATGGACTTCACTGGAGGATTTCCAAATCAGTTGTAGTTCATCTCGCGTATATTAAATATTTAAATAAATGGCCTCAAATAGTAATTGCTGTTATCCAAATTATGCTGCGTAGAACAGAATGAAATATCCAGGAAGAAAATCCAAACTCACAATATATATAGTACAATATTTCGATATTTTATTCATTTTATCTTAATTTTAATGCCATGTGCCAATTAAATAACTTATCAATAGGAAAGATTTTTTTTTTCAAATGACCACTGCGATAGCAGACATTTCTATTATATACCGATGAGCCATTACATCATGAGCACCCCCAGCCTAGAGAAATGAGTGCGCCTGGAGACCGAACGGAGGCGCAGGTGAAGTACACAGAGCAGTATATGTACAACCCGAGGACCGGCTTTTGCTTAGTAGAGTGTTCGGAGTCAGAATGGGAAAAGCTGCCGATTTATTGGAGTTTGATAATCGACAAATTGTGATGGCACGGAGCCTCGGAACTACGATCTCGGAAACGGCGCGGCTTGTGGGTTGTCCACGTGACGCTGTAGTGAGCACGTATAAAAAGCGGTGCACATATGGCCAAACGACGAACCGTCGCCCAGTCGTGGGTCGTCCGCAGCTCATTGATGCCAGAGGCGAGCGGAGACTGTCGCGCATTGTTCACAGGGACCGCAGAGCCGCAGTGCAATAAACCACCCGCAGCTACAACAGTGGTGATCAGGGCAATGTGCCACAGGACACGGTTCATCGCAGCCTTCTGCGCATGGGCCTGGGAAGCCGAAGACCAGCTGCGTCCCCATGCTCACCGCGCTTCATCGCCAACAACGCATAAAATGGGCCCAATATCATCGAGATTGGACCGTGGATGATTGGAAGAAAGTGGCCTAGTCGGACGGACCAAGATTCCTGGTGCATAGCGTAGACGGCCGAAAGAGGATACGCAGATTACCAACAGAGGCTATGGCACCTTGACGCACTGTTGGGCGGAAACATGCCGGCGGCTGCGGAGTTATGCTGTGGGCGATGTTTTCTTGGGACACTCTAGGCCTCATTATCCCAATAGCACAACCCCTGACAGCTGTCAGGTATCTGAACATTGTTGCAGACCAAGTTCGCCCATTCATGGGAACTGTGTTCCCTGCTGGTGATGGCTATTACCAACAGGATACTGCGCCATGCCACACTGCCAGAATCGTCACGGACTGGTTCATGGAACATGCTGGTGACTCTCTGTTAATGCCCTGGCCTCCAAATTCCCCTGAAATAAACCCAATCGAACATTTGTGGTTCGACTTGGAAAAGCAGGTTCGCGCTAAATCACTACCACCCTGAAAAGTAGGGGAGCTGGAGGATCTTCTGTTGATATTATGGCACCAGATACCCCAGGATAGCTATTGCTACATCATCGAATCGATGCATCGCCGAGTGGCTGCTGTTTTGCGGGCTAAAGGGAGTCCCACAGCTTAATAGGTAGGTGGTCATAATGTAATGGCTCATAGGTGTATATTTTGAAAGTGTGTACCACATGCACTCTTTTTGGTTAAGTTTGAGCGCCCATCTTTAATTTGTTACTGACGTAGAAATGAAAAAAAAAGGGGGTAGACGAAACTATAGATAAGTATGCACGCACAATAGACCAATAAAGATAGGACTCGACCCGGACAAACTTAGGAAAAAGCAGAAAATTGGCAGACAAGTAAAACCCATCATCCTGAGCAAAATATCAGAAGTCCCTAACTTTCCCGCCATTGCATTCGTCGCCATCTTGAAAAATGTAGGTCTATTCTCGACTGAAATAACCCGTTCCTCTTTCGTTTCATCATCAGAAAGGTCAAAGGTAAGTTCGTGTGAATTTGTGCAAGAAACACTTCTACAGTGAAAATACATTGCAGGACACATCAGTCTAGTCTTTCGAGACCCACATGCTTGCTTGCAAACTCGCTGGCAGTTACACGATATACAAAGAGAAAGAACATTAAAGAGGAAAGAAATAGTTAATAAGCGTTTAATGGCCAATAACAACCCGCCGGCATCGCTAGGCCTAGCCCAACATCGGAAAACTGAACTTACATATTGCATGCGAACTATCGGACGTAGAGAACCTTCGGGCAGGATAATGACAAGACGAATTGAATGACACAATCTAAATTGTAAAAGTCAATATTTACACAGGAAAAATCCAAAAACAGCAAAGCACTGAAAACCACGTGCTTCATCGATGGTCACGAGATGCAGATACATTTGAATGATATCAATTAATATCAATACATATCAAACAATTCGTTCACTTATTGTACAATTCATTATCTTTATTTCAGTGCCAGCATTTTGTTTCCATCTTGACTGGAAACCGAGTAATGCATTTTTTGTACAGTGTGCCAACGGCGACCATTTTTCAAGATGGCGGCGAAAGCAATGGCGCAAAAGTTGGTGACTTTTGATATGTTGCTCAGGATGAAGGGTTTTACTTGTATGCCAATTTTCAGCTTTTTCCTAGTTTTGTCCAGGTGACACCACTAAACTACACTAAGTTTACTGCACTACACAGTGTTGTCTAGCACTTACCTCGAGACAACATTTCCTGTTCGAAAGATACCTTTTTCCTTTATTGTCTTTTTTTCGGTCTTCTAGATAGCACATTAATAAATTTACTTCAATGAGACTAATACAAAGGGAGATGGATGTGGAACTCTGACAAAGATAAAAAGAATGATATGAGACACTGGTAAAGATTTATTTTTGTTTCCGGCTTTTAATCCTGTAACCGCATGCGCATTTATAAAAACCCGGCATCCTGGTGGTCTGAGGTGCTGGCTTCTGACTAATTGTGTGAGATGGGTCCAAGTTTCGGATGAGGAATTGGAGGTGTTTCTGTTTGATGGCTTTGGCTTTCTTCCGTCCCTGAAAGCAGTGGCTTCGTATTCGGCACAGGCGACTGCCTATAGCTTAAAGAGTTGCATATGGTTGTCGCTAAACTCCAAACCGAAAAACAGATCGCAAAATTCAACAACTAAATCGCTTTTTTTTCCTTAACCGCTTCGTTATTACTTTTTTTATTCTTTTGAATTGCACTTTCAGAATTTTGCTTTGAAAGAGTCTTACTGAAATGGAATTCAGATAAAGATTTGCTCATAATCCACACACACACACACACGTACCAAAATGAAAGTTTCAACAAATACTTGGCTTAATATGACTTCCATTCGACATGATTCATGGTAAGCAAAAGTAAACGACAGAAAGCCCCGTCGGTCGCGCAGTAGTCTAAGCGCTGGTATCTGACCGTTTGCTGGCATCTGACTGTCGAATTGTGGTGTCTTGAACACGACGAAGTGAGCAAGTGCGTATTCGACATCATCCCAGTTGGTGAACCGCTGACTGTCCAGGAAATGCTGCAACGATCAGAACAGGTGGTAGTAGTTCGGAGAATAGGCCGGGTGCGGCAGAAGCTTCCAGCCCAGTTCCCTGATCTTGTTTCGACATCATCCCGGGTGGTGAACCGCTCACTGTCCAGTAAATGCTGCAACGATCAGAACAGGTGGTAGTAGTTTTGAGAATAGGCCGGGTGCGGCAGAAGCTTCCAGCCCAGTTCCCTGATCTTTATGACAGGCCACCCATGCTGTGTGCTGTGTGTGCTCTCGCTTTATCCTACTGTAGAAGGACGCCCTTGAGGTTCAGCAGTGCTGACCCTTTCGACGGGAGCAATGTGTGCAGATCGTCGAGCTGACGATGGTATACATCGGCGGTGATAGTAGTGTTGTCCGGCAACAGCTCAAAAAACACGACACCTCGTACATCCCATCGAACAGGCAGCACGATCTTACGTGAGGGTAAGTCCCCTTTGGGGGTCGGCATGGGCTTTTGTTTTGGGTCCAACCACTGTCTCCGGGTGCTGACAGTGTCATACAAGTCCCATTTCTTGTCACCTGTCATAATGCGGTCCAAGAACGGTTCAACTTGGCCACGTTCAAGCAGGGAAACGCATGCACTATGCGATTTGCTTTCTGTTCAACTGTGAGCTAAAAGTGTTACCCGAACTCCCCCTCTTGTGCATGTTCTCAATTTGATGCAGGTGAGTGATAATGCTGATGTGGGTAGTCCCCAGCTGTTCCACCGCACACGTGGGTCGGTCTCCACTAAGGACTCCAACATTTCCATATCCACTGTTGCGGGTCTTCCGGCTTTGAGATAGTCTGACAAGTCAAAATTTCCTCTCAAAACCGTTCTAGCCAACGACAGCACTGATGATGTGATATGGCATTGGAATACACACCGGTAATATTCCTTTCAGCACTTGCTGGGGTGCTACCGCGACGAAATTCATACAGCATGCGAGGGAGGATGTCTTCCCTGTCCGCTTCCATGATAGCTGGCGCTTACACTCTTTGCCTTATGACGGTTCAAGGGCGGCCCCGGTGGCGCAGTGGTCTAAGCGATGGCCTCTGATCATTCGTCCGAAATGGGTCCGGGTTCGAATCCCGGTGAGGCATGGATGTTGTGTTTGTCTTACGGCACTGGCTCTCTCCCTTCCAGTGACTCTAAATTAGGGACGGGCGACTGCTTATAGCCCATTGAGTTACTCACGGTGGTCGTTAAACCTCCAATCAAAAAATAAAAAAAAATAAAAAAATATGACGGTTCAAGGGAACCTTGATGACGGTTAACCGCCACTGAATATGCCACCTACCTGCTGATGTCATGCTGGTGCGCTTCGCAATCTCAGTGGCTAATGTGCACCGTGCCCGAGGCTTTGACTTCGGATTCCTCGTCATCGGATATTTCTTTGTTTTCAACTCAATATATCCTACTTTTCTCGCTATCTCTGTTTCTGGAAGCAGCGCTATTTGAAAAATATTTTTGTTTCAGTTGAACATCTTCTGCTGAGAAAAATGTAGAGCAAATTTCCTTATTTTTCGTAATATAGAATTTTGCACTCAAAGGGCGTGTGTGCATATCCTTATTTGTAACAGCATCTCTGTTTCCAAATAACAGACTCGATTTTATTTACTTATTTATTTCTTTATTACGGTGAATTACCATTTAACATGCAGACCACTTTGCTCACAACGTCTGATTTAAATAACGGGCAGGTTTCTATAGGGGAAGTAATGTTTATTCTGATTCCCTTCCTTCTCTTCTAAGAATGCTATGCCACTAAGAGGCAGAATTGCGCTTTGTGAAGGAATGAAGAGAACTGTCCTCATAGTGCAAATCGTGCACCTCAAATCGTTGCTTTTAAAATTTGGAACGAAAAAAAATATTTCGCATGGGATACCAGTCGTTATAACAACTATCTATGTAAATATTTTACTTTAACGATGTTCAGTTTTTACTGCAGGGTAAGATCTCTATTTCTTAAAGACTTATTTAAAAGTAATTTTTTACTCGGATTGCCGTACCTATTGAGAAGAGTGATATTTCGAGTTTTACAAAAGTTATATGAAATTTTGCTTTAATATTTGAACTTTGACGATATACAATTTGTCGTTGTGTCAGTATGATGTTCAGGTAACAGAAATATGAATGTAATACTGTATTAGCAGCGTGTCGCATGTAATAGAAGCGTGCAAGGCTTGGCACTGAAATTCATCAGAAATGCGTTTCTAACTGATCAGCTACCCACTTTCCAAACAAAGATTGGAAATATTTGTGAACGGTTGCACTTTCCAATCGGCAGAATAAACGCGCCTTTAAAATTTAAATTAAATTGCCAGTTATTCAAAAATGCTAGGCTAGAAGTATTTTTGAACAAACTATTAACAGAGCAAAATGCGTTTCTAAAAGTCGTTCAGTGTTCTGTGTAAGTTTTAGACAAATGTAATGAAACAAAAAGAGAAAAAAAGGATGTTCCTTTGAGCTTAGTTTGAAGTAGCTGTGGACTTTGAAAATATAAAGAAAGTTACTTCGAGCACACATAAGATTAGGAACTTTTAATAATGGTAAACATAAAGTCAAATTTTTTCTATGATTTTCTTTTGAATTTGCTTTCTATGTACGTACAAATAATGGATGATGCTCAAAAATATTCATTTCTATTTCTTATATGTCTGCATTTTGGAATGAATCAAATGCCGTTGGGAAGATTTCAAGAAATATTACTTTATGTCAAAATTTTTTTTTTTATTGGAGATTTAACGACCACCATGAGCAACTCAATGGGCTATAAGCAGTCGCCCGTCCCTAATTTAGGGTCACTGGTTCCAGAGAAGGGAGAGAGCCAATGCCGTAAGACATCCATGCCTGACGGGATTCGAACCCGGAGCCCTTTCGGACGAATGATCAGAAGTCATCGCTTAGACCACGGCGCCACCGGGACGGCATCAACAATTTGTCTGTAACTTGTATGGACAGATAATGCATTTTCGAAGAACTTCACCTGTTTGGAGCAGCATTGTCTATTTGCAATGTATTAAACAGGCTTATCCTTTGATGCGAGATAAACTTCCGAAAGTAAATATTCGGTTATTGATCAAAATAAAATAATGATCTATTTTAATCCAGGGACATCGCGAAGAGGATGCGAGGGTGGTGGTATCAAAACAATTTCAGGTTGGATGTGAGCCACCCTGAAATTTGTCTTGCCCACCCAGTTCAAAATGTGCCACTTTTCAGAACTCAGTATATTTAACTTTAAAGTATAATCTGCACTTTGCCAAGTAATAAGTCGTGTTTTATTTCATGTAGCCCTACTATGTTCCCCTAGGAAGTGCATTGTTTACGTCTCCAGAAAAAATAATATCAAACAGCACCAGAAGCGCCATGGAAATTCAGTTGTTCCCCACATACGTATTTGTATGGCAACGGTGCTACTGAGGAGGGCGAGTAGAAATTCACTGAGGGGTCACTAATAATTGCTCTGTTTGTTTTCTTTACAAAATACGGGATTCCAACTGAAGTACAGTACAATTTTCGTAAGCACAAATGCAAAATTTTGAAAAGCAATTTAAGACAATGCATTCAGAGCAAGCAAAAAATTGAAGGCAATATTCTGCCAACACTTCTATCTTACACCAGCAACGTAAATAGTCAGATCCGTGTACGTATGTGTGTACAGGTGGAGGGGGTGGGGATTGCACGAATTCCTTTGTAGTCAGTAGTGAAAAGCATTAAAGCCGTCCCGGTGGCGTAGTGCTCTAAGCACTGGCTTATGAGCATTCATCTAAGAAGGGTCCGGGTTCAAATCCCGGTGGGTCATGGATGTTGTGTTTGTCTTATGACACTGGCTCTCTCCCTTCCCTGGAATCAGTTACCTTAAATTAGGAACGGACGACTGCATATAGCCCATTGAGTTTGGTTGTTAAACCTTAGCAAAAAACACACACTAAAAATTCGTTCTTTCATTGTTTCGTAAGAAAAGAATTGCTATCAAGTTTGCCCCACGAAAAATAATGCTCGCCCATTTCGAAGCCCAGCGCCGTCCTTGTTTTAATCCTCGTCACATTTAACAGAAATTCCAATATTAGGAGTCAACGTTTTCCTTTTCAATATTATTACCTTCCGAGATACTCGTCGAAGCTGGTTGTAAGATATTCTGACACAACTAAAATTTAAAAAAGGAGGTCAAAACATATTGGAAAATCAAGTTCTCTAATTTTCGGTAAATTTGAGTCATCGGCTGTTGCCAGGACTGCCGGTGCCAGCAGATAGCATTCTTTCATTTACCGAGAGATGAAAGTACCCATAATCCAAAGCTGTCTTCAGAAACAAGTATCTTGTCCACAGGATTATTTTTAACCTAAGGAAAACGGAATTTCTTTTCGCTAATTGTTTGCGTTCTATGTATTTCGTGTGTGCATACTACGGCGACTTTCCTTTACGCCGTTTTATTCAAGTGCCACCATCTGGTGGAGAAAAGTGAAGTTAAACTGGTTGTTAAATTGTTTAAATTTATTGGAGTTTTTACTAAAGACCAAATATTATTCCATTTACCACTAAAACATAGTAAACTAAAAAATGACGTAATGCATTATTTAATTGCAATTAGTAAATATAATTTGTGAAAAAGAAGAAATTTAATGTACTGTAATAAAAAATATTGTAATACAGAACCAATAAAATTAGCTGTTAAATGTGATTTAAGAAGGATACTAAAACTTGAAGTTACAAAATTTGAGACATAAAAAACATTTGAAAATGGATGTCTTTAAAACCTGCTACTTATAAAACGGGAATGAGGTACTTAATAAAATTATATAGGAATTTAGGCATATTGAGAAAATATAAAATTACAATTAAATTTTTTGTAATCTTAAAAGGACCCAGAGTCAGATTAAATTTTTTTTTATCATAAAACGTCTTTTTTCATAAGTGTATTTTTGCTCTTGTTTTGTAATTGTCTTTGTTCCTGTCTGTACCTCGGTTGTTGTTGTTTTTGTAGCTCTTGTTCTTTGTTCACTTCTGAACCTTCTCCAGTTGGGTTACTGGTTAGAGTTCCCTTACGGAATAGTTCTAGATCAATCATAAATAACCTGTTTTGGGTGGTCATTCCCATGCAGGCTTCCCTCCACTGAGTATTGAATATTTTAAATGGTTGAAAGAATGTCTTTGTTAACTGATTATTTAATGTAAGTACTTAGTATATTTATTATCTTCCTCTGGGTTCCTAGTAACCTCGATTGTGTAAAGCCCTTTCATTGCTTTGGTAGTTTGATTTTATTACACTTAACAAACCTTTTAATAATCCATTAATTCAACATTATGTCAACTAACTGATATGTAAGTTGGTAAAGGTTGAAAAACTTATTGGTTTAGTTAGAAACATTTTTTTTTCAGTATTTCCCTTTTAATTTAGGTTTTTATACAATTTCATAAAATTTAAATTTTAATTTTTTATCTCAGATTTAGTTTTACTTTAGTGTGAAAATATCCCAAATGGTTGAGTAAATGTGGAAAAAATAGATCCTTAACGAATCCCTCATGGTAAGCTTTTATAGCTAGCTTCTTGTGAAACTGCAGCCCCTTTCGACAAGTTGTAAAACTCGCGCAAGTTTTAATAATTTGTTAAATGAAATTATAAATACAGAAGTTGATTTGAACTTCCCCATAAGCTTCATGTACATTCAGGATTATATTGGTCATCCAATATTTGTGTTAATGCATAAAATACAGGGGTATCATTTATGATGAATTTTGATCATTTATTTTAGCTGATTTAAGAGATATACTGAAATTACCGTTTTTCAACAATCCAACAAACTTTGCGAAAGCCTGTTTTTTTTAAATCAATTTTCAGTATTTCTCTTTGTGTCTCAGGATAACAACAGTTCCTGGCTATTTTTTAAAAGACAGTACACATTCCTTCCAGTTTTCCACTGCAATATCTTTCTCTTTATGGTTAATAGTTTTCCGGTTTTCTTTGCAAATAGTTCGCAACTTGATTGTTTTTTTCACAGTAACTTTCTTCTTGAGAGGAGCTTTCCGATACTGGAAATGAACATCCAAATAAAATATGCGCAGGGATTTTACATTGCATCCGTAAGCACCAATGGGTCCTTTTCCAAGCTCAATAGCTGAACCTTCTGATTTTTCACAAACATTTTCTGTTACTAAAGGCAATGTCGTTTCCAAAGGCACTGAGGTTTCCGAAGGGACTATGTTGTGCACGCTGAAAAACATGTCCGTGTGTTGAGGTAGTTTTATATTTGCGAGAACCCAGTTTTTCTGATAATTGAAACTACTCTTCAGAAATACAGTGCTGCAAATTTTGGAACCAAACCATAAATTAATACCATTGGAGTTGACAGTAAAGCCAACCATTTCATCAAATTTATGAAACAATTTAGTACTTCTAGCAGGACTTGTTGAACTGTAATACTTCTAGCATTAAGTTGTCGTGGTCAGCTTCTTCCTGATGATTTTTTGGTAGACTTTCATTTCTGCGGTTAGTCATCATAAGCCAAAGTCAAAATTTTCTTCCAGACAAGGCATTGTAGAGCAGTCGTCTGTTTCAGCAGAACTTCCGTTTGAGTCTTCCAGAAAATTCATAATTTTAGTTCTTCCTTTGACGCTGTCTTAGATATTAGGCGATGGTTCTTTTAGCGCAATGCCGCGAATGAGGAAATTTTGCGTGGTATTGCCTTTGTTACTCAAAGGTTCCCTGTCTGTACGATATTTATAGTATGAGCATCCATCACGCCGACGTTTTTCGAACTCTGTTATCTGAAACATTAAATGAAAGCGAATATGTAGATCGGTGTGTGTGTAGTAGGGAGTGGGTAAACTATATATCTTGTATGCCAATATTCAATCTGATAATCTGGAACGTTCGATTCCCCGCCGAAACCGCAGTCTAACCTTTTCCAACCACTACCCCCCCCCCTTAAGGAAAACACAACGAAAAAGCATTAGGCTTATTTTAAATTTTTTAGAGTAGTGTATGTTTGACTTCTCAGTGGGGTAGGAGGCGTTCTTGGTTATTTCTGCTGCTTACTTTAGATAAAATAAAAGAAACAAAGTAACAATTTAAATAATGAAAAGAAAATAACACCCTATTTAAAAAGCACTTATTCCAATTGAGAAGAAATAATTGCATGCTTAAAGAAAATCGAATATTGTTTGGATTGTTTAAGAAATATTCTAAAATTATTTAGAAAATGAACAGTAGTAAAAATAGTAACATAGTAAAAATAGTAATATAGTAAAAATAGTAACATCCTCTGTAACACAGTAGTAAAAATAGTAACATAGTAAAAATAGTAACATCCTCTGTAACACAGTAGTAAAAAGAGTAACATAGTAAAAAAGTAACATCCTCTGTAACACAGTAGTAAAAATAGCAACATACTCTGATTATCTTTAACTGATAATGGCAGTATTAGTAAACAAAATACAAAAAGTGAAAAACTATTTCAGTTCTCAGTGAGGTTACCTAATCTCTTTGGCATTCGCGAGTTTATCAATGTTTGGATTTGGTGTTGCATCTGTTGTTTAAAATTAGTTCTTTTAGTGCCTCTCGAAATTAAATTTTTAGGGAAGTGCAACACATAACCTTTTTTGGCGCCCACAAAAGAAGGTAGGATGCCTTGAATAAAATTGGTGAATGAAACCAGAATGCCTCGAAGGGGATCCTCACTCTGGCCTCACCTGCAAAACACTGGGTGCCAAGATCGTATGGCGTCCAAGATATAGACACATATGCTATTCTGTAAACAAAATACTCACTTTTTAACCGAATATGTATAACTGACCCCAAAGTTTCTTTTATATTGCTACCCATGTAGTATTATTTATGCAACTAGCGTAGTGTATCTTTTCGTATGAACTCAATAATCTGTTGTTTGGTCATTGCAGATGAAGCCAATTAATCCAAGAGCTGTACTGTATTTTCTTTTGCAAGAGATTGGTGAATTCACGAGTCGATGCGGCAAGGAAGAAGCAAGAACTGCACAGAAAATTAAACATTTTCTGAAGACAAAGTCATCGCTCTTTCCACGTTTTGTTAAACAGCCGAAAAGTAGTTATCCGGACACAGCTGGGATCGTACCCCAGATCTCTCGATATAACTAGCCGAGTGCGTTCGCCTTACGCTACGATGACCAATAATCCACGGCGCTATGTGTGTTTATCTGCCAGTATCTAACTTCACAAATCCGGAGAGATGAGCTCAGCAACTGAGACGTCTCCATCTTGTGGGGCTTGACGCCACAAACTATTAAATTGTATCTAATAAATCCAAAGGGCGAGAGTGATAGTGACAAATCTTCCAAATACGTGGAGACAACGTGAAGTGTCAGATTCACATTGTCTTCACGTATTTGGAAGATTTTCACTAAACATTTTCTACTAGAGGAAGTAGTAGTCGATGAAGTGGACTCTCTTGGTTACATTGGAAATACTTGCCTTCATCCAGATGAGCAAAATGACTTCGGAGATGAACACGTTGATGAGGGGAACATTTCTTTACAGAGATCCCAATCAACTGAGGGCTGTTCAACGTCAACTTACCTACCTTCACCACAGAAGCGCCTGAAAGTAACTATTGAGGAAGGCTACTTACAGAAAGCTTACAACTACTGAGGTAAGGAGAAGACAGCAACACGCAAAAACAAATCATTTTCCTCTGTTCAGAAAAACTACAGGCGGATTAGAAGTCTGAAAAATCTTGAACAATTATGAGGCTACAGTAGATTAATGAAAGGGTTGTCGGAAAAAAAGAACAGAATGAATGTCCAAAATAAATGAAAGAGTTAAAAAAGCTTTTGACTCTCGTGTAGAAAGGAATGCTATAATTCATGATAGAATAATAAGGATTTTAGCACTTAAAGAAAAGAAAGATATTGATCCACATGTACATTTTAAAACCTCAAAATGATGGTTCACGAAATTAAAGGAACATTAAAGCATTGACCGGCGTTCCATCACACCTAAAGTTAGTAACAAATACGTAGGGCAAGATGAAACATTGAAACGTACAGCTGACGAATTTGTGCAGAAAGTTTGCACCTAGTACAATGACAGCCAAATGATACCTAATATGCTTATGAACACAGATAAACGTAGATTTGAGAAATAACTTCACTGTCATCACATCCTCCGAGAGAGAGGAAACATGTGTTTGCTGCTGTTGGGTCACTATCAGCTGCAACCCATTCATATATGATAATGTCGATCATATCAATGACAGGCATTTTACATTCGCCATTGTATGTACTTGTGCAGGAACCATCTGGTAGATTCCCACCTTTCAAACAAGGTGATCCAGACAATCTTCGGTGTTATGTCTACACAACACCAGATATGGCCAAACAACATCTAGTAACATTCATGAGGAACGCATTGTTTACCTCCACATATGAACAAAAGATTCTTCTTTTAGTGGATTCGTGGAGTGCTTTCAAAGATAAAGAATCAATAATGGCCACTGTTCTAGAAGGTAAAACATTGGAAGCTGAAAACATTCTACCCAAATATATAGTTATCATCCAGTATTTGAACTGAAAGAGACCCTCACCTCTTCCTAGAGTTGCAGCACCTGACTCTACGAGGTTTTCAGTCCACCCAGAACCGATCATTGAAATTATGGCCATTTCAATATGTAATTCTCCTCTCAACCATGAACCGATCATTGAAATGATGGCCATTTCAATGTGTAATCCTCCTTCCAACTATGAACCGATCATTGAAATTATGGCCATTTCAATGTGTAATCCTCCTTCCAACCATGAACCGATCATTGAAATTATGGCCATTTCAATGAGTAATCCTCCTAACATTAAGTACATTTTGTCTTCTCCCTACAACTCAGGATACCTCCACTGAAGTTGTTTAGCTAGTGCGTATACTGTTTGATCTGATGTTATAACTGGGGTATGTTCTGATTTAATATTTTTTTATATATATACAATAATGTTCCTGGCATAGCGTACCATAGTTGGGAAGTTAATATCTTCTTTTAGAAGAGAAGTGGAAGCAAAACTGACATACTCTTCAATTCCATAAGTTCATCATGTTCTTCCTTACGAGAATAAAACACAGCCCATGGAATAATGTCTCCCTCAACATTACGTTTTACTTGCTCTAACCATTCTTTTGCTTCTTCAGATACACCGAAAGATGAATTGCCATATGTGTCATTTACCAATGACAACGGGTTGTCAAAGTTACGTTTTAATATTGGTGGAAGTGTAATGCACCACTGTGGTAGAAAGATTTTGGGATTAATTACATTGAGGTTTAGAGTTTCTACCACGTTGCTACTGTTATTGTCTGAGGGGTATTGTATTAGTGATATGCTTGTACCATGGAATGAATTGACAGCTGTATTACAGTAGGTATCAGGCGGGTCTTTATTGTCGATTGCCGCACATGTAAATACACTGTTCATTACATTGGGTGAGGAAACAGCGTCCTTTTCCTGGTTATGATATTCACATACAGCACCAGCAACGTTTTTTTCTACTTGTTGAACTATTTTATATGATACACTCATTCCAAGGTGATTCATTTTGTCAATCAGATTTTCTCCTCCTGTGCGGTTGTGAGGCATCAGTCCTAAATATAGAGGCAGAGGAGTTTCTTGATATACAATATGTCGTCTGAATTAAGCAGTTGGCTGTGTTTTTCTCTTAATGCTATTGAATCTAACCAATAGTACAATAGTCAATGCTGCAACAGGTATTTTATCTTGTTCAGCAAAGGATGCTTCCTTTGCTAGTAATCGGGTTTCCTGTAGTGTTCCTTCTAATGACATTCTAAAAAAAGTAGTGATTTCTTAGAAATACAGTTCACTCCAGTAAATAATCCTTTAAAAGCCCCATCAAACTTTGGATAATCGGCAAATATATCTTCACAAAGAATGTTAGCTACACGTGATAGACACATTCCATCACTCATAGGGAATTGTAACTGCAAGCATCACTTATGACTTTATGAACATCTCCTTCAAAGGTAAGGAAAACTTCTCGGTCAACTTTATCTTCACGAAGACCTGGTACAAATACAATAAGTTGATCTTTCAAGCTAGTGCGATTCACAACAAAGTCAGAAAATCCCAAGTGTTGTAGTCGTTCTGTAACGTATACTCTATATTCACTTTCCTTTTGATTTTACTATCTCTAGTTATTTTATTTTACTATGTAAATTATCTTCCTACTGAACGGAATATTATTTCACCCGCTGAATGAGATCTGGCAATGAGTGTAAGTCATGACGTGGTGGTAGCTCGTATATAGGCGCGTTCATCGAGTAGGGTGTGTTGTGTTGTTGCGTTGGAGTTGAGGTTGTGTTGGAGTTGTGTTGGTGGTGTGCGTACTATAAGAGGAAAGTTTATTCATTATTATGTACAAGATATATGAGTGCCTTAGTTGACCACGAGTCTGGGAAATAAATAGTTGTTCAGTAAGTTCAGTCTTTCTCAATTCTTAGTTTTGTCAGACCTCTGTCTGGCTGTTAGGTTTATGACTTTGATTACTTAATATAAATAACCAGCGTTGAGACTTTGTTTAAGTTCATAATTAACGAGTAACAACACCCTTTTGGGAATTCATTATTTTGAAGCTTAGAGCATTATTCATTCATAATAATTAGCTTAGCAAAAAGAATATAAAGCTAATACATTATAGTTCATCAACTAGTTTCACAAGATTGGCCAATCGGAAAACTGGAACTGTAGAGCTGTACACGTACATATCTTGCATGTAAGTCACTAGTTCACTGAGAACTGAGCCATATGCCGTGTTTGAAGAATCACTCTCAACATTGCATTGGGACTTATTCGTACTTCGAACTTTATTTCGAAAATGTATATAACACGATTTGTGATATTTTGCCTCTAAAGCCATGAAATCTGTAGAGTATAACTTTGTAAGCAGTTATTGGTTTTCGAGTGCTTGTGCATATGCAAGTACATATATTTGATCCGATTCCAAGTGTAGATGCAGACACGAGTTTTTCCTTGTATTCACCTAGTTCACAGAAGATGCATGTGGATTTTATGTCACCAGGAGTGTGACACAATCTTGTAAATAACGTGCTGGTGCTAGTTTCAGATAAGTTCTTTGACGGCTGCTCTTATAAACTTTTATCATCAAGGCGGGATTTCTTCTTCAGCCGTTCAATCTTCTGACTGTTATATTGAGTTCCACAATTTTTGTGGTATTTAGCATTGTTATTGATAAGAGTCTGATGAAGGTTACCCAACTATGAGTGTGATGGGAGGGTTTTATATTCAGCATACTCAATTAAATGTTCACTTAGTGAATTATAGCCACTTTCTGTTGGCACAGTAAGAGGCTGCTTATTGTCATTTTGGCAAATAATGCACTTCTCCCATGATATGACTGGTTTGCTGAGAGTTGCGTCCAACAACAATAATCTTCGCCGTTGTTGTTTAGCCATGACGTTCTGGTTAGTTACGTCTGAAACAGAAAAAAAATTGTAAGAATAATGCAAAAGTTAAAACATAGTAACTGTGCGTAATTTAGACTCAGTTATCTTCAGTTATGAATGAACATGTCATTTGTGGGAAGGGAAATTATTAGAAATATGGAAAAAAATCTCATATTTTAGGAATAAAACGAACACTATTGCATTTACAGCAAAAAGTGTGATAACCTATCTTTTAGATAAAAAACATTGTGCTTTAAAATGAGACCTCTTTTATTAAATGCCGTTCAGTAGTCTCTGAGATATGCGACTTTAAAGAATACGTTGATCTGCCATTTTGATTACGTCACTGCACGTGGCGTAGTCATTTCGAATGTTGTCTCCCGGTTGATTTACAATTTTTGATATATGTTTAGCCAACCCACAAAGTTTGGTGCTGGTATACGGAAGTGAAATATTTTGTGGGTATATGCTGCTTGTTGCACGCACTAAAAGAATGTTTTTTGATTCCAGTGTGCAGCTACCACTTCATTCTTTGATGCATGAGAAATGTGGATATGACCTACACTTTTACTTACATAAAAACGGATATATTGGATTTACCAGGAGGCCAGAACTAAAGGTATTGCCGCCTCAGATGGCTGTTGGCATGGTTTACAAATTAGGATCTACTTTCTAAGACCGGTAAGTGAAGAAAAAAAGTCTCTATTTTACAGATGACAAATTTCAATGGTACAAAATGCACTCTTTGCCAAAACAAACGAAGCACCCTGAAGAAATCATCCAATCGAAATGAAAATTGGTCCGTGTAATGTACATGTTTAGGAAAGGAAATGAGATTGCAATTCCAGAGCAGTTGGGCCATTTGTTCGGATAAAACAGTAACACGAGTAAAACAAGTAAGTACATTCTAGCGCCTCAAACCCGGATACAAGCGGTTTCCCGGTATTGCATAGACGCATAAAGTTCACGGATACTATCGTGAGGTATAGCATGCCAGATGGGTTCCAAATTGCGACATTCCTGGGCGGGCGTAGGTGGAATTGCATTCTCATTTCCTTTCCTATACATGTACATTGCACGTACAATTTTTCATCTCGATTTAATGATTTCTTCAGGGTGCTTCGTTTGCTCAATCCCAAGGATGTTCAATCGGTGAGAGATCAGGCGATTGGGCTGGCCATGGAAAGGTGTCGACATTACGGAAGTATGCGTGGTAGAGCCGTGCCGCGTATGGCCGGGCGTTATCGTATTAAAAAATTGCTCGGTGATGCTGTGACAGGAATGGCAACACAACAGGTCGTAGAATTTCTCCGGCGTACCGTTGAGCCGTGAGGGTGTACGGAAGACTACCAAGGGTGCCCAGCTATGGTATGAAATGGCTCCTCTGGGAGCGAGCCGAGTGCCGTTCCACGGTAAAGGCAGGATACGTGCGCTAGCCGGCGTCGCCATACACGCATGCGCTGGTCATCGGCACCAAGTGCAAGCCGTGGCTCATCACTGAAGACAATACGACGCCACTTGACACTGACTCACGTTGATCGGGCACGACACCACTGTAACCAATGCCGGCGACACTCGCTGTCCAGTGGTAGGCAGCAGAGTGGTCTCAAACGGAGTTCCCTTGCCGTAAGTTGTCTGCACTGGTTCGGATGTCCACTTCCATACTTGTATACGACGCAACGTGGCCATGGATGGTTGATAGCGACGAATTCGGTTCTGTTCGTGCTGCTCTCACAATCGCTCGATCCTTACTTTCTGTCGTTGCCCTCGGCCGCCCACTGCCTGCGTGGTGCCAGTGGTTTGGTGTCCTTCTCTACCCAATGACGCTAACATCATCCGATTTCCACGCCGCACTGACGCAAATGCTTGGCTATACGGCGACTTGACCAACCGGCCTCTCTCATTCGAATTGTACGTCTTCTCTCAAACTTAACTGCTCGTATTTTGCGCGGATCCGATTTCGAGGCATCCTCAGAGTCCGTGGAGGTTAATGCAACTGCAGCCCGCTGCCACAATTGTACCTGCGTGCGAGCTGTGCTCTCCTCGATGCGCAGTTCCCATGCGCTATGGCGGGGCCACTATTTAGTCAGTGGCCATAATTTTTTAAATCATTTGCATATTCGGCCCTGAGGTACTTACATTCGGAGTTTCTTCAGGATCGAACGTCTTTCCGGGGTGTTTCGTGTTTTTTTTTTTTTTTTGCAAAAAGTGTAAATGTGGCAAGAACACAGACTTTCATCGCTTTTTATTCGTTCCGTCAAGATGCCGAATTTTTTTAGTTGGCAATTATTTATTTTTGTTGTCATCCAGCGTCTATTAACTGACCCCACAAGTTGACCTGGGTAATTTTGTACAGATGAAATGCAAACAAAAAAGATGTTAAAAATTTTGAGTTTTCTAGGTGGGAGCTGCCATTTCTTCAACAATTTGAATAACGAAAAATTTTGCGTTTTGAATCATTTGAAAAGTGTAAAGCAAATCAAGCAAATCATTGCCCACACTCTGTACAAATTACAAATTTAGTGAAAAAGAAGACAGGGTCGAAATTTCAAAATTTGGAGGTTGGAGGGCTACCGAACGTAGCATTCCAACCTCCAAATTGATTAGCCAAGGTAGTTCAAATAGGCGAAAGACAGAACTTTTGAAAGGATTGAAAAACAAATGCGAAATTCGTCGTTTAAATCACAATTTGTGTATCCATTTAGTTCTTTTAGTAAATCACAAAATCTAATGACGAAGGTACTGCTATTTGTTTAAAACGAAACAAAAGAATGTTCGGTCCTAGCTTTGCTCTTCCTGGTTGTGAAGGGTATATTATCTACCTTTGGTTAGATAATATACCCTTCACCAGGAGCTTTTTGGTTAGATCCATAGATCCCATTTCTACTAGCACTCTTCATGGTTTACAAATTGTTTTAAATAGTTCGGATATTTCACTATACAAAATATCGATTTAGTATTTGAATAGTTCCGGTAACCGGATATTCAGTATCCAAATATTTCAGATATCCAGATTTTCGGTATTCGAATATTTCGGATATTCAGATTCCAAAAATCTGAAAATCCGAACTATTCATTTTAGTTTTTTTTTTATTTATTCAATTTCATGGAATAAATAAAATAAATTGATATAGTTTTGAAACACCGCCGCTTGTAATAATTAAAAAAAATCAAAAGTATCTCCGATTTGCGGAAAATTCAAAAACTAATTTCACTCCTGAAAATACTTTAGGACCAATTTTCGAACAATTTGAAATATCTACATATTTTTGTGCTACAGACAATTTTCCATTCCTCTAAGGTGTGGATATTTATTTTTCTATTACTGAAGGAACATTAAAAGAACAAACTAAGAATCCACATTTTTTAGATAAATAACATGCTTTTCTTTTCTCAAAACGATAGTTCTTAAAGTGCTTCTGACTTACCAGTGTAGCTTAGAACTCAGCGGCGATTTATTGAGATTCGTTCCCTTGTTTCCTGGGGATGGTTCAAAATGTAGGGCCCAGGAATATTTATTTATTACCTGGTATTTAATTATTTATACGAATATGTGATTGTACCAATATTACAGTGCTAAACATATACATCAGCTTCTGGCACTTCGACAGAAGCTAAATCATTAATATGTAGGAGCTGTTTCGTACGACACGACTTTTAAAATGTATGACGATTCGCCGAACTAGTATCTTAAACATTAGAAAGTGAAAGATAAAACAGAAAAAAAAGGAAAAGAAGGAATACGCTTCAACCGGACGATGTGTATACTGTACTGAGAGTACCAAGTGGATGTGGGGAGAGAGGGAAATAATGCGTGTGCTACCGATTTCTAAAGAAGTACTTCCCTGTTTAAGTAACAGACGCTGGAAATCCCGATAAAAGCGCATACAAACACCAGGTTACTATCCAAACACTACCGCAAATTGTATAAGGAAAATAATAAATCACAGAAAGAGCAAAAGAAGTAACGAAAGGAAAGCAAGTGAAAGAGGAAACAAAAGAAGGGATGAAAGAAAAACAAAGGAAAGAAAGAGCAAAAGAAAGAACGAGAGAAAACAAGAGAAATAAAGAAAGCTAAATATTAAGAAAACACTAAACAAAAAACGATAGAACAAAACAAGTAAAGAAAGAAAGAAAAAAGTAGTAAAGCAGAACATGTCTGTCTAATATCTGATCCAAACCGGAATATTCAAATATTCGAATGCTCGAATCTTCAATAGTAGACAATTGGAAATCAAAATATCCGGATGTTCGTGCTACAATCCGAAGTTCGGTTTTGCATCATTCTAAAAAACATTTTATAGGCTGAACTCCGTACTTTGACAACACAAATCCAGCTAAAATGGCTTCAAATAAGCTTCAAAGACCAGTTTAAAAGAAAGCGGTATATCGCCACATACTACTCATCACCTACATAAAAGCTTAATATTATTATTGCCCATTTTTTCGGCCAGGTCCGGTCAGCAAAGAAGTTATTCATCTGAAGTCTGGAAATTTCGGAATTTTCTAGTGATATTGCAGGTTTCTAGAATGACTGCCTTTGGGATTGCGTTAAGCAGTCTCTGTGACAATCCTAATCTTTCGAGATTTTTTAGAAAGCTAGGTACCATCGCAATTACCGACAACTTGTACGATTTGGGTTACGTCTGTTTTCGAATCCTTAGGATTTCCAGTCGTAGGTTCGCGTGTATTGAGATTTTCTCAGACACTGTTCTTTGGGTACTTCTATAAGCGGAACCGCTACATCTATTAGTTGTGACTTCAGTTTACAGTTACAATGTGTATTAGGCTGTATTTAATGCGCTAAGCTCTTGATGTAGGATCTTATCAACCTGGTTGTATATTTTAAAGTATTGTTTTGACGCAAAGCGAAAGCATCAAGCTGAAATATGTTGTGTGGTTTCATTCGCCTCTCCACACATTCTACATGTGTCATCAACTGCAACGGTCGTTATGCATTTCTTGCATTCTCGGTTGTGATAATACTGTCTTTAATCCCAATGAATAATGCCTCGATTGCTCGATAGAGATAATTATTTTTAACCATTATGATACACAGTTCTTGCCAATGTGTCTCCCTGTACTTTCTGTGCAGAATTTTGCTTTTCCAACGTATCAGAGAGTCTGAATTGTTTCCTGACTAAAGAAGAGGTTGAGTTTAAGTTGGTGGCTGTAGTTACGGGTAGGTAGCTGCAGTTGGACAGCTTCCACAGCTGCAGCCACCACTGTAGTAATGATTCAATTTTCCGAAAAAAGTAGTGTTTGAGTTCCTTTTGTTCCCGGCAAAGATCTAAAATATTAATAAGCCACCTTCTTTTCTTTTCAAATAAGATGCCAACTATGTTTGGTTAAAAGTCTTTTAGTGAGTCGGTTCAAGTTCCTGAAAATTAGTATTGGTACATTTAAGAATGCCACAAATCATGTTAATTACTCAAAAAAGTACTTACATCCCAGGAGTTGTTAATCTGGACTGTAATTTAGTTCTATGTTTTTTTCGTAAGTGACGGTTTTATTTTGTTGTAATTTAACATTTCTGAAATTCATCATTCTAACGTGGGTGTAAAACGATTTTTTCTAAGAATAAAATATAAAATATTATCTGACATTTCCAGATGTACTCCAATTCTCAGCAGTTTAAGCACGGGGGCTTTTACCCAAAAATGAATGAGTCTTAAAACGGAAAAATGTTCCTCTACAAATTAACACATGGGCATTTGAGACATAATGTTAATTATGATTAGTCCTGAGAAGTAATGCACTACTTGTAGCGTAGTTTCAGTAGCACGCTACTTTTACTGTAGTCGTTAGTGTAATAGAATTATTAAATTAAGCGGCAGTTCTATTAATAGTTCCGAAGATACATAGTTTGGAACGAAACTGTGCGAAACTTTTCTATCTGCTTCCCGTTCAGCACTGGGCGAAAAATATTCCCTCTCTCATGAAATACGGGATTACACCTGTGTAATACCATATTTCGTGATTTATCTGCTTCTCCGGGCATTCACGGGAGACAAAGAATTCTATTCATCCAGATTCGCTAAATATGAACGCTGATGCTTAGACTGGCGATTCTTGTAATGTGTTAAATTCAAATTAATCGGAAACTTGAGACTTTGTCGTTCTGGGTGGTGTAGTGGTTAACATACTCGGGCGCAAACTGGGAGATGCGGGTTCAATTGCCGCTCCAGGACGATGAAATGTTCAAGTTTTCAATTGCCACTCCAGGACGATGAAATGTTAAGTTTTCGGATATTATTTGACTGACTTACCGCTCTTGTCACAATTTACACCAAGAGACATAACTTCAAATTTGTATTCCTTCTCTCAGTATGCATCAACGACTTCGTTGATGTTGATATTATGAGTGCTACAAAACAGGATGAGTTTATCTCGAAATTGACTGTAAACTCTCTCAGTGTTCTATTATGGTTCGATGCCTGCCTTATGTTACGCAAGGAAATTTTGGAAAGATATTTCGTTGATAAAGTAGTGCTTGGCCACACACTTAAGAATCTGGAAAAGTTATGTATTTTACCTTATCGAAATCTTAGTGATCACGTGGAGTAATTGAATATATAATTGAAAAGTGTCGTTAGAACATCAGTGAACAAAACTGAAATTGCTCCAAAGAAACTACGTAACAGGACTTTTGTCTTTTTTCAAATTAATGCATTTGTTCCTGAAAGGGATTTTTGGAGATCTGAATATTTTTTAATTGGACGTAGTCTTATGTTTCAAATCAACATTTTGAAATGTGATAATTTTATTTAGAACTTCTGCCTTTTCAGCAACAACGGAAAATATACATTATGTCTCTTGTGAATGACAGGTAATTTATTTATTTACATATTGCCTTTATGATTTATCATGTGGAAATAAATCAGTCATTTGCAGTTCACCTGTCAGTGTCAACGAATTTTGGGCCCAAATCTTTGACTTCAACTACACAGTGTTCACGTACTGAAATTTGTTCATGTTGAATAACTGAGTAGTTTCCGAAGCTCCATTTATTCCCCAGCTTACTTTTACCAGTTCAAAAGATGACAAAACTAAAGCAAGGTTTCATAACATGTTCTTAGAGACATTTATGTTTACCAAGGAAAAGATACCAAAGATCTTCGTAGATATTTTAGGTTACGGTTATAACATTGGTATACAACGCCGTAAGCCGCCCCGGTGGCGCAGTGGTCTAAGGCGTTGGCCTCTGATCATTCCCCCAAAGGGGTCCGGGTTCGAATCCCGGTCAGGCATGGATGTTGTGTTTGTCTTACGGCACTGGCTCTCTCCCTTCCCTGGAACCAGTGACCCGAAATTAGGGACGGGCGACTACTTATAGCCCATTGAGTTGCTCACGGTGGTCGTTAAACCTCCAATCAAAAAAAAAAACGCCGTAAAATTTTGCTTTATTGCATTACTTTGGAGATCATTTCTGATAATCAGAATGAGTGAGTAGCCAAAACAAGATTCTTTACAATATCCTCATAGACTACAAAAACATGAAGTTATCTGGTTAATCTGCTGTTCAGGTAAATCCGATGAAAATTGAACGGACTTTCGTCGACAGCTTCATAATTGATTTTCTGTATGAATATCTTGAGGCCGCTCTACAAAATTCCTCGACGCGACTTTCATCGTTCATTCTAGAGAATAAGATTTCAGCTTCGTAAAAGGCGTTCGCGGCTCTGGCGTTACAGTAGTCTACTGACATGGGCTCTGGTTTAAGATCCGGCTGAGGCGTAGATGGTGTGTTAATCTGCTGGCTCTATCCTTCTTCTGGAACCATTGGCATTAAATCAGAGACAGCGACTGCTTATAGCCAACAGAGTTGCTCGCAATAGCCGTCAAGCCCTCTCCTCCACCCAAAAAATAAAATTTCACAGCGTTTGTGTGGGGTACTGTGAAAACTTCGGGTAATCGTTAGGCGATACTAGAAGGCTGGTAACTAAAAGGATAACAGGAATTACCTGATAAATTGGGATATATTTAGAACATCAGAGAAAAAGCCCTGATTAAAGGAAACTAATGTACACTCACGTACAATGAAATTTGCGCACCAAGAAGGAAGCATCGGATTGAACTGAAATTTTATGGACATAATGATACGTATGATGGCAAAAACAGAGTTGCAGGACAATTACATAGGGATCAGTGGCACGCAGTCCATTCATCTTCAATAGCGCGTTGCACCGCCTCGTGCGGCGATACATGCTGCAATACGGTCCGGCATGGAGGCGAAAAGATGTCTGATGTTATCCTGCGGCTGCCTGGCCCACGCGTGTTGGACAGTAAGCTCCAAATCCCGGCCCCCAGCAAAAACAGTCTTGCTGGGCCAGCAGTGGGCCATTGCTGGCAGCCAGCACTGCCTGCAATGGCCCAGCCCTATGTTGCCGCTGCCGAACCGTCAATAAAATGTCCGGGCGGCCAACAGAAGGGCCATCAGTTCAGGCCAACAGTTGGCACCCCATCAGTTGTCATATGCCACTACAGGGCCATCAGTGGTCCATCACAGGCAGTAGCTGCCACAAGTGGCCCTTCAGTGTCCCTGCATGCACATGCCAGAAATGATGGCTAGCCTAATGTGGTCCGCTAGTGGGCCGTTAGTGGCAGCCAGCAACCACGTGACGTAACTGGTGGCTTGCCGAAACTTGTCCGCCAATTTCCCAGTAGTAGCCATAATAATAATAAAAAAAAAAAAAGGAAGGATAACCACAGTTTCCTAAAGCTACAATTTTTTTCCACCCTTACGAAGCTTGCGAATTAACGCTCTGCGCTAAGGAAATTTTCTCGACAGATCGGAAAAACGGCCTTTGCATCTGACTAGATTCGATTCTGGGCCGTTTGGGTGAAAGCGGCACTCGCTGCCGACCGGACTAATTCACTACGCTCCGATATGTGCTGGAAGCTATCTGTTTGGTATGCAATTTGTAATCGAATGCTTCCCTCTTTCATTTTACAATATTGCAAGGTATTTTTCATAAAAGTCAGTTTCATATAATTGATAAATTAATTTTTTCAACGTAACGATAGTTTTTTTTTTTTACCTTAAGGGAACTTCACTCATTTTCAAGGCGTGTACATACTTAGAGTCGCTTTCCAAAGTTTTGTACTGTCCTTGCCGTCTTGAAAAGAGATTGTTGAATAAATATATATTTGCCCGGGTTCATGTCACATTCTGTTACATTTTTAACGTTGTGTCTTTCCTTTCCGTTGTCCGAAGCTACATTTGTTTTAAAGAATAAAAGATATTTTATTTTACTTCTCGTTATTTTTAGAAGCGAATTCCTCCCAGTCTTGTGTATTCAACCCATGGATGAGTACACCACATAGCGTTGCTTTTTTTTCTTTCAAATAATTAATAAATTTTGTACGCGTATAATTCTTTTTTTCCCCAACAAACGCTATTTGAATGGTTTTCCAGGATATGTGTTTCAAGCGGTTTCAAATTTTTTCTTGTTATTCATGTGGGTGTATTTCATGGCTGTAATCTAGTATTTCACGGCTTAATCTGATATCTTCGTCGACGTACAATTTCATTAGGAAATTAATTCGCCTCTCCACATATGGATTTTTTTCTTAATATCCACTAAAATAACACGATGGCGATAGCGTTGTCTTCAACTAACTGGTACCATGAGAGACACAGCAAGTGTTGCTTCTGCGCATGCGCAGTCCCGATGCTTCCACCTTCTGTTGGGGGTTGCATTGGTTGCCAGCAACGGGCCACTAGTGGCACTTGCTTGGAGGCCCACAATTCACGGCGATGCTGCAGGGCCATCAATGGCTCGCCAACTGATAGCGCTGCCACCAACGGACCACTACCGGGCCGTGAACGGCAGATTTCAGCCAGCAGTGACCCATCACTGCCAGCTGGTGGCCAGCAGTTTCCCAGCACTTGTGTTTTTGCTGGGGGATAGTACACCACGGCAGCAGCTGGCGTTTCAACTGGTCCCACACATGCTCGATAGGGGACATGTTCGGAGAGCGAGCAGGCCATGAAAGTGTCTGGATATGACGTAGGCAGTCCTGGCCAACCCGAGGCGTGTGCGCGGGTGGGCATTATCCTGCAGGTATAGCGCACCTGGAATCCCGGCAGGAATGGGAGCACATGGGACCCTAGGATCTCGTCCACATACAGCTGGCCCGTCAATGATCCACGTACAACTACTAGAGCTGATCGGCTATCGTAGGCTATGGCTCCACAGACCATAATTCCTGCAGTGGGGGTGGTGCGACGTTCGATAACAAGAGTGGGATTGTGCCGTTGACCCGGGGACCTCCTCACCCGGACACGATGATCATCTGTCCCCAAAACGAAGCGGCACTTATCGCTAAACACCACATGTCGCCAGTCTGTGAAGTTCCACGTCGCTCTGGCCTGGCACCACCGCACACGGTGCCGGCGATGTTCCGGTGTTAATGGCAGCACACGTAAGTTGCACTGGGATCGTAGATTCGCTTACGCGAGGCGTCGGGAAATAGTTCGTGGGCTCACAGCAGCCGCTATATCTGCCTGTACAGCGGAACGGGTCCCCGTGGGATCCGTTCATGCCTGGCGAACGATGCATCGATCCTCTCTACCGGTGGTCCTCCTGGTCCGTCCGGAGCCGCTCCGTCGTGTGGCAGTGCCGTCACGTGTCCACTGCTTCCAACACAGTTGAACGGTATGGATAGAAAGATCAACGTGGCGGGCTATACGGCGCGCCGACAGCCCGATGATCAGGCCTCTCGCAAAATCCGTAAGTTTGCGTAAATCGACGTCTCTGGTATCTACCCGGCATTCTTGACACTCTGTACTCTTGTTTACGCCGACCGGTGCTTGTGGCTTTCATGGGGAATCGACTACACGCCGGTTTATAAGGTTGCCGGTTCGTGCTTGCAGCACCACCACAGGGTGTGGGTCATGCGGAATCGCACCAAACATAGATCTTATGCATACCAGCACGCACTGTAGCTATTTGCAAAGTTTCGAGTTTGCAACATGTTTTCATCCAGGTGCGCAGATTTTATTGTCCGAGAGTGTAGTACTATAACGTATAAATTTCGTTCGCTATTTAAAAAGGAATATTGAGAAGCAAATTAGTTCAAACACATCCATAGTTATTTAGTTCTGAACTCGTCAGGATAAAATACAAACATTTTTGACATCATTTTAGCATTTTCTTCAATAAAAGCGCCATGATCCGCTTTTAGGGTAAAATAAATGTCGCAGGAAATTGGTAATATAGCTTACGCACAAAAAACCGATCACCAGCAATTTGACAAAAATGACAGAGGTGTTCGTCTCTCTGAGATTTCTTTGGACATGACTGATGATTAGAACCTTGGTTGTGGGTGAGGTTCTTCGGTGCGATTCCTTTTACGCAGTGTGTAGAACTAAGAACTTTCACTGCTTATAAGCTGAGAGAACAACGGCTAAATCTTCTGAACAACAGCTAAATCCTCACTTTATTCTTATTCTATAGAGAAAAAAACAGTTAGGCAAACCACATCACAATATGTCATGATTGCAATTTTCCCCTGCTGATCAAGCATTTGTAATGGATTTTTGTGATTGAAAAGTAATTGCTATGAAGCTAAGCTGATCAGTCATATAAAATGAGCAGGAAGACCACTAGCAGTTGGACATAAAATGGCAAAAGATATAAATCCCCAGCATCTTCCACAACTACTTCAATATCCAAGAACTGTCTTCCTTAACACCTTGTGAATACAATGTCATAAAATTGGTCAACAAAAAATAGTCAGAAAACTGTTGCACAGAAATGTACAAGGGAAACGGATCCTCTTTGACATGAGGCAAAATATAAAAGCAACACGAAAAATGTTTAAGTAAAAATATTATGCAAGAAAACCTCTTCACTCCTAAAGGTTACACCAAGGGTTTCAAACGCTCTAAAACTATACAAGGCATGACCTTGAAACAGTGTTTTGTACACCAGAGCTTACTGAAAACTTTTTTGTAGTACACCGGAATATTTTGAAGCATTGGGTTAGAAATCAAGTGGTTTTTGGATTGCAAAACCACCCCTCAAGCAAATGGCGCCGCCCCGGTGGCGCAGTGGCCTAAGCGATGGCTTCTGACTATTCCTCCGCGATGAGTCCGGGTTCAAATCCCGATGAGGCATGGATGTTGTATTTATCTTACGGCACTGGCTCTCTCTCTCTGTTCCCTGGAACCAGTGGTCCTAAATTAGGGACGGGCGACTGCTGGTAGCCCATTGAGTTGCTCACGGTGGTCATTAAACCTCCAATAAAAAACAAACAAACAAATGGCGTGCGGAAGGATGACTAAATAACAGCAGTACTAGGTCGTGCGAATTTGTAACTCACATGTATCTTACAAAAGAAAGAATTAACACTCCCTGCAATCTGACTATTGAAATAGCTGCGGAACCACTTTGTAAACTTAGATAATAAAACCAAATCTGCTAGTCGAAAAAGAATAGAGGGATGCCACTGAATTTTCGCATCAATGGAAACGGGTTTGACTCAGGAGGAACACAGCAAAATGTGGTAATCATGCAGAATTTATGACGTATATGGAATCATAAAACTAAGGGTTGATAGTAATTCACAAAGTATCTGCCATGATGGATTCAAAATGTATTCTTCAGTTAGAGTTTTGGAAGCGAAAATATTGTCGCATATGGAAATACACATTCACATCCCTAGCGGAAAAACTGTGGTTCATTAAAAATAAAAAAATGTTCGTAAATATTATGGTATCTGATAGTGAGAAGTATCTGATAAAAAGGGAATTTTATATGTACACTATATTGACAAAAGTCACCAGACACTCCTTCAAAAGCAAATGAACGGAACCGCTACGTTGTTAAGATGCGCGGTAAAGCTGCAAACGTTATAAAAACAAGTAGTCAGCAGAAGACCGCGATCATATTGCACTGCGAGGTTGAGTGAAAATGTCGCGGCGAAAGAGAACTGACTTTGAGAAAGGAAATATTGTTGGGTGTTATATTAGTAGGTTGCCCATAAGAGAAACCGAGAATCGTTTAAACATACCCAAGTCAACTGTTTTGGATGTACTGAATAAGTGGAAAACACATGGCGTGCTTGAAGCAGAACAACGCACCAGCGGATCAAACAAAATCAGTGATAGAGGACGTCGAAACCTCAGGAGAGTCGTTACATCTAATCGACGGAGTACTGCACAAGGCCTCAGTGTACTGGTGAATAAAAATTCTGGAACCTAGGTATGTACACGTACCATTCGCAGAGAACTTCATTCCATGGGTTACCGTGGTCGTGCTGCTGCTCATATGCCTTTCATCTCCACTCGGAATGCTACGTGTCGTTTAGCATGGTATAAAGAACATTTATCATGGACCGTAGATCAATGGAAACGGGTCCTATGGACTGATGAATCCAGATACACGATCCATCAGTCTAATGGTCGTGTGTGGGTATGGCGGCATCCGGGGGAATGCTATTTACCACAGTTTACTATTCCTACGGTCAAGTTTGGAGCTGGCAGTGTGCTCGTGTGGCGGTGTTTTTCGTGGTATGGTCCCGACCCATTTGTTATCGTGGACAAACCTGTTAACCAACACGTCTACCGCGATATTCTGGACTATTATGCCCTACCAACTCTGTGGCAATACTATGGAACCGAGCCTTGTTGGTACCAGCAGGATAATGCACCGAGCCATAAAGCAAGGACTGTTACGGCGTGTGCGGTGGTACCCTGATTTTAATCCCATAGGGCACCTTTGGGATGAATTAGAGCGCCGCATAGGATGTCTGGAACCAAGGCCTACTACTAAGCAACAGTTAGCGGGAGCATTATATACTGAATAGAAGCGCATATCTATCGCTGTGTTCCAAAACCTTGTCGAAAGCATAACTCGAAGTGTCAGTGCATGCATTAAGTCCAAAGGTGGACCGACACCGTACTAATATATGTCAATAAATGCTATGTTGTGCTTTTCTTCTAGGTGTCCGGTGGCTTTTGTTAATATAGTGTATATCAAACGGTTTAGAAGAGCACAATTCAAATGGAAATACGCTCTTACGCTGCTTGTGAATTACTAAGAAAAAATGAACGAACATTTCCCGCTTTCCTACCATGCACATAGAACTGAGACTTTGTGAAAATGGAGAAACGTTCAAGAAATATTCTTCATATTGGTCGTTGCCGGACTCGAAAGGAATTTTTCAAATCGGGCTTTAGAAACGGAGGTAATGAGTTTTTCAAAATGAATTGCATCCCGTATGAATTTTTGTTTATTCAATAAAATTTTCATAAGCGAAAATGAATTTGTAACTATATAAGCCTGTAGCGTCCTTGTGAAAATTTAGAAAAATATACTGTATGTAAAGTATTCCGCATACTGAAAGATATTCGACACAAAAGCGAATTTTTCATAGCAAGAATTTGGAAGCTGAGGTATTGAGGAATACAGTATATAACAAGAATTTATTCTCACTAGGGGAAAACGTGTCTGTTATTGAAATAAAAAATGCAGGCAAATATTCTTCTTAGTCAAGTGTACCGAACAAAAAATGTTTTCTTCAGTAGGATTTTTAAAAGTTACAGGTGTTAATACAAAACTGAACAGGCACATGGACCCATAGTGGCAGAATGCTCATAAGAAATAGTAAAAAATATACTTAGATAGTTCGATGCTATGAGACGGAAAAATAACATTTCACGTGCGGTTTATATAAGCTAAGTAAACATGGAAAACATAACTCCTATACGCCCCTAAGGGTTAAATTGAGCATTATTTGAAATGGGCATTACGTGAAACTTCATCATACTGTGTGGCACACAGTGAAAAAGGAGATTTTTTAAAGCGAAAAAACAGTTGCAAATGAAAACACAAACTTGCGACAACAGCGGCGCAACTGAACGTTATGAAAAATTAAAAAAATATGAAAAACGTTCTTCGTTTTTCCTATATAATAAATTTATAAATTAAAAATATGAAAAACGTTCTTCGTATTCAACATAAAAACAGTTTTCCAGATTGCACGTCTAGAAGTAGAGAACTTGCCCCGGTGGCACCGTGATCTAAGCGCTAGCTTCTGACTTTTCGTTTGAGATGGTCCTGGTTCGAATTCTAGTGAGGCATGCATGTTGTGTTTTGTCTTACGGCACTAGCTATCTCCCTGCTTGGAATCAGCGACAGTAAATTAGGGACGGGCGACTGCTTATAGCCCATCGAGTTGCATACTGTGGTCGTTGAACTCCCAAACAAACAAGCAAAAGTAGAGATTGCAAGTAAAGTTGAAATAGAATATACATTTACCCCCTAGTGGAAAGCCCGGGCCTTTCTGTGAATAAAAAGAATGCTTAGAACATTATTTGTAGATAATGTTATCTGATACAAAAATGTTTCCGATCGGGTTTTTAGAATCGGTGATATACAGAGAAGTACATGATCGTACTTTCGCAAGTGGCTAAAGTGTGCGTTATGAAAATTCAAAAAATTGAATGCAAAGTATTATTCATATTGGGAACTTTTTGATGAAAACTGAATCTTTAAAATTGAACTTTAAAAAGCAAAGGTAACACAGAAATACATTATAGATTTACTCTAGCAATTTTAAAAACTATGCACTTTATAGAGTAAGAAACGTGCTCAAAACGTTTTTAAAGGTAAAGGAATCCGAAGGGAAAAAAAGGGAATTTTTCAATTGGAATTTTAGGGCCGATGTTGTGAAATAAAGTGCATTTTGAAGTTGATAGTGTCTGCATTTTCCCCCTTTGAGAAAAGAAAAAGACAAAACCAAGAGATACAGATCTTTTCTCTCATAATTAAATGCAAAAAAAAAATGTTAAAGTAGGACGAGCGAGAGATATGCTCACGGAAGGACGAACTTAGTAATATTAGAAACACGCGCTTCTTTTCCTCGAAAGATATGCCAAAATTCTATTAGCTACATATTCTGGGGTTGGATGCACCAAAAGTTAGAGTTCTCGATTAACATCAAGCAGAAAACTGGATTAATGATAAAAATGTTAATCAAGAACTCAACTTTTGAAGTGGTTAATTGCCTTGTTTGTTGTTGAGATACTGGCGACCTACAGTAGAAGGCAACAGAATGTACCGTTGCTTGAAGTTTATGCCAACAAGACGTGCCGGATTTACTCGTGAAAAAGAAAATGAAAAAGAATATCTGACAAAGAACGTCGATTTGAACAAACCAAGGCGTGAAAAAAATATATGTTCAGCAAACTGAAAACTTTTCTTTCAATCAATTATCCTAGCATATATTATAAAAATGCTTCTCGTAAAGTTGGGCCTCACAGTTTGGGGTAAAATGTTGTCTCTCTTTCTCTCTCTCTCTCTCTCTCTCTCGTTGTGTGTGTGTGTGTGGTACAATAACTCCAAAACGCATCAGATACATATCCAGTTCAGAAACAAGCTCAAATATACGAAACTGCTAAAATGGGAACTGTTTGTTTCAGCTTCTTTTACTGAAAGTAACATTCTTACACCAGAAATAGGGACAACTGTTTTTCAGAGTAACAAAGAAGTTTCTTTTAAGAGCAAATCATTCAGCTAAGAAGAATTTTGTTTCCTACCTATTTTGAAAACAAAAGAATTTAACCCTTCAAAACAAATAGGAATATCTTCCTTCCTGAATTAGGTTTATAATTCGCTCTTTCTTTACACAACCTCCTTGGCTCTTGTGTCTTTGTCTACATGTTGACTCTTTGTGTTTGTTTATTTCCCTCTGCAAAGTGTCAAGGAAATGCATAGTAAAGTGTTCTCTTTTATGCAGATTTGTCTCTTGTTGAAGAGGTAGGACGTTTGACTCACTGTGTAGCTCAAATAATTTGTTTAATTCATGTCATTCGCGGATTTAAATGATGTGAATCCCAAGTTCATGTTGCTGAAATATTTGTAAACTGCGCCTTGTGGGAAACAAAGCAGTGTTTCAAATAAAAGAAAGTACAGCAAGAATGCAAACAAATGGAAAAAGACACATTTGAAACATTAAGATGCGCACAAGTTACGTAATGAACTCTTTTGGGTTTTTTTTAAGGAATACCTGGAATTAAGTGATAAGAAATGCTTTGAGAAATTCTTCTGCTGAAAGACAAAATATGCGACAAAAATATATATGTATGCATATATACATGCATTCATATGACTTCATGTAACATAACATTGAGCTACCTATATATATTATTTCGATATTTTATTCTTTTCCTCTTTTAGTGCGTTCGTCTGGCAAATCTATATTTAATACATTTTATGCTTACAGAATTATGCTCGCTAAAGTGTAGTCAACTCAAATAAATAAGTTCCTTGGACTTTGTATTTTATTAATATCATGTATGCAAATTTCAAAACTTGGAATTTCACTTAACAGGAAGCTTCCGAAATATGTGAGTATTAGTGTAAATGCACTTAAAAATTAATGATCTATCATGAAAATGTTATGCAAAAACTAGAAGTTTGCTAATTTTGCGAGAATAGTTGACTTCAGGTAAAAAATTAAGCCTTTAAATGTTATCACACTGAAAGAGCAGCTACTGAAACATTCACTTCGATTAAGACTTTCACACCTTTGAACAGCCGAACTTAGGACGCTCAAGAACCGAACCATTTCAGACCTTCAAATTATAATCAGTTTCATTTGTAATGATGGAACGCGTGCAGTTCGTGGTGTACTTCAGCATCCGTTTCGTCACTGTGTGAAACGAACGTGGAAATGCACCTTCTACGTTTCGTGCTCTGTTAGCTTTATTTTCTCTTAAGAAGAACTAAAATCAACAGAAAAGGAGTTCTCAGAGTAAATGTAGAATTTTATATAATCGTTTCGTAGTTCACTGTTTCCTCTGAATGGGGACATATATATGGGCTGGTGAAAAGGTAATGGGGATTTATAACACTTCTTTTAGAAATTCTAAAGAGAATATCACTTTCAATATTTGAATTTGTAGGGAAGCACCTTTCAACCTTTCAAGTGTAAATTTAATTTCATCATTCCATCCATCTATATACATATATTTATTTTAGAAAGAAAGATAGCACTGGAGACTTCGCAGGCCTAGCTGTTTTCGGAAATCCCACAAAACAAATGAGCAGTTAATTAAGAAATATTTAATAGAAGCTTTCAAACAACTTTACCGATTTTCTTTCCTTAAGTGAAATCGCACTTTTGGCTGATTTTTACACCACCAAAATGAATTAAATAAAGCTTATGTTCTAGGGTAAAAGCGTTTGATTTATCTTAGCATCAGGAGCAACTATAATTTATGATTCGTTCGGTGATTTCTCAACTGCAGTTTCCGTTAAGAGATAATGAGGTGTGATACTCTTTGACATTAGGCTTTGAAGTAGGATGAGTCCTCCACCATCGGTTCCTTTCAAATACCATAAGGTCTTCCATTCCAATAACACATCGTCATATAAGGCATTGTTAGGTGCTCTATTCTTTTACCGTAGGCTGCATTAAGTTCTGATTAGTTGTGGGATTCCCTTGTAGAATGTTATTTTGTGATAAGGTGCGTGATTCTTGGGTTGTAAGATCAGATTCCTTATCATTTTATTAGATGTACGAATCGTCGGCCATAGGATCATATTCCATGTAATTAAATTTGAATTCCTTCTGCCACAAGGACTTTTAATCCCTCCTTTGTCGAGAGATTCCTCAGCTTCATACTGCGTTATGTTACGATTTGGTTTGTGATCCTTTCATCTTCATCCATTAAATTTCATATCATTTAGAAACATCCATTTCAAATTATTAATATTTGTGCACATCGGAAATGTAACTTTTTAATCAAACACAGTTTTGCAATGGAATATCTTCAAGGACCTCGAAGTTTGTATAACTCTGTAAGCACTGCCTTTTCAAGGTTTTGAAAAGGATTTAAAAGTGTTGTGATCTTTTATTACGGCATGTGCAAAATTTAGCATCAAAGGAATAATGTGTAGTTACGAACTTTATTGGAATCAGGTGTTGGTTAGTAAGTTGAGAATTTTGAAACTACTCCAAACTCACCAATTTCCGAGTCCAAATACATAAACATTTGGTGAACTTATGTAAAAAAGGTAGAAAAAAATCAATACGTGGAAGGAAAAAAGAAACAAGACTAATAATTTGAAACAAGAAAATGACAGAAACAAGAAAATGACAGAAACAAGAAAATGATAGAAACAAGAAAATAATGTTCTCTCTCATTTTGGCACCTAGAAAAGTAGACTATAAACGCAAAGTGACTCGAAGACAGGAGAAGAAGTTTGGAGATAGTTGGAGGATTATGGGGACACAGCTATCCTTCGCAAAATGCAGAGGCAGATGGTATTAAATTATCTGTCAATTTGTTCTTCTTACTTGTTTATTTTTTAAATTGTTCGTTATTGTTTTGTTTTGAAGTGTCTTTTCTACACTTTTGAGAAACTTGTCAAATAACTTTTGGATAGTTGACTTTTGTTCTTCATAAAATATTTCATGTGCCTCACTGACTGCACTGGACACTTCTCATGTCAATCAGTATTGGGATCCTGCCATTAGAAACTTTGTTTGTGTGTGATTGTAGGTTGAACGACCACCTTGAGCAACTCAATGGGCAGTCACCTGTCCCTAATTTAGGGTCACTTATTCCAGGGAATGGGGAGAGTCAGTGCCGTAAAACAATCCAAACATCCATGCCTCACCGGGATTCGAACCAGACCCCATCGAGGATGAATGATAAGGAATCATCGCTTAGACCACTCCGCTACTGGGCCGGCCCCATTAGAAATAAGCCAGCCCCTTTAAAAGCTGAAACCTCCTGCCACCTTCTTTGCAAAACTCCATTTGGGGTTTAGGCTCTGGCTTTTTTCAGGTCTATACTCCCCACAGTTAGCATCATTCTTCTTCACAGCCGCCCCTGTGGCCGATTGGCAGGAAATGCTGGGTTCAAATAATTTATTCGATGTGGGCCAGCATTCAAATCTCGGCTGAGGAATGGATAGTGTGCCGCTCTATTTACGACATTGGTTCTCTCCCCTCGTAGAACCAGTGTCCTCAAATAGATGGCCCTTACTGAGTTGCTCACTGTGGTCGTTAAACTCCCAAACTAGAAAAAAAAAACCTCTTCGTGACAGCTTGTTTTCACGGCTTTGGATTAATGGCTAAAAGTAATTTTCATACAAATCCATTTAGACGGTGCATTTGGACGGTATGGCAGTGATGTTGTTGTGATATTCGTCGTCTGTACCTACATTCTTGTAATGATGGGTATGAAATAGCTTATGCTTAGTCATATGACACATTGCCATCAAATGAGACAGTGAACATATCTTTTGAAGGCGTGTGGCCTCCTATAGGTCCTTTCCTGCATCCCATTCCACTCCAATTTCATTAACATTGGTGTCCAAAGTTAAAGTCCGGAAAGCGTTACCAGGAATAAAAAGGAAAGCATGTAACAGCAGATACAGACGACTAATAAACATTTTATAACTACGAACAGATGCGTACACGTTTTGCGTATACGGGGATCACATCCGTAAATGTCACCAAGGTGAGACGTAAAAATATAATTTAAAAATGTCTCAGTAAGGAATGTGGTCACCTTCGTACGGACAGACAACTCTCACAACGACGATACGCATTCATCACCAGGTTCTTGATGAATTCTGGAAAAAAATAATTCCATTCCTCAATGAGGGCGGGACGTTGCTCGTGAAGGGTTCTACAAGGGGGGGGGGCTGACTAGTTGCTCTCAGGCATGCTCTACAGGGTTCAGGTGGGGAGACCTGGCTGACCAGTCCTTAAGCCAAATGTCCTCGTTCTGCAAGAAATCATCTACAAGCTGAGCCCTGTGCATGCAAGCGTTATCACCCGTTAAAAGAAACCGAGGGCCAACAGCTCCAAGAAAGAGCTTGACATAGCTCTTTAGGATCTAGTACCCATAGCGCTCAGCATTCATATTGACGTCTACGAACACGTGGAGTGGGTTGTGTGGCGTTGAACATAATGCCATCCCACAGGAACAGACCACCGCCTCATAAGGAATCTCGTTTGCGGACGTTTGCAAGATCATTACGGACTCCCTGTTTCCTCCCGATGATATGTTTGGAATCCATTTGTAGATTGAATCTCGAATCGTCTGTAAAAAGGATATCGGCCCACTCGTCTGGTTTCAAGGAACTATGCTGCTTGCATCTGTTGAAGCAAGCTCTCCTGTGAGGTGCATTTAGAGGAACACAAACAATGGGGATCCTCACATAAATACCCATTGTATTTCGACTTCGATATATCTTTTGCCTTGATACCGTAGTCTGAGTGATAGCGAAGAGCTCCGAAGACAATTACTGGGCTGTATAAGATCTATGACACCTTGCGGTTAAAGCGACATAACGGTTCTCACTTGGTGTCGGACATTGGCCAGGCCTTCGTGACACCCCACTGGTGTTGCTGAATTGCTGCCAAAACCATGAAAAACCTTCAGGGTGAATATTCAAGTAGTCACTTGCGACCTGGGTCTGAGACTGGCTTACTTCTTGTAGTCTTATTGTTTGCCATCGCAAAGCGTCGGATGAAAGTATATGTTTATTTCTCGTGTTCATTTGCATATGTCTTAAGAACATCGTAACATTTGATCGAGTGCTTTTAATCATTGGCATGATGTTGTTTTCCGGACAAGAATTTTGGGCACCAGTGTACATTTAATGTTTGTCTTTGATGAAATATTTTCTGTAGTTGTAACTTTGAAAACTCCGCCACGACGATTGTGTGACCTTAATGTTATGCAAACCTTTCCGAGCCTTGACTAGGGCTTTCTGTGGAGGTTTTATATGCAGTATGCTCGCTATATTTCGCTCTTCCTGATGTAATCAAAAACAACTCTGATTTTCTTCAGTTTCCTGAAACTAATGTCGGCGGTAAACCTGACTGCTGGGCTCTGAGCTTTGGTCACACAAGGAAATAGTTAGCAACTCCTGAGTTTTGGGCTTCAACCCAATTGAAAGAAACGAGAATCAATTGTAACGTAAAATTTGTCAGTTACCGGGACATCCAAATAAGTTCAGATTGAAAAGAAAAACAATGATCACATAGAGCAAAACTATTTTGACTAAGTGCGATGAACTTAATGCACTCTGATTGAGAGAGTCGGAGTTATGAAGAAGGAAATTTCTCCATCATTTTTATGCGAGGGGCGGGATTCGAACCCACAACTCTCGGCTCCGGAGCGCTGTCCACTATACTACACTGGCATGAGCTTTCACTGCTATTTGTCTTTATCTGATGTGCGTCCTGCGAGGCAGGCACGTCACCCCCCTCCCCACGAAAGATTTTTATATGCTCATTTAGTTTGGCATATCCGGCTCATAATTTTCACATATTTAACCTGCCTAACTTGAGCTAATGTTCATTATTAAAGGGGAGAACTGGCCATACAGCTGTTCTTCTCCGTTAGCTAATGCGTATGTGTCGTTGTTTTTGGCCGTAGAGCCTTACATAAAGAAACTTTCCTATCTTTTCAGTCATTGTTCCCTGTTTCCTGCTTACAATTTTTAATTTCACAGGCACAGATACTTCAATGAATTCTACAATTGATATTTGAACTTTACAATTGCATGAATCATTGATTTTTCATGGTCTATACACGTGCCACGACCACGATCCTTCATTCAGATTCTACCTTCTTAACGATATCTATTTGCTTTTCTATCGTAATGCCGCGTCTCTTCAAACTGACACTCTCACGCTTACCAACTCTCCTGCGCTTCTCTAACATGATTTTTGGATGGCACAGTCCAGAAATAATTATTTAATCATTGAATGACAAATTTAGATGTAACTAGATCCTCAACAGGAATATGACTGGAGATATTACACCCTTAGCAGTTGTTTATGTAAGCCCAATAACCTGCCTTTGCTCTTGGATGAAGCATTGTCAGGTTGTTTCCAAAGAGTTCTGTCGCTGAAATTTCGTAAGTGGAAGGTTTATAAGTAGGGTAACAAGTATTTGAGACGGTCAAATAATAAGCTTTCAATCCTTTGTCTTCGTAAACAAATTTGTTGACCTATGAATTCACAACAAATCACGGAAAATTCATTTCGACGTTGTGAAGGTGAGTTTTGTGCATTTTTGTTTTAAAAATGAAACAAACAAAATCTACTTTTTATAAAATTATATCTAAGGCTGAAATTCATACTGATGAGGGTTAACTTTGACTGCAAGGGCACAGAATTTGGCAGCATGCAAAAAGATTATCATCGGGCCCAAGCGTACAGTGCTGCTATCGCGTCTGTTTGCGAACTGTTATTTTGACGTTACCGAAGGAAGGTACGTACTAAGTTTAGTAGTGACGTCACACCACTGATGCATAATTACACTTTCGAAATCAATGTGAAGCTTTCATAATGTCCTGAAAAGAATTCCTAAGCCGAGTGGCCAAATGGTCAGAAACGCAGGTTTCTGACTCTTGTCAGAGTTGGTCCGAGGTTCAAATCCTGAGTGAAGCGGTGGTGTACAGGTGTACATGCTATAAGATTCTCATATATTATCAGAGACTGCCTAGCTTCCCTGATACTAGTCGCCCTATATTAGTTACAGGACACTTCTTATAGCCCTTACTACTTATAGCCCTTAGTACTAGTCGCCCTATATTAGTTACAGGACACTTCTTATAGCCCATGGTGGTTGTTTAAAAAAGAAACAAAAAATGAATTTCTAAATAAAAGTAACAGCAGGACTGCAGGCCGGTTTTTCAGCTGAATATGCTAACAATTATATATAATTTATGGCTACAAAACCTGTGGTGTTGCGATAAAAAAAATACTATCATTTACCACAATCAAAGGTTTATTATACATCGACTACAGTTTCGCAGAGCGTTTGGCTCTGCATCATCAGGACGAATTTCATTCGTCTTGATGATGCCAAGCCAAACGCTCTGCGAAACTGTAGTCGATGTATAATAAACCTTTGATTGTGGTAAACGTTGGTATTTTTATTTTACGCTAAAAATTACCGTCCCCAAACTGAGGAGAGCATATTTACATGGACTAACTTAATAAATGCTGCTGCTTCTAGTTGTCGCATTTAGCAGGTTATTCTGCATAAATGTGCTTCGTCAGCAACTTATTGAAAATAGATATAATGTCAAAACTAATATGTTTGCCAGAAGAGTAATGAAGACATTATTGCTAAACTTTCGCGCGAAGTATTTATTACCAAAGTTGTAAGCACTTCGCATCAAAAAGTAATTTATGTCCAAGAGTGAATCGTGGTACATGATTCATGGTCCGGGCAGTGCACTAAATATAAATAACGCCTGAATAAGAAAATATTCAAATGCTATGGAAAGTACAAGCTCTGTTGTATATAACAGACGTTTGATATCCAATATGACCAACAATTTCAATTTCATAGAGTGTATACCGTCGTGATTGTTAACATCGTCCTACCTGAAATGATGTAAGGACTATGCAAAATACCTTCTTGCCTGAATGTCACAAATTCGGGTAGAGGGCAAGTGACTGGCCTCTCTCTCTTTCAAATTCGGGTAGAGGGCAAGTGACTGGCCTATCTCTCTTTCAAATTCGGGTAGAGGGCAAGTGACTGGCCTCTCTCTCTTTCTCTCTCTCTCTCTCTCTCCTAAATATTGTGCGTATCTGCGTAGCGATGGCTCGCCAGCCAAAGTGCATGTGCACGTGTTCACGTTTTGATTATAAAATTTGCTACTCCTAAAAACATATTCTCCTTAGATTTAACACCGCCGGAATATTTATTATAAGTGCTTATGATAATTTTTTGTACAAATCTGTGGTTGAGATGTATGCTTCCTTGTTCATTTTGCGTTCTCTTTGAACATTAAACCTCGTACTGACAAAAACTGAAAACACTACGAATGATATTCAAGAAGTCAGTTTTCTTCGTGGATTCTCAACAGTATCAACAAACAATTGGCGAAACTGCCGATGCTCTGAAACATATTGAATCAGATTTGGAATTAAACGCGCTGCGATTCAAAACATTTTAGGTCCTTTTTAATTAAACTTTATTTTTTAACTAGAGGATCTATCACGTCATTTTATCTAGGATCAAGTGTGATTTACATCAGGAAACACGAACATTTAGCCGTAAAAATGTTAGTTACGCCTTTCTTCACCATACAAAATGTGAAAACACTTCGTTATTTCTGTAGCGTGGAGTTGTTATTAACAAACGGGATGTTCCGTTTGACGTAACACATAATAAGATGTGGCAAACTGCCGGCCCAATCGTTGTCAACACGATTTCAGTAAACGTATCATTCGTACTTTCTGAAATGCTCTTAACAATACAAATTTTTAACAGTAACAATAAAAAGTATTGGAAAAGATGTTGATTTGCACTTCGAAAAACCCCTAGTGACCAATGTTGCAGACAAAATAATCAATGTAACCAAAAATAATATAGAAAACCGGATGCATGCTTTTCATTGTGAACAATTCTGACATGACCGTCGTGAATAATCCTAACATGGACGTCAGCTTGGAACAATATGAAGTAGGTCGTACCTAAATTAGGCTCAATTATTTCATCTTCACATTACATGTCTTTCGTTGCCTTCTCTTCTAATCTATCTGTTGTTTCCTCCTGATGCTCCCTCCCGCATCTCCTAGCAACAGAATAATGGAGAATCGCAGGTAATACATTAATTGAAGGATAGTGTGTTTCCGTTTCCAAGGGACTTCATCTGGGAAGACCATGAAGGACGCAGCCTTTCCCGGATAAAGGGTTCAATTTTTAACTGTCACGTGCACTGATTTCGTATTTATAATTAATTACTTTAATTATTACTGAATCGATGGTACTGACGACAAAGCAAGGATACTTTCATTAAAATGGAGTTAGGCTTCACTGAACAGCACTTGGGCACACAGAAGAATAATTTTCTATCACTCTTGCTTAAAACTTTATTGTATTTTTTATTCATTTCTTTTTCTGGATAAAGAGGTGCTAAAAGCTTGAAAAATATTTGCGAGATGAAGCTCAAAAGATCTTAACCGGCCCTGGGTTTGAAAAGAATCCTGACGATAAAAGCTTTTTCCTAAATCGTCTTCGAAAAATATGTATTTTTCTCGCCTCAGTTCCGCATCCTTAAGAGTACAATGAGATTGAGCCTACGGCTTTCCACTTTGAAGAAAAAGCCCTTAGCTTCTCACATTTGGTAGCAGCACTGAGAGTTGCCACATTATTAGGGTCCTATTATTTCTACAGAAAGCAATAATTGTAACACTGAAATAACATATTTCATAGCAACTCCTACAATTACTATGAAATATGTTTTCATAGGAACTGCATTCTTTCAGGTCATAGTTTTCATAGGTACTACATAATTAAAAATCACTGTTTTCCTAGTTACTGTAAAATCGTAAAAAACAATTTTCATAGTAATTTCAACATTTTAAATAAGTTTCCAGAAATAATGCAATGCATACACGTGGAATTTGACATAACCTCCAATATAAAACAGATATTAAATAATTGTGACAATATTATAAACTTTTGACGCTGGTAGATCCGAGATAGGTATTGCTTCCTTTCCTGCTTCAGATATAAATTTACAAGTGAAAAGGATAACTTTTCCTTCCTAGGTATATATTGAATTCGTTCAAACAATAACTCTGTGGTCTTTTCTTAACAATAAAATAAAGAAAAGATAAAAAGAAAGTAAGAAAAAAAGAAAAAAACAGTGTAAAAGAAAAGAACAAAAAATAGAGAAAAAATGGGGGAAAAGAGAGAAAAAGATAGTAAAACGCAGAACCTTTTCTTCTCGGAGATGTATTGAATATCTTCAGACAAAAACTCTATGGTCTTTCCTTAAAAATAAAATAGAGATTGAAGTAAAGGAAGAAAGAAAGAAAGAAAAGAAAGAAACAGTATGAAAAAGAGAAAATTAAGAGAGAAAAAGTAGAAAAAAACAGAATAAAACAGATAATATTTTCTTCTTGCACATGTATTGAATTCTTTCAAACAATAACGTAGCGGTCTGTTCTTAACGCTGAGAAAGAGAAGAAAGGAAAAGAAAGAAAGAAAAACAGAAAAAAAGAAAGAGAGAAAAACGGAAAACCTTTACTTCTTGTACATGTATTTGATCACTTTAAACAACTCTACGGTGTCGCCCAGGTGGCGCAGTGGCCTAAGCGATGACTTCCGATCATTCGTCCGAGTTGGGTCCCGGTTCGAATCCCGGTGAGGCATAGATGCTGTGTTTGTTTTACGGCGCTGGTTCTCTCCCTTCCCTGGAAACAGAGGCCCTAAATTAGGGACGGGCTATAGCCCATTTAGTTGCTCACGCTGGTCGTTAAACCTCGAATAAAAAAATAATAAAACCCCTACGGTTTTTCTCCATTTTAATCAGATTGAAGAAATTTATATGGCAGAAAATGGATATGCAATCGGTGAGAATAAATTAATGACAATACAGTTCCTCCTACATGTGTTATTTTTATAGTTACACTACCTGTAAGTTTTCCTTGCAATGGACCCCGCACAGATATAACTGTTTTCCACTTAGGGAGTAGCACGCCTAAGGCCCGATACCAACTGAAGACTAACTAAACAACTTTCTGTTAAAAAAATATATTTTCTCTTAAATAACTTTCTTTTTCTGGATTTTATAGTAGATGAAAAGTTACAAGGGCTTAAACCTCAAAAAACCATGTCGCGGCAATATTTTTTGATAGTACCAAAGCATTGGACAAATGCTTGCATGAAACAATAATTTACAAACTAATTAATAACCTAAGACTTCCTACCCTTTCTTTTTTTTTTTTTTGGAGGTTTAACGACCACCGCAAGCAACTGAATGAGCTATAAGCAGCGCTCGTCCCTAATTTAGGGCCAGTGGTTCCAGGGAAGGTAGAAAGCCAGCGCCGTAAGACAAACACAAAATCCATACCTCATCGGGATTCGAACCCGGACCCATCTTGGACAAATGATCAGAAGCCATAGCTTAGACGACTGCGCCACCGGGGAGGCCTTCCTATTCTTAGTTGTTTATGTGATCAAATCTTACTTACAGGAGAGAAAACTGTGTGTCGCATTAAATGGGAAAAAAAATATCGCCTCGAATTATAGAAGCGGGAGTGACACAAGGCAGTGTCTTGGCACTTACACTTTAGTCCATTTTAGCCCAGATTTTCCTGCATATATTAATAGAAATCTTCTGTTGCTCACTATGCTGACGAAATGGCCATTGCTGCACATATCTTTAGAAATAAAATTAAGCTATATTCATGCTGCAGCACTAGTGCAAGAAATTGGCTCTTACTTTCAGAACTGGGAAATCAGAATAAATATTGACAAAATACAGGCAGTCCTATTTACCAAGAACGGAAATGGAAGTCACCCTAAATTTGAGGTAAATTTCTATGATAAAAATATTCCCTGGATGAATGAAGTCCAAATACCTTGGTTCAACCATGGATAAAGATTTCAGATGGAATAAGCACATCATTAAAATAATAGGGTGGGAAAGTCACAAGGCTGCCTGCCTGCCTACCTCCTATGATTAAAACTAAAAGTTTTAGCCTAAAAAAATAATAAAGTTTTGTTACGGAAAATCTGTGAGCTTTAAAGGTTTACACTGTGAGTTGAGAAGATTTACAGTCTTCCATCTTCTAGATTTCTTTGCTCGGCTTTATTCGACAAATCGTAAGGATATTGGGAGTTTATACTTAGTTTTTGGGGTTTGATCTGCGATAGTGGGAACGGCGTGAGTGTTATTATCCGGGCGGAGTGGGGCATGTTAAAAATTACACACACGTACTCTCTCTCTCACACACACACACACACATATCATTTCAAAATAAAACCCTCCGTAACACGGCCGGGGTTGACGGTAAAATTAACAACCTTGAAATTATAAATCTCCTCAAAGCTAACGCACTAGATAATGCAATCTATGGGCCAAAGGATACTGTGAAAAACGAATTGATGAACCGAATCCTCTGGTTAGAGAAGCATTAAACTCTTAAATTAGTGGTCCACAAAATTCAGATGGTTAAAACATATTCTGGACAGGGTACCAGGAAAAACAAGAAAAATGGCACCGAATGTTCGGTTGTAATAAGCACATCTTTTCAGTCCTTTTCGATGCTAAAAAATATTTCAAAGTTATTCATAGGCAATGGAACCAATTACAAAAACAAAACAAAAACAGGAAAATATTTCTACAATCGATAAGACAGTAAGTAGAAAAGGTTACTTTATCCTACTAGCGGTTGAAAAGTCTGTTAAGAAAAATTAACAGATTCTGCACAAAACGCGTTTCTAAGCTAAAGAAAGATATAAGAGAAAAATAAATTTTTAAATCGAACAGTTAGAACAAGGGCTGTAGAGGAAAACATGATATAATTTTAAGCCTCCTAACCGAAGAGCTTTAAGTAACTGAAAAATTAAAATAATATGTGAAAAGTATTCTTCACAACAAAAGCTGTGATTGCAGAGAATGGCATACAGTAGAAAAATAAATTTTTCAGTTGGTTTTTAGAAGAGGAGATACAGCATTAAACATAAATACTTACTAACCTCACCTAGCGCCAGAACTGTGAAATACAAATACCTACGGATACAGGCAATGTATTAGAGGAAAAAATGACATACGGCGTTCAAAGATTTTTTAAATCAGATATTTAGATGCAGAGACATTGACAAAAAGCAATTTGTTATTTGCGCCCACTTGTGGAAAAATTGTGCACAATTTTTGGCTGTAAGTGTACACAAAATATTTTTGGAAGTTAATAGTATCTGATCGAAGAAAGAATTTTTTAATCGGGATTTTAGACGCGCAGATATTGCTACTAATATGCAGCAAATAGAAACGGGAATTTATACCCTCTAGTCGCACACTAGAGGGTATAATTTCCGTAAAGAAAAATTTGAAATTGTATGCAAAACATTTCTCACAGAAAACACTCACCGGTAAAAAGTAATTTTTTTAATCGGACTGTAAAAGGAGAGATATCGACAAAAAAAAAAAAAAGGTACACATCTACGCTTCCTGACGTAAAAACTATGCACTATTTTAAGCAGAATGTGTTCTTAAAACGTTTATCGTGGTGAAAAGTATCTCACTGGAAAGAATTTTTTAAATCGAATTTCAAAAGCACAGTTATTGCCTGCGAATACATCAGACACAAAAATGTACGGTTATGCACCCTAGTGTCCAAACCATTTTTTATGAATAATTGGAAATTATATGCAGAGCATTTCCCACCCGGAACTGTATCCGACGCAAAAAAGAATTTTTTAAATCAGACTTTCAAAATCAGACATGTAGGGGAAATGGCAATTTAAATTTACGCTCCCCTGAGGAAAAACTGTGCATTACTTGAAAAAATTGTACCCCAAATAGACTTCGTTATAAATGGTGTCAAATGGTAGAAAGAATGTTTTCAGTCAGATGTTCAGAAGCAATTAAGTGGAATCAAATGTATTTTGAATTCGATAACATCTCCATTTACGCCTTCTAGCGGCGAAGTTTTGCATCATATAAAACCAGAAAGCAAATATCGCCGTTCTTACATCTCAAGCTTTTCAATGCAAACAGAATTTTTCATATACAACTAATAGTTCCAGACATATGATGTCCAGAGACAGACGGACAGAGTCATACTATGGAAACACGTACTTTTTTTACAAAAGACGAGCTAAACACAATAATAACTAGAGCGAAAATTTTGCTCTTAATTGGAATTCATTCTTTCTATCTCATAATGGAAGGGTAACTGTGCTGAAAACTTTCCTAAATCCAGAAATTAGGAAAACTCCCTTCTCCATTACGTTCTGCACCACTCGAGAGAGGTAGAGAATGACAGAAAATTTCACTCAGGGTAGTGTTTGCACTTCATATTTCCTGTGGTTTTTTTTTTTTTTTTTTCGATGTTCTCTTTTTCCTTTCAGATTCTCTTGCGCTGGGTGTCTTTTCCTTCTCCTCTTCGACCTGTCATTTGGTGGAGTAAGGGGAGCTTATAACTGCTTTTCCCCAATGGGAAGTTATATACTTCTCCAACTCTAATATTTTCATTACTTTTCCGTATTACTTTGCTCTTAGGGCAATCTGCTCCCGCTTCTATTTTTTTCCCTTACAAAAAACCCAGTGGGCCACAGAAACGATGGATGATGTGGCTGAACCTTTTTAGGGATTTCACTTAATTAATTGATTGAGAAGTCCTTTAATTAATAATAAGTCATAATGTAAAAGCTGAAAGAATAGTGCAGTGTGATGACCTCCATAAGGAACAAATCTATATGTACTTCCATAAAAACAAATATATGTGATGACTTCGATAAGGAACAATACGTGTGCCGTATTCACAGCATCATAGTAAAGATATTACTTGTATATGATGCTAACTCAGAAAATGTCGGTACAGGTGGTGTAATATCTTGTACAGACACACCAATAAGGTAAAGCACGTTCGAACTTTTTTCCGCTGCAGCCTTAACACCATTTTTCAAATGTGACAGTACTTCATAAAGTTTTGTTTCGTGCAAAACGTGAAAGATGACACCGAAATTTCGTTCGTAATGAGCTCGTCTTTTGAATCCTTTTCAACGCGAGTAACATTTATCCAAGTTATTCAAAGTCAATGGAACCTGCAAAAAAAAAAAAGATCAACCGGATTTCGACAACCGATGAAACACCCAAAAATAGAAACAACTACTTACTTCCTCCAGCGGCTAAAATTTGTTATAAAAATTGACATATTGCGCATAGAAAAGTTTCTCGTAGCAGAAAGAAGATATCAGAGAGAATGAAATTTTCAAATCGAACAGTTAAAAGAAGAAATATAAGAGGAAACATAATATAAATTTATGACTTCTAGTGGAAGAAGTTTAAATAATGGAAAATTTTAAAATAGGCGAAAAATGTTATTCATGGAAAAAGCTATGCTAAGGAGAATGAACGTTTCAAATACGTCTCACGGAAGCAGAGGTAGCTAGAAAAAGGTTTTGACCTTTACGCCCCCTAGTGGGAAAGCTGTTCATTATATAAAGAGGATAATGCTCCAGATCTCTATTGTAGCGAATAGCATACAGTGAAAACGGAATTTCTCAATAGGTTTTCAGAAGCGGAGATACAGCTGCAAGCAGAAGTATACAAGCACCACCTAGCGAAAGAACTGTGAACTATAAGAAATTCTCAAATACAGACATAAAAAAATTTCACAAGATAAATGGTGTCGGTGTTAAAAGATTTATTTTAAATCGCACATTTAGAAACAGTGATATTGAGAAAAACATATTAAACATTTGCGCCCCTAGTGGCGAATTCGTACGTTACTTTGGGAAGAAAATAAACACAAGGAATTTTTTCATGGTTACTACTATCTGACCGGAAATTTATTTTTTTCATTCTCCTTTTTTTTTTTTTTGTCCCGAAGATATTGTTTTCAACGGAAACGTGAACTTACGCCTTCTAGCGGAACATTTGTTGCCTTAAGTGAAATTTGAAATTATATGAGAAATATTTCGCACCGGAAACCCTCTTAAACAAGGAAAGAATTTTTCAAATCGGGCTTTTAGAAGCAGAGATATCGAGAAAAATAAGAAATAAGATATTCATCTATGCACCTAGGGGGGGGATATGCAGTATTTTAGCAGGAGGGTTTCTGATGCGAGCGGTGTTGGTCCGCTAAAGAAATTTTTCAATCGAGTTTGTAGAAGCTTAGATATAGCTGCAAATACATCAGAAACAGAAATAAACACTTACGGCCCTTGGTGGCTAAACTATTCTTTACCAAACATTTGAAATTATGTGAAAAACATCTTGCACCGGAAATATTTCCCTTCAAAGAAAACATTTTTCAAATGGGACTCTTAGAAAGTGAGATATCGACAAATATAAGATTACATCTACCCCCTGGCTGAAAAATCATGCACTATTTTAAGTTAGGAGGTATTCTGAAAAGGTTCCCAAAAGTGAGCAGTATCAGTCCATGAGAGAATTTTTTCACTAGAATGTTCAGAAGCTCAGATTTTGCTGCAAATAGATCAGAAGCAGAAATAAATACCTACTCCCCTAGTGGCTAAACCATTCTTAATCAAAATTCAAAGTTATTTGCAAAATATTTACCATCAGGAGTTGGAAATTTTTTTCAAAGCGGAGTTTTAGAAGCAGAAATATCGGTGGAAACTCGATTTACCTTTAGACCCCCTAGCGGAATATCTTTGCGTTACTTGGAAATGAGACTGCGCCTAAAATAACTTCGATAAAAATGGAATCAAAGGGGAAAATAAGTGTTCGAATTGGATATTTTGAAGCAAATACATGGAATAAAATGAATTTTTAATTCGACATCATCTGGATTTATGCCCTCTAGCGGTGAAGTTGTGCATCGGGAAAAACTGGCGTGCAAGACACATCATTTTCGCCTACCGTTTCCTTCTTTGGTTGTTTCTACATAGGAGCGGACAACTTTAACCTGTGCATGTGAAAGATACAACAACAGTTGAGGTCAGAAAATATGGTGTACATCCATCGGATAGAAAAATGCTTTCTGAATCAAACGGTTGGAATTGCAAGTAACTAAGATTACTCAAATAACTCTGTATGGTTCTGCAGCTAAATGGCTCTGCTGCTAAACGTCTTAAACATTTGGAAAAACTTTCCAGAACCCAAGAAGCTGCCCGGGTATCTGAATGACAGTGGTGAGGGTTTCTGTCCGAGATGGGACGTACCCACACTCCCGTAGTTGGATGGTGCTGTTGTTGTTCCTTCCGTAAAATAATTGACCACAAGTTAGTGAGAAGAAGTTTTTTTTGCATCCTTAAATACTCGTGGCGGTAGTTAAACCTAAAAAAGGGCGAATTAAAAAACGAGAAATAATATTTTAAGAAATATTAACTTTTTCCGAACTACTCGTTGGATACCGTGAAAAGAACTAATTGTTTAATCAATATGCTTGTATAAACTAACTATTTTCCAAAACTTTTTTTCAAATTTTGGTTTATTTTCAAAATACGTGTTCTTTCCACTTGGAATTCAGTCATATCTTCTTTGTGTAACGAATACGATACACAAAGAATTGCCGAGTTTGACGCAGGATTTGATGTTAGCTCACTGCTCTAGTTTGCATTCCATACCGAAATCGCAGCTGTGTTCTGCACGTGGTCACCAAATATCGTGTAGCACAGCTCCCGATGTTCACAGAACGGCGCCACTCGGCACAATGACTCATGAAAATCACTGCCCTCGACCGCTGCTCGCGCATTGGCGTACTGCTATCTGTTGGCGTGCTACGTACCTAGTCTCGGAACTTTTTGATCGCACTACATATACATATATGAAAAAACAGAACAAATGGAAAATAATATTTTTTTTGTCCGGTAGCGTTTTTGGAAAAGAATATTTTGCACACAATTTCATAATTTTTGCACAATTTTGCTGTTGGAGGCAAATCCAGACGCACCTGCGCTTCTAAAACTCTGATTGAAAAACTTCCTTTTTTGGTAAGATTCTGTATACTGCGAACATATTTATGAAGATTTCCTGCCCAGAATAACACACAGTTTTGCTGTTATGACACAAACGTACGATCAGTTTTCCTAGGAATTTCTGTTTCTAAAAGTTCGATTTGAAAAATGTTTTGACATCCGATGGCATTTACTTCATGGCACACATTTTATACACTCTTGGATTTTTTATAGTCCGCAGTTCTAACACTATTTGGCACAAAAATATTAAAAATTCGGTTTGTACTGTATACCATTCGCTATGGTAAAAATTGTGAAAATTGTCCTCTTCAACATAATGTGCAGTTTTCCGTCAGAGGGAGTATATGTAAAACTTTTGTTCCGCTATTTTGCCTTCTAATAGTTGTATTTGAAAAATTATTTTCCCAAGTAATATCTATATAGAATATTTTGTTCACTTTTCTTACTTTTTCATAATTCACAATTCTGCTTCCAGGGAGGGTTCTGCGTATGATTGTATTTGAAAGAGAGCCTCGGATTCAGAAAACCCGTTGGGAAAATCTTTCCTTGGTTGAATTTCGTTTACTATGAAGAATATATTGCCCACATTTCCTTCTTTAAACAACGCGCAGTATTTCATAGGGCCAGGAATGATTGTGTTGGTACGAATGAAATGTCCGGCAAAGGACCAGCACACGTAGACGGCGAGAACGGAAAAGTAGGACAACTTACCTAGGCAAAATAATCCCCCTCGGCATCGACACATAGTTGCCATCTGTACGGTAAGGCCATGATTCCAGAACGAAAAGTCTTGTGGCTGGGATCCGAAGGAGTCATCAATTGCACGTAGAACCACGTTGTCGGTAATGAACTATTTCCCGGACAGGAAGTGATCCAGGAGACGAAACAGATGATAGTCTGTCGGAAACAAGTCCGTATAATAGACAGGATGAGGCAGTGCTTCATAGACCAAGGCACTTAGTGAAAGCATCGTTCGTTGTAAGACATGAGGGCGGGCGTTGTCCGGGAGCAGAAAAACACCATGTCTGTTGACCAAAGTCGGTTGTTTCTGCAGAAATTTCCGGTGCATCTGGTGTAATTCAGCACAATGACGTTCTGCAGTGATGGTTTGGCTTCTTGCCATAAAACTACGATGAATTATCCCGGCTGTAGACCACCAGAAAAGGAGCATCATCTTCTTGGTGTGTAAGGGGTGACTTAGGATGCCGTCCATCAGGCTGTGCCTTGCTTAACCATTGTGAAGATCGTTTCCTATTATCATAAAGGGCCCACTTCTCGTCGCAGGTGACGATACGATGATATTTCTCACAGTTCCTGTTTATTCCTGGCAAGCTGAGACTTGCAACTTCCAAACGCCTAATCCTGTTGGCAGTTGTCAACTCATGCGGCAGCCACATGTCCAGCTTTTTGACCTTACCCAGGGCAGCCAGACGCCGAACTGCTGTCGTGTGGTGGACACCTACTTCTGCCGCTATTTCACGACACGATTTTCGGGAATACGATTCAACCACACGCAACAGAACATCGTCAGAAACAGCAACAGGTCAGTGACCACGTGCTTTGTTTTGCGGGTCCGTATCTCCGCTTCGAAACTTCGCAAACCATCGCCGAATGTTTCGTTCGTTGGCTGTATTCTCCTAAAAACAGTTTTTAAACATTTGACGGCAATTCTTGCAGAATGGCCCAGTTTAAATTAACACAAGAAGATGACTCTCAAATCCGGCTTTCGCGTGTTTACTTTGCAAGCCATATTATGTCCAAACAAACAACGCCTGAACCTTGTTCTTCACACACGTGCTACCTATTTATAACTCTGTCAGGTAATACCCGCAACATCTGTGGATGGTTCAATTCTGCTGTGGTGGGGACCTATCTCCACTGCTCGTTCGCGCCGGACATTTCATTCGCTCCAACCCAATATATCCCGCTTTCTTCCACATCTCTGCTTCTAATCTTTCAATTTGAAAAATTTCTGTAGCCTCGGATATCTTCCGCTACGAGTAACGTTCTGTACACAGTTTGTGATTTTTCGTAACACATATTTCTGCCTCTGGTGTGGGTGCAAGTAGATATTTCTATTCGTCGATGTTTTACGAATTGTAGCAATTCGACTTTTTTTGCAACTGGTTCCTTCACTATGAAAAGCACTGCTCACATTGCGTATTCTAAACAATGCGTGATTTTTACTCTAGGGACAAAAATGCATCCTTTTTTTCTGACTTTTTTTTTTTAAAGATCTCATTTGAAAACTTATTTTCTTACGGAAAAGATTCAAGAGACGTGCTCATTACAACCGAGAAGTCGCCGCCCCAGTGGCCGAGGGGAACGAAGCAAATTATTATTAAGAGAAGGGCCCAGGTTCGAATCTCGAGTGAGACATGGATGGTGCGCCTGTCTTAAGGCACTTCTCTCTCGCTCCCTGCTCTGGAACTAGTAGAACGAAATTAGAGGTTCGGGCGACTGCTTATAGCCAACTGAGTTGCTCACGGTGGTCGGCAATCCCCTAAGAAAACGAAAACCGAAGATTCGGTGTCATCTTTCTTGTTATTAATTCTGGTTACTTTATAACAGCCTATTATTATTGTTATAGAAGTCCATCTCTTGGCAAATCATAGCGTTCTGTGATTGTAATTCAAGTTCGAAAGCTCTCTTAAAATATGTTCTCGACGTCCTCCTGCAGGATTCGAAAGGTTGTGTTCCATTTTTTCATTTCCTGTTGAGATCATATCTTTAACAATTGAGCTAGCAATATTGCAAAATGTCCGTGAGAAATCAGTGTCTCAGGTTGTATCGAGAGATAATTTTTGGAGTTACTTCTTTAGGGTTTATGTTACCACAGTAAGTATGCACACCTGATACTCAGAAATAACCTTCTGGGATTTTAGGGGTTTAGAGGGGGGTTAAAACTGAACCGAACTATGATCTCTCTCTCTTACTCTCTCTCTCTCTCTCTAATAACGCAGAAGAGATCACCGATGCTGAAGCAATCTTCACGCCCTCTATATACACTGTCTACCAACAAGTAATTGGACACCTGTGATAGCAAAGTAAAACGAAGTTTATTCACCTTCAATAATTGGTGGAGCCTCCACGAGCGACGATTACAGCTGCGACCCTCCGGGGCATATTCTCAACCAGGTTTTGTACGACGGCTAGCGGTATTTTCTTCCACTCGGCTTAGAGAAGACAGGTCAGTTCCTTCACCGATTTCGGACGGTGCGGACACCCCTTAAGTCGACGCTCCAACTCGTCCCAGAGGTGCTCGATAGGGTTAAGGTCCGGGCTCTGCGCAGGCCAGTCCATTTGATTAACCCCATTGTCACCATACCAATCAACATGACAGGTGGCATTGTCATCCTGAAAGTAACATGGGTCCACCCCGAAAAACTGCCACAACGTAGGAAGCGCATGGTCATCCAAAATGGTGCAGTACGTCTCGGTGTTGAGTCTACCAGGAATTGCGACCAAGGGTCCCGTGCCATACCAGGAGAAACACCCACATAGCATAATTCCATTGCCGCCGAACTTCACAGTTGGCACAATACATTCCGGCAGGAGGCGTTCTCCAGACAGACGCCAAACCCAGACCCTGCCATCCGAAATGTAGAGGGTGAACCTTGATTCGTCGCTCCAGAGAACCTGTTTCCACTGTTCAACGGTCCACTGTCGACGTTCTTTGCACCACGTTAGCTGAGCAGCGCTATTGGGCTTAGTGATCAAAGACTTGTGGGCGGCAACACGTCCATGATAACCGAGCAGATGGGCTGCTTTACGAATGGTATTCATCGAAAGAACACTCCCGGATGCCTGTTGAAACTCCTCGCGGATGTGGCCTATTGATTTGGTGCGGTTCTTCCGAATGTCTGTGGCCATCACCCGTCGGTCTCTAACTCCCAGTTTTGTGGGTCTGCCGAGTCGGGGCACATTCCAACAGTCACCTCTCATCTTCCACTTGCCAATCACGTTGGCCGCTGTCGATTTTGGGTACTTCAACTCGCTGGATATGACACGTATGGATCAGCCATTTCTGTTATACCCGACGATTACACCTTTCTCGAAATCAAAGAGCTCCGCACTGCGTGGCATCTTGCATGCGACTGGTTGCGTTGTTGTTTCCCACCCGATATTTAACGGCGGCGGCCGTGACGTGTATCAGGACCGCAGATATCGTCGATTGCAGGGGTGTCCAATTACTTGTTGGTAGATAGTGTATATGTTGTTGTTTTTTTTACTGCAAAAATTAAAACGCCGTATTTGCGAACCTGAGACATTCAGCAGTCTCACACTTTAACCAGCAGCGCCGAATTTTCTTATGTCGAAATAACCTCAAATACCAGTTTCCACGTGAACTGTTCATGTTTATCAATAAAGAGCTAAAAAATGACCGACCTTGATAAATTTTAGCCTGCTACTTTTTCTCCGTCCCGCAGAAAAACTACTGCAATTTTTATGTATGACTGATGAAAGTAGATCTCTTTCTCCGTTGCGAGGAATTCTTGACTTCAATTCTAGGAAGAACTAACACCGAAGTGAAATCGTTTGTACAAGAGCCATGTGTGAATGAGGTATTGAACACAGAATTTTAGCCGTTTTGTCACAGTCTTGCGAAAGATTTTGAAAGACTTCACTCGAATTCTAATGGGAATCCTATGACCAATTTTCACTCATATTTTACCTGTTTCCTGCTTTCTTAGGCATTTGTGCTTTGTCAAATTAATGTATTTAAGATGAACGTAGCCTATGTATTCTTCGTAAAAATAGTTAATTTCACCTGTAGAGCATGAGTGGATTTCAAGCGGAGTGGTTCTTTTACAGACTGTTTTAGTTGGGCCATACACTAAATGTACCTATGGTTTTACGATTTTATACTATTGGCCTCAGGAAAAGTGTTTCTGAGAATCGTAACACCCTGCCCATTGACAGAGGAGCTGTAAGTTGGTACAACTAAATTCCACACTCCTGTTTCCAGTGAAGCATAAGCAATAACGAGTATTGAATTTTCGTTGCTGGTATCTACATTATCGATCGAAATACACGAAATTAAACCCAACTCTCATGTATAAATATTTATTTACGTTTTGAACTTCAGTGGATATTAAATTGCCATCTGCTCAGTGATATGCGGTAACCACCGTGCTTGCGCTCTCGGGACTTGCATCATGATTTATTCGAGAAATACACACCACATAAGAACAAAAGTACATAAAATAACTGCTCTTTGTTCTTGAGTTAGTCATGAAGAATACTGTTATTCACTTACAATTTGCAACATTATTTCGTGTCAACTAAACATTACTCTCGTTGCTATACACGATCGGTTTTCAGTAAAAACTGTTTTTCTACTAAGCTTTGAAACGGACCTACGCCAATAAATATGATCACTAGTACAGTGTTACTACTTACTACTTAATTGGTGTACTGTTCCTTGTTATCAATTTGAATACCACAATACTTTTAATTCATTATTATTTATTTTATATGAAATTCTGGTTCGGTATACGGAAAAGATTCGCTCAAAAACTCATTTAATTTTGAATCATGCTTTCTTCAATGCAAAGTTTTACAATTACCACAAGAAGTGTAACCCGCCAGATCTGAACAACAGAGCGCAGATCCTTACGACGGAAGGTACATAAATTCACGTAGCGAGAAAAATTTCTGGAATTAATTTATCTCCATCGTAAGAGGGATTTGTTTGCATGCTATGCACAACATAGAGTAACTACATTGTGGGAGGAGTTCATGACTCAAACCATGTGTATTTTTCCTTTCCACTGATTTAAATACTCAGAATTTTACATTAATTCATTCTGACATTCTCATTGCAGATCTTGATTTATGTTCACAGTTTAAACGAAAAGCTAGTAACTAAATGTTAAAACAACGACAAAAACGAAAGCAAATAGTACAGAAAATGCGAGGTTACCTAAATGTGGTGAAAACTATTGGGTGAAATGTTTGCATTATCATGTTGAACGATTACAAGAAGGGGGGGGAGAAACATCATAATAAGGACGCATATGATAGACGTTAGTTGAAGACTATAGTGTTGTGGCCGATTGTGTGATTTTCTATTAATTTGTGAGTTTGGAATAAAATAGTGTCATTACCGCTGTAAGAATTATTTACATAATTTTTGATAGGCGTTTGAATAGTTAATGTCAATCATAATGTTGATTTGTCACAAGGCGTAAAAGCAAGTCAGACATATCAGTTTCATTGCCAGATTAATTCCATTGACATATTAGTTGGAAGTCAAGATAGGAGTCGGAAATCACATTTTTATTGAGAAAGAGCTAGGGAAAATCTGACGAAGTCGGTGAAACGTACTGATATCTATTTCAATAATCTGATGTTAAATAATGAGCTTCTGAAAAACTTCTAGCTTTCTGTAAGAGATATAAGAGTAAAGATGTGTTAAACACATCTTTACTCTTTCATGGAAAACACTTAGTACACCTCTTAGAGAAAACTGGAAGGTTTTCACGAAGCTTATTAGCTGAAGTACCGTATACTTCGGCTGATATAAAGCTGGCGAAACATCGAAGATGCTCTTTTGCTCTTGTTTCATTTTAAAGGGCAAAGTTGTTACTTCTGGTACTCAAGGAGATCCCTCGGAAATTTCTTCCAAATTTACTGATTTCCATTGATTGTTGAGCAAATTGAGTTCAGTGACTGAATCTATCAAAACAGTGCATTTGTAATGGCAAACATTTCGGGATCAAGACCTGAAATACAGAATTTACTGCAAGTTTTTAGAAAGATAAGTTAAGAACGTAGGATTTTCTTTGTGTGTGCCAAGAAGCAAATAGTGTCAAGAAAGAATTAATTAGGGTTTCAACACAAATCTCAAATATGTATCGAATCCTTTAAGTTTATATGGAAGGCAAACGTAATGTGCTACAGGAGAAAAATGCATTCAATACCTGCTGATCATTTTATTCTTTTGAAAGCAATTTGCATCTTCATTCTGGTTGGATGAAGATGCACCGTTAAGAAGTTCAGCTATGATATGGGGATAAGGTCACCAATACGCATTGCAGACTTTGTCATTCATCACAAACATACGCCAATCCCTTCTGAACTTGCCTGGGTCTACTCCATCATTTATTTCTGTCTGATAGGTCTGGGAAGATCTATGCTGTCATGACCAAGAGAACTTTTGCAACAAGGCTTGGTGAACATAAGAGGGATGTTAAGTACGGAAACTTTACCACTGCGTTGTCAAGCGAAGTCTCATCCAAAGGAGCAACCCAAGTCCGGAATGAATTGGCTTTAATTGCACCTTGTACTCACTCTAAACGAATGTTGATAAGAGAGACTATTGAAATACTTTCTCACCAACGACGTGTAATGCTTACCTTTCAACTGAATTGCCACGTGCATGTGCTGCTTTGTTAGACCTGTATTCCAGCTAACTATATCTAAACTGTATCAGGAAGGAACTGTATCGCACGATATTGTGTATGCATTATATGAATGTCACATTTTCCACTTTAATCTTTAATTTCTGTTTTATTAAAATGTTTTGTCAGTTTATGTACTGCATGTTGTTTGTGCCTTGGAAAAGCCGTCCGTCTGCGAGCAAAATCTCGATAGTTATCTCTGCGTTTCCGTTTGCACATATTTAATGGGATTTACATATGCATCTTCAACTTTTGTGCTTATTTATTAGAGAAGATGATTCCTGTCGACAATATAGCATTTAAACATAGCATGGAAAGCACGCTGTTAGTAAATCCTAAGTCAATCAATCAATGCTTCCTAACTTAGGTTTAGAGACCTGAACCTGCGCCTTTTGACAGGTGAAAAGGTGAGAAATTTAAGAAGTGGAAACAGAGTGCCCTGATAAGATAGTATGAAAGAAAAGTACAGAAAAATTAGAGTGCAAGGAGTATACGGTTTCCCGTTAAGTAACGAAGTTATAAACTAACCTAAATACTTACCTGCAGCAGCATCACACTCCGAGCAAAATCATTAGCAATCAACATCCAGCAGCAGGAAACGCGGAAAGGACAGGGGAAAGGGGAACCTGAAAAAAAAAACAGACAGCACGCACGAACAAGGCTCCCAGAGGAACAACCAGTTCTCTCACAAAACATAGCTAGTAAAATAAAATTTATTTTAAAATGTTTGGCACCTGATAAAACAAAATTGTCGTTTGCTCAGTGTTCTGGTAGGAGTCTGCTATTTGCCTCGCTACTCAGGAGCCAATCAGGGAAAATATTTTTTCCCATTGGCTGGAGAGAGATTGGTACTTTTTATAAACAGCTAATTCTCTTCACACGTGTGAAGAATACTCTCAACTCTTTAGTCCCAATTATTATGTTTTCTACAAGAGTAGCTATGAATTGGGTTCTTTTCAGGAACTTTATTCAAAATAACTTTCGGCATTTTATATCTGTCAGTATCGCTAACAGTATAATTAAGGGCCTCCCTGACAAGAGGGTTCGGATTAGCCTTAGCTTTTTCATAGTACCTTTTTGCTAAATCATACATTGTGTAATAAATAGAATTAATATTTAACATGCTACGGATAGCATTGTTTGAGGTTCTTCCATCAAGTCCAACCATCATACGTAGGGTTTTATTTTGAAACGAGGTAATATTATTTCTTTGCTGCTTTTTGCAGTTACCCCAGATAGGACAGCCATAGGTAATAGCAGGGCTGAAGCAGGCTTTCCATAGCAAAGTTTTTTTTTTTTTTTGCTGAGCCTTTTATTTTTTATTATGGGTTGGAGACACCCTCTGAGTTTTAGAGCTCTGGCCAGTGTTTCTTTGATATGCTTGTTCCAATTCAGATTGTGATCCATAATAAAGCCTAAGTATTTCACGTCTTTTACCCAAGGTGTTTTTTTTTTCATACAATTCAATTTCAAAGTCAGAATTATAATTATATGTTTTGCGTGAGAACATAATTGCTTGGGTTTTATCAGTGTTAATTTTAATTTTCCAATCTAGGAAATATTTCTCCAGCTTTTCGACATAGTATTGCAGCATAAATGTTGTTTGATTTTTATTTTTGGAAGTATAAGCAAGTGCAGTGTGGTCAGCGTATAAAGCTGTAATCAGATTCCTCTTATTAAAGTTGGGAAAGTCTGACGTAATAATAGAGTACAGCGTAGGGCCGAGTACACTACCTTGTGGAACACCTGCTTCAATTATTTTTGTTGATTTCTTCCCATTAATTTTTACACAGAATGTTCTGTTGTCAAGGTATGACTCGATTATATGGTTAATCCATGGTAGAAAGTCATGTGCTATTAGCTTATACACGTATAATTGCCTCATGTGGACATTTATCGAATGCTTTAGTAACATCCAAAAATGTAGCTGCAGTGTGTTTTTTTTTTAATTATTCCTTCTGCACATCGTTCAGTTACTCATGTACAGTTACACATCGTTCAGTTACTCATTGAATTGAGAGCTGATGTACCGTGGAGTGTTTATCCCGAAAACCTCCTTGTATAAATGGAATAGCTGGGTATTCTTCACAGAATTGCTGCATTCTAATAAGAATAATGTTTTCAAATATTTTTCCCATTGTTGGGAGCAACGAGATAGGTCAGTGGTTTTCTGGTATAGCCGGGTTTTTACAGGGCTTGGGAAATAAAATTACCTCTGCAGACTTCGAATCATCAGGGAAGTAGTTTAGCTCAATAGCTTTATTGTAAATTTTTGTATGGGTTTGCACGTATTCATCAGGTAATTTTTTCATGATTTTATTATTGATACCATCTTTACCAGGTGCCTTTTTATTCCTGAGTTTATTAATATGAAACCTTACTTCTCTGTCACTAATAAGAAGTGGTTTTTCATAGTCAGGAGAAGCAAATTTCTTTCGGCTCCTAAAAGGAACTTTTTTTTAATTTTTTTAATAAAGTCCAGCTGCTGTTCGGCCTCTGCTGCTTATGACCGGTTTGCGGACCTAACAGAGGTCGTAGTGTTTGTCACTTTCGGCTTCTATGTCGCTTGTTAATTTTTTAAACACCATTCTGATTGATTTTAGATGGGGATGTCACCACAGTTTTTTTTACTGGTAAATTCTTCATAGAGTTGTGCACTTTGTGCAATCACTCTAGAATTTTCAACATCCTCAGCATGCTTAAAATAAGTATCCATAGCTTTTTGTGTTTTAAAGGCTACATCAGTGTCAGGGATATCATTAATGTTAAACTGTTTTTCAAGCGAGTTTGCAAACATTTCAGCTTTTTCCTCGTCGATTCTTACCAACGTCCCATCTTCTTTGTGGAGTGGCTGGATTAATTTGATATTTTTATTTTGTAAATTCGATGTTAAGGTTCCAGAGGGTCCTTTTATTTTTTTATCCGAGTCTTCTGAGTAGTCAATATGCGCTTCCTCTAAGACATCCCCCCATGAACCGTTTTCAATTTCCAAATTTTCTAATTTCTCTTATAATTTGTCTGTTTAGAGAGCAATAAATGTCGTAGAACATTTTATTTCCAGGTAAATCCTAAGTTGAAAACTGCTTTCGTTTTACATAATTCCGAAGGAACATTTAAAAAGTTCATCATTTGGTCATTCGGTCTTCGGAACTGTTTGGATAGAAACAGCAATAGTTCACCCTCTTAAAGCGAAAGTTTCTCAAACTGAATGATGCAAAACTGAAAAAACAAAAAAAACAACCCTGCCAGGAACGTGGAAGTCATTTACATGATAATCTCAAATGGAAGCCAACATACCATGCTCCGGAAATTTTTAATGCGTCTGCTTCATTTCAGTTTCATAAATCTTTTCAGTATTTTACGTAATTCTTATTGATACTGAAGAAACAGATATGTGCTTAAAAGCTACCAAAGAATGATGTACACCAAAGAATCAAAAGATTATGACCAGCGCGTCTTTATGCAAATCGAAGCAACTGTTGGTAAACGACGGCCGGTGTGAAGGTCATGAAATGGTATAAATAACACCTGATACTGAGCTATGTTAATCAGTGTTATTCTTGTTCTTCAGATGGAAAACATAGCAACGGACTTCGAGTTTGACACCAAATCGTAATGGCCAGACGATTGGACCACAGCATTACCGAGACTGTTGGGCTTGAGGATGGTCACGGTCATCCATGGTTAGTACCTTCAGAAAGTGGTTCGGGAAGGGGAAAGACAACGAACCACCGGCAAAGTCTGCGCCGACCAGGGCTCGTCGATGCTAGAAGTGAGGGAAGGCTATCCCGTATGATACGAGCCAACAGAAAGGATACTGTGGCGTAACTCGCCGGTAATTTGAACGCTGGTGACGAGAGTGGTGTATCGCAACACACAGTTCATCGAATACTACCGAAAATGGGCTGCGTAGCCGCAGGTCGCTCCTAGTACCCATGCTAACCGCGGGTCACGTCAAAACCGCATACAATGAACACACGTGCATCAAAACTGGAATTTGAATGAATAGATGAAGGTCGTCTGGTCCGATGAATCTCGTTTCTTGTTGCACCATATGGGCGGTCTGGTTCATGTACATCTTTTACCCGAAGACAGGATGCAAGGTAGGACGAATACAAACCGGCGGAAAAGGTGTAATGCTTTGGGCAATGTTCTGCTGGAAAACCCTGCGTCCAGTCATTTCTGTGCAGGAAACTATGACGTCTGCCACCTGCCTAAACATAATCGTAGACCAGGTGCATCCTTTCATGGCAATGGTATTCCTCTTTAGTAATTAATGACTTCTTTCAGCAGATAATGTGCCATGCCACACTGCCCAGATTGTTCCAGAATAGTTCGAGGAACTTGGGGAAGATTTTCAGGTATTGCCCTGTCCTCCATATTTCTCAGACATCAATGCAATCGAGTATCTCCAGTTTGTGTTGGAATGGCAAATTTAATCGGCGATGGCTCAACCATGTAACTTATAAGAGTTAAAGGATATGTTGGTGCAGTGTTGGTACCAGATGCCACAAGACACCTTTAGAATCTTGTAGCGTCCATGTCTCTCTGGGTAACAACTGTTTCAGTGGACCGTGAAGAACCAACAACATATTTAGGCAAGTGGTCATAATTTTGTCTGCTCTTCGGTGTATAAGGTAAATTTGATACACCTTTCGTTATCAGCAAATTATCAAAACATCAAAACATACGTGCTTAAAAACCATACATGTGAAAACTCTGCGTGTTATCTGGCGTGCGATCAAAGCGAGCTGGATCAAACGTGCAGTGTTGACGGAATGTCTAACTGCTTTTGATGTCAGCGTGGTATAAGAACGGAGAAGTATGCTGCTGTTCCTTGATAATGCAGCTTCTCATCCTGCAGATTTGAAGTTGAAAATGTAGACGTCCTGTTTTCTTTCTCCCAGTACAACATCAGTGTGTCAGCCACTTGACCAAGGCGTAATATGCAGCTTTGAAGCATTGCACAAGAAGCATTTTTATGCCATGTCATTTCAACGTTGGATTCTTGTAAATCAGTTAAGAACTTATAGAATTAATCAGTCAGTGTTCCCAATGGTGCTACGTGCCGATCATCAGCTATGAAAGACGTAAAATGTCAATGTGTTTCTCGGTGCTTCAGAAAAGCAGCTTTGTTTCTTCTTTTAAAAAATGCAGCATTCGTTGTCAATCTAGAAGAGGATTTTGACGTTATTTAAGAAATAATTACTTGCCTAAGTTGTGAAGCAAATGCAAAATATTTGATTATGGTGGATGAAGACGAACGATAAGCTCAAGTTCATTACTTTGCAAACATTTGAAGAAAATGATTTGATTGAGGAAGTTTCTGACCCAGTTGTGGAAGAGGTGTGCCCTTTTTTCAAAACACGATCTGTAATGAAGAGTTACACAATTTTGTTTTTGTGAATAAAGGGGATACGGAAGGGATTAGCACTACGTACTGAAGAATTTAAAAATGCCTACTTTTTAATTCTTCAAAAGAAGAAAACAAACACTTTCATCTGATTTTTTACAGCCAAAATTTGTTTTGTCATTTTATTAAATAATGAGTGGTATATCCATGCTTTATAAAATTCAGGGTGTAACATATTTTACTTTTACGTGCGTGTGTTGCAAAATGCATCGAAATACGTACATTGTATGTACTGTATGTGTTCACACCTATTGAATGTTTTCCCACTATAAAACATTAGCAAAAAATAACACATTTAATGAAAAATAACTTTAATTATACATTGTACGTACGTATTTGGCATGACGTTTTTAGTATTGTGATCAAAGTTTGTCTAAAAAGTCAGCCAGCCTACCGAATAGCGGAAACCTTCTCATAGCGGACAGATGTTGAAGTCCCAGGATGTCCGCTTTTTAGAGGTTTTGCTGCATTTATTATTTATGTTTCATTCCATGAGATAAAACTAAAATGCTACGTTTCATAACTTTTGAATACGTTAATTTATACTAAATGACAATCGTATGCCTTTGTAGTTTCATCTGTTTAACGCATGTTTTACTAAAAACCGGCAGGAATGATAAAAAAACGTTGGTTCGAAATTTGTGTGAATGGGTAATAGACCAAAGTCAGTTGGTTTGCCTAATTTACTGTTTATTACATTCATGTTTTTTTCTTAATAAGATGCGTAAATTTCATTGGGCTAAAATCTGCATAATCGCCTGTGACGGGCAATGTACGTCACAGAATTTATTTTTCTCCTGTAGACAAAAAACGATATCCCCAGAACCTTTGTTCTGGTTCTGCAGAAACAAAATCATCTCCCAGACCCCTTTTTAATCCTCTCTTGTAGACTTCCCGATCATGAGCCCAAGTTTTCCATGTAAGGACGGAATTCCTTCTTTCAAAACTTTCCGAAAACGGATATTGGATGAAGTGAAAGTTTCTCCCATAATTTTAATATTTTTTTCTCGTGTTGTTCGCTGTGTCCATAGTCCTGCCGAAAACAACATTTTACTGCATAAAATGTTAGTGTTTCAGCTTGAAAAGGGAGTCAACAATTTCCAAAAACGGAAGTTAGACGGAGCGCTGTAATCTTAAATTCTTTCTGTTTCGCGAAGCCCCTCTTTGCTCTGTAATGTTCTTAAATATTTAATTCCATAAATATTCGTATTTCCTGTTGATAATGTGTGGCGAAAACTCAGATTTGCCGGTGGTGGAGATCGAACCACATGCTTTTGCTACGGAGCCGAATGCTTTCCCAATTAGGAGTCGAATGAATTTTCCCCATTTAGACTGACAAGGGAATGACACTGTTACTTGCCGTTTTAACATAATCATCACCTTAGTAGTACATCATATATATCCTTCTTGAGAAAAGCGGGGCGCGCGAAGTCACCGGTTTCGGGTCTGCCGCTAACGGTGCTTGAGTAACTTTCTGTAGATGAAGGAATTCTCATTTATTCCAGATTATGTGTGGAACGAACATCACACATATTTCGAAGAACTCAATGGCCAAGAGATTCATACCCCTGCTCGGGCGCTAATGTAGCGGCAACCCAAATTTGCCGATGCCGTATTCTTCTGATCCAGACCCAAATGCTTTCCCAATTAAGCTACACAGACGAGAGAATGTCACTGATATTTGCCCTCTTGACATGTGCAGTAATACGTCACAAACAGAGGAAGCATTTCTGAAAATGGAAGTTAGACGGAGCGTTGTAATCTTAAATTCTTTTTCCTTATTTTTTTGGGGGAGATGCCCTGTTTGATCTGTATTGTTGTTAAATATATTATTCCACAATTATTGGTATTTAAGCTTGAAAATTGAGGGAAAGTTTTCGGCAACGGAAGCTGGACGGAACAAAGACTAACCCCATAATCGTAATTTGTTTTCCCGCGATTTGTCCTCTGTCCTAATAACGTTGATAAATATAATTTTCTTACAGAGTAGTCTGTGCTTCAACTTAAAAATAAAGGCAGAAGCTGAAAAGAACAAATATTTTTTTTCCGCGATCGTGTTTTTTTTCACGCTGTTGCCCCTGTCCTACATTATTGCAAAATGTCATTGACCTCCGTAAATGTTTGTACATAAAAATGAATGTTTCGTAAACGGAAGTTAACGAAGCAAAGATTTCTCGCAGTTTTTTTTTCTCTCGATGATCTCTCTGACCAATTGTTGCTAAATGTCATTTTATTCCACAAATCTTTGTGTTTCAGCTTGAAAAGAGAGGTAAGACTTTCTGACAACGGAGGTCGGACGGAAATCCTTGCACTCTCTTTTTTATTCTCGGTCTCTCCCTGTTTTACTTTCTTATTTCTACCTGCGCAAATTTTTATTGCTTTTGGCATCCAGTTGTTGTCTTGCCCAGTGACCACTATGCAGATTATTTTGTGGCACCACAATATCCGTCTCAGACTGATCATGAACTTTCTGCTATGGACGCTAAACTGTAAAGCTCTCTTTTACATAAGAGAAAGCGCTCTCCAGAGATGCTGCTCTTCAAAACAAAACAAAATAAAAAAAGGTTCCCGGGTCCCTCTGAGAGAGAAAAGGAACAGAAATATATGTCAAGTCGGCACAGGAAGAGATTTTAGCACAGTGTATTTTGATTGCATTTACAAGAAATAAGGATCGATGGCCCACTTCCAACTTTCGTCCTTGTTGAAACAAAACGACTCTCACGCTTTTTCTTTCAATAAACAGGAGCATCACTTCTTTATCTGAAGTCCACGATTTTTCCATGGCACAAACAAAAGAAAAAGTAAAACCAATTACCAAACGGTCAGTGATCTTATTTCCTGTTCATTATCTCTTAATAGAAATTGATTCCTATTGACACTTAGGAATCAATTAGCTTCAGCCCAGTGTTTCAGAAAGGGAGACAAAAATAGATTCTTCTATTCTTCTGAATGATGCGTGTCGTTGAGTTTTTTCTTATTTCGAATTCGCTGTGACAACTGTTCCCTGAAACATTTCGGAAAGCGTATAGATAACTTCATAGGGAAGCAATGCACGCAGGAAAATGCCAGCTACATGCTCTCTGAACAAAGTAATGACTAACGCCTAACAAAAAGTCAGATTTGGCCATGAAATCGGATTAAATTATTTCCATGTTTCAGATATCTTCAATTGCTCTACCTTTCCTTAAGAGAAAATACGGGGAAGCGGTGCATAACGAAGTCAGGTACTAAATTGTCAGGAATACGAAAGACTTTGCTTACGTATGAACCTTAAAATTTAGGAATTGAAAGACAGACGTCGATAAGGAAATCATCGCTCGTCTCATACTGATGTTTGTTACAAACCTTTAGTTTTCAGGAGAAATGAACTAAGTAGTTTTGGCCACGTACGTTTACTAAAAGTACCTGCTGGGAATATAATTTGTTGGAATAGAATTTGAGGATGAATTTTCACTTTAATAAAACATCTCATCACTTTTTCCAGTTATCCTCAGGATGCGTACCCGGTTCTGGTATAACGTATTAGGTGGCGGAAGTTGATGATTTTGGAGGGTACGTTATATTATCTGGAAGTAATATTGGCAAAACTATAACAAAAGAGTGAATACGCTAATTCCTTAAGTGCTTTCTGTATTTTTTGTCTTTACTGCCTGCCAGGTGACTGACCTTTCAGCCTATTATTTTGCAAAGTTTGTGTTGAAACTTGAATCCTTTGCATTGCTTTCCAACAAGAATCCCAGATTTGCCTTCCCCAAGCTGTGTTATCAAATTTCTACTGAAACTTGACACTTGATTCTTAAGTGCCACTAGAAATAAGCTTTTTTTTAGAAATAATACCCCTACATTTTTCTTATGCTATCAGTTTTGACGTTTATTTCGAACCTAAGGCTTAACCGTAGTGACTGTCTTCTGCAGCACAGGTGTGATGCCATTGCATGATGCTCTTCAAATCTTTCTAGGTTAATGTAACAGCTTGTACTTCCCACTTTCTTTAAAACTGCACTGAATTACACTCTGCGGTCTTTTTCATGTCAAAAACATAAAAAATAAAGATAAATAAATGCCATACTGAGGTATTTGATTCGCTTTCCTCACCACTTGCTTTTATTAGAGAAGACTTCATTTTCGCTTGTAAAGTCTGGTTTGTTGTTTTTCTGTTTTGTTTGGTGGTTTTACTGCCATCGTAAGCAACTCAATGTGCCGTGCCCATCCCTGATTTGGGGTCACTTTTCCTCTTGAGGGAACAGCGTCAGTGCCGTAAGAAAACGTACTATCCGTGTCTCACCGGGATTCGGGCACGGACCACTCTCGGATGAATGATCAGAAACAACGCTTCGTCCCACTCTACCACCAGGGTTCTAAGTCTGGATTCATTACCATTTTTTTCAAATATAAATTCAATTGTTTAATTGCAATGTGCACCGGAAATTGGAAAAAAAATCCTAATGGGACTAAGTAATTAATGAAAGTAACACAACTAGAAGCAAAGAATATGTGCATCATTCATACTGCACCCGGGTTTTAAACTTAGCCAGCCACTCCAGCTTCCAGTGGGCTAAGATGCGAGCTGAGACCAGGTAGAATCACGAATAACTGTTGTGTTCATCCTTTCACATATGGTTCTCTCAGTAATTGCGCACCTATGACACGAAACTAAACAAAGTGTAGCTCATGGGGTGTGATTAAACTTTAAAAAAAAAGAAGTTATATGAAGTGCCCTGTGCTCTATACGTGTAACTTCTTCCGTGAAGCTAGTTCCGTGATTTTAATTTCCAAGGACTTTGCTTATTAAAGCTCACGTAGAAGGATTTCAGAAAGCATCAAGCTGTACAAAATTTATATTAAGCATTTCAAAAGTAAATATTTCCCGAATCGTCATAGTCGGGCACTCCTACTTCCTAGACCTGTCTACAGTCGGAATTATTTGAGCCTCTAGGTTGAATCTAACAGGTTCAATTCAATATCGTTTCTGACACGACGCACAAAAGTCCTGCTGGATACATATGCCTTTGTAGGTGGAAAGCCTACGAGATATACCGCGCAGTCCCTCCGGTGGTGCAGTGGTCTAAGCGCTGGGCTGTGACCATTCGTACGAGATGAATCCTGCTTTGAATCCCGCTGAGGTTTTAAATGCTGTGTTTGTCTTACGGAACTGGCTCTCTCCTTTCCCTTGAACGAGTGACCCTAAATTAGGGACGGGCTTGTAGCCCATTGAATGGTGCTTGTAGCCCATTCAATTACTCACGGTGTTTGTTAAATCTTCAAACAAAACAAACAGAGATACCATTCACACATCCGCAACCTCAAAAGTACAGTCATTTGAAAATGTTTAAGACCATCTGTTCGTATTAGAATATTTCTGCCGATTGCGTCAGCTACTGTCTGTATTACTCAGCTTCCAGTCGGTGTTGCATCATCCTACAGCTTCAGCTGTTGATAGAGTTGGGGGAAGCGTACGAGCGTCAGTTTGCTTCTGGTTTTCGTGCTGAGCCGTTTAGTAGGTATTTTCTATAGCAAAAAATGGGCCAAAAAGCGTCGTTAAGTTTTACTCAGAGGACACAAATAGTATTTTGTATCGCGAAGGATACTCCGAACGTGACATAAGCAGAAAGGTGAATGTGGGCAAGGATGCTATTCATAATACGATCATGAAATATCGAGATACAGGTGAATTTAGCGACCGAAAGAGAAGTGGACGTCCAAGGAAACAACCTCACGTGATGACAATACCATAAGGCAACTAGTTGTGCATTCTGCGGGGATATCGTGTGACAAAATCAAGGCCTTTCTACATTCAGAAGTGTCTCATATAGTATCAGCACGGTTTCTCGACGTCTTAGCAATGATTTTGGATTAAAGTCTTATAAACCTACACATAAACCTAGACTAACCTCTGTCATGAAAAACAAAAGACTCCAGTTTGCAAAGCCTCATCGATCATGTACTGCTGAAAATTGGAGGCAAGTTCGTTTTTCCGATGAATCAACTGTGCGTCAATTTGAATCACGTGAAGCGCATGTTCGACAACCAAAGACAAAAGGTTTGATGAAAAATACACCGTTAACACCGTAAGACATCCACATACTCATAAGATATGGGATGCAGTGTCAGCATTTGGTACTGCTTCATTACCCTTTTTGCCGACATGACTGGTCCTTTTTATGCGGAAATGTTACGTGCAAAACTATTAACTCATATTCAAGTGCACAGATGCGCAATCTTTATACATGGTAATGCTCCGTTCCACAGATCAAAGACAGTAAAGGACTACCTGCAGAAGAAAAACATAACTCTGCTTGACTGGCCCGGTAATACTCCCGACCTTAACCCGATCGAAAATGTGTGCACCATTTTAAAAGACAAGGTATAGAAGAAAAACAGCGATCAAAATCCCAAGCTTTGACGCGATAAAGTACGTGTGGTGCAAAGACATTTCCAGTGATTATTGCAAATCCCTCATTGAGAGTATGTCACATCGTGTTCTGTCTGTTATAAAAAAAAGGTGGCCACTCAAAGTACAAATTTAGGTATTTGTTTTTTATTGGAGGTTTAATGACCACCGTGAGCAACGTAAATGGCTATAAGCAGTCGCCCGTCCCTAATTTAGGGTCACTAGTTCCAGGGAAGGGAGAGAACCAGTGCCGTAAGACAAACACAACACCCATGCCTACGGGATTCGAACCCGGACCCCATTTGGACGAATGATCAGTGGCCATCGGTTAGACCACTGCACCACCGGGGGCGGCTAGGTCTTTTTGTGTTCAAAATAATGTAAGTACTCATCTGCGGAGTCATTTTTCAAATATCTCTGACTAGTAATTAGTTGTTTCTTTGAAAATTTTAATTTTCAAGAAATTAACAGGTGGTCTTAAACTTTTGCAAATGATTGTAAATTAAAATTCGTTCTAATTTAAAGCAACTAAAAACTTCTTTAAATTTTATAATCTATTAAAGAATATAACTTTTAAGTTTCAATAACACATCATCATCGCTTAATATTGCTTTATTAGAAACTTCCTAATCACGATGTAATTATATAATAAGAAACTGTGTGATCATTCAAGGTGCAACTAAATTTCTTAAACAGATCAACAGCATAATTTGTTTGCTGATCTGCAGGCCGAGAGGTTAGAGGCGTTGATTTCTGGCTAGTCGTCTCGGTAAGGCTTGGGTTCGTGTTCCAGATGAGGACGTGTCTTTGTCCTACGGATATGGCTCGCTCTCTTTGCAGAGTTAGTGGCCCCAAATTAGGCAGGAGCTACTACTTATATTCCTTAGGGTTTCTCATTGCTCTCGTTAAACCCTGAATATATTTCCGTTTCCGTTGTTTTTATAACAACTACATATAACTTGGCGAGCAAAATACCTCATCGGACTATACATTTATTTGATTCAAGCACAAAATTTCATTAGACGAACTTTAAATGTACGAATAGATTAACAAAGTGTGGTGCTACATGGAATCACACCAGAGAAATTTCAGCAATATTCTTTGAATCTGTTGACGAAAAGGCCTTACAGCACGCTCTTTAGGAGAGCTCAACATAAGGCCTGGTCTCCGTTTCGGCGTTATCCAACCGATGCTAATCTCGTTGCATTCAAACGAGCAAAATCCTATGATCGGTTGGTGCGTCGACGTAACAAGAGGGAGTCTTAGATCCAGAATGTTTCATCTCTCACTTCACGTGCCAGTTCGAAAAGTGTGTGGGACATGATTCGTAAGATCCGGGGTAACTACAGCTATCACCTGATTTCCATTCTCGAGAAAAACGGCTGCACGTATGCTGAAGTCGGGGAGATTGCTGATTGCTTGGGGGAGGCGTTTGCCTCCGTGTCGAGTGACCTGGCGTATGCTTCTTCTTTTCAAAGGATAAAATCCACTGCGGAACGCCAGAGAATCTCCTTTGCGCCTTTTCACGACACTGGATATAACTCCCCCATCAGCATGGTTGAACTCAGGGTGGCTCTGCATCGGTCCGGTGCTACATCTGTCGGTCCCGATGGCATCCACTATGACATGCTCCGTCATCTCTCGCAGTCGTCTCTCGATAATCTCTTAATTTGTATAATCGTATTTGGTCGGAGCACAGTTTCCCGGAATCTTGGCGAAAAGCTTTTGTTCTGCCATTTTCCCAAACCTGGCAAGAATCCCAAGTCTCCCTCTAGTTATCGTCCAATTGCTCTCACTAGCTGTCTGTGTAAAGTTCTTGAGCGCATGGTTAATTCCAGGTTAATTCATTTTTTAGAACATCATCAAGTACTTTCACCATCACAAAGCGGCTTTCGCCGTCATTGTTCACCTCACGATCATCTCCTGCACCTTGAGACATCTGTGCGCGAGGCGTTCGTGCGTTGGCAGCACCTGGTTTCTGTATTTTTTGACATTGAAAAAGCTTATGGTCGAGCGTGGCAGCATGGTATTATCCGTGACCTCCACGCATGCGGGTTGCGAGGGAATCTTCCAATATTCATTGTAAATTTCCTTCGCAATCGGGTGTTCCAGGTGCGCCTGGGTACGACACTCTCGGCACCGTTTAATCAAGAACATGGCGTTCCTCAAGGTTGCATTTTATCTGTCAGATTGTTCATCCTCCGCATTAATTGTCTTTTCATAAATCTTCCTCCTGTGCTGTTTTCCGCGGAGATGCATGCTGTGTATCTCGCCCTTCTCCATGTTCAGTCGAGTTCTCATCATTGTGCTATGGTCTATACGGATTCTTTAAGTGTCTTGCAGTCCTTTTCATCTGCAGATTGCCGTGACCATCCTTTTCTCTTCGATGTGAGACGGTTGTTTCGTCGTTTGCTCGAAGCCGGTTTTCAGGATCAGTTTTGCCGGATTCCTGGGCATGTGGGAATCTCGGGTAACGAGTGTGCTAATGAGGCTGCTAGATCTGCTTCCTCTTTGGTCGTCACACCCTTGCCACTGTTTCACCGGGATTTCCACTTCATCGTTCGCGACCATATCAAGCGAACGTGGCAGGGTCTGTGGGACCAACAGGTGGGAAATAAGCTGCATCGTATTAAACCTAATCTTGAAGTCTGGAAATCCTCATATCGTCGGAACCGTTGGGATGAAGTGGTGCTAGCGCGTCTCCGCATTGGGCATTGTCGTTTCACTCACCGCTTTTTGCTGTGTGGCGACACTGCGCCGATGTGTGAGACGTGCAATTGCCGAATCACTGTCACTCATCTTTTGTGTAGTTGTGTTCGTTTTCGTGATGTGCGTTTTCATTTCTTTCATTCTCATTTGTTGACCGAGGACGCCGCTGCGCTGCAGCGGCTACTAGGTGACCACTGCGATACTGTCGTTGCCTTCTCATTTTTAAAACACATTGGCTTTTTTAAACGTATCTAGATTTTAGCCCTATCATCATTCTCATTCCTCAGTTTTACTTAATCAGCTAGTTTTTAACCATTGCACCATGTTTTAATACTGTTTGTTTCATTGTCTTTTTAGCCCTTTCATGATTCTCATTGTTCAGTTTTATTTGATCATCCAGTATTTAAGTTTTATACCACGTTTTTAATACTGTTTGTTTGTCTTGTGTCTGGCGCTCTTTAGCCAAACATGGCCCTTGCGCCACAAAAATTAATCAACCAACCAACCAACTTACAGCACGCTCTAGGCAACGTTGATGCTTTACGTATTGTCAGTAACACAATCGAACTTTTGTGAAAAGGGAGACCTTGGTGCACAAAAATACTTTTCATCAGAGAACAATGATATAATATATGTTTTTAATGTTGAAATGAAACAAAATTTCTAATACAGAATTGTTGGGTTTGAAAGAAAGTAATATCTGCAAATGCAATGCAACAGAAAAGTGCTAATTATCGTATACAAAAGTACAAATCAGTTCAAATCGTAGTGGCCATCGTTTGCCAAGACCTGTTCCCATAGTCTGGGCAGCTATCGCACATCGTCCCTGTAGAATTGTGGAGGATTGGATGCAAAGAAGAGTAAGTGCGAGTTCTATATCGTTTGGGTTGGTGAACCGCAGTCAGTCCAGGAAATTCTGCCATTACTAAAAAGGTGGTAGTCGCTTTGCGCAGTGTCCCTGGAATAGGCTGGTTGCGGCAGCAGCTCCCAGCCCAGGTCCCTGGAATAGGCTGGGTGCGGCAGCAGCTCCCAGCCCAGGTCCCTGGAATAGGCTGGGTGCGGCAGCAGCTCCCAGCCCAGGTCCTTGGAATAGGCTGGGTGCGGCAGGAGCTCCCAGCCCAGGCCCCTGGAATAGGCTGGGTGCGGCAGCAGCTCCCAACCCAGGTCCCTAGAATAGGCTGGATGCGGCAGCAGCTCCGAGCCCAGGTCCCTGGAATTGGCTGGGTGCGGCAGCAGCTCCCAGCCCAGGTCCCTGGAATAGGCTGGATGCGGCAGCAGCTCCCAGCCCAGGTCCTTGGAATAGGCTGGGTGCGGCAGCAGCTCCCAGCCCAGGTCCCTGGAATAGGCTGGGTGCGGCAGCAGATCTCAGCCTAGGTCCCTGGAATAGGCTGGGTGCGGCAGCAGCTCTCAGCCCAGGTCCCTGGAATAGGCTGGGTGCGGCAGCAGCTCCCAGCCTAGGTCCCTGGAATAGGCTGGGTGCGGCAGCAGATCTCAGCCTAGGTCCCTGGAATAGGCTGGGTGCGGCAGCAGCTCTCAGCCCAGGTCCCTGGAATAGGCTGGGTGCGGCAGCAGATCTCAGCCTAGGTCCCTGGAATAGGCTGGGTGCGGCAGCAGCTCCCAGCCCAGGTCCCTGGAATTGGCTGGGTGCGGCAGCAGCTCCCAACCCAAGTCCCTGGAATAGGCTGGGTGCGGCAGCAGCTCTCAGCCCAGGTCCCTGGAATAGGCTGGGTGCGGCAGCAGCTCTCAGCCCAGGTCCCTGGAATAGGCTGGGTGCGGCAGCAGCTCCCAGCCCAGGTCTCTGATCATGTAACAGGTCACACGTGCTGTGTAAGATCTCAATCCATCCGGCTGTAGGAGGACACGCTTCCGGTTCAGCAGCGCTGGTCGTTTCGACGCCAGCGATGCGTGCAGTTCTTCGAGCTGACGGAAGTACACATCGACGGTGATAGTGATGTTGTCCAGCAGCAGCTCAAAAAAACACAACGCCCCTCATATCTCACCAAACAGACAGCAGGACCTGAAATGAGTGTAATCAGGCTTTGGGTGTGGTCATGGGCTTGTTTTGGGTTCAATAGCTGTTTCCTGGTACTGACATTGTCATACAACATCCATTTCGCGTCACCTGTTACATTGCGGTCCAGGAACGGTTCAACCTGGTCACGTACAAGCAGGGAAACGCGTGCACTCAGGCTATTTGCTTTCAGCTCAACTGTGCATTGATGGGACACCCAAACTCCCCTCTTGTGCACCTTCCCAAGCTGACGCAAGTGCGTGATAATGCTCGTGTGGGTAGTCCCCAGCTGCTCGACCAACTTTCGCGTGGTCACACGTTGGTCGGGGTCCACTAAGGTCTTCAGCATGTCCATATGCACAGTTGAGAGTCTGCTTTAGGACGGTCTTACAGGTCAAAATTTCCCTGTCGAAACCGATCGAACCAACGACAGCACATGCGATGTGATATGGCATTGGGGCACACAGGTAATATTCCTAACAGCACTTGCTGGAGTGATATCGCAACGAAACTCATGCAACATGCAGTGGCGGATGTGCTCCTTGTCTGCGTCCATGTTGGATGGCGCTTACACGCTTTGCCATCTGACGGCTAACTGCCACCGACTTAAGCCTCTACCTGCTGATATCATGTCGGTCTGCTGCGCACCCTCAGTGGCAAATGTGCGGCGAGGCCACGGCTTCGACTTCGGGTACCTCGTTATCGGACAGTACTTTCTTTCTAACCCAATATATTCGGGAAGTTCAACAAATGCTGAAAAACTACAAAACTACAGGTCTACGTCGTCATATAAAGAGAGGTCCTAAATTGATTCCAGCGATTTGGGAATCTTTGAATTCGTTGAACCAACGACAAAAGAAATTATTTCTAAGGTGTAGCTAAAATTATTCGGGATGTATGAAATTAGGGTTTTCAATAGTCCTGATTATTTTCGGGGAGTACTTCTACGTATCTGAAAACTGCAGACTGCGCCGAGGAAATTAATGGCGTGCCTTGAAAATTTGTTAATTCATGCCAACGAATCTTGATTTAATGGGTTCAGAGGCGTGTTTAGAGAGTAACAGTCTGCTACAAGCCAATCTAGAAAAGTACCTGCCAAGCTGAAAATGTGGTCAGCAAGTGAAACTGCTAGTGTCGGTAGCTACATATTCCATTCTCTTTTATATCGCCTAACAGACCCCCGTCAGATTCCCTACGGAATCATACATACCATATTTGGTGGCTTCTCAAATAACTCTTCGTACTTATTCCCAACGTATCAATACAAAAAACTTGTCATAAGAATTACAAATTATGTGTAATTGCAAAAATTCTGTTCTTTGTGTTTTCAATAAATATTTACAAATATTAATATTGAAACACAGACTTAACAAAAATTTATCGCCCAACTGTGTAGTTTAATAGGTTATACATCTGAAAAACAACTGCACAATTTAAAAATGTTTTGACTTTCATATTTTATTGTAATTTTCAAAATTTCTTTAGAAATATGTTTCTCGTCACATGTGTTGATGAACGACACAGAAAGATGCAAATCTCGGAGGAAACCTATCTTTGAAATTTGATACATATTGAGGGCATATCTTTGAGCACAAACTAATGTTTGGGAGTATGGCACTCAGGCTATCTATATCCAAATAAAAAAAACAGATCGAGGAGTGAAAAATAAGTTCGTCAAAATTTTCCATTAATGGCTTAACATTAAGGATTACGAAATAACGTTTGTAAAATAATTCTGTTGCTCATGTTTTCTTCACCGTGAAAACTCAGTCAGTCATTGGAAGTTGTAGTGAGTGTGTGTACACATTTAGTTGAAAAAAAACTGGAAACCACAAATGCATATTTAAAATCATACAGAATTTTATTAATTTCTTTTTGCAAGTGTAGAAGAACACATTGAAAATTACTTATACTATGTAAAGCAACATTGGGACTTAACGCTAGAGAAATATATTTACAGCGAGTATGAACAAGTTCGAAATATGTACAAATTAATAGTTTTCGGAACAATACTTACTCTGCAATGAATTTTCTGTTATTTTGTTGGACTAGAAACGTAAAACAAGAAAAAAGACTAGGCTTTCAATGACATGAACAGTTATCGGTTATAATAAATACAAATAATACATTCTGAAAGATCAAGAAGCATTGGCACGTGAGATATATGTCGTTTTTTGTGTGCTGATGGAAGTTTTTCTATACAGTTTTCAAAATGAGGTCAGACAGAATAACAAAGTCTTTACAATAAATACATTAAACCATGTGCTTAAATGTTTCATTCTGATATCGTACACGTGACCAACGTCATGTATCAGCAGAATTCAACATACGTATAAGATACCACAATTAAAGTAATTTCCTGAAGGATACGCTTGGCAACATTGATTCACTTCCAATACTGTTCTTCAACAGAGGCAAAAAGATGCCATATTTTAAATATCTTTATCGCTATTTCTCGTGACATACGAATATTTACAGAATGACAAAAAATTCAACATTGGTTTTGTACCCAATGCAAAGAAAAAGTGATATGAATTACGTCTTTAGAATATCATGAAATGTTGCTATAGTTATTTTGGCGAAAACTGAAAATTAAATCTAAATCTAAAATATGTTTCCTACTGAAACTAAACTTAAAATAGGTGGTGTTCAGAAATGCAGGTTAAAAATTGTTTTCTGAAAACTTACGGTGGGAAAACAAAGAAAAATGTAGATTTGTATGTATACTGACTTCATTTGTAATAAAGGTCTTGAACATCGGAGGCTTCGAAGGGCCCAAGGAGCCAAATTGTTCTGGTATAAGAAAGTATTGGGAACGGAGAAAGAATGCGTGGGCCTCAGAGGTATATATGGATATGGTACTACAAAGAAAGAGGAGAAGAGGAAGCGAGGAGAAGAATCTAAAATGTGATGAAACGTTACGCGGAATTACGAAAAGGAGACACGACAGCAATCTTAAGAAAATGTAATTGTGATAATGTGGTAGGTGAAGAACATTTCGTATATCTTTTCTCAAGAAACTTGTCCAGCAACGAGGCTTAGCAAAATTCATTTTAACCTTATTCATCGAATCTGCAAACAGCAAGTCCATAGAAAGTTTCGGTTATAGTATCTATTCCCTCGCCCAGCGACAGCCTGATGCTTTTCGCCTTCACATACTGGCAATCAGAGAGTATATATCATTTCCAGTGCCATAACATGAAAAACTTCTAAGAGTCAGAAGCATTTGCATGTCTGGATGGTAAGCGCTTTTTCAGTTGAGTTAATTAAAATTCGTGCACTGATGGGTATCCATTTCCCGTTTAATAAATCTTGCGTTTTATAATTTACAGCTCTGTACTTCAATTTCCATAATCTATAACTAGATCTGAGTTGATTTGAGCACTGATAGATAAAAATATAAAAGGTGCACTGTGTATCTCGAACAAGATTTCCAATCGGAAAATCGACGTGTTCCTGAAACCTTCCAGAGGCAATGAGAAATGGAATCCATATTTCTTTAAAATAATTCTTATTAAATTATTGAAATTATGTATGCCAATATGACTTTACGTAACAGTAGAAGTTCTCAGACTTCTTACCTTTTATGAATTTGTTTCCCATTCTTTTACACGATATCTTTTGCATTGGTCTCATCACGTTTTTGGCTGGAAACAATATTCATCTTGATTGAGTAAGTATTGGTTAAAATCAACAGTCCTTTGATCGAACATCGATTTCAACATAAACTGAATTTGTGGCAAAACAGAGATGAAAATTCTTAAATTCACTTAATTTCTGAAATGTCTTACAATGTGGATTCATGAGTAACATCTCATGAAACGAAACACGGATGTTCTATCTCAGTCAATGGGGAAACGCATCTCAAAAATGGAGTTTATTACATTAATCAGATAGAAGACAACATAGTTGCATGACTAATTTATTTAGCTTTTCTCCGCGTTATGTAATTTTTCTATTTCTCTCATTCAGCCTCCCTTTTTCTTTACCTCAGGCTCATAAATTTATGTTTGCAGATGACGATAAAAATTTTCATGGTACAAAATAACTAAAAGGCTTACAGTAATTTAAATTTGACTCGAACTTGGCTTTCCAGCAAAAAAAGGAACAAGAAAGCTTGTTTTTCTTAATTATCTCTTAACAAGATAAAATATTTTAAAGATATAATTAAAAAAACAGAAAAATCAAGAATTGTTTTGTTTTGTTTTTTGCTGGGAATAGTTTTGCTCAAAATGGTTTGGATTTTAAACTTGTTATTTTGTTATGAACTTGGCTTACATTTTTAGGCATGAATAAAAAAAATTGCCTTTATTTAACAAAACTGGAGTAGCTGATACTTAACCTTCGGTACGCACAGAAGTTGAGCTCAGCAAGAAAGTAAGTTGCGTTACATTAGGCTTTCACTGCTCAATGTTTCTCGAACGAATGAAACAACTAAAACCCCACTGAAATTTTCAAGACTCCTGTTCACGTTGTTATCCACGTGTAGTTTAGCTACCTGAGTGTCTGAGTGAAACTGAACCAAGTTGCATAGTAAAACTTAACTTCAGAAACAAATCCTTAAGAAATATGCATTTTGTTCCGTATTATTCAAGCATATTAAATATAGTAAGCATCTATATTAATATTTTTGAATAATGCTTTGCATAAATTTTTGTGTTTGCTGTTCTGCTTTTATCAACGGTAATAATTGGTAGTAACATCTTGCACTACATCGATCGAAAAAGCATTTGCATTCGTATTTATTTGATACACAATAGGTTCTCTGATAAACTTCTCATTGTGTTTTGCTTAATAAGTTACGTATTTAAAAAAAGAATACATATCATTCATTTTAAGGCTATGCTACTTTACCCTTTTTCTCCACATTTCACTATTCACAGATCCATAACTCCTACAGAAGAAGCAAAGCTTCTCTCTTTGAAGCGGTCAATAATCCTTCACGACCACTTGAGGCTAGAAAGAGGAGTTCATTCCTAATATAGCGCCATGTGTTCCAGGGAAATAAAAGATCCAGTGCCATAAAGGCGAACATAGACAGAATCCACGTTTTACCTCGAATTCGAATTCGAACCCTGGCTCACGACTTAAAGGAGTCAGAGGTGTACACATTAGACCGCTGTCGACTAACCGTAGCTTGTCACGGCAATTTAGGTTTGAGACCTCTGAGTCCTTTAACTGGTGCATTTCATTGAAAAGTGGCATGTGTAAAAAATTGTATGCATTTTTAATCAAATATATCTAACTTTTTATAGAAATGATGCGCTCTTTTCTGCTGCATTTTTGCGTAACAAATGTAAATCACTACCTGATTGGTGAACTCATGAACTGATGCGCCCCGTATTGCAGTACAAATTGACTGGTGGTTTCTTGTACCATGTCATTGTCGGCCTGAGGATGAAGCCATTGTGGCTTCGAAAGTACTTGTCACTTTCATTGAACGGTTTTTAGATTGTAAATAAAATGTAAAATTTGTTTACGGTTTGTTAAATTGTTTTAATATATCGTGCTAAAGACAGCAACTTTTAATTTCATAATTTCATATGTTTACTTAAATTTTCTACATGGCACTTGTTTTTCCTGACCTAAATTGGACAGAATAGACATGAAACATTATTTTACATGAATTAATTAGTACTTTGTTTTGTGCTACTTAAATACGGATTTCGGATTTTAAACATGGTTATTTTGTAATGATTATTTTCTGTTTTCCGGGATCAAGACATTTCAGTTGTACCATTAATTAGCCGCATAACTATTTTTTTAAATTTTTGCTCCAAACTAAAGAATACAAGTGAAAGTGTGAAAACCATGTATTTAATTACAGAATAAGACGTGAACAATTCAGTTACTTTTTTGCTATGTGCCGCTTAATGCACATATCTTTAAGACATATAACATGTTCATCTCCTCTGCTCGCCATAGAATTCCTTAGTATCAAACACTGCATTACAGACTTTCGGGATAGACAATTTTGCTGATCTTACGAAAATTTATTTTCAGTATACTAGCATATTGTTCTGCTTTATTTCCTATGAGCCACACACACACTGACCCGCTGAAGAAGTGGCGGTATGTTTGTGCCTGAACGCTCGAAATGAAAAATGCTCGGATTGAAAAATGGGCTGGCTATCGCATGGGAGATTAGTGGGAATCTGGAAAAATGGGAGACTAGCGGGAATCTGGAAAAATGGAAACAGTAGAGAGAAATCCTAGAATTCCATCATTCTGGAATACACGGACAATTTTTGTACTCATCTTCAGGTTACTATATTCTTAGGGTGCATGTATCAGGTGATTAATTCCACAACACTGGGGAAAGCGAAAAGCAGGGGAGCAAAAAAGCAGTTAGCTCCTCTTCCCAGTGGAGCAACACTATACTCGGGGCAAACCTAACCTGTCATTGGAAGGAAGGCTACAGAGTGTATACTTCCACTGCATAAAATAGTTCCGGTCTAAAAGCTCGTACTCCAGCTTCAGCTGGCACTTAAATAGGGCACAGATATTCAATACATCGTGTTGTGTGTGTGTGTTCATTTAAAAAATTCAGATCTCAGTTTCTGCGGCATTTCTAAAAAATACAGATATTCGTGTTTTGGTGACGTCACTGATGGTTCTCTGTCACAGCATTCTTGTTTGGGTCAGAGTTAAGCTGTCAACCCAGGGGATATTTATTGCTGTGGGGGGTGGGGGGTCATTAGCGGAAGGATGAGGGCGAGAAAAGTGTTTCCGTGGGCATTTCGCGTTTCTCCCCCTATTTTCTCCTTCTTGATTATCGTTTTAAAACACTCTTCTGTCTTTTCGCTATTTTCCAATGGCATCTGCCGGTCACTCGAGTGTATTTCAGCCGCATAAAGCTGGGAAACCAATACGAAGCTCTGCTAAGGTGATCGTTATGAATGTTTTTACTAAATTGATGGAAAAACATTCGTCGAATAAATCGGAAAATGAAATAACAGTTCTTACGGCAGAACTCACTGGTGTTTCAAGTCGCACCATTGCGAGAATGAAGGTTGAATTTAGTATTGAAGTACCTCAGATCCATCGGCAATTTATTTCTTCAAATTAATATACAATTCTCGCTTGGCTTACATAGAACGTTTTCTTGAAATTAGTTTGGAGTTCCCAATTCAGTTCTCAATATAGGCCAAGGATCGGCTATCTTTTCCTTTTGAACTTTTGTGCGCAGTTGCCTTAAACGCGTATGAACCGGCATGAAAATTCAGACAAATGAAAGAGTTCCTTCCACTGCCACACATAATTCGGAAACTTGGAAAACTGCCACACATAATTCGGAAACTGGGAAAACTGCCACACATTCAAAGTGTTCCTCGGAGGAACAGCAATTTGTGCCCGGCCCATCAATGAAAAACATGTGGCAATTTTCCAAGTCGCTGAAAGATGTGTGGCAGTTTACAGTGAACCCTAAAATATCATTTATCACAGAGACGGGCTCTTGTCCAGTACTTATGGCAACACAGGGTAGTTAAAAATGCATACACATTTAACGGGTGTCTGTTATAAAAAGATAATCTAATCAAGGCAAAATTTTGGAAAGAACGAAATTTTACGCATAACTGATGACATGGTAAAAATACTTTTAATTAAATCCCGCAGTTGGTAATCTTCAAGCAATAAGTATAAATAAATGAAATATATAATAAAAAAAATAGAAACATATGTGAAAACAAAATTAGGCCACTTAAGACTTCTTCCCGTGTTTAGCAAAGATAATTTCATTTTAAAAGAAAGAAAGAAAGAAACGTTACACGTTCTGTAACATCTCAAAAAAAAAAAAAAAAAAAAAAGATAAATAGAGAGAGAAAGAAATAAACTGCTTGTCTACAGGTCTGCAAAGCGAGCGGGGTGGGGAGGGGTTAAAATAGAGGGGTTTGGTAAGGGATCACGGTGACAGACAGCCAGCCCTGAGGGCTTGTGGGAGAAGTTTTCCGAGTGAAGGTTAATTACACACCATCAGTGCGGAGTAATACTGGGAGTGAAAAGGTCACCGTAGCTTCGGCTCCATTGCCAGGATAGCTTTGCCCCGAGTATAGGAAGAGCGAAAAGCAGTGTCTTTGTTTGATATAGCCGATGGTTATTTATAGGAAATGTTCACCATTGCATTACAAGCAGCTAAAACACGATCATGTTGTTTAAATCATCAGTTTAGAGAGTTTTTCTGCATTTAAAATGTACCCTTAATTTTGGCAGAATAATTTCAGTTCTCCTGGGAAGCCTGTCCCTGTTCTAGATCGGTAGATTAAGAAGTCTCATAAAATATAAACTCAGTTCTCAGACTTACACGAAACTAAGTAACCGCAAGATACAAATTCAGAGACTATATTAGTGTTTCAAAAGGGACGGTGCAACTTTGTTGTGCCGACAGTTCACGTTCTACTTCAGAATTTAGTAAAAACCGGTAAATATGCCAGTTATTTCCAGTACTTCTTTTATAAAACCGTAATTAAACGATGAATGAAAACGTAATACAGTATTTAGCTGATTTTTTTTATTGCAATAATGATTTTGCGGCAGTATGAGTTTCTGACACCATCAGTCAACTGAATACTTGATACTTCAGGAGGCATCCTGATTTATGGCTTTACCAATTGATACCTCAGTCGTTGTGATTTTATGTAAACCTAAGAAACTACATCTTTACAGGATTCAACTTTCATACGCAATTTCTTCGGGAAGGGGCACTAATTTCTCAATGAACGGAAATGTCGAAAAAGAGAAAAAGTATTTGGACGCAGTGTCATTAAAAAAAATATTTTTCTAGAATTAAACGTAAGTGCATGCGTTTTCTGAATTACGCGTTTATTCCAGAAATACTTAAATTCATTATATCTAACTGAACTGAATATAAGTTCAGTTCTTGGTAAGTAACTGAAATTTGCGCTTACCTCAAGTGTAACACAATTCAGAGTAAGTGCGTTAGTCTATTTTAAAATAGCATTTCTTAGGGTTTGCATAAGCACTTACATAGGGGCATCATTTTTTCAGAGAAGGCTGTTTTCGGATAAACATAGTATTTCTGTTCCTACTGCATTTTCCTTATTTTTAACCATTCAGTTTTGATTTACCTACTACAATGTCTATAGCCAATCGTATGATATATCTATTTACTGATAACTATAATACATATGTTCGTATAAGATGGCACTCGGCCGAAGCTTGAAAATTTGGTGTTATGTACCAAATATAACTTAAAGCGGTTAAAAATATTTTTATAAATATTAGCTCGGATGCAGATTTAAAGCCCACTAACTTCCGAACAAATAGTTTTTGTTGATAACAATGCCGTGAAAGTAACTTGCCAAAATCTGCCTTCATTTTAGTTTGGCATGACTTAGTAATGAAATTACAAAATAGTTTCTATCATTTTCAGGTTGTTCATATCAGCCATGAATTTTTCAACTGACTTTGAATATAATTGATGATTACACTCGTAAAAACTAAACAGAGAATTATCTCATCAAGAAAAACTGTTTTAGTTAAATTTAATCAGATAAGCGTAACCCAAAGAGTTTCTGGTACCATTAAGACATCCTAAATCATTCATTTTTTTTATCATAAGATGGCTTTATCAACTGATACCGGTGTTCTTTACGATAATAATCCAGCATACACAGAATTTATTGAAATGTCGAATCTAATGAGGATGAATCCTTCTTGATTTGTCGAACGCATACGGTCCTCGTTTCCTGAAGATAATGCAAAGAATTTATGTGATTATTGTCTCGTTTGCGAAAAGTCACATTACGTACATTTGAAGGCTGTTGTATCAGTGTATTATTGTAAAGTAGGTGTAACTAATCACAGTTTTTGTACTGCTTAGGAGAAGATGAAGATGACGAGAGTCAACAGCTTTAAAGGGCAGATTTGCGTATTATGCAGAGGATTGTTGATAAGGAACATTTGATAAGCAGATTGCTGAACAAGGAAAATTTTCTAAAACAAAATCCCAAATTCAACGCCAAATTTTTATGCACGATTAGAAACTAGTAAATTAATTTCGATATTTTTGAAACAAGGCATATCCGATGTGAGCAGTTTACTTTAACACCCTGAGAATTGTTCGTCTTTCGCAGTTGCCAAACCTGCCACGTGATGGTTTTGCGACCTGCAGACACCTTTCAGTTTGCCTCTTCTCGTCTCCGTAACCACATTATTCTATTCTGCTGAATAACACATTTAAAATGCAGCATTTTCTTTATCTTAGGTAGTTCATAAACCGTATGAGTGCTACAAGGAATTGCTCATGTTTAATTTAGAATTACTAGCTTTAAGAAAATGAAGGAACATCACTTCTGACTCAAATCAATTCTCTCGATATCGATGTGTTAGTGCGAAATTTAATGGGATTTACTTTACACTTCTTTGGCAGGAAATTAAATGTTTCTTGGTTTTAGACACGCTTTCCCTTAGGAAATTGTAGGGAACTCTTGGATTCCACCATGTAATCAAAGTCTGTACCTTTGATTACAATACTGGAATGAAAAAAAGTCATTAACAATGCACAAGTGTGTAGAATCATGAAATTCTTATTAATGACTTAAATTAAGAAACTCAAATAGTTCACATTTTTAAGCAGAATATGTGAAAATATAATTACAAAACTTATCAGTTGAGATGTCCCGTTTTCATAGGAATACAGATAGGCTGAAGATTGTTTATCAAAATGCATCTCAAGACACTAAAATTCGTATTTCCTTTATTTAATTGACTGACCAAGGATTTCACATTCATTATTCTATAAGTTGGTTAGCTCTATCTGAATAGGCAACTCGATGAATAATGCCTTAGAAATCTCTTCTTTCCATGAATTTCACATTAACGTGTCAATAACGTGAAGAAAATTTTACAAATACATTAAAAATTATGAGAAATATACAAAAACGTAACAGAATTATTTACAAACTGACTAAAATGCAACATGCATAGAAAATCACCCCAACATCGTTCCTCTAAAATATTATAAAGACTTCAATAACCGCTCGACTTTGGTCCATATCATTTGCTATGTACATAATATCCTACAATGGTGCTGAACAAAATGCAACTACACAGTTTCATCCTATCACAGTTAAAACAATAAGATGTTATTATATGAGGCGTGTGTCTGTGTGAAAAGATACATCTATTTCGTTTTTAATGCTCACGCTTGAAAAAATCAAAGATAAAGTCGTTAGTTATTGCACTGACGCAGTTTCTTGTCCCGACCCATCACCTGGTTTTGTAGTGCAGTAAAACTTTTTATGAGCAATGAAGTTTGATAAATAATTAAAAGATATGTCACATGACTTACAATATTTTGGCCCCACTTTCGAATTTGGCAAACTGTTTGAGGACACTGGGGGTGACACATCCCTTTGAGATATTCGATTAACAACACCTTTAGTGCTTCCTGGTAGACCAGGGGACACGGTCTGCGGTTTTGTCAAAGAGTCATCAGCTCTGTGGTGAACCGGATCGCTGTCGGAAGAAACGCTTGACGAAGACCCGTTTATCAAGGGGCAGTGCTTTACTTCCTTATTGGAAGAATCGTCACTATGCTCCACAGTTATACTGACGTCAGATTGGTTGGAAGTTTCCGCATGATCGGCACTTGGTTTCGAGGAGAGAGTTTCCGTGGACGATGTGTTCGGCCTGCTCAAAACAATACTAGACATGTTCTGCGCAGACATGATGTCCTTGTGCACTAATTTGACATGCCGCACCACATTTCCTTTGTAGGATGAAGAATACCCGCATATCTGGCACCAGTGCGTGATATCAGACGAGGCCATGGAATCGCTCAAGTTCTCGATTATAGATATCCTGCTAGCAGCATCTGAAGACAAAAGCGCACCTGTTGACATGTTAACCGTCATTTTTTCTTTTTGAGGATTGAAAGCTCCTACAACAGAGCTGGCTCTCTCAATAGAAGGCCTGCTATTTACCTTTCTCGTTGCGCAACCAACTTCAGACCCACCTTCGTCCACGCATAGTATGTAGTTTTCTTCCGGAGTAGTATTGTTTTTATCGAGATGAATCCTGATGTGTGTGCGCATACCTCTCAGGGTGTGACCCTTGTAGCCGCATAAGGAGCATCGAAAAGATTTGACTCCCGTGTGAGTTACAAGGTGCCGCTGAGCTGCACTAAGAGTGGGACAGAATACGTCACAATAAGGACATTTTCTCTGGACCACACAAGGGTGAGTCTTAAGGGTTTCCTCGTTGGGGTACGCATTCTTGCATTTGCTGCACTTGTACTCCTGATTTCTCAAGGCAGGCGCGACCCCTATGACTTGGTTTCCAACCAATTCTCTTTTTGGACAGTAATAGGTTTGGTGAGCTGTGAGGTTATCAAGTGAGGTGAATTTTATACCACAGGCCATGCAATAAAACTGAAATACGGCATTTTGTACTGGCGACGATTGACTTTGTCGGCCTGAGGCATCACTGGTATCCAATGGACTTTTAGAACTCTGAATACGAGGAGACACGGGACCAGTGCTTACACGCCCGGTCTCCTGTTTGCCCCCATTCTCTTCTTCACTATTCACCCTAACATCACCTGTTGAAGATTCGGAATGATTTTTCTGGAGTCTGGAAGCACAGTAAAGATTTTTATGAACTAAATAGTTCTCATGCTTATAGAATACAATGTTACACTCTTTACACTTGCTGGTTCCTTGTTTAACAACAACCTGAGGGGATGTCGCTGTGAACGAGCCGATGGCATTCGAAACGTCGACAAGCGGAGCTCCAGTTGCTGGAAAAGAAGACCCTCCAGGAATTTCGAGAGAAGGATTCAGAACAGGCATGAAAGGCAAAGATGCACCTGGCGCTAAAGGCACGAGTGCAGAAGAATCTTCTACTGAGTTTGATGAAGAGTTCGAAGAGGACGAGGACGACGACGATGAGGATGACAAAACAGACAAACCACTGTTTGCCGCTTCAGGAGTTCGGCGGCTGGAAGCTCTTACTAATGTTTCATAAGGTTCCTTTTCTTCTCCTCTTTTCTTAAAGCTTAGATCTAAAGGTTTTTCAGTCTCATTAGTGTGGTCTTTGCTCTTAGCAGCATTTGAATCAGCTGAGGCAGAAGCATTTTCTGATTCCGGTTTACGATCCTTAACCGGAGTATCTACTTTTTCTTTTGGTAGATTCCTCTTAGACTTTATAACGTCTTTTCCCTCATTTTCTGAGAGACCTGTCAGAGACGGGGTAGCTACACCTTGGCCACTGTCTTCAAGTGCTGCTGTAGAACCACCGGGAATCATAGTGTAAGTTGGAATAACGCTTGCACCTTGGTTTGCTGCCGCATTTTCTGTTCCTTGAATGGATGTGGAACCAGGTATGATTATGTTTCCGGCCGGAATGAGGCCAGCTGCTGGTGATAAGCCACCTCCGGCAACGTACGAACAGGGCACTAAGATAAGAGGACTTGTGGATATTGCGGCATAAAGTGGTTGGTTCAAAACCATGTTATAAGATCTGGCTTTAGCATCGATTGAGACAGACGGAGCCAGTTTGTCCGGTGTAGTGGGCTGGGTAGAGGGAAGAGGTTGTTGCTGATGAGTGGGTGAAGATGGCACTGATTTATGAACATGTCTCGTGTTACAGTAAAAATGCTTGTGTACCTGGTAGTTTTTAAAAGACGCAAACTGGATGTCACAATTGGCACAATATCTTGCTAATGGAGATGTGGTCACATGAAGATCAGAAGGAATGATGTCCGGAGGCATGGGTGATAAGCTGTGCATTCTTTCATGACGGGTTAGGACAGCCTTTTTATCTGTGACAAAGTGACAATGGTGGCATTTATAGATTCTTGGTGTTCGTGAAAAACGCGAATCACTGCTTGCTGCCCTGATGTCATCCGAATGCAGTGTCAACCGACTCAGCTTAGCCGTAGATGACTCACCAGTGGCTAATTCCAAATGCCTCTTTAAGCGGTGGAAGCCCCTTCTACTGTGCTCTGCTTCCTCAGGAAGTGGACTCTCCGTTGTTCGGGAGCTTTTTGGTAATCCTGGAATAGAAAACGAGAGAGAGAGATGTTGAGAATTGATAGCAGAAAATTTCTATGAAAAATTAACGTTGTATTAAAATAATGAGACAGGGATTACTGGTATGAAAACCTTTATAAAAGTTTACGTTTCTAAAGCATATTTTATTTAGAGTTATTCATGAACATCGCACACTCGTAGACTAAACTTTTTCTGGTGTGGTGCTGTAGCTACAGAAACCTAAACACCGGATCGCCTGTTTCCTTCCTTTTAAGCATGTCTTTCTAAAAATGGAAATAGTTCTTGCTCCTAGTATATCATTATCCATCTGTCTGTAGGCAGATCCATCTGTCTCAGCATCTGTTAATCAAGTTCGAAAAATTCGTTTTCGGACCAGACAGCGTACAGAATATTGATTCTGGAATTTCTGTGCTGACTGTTTTTTCCACTAAATGGCGTTAACACAGTATCTATGCCAGTGAAAGTTTGATTTTAAAATTTGGTTTAGCTGGCAATCTTCACAAACTTTTTCATTACTTTTGCCTTTTTCTTTAATTTAGCTTTGCACGATGCAAAGTTTACTGCTAGGTGTCTCAAATACAAATTTCGGAGAGATCGAATAAAAGTGCATTTTCAGTTTTAAATTACGTATCCACGCCAAAAAGTCAATAAAAAAAATACGGTGTCCGATCAGGAAGAAAAGTTGTTATACATTTCTGAACTTTTTAAAATCACAAAATTGTTTCCACTAGGTGAAGAAAATTTAGATTTACAGTTCAAAAACATTTTTCTTCTAACTATTGGATTGCAAACCCTTTTTGATATGATCTAGCTTTAGGCGTTATTAATACCGCATATTTTGGAGAAGCATTAATTTTTGGCTACCGGAATATTTGCACTATACCTGCGCTTCTGAAATACCGATCTGAAAATTTTTCTTTGCATCCTGTAATGGCAGCCATGTGGACAAATTTTCAGTGCCTTCTTTGGCTTTTCAAAAGAAGAATTTCTCTCTAGGTGCAGCAAATTTTCATTTTTCGCTTAACTGTTCCTGGAACTACACATACCGCATACGAAACAATACAGTATTTTAACATTTCATCCTGATCCATAAGCCTTCTGGTTTTCTACGTGAACTATTTTGCTTACTAGGGAATGTATCCACTAAAGTCGATTTTAAAAATTACCTTTCATTAAATTTTCCTATCCACGACTCCAATTTTTTGCGCATTTTCAAGCATCTTTCTTATAAAGCCTTCATGAATGTTGGGGTAAAATTAGAGTTATGTTTAGAAAGTTACTGATCGTACACACATACATAATTTAAAATAAAAACGGTTATCGTGAAATACTTTTAGCATAGCAGGTTTGAGTGTTTTATCAAAAAGTGTCCTAACAGAAACGTTTCTCACTGTAAATGTGTTATCACAGAATATATCAAAAAGTGTTCTTCAGGTAAGGCAGAGAACTTCAGTGCTGTAGGAATGATCACTTCATCCACATGTCAACTGGAATTTTTAAACACTCAGACGAACAAGGATCCCGTGCAACAAACTATTTAGAGGCCGAATAACCATTAAGTCATCTAAAAAATAAGACGTAACTGGGCAATTCCTTTATCGCAGCTAAAGACCAAATACTTTAAATTTACCAAATCGGAAGTTGGTCTTATAAACCACAGCATGGTAGTAAACTGACTTTACCAAAATTTTAGCTAGAAAACACACTGAGATATTTGTGAAGTTTCGTCACCATCCGTGATATCACTGCGAAATGTCTGTTATGTTACTACTTAACAGAGAATTAACGAAATGGCACCACTGTTGTAACAGTGCGAAAATAAGTATTTCAGTCCTGTTCGTAACAAAGAATTTATATGACGCATCTGCTGTGACATGAAAATGAGAAAATGTTGGTTCTCCAGAAAGGACACATACCTGACTTCAGTTTCTTTTTAGGAATTTTCTTCCAATTCCTTGCGGTATGTTGCCTGCCGAAATTAGAGGTTTAGTGCCCGCAGAAACTATGTGTATTCAAGATGCAGAAGAAAAGCAAACTGCACGTCATTCAAATTTAATTGAAAAATGCGGGGGCAACGTTACAGAGAGACGAGAACAAGAAAATCGCCCATTATAAACACAGCGTAGTCATAGGTACAAACTTCGCGCTATCGAATCGAAAGTATGAGTGGCAATCAGGTTGGACAAGAACGTACACTGTGTTCTTTGAAATTAACAGACGATAGGTAAAAGCGACACAAATAATAAATAATAGAGTCGGTTATGGAGACAGCAAAGTATAAATGAGAACTAAGCAAAATAGCACTGAAGATGTAAGAGATCAGCAAGTTCAACAAACATGCACACGTATTACAGGGCAGAGCACGCTTGAACGTCGTCAAAAGTTGTTTTTCTCTTTTAAATCCATTTTCGCTCCATTTGAAAAAGGTCGGAACAAGGCCTAAATACAAAGAACTTATAGAGAAGGTTATTGTGTTTTCAGTAATTCTCTCCTATGCAATTTCGGTAATCCGGCTTGCAACGTCAATTGCGGTGGTGTTGCGCGCTTCATTTATAAAATTGCATCTCTATTACTTAACACTGATTTAGTATTGAGTCACATTATTATTTAACAAAGTTATTGAGTTTCACAGCAACTTCTGAAACCTTAAAGTTACGCATAATTCCTTGCAACTTCGTGAGAAAATGACTGTTTTTAAGAAATGACCAAACATTATGTAAATAAATATACTCAATAAGAGAAATTCTGGGTCAGTGGGGAATGTAATCAGAATAGCTTGAAAGGTGATCTCCCATCAGCCACCTGTCTTCCAAATAGACAACCTGTGGTTTCGATGTGCATATAGATCTCAGTAACTTTTACCACGCTAAACAAAGAGGACTTGTTTTTTCCCAAATAAAAATAATATCAATAAAATTTTAGTGCAAATAAGAATATGTTTTACTTCAAACTTCAATGCTCAAACGTAGTTACCATCCTTCATTATACACTGGCGTGCAAAAATTAAGGACGAGACGGTTTTTCGAATGTAACGTCGTGCAGAAGTGTTCCACATCGACTCAAATCATACCATTAGATCCCGAAGCTGTAAGAATACGGGAAAAGTGAGGAAACCTGTCCAAACAAAAAATCCGAAGGATACAAAGGCACTTTATTGAAAAGTAGCTTCGAGCACAACTGGACAGAAGACAGAAACGTCCATGTGACAGGCTGCTGCCAGGAAAAATCCAGTCTTTGGTAGGGGTTATGATCACCCCTGACTGCGTTGCAGAATTTACAACGTCCGTCCATGCTGAGGACAAGGTTGTCAAGGAGCTGTTGAAGCATCGCGGCCCATTCCTCTTGCGATGCCAATCGCAGCTGCGGAATCGTTGCTGGCTGCTGGTGACGTGCTACCAAGCGTCTCCCGAGAAGGTCCCACACGTGTTCGATTGGATTTAGGTCCGGGGACCTTGCGGGCCAATCCATGCGTTGAATAGCTTTACTCTCCAACAGCTCTGCGACAGCCACTGTACGATGAGGTGTAGCGTTGTCGTCCAATAAGAGGAACTTAGGACCCACAGTACATCTAAACACACGCACATGAGGCAGGAGAACCTCGGCACAATAGCGGACACCAGTGACTGAACTTACTTGGAAGATATGTAGGTCAGTACGGCTACCAAGCATGATACCGCCCCGAACGAGAACTCCGCCACCACCAAACCGGTCCCTTTCGATGATGTTAGAGGTGTGATTGCGTGTTCCCTGCTCTCTCCAGATGTGTATACGTCCAGAATCGCTCGTCAGACTAAATCGGCTATCATCCGTAAAGAAAACTCGACCCCAATGCTGATGTGTCCAGTTCTTGTGTTCCTGGCACCACAAAAACCGCCGTCTCCGATGAGCGAGCGTTAATGGCACACACCGTACTGGTCGTCGTGCAAATAGACCACCATTGTGCAGCCTCCTGGCCACAGTAAAACGCGATAACGGACGTCCAGTTGTTTGTTGCATGTGCCTTGCGATTTCTCCCGCTGTCAGCCGTCTGTCTCTTCTCGCCTGTAGGACAATATACCGGTCGTCCGCCGCCGTGGTTGCTCGTGAACGACCACTGCTAAACCCTCGGACAGCTTTTCCTGTCGTTTGGAATGCTCTTCAAGCTCGTGAAACGATGCTGTGAGCGATCTCGAACTCCTCGGCCACACTAGTCACACTTCGACCTTCTTCCAACTTCCCAATGACGCGACCTCGGGTAAAGTCATGCAGATGTCGTCCAGTGGATTGCCTGTTGGCCATATCACACTTTGGCAGCAACTCGACGTCGTTCAAACCGATGTACACCGTGCAATAGCTTTCACCGAATTGCTGAGCGTACACCGCCCGCGTGCTTTATACCCTTCCGACATCCCCCCCGTCATGCTGTGCATATATGCGCATTCCCTACCGTACCTGACCCTAGTCTATCTCCTGAGTGGACTTACTGTCTGTTCTGCCTGCTCGTTCCGCTGTTATGCTAATTTCTGCTCTTCGTCCTTAATTTTTGCACACCAGTATAGATTTTTCGAACTGATTTTCCAATTCGTTAAATGTTTTCCTTCTTTAGTTCCGTTAGGTGATTCTGCGAAGTGCATTTACAATGTACGTTCAATTTTAGTATTTTATTTTCTGCTTTTAGGTTACTATATAGTATTTCTGTTTTTATATATACTGAGATGCCTGTTTACCTGATGATACAGCTGCTCTCGTCACATAAATGACCTACTCCAATGCATAAGACGACATGTAAGCGCAATGTGCTGTATAAATCATGTACGTCTGTTCGCCCAGCATCAGTAAGCGTTCCATTGAGGGTCAGAATTGGTAAAAAGAGTGATCAGAGAGATTTTGAATGGGGCATGATAATTGGAGCCAGGCATTCCAGTTCGAACATCTCCCAAACGACCGTCCTCCTAGGTTTTTCATTCACAGCGGTAAAAAAGGGAATAGTGCGACGCTCAAAACCTTTCTGCAATCGGCGATCCTGTGGACAAAAACAGCCGGTGAATCAGAAGGGTCAAAGGAGACTGGAGAGAATTGGGCAAAAAACAGATAGATAATAATCACCATAATCATCCTGTCATAAATCACTGCAGAATTCAATACTGGTGTGCCGAGAGTAATATCCGAACGCACCACTTTATCGAACCATGTCGCGAATGGGCTACAACATTTAACAACCATGTCAAGTGCCGATCTTGTTTCCGTACAGCAAGAAATCGCTCATACATTTGGCTCAGGTGCACCGACATTGGGCAGTTGAGGACTGAAAAAAGGCCGCTTGTGTGTGTAGATGGACAAATCAAGGTCCTGTTTTTTTGTTGTTGTTTTTTATTGAAGGTTTAACGACCACCGTGAGCAACTCAATGGGCTATAAGCAGTCGCCCGTCCCTAATTTAGGGTCACTGGTTCCAGGGAGACGAGAGAGCCAGTGCCGTAAGACAAACAAACATCCATGTCTCACCGGGATTCAAACCCGGACCCCTTTTTAGGAAGAATGATCAGAAGCCATCGCTTAGACCGCTGCGCCACTTGGGCGGCAAATCAAGGTTCCTGCGAATGACAAGATCCAATCTGGTGCAAGAAACTTGAATAACCACTGTCTGGTATCTACAATACCTGACTGAATGACTTCATGGGCTCAAGTTCTTTGCACCATAATCATCCTGTCAGCTATCTACGACCTGATTGACAGGATAGGAATGCTGTTGGGGAGAATAATTTTCTAGAACGCATTTATGCCTCCTGATACCCATCGAAAGAAATCTGAACACCACGGCGTATCTGAATATCGTTTGCCTACCAGATTCATACTGTGAAGTTTATCCAAGAAAATGGAAACGTCCAGCAGAACAACACACTTTCTTATAAGGCTCATACTTTTTCCTTATGGCTTCAAGTACATACTGACAAGATTTCCTTTGCTTCAATGTCCTGCACAGTCCCCGAATTCAAATCGAATAAATGGAATAGGTTGTACACTTAGGGACTGCGTCTCCGTCCAATCTTCAGCGGCTGCACGACTCCATCATTTTATCATGCTGTGACATTCCTACACGACTGTACCAGAATCTGTTGTGTTCCATGGCCTGATGAATTAGGGCTATTATGCAGCAGGCTCAGGACGGCGCAAAACCCTACTAGATAGGTGTACCTAATAAACAGGTATCTCCGTGTATATTTTTATCTCTTATACAGTGTACCAGCTGACACGAAGTTTCCCAGGTCGAGGTTTGCCATATACCATATAAGCACATTGTTCAGACAACTTCCACTAAATTCAGCTTAAAGCAGTTGATTTCCAAATGAGCTGGGTTTAGGAATCAATTTTCTGTAGACAAAACAAAGCAGAGCTGAAGTTATGAAAGCAGTGTATAGCTAAAAACTCATTATTATTATTATTATTATTATTATTATTATTATTTTGTGCGGTGACGGATAGAACAATATGCAAAAAAAGAGAGAAGCAAAGCCACACCTTAGAGTTTCCAGTGCAAAAAATAATGCAATTTACATAATATATTATAAGAGTTTAATAGTGTTAAAGAATCTTAAAGAACATTAAAAAACGATGTCAACTTACCCTAAATTTGATTCTCATTTTAATCAATTTAATTTAAATTCATTCTCAGTCTCAGAGACTGACACTAAATTTGATTAAAATCTGAAACGACAGCAAAATCATTGTCTGCGTGAATTTAGCTCATGTTCATTCTTGGGTGAACATCACTTACTTCTGTAAGTATCATATTAATTCATGAAGAAAATCCATTTCTTGGAAATACTGGTGTCAAAATTTAAGCTTCCTTATTCTTGCAGTTTGATATATAACTTCGTTTTGATGCACACCTTCGCGAGGAAATGTCATTTAAAGTGTTGGGAATATTCCTTTCAGAAAGATAGCATAACGATGCTCCTGATCAAGTGACTTGGTATATATCTGTGGCAAAAGAGTGCCTTGAAACTACACCAGTTTGAAAACGAAACCGATAAATCGATGCATTTCATGTTTACGTCTTGCAAATTGTATAGCTTTTTCCAATCAAAGCAAAGTGAAGAAAGTTTGTTGTTCTTGCACGTACCATCACACGATGCACTGTTGTAATTTCAAAAGTAATATATCATAGCCAATAATCACACGCAAATACGAATCACAAAACAATAACAACTCTACTGTCAGAAACTCGCTCTCGGCAACATAATTAGTGTAATTTAGCAGTTCCAAATTCGATTTCGTAAATCAGTATCTCCAGTTCATTAATCATACGAGACCACCTGAAGACCAAAACTTTATCTTGGAGTGACTTCGTCGGAAATCAGGAAGCTACATTTCTATATAGATCGCGGCCACAAGATAAAACGGTTCAGGAGTGATGAAGAATGATCTGTCAGTTTCTCAATCACAGCCACCTCGAACATCGCAGTGGCAAACAGAGGCAGCTCACCTCTCTACACGCAGGTTCCCTAAATTGCTTTCCTGCCTTCGTTTCGTTCTTTTTCTTTAAGCTTTGCATTAAAGGGAAGCAACCGAACAATATTTTGCATACCGTATCGCTTCTGTTCCTTGGATGTTGAGACCTGAAGAAAAATGACTTGAGCGTGCTTCAGATATGATTGAAAACTTTAATTCCGGGTTGCCGGTACTTGCGAAAGAGATAAGATCTAGGAAAAATTACTTTAAATTAATTCTCAAGCAAAATGCTCTACGATTAAATTGTTATAGTATTTTGGGATTTTTTTTTCGTGTCGCAGGTTTATGGGACACGTAAGCGCTTGCAAAATAACAAAGACGTTAGAAGAAAAAGTATAGTAGTTGAGAATAAGACTCCCAGGATTTCAAAGAATGGTAAGGTTTTTGGAATTTTCTAGACTATTTGGATTTCCATCGAGAAGTGAAAACAAAAGGAAATGAAAATAAGGAAAAGAAAAATTTGTTTCCAGAAACACTTCATGAAATTCCATTTGGAGTGTCCCCATTTTGTATTGCCTTATTTTAACAAACTTGCTTTTACCTTTTCAATAACGTTGTCTTGGGTTAAACATTTTGTCTTGCTCCGCCCTTGAAACAAGTATTTTTTATTTTGTTTTGGCCTAACAACATGTTTAACTGCAAAACATTACTTAGCAGTGCCAGGATTTCCCCTTTTATTTGTTCCAGCCATTCTCAGTGATACATATATCACATACTTGTCTTACCACGGATTGTATTTTCATATTTCGGGTAATGCGTCCAAATCAACTCCACAAACTTCTTGATTATGTAAAGAAACAAAAGCTCGTTTGACTGTGTTTCCAAGTTTTTTTAAGTCCCAGAGGAAATGCATCTTTACATCTTTTGCAAACATTATCATAGGCGTCGTTCTAAGAAGCTATCAGTATATATGACTCTCTCTGCAGTTGTCCATCACATCTTAAGAAGCATAGCATCCAATAATTATATTTTGCTCGGCTGAATATTCTCACGCTCCTGTATTACCAACTCACGTATTCCTGCTTCAATAAAAATTTAGTATTTCCTACAAGATAAGTACTTTTTCGAGCATGACTACCTATAATTACTTAACAAAATTGATGAATTGCTTTCCAAGTTTCATCAAGATTTAGCAAAAATTTGTCGCGAGGCTACGTAGCATAGGTCTTGTCCTTTATTGTCAATTTTCCTTGGAAAAATTAATAATAATACAAAATTTGACATCTATTTGCAACAGCAGCTCGTAAATCTGAAAGAAGGCTTTTCTTTTTGCTTGGAAATCATCATCATCATCATTGTCAACCATTATCAATCCACTGCTGGACGAAGGTCTCCCCAAGTTTCCTCCACAACGGTCTGTCTTGTGCCAGTCTCCTCCATGTCACTCCCGCATATTTACGAATTTCATCCACCCATCTCCCATGTGGTCTTTTTCTGGGTCTTTTCCTTGCTTGGAAATATAGTCTACTATATACGACGAGTGCTAAATAAATTGTAGTGCCTCGAAAATTCGTTCTAGTTTATTTAAAGGAATGAGAAATTCATTGGTCTAAAGACACTCTTCTATTTCCTTATGTAAGCAAGTACAGCATACAAAATGAGAAATGGTATATTAATATTTTATATACTTCTCAATGGTATTAAATATACCTCTAGAAACAAGATTCTAAAACCAAACAGGATTGAACTCTGAGTCCGATTCAACATGTCGATGCAAAGCAAGTTCAAATGAGCCACGAAAGCGAATACAGTTCATAAGATGTGACAACACATGTGGCTTGTTTGCCCTATCAAAATCAGTACGTTATTCTCATGTGCAGAGGACACATCATGCTTTTGAATTTTGTCTGCCAAATGGCGAAAATCTTTCACACCAGTGGTAGACGATGAAATTTCTGAAGTAAATAATAAACATGGGAAGCAAAGCACAGAATGTTTCATGTCACATCCGCATATTAATTGATTTTGTTTTTCGAAATTGAATTTCCTGACTCGCTCAGTATATTTAATGTTTTGCTGTAAAGATCTGCCGTAGGACCACCTAGTCTTTTAATTTCCAGTTTTTTTTCCAACGAATGTGAGGAGAGCAAAAGTTTCGGCAGTAATCAACATTAATGATGAAGACAAAAATGTAGCTTCTCATATTTCGTTATTTATATTAGGATACTAAGTTATCATTGGCACTGTTCTACAGATGAAGCAGAAGAGTGGCACTGAAATAGTGCAATAACTAACGCAAGACACAGCAACGAGCGATTACGTTTTCTTTGTAACAAAACTAGAATGGGCAACGTGACAATGCGCTACAATGCTTTTCAATGAAGCTACGGCTAGCGTCCAGCGGAATGGTGAAATACGGATGCTCAAATACCCCTCTGGCAGACTGCAAGAAGTTGATATCACGGGAGGCAAAATTCAAGGTTAAATAAATACATCGCTCTTTCCACGTTCCAGAAACACGTAGCAACCGAAAAATTGTTTTCAGCCGCCGCCGTGGAATTGAATCCACGGATCTCTCGCTATCTAGCAGAGCGCGTTAGCTTTACACCACGGTGGCCAACAATCCGCGGTGCTATGTGTAATTTAAGTCAGCTTCTGACATCATAAATCTGTAAGATGGGCTCATCTACTGAGACGTCTCCATCTGGTGGGCATTAACGGCATATATATAATTATAGCAATAATCCAAAGGGCGAGATCCAAGGTGAAAATCATCTAAATAAATAAATCAATTGAATAAATAATCAATTGAATAAATAAATCAATCAGTTGAATAAATAAATCCATCACGCTTTCCAGGGATCTGTGTGGCGTGGTTGAATGTTTCCGGCGAGGTCCTGATGGAACGATGAGAGTGGGGATATTAGCTTGAGTAGCAGTTCCTTGATTTGTTTCTGCCGTATTACTCTGGAGTATCGGGACCTGTTCTTCTGTTGGAGCGTTTATGGATAGAACTATGATTCCTGAAGTGCTGTCCCTGACTGGGACCGAGCTACGTTCCTGCTGAGAAGTTGCTTTGTGAGGAATCTGGCTGTGAATGTTGCTTTTACTGCATGACGTCCTAAAGGTCACCTAGCTGTTAAGTCATACTGGTTCATCGATTGTTTTCTTGCCGTGCTATTCTGGAGTTATCTGAATATGTTCTTCTGTTGGAGGGTTTATGGATGGAACTATGATTCCTGAAGTGCTGTGTCTGGCTGGGACTGAGTTATATTTGATGGTTGGTTCTACCGCATGAACTTGTATCAAAAGAGGTTCCTGTAAAGAGATTTCCCGGATTGCAGTGCGTGAGTTATTTGTTTATTTTTAATAATTCTTAATAGTTTACTGGCTGGGAAATCTAGGGTAGGAGAGGAATTATAAAGTTGTGCATTTGTAATCGGTAATTGTTTTTTGTCCTAATTGTGTTATTGTCAGACTCCACTGTAGCGTGACTTGATAGTGAGAACTTGATAAATAGTATGTTGAAAATATTAAGTGCTTACCGAATTGAGTTCTGTTGGGTGAATTGTGCTATTATGTGGATGTATCTAACTTGATTATTGCCTAGTTACGTGCAAATTGCTAATCATCACTTGATAGATGGTAAAGATGTTACGTGCTTGCTGAGTTGAGTTCCGCAATAATGTTCAAATTTTTGCCTAATTTATAATGTTGAAATATTCTGAATTAATACTTATTATAATGCTGAAAATATGCTGAATTAATACTTGATTATATAAAAATTACAAATCTTATTTTGGTGTATTGGTAATTTTGAGTTGGTTGTTTGAGGAGGAAGAGCCTGTCTAACCGCATCCTACGTCCTAGCCTGACTCGAATCCTAAAGGACAGGTGAAAGCCGAGATCTTAGCCGGGCAAAGTAACCTCATTCGGGAGAGGGTATAGCAGCGTTGCAAACTTTATTTGCTATGGATCTGTTATTACACATCCTTATTGACACAGAATAAATCAACTATTCGTGCAGCAAAACGCTCTTATTGTTTTAAGGTGACATTTCCATGCCCTTCCATTAGCTTTGTATGGATGATACTTCCCGACAAAATCTGTGCACACTTATTCTATATGAAAGCTCTTACCTCCTACTTACACCACATCTCCAATTCACAAACTTAGAACACCGTGTTAGTTACAGTTCATGCTGTAGCGTTTAGTGTTGTCGTCTTTCTATGCTATTCCGTTAAAACCTCTATGCGCATAGCCGACATCTTGCCACGACGAGTGCCACGAATGTAAAAGCTGGTTGTACGTATCTCCTTTTTGATGCAGTTCTCAGAAAAGTAAGTGCATACTGAATATTCCTTGTATATCAGCGAACGGAAGCTAAAATAACGTTCAAGTTTCATCTGTGGTAAGCTTATTCAAACTCCAGAAAATTGTAAAAGTTATTTTTTTACAAAATTACTTTGCTAGGTGTTGCATGATCAGAAGTCTTACAAAAATGAAAAAAATCAATCTAGTGTTTCACAAAATCCCACTTATAATATACACTTCATCATATTGGATCCAAAAATTTGCTCAAATGTATTTCTTTAGTTAAGTTTCTTTTAGTTCACAGGTATATCAAAACAAATTTGAACAGAAAATAGTACAATTCTTGTATGGGTCTTTTCCAAAGTTCAAGCGTGCACATGCCTGTGCAATTTTACCCAGTGTTCAGCTGTGTGTGTGTGTGTGTGTGTGTGTGTGTGTGTGTGCAAGAGCCTGAGGATATCACCAGAAACCTTTAAGCATCAGTATTTTTGAGATATTCACACGTATTTAATTTTTAGATATGTTCCAAATAAATCCTCGAGATTTTCTGAGCTTCCATTTGTGCAGTTTTTATTCAAGGTACTTGTTGCTCCTTTTAAATTGTTTTTATTCCATTTTTCTTCATGACTTTCGTTTTTCTCTACTCATGGCAAATTTTTAACTCTTTTTTTTTATTAATCGTTTATTTTGATTTATTGACTACTTGATGTTTTATTTTGATTTATTTATTTTATAGTCATTAACATTTTCAGCGTCCTCTCATTTTCATGTTGTGTTCTCACATTTATTTTCTCTCCCCCTCTCTCTCGCTCTGTACTTTTATTTTGTTTTCTCTTGCTTGTTTTCTTTTGTAAATTTCGTTCCTAAGCTGTTTTCATTGTTTGTTTCTAAATGTCTCTTAGGATTTAAATTTAACTTCTGTGAAGTTATGCCATACAATTTCATCTCGTGATATTTCCATTTACTTTTACTTTTACGCTTGCATATTACTTTTCCTGTTATAGTTAATCATATAGGGGGAAAATAGGAATAACACTTCTTGTGCTAACTGTACATGCAAAAGAAAAAAATCGCAAAGGGCTTTTATTTTGTTTTCCATATGGTTCTCACAGATCATGAAACGTGACCAAATTTACACTTCATTCCCATTTCTAAAACAAAAGTAGGAACTTTGTTTGTATGCATAAAACAAAAGCTCAGTTCGTGTAGCACAGTAGAAAAAGAATCAAACCAGTGAGTGGACGAAAAACCAAAAGGAAAGCCTCATCTACCGTAAAACGTACTTGATTACGTTTTCTGAAAACAAGGAAGAGAAAGACCTTCGACTGGGTCGAGGTTAATTTGCGCAGAAGGAAATTTTTCTAGCTGAATGAAAGTGATTGTGTCCTTCTTTTCGACTTCTTTATCCCCACATCCCGGAAATGAGTTCCAGAGATCAAACAGCACTTTCTAATTGGATGCGAGTGTCGGAAATGACGTCGGTGTGCTCCTACCACACCAGGCGTTAAACATAGATGAGTGAAAACACGAACTTCATTTTGCCTTCCTTTGTCGTCGGTGCATTAAAAGTACCAGAAGCTCACAATTAAGAGCAGCACGGTATTTCTGCCCCTCGAACCTTCCCCTTCACAAGCTCTTTGTTCGCAAAAACGCTACCTGAGTCGAAACACGAACTCCATTTTGTTCGCTCTTTGTCGCCGGTACATTAAAAGGACTAATACATTAAAAGAAGCTTGCGATTAAGCATAATACTGTATCTAGGTACCCCCCCCCCTTCACCCTGCATAATTAATGCCCACATGTTTCTCTTTAAAAAGTTATCTTTTGGCTTGCCAAAATGGCTCACAAAATATCTAAGGAAACAGCCTGCTTGTTTCTTCTGTTAACTAGCACACATGGGAAAAATGCCAATTGCGAACCACCTGTTCTTTCTTCTATACTTTCCATTTTCTTTTTTCCGATTGATGTTCTTTTTGTTTTATCCAAGGAGTGCATTTGTATCAAGAAAGTCATTTGTATTATTTCCATGATTTTTGGCTGACGCTCCCACAAAAGACTATGTTGACGGACCAATCTCCTCGCGGACTCAAATTTTAGTAATCGACCACTACATACAAACTTGATAAAAAAAAACTGCTCAAGTAGATAATGCTTTCCGAATAACCACAGTTTACGAGTATCAGTGGATCCCGTTGAATTTTCTTATTTTGCATTGAGATTGAAAGTAAAAAGATATGCTGATTTCGTATCAGCATCCACGACCTCTGTCCCCAGGTGTTTGAAGTTGCAAAAACATACACTGACGAAGCAAATTATTAGGAACACTTAATAACAATTAAACACTTGCCATTTTTGCCTACGTACGCAACTATAGCCTTGAGATGGCTTCAAAAACAGCTCACTGCAAAGGATTCAGATTTGTACGAAACGTAAATAGCTACAGTATGGGAAAGACTCGTGATACAAGAGACTTAGAACGATACATAATACTGGAGGCTAGACAGGCAAATGAAAGCATCTCAGAAGTGATAAAGCTTCTCGGCTATGCAAGAACAACTGTATCGAGAGTGTACAATGAGTGGAACACGAACAACAGAAGATTCAGTCAGATATTTTCTTCTGGGCGAAAACGATGGTCGGTGTGTTCGAGAGCAACAGCGGCTGAAGAGATGTAACAGATGAGCTCCATTACATCAAGTAACCGCGCTGTGGTAGAGCGCTATCGAGCGGACAATTTCACCATATATAGCCCTCCGCTCAATAGCGAATGGGCTATAACTGCACACGTTCCTCATCAAACAAAGATATTCGCTTATGTTCCTGGTCCACGTTAAATGTCTGTATTAATAATGCACACGTTCCTTTCGTGTACCACTCGTCTCTGCGGAAAACCGACAAATTCGTCTACAGTAAGCGCGGAAGAACCAAATCTAGGCCCTTGATGACTAGAGAAACATTGTTTTATCAAATGAATAATATTTTCTGTTCATGAACGCTAACGGACGGGCCATAATATGGAATGAACAGCGCAAATCGATGTATCACAGCTTCCTTGCGTTAACTGTACAAGCTGGCGGATGCGGTGTAATAGTCTGGTGTCTGTTTTCACGGCAGGTATTGGGTTATCCTTAATACCTTTGGAACAGCATTTGGATTCCATGAGATAACTTAACATTACTACTTACCAGGCACACTAGTACATATGCATATTATTTTATGATAGAGAGGGCAACTTCCACCGGAATAATGTGCCATGCCATAAGGCTCGGATCGTGACTCAGTGGTTCCAAGAACATGACCGGGACTTCAAAGTGCTAAAATGGCTCCCAAAGTACCCGTGTCTTAACCTAATTGAATACCTGTGAAGGGATTTTGGGAGATCCATTCGTAACAGAGATCCTCCTCCAGCTAACATTCGGCAATTGGCGGACGCTGTCACATCCGCTTGGCTGAACGTATTAGTAGAACGATATCAGTACCTCCTTAAATATATGCCAGCTCACATCCCGGCTGTTTTGAAGGAGAACCTTATTAAGTAGGTGTTCCTAATAATTTGCTACTTCAGTAGAGATTGGAGTCATAAAATGAGCGATCTGTAATTGATGTCGTTGCGGAAAGGATGTCTGATCACAGAACGCCTCTCAAGATCCAAAAATAGTCTGCGTCCTAGTTTTAATTCTTAATTACACTGTACGCTACATAGTACGGTCACACACACACACACGCTCGTATTGTTCCAAACACCGATGAATGGTAAAACATAATGTACTTTTGTTATTGGTGTATGTTTTCTGGCATGTGTAGATACGGTACTTCAGTCGACTTCAAAAAGGCGGCTTGGAGAAATACTTTTTTAATAGGTAAAGACACAACATACATTGTCTGCCGTATAATTTCAGCCTTTCCTTTTCATGCGGATGCGGTAATGCACGTTTGTTTTCGTTACAGTGAGACTGCTTTCAGGAAAGAAAATGAATAAAAATACCTTATAAGGACAATCATTCCCAATATTTGTTTTGCGCCTTCCAGATTCCCTTACTGTCGAGTTCTCGTGGGTAATTTTTGGCATAAATATTTTGTAAATACCAGGATACCTCTGTTCCCTGAAGATACATTGGAGAAATAATATGAATAAGAACTTATCATTCTTCTCAACACAACATTTTCCCATTCCATTTAATAAAATCGTATGATTTAGAAATTACATGTTTCTGAAATATTCTGAATGTGAGGTTTTTCCTCAAGGAGCGGACAAAACTTTTTTCACATACAAGACTCCGGTTACGTATACATTCTGACATCAGAATGTTCTGCAGCGCTTTACGGAAAGATAGATGCACTGCACTTACTCGAGTATCTGTTGGACGGTTCTAGACCATCCTACAGGTGCTGGAGAGAAAATTCTGGCTTCAGGAAGCCAGACGGCTCAGTTCTTCTGGAAGGGTTACATAGACTGAAGACATTCGTTTTGCCTAAGATTAATGTGTATGTTTATTCCCGGCACTGCCCTTACCGTAAAATGGCATCAGTAAGACATGTAACGTACCAGGAGATGTGACGTACCTGCCAGAAGGACGCATACGACATAAAGGCAGATAGGAATCAGAATAAAACGTCCGCGTAGCTCAATTGGTAGAGTGACTAATTCCGGAATGAGGGGACCCGGGTTCGAATCCTGGCGCGGACAAAAATGACGGAGAAATTTACTTCGTTATAATGGCGCCCGAACTATCCGGATGACCCGACCGTTCAAAATCTCTCATTGGTGTGATGTTATTTCCACACCGCGAGATAGGAAAAATAGGAGAATCCCTTCTCCAGCACTTCAAAAAAAAAAAATAAATAAAAAAAAATAAGGGGGAGATGATGTAACGTACCAGGAGATGTGACGTACCTGCCAGAAGGACGCACACGACATAAAGGCAGTTGGAATCAGAATAAAACGTCCGCGTAGCTCAATTGGTAGAGTGACTTATTCCGGAATGAGGGGATCCGGGTTCGAATCCTGGCGTGGACAGAAATGACGGAGAAATTTACTTCGTTATAGACATGCCCTATTAAGTGTGCTTAAGATCATAGTACATTGGATAGCTATCATTCACTTAGATTTCTCAGTACCGCTTAGAAAAATTTTATTGTCTTCGCTTTTAGAATGTTCAATTCTTCTTCTTAGCCTGTTGACGCATAGGCCTTCCCCAGTCTTTTACAATTTACTCGATCCTTAACCTCAGTCCACCATTTAGCACCTCTAAATTTCTGAAGGCCATCTCCCCACCTTGTTCTCTTAGAGCACTCATCTCTTTTCATCTCTCAGTTACCATTCTGTTATTAATCGCGTCCATCTTTCATCTTTCAGTTTTTCAACAAGTTCAGCCCATCTCCACTTTGATTCTTTTATTATTTTTATATCTATTATTCCTGTTCTTTATCATACAAGTTCATTTCTAACTCTATCTCTTCTTGTTATTCCCAACATTCTCCTCTCTAACTTTCTTACCGATACTCTTATTTTTTCACATTTTCGTTCTGTGACACTCCACGCTTCACTTCCATAAGAAAATACAGGGTTAATACATGCATTGAAGATTGTTCTTTTTAAACACAAAGTGTTCAATTACAGCAGCTAAAATTGCGATAGGTAAGGAGAACAAAAATGGGGTTCTCCGAGTTGATAAAAACACCATGCAGTAATTTCTGAAATGCTTAACATGGTCTGTTTGTTGACTCCCTTCAGTAATTGAAAGCTAGGTGTTTCTAGATGATCTAGTCAGACTGTGCAAATGGGCTGTACCACGCATATTGGTAACACATATTCCTATGAACACTGGGCCTGAAACAATTTTCTTCGCAGTTACAGCACTTGGTCAGCGTGAAGATAATGAGTTACGTGCAGTTAATTAGTTTTTATGTCAGTTATTGCAGCACACTGTAAGTTGTTTTTTTTTTTGTGGAGGGAAGTTAACGACCACTGTCAGCAACTTTAAGGGCTGTAAACAGTCTCCCGTTTCAAATTTCGGGCCACTGGTTCCAGTGAAGGACCATAGGACAAGCAGATCCCCCATGCCTCATCTGGGACTCGAACCTGGGCTCACTTGGAACGATCAGAAGACAGAGCTTAGAGCACTGTGCCCCCGTGACGGCGGATGAAAACATTCATGTGCCTTGTGACGTATATCTCTATTCTAACTTTCCATTTGGAGTTTCTTTCTCTTGCGTAAATTTTGTTACCTCTCAAGTATAATTTCAGTCTGAACCCCACATCAGACCATTCAAGTTCCTCAATATATTTTGGCAAAAACTGTTTGTAAGTCACGGTTGTAAACAAAGATTCGCACCCTATGTGGAAACGGTGTGTGCGAGTGAGACGAGGTATTGGTTCTGGTTAAACCGCATGTCTATGTTACTTCGTTTACGAATGTTACACATTTTACTGATGTGGTATAAGTCTTCGGGATGTTAAAAGGTTGTTCTGCTAATTGTTCGTGAGAGCAACTTCTGCTCCAGTTGTCTTGGAAGGCAAGCTGAAAATAGCATGCTGTCAACGAATAAGCACGTAGCTATAATTCTTGGCTTTGGTACCTTGTGTCCTTTAGATATTTATTTCAGTGCTAATTTTGAGGTTAAAGTGACTATCAATATATATGCAAGTGATAGTTAAGAATAATGTAAAAAAATGTAGTCAACATAGGAGAGAGTGTTCGAAATGGATTTCATGAGCAGTGACACATGCATCTCAGCGTCTTCTCGTCGATAGTGGAACACATTCGAAAAGTTTCTGAGCGTTTTGAATTCTTTGAAAACTATCGATGATCCGTTCCCTGAGAGCTTGTGTATTAGGAACTGGGGTTGCTTAAATATCAGCCTTTAGGTGTCCCCGTAAGAAGAAATCCAATGGATTTAAATCTAGAGAATTGGCCTGGCGTGTAGGTGGTCCGCATCTACCGACAGAACGCGCAGGGTTCCTACGATTAAGATGTTCTAGAGCAGTGAAGCTAGAATGTGCTAAAGTTACAGCCTTATCCTGAAGGAACCATATCCGACGGCGTGTGGCTAATGGAACTTTTTCCAGCAATACAGGTAGTTCCGCTTCCAAGAAATGTTTGTGTCGCTGAGTCTTGGTGACAGGAAAAATAGACAGATCAGGTAGTCATCAACAACGCCAGCTCAGATATTCTCATGACACCCCTGCTGATACCGAGACATGAGGGTTTTCCCGTGACCAGTGGTGACTGTTATGGAAATTCCCAATGCATTGTCGTGTAATTACAATTAATCGGTGGAAATGACACAATTGAGAAAACCGGGTCCATGCACTTCTGGAAAAACACACCACATAAATGATGATTAGCTGATGGTAGGACCTGCATTCACTACACGTGATATGGATTGATTTGTTCCTGACGACAAATTCGCAATGCAGTTGAACGTGAAACCCAACGTCTGCTGATTCTGTTCTCGTGCTAGTTCCGAGATCATCCTTGACCATGCGCAGCACCTGTTCTTTTAAAGCAGGTGTCCGGATGCGTCTGGATCGCCCCTAACCTGCAGTAAGAGGAAGAGATCCTGTCCCCAGTTGACGCTGATGAAGGGTAAAAGACTCGATTTGACGGACTTTGAACGTAAAATAATCTTTAGGGTGAAATGAGGGTATAAATGTGGGTAAAAACTCATTCTGATTCTACAGCTCTTTCACGATTAATTAATCGTAGGACACACTTTCCTCTTTCGGATGCAGCCAGAGTTAATTCCACTCATGTCACGAAGAGTGCGACTTTGCTTGCTGAAAGCCTGCATATTTCTAAAAATGCTACGGTGAGTTGCAATGATGATTTACTTAAGTTTATTCCTCCACCTTGGAGATTCTTGTTTGGATGTGCCTTAGTGGAATCAAAATATTACCAAACTTCATAGTTTTAAAATTTACCTGTGATTAATGTGGACTGACCAATTGTGAATTCGATGTTTCTACGCATGTTCCAATGTCATTCATTATTGACTACGGTTTGTATATATAGAGTATAATTTCTCCTGTAAATTGTTTTTAAGGGTTTAACATTTCATGTGTTTTTAACCGTAACCTGAGGATGTGCCAGATGCTCACATGAAACACCTTGTTGTTTTAATCAGCGTTTTGTTAAATTAAAGTTTTGACCATCCACTTTGATTTGCAATTGTGTCTGAATTTATATCGTAGATTCCTCATGTTATTATATATCAGGAGACGGCATTTCCTGTTATATAGTAAGATGAGGAATCTGTGATATAAATTTCACTAGAGTAGCGCGATTCTTTTTTAGTGTTGCAATTTTAACAAATAATAGTGTACATGCGCGGATGGATTTGCAACTGAAAAAAAAAACAGTCAGCAGTTTCGTACGAACTGGGAGAGGGGTATTCAAAGTCACCATGTATCCTCTCCTGTGTTTAGGGGTCCTCAAAACGATACCAGATTTAGATCATTCCGCCCATCACAAGTCATCCTGAAGAAGACGTTTACGAAAAGTTTTGAATTCTAAAAAACAAGGGTAAGCAGTACTTCAACATCATTATGGATGATTTCAACACGCAAATAGGGCAACAGCAACAAAATGAAACTTCGGCAGGTAAATTCGGCCATGGCACCCGAAACCAGCGTGGAAATGCTCTTGTAGAGTTTGTGAAGGCACAAAAGTTTTTCATTATGAACTGTATTTTTAAGAAAATGCTGTATAAGAAATGACTGTAGAGGCAAACAAATGGCGATGACAACTGAAATTGATTTTGTTATTTGCAACAAGAGATTGGCATCGAAGACAAAATGTCTCGTTTGAACCTGTTTTTAATTAATTTAACACGGAAGTTACCATAAAGTGGGGAGACAGTAAGATACAGCGAAACAAAACTTTTGAACTACGCAAGCTCAAAAATCAAACGTAAAGTGTTAACATGATAAATCTTAAAAAAGTCATAAAACTTTCAAATTGGAAAAGAGAAAGAGATTCTTTGTACTAGCAGTCAACAGAAGAAGTACACATCTATGAAGTTCAGAAAAATTACGAAGGCAATTATGAAAACAAAGGCAAAAAACAATTGGTGCTAAGAACAAAAAACGACTCTAAGAAAATATCGGAATAACCAAAAATGATGACGAAAAATGAAAGGAGCTGAAGACAAATTAAGAAAATGTGCTTCCAAAGTGGAATACATAGAACAATACAAGACAGTGCAAAAATTTTAACTGAAGCCATTCAGATAATTCAGTTGTGAACTAGTGAGAAAAGAGCAATGTTGAACAACCAAAGCCTGAAAAAAACAAAGGGCTCTTTCAGTAAAAGAAGAAAGAAAATTATGGCACTTAGACAGGAAGACAGTAACAAGAAATAGAAGCGAAATGTTTTGAGGAGAATATAGTTCAACACGAAACTATATAAATGGAAGATTCGACAATTATCAGCATAAAAAAATATACAGGCTCTAAAAGTTCGCCTGGCTCTCCCAGCAGGAATTGTCCTTGCCCCTAAGAACGTGTAACAGTAAAGAGCTCCAGGAAAAGCTGAAATTACAGTGTACATTGTACAGAAAGCCGATGAGGTAATATAAATTACATTCTCCTACGTTTCCACCAGATGCTTCAATAAAGGGAATATTTCTAATGACTACTACGTAAAAAAAGAGGAAAGAGGTTTTCTCGGAACTGGACACCCATCAGCCTCATATCAGTTGCATACAAAATCTTCACTAGGGTACTGTCACATCCCTTGAAGGAAATACTAGACATGGCTAAACCAAGAGAATAAAGTGGATTCAGAAGTGTCTACAGCACTATATGTAGATTATATTCATGTACTTAGAGAACTAACTGAAAGAGTGAATGAATATAACCTTCCACTGTGCAGAGCTTTAATGGACTATGAAAATGTTGTACCATTCGATTCCGTGAAACCATCAGTACTTTTAACGTCTTTAAATGCTGAGGTATTGAATATGTACATATTAATGTACCCTGCTGGCGATTAAAAATGCAACACCAGGAAGATCGCATTCCAAAGACTCGAAAGTTGGCAAAAGGGCAGAACACGGGCGCACATGTAAATGATTAACCGGGCAGTACATATGAAAATCATGTGGGACAATAACGCCGACTGGAAGTCATATAAGAAGAGTGAACAAGGAGCCGGTGTTTAAGTCATATAAGAAGAGTGAACGAGGAGCCTAGGGTACTGTCACATCCCTTGAAGGAAATACACTAGACATGGCTAAACCAAGAGAATAAAGTGGATTCAGAAGTGTCTACAGCACTATATGTAGATTATATTCATGTACTTAGAGAACTAACTGGAAGAGTGAATGAATATGACCTTCCACTGTGTAGAGCTTAAATGGACTATCAAAATGTTGTACCATTCGATTCCGTGAAACCATCAGTACTTTTAACGTCTTTAAATGCTGAGGTATTGAATATGTACATATTAATGTACCCTGCTGGCGATTAAAAATACAACACCAGGAAGATCGCATTCCAAGGACTCGAAAGTTGGCAAAAGGGCAGTACACAGCGCACATTTAAATGATTAACCGGGCAGCACATATGAAAATCATGTGGGACAATAACGCCGGCTGGAAGTCATATAAGAAGAGTGAACAAGGAGCCGGTGTTAAGCACTCGAATTGTGTTTGCTCGACGTTCCTGGCCATAAACAGGTTTCCGAAGAATTCCGCTTCAGTTTGCAGCACGCCCCACCGAAGACAACGGCAGCCCTACCAGCAGGTTTCCTACTTCGATCGCGAGAGAATTATGTCATATCGGGGTTGCGGATTGTCACTACGAGACATCGGTGCTCGTGTGGGACGGCATGCGGTCACAGTGGTGGAGAACATTGCGTTAGCGGTTAGCGGAGGAACGAACACGACGGCGTGTGGGATCTCAACGTCCCCGTCACACCACCGAACGAGAGAACCGACATCTGGTGCGCATTACTCTGGCGGATCGCACAGCCACATCGATCACCGTAGCTCAACCTATCGGGTGTGTGGCATAACACCCACTCTCCACACGAACGGTTCGACGTCGTCTGCAGAAGCGGGGGCATTTTTTACACCGCGCACATTGATTTGACTACCTTAGACTGCACAAACCCGGCGTCTGCGACTGTAATGGGGCCAAAAACGTCTTGCATGAAGGAGTGAATAGCAAGGCATCGTATTTTCTAATGACTCCCGCTTCAGTTTGCAGCACCATGATGGACCAATTCGTGTCTGGCGGTACAACGTGGACCGGCTCAGTGCGTCCTGTGTTATGCTGCGCCATATCTGCCCGGCACTCGGCGTTGTGGTATGAGAACCATTGGATTCCACTACCGCTCGCGCCTCGTCCGCATTACCGGTACGTTGAACAGCAATCGTTACATCATTGAGGTGTTGGAGCCTGTTGTTGTACCATATCTTCAGGGACTGTCAGGTGCCCTTTACCAACAGCGTAATGCCCGACCGCATATATCCCGCAACGTCCAAGACTTCCTGGATCGCCACCATGTACCATGCCATCGTTGCCCCGCGCGATCCCCGGATATGCCGCCTATTCAACACGTGTGGTCCATGATCGCCGGACGACTGGAACGTCAGCGACCACCTCCGTCTACAATGGAGGAACTATGGCATCATATCGATGTTGCGTGTACGGACAATCCTGAAGCACACATCCAACATTTCTTTCTCTCGATGGTGGGCCAGAAACTGCAATTGCCGCCCATGGCGGCTACACCAGATACTGATTGCTATGTGTTCCCCTCGTCTCACCGAGCTGTATTTGCAATCGACTCATCCTTGTATCATCTGCTTTCTGTACAATAAATATGGCTTTAATATCTCCTGTCTTTCGTGGTGTTGCATTTTTAATGGCCAGCAGTATAATTCATAACATCTATGACAAAGCAAATACAAAGATTCGACTGTTTGCGGACATAGCACTTATGACAGATGACAAGGTGACACCATATCTCTCAAACTCCTCAATTCCACATTCCAGAATGTCTTTAAATTATCCAACTAGGAAGACCAAAGGGCAGAGATTAACGGAGATTATTTAATATACCGTCTCGTTTTGTTCCCAACGTAGTAATTTTGTAAGATTCCTTTAGTGTTACAGAGTATGATACAGAAACTCCCTGACCAGAACAAAGAAGTAGGATTAAAAACGAACTTACAGAAGATAAAATTGATGCACGATGCGTGGCTTATATTATTATTTCAACTTTGCTTTATTTTTCTCTATCTTATGCATATTTTGCTTTTTCCTCGTTTACAATTTTTCGTACTGGACGTCATGTCTAAACTCCAGATAGTTTCTACTCTTTAGGAAGCACTGGCAGCAGGTCAAAGATAAACACGATAGATATAGTCTCCAAGGACTGTACAAGATTTGATGAGAGCGAAAGTTCCTATGTTTGTTTAATAATCTAGTTAGTTGCTCGAAATAGTACGTGTGTTCTGTCAAAGTATATTGTCGTTCTATCACCAGTATGTACTTCAACGAAAGCTAGAATGATCTATAAGTTAACCTTTTCCCAGCGCATTTCTTCAGTATTTTCAATTCTGAGCCGTTAAGTGAAGTAATAACTTAGTTTTAAGCATTTTAAGTTTTTATAATTTACTAAATTTTAACCCTCAAACGCTATAAACACTTTTACAAGAGCCGAAGATAGAGGTTGATGGAGCAAATCTGAAAGTGACCAATGCAGAAACAAAAATCATGCGCGGGCCAGATCGAAGAAAAAATTAATAGGCGTATAAAACTTGATTCACTCAAAAGCATTTGAAAAAAAAAGCACAAATTCCAACAGCAATTTGCCATTATGTCTTAAAAAAACTGTTTTATCAATTCATCCTTCCAGTTCCTTCTTATGAGTTAAAGACATGGTCCTTTGCTAAAAAACGACTTTCAGAGATAGCAAACGACTGAAGGGAGTCCGGAGATATGCACACTTGGTGTAGCCAGGAAATATAGGAAGAGGAAATGATGGATCAGAAAAATCACAAGAGTTGAGGACATCATGATTAAAGTAATGACACTCGAGTGGCAATGGCCTGCATAAATTACTGGAAAAACTGAGCAGGGTTAGACAACGGCAATATTAGACAGGACCCCAACGGACGAAACGAAAGCCCAAGAGATTGAAAAAAAAAAAACAGAACACCACATGAGAGATTTGTTTGTGGATGAAATTCGAAAACATGTCGGAGTGATATGGCAGAGAATGGCTGAGGAGACAAAGTTGTGGGAAAAACCTTGGTAGACCTTCAGAAGTGGATTGAAAATGGTATATACATCGAAGTGCCAAAAAAACTGGGATACCTCTCTAATACCGCGTTAGTCCTCCTCCCGATCAGGTAACGGCAGCAACACGACGAAGTGTGGACTCTACGAGCTCTCTGTAGTACTGTGGGGACAGGGCACATCATGCTTCCTGAAGAGCGTCCTACAATTCCGTAATATTCGCCGGTGGAAAAACACCTACCTTCTTTCACAACATTTTTTTGAAAGCAACTTTTTTCAATGGGAGTTTATCATGAAGCATAAAGATTGTAATGTGCGTAGTAGAACTATTGCCAGGTTTATTTTCCTATTTTACGGAGATTCTCCAAAAGGAGCCTTTTATCCCTTGATAAATGGTCGATGGAATAAATTTCTAGGAATCTGTGCTCAGAAAATTAATTCCAAATTCTAGATGTAACAGAAATGAATGAATCAGCAAAAACATTAATGCGATCCTTATTCAAATGAAAAGTAGTTGGCTGATGGATGATCGAACTTCTCGTAGCAGGACATAAAAACTGGTACTATGAAACAGCACGACTGCTTCACAGTTATGTTTCTTCATAGTACCGGTTTTAAAACTGTAGTTATAAGATAACTGTTAAGCTTATTACAGAGAGGTCTAACAAGGTCTTACTCAGAGTTTAAAAATTCACTGTTACTTTATTACACTCGTTGTATACATATGATTTACTTTGAAATTGTTAGAAATTCTGGAGAGTTGTTCAGAACAATAGGTAGGTGGTACGGTTTATTAAAGCTTCGGGAAGGGAATTGAAAATCAGTCAGTTGAAGGTGGGTTTTACGCGTGGTCAAAGGAGGCGTACTTCTAGTGTAAATCTTATCAAAAGTATGTGGAGACGCGGCGGCGTAACTATCCCGTAATTGTTTGGCTCCAAGGCGCACTGCACCAATTGTACATCGATTTCGTGACACTAGTTCTGTGTACCACCGGCAGCTAAGCGGGAAATCTCAGATAATCCCGCCGGATTTCATCGAGGATGTCGAGAAGCAAATATGATATTATATCTTAATCTCGATAGAATTGTCACCACAAATCGGAGTGTCACGTGAATCCGTATCAGTGGCGTGTATTCGAGGCTAACTGCGAAGCCCGGAGAATGCACAAATAAAAGTCAATTAGATATACTCGAATAAAAGTCAGTTATCAACGGTATTAACCTATGTCGATGTTTTCGCTGCGAAAAACAATACATTTGCTGATTCGTTTCTTTTGACTAAAAGAATCAGTCTGGCGATCAAAGACCAACGGGCCTCATATTGTTTTTTGTTTTTTTTATTGAGCTGTTTGCGTTACCATGACACTGTCATGGTAACGCAAACAGCTCTATCAGTCTTTGCCTGCGGTCGTCGCTGTGTAACTTGAAGACTTTGGATACTTTCGCCGGCTAGCGTTTTCATGACAACATGAAGGAGCAGGTGAAGTGTGAATGGGCCACTGCTTTAGGAAACGGTTCGCTCAGAAAAGAGAAGACTGCTTTAGTCGCTCGCATGCTCCCGCTCGTAACAGTCCGTGTTTCGCGAGAGTTGTTTCAGTCAAAAATTGAAATCAGTGATATTACATCTAAAATTCGTAGCTTTGTTGGATTTGAATTGTTTTGATAAATTTGTAAAAGCTTTCCTGATCATCCACACTAGCGTGCAAAAATTAAGGACGAGACAGTTTTTCGAATGTCACGTCGTGCAGAAGTGCTCCACATCGACTCAAATCATACCATAAGCTCCCGAAGATGTAAGAATATGGGACAAGTGAGAAAAACCGTCCAAACAAGGAATCCAAAGGATACAAAAGCACTTTATTGAAAAGGTAGCTTCGAGCACAACTGGACAGAAGACAGAAACGTCCATGTGACAGGCGACTGCCAAGAAAAATCCAGTCTTTAGTAGGAGATATGACCACCCCTGACTGCGTTGCAGGATTTACAACGTCTGTCCATGCTGAGGACAAGGTTGTCAAGGAGCTGTTGAGGCATCGCGGCCCCGTTCCTCTTGTAGCACCAATCGCAGCTGCGGAATCGTTGTTGGCGGCTGGTGAGGAGCCGCCAAGCGTCTCCCGAGAAGGTCCCACACGCGTTCGATGGAATTTAGGTCCGGGGACCTTGCGGGCCAATCCATTCGTTGAATATCTTTACTCTCCAACAGCTCTGTGACAGCCACTGTACGTTGTCGTCCATGAAGAGGAACTCAGGACCCACAGTACCTCTAAACAGACGCACGTGAGGCAGGAGAACCTCGGTACAATAGCGGACACCAGTGAGTGAACCTCCTTGGAAGATGTGTAGGTCAATACGGCTATCAAGAAAGGTACCGCCACAAATGAGATCTCCGCCACCTCCAAACCGGTCCCTTTCGATGATGTTAGAGGCGTGATTGCGTGTTCCCTGCTCTCTCCAGATGTGTATACGTCCAGAATCGCTCGCCAGACTAAATCGGCTCTCATCCGTAAAGAGAACTCGACCGCATTGCTGATGTGTTCAGTTCTTGTGTTCCTGGTACCACAGAAACCGCCGTCTCCGATGAGCAGGTGTTAATATCACACACCGTACTGGTCGTCATGCAAATAGACCACCTTTGTGCAGCCTCCTGGCCACGGTAAAACGCGATAACGGACGTCCAGTTGTCTGTTGCATGTGTCTTGCGATTTATCCCGCTGTCTGCCGTCTGTCGCTTCTCGCCTGTAGGACAATATACCGGTCGTCCGCCGCCGTGGTTGCTCGTGGACGACCACTGCTAAACTCTCGGACAGCTTTTCCTCTCGTTTGAAATGCTCTCCAAGCTCGTGGAACGATGCTGTGAGCGATCCCGAACTCCTCGGCCACACTAGTCACACTTCGACCTTCTTCCAACTTCCCAATGACGCGACCGCGGGTAAAGTCATTCAGATGTCGTCTACTGGATTGCCTGTTGACCATATCACACGGTGGCATCAACTCGACGTCGTTCAAACCGATGTACACCGTGCAATATGCTGAGCGTACACCGCCCGTTGTGCTTTATACCCTTCCGACACTTCCCCTCCCCCTATGTCATGCTGCATATATACACATGCCCTACCGTACCGGACCGTAGTCTATCTCCTGAGTGGTCTTTCGGTACGTTCTGCCTGCTCGTTCCGCTGTTATGCTAATTTCTCCTCTTCGTCCTTAATTTTTGCACACCAGTGTACTTTCAGAACTTAAGGAAACCTATGCTTCAAATTTTGATACAGTTCGACTCAAAAATGAACTCTGCGAAGGTGTTTATTTTTCCCTTCGTGAATACAAAAAGAAATTAGTAAGAGACATTACTTGTTTAATGAAATTGAATAAATTGAACATTGTGTTTATTGAGGTGTAAAAATTAGCAGTTCTAATATTAAAGTTTTCATCAGCAACTGCAACTGCCGAAAGAAGTTTTTCTGCAGTAAAAAGAATTAAGACATATCTTAGGACCACACAAGGGCATGTACACTTGAGCACAGGGACGGTATGAGACAATCAAAGCAGGCCGGGAATGTTAGTCTTGCAGTCCTTTACGAAAACACACATATCTACAGGGGAATACGTCATGCATTCCTTCATAAAAAAATTTTCCTTTTTTTCCTGGACGAAGTAAAAGTTTTGAAATATGCATCGTGAAACGAATTTAATTGTGGATAGATTTTAACGATGTAACAATTTTAAAAATCATTTCGTGATTGAATGTATCATCAAACCACGCTTAAAGCGGGGTGCTGTACCAGATTATTATTTTCTTTAAAACATTTGATTTTCACAAGAAAAAATACTCGTCTCTTTAAAATCCCATTTCCAACTAAGTCACTATGCGCATGCAACGTAGCAAGCAATCTCCCTACGCATTTGATTTTTATATTTATTTGCTCACTGATCGCGTACTACGCAATGGTGTAAGGATCTCCTCCTTGAGTAGAGACCTTTTCTAAGTCAACCCATTATTTTGACCCATGTGCTAGTACTGTTGTAAATATTTGTTTCTTTTAAGATACATGTGTGTGGCACACAGACTTCGGAATATCTCTGCCAGAGAAGCATGCTCTGTGTCAGTCAGTGAATAAGTGTGTCGGGATTAGACTATCACATGAGGGTAGGGCACACCAATGACTCTGGGTTCCGAAACCTAGCAACCTACGTCTAACTGTAGTTAACCTTAGCTTAAGTAATTTGTGAAAGGTTGCTTTGTCAGGAGGCACGTTTCTTGCAGTCGTGCGGAGAACTTTCCTATTTTATTTTGAAGCCAACGCACAAGATAAATAGAAGGAAAAGTTGTTTCATTTTATATTAATAATTTTTCAGATAGAGATAAAGCTCCAATGAAATTTACCCTTATATTATTCACAAGTACCGCAATAATTATTCGTTTCTATTCAAAAGATCCATACAAAAGATATGAGCAAGTGGGCTATTTCTCGAGTGGTCCACCGGGAAATGTCCCGGTGGGCCGATTCGCTCCTGCTTGAGCAACTTGGCTGCTTTATCAATAGAGAAAAATATATTTTTTTGTATGTGATAAAGTGCTAGTAACATCTGCCCGTAACATCTATTTGACTAACAGTGGAAGGTAATACCAGTAAAAACTATTACAACAAGAAAGATGATATTGAATTTTTTGTTGTAATCAGCACGTCATTTGAATCCTTTCTCTTGCGATTTAAATTTATCAAAGTTATTCAGAATCAATGCAACCGGTTAGAAAAAAAAATCACAATCAGATTTCTACAATCGATAAAACATCCAGAAATAGAACCAGCTACTTACTTCCATAGAGACTAAAAATAATGTTACGAAAATCAACAAATCGCGCGCAAAAAATTCCTCACAACGGAAGAAAGGTATCCGATTTTCAAATCGAACAGTTAAAAAGCAGAAATATTGAAAGAAATATGATATACGGCTTCAAGCGGAATAATTTTGCATAATGGAAAAGTTGAAATAGGCGAAAAATATTCTTCATGGAAAAAGCTATACTAAAGAAAAATAACTTTACAAATACGTCTCCCGGAAGCGAAGATAGCGAGAAAAAGGTGTTGACCGAGCTGGAAATCTGTGCCTTATTTAAAGAGGATAATGCTCCAGATTTCTATTGGAGCGAATGGCATACAGTGAAAAAGGAATTTCTCAACAGTGTTTTCAGAAGCGGATATACAACTGCAAGCATAAGTACATAAACATCATGTAGCGAAGGAACCAGGACCGGATGGAGCTCTTGCGGAGCCCTGGACGAAATTTCATTGCGGGGCCCAGAGCAAAATTTCATTGTGGGCACTAAAAAATAAATCTCATATTTTAATAAAGTCGTTTCTGAAAATGATCGTTCGTGAGGAAGACACGCGAACACTACCGTAAAGAATAAATGATTATCTCAAAGAAGTATTTTCTTTAAGCTTAAGAAAAAGACCACAATATGAACTGAAAGTTCATAGAGAGAGAGAGAGAGAGTAAAAAGTGTTGAAATCTACGATTTTCTTTCCCGGGAGAAGAGGTTTAGGCTGCATTGTGACTCTTATAACAGCTTATTCACAAAATGATAAAAATATACCTGCTTAGCGAATATTTTCGCCTTGCGAATATTTTTGTATAGGAAATATAATAAGGATCCCTCTAAAACATATTGGTGCAAACACGTTTTTCCCCTGATACATGTTTAGTGATTGATTTTTAATGCACAGTGGAGTAACTGACAAATTAGTGACATTCTAAACTTGTATACGCGTTCATATATGAAAGTTACCTTTTTTTTTTATATATATTCAATTTCTTGTAATGTTGTCTCTCTGTTACTTTTGGCCTCCATGTGTAGTCCGGAAGTAACTTGGATATATTTTTTTTTATTTCCTTAAATTTAAGTATCACGTTTCCACACAAATTGTTGGATATATAAAAGTAGGGGTCCACAAAATGATGAAATTTAATTTGCTATTTCATGAATGCAGAAAAGATTAAGGTGGTTACAAAAATCATTTCGAATCTGCAAATCTCAGTGTCCGTACGGCGAACTGGGGTGATAACGTATTCAAAAATGGGGAGATTGGAAACAAACAAAAAACTTCAAAAATATATTTTTAAGGGCCTTGCGCCCCAAAAGTTGTAAAATAAAATGTAGTTGCATTTTTTTTACCGAAAATTATTTTGTTTTCTAAACTGCCTAGCCCCCTGAAGGCGCGGGGCCCGGTGCGGCCGCCCCGGTTGCCCCTGTGGTTCAGCCGGCCCTGGAAGGAACTGTGAACAACAAAATTCCCGAAATACTAAGCTAAGGTGTTCCACAAGGTTGATGGCATCTAGTGTTGAAATTTTTTTTAAATTGAACATTTATAAGCCGAGATATTACAAAAAAAACAGGTTAAATATTGGTCCCTCCTAGCGGCAAAACTTTGCATCATTTTGGGAAGAAAATATATACAAAGTGTTTTCATAATTGGTGGTATCTGACCGAGAAAAAGTTTTTTCAATAGGGTTTTTAGTCCCGCAGATATTGCTATAAACGGAAACATGAACTTACATCATCTAGTGGCAAACTTGGGTGTCAAGAAACATTTGAAATTACATGAGAAACATTTCACAGCGGAAACGCTCTGCAACAAAGAACGAATTTTTCCCTTGCGGGAAAACTATGCATTATTTTAACAAGAAAGTATTCTGAAAAAATTTCCCAGGTGAGCGGTATCGGTCCACGAAAGAATTTTTTCAATCAAGTTCTCGGAAGCTTAGATTTTGGTGTAAATACATCAGAAGCAGAAATAAACGCTTGTGTCCAAAGCGTTTTTCTTTTGTTTTTTTTTTTATCAAAAGCTAGAAATTATAATAACAAACATTTCCCATCAGGAGTTGTATCCGATGCTGGATGGATTTTTCAAATGGGAGTTTTAGAAGCAGAGATATCGGGGGAAACGTAATTTGCTTTTACGCCTCTTTAGCGGAAAATCTATGCCTTACTTGAAAAGAAACTGCCTAAATTGGTCTTCGTTATAAATGGAATCGAAAGAATGAAATATTTTTTTCAATCTGACATTTAGAAGCAAATATATGCAATGGAATGTGTTTTAAATTCGATATCATCAACATGTACGCCCTCTAGATGCGAATTCGTGCATCAGAAAACAATGGAATGCAAGGATCATCAGTCTCACATTTCAAACTTTTATTTATTTATTTTTTTTTTTGAGGTTTAATGACCACCGTGAGCAACTCAATGGGCTATAAGCAGTCGCCCGTCCCTAATTTAGGGTCACTGGTTCCAGGGAAGGGAGAGAGCCAGTGCCGTAAGACAAACACAACATCCATGCCTCACCGGGATTCGAACCCGGACCCCTTTTCGGACGAAGGATCAGAGGCCATCGCTTAGACCACTGCGCCACCGGGGCGGCCATTTCAAGCTTCCAAATTCAAAAGATATTTCTCAAAAGGAATTAATAGTTGCAGAGATATGGTGTCTACATGCGGACGGCCAAACCGATAACATAAGCTCGATCTTTTTTACAAAGAACATGCTACAAAAATAATAAAAAAAAAAAAAATAGTGTCGCAGAAGGAAAAAATAAAATTAAAGGTACTTTAAACAAATTTTTAAATTGCCGCCCCGGTGGCGCAGTGGTCTAAGGCGTTGGCCTCTGATCATTCGTCCGTCAGGGGTCCGGGTTCGAATCCCGGTCAGGCATGGATGTTGTGTTTGTCTTACGGCACTGGCTCTCTCCCTTCCCTGGAACCAGTGACCCTAAATTAGGGACGGGCGACTGCTCATAGCCCATTGAGTTGCTCACGGTGGTCGTTAAACCTCCAATCAAAAAAAAAAAAAAAAAAAAAATTTTTAAAGAGCATCTCTTATCGCCATAAAGTGTTAACGATGCGTTCTTTAAGTTGTTAAACAATTCGCGAAATTCTCATGAGCGGTTGATAACGCAAAGACCACAACTTGGCGCTAATGAATTTTATATACAAAACTGAACTTCCTCTTCTTAATTTCATTAAACATAAAAAAGGTTTTTGTCCCATTCTGTTTCTTTTGCCGAGAAACTTTCAAGCTTAAAAATCAAAAACTTCAGTGAAACGAAATGAATCAAACGGTGGCAGCACATATTAAATAAATTTCTGAAATTCGTAATTATGTTTGTTTTAAATTAAAATTCCCTAAATTAAGTGAAATATATATTTGAAACGAAACAATAAAAATCTGGTCTTAAGAATATGGATGACTCCCACCATCAAAAAGTCTCACTCACTTATAAATTTAGATAGTACAATACAAATATTAGCGCATTTCAGCACTTTCGTGCTACCTTGCTATAAAATCATCTCTCAGTGCTAAATATTTTAAGAGGTATTATGTGTTTTTTTCTTTTCTTGCTGTTGTTAATGAATCCTGCCTATTGTGAACCATTTTTTCACCGACAGACAGACGAAGTCTTTTATTTGGTTCTCCGTCAATCTCCATAATTCCTGATCTGCGAAATTCTGACTGCAACTGAAATCCGACGGTTAATTTGGAATGAAGGATTTGTTTGGGCTACACTCCGTAACTGGACCGCTCAATGCGATGTAATGATTACAGATCGGTCGATAGCTGGCAGCACGTTAGTACACTCCTTACTGTTAGCTCTAATGTGTTCGCAGTGCGTGTGTTTTCTCTAGCGGGAACTGAAAATTTGTTCTTGAACGACTGTTGTTACCCAGTTTTTTGTTGTTGTTTTTTTTGCGGGGGGGTTAACGACTACCGTGAGAGCAACTCGACGGACAGTCCCTAATTTAGGGCTACTAGGGGGTTAAAGCTGCAGAGTCCCTTGCTTTAACCCCCCACCCCCATCCTGCTCTATACTTAAGACATAGTTTATTACAATTATCTCTACAGTGTAATGAAACGTCAAGACGTTTGAAAATTAACCAATAACGAAAGACTTCATTTAAAATTTTTTGAATAGTACTGATATTTTGTAAATGTCTTTTAAATGGTGTAGATGAAACAAGTACACCAGCATACAACGGAGCACACAGCATACAGAACGAGCACCCTATCTCACAGCCCGTCTTTACCCATTATGGGACGTTACTTACATTATACAACTGACCTTATAAAAATTGGACTTTTCTGGCTTTTATCCCTGCAAAGTCAGCTATAAAATCAGCAAAATTAATTTTGCTTGCTTTATCCAGTTCAATTGACAGAGTTGCCAAAGACATCAATCTTTCTTGAGACATGACAGATCTTAAATAAGATTTAATCAGCTTCAAGCGTGAGAAGCTTCTTTCTGCGCTTGTCACCGTTAATGGGACAGTAAGTATTATCCTGTAGGGGATGAAGGCATTATGGAAAGGATTCTGAATTTCATTCATGTATCTTAAAGCACCAGCTGCAGTTTTGACATCAGATGTAAGTAACTCACGTAGCACAACTTTTTCTATAACTATCAGTGCACGGTGCACGTTGAAAGATACGGCTTCAATACAAATGTTTCGCTAGACATAGTATTGTTGTTTGCTGCCGATATTTGGGTAAATATAAATTTAGCAATCGATATTAAAAAAAAAATATTTAAACGAGACAGAGTTTAAAAAATAAAATTAGAATAAATGAAAATAATAAATTCGCTACCTCCCTCCCTCATTTTTTTCTTATGGTGTGAGCGCGGGGCCCTGTGCGACCGCACCTGTCGCACATCCTTAAGAACGGCTCTGACTAGTACCAGGGAAGAGAGAGAGAGAGGACCAGTGCCCTAAGTCAGATACACAACATCCATGCCTAACTAGGATTCCAACCCGGACCCATCTCAGACCAATGGTCAGAGTCCAGCTCTTAGACCACTGCGCTACCGGGACAGCGTTTTACTAAATTTGCAAGTGTTCTTTTGCTGTAAGTATGGAACAGGAAGAGGTTTTTTAATGGAATTGCGAGGGCCGAGAATACTTATATTTTGTGGTGTGAAGACAAGGGATTGCTTCCGACGTCAAGATGTACCGACTGCCCCCCAATGTTTTGGAATATATTGGAAATTTAAAATGCACAATACAGTGCCTCTCGAAGGGATTTTCCCCATCCTTTTGGACAACTCATTTGTCAGAAGACGCACGTTTACAAGTAGGATGATCTGTGTACCCGTACATTTGGCTTCAGTATATGGACAGCTATTGTTGTCCATTCAAACGTCATAAAGTCATAACGTGGAAAGCAATTGGCTTCCACTCAAAATTAAACTAACAAAAAGGAATAAAAGATTTTATTTGGCTGACCTGACTGGAATATTTATTGCGATGGAATTGTCGTCTTTCCTCAGAACATTGCTCACATTCTTCCCAGGCACAGGTAATTGGTTTATTATTCTGCTAGATAGACAGGTTCCGATTCATGAGGAAATAATATTTTTCTTCAAAATAGGAATATTAATTGCGCCCGAATTTCGAAATTCGGGCGCAATTAATATTCCTAAAAATCCTTTTAAGGACCTGTAAAATAGTAACAGAACAAAGTAGATACACAGCTCACGAGTTGCCAACTCTCACATTGGCCGACAGGTGGCAGCACGCGAACGCTCATTTTATCGCTCAGAATTGGCCAGGGATGGAAATATAATTTCACTACTATTCTAAGTTTTGTGAGAGAATCATATGAAATAATTTTTGAAAATCAAACTGAACAATGGTAAATTGTTCTGTGCTGCCATCTGTAGATGGATCACAGAATAATTATCAAATCCATGAATGATCAGTTGTTGAGCAATGAAAGAGTCCTAACGTGGGTTTAATATACAGAGTGTACTGGAGCCGGTCCCGGAACGGTGTCCGGTATTTATTTTTTTTTAAGCCGACACACGTTCCTTAAACCCTATACAGAATACTGATTTCAACCGAGAAAGTAAAAAGGGGAGAGGCAGAACGAGCGAGGCAGGGGGGGGGGGGTAAGAAGGGAAAGGTATTGAAAACATAAAGGCACCACGCGTTCCTGTACTTTTTAAATTAGCACTACACCGCTGTTGATGTATATGTGAAAACAGAAACCAATTTAAGCGTAAGAATACTTATACTGAATGTTAAATAATAGTAGAGAAATTATTTTCTAATATTATTTAGTGCAAAAAAATAGTTTACACGTTACACAAATAGATGTATGCTATGCATTGAACTAATTGGCATTTATGTGAAAACAAAACCTTGGTTTTCAGTTTTAGAAGTACTGAAATTATTGATTTATAATTACGAAACAGTAATTGCTTTAATGTTTAATCTGCCTTTGCAGTTTTCTCTTAAAACATGTAGAGTTTGGCACAATGGGAGTAATCAGTGGCCTAAGGTGACCTAAAATTTATCCGGGGCTAAATATTTTAAAATTTTTTCTCAACCTTCTTCCGTACTGTGAAATATAATTTCAGTGGATTGTGAGATTTCCAAACGCCACGTGCGGGAATCATGCTTAACCTCATAGAATGAGGTCTATCTCATTATGGCAGACAATTAAATGCTGCCAACCAAAACAGTTGATTTTTTTCTTTGAAAATCTGTTTTGATTGAACGGTGCGACAAGTGCTGCCAACCAGAAAAGTTGATTTTTTCTTTGAAAATCTGTTTAGATTGAACGGTGCGACAAGTGCTGCCAACCAGAAAAGTTGATTTTTTCTTTGAAGATGTGTGTTCATGACCTTAATCAAAACACAAAATCTTCAAAGAAAAAAATCAACTTTTCTGGTTGACAGCACTTGTAGCACCGTACATCACGCTTTTATTACTTGATGGGCATTTTATTTATGTATATGCAGTGCGGTATAACAGAAAAAAAGTTTAGGTTTGCCTTTCTTCAATTATAAAGCAACAGAGCTTTGTTTTTTTGCTCTGTGAACTTCTGGATAACTTTCATTTTAAAATTGTCAATTTCTGAAATGAACTTTTCCTCAACAGATAAAACAGTTAAGGTATTTAACTGTTCTTGCTCTATTGTATTAAGCGTAAACAAGTTTCTACACGTTTCAAAGTTGAGTTCTAGACTCTATTGCACAATGCAAATATTTGGTCGATATGGGTCCAAGTCTTTAACATTCTTTTTTTCTCTTTCATCCCTTAATAAACTAAAAGTATGCTCCCATAAAAAGTCTACTTTGTTTATTTTACTAATACGAGCGAACCTAACAGCTTAATTAATTCCACTAACGAAAATCAGCCGCTGACTGCGGGATGACGCGAAAGCAAATTAGCTGACGTTAAACAGAAATTCAGGACACAATAGGGCATGCAAAAACAGGAGGTAAAACGTTTTTGTATATCTATGCACTCACTGAAGCACTCGTGTGACCTTCCGTATCACAGAGAAGAGAAACGTCGCTCCCTTATTGTTAAAAATTTGCTCCACGCACCGGTGACTGTTAAGTTTTCCGAGAGTACTGCATCAGACGACGTGAGTACTTTTTTGTTACTTTTACTGTCACAACAATATATTTTGAATGTAAAATTTTGGATTTAGCTGTACAAAATCAATATAATGGATAAGGAAAGTAATAGTTGCGGTGTATCAACGTGTAATGCTGACATTATTACTACTTTGTTAGAAGTTCCCTTCTCAAGAAGAAAAGACATTGAAAGACATGCGATTATAAAACAAGGAAGATCTCTTCCCAAGTTTTCTCTTATGCAAAAAGACAAAGGCCAAAAACAGAACATTCCAATCTTCATGGTACAATCAACATGAATGGTTATGCGGTAGCATAATGAAGGCGAAGTTATTCTGCTGGCCTTGTTTTTTATTACGCTCGAATAAGAGTGTGTGGTCTTCTGAAAGATACGACGCCTTAAAAAACTTATCTAAGGCAGTTAGACACACATCTTCTGAAGGATAAGACAACTTAAAAAACTTATCTAAGGCAGTTAGACACACATCTTCTGAAGGATACGACGACTTAAAAAACTTATCTAAGGCAGTTAGACACACATCTTCTGAAGGATACGACGACTTAAAAAACTTATCTAAGGCAGTTAGACACACATCTTCTGAAGGATACAACGACTTAAAAAACTTATCTAAGGCAGTTAGACACATCTAGTAAAGATCATTTGAATTCGTATGTGTCATTTAAGGGCTTATCCAAGCAAGTATACAATATCTCAGAATTATTAGACGAACAAAATAAATTGCTAAAAATTAAATACAATGAAGAGGTGAAAACGAATACAAAAATATTGAACATTTTAATTGATGTTACATATGTGTCTTATGCAAGTAAGAGCTTGCTTTCAGAGGCCGCGACGAATCAGAGGAGTGACTAAATCCTGGGAATTTCAAAGTTGTATTCCAGCTTACATTAAGCAGAAACGAAGAATTAAAAGGACACATGTGACGTACCTGCCAGCAGGACGCACACGACATAAAGGCACATAGCAATCAGAATGAACGTCTGCGTAGCTCAGTTGGTAGAGCGCCTTGTTCCGGAATAAGCGGATTCGGGTTCGAATCCCGGCGTAGACCAAAAACGACGGAGAAATTTACTTCGTTATACACATTGGGGGAAAATGGTTTACTTTAGAGGTTTATCCAAAACTGTTCAAAATGAACTCTTGGAAATCATTCAAGAAAATATTCAGAAGTTCATTGCAAATAGCATAAATTAAACCCCTTTTTATGCTTGCATTTTTGATGAAATTACCGATGTGACTGAAAAATCGCAGTGTTTGATAATTCTGAGACTAGTTGACTCTGTTAGTGAAATTCAAGAATACTTCCTTGGATTTTATGAAGTTAGAAAAAACAGAAGTGCAGAAAGTCTTTGCAGTATTTTGCGCAGGGTATTTGAAAAGTACGGTGTACAGAATAAAGTGATGTTATACAGGAGAATTTAATGTCTTAAAAGCGAAAGTGCATGAATTTGCATCTTAAGCTCTTTTTACTCATTGTTTAGCACACCGTTTGAATTTAGTTCTGCAATAGAGTTGTTCTAGAACAAAGCCCGTGAAAAAAAATCCACTCTTCAGGGCATGCCATCTTTTTTTCATCGCTCTGCAAAACGTACTTCTCTTCTTGACAGAATTGCAGAGCAACGTATGCCTACAAACAGTGAGGTTAGGTGGAATTCTAACACCAAGATCATCACTGAAGTACATACAAACAGGCTGAAATTAATCCAGGTGTTCAATGAAATTATGAATTTTCCACATTCAAATGCTGCGACAGTCAGAGAGGCTCAAGGCTATAAAAACACTTGAATTTTATATTTCTACTAGCAGCTTTTCAAAAATCTTTCAAAAAACTGATTTACTTTTCAATGTGATTCAGAAAAAGACAAATGATGTTCGGTTCTGCATCACTGCAATTTCAGAATGTATTTCACACATGAGAAACCTGAGGAGTGAAGAACAGTACAACAAATTTATGGTAAAGTGCTACTGGGTCAACGTCGTTAACTCCTCTGAAACGCCATGAACGAAGAGGCGAACATGTTGCCGCTTCCAAGTACAAACAGGTTTATTACGAAATTTTGGACAACATGTTTAACACAACTGGAAGTAAGATTTTTACACTGTGATAAATTAAAATTTCTTAAATTAGGCGACACGACACAGTTCTCAACCTATAATGAACATTTTCCTGTGGATGCTTTGGTTTCATTAGCGGAAAATTATGGGGCATTTTTCAACAAAGAAAAAATACGCACTATACTTAAAATGGTTTTCTCCCCACTGCACCAAGAAACATTTCATGATTTGTGTTTGGACAAATTAATAAAAAAAATGATTAAAAACGAGACTAATGGAATTCTTACTGATACCTTTAAGTTATTCCGTCTAATAACGACCATCCCTGGTACAAGTGCTTCCGCAGAAATAAGTTTTTCATGCCTGAAGCGTATCAAAACTTTTTTAAGAAATTCTACTACTCGTGATCGTCTCTCTGTATTATCTTGTGCGTCAATTGAAAAGGGAATCCTCAGCAAACTTCAGAAACGATGTATGTGGCATGATGAAGTTATACACTGACGGAAAGTAAAAAAGAACACCAAGGAGACGTCTGATACCAACGAAATTTATACAGCATAATAACGGAATACAGGGGATAACGTGATCAAAACATTATGACAAAATACAGCTGTATTTGCTGGTAAACTGAAAATTAACATTTCCGTGTAACATGGTTAGTACGAGGTAGAACCGCCATGAACCGTGTCACGCTGTGCAATTCTGGCATGGAGTCTGTCGTACAGATGTTGGATGTAAGTTTGGGGTATTGAGTTCCAAGCATCCTCAACCTGGACGCGTAAATCGGGGATGGTCGTGGCTGGAGGTGGAGAACGGATAAGTCGCTGTCCCATAAAAACCCGCACGTGCTCAATGAGGGACAAATCCGGTGAACGTGCAGGCCATGAAAGTTGTCTCACATCCTGAAGTGCATGTTGCGTTGCACGTGCCGTGTGTGGGCGTGCGTTATCTTGCTGGAAAACACCACGATGGACCGACCTTACAAATGGCACAACAACGGGCTGAATGATGTTGTTGATGTAGGAGGTTCTGTTTAAGGTACCCGGTACAAACACTAGTTGTGTACGGGAGTGATAGCTGATCGCTCCCCACACCAGAAGAGCTACTTAAAATGTGTCGCTGGCGGATACAAGAAGGGTGGAGACGCGCCCCTGTGCGTCTGCGAACACGCATACGGCCATCGGAGGCTCCCAAGCAGAATCTGCTTTCATCGCTGAACACGACAGATCGCCATTGCGTTCTCCAGTGCAGACGTTGGCGACACTACTGCAGCCGTTCCTGACGGTGGGCTGGAGTCAGAGGTACACATGCCAGAGGCACACGTGCACGTAGTCCTGCATCCAGTCGACGGTTGCGGATTGTTCGCACAGTCACCTCAGGTGCAACGGCAGCTCGGATTTGCGTCGTAGTGGATGTTCTGCTTGACAACACCGCTCTTCTTATGCGTCGATCGGTCCGCTCATCAGTCCGTCTGTTCCACGTCTTCTCGTGTGGGAATGTTCCTCGGACCATCTACGCCACCATCGTATCACCACCGATACTTCCCGTCCAATTCGCTCCGCAACACGACGAAACGACCACCCGGCCTCGCGAGTCTGACTAGACGACCTCGCTCAAAGTCCGATAACTGCTGAAATCGTACACGTCTTCCATGTCCAGGCATTGCAACTTCTTTAGGGTCTTCGCACTTGTCCGTACGCCGACGACTGATTACATTCACTTCGCCGTACTCCTTAAATACCACCGACGATAATTTGCATATTATGCCGTGCTGTGGGGTAAGCACTCACAGGTTGGTCCCGAAATTAACATCACATCTACGTAAACTCGACCCCATTAACATATGTAAATTTCATGGTTGTCCGCCAATTCCTTTTTGGTGTTTTTTTTTCACTTTCCGCCAGTGTAGAACGATTTGCGAGGGAGAAAGATCGTTGAGTTAATTTACTGTAAAAGTAATATCCATTAGAATCAGAACAATATGTTGCACCGATTTTGGTCGCAACGAACAAAACCTTTTTTTTAAACAATATTTGATCTGCATAAAATTCCATATTTTGGGGCTTTAGGAAACAGAAATGCGTCTAACATACCTTGAGTGAAACTGTAAACAGAATATATTCGTACGTATATGATGCGTAACATCACAGCCTCTCCTTGACAAATGTCAACCCCGCTTTCTCGTGGTACATCCCGTTCCCACTAAAGGGGCTCTGACGACCGCCAATAGCGGTATAACTATACCATCGGGATTAGAGGAAATGCTATCCCACACTAACCAACCTGGTTGGCCAGCGTGGTGAGTTATGGCCAAACCCCTCCAAAACGACTCCACAACTTAAATCTTGGCCTTCAGTCTCCGGCAGCTGGAATGTACCTGGCCAAGGCAGCGGCCAGCACGGCATGAAGGCAGAGGGTGCTAAGAATCCCCGGAGGACCGGACTAGGCTGCCATCTGATGCTGACCTTGGCTACGTATAATGGACGCTCCCTATCTTCTGATTCAAGGCTTCTTGAATTGGAAGAGGAACTACAAAGGATCAAGAGAGACATCGTCGGGCTAAGTGAGGTAAGGAGAAAAGGAGAAGATCTCATTGAACTGAAAAGTGGATATGTCTTCTACTATCGTGGGACAGATACTGGCAGAACTAGTGGTGTTGGATTTATAATAAACAAGAAACTGAAGGATAAAGTTGTAGAAGTTGAATGTTACTCTGACAGAGCTGCACGACTCGTTATCCAACTCTCGAAACGATACCAGACTCAGATTATTCAAACTTATGCACCCACCACAAGTCATCCTGAAGAAGAAATTGAAGAATTTTATGAGGAAATTCGTCATCTAAATAATTAAGGTAAGCAGCACTTGAAGATAATTATGGGATATTTCAATGCAAAAATAGGGCAACTGCAACAGAATTAAACTTAAGTAGGTAAATTTGGTCACGGCAACAGAAACCAGCGTGGAAATACTCTCGTTGAGTTTGCAGAGGCAGAAGGGTTTTTCATCTTGAACTCCTTTTTCAAGAAAAAGCCACACAGGAAATGGACATCCAGACATCCAAATGGAACGACAAGTGAAATTGATTTTATTATGTGTAACAAAAAATTCGTCATAGAAGACTGCAGTGCGCTAAACAAGTTCAACACAGGTAGTGACCTTAGATTGTTGATATGTTAGATGCATCTCAACACTAAACTTGAACGTGGCAAGCTCATAAGACAAACAAAATGTATTGACATGAGCATCCTTAAAAAACACAATAATACCTTCAAGTTGGAACTGAAGAACAGATTCTCCACTTTAGAAGGCCTAACATCGGAAGAAGTGGATATTTCTGAAGTTAACAGAAAAGTAACCAAAGCTCTTATGGAAATAGCAACAAAATTAGCTGGGTCTAAGAACAAGTTGCATGTGAACAAATTATCAGGAAAAACCAAAATGTAGATGCAAAATAGAAGAGAGATGAGGACAACTAAAGAAGATGTGACTTCCAAAGTGGAATATATAGAGCTATGCAAGACAGTAAGAAAAAGTATCCCTGAAGACGTAAGAAAATTCAACTGTGAACTAGTGAGGAAAGCAATTGAAAACAACCAAAGCCTAAGGATAGCAAAGGGACATCTCAGTAAGGGAAGAAAACAGAATATGACACTGAGAAAAGAAGATGGTTCTGTAACAAGAAAGAGAGGCGAAATTTTGACAAGAGTGAAAGATTTCTACTCCAAATTATATGAAAGGGATGATACGTGTACTCCAGACATCACGATAGGTACCAGTACCAGAGTTCTTCCAGTCCTCCCAACAGAAGTTGCACATGCAATCAAGAACATGAAGCGGGGGAAAAGCTCCAGGAGAAGATGGAATTAATGTAGACATCATACAAGAAGCAAGTGGAGAAATCGAAACAGTACTCGCCCAAATTTTCACTCGATGCCTTAATGAAGGGAAGATTCCTGAGGATTGGAACACCGCTAAAATGATATTGCTACATAAAAAAGGTGACATTGAGGATCTCGGGAACTACAGAGCTATCAGCCTCTTAACAGTGGTTTATAAAATCTTCCCTAAAGTTCTTTCACACCGCTTGAAGGTAACACTGGACATGGCTCAACCGAGAGAACAACCTGGATTCAGGAGTGGCTACAGCACAATAGATCATATCCACGTACTGAGAGAACTAATTGAAAGAGAGAGGGAATATGAACTTCCATTGTGCACGGCTTTTATCGATTATGAAAAAGCCTTTGATTCGGTGAAACCATCAGCAGTTACAATGGCTCTGAAATCCTGCGGTATTGAAGATGCATACATTAATATTATTAATAACATCTATGAAAATGCAAGTGCAAAGATTCTGCTGTTTGAAAATACAAACATAAAAATTCGAAAAAGAGTGAGACAAGGTGACACCATATCTCCGAAGCTCTTTAATGCCTCATTAGAGGATGTCATTCAGTCGCTGAGCTGGGAAAACAATGGGATAAAGATTAATGGAGATTATCTAACCCACCTCCGTTTTGCTGATGACGTAGTCATTTTTGCATCTACCCCATCAGAGCTGCAGAGTATGATCCAGGAACTTGCTGACAAGAGTAAAGAAGTGGGATTAAAAATGAACTTTCAGAAGACAAAAGTGATGTTCAATGCTTTTACAAGAAATGAAGATTTATGGATTGATGGAGAAAAGCTGGGGATAACAGACACGTACGTTTATCTTGGACAGCAGATATCAAGTGAGGGTCACATTGATGAAGAAATTAATCGGCGTATAAAACTTGCCTGGAAAGCTTTTGGAAGAAACAGCATAATTTTCAAGAGCAATATGCCATTATGTCTTAAAAGAAAAGTGTTTGATCAATGCATCCTTCCAGTGCTTACGTATGGTGCAGAGACGTGGACCTTAACTAAAAGAGACATACAAAGGCTGCAGACAACTCAAACAAGCATGGAGAGGTGCGTGCTTGGTGTAACCAGGATAAATAAGATGAACTCATGGATCCGAAAAATGACAAGAGTTGAAGACATCATGATCAGAGTTAAATCCCTGAAATGGCAATGGGCTGGACATACTGCCAGAAGGACAGACCATCGATGGACAGCCGAAATTTTAGATTGGATTCCAAGGGACAGGAAAAGACCCAGAAGAAGACTACATGGGAGATGGGTGGATGAAATTCGAAAGTATGCGGGAGTGGCATGGAGGAGATTGGCACAAGACAGACCGTTGTGGAGGAAACTTGGGAAGACCTTCGTCCAGCAGTGGATTGATAATGGTTGACAATGATGATGATGATATGAATGAAAATATGGTCGTGCGTATGTATGAAAAAGATATGTGCAGTGCACCTCCTTTTTTTTTTTTTTTTTGGCTACCGACAAATTGTCGTTTTGACCTCCCCAAAGTTTGAAGCCACCGTCCGCCACTGCCACGCACAATCCTATGCCAGTAAGTTTGAAAAAATAAGACCTAGAATAAAAGGGAAGATTAGGAATAAGAGTGAAAATAAATATAATTTTCATATGTTAGCTGATCAATACCTTGTTTTCGGTTTGTATAAAAAATTCAACGACGAGGCAATCATATAGTGCTTTGTTAAATTTTTACTTTGTTGAAAAATCACTACATATTTTAAGCATCCATGCTTTCAGGAGACGAATTACATGGATTAAAAAAATAAACATAAAACAAAGGTTATCGAGAAAAAGGCAAGGATCGTTACTCTGAGTGCTTCGTTTTTTTATGACATGTTCGACCCTCGACTAATATCAATAACCATACCGGCTATTATTTTATACCACTTTGACTACTGTCCCGGCTGCCCGAAGTCCAAGCGTCATCGAGTTCGGACTGTGGGGTAATAAAACTGAGATTTCTCAACGAGGAAAATCTCAATCGATTCTTGCTTCATATCCAAATCGTGTCTGTAACATGAAAAAAAAAATTAAAAAAAATCATTTGGAATAAGAAAATTTTCAGTACACATCCAAAGAAATTTTTTAAATCACCTCTTCATAAGGAAAAAATAAATAAATGAATGTATAAAAAGAAATTGGAAGTTCTTCAAGGGCCGAAGTTCTTAGGCGGCTTTCGATTCTCTGCATCATTACCAATAAAAAAACCTTACTCAAAAAGCAGAAGAAAAATATAAAACACTCGAATAACAAAAAGGAGCACAAATGGCGATTATTACTGAATTTTTTAACCTAACAAGTAACATTTAAGCAAGATGAACAATTTTTCTTACGACTTTCTTTGTTTTCGTAGGATATTGTTTAAAATAATGGTTCAAAAGTTTCCGAAAGGAAGGCAATTCGCAAAGACACTGGTTTTGTGCTGCCATCTGTTGGCAATCAGTTTAATCAAAGACATACATGATCCTTTGTTTAAATATTAAAAGTTAAAGTAACTGAAACGCAGTTATATACATTGAAAACCAAAACATATTTAAGTAGTTATAAATCTGAAGAAATCACTTATTTATTATGAAAGATATCACGTAGGTCATTTTTGAATTATTTAGATAAAATAAATTATTGCTAGATTTATAAGTTAGATAAGACGAATGCTAACGATAATGTAATAATATTAAAGGAACAAACATTATATACACTGAAAAGTCAACATACTGAAGATAATTAAAAGATCTCCATAGAAGGTGACACTCCTTATTCCTTAAGTTGCCGTTAAATGAAAGGCGGTGCACCCCATATCTGGTCTTCCCTCTTAAACTTAAATCATACAAACAGAAAATCATCCTAACTGTTGATTGTCCCCATATATGTTTTTTTTTTTTTTTTTTTCGTAATGTAAATTACAAGACTTCACCAATTGGAAAAAATTTCGGATGTGTAAGCTCGGAAATTTTATGATTTAAATTAGTAACTGTCTTTTCACATTGTTCGTTTTTTTCGTTTAGGAAACACAGACGTCGCTAGACTTCAAAATCAATGTGGGCGAGCATTATTTTTGGTGGGTCAAGTTTGATAGTAATTTTATTTGCGAAATACTGAAGGAAAGAATTGTTCATGCTCTTCACTACCGGCTACAAAGAAATTCGTGTAGTCCTCACCCCTTCACCCGTACACACATGCACATACGCGGATCTAACTAGCTACGCCACTGGTGTTAGATATAAGTGTTGGTAGAACGCAACCTTCAACTTTCTTTCTTGATGCCAGTGCATTATCTTAATTGCTTTTCAAAGTTTTGCATTTTTGCTTATGAAAAATTACTTGAACAACTTCTTTCAGGGATAATGCTCTTTTATTTTTTTTACCTGCATCGACGTTTAAGGTCGTAACACGCAGACTCAACAACTCCACTCTCCTTAACTCCTTTCCTTCGAGTCAGCGACTTTGTTTTACATTCCACTCCTCCAAAGCAGTCCTCATCCACATCCTACTCTCTCACTCCCGGGACAGTCTTAAGAGCGCTACTGTAGCGTTACACCCCAGTTTCCGTGTTGGAACCCCTAATTCAGTAACTAAAACGAACAGCAGAGAAATTAATAATGACCTCCTCCAGTGTTTCCCAACCTCCTCATTTATCCCCCTGGCCATACTAACATGAAAACGAGGCTTAAACTAAGGAATTGGAAGGGTGGATTACAATTGAATTTTCGGCCTTCTAGATGCAATGTTGATAACATTTCTACGGAGACATAAACAACGCACTTCCTAGAGGAAAATAAGTCGGACTACACGAAGACATTACTTGGCAAAGTCCAAATTTATAACATGAGTCAAATAAAAACCTTAAAAGTGCGATAAAAATTCAAACTACAGTGTCATTCTCCTCTAACTGACAATATTATAACCAACGACTAAAAGACTTTCTTACAGGAGGCACCACGGTGCAGTCCAGCTTAGTGACGTTACAGTAGCAGCATAAAAGACATGCACCACTCGAGACATGCACCAAAGAGAAACAACGTTCTGTCATCCGTTTTTTGCACGTCTTTTGTAAAAAAAGACATCTGTCCATCTATCCGCTCGTCTGTCCGTCTGTGGACACCATATCTCTGCAGCTATTAGTCCAACTTGAAACATTATTTTTGCTTTGGGAAGCTTTAAATGTGCGAATGATGACGCTTTATTTCTTTTTCTTTTTAAATGCAGATGATATCGAATTTAAAACACATTTTATTCCACATATTTGCTTCCAAACATCCGACTGAAAAAAAAATTTTTACCTTTCGATTCCATTTATGGCGAAGACTATTTATGCATAGTCGCTTTTTCAAGTTGTGCATAGATTTTTTGCTAGGGGGCGTGAACGTAAACTGCATTTTCCCCGTCATTTGTTCTTCCGAAACTCCGATTTTAAAAAATGTTCTGCAGAGGATACAGCTCCTGATGGTAATTTTTTTGCATATAATTTCTAATTTTTGGTAGAGAACGGTTTGGCTACCAGGAGGCATAGGTGTTTATTTCTGTTTCTGATGCATTTGCAGCAAAATCTGAGCTTCTGAAAACTCAATTAAAAAAAACATCGTAGACTGATACTGCTCAACTCGGAAAACCTTTTGAAAATACTTTCTTCCTAAAATAATGCCTAGTTTTCCCGCCAGGGGCGTAGATGTATATATAATTTTTGTCGATATCTCTGCTTCTAAGAGACCGATTTGGAAAATTATTTCTTTGTTGGAGAGCGTGTCCGCTGCGAAATGTTTGTCATTTATAATTTCAAAATTTTTCTTAAAGCACAAGTCTGTCACCAGAGGGTATAAGTTCAAATATCTGTGCCGCCCCGGTGGCGCAGTGGTCTAAGCGATGGACTCTGATCATTCGTCCGAACGGGATCCGGGTTCGAATCCCGGTGAGGCATGGATGTTGTTTGTCTTACGGCACTGGTTCTCTCCCTTCCCTGGAACCAGTGACCCTAAATTAGGGACGGGCGACTGCTTATAGCCCATTGAGTTGCTCACGGTGGTCGTTAAACCTCCAATCAAAAAAAAAAATGCCGCCCCGGTGGCGCAGTGGTCTAAGGCGTTGGCCTCTGATCATTCGTCCGAAAGGGGTCCGGGTTCGAATCCCGGTGTGGCATGGATGTTGTGTTTGTCTTACGGCACTGGCTCTCTCCCTTCCCTGGAACCAGTGACCCTAAATTAGGGACGGGCGACTGCTTATAGCCCATTGAGTTGCTCACGGTGGTCGTTAAACCTCCAAAATAATAAAAAAAATCAAAAAAATTAAAAAAAAATCTGTTTACAGCAATAACTGCGATTGAAAAATCTTTTTCGGTCAGATGCTACTAACTATGCAAACTCTGTGTGTGAATTTATTTCCCGAAATAATGCACGATTTCGCCGCAAGGTGGCGCAAATTCTTAATCTGTTTTTCTCAATTTCTCTACTTCTTTACGTTCTATTTAAAAAATTATCTCGACACCGAATGTCATTTACCTTGTAGAACACTTTAGGTTAGTATATGAGGAGTTTTTTAGTTCACATTTCTGTCGCTAAGTGGTGTTTGTGGACTTCAGTTTGCAGCTGTATCTGCGCTCCTAAAAACGCTATTGAGAAATCTTTTTTTCTAATGTATGACATTAGCTATAATAGAGATGTGGAGTATTATTCTTTTTAAATAATGCAGAGATTTCCCGCTAGGGGGCGTTAAAGTCGAAAGAATTTTTTCACTATCGCTGCCTCCGGGAGTCGCATTTGAAAGCTGTTTTCCATGAAGAATGTATATGAGTATTTCTTTTTCTATATCTGTATTTCTTCTTTCAACTGTTTGATTTGAAAATCTCTTTGTCTCCGACAGCTTTCTTGTGCTATGAAAAATTTTTTGTGCTCCATTTGCTCATTTTCGTAACATACTCTTTAGCTGCTAATGGAAGTGGGTAGCTGTTTCTATTTCTGGATCATTTATCGATTGTAGAAATACGGTTGATAGCTTTCCATACTGGTTCCATTACTTTGAATAACTTTGATGAATTTAATTTGCGTCAGAAAGTATTCAAAAGACGTGCTCATTACAACCGAAAAATCGGTGTGAACTTTCTTGTTTGAGTAGTGATGGTGTGAAACCTATTGAAATTCATCGTCGAATGAAGTTGCAGTATGGTAACGCATCTCTGTCCCTCCAGCAACTGTACGAATGGAGCAGGAAGTTTCGAAACGACGTGAGTTCTGTGACAGATTGTCCTCGACTGCGTCAGGCATACAGAGTAGTGACTCCAGGGTTCATTACAGCAATTTTAGGCATTGTAATGGGAAATCGCCGAGTGACAACGAATGAAATAGCCGCACTTTTGAACATCAGTCATGGTTGAGCGCACCAAATCATCCGTGCAAAGTATCTGCAAATTGGGTTCCACGCCAGCTGACTCCAGATTGAAAGAACGACGCGTTGATACCTGCGAAGAACTTTTGCGGCGCTTTGAAGCAGAATGTGATGGCTTCCTACAGAGAACTGTTACTGGCGATGAAACCTGAGTTTACTATCATCAGCCAGAAATGAAGAGAGTGAGCAAGCAATGGCGCTATCTCTCGTCATCAAAACCGAAGGGCCGCCCCGGTGGCTCAGTGGTCTAAGGCGCTGGCCTCTGATCATTCGTCTGTAAAGGGTCCGGGTTCGAATCCCGGTCAGGCATGGATGTTGTGTTTGTCTTACGGCACTGGCTCTCTCCCTTCCCTGGAACCAGTGACCCTAAATTAGGGACGGGCGACTGCTTATAGCCCATTGAGTTGCTCACGGTAGTCGTTAAACCTCCAATCAAAAAAAAAAAAAAAAAAACCGAAGGAGTTCCACGTGCATCCAGCTGCAGGGCTGAGTCTCTTTTGGGATGAACGAGGCGTAATTTCGGAACACTACATGCCCCGGGGGAACACCGCAACCAGTGATACGTATGCAGATCTTATTAGGAATCATCTTTGACCTGCCATCGAATCCAAACCACGGAAACTTCTGAGAACTGGTGTCTTGTTGCAACATGACAACACTCGGCCCCATACTGTCTGTGCAACGATTGCAACCATACAAGACTTGTACTTTAAGTGTGTTCCACACCCGCCGTATTCATCAGAACTTGCCCTAAATGATTACCACATCTTTGGACCACTCAAAGGTGCGATGGGAGGAAAGACTTTCCGGTCCTTTGAAGAAGTGCAGCAGGTGGTACATGAGTGGCTGCACACACGACTGAAAGAATGTTTTCCTAAAGAAATTTATGCACTTTTTAAGCGCTGGAGGACTTATATTGCACAAAATGGAGATTAAATTGAAAATATATATGGTTGTGTACCACTTTTGTCCAATAAATTGTGAGAAAAAAATGATTGAAGGTTTTTATTTGAATCTCCCTTGTATTTCAAAGTTAAATATATTGAAAAAATGGCACATCTTGAACTGGGTAGGCGGCAGAGTGGGCAAGACGAATTTCGGGGTGGGGTGGAGCCCACCTTCGCACCCCTTGGCGCCGTCCCAGTTAGGAAATACACTGACGGAAAAAAAAATCCCAACACCACGAAAAAATAGTTGCAGAGGAATGAAATGGCGGCAATACATTTGTATAGGTAACATATTTAATCGATTAAGGTTTAAAGATCACAGCTTATTGTAAGCGCGAGAAGAGCCATTTTAAATGTGAAATGCTAGTACATTAATAACCGGTGTAACCGCCAGAATGTTGAATGCAAGCACGCAAACGTTCATGCATTGTGTCGTACAGGTGCTGGATGTCAGTTTGTGGGATGGAGTTCCATGCCTGTAGCACTTAGTCGGTCAATACAGGGACGGTTAATGCTAGTTGGGGTGACGCTGGAGTTGTCGTCCAATGATGTCCCATGTTGCCGTGGCCTGCTAGATCACCAGATCTAGAGAAAGATCTGGTGATCTAGCAGGCCACGGCAACATGTCGACACTCTGTAGAGCATGTTGGGTTACAACAGCGGTATGCGGGCGAGCGTTATCCTGTTGGAAAACACCCCCTGGAATGCTGTTCATGAATGGCAGCACAACAGATTGAATCACCAGACCGACGTACAACTGTGCCGTCAGGGTGCGTGGGATAACCACGAGAGTGCTCCTGCGGTCATAGGAAATTGCTCCCCAGACCATAACTCCAGGTGTAGGTCCAGTGTGTCTCGGCCGCAGACAGGTTGGTTGTAGGCGCTCACCTGGCCCCCTCCTAACCAACACACGGCCATCACTGGCACTCAGGCAGAATCGGCTTTCATCAGAAAACACAACAGATCTCCAATCCGTCCTCCAATGAGCTCTAGCTTGACACCACTGACGTCGCAAACGGCAGTGGTTTGGAGTAAGTGGAATGCACTCTACAGGGCGTCTGGCTCGGAGCTGTCCTTCAAGTAACCGATTTGTAACAGTTCGTTGTGTCACTGTGGTGGCAACTGCTGCTCGAATTGCTGCCGCAGACGCTGTACGATGCGCCAGGGCCAGACGCCGTACACGGCGGTCTTCCCTCTCAGTAGTGCCACGTGGCCGGCCGGAACCCGGTCTTCTTGAGGCAGTACCTTCCCTTGACCACTGCTGCCAACAATCATGCACAGTGGCTACATTCCTGCCAAGTCGTTCTGCAATATTGCGGAAAGAAAATCCACCTTCTCGTAGCCCTATTACACGACCTCGTTCAAACTCCGTGAGCTGTTGATAATGGCTTCTTCGTCTTCTTAAAGGCATTCTTGACTAACATCAACACACTACATCGAATCTCAACGATAACTAACACTCACGGACGTTACAGCGCGTATTTACAGCAAACCTGCTTTGCATGTTCCGAGGGGCGCTACTAGCGCCACAGGTATGCGCCGAGCGCGAAATTTGCATAGACGTCATCTTACAGATGTACTCTCACCGCCTACCGACTGTCGTTTATCTAACACAACCCCTTCTTGGTGTTGGGATTTTTTCCGTCAGTGTATGTAAGCTTTTGAAAAACCAGCTAAGTCTTGGTAATTAAATTTAAATAACCTTGATATGTAGTTAATAATATATTAAAGTAATTTTTCAATTCTTGGTTGAAAAACTCAGATGTAATTCTTCAGTTGCTTCAAATAAATTTTACCATGGCAAAGCACAAGTTCAGTAAATTTCAAATTTATAAAATTGAGTTGAAAAAACATAGCCCCCATTTTTATGAAACAAGCAAAGTCGGTTCTAAATTTTATGTTCGCAGTACTCGGACAAAGCATTGCATTTCTTTTAAAATCATTGAAGGGAAATGCACAAACAAAAGAATGCTATACATAATATTCCCAGCAGGACTGATAGTTGACGTACAAAATCCGTCTCACAGAGTATTTTCCTTTCTTTCTTTCTTTCTTGAAAAATAAAAAAAATAAGAAAACATATCGCATTCTAAACTTAAGTGTTTCTGAGATAAAATTCCCGACATCCCCTGGAGGATTATTTTTTACTACCAGAAAATGGTGAAAACATTTTTAAACTCGATGAATTTTCACTTTCCCTCAGTGTTAAAATTATGCTAACCCTAAAAGCTTCCGGCACGAAAATTCCTGAAAATTCAAAATTCTGAAATTCTATAGTTGACATTCTTTCATGCAACATGCTACAGGACAAGGCCTTTTCTCGAAGTGATTTATTTTTTCAAAATAATTTTGACGTAGGCACTTTTCGGATTTTGTTAAAACTTAGTGAACACACAAAAGCATTTGCCATGCTACCAGATATATGTAAGGCATGAAACACAACATTTTTTGCCACATGACAGAATAAACATTAACTACGACAATTCTTAAAATTTCATTAAGAATGTGGCTTCCTTTATAGCGTGACGATAATTACGGACATAAATTTGCGAACCTTTGACTTTGTTGTAACGCCCGACCCTCAGTTCATTGTTAAGAAACCAGATCTGTGAATTCACCTGCTCCCTTCAAGGAAAACTGCATTTTATTCGTTACATAAGTAACGAATGAATACCTTCCATTTCATGTTTATTTCCTTTTTTCTCTTTGTTTGAATAGGTTTAGTTTTAATTAATTTATCTAGTTTAATATCTGCAACAAAGCAAATGAATTTAACAGAAAATATTGTAAGTAATGATACATTTTATTATGAGTAACATGTAAAGAAGACCAAATGAGTTCCGAGCTTGACAAACATGTCTTACGAATTATCATATTAAACAATATTGAATTAACTGCGTATTCTTTATAGTTATAAATTTAGAAATTCCGAAAACGCAGTAACAGCTTATCTAGACTTCTGCATGCATTACTTAGCTTATCTAGATTTTTGCGTAGACTGATCCGCACTGATTTTAAATTCAAAGAAAGATAAAGAATTAGAATCTATATATGTATATATATACACACACATACCAAAGTAGAATGACGTAAAATGTCGGAGTGACATGATATCCAACAGTCAGTGCATGTGACAATCGATTGTTTTCGCGTGCGATAAAACAATCGATATAGAATCCGTGAGGCCATGATTGTGACATGTTATGACATCAATCATGCGGGACTTGAAAAATGGCTCCCACGGTCAAATGCTACTTTACCGACAGAGTTGGAGAAACAAACACCAAACGACGAAGTTTTAAGAATTGCTGAAAATGTGACACAAAATTTTGAAGCGATACTTTTTTTGTTAATGAAGAACAATCGTAAATTGAGAGTTTCACAAGAGAAAGAATAAGAACGATCTTCAAAACGTACGGAAATTTTACTTGGAAAAAAAGGGAAAATATTGAACAGCACAGTTATCACTCACCTACTGAAATAGCATATGCACACTTAAAGAAGCTCTTTTCAAACAAAACAGACGCTTCTATACAGGAAGAACTTCTGAAATGCAATCTTTTTAGGGGTTAAGAGTCTTTCCCAGAAACGGCTGTTGGAGCAAGCATGAATGCACGAAATCCTGTCAATGATTAATATTTCGCAATTTATCGGACTGCTTCCATGTGATGAATCGTTCACGTTCAACTTTTTTTTTTTTTTTTTTTTTTTGTTTGTTTACAAATGTGAGAAATAGAGAAAACGTTATGTACAGAGAACACCAGGTTTTGGGGAGCTCTCTGAGACATCATCATGAGTTTCCGTCTGTGCAAATCTTCAGAATGTGCAGAAACTTGTGGCTCAGTCACACAAACTTGAATGCAAAAAGTTTCATTGAAACAGAGAAGCAGGAATAGTTTTTTTTTTTTTGTTATTAATTTTAGGGAATCAGTAACTACTTGTAATCTACTGTATCATAAATGGACTCATATGAATGATGCCGTACTTTGTAAATTTGAAGTAAAATTTTGACTTGATTCACATCAAAATTTCAACATTTTCGGACACATAACAAAAATAAATAAATGAATATATATAAATGTAGGAATGTGAGGGATCAGGATAATTTCTACATTCTTTTTTGTTTGTTTTTGTTTAATGACCACCATGAACAATTTGGAAAGTTATAAGCCGTCACCTGTTCTTAATGTTTTGCCACTTTTTTCCAGGCGAGGGTGAGAATCAGGGATAACGCACGATGCACTACCGAGACCTCATCGTTGTTTCTTACCGTCCATAATCATACATCACCATGTAAAAATGCGTAATCAGCCTTTGTAATTCCGTAAGGGAAAGGGATATTTCAATGTTAGACATTGTAATTGTGCTTGTGTTTGGGTATTAAAGAGTCAGTCGGTCCCTCAAGAAGAGAAAATGTTCGTGGAGCAGAGAAATGGTCCCAGACGTCCCCACCATTCGGCCCTCCGCCCAATAGCACGACGTCATACAACTGGGCTCGGGCTGGATGAGTCCGGTGATGGTCTTGCGGGGGTAGCAGTATCCAACTGGACGCCTGTATGACCCTGGCCAGGTGCCCCGGCCTCCAGGGCAGAGTCTGGCGGGGTTGCCTTCGTAATGCCTTCAAAATGAAACATCCGAGTGAGTTTCTGTTATCCTTGCGGAGAAAGTTGAATTCATCAGTTTTTATCAGTGTTGCTATTCTACTGATTTTGATTCCTGTCTACTAGCAAATTTTCGTAATCTACTGATTTTAACTCTATTTTAACGCCATCTCTTGAATTTTCTACTATTATGCCTGATTTTCTTGCTTTCAGATGTAATTTTTTGATTATTTGATAAATGTTTTATCCTATAAACTGTAAACTAATTTGTGTGATGCACCTCTGATACTAATATTATGTAATTTTGAAAGCAACTGGTTATGCTTTCTTTTACTGAATGCCTTAGAGAAGTTAAAAAGCACTGCAGTTATTTCAGCGAAATTATATATTTTTGTGAAAGTCGATTAAAAACAAATGATGAATGAATGCTGTTGGAGAGGAATTTAGGAAGGGAACATCTTAAACAGCCCTTAGAAGTACGGAGCTAGGAGATTTGTGCAAGGGTGCCTGATAAGAAAGAAACTTGGAAGTGAAGTACAAGAAAATACGTGTTTATCAGTTAGTTCACACTTCCACTCAGATTCCACAGGCTTAAGTGTATTGATTACCAGTCGCTAAATGACTAGGCAATGGAGCTGTCAAAAAGAGTACGTCAATACCTGGGTGTTTCATCTAACTCACTCAGGTACATGATATCTAAGAATGTCTGCATCCTTTCAGTAATCACATCCCCATTTACTGATCCAATCTACATGGCTTACCTCAAAATTGGTCTAAAGAGAAAAAGCTGACGAAGGCTAAAAATTCTCCAACACGTGCTACCTATTTCTTTTACAAAATTCATGCTGGTTATCGTGAAATATTTTTTCATTTTAGATAACTAATTAGCCTGTTATACAAAGAATCTTCCTAGTATTTTGTTACAAACCAGAATGTTCGTAAAAAGGAGAATGATATTTGCATTGATGATTTTTTCTTGGGTGTAGCATTTATTTTGCTTACTTTGGAAACATCTGGGCATCGTTTAGCACGAAATGTTAAGTTGTTTTTAGGATGTAGGACCGACACAACAGCGACTACATCAAAAGTCCAATGCCATCATTTGTTACACCAACATTAGTTTAAATGGTGAGCATTATTTTATAAAGCTGATCGTCAGTAATATCTTGTAACAAGAAAGATGACACCGAATTTTGGGGTGTAATAAGCACGCCTTTTGAATCGGTTCTGAAGCAAATTAAATTTATCAAACTATTCAAAGTCAATGGAACCGGTATGGAAAACAATAGTATCTGACGGAAGAAAGAAGTTTTTCAATCGGGTTTTTAATCCCTCAGATATTGCTGTAAACGGAATCGTAAGCTTACGCCCTCTGGTTGCAGACTTGTGCGTTAAGAAAAACATGAATTTATTTGAGAAACATTTTGCACCGGAAACGCACTCCAACACAGAAAGAATTTTTCAAATCGGACTATTAGAAACAGAGATATGGACAAACATAAGATGTGACTTTTCGTCCTCTGGTGGGAAAACTATGCATTATTTTAGGAAGAAAGTATTCTCAAAAGGTTTTTCCATATGAGCGGCATCGGTCCAAGAAAAAAATATTCAGACAAGTTTTCAGGAGCCCAGAATTTGCTACAAATACATCAGAAGCAGAAATTAACACTTATGCCCCCTGCGGCCAAACCATACTGTACTAAACATTAGAAATTACATGAAAAATAATTTCCATCAGGTGTTGCATGCGGTACAGGAAGAATTCTTTGAATCGGAGCTTTAGCAGCAGAAATAACGCAGAAAACGCAATTTACCTTTGCGCCCTTTAGCGGAAAGTCCGTTATTTACTTGAAAATTTTGAATTTATAGGAAAAGCATTTCGCATATAAAACACTATCCAACAAAGAAGGAATTTTTCAAATCGGACTAGTAGAAGTAGTGATATTGACAAATATAAGATATACATCTACGCCCCTGGCGTAGAAATCATGTATTATTTTAAGAAGAAAATGTTCCTAAAATGTTTATCGACGTGAGTAGTATCGATCCACAAACACATTGTTTTCAGTCGAGATTTTAGGAGCTCAAATTTTGCTGCAAATGCATCTGAAACGAAAATTAAGATTTACGCCCCTTGGTGGCCAAACCATTTTTTACAAAAATTAGAAAATACGTTCAAAGTATTTCCCATCAGGAGCTGTATCCGGTGCAGACAGAATTTTTCAAATCGGAGATTTAGAAGCAGAGATATAGAGAGGAAAGCAATTTACCATTACGCCCACTAGCGGAAATTCTATGAATTACTTGAAAATTTTGAAATTGCAGGAAAAACATGTCTCACTGCAAACACTATCCAACAAAGAAGGAATTTTTTAAATCGGACTCCTAGAAGTAGAGATATTGACAAAAATAAGATATACATCTATGCCACCTGGCGTAGTAGAAACCATGCATTATTTTAAGAAGAAAATGTTCCTAAAAGGTTTATCAACGTGAGCAGTATCGATCCAAAAACAAAATTTTTTGTCGAGATTTTAGAAGCTCATATTTTGCTGCAAATACATCAGAAGCGGAAATTAAGATTTACGCCCCCTGATGGCCAAACCATTTTTGTTTTTACAAAAATTAGAAATTGTGTGCAAACGATTTCCCACCAGAAGTTGTATCCGGTGCAGAAAGAATTTTTCAAATCGGAGATTTAGAAGCAGAGATATAGGGGGAAACGCAATTTACCTCTACGCCCCCTAGCGGAAAGTCTATGAATTACTTTAAAATTTTGAAATATATATGAAAAATATGTCACACTGAAAACACTATCCAACAGAGAAGGAATTTTTCAAATCGGACTCCTAGAAGTAGAGATATTGACAAAAATATGATGTACATCTACGCCCGCTGGCGGAGAAACTGAGGAATATTTAAAGAAGAAAATATTCCCAAAAGGTTTATCGATGTGAGTGGCATCAGTCCACGTAAGAATTTTTTTCAATCGATATTTTAGAAGCTCAGATTTTATGGCAAATACCTCAGAAGCAAAAATTAACACTTACGCCACATGGTGACCAAAGTATTCTTTACCAAAAAATTTGAAATTATATGCAAACGATTTTCCATCAGGAGGTGTATCCGCTGAAGATTTTTTTTTCAAATCGGAATTTTAGAAGAAGAGTTATCGTGAAAAATGTAATTTACTTTTCCCCCTAGCGGGAATCGATGCGTAATTTGAAAAAAGTAACTATATCTAAAATATTCTTCGACATAAATGGAATCGAAAGATAAAATGATTTTTTCAATCCGATGTTTAGAAGCAGATATGTGGAATAAAACGTATTTTTGAATTCGACATCATCTGCATTTACGCCCTCTAGCGGCGAAATTGTACATCGTAAAAAAACGAAATAAAGGATCATCATTCGCATATTTCAAGCTTCCCAATGCAAAAAGAATTTTTCAAATCGGACTAATAGTTGCAGAGATATCGTGGGAATAAACCGTATTTTTGAATTCGACATCATCTGCATTTACGCTTTCTAGCGGCGAAACAGTACATCGTAAAAAAAAACGAAATAAAGGATCATCATTCGCATATTCCAAGCTTCCCAATGCAAAAAGAATTTTTCAAATCGGACTAATAGTTGCAGAGATATCGTGGGTACAGACGGACTGACTGGCAAACAAACCGATAACATAAGCACGATCTTTTTTTAAAAAAGACGTGCTAAAAAATGGGACTCAAAATTGTATTTGTTTGAATTTCCATACGGGCGTTTAATGGTAAATTGTGGAGTATTGCTATTATTTGAAATACCAGTCGATTTAACTGTTCCTCAGTATTCAGATTACATCCAGTACTACATTATATTTCTGAGGTGGTGCATATTTCACGCACAAAACAAAACAAAACAAGAAAGATTACACTGAATTTTCGGATGTAATAAGCACGCCTTTTGAATCGGTTCTGAAGCAAATTAAATTTATCAAAGCTATTCAAAGTCAATGGAACCGGTATGGAAAACAATAGTATCTCACGAAAAAAGTTTTTCAATCGGGATTTTAATCCCTCAGATATTGCTGTAAACGGAATCGTAAGCTTACGCCCTCTGGTTGCAGACTTGTGCGTTAAGAAAAACGTGAATTTATTTGAGAAACATTTCGCACCGGAAACGCTCTCCAGCACAGAAATATTTTTTCAAATCGGACTCTTAGAAACAGAGATATGGACAAACATAAGATGTGGCTTTACGTCCTCTGGTGGGAAAACCATGCATTATTTTAGGAAGAAAGTATTCTCAAAAGTGTTTTCCGTATGAGCAGTATCGGTCCAACAAAAAAAATATTTAGACGAGTTTTCAGGAGCCCAGATTTTGCTACAAATACATCAGAAGCAAAAATTACACGTATGCCCCCTGCGGCCAAACCATACTTTACCAAACATTAGAAATTGCATGAAAAATATTTTCCATCAGGTGTTGCATGCGGTACAAGAAGAATTCTTGAAATCGGAGCTTTAGCAGCAGAAATAACGCAGAAAACGCAATTTACCTTTGTGCCCCTTAGCGAAAAGTCTATGATTTACTTGAAAATTTTGAATTTATAGGAAAAACATTTCGCATCGGAAACACTATCCAACAAAGAAGGAATTTTTCAAATCGGACTCTTAGAAGTAGAGATATTGACAAAAATAAAATATACATCTACGCCCCCTGGCATAGAAATCATGCATTATTTCAAGAAGAAAACGTTCCTGAATGGTTTGTCGACATGAGTAGATTCGGTCAACAAAAGACGTTTTTTTCAATCTAGATTTTAGAAGTTCATATTTTGTTGCAAATACATCAGAAGCAGAAATTAAGATTTACGCTCCCTGATGGCCAAACCATTTTTTTTACAAAAATTAGAAATTGTGTGCAAACGATTTCCCATCAGGAGCTGTATCCGGTGCAGAAATATTGTTTCAAATCGATGATTTAGAAACAGAGATATAGGGGGAAAGCAATTTACCTCTACGCCTCTTAGCGGAAAGTCTATGAATTACTTGACAATTTTGAAATTATATGAAAAACTTGTCACACTGAAAACACAATCCAACGAAGAAAGAATTTTTCCAATTGGGCTCCTAGAAGAAGAGATATTGACAAAAATAAGATGTACATCTACGCCCGCTGGCGGAGAAACTGTGGAATATTTTAAGAAGAAAATATTCCGAAAAGGTTTATCGATGTGAGTGGCATCAGTCCACGTAAGAATTTTTTCAATCGATATTTTAGAAGCTCAGATTTTATGGCAAATACCTCAGAAGCAAAAATTAACGCTTACGCCTCCTGGTGGCCATAGTATTATTTACCAAAAATTAGAAATTATATGCAAAAGATTTTCCATCAGGAGGTGTATCCGCTGAAGAAAAAAAATTTCAAATCGGAGCTTTAGAAGAAGAGTTATCGGGGAAAATGTAATTTACTTTCACGTCCCCTAGAGGAAAATCTATGCGTAATTTAAAAAAATTAACTAAATCTAAGCTACTCTTAGACATAAATGGAATCGAAAGATAAAAGAATTTTTTCAATCGGATGTTTAGACGCAAATATGTGGGATAAAATGTATTTTTGAATTCGACATCATCTGCATTTACGCCCTCTAGCGGCGAAATTGTACATGGTAAAAAAAATAAACGAAATGAAGGATAATCATTCTCATATTTTAAGCTTCCCAATGAGAAAAGAATGTTTCAAATCGGACTAATAGATTAAGAGATATCGTCGGTACAGGCGGACGGACAGACCGATAACATAAGCACGGTCTTTTTTTACAAAAGACGTGCTAAAAACGAAATACTGATTCCTACTGATTTTCTGAACTTTTGTCTACTGATTTCAGGTAAAAGTCTTTGGCGACACTGGTTCTTACCAACGCCTCATGCGGGACTCGTATTCGAGCCCATATTGGAGGCTCGAGTACGAATCTCCATCTCTACTTATAAAAACAGTTTATCATAGGTGCTTGTTAACAGGCATTTAGAACTCTTGTTCGCTTTTCCAAACTTTGGTCTCGTCCGAGATTTGTCTGGGCTCGAATCCCGGGTGGGTATGGATAATGCTTTTGCCTTACGGCGCTGGCTCTCTCCCCTCCCTGGAGCCAGTGGATCTATTTTTGTCCCACTTAAAAGGATGGAACTACGTTTCCTTGTTTCATCCAGAAATGCATTTTACATCTGTGAAATCTTTCGGAAGCCTATTTTTCGATTATCTAGCAAAATTTTGAAGACTGCGTTTCATTCGGCAAGCCGGTTATGACTAAATTTGACCTTCGCAAGAAAAGAATAAATTTCATCGTGATCAAGTTTACGCCTGACATAAATATTAAGCACTTGTTCGTGATGCATCTTTAAGGCATGAACTCGACAGCGATAAATAAAAATTTAACACTCTGATGTTGGTTGCGTTACGTTTGATGCTTAAGTAAAATGCTTTGCATATGAAAGTAACAAATTTGATATCCAAAAACACGATCGGAATATGATCTCAAAAATGTTAAGATTTGGCAAAAGTATCCGGGATTTGATTTCAAAAATTTAACACTCGCGAAAGAATACAATGAATTTCATCCAGCAAATTTAAAATTTCGCTTTAACAGTTTGATTACATTAAGAACCGACGACTTATTAAAACTTCAAGAGTTTTGTAACAATAAATTTGGTAATGTCAATAACGCTCTGAATTTACTTATGAAAAATTTAACGCATCAGCAACATCTGATTTTTGTCACGACATATTTCGCGTTTGATAAAAAACAGCTCTCCAAATCTGACCACAAAAATATTACCGCTAAAATAAAATTCCTTGAATTATGTCACAACTTAATTTGCTTCGTGGCAAAATTAACCTGAATTTAATGACAATACCTTTTACTTCTAGAAAGAAGTACTTTAAAATTGATGACACAAAATTATGACACCGGCCTAAAATTCTTCGGGTTCTATCTTGACAAAAACAGTATAAATTTATTAATAGAGACATTTACGTGAACCAGGAACATCAAACAGAGGTCATCGCTCTTTCCACGTTTATAAGTGAGTCACGGAAAAATACTCATTGGCCGCCACCGGAAATCGAATATCCAGCGCGTAACTGGAAGACCCTGGGTTCGATTCCGTATTAAGTATTAATTATTCATTCGCCTTCTAATTATTTGTTCAATTGCTGCTAACCATCTTTGGTGAATCCCCAGCATTTTGTGCGGGATTCCAAGAAGCAACCTTCCAAAATTGGCTTGGCAGTTAGTGTGTGTGAGTCTGGAGGAATTCTAGGCCGCTGTTGTGCAGTGGAAGCATATCCGGCGCATAACGGGAAGACATTAATTTCGATTCCCAGTGGCGGCCAATGAGAATTTTTCCGTGACTCACTTATAAACGTGGAAAGAGCGATGGCCTCTGTTTGATGACAGTATAAATTTAGTCACGGTAAGTTTTATGCTTTACCAAGAAAAAGTATTTGAATCAGGAAAAACGCTGCCACTTGACTTAAATTCTTCTAATTTTGCGACAATTAATTTGATCCTTGGGGGAAGAAACAGCATTTGACACATATAAATTGTAGTCTTAACAAAACCACTATCAAGCTAAAACGGGCATATATCATATAGCTACTGATGCAAAGTGATAAGCTGAAAGCACACCAGTAGTATCGATATGATATATAATCGCGTAATAACGATATGATGTACAATCGCGTAATATCAATATGATATAAAATCGCGTTATATCGATATGATAAACATGTATATGAAGCGCAATTCCGCTGATCAAAGTTGTCATTTTGGCCATATCACTTTTTGATCAACCCTTGCGTTTAATTAAATATGATGGATTTTAAAATATGATCTTATTTTAATAAAATATATTCACAAGAAACTTTCACTTGCCTGATTTTGCTGGTGATAAAGCTTCTTCGGAGTCAGTGTCTGAAGTGATAATAGGAGGAATGGAATTCTGTTGTAACTTTTGGCTGCAGAAGAAGAGCTGATGAGTCTGTAGAGTTGCTCTGCTGAGGAAACGGACCTCGCAAAACTGACACTGATACATTCCATCTACAAAAGAAAAAACTTTTATGCAAAGCATTTACATTCATGTTGCACATATATTTTTCTCAATCATCAAACATACGCTGTACCTTCGCTGAATATAGATTACAGCACAGCACAGGAAAAATTTTCCTGTGCTGTACCGAGGCAACTGAATTTCGAAACGTGCATATGTTACTATGAATGAAGGCATGAATTTCGGTATTGGTACAAGCCTGAAAAATCATCTGTTCGCGTATTATTTTGTGATTTTACTAATGGGTCTTGGTAAATGTTAAGATTTACGATAAGCAAGTGCTAAAAATTGGAAATTTTCATCTGTCTATTGTTTATACAAGTAATGAAAAACGGCATATCATGAAAGAACAAAATGTTCACCTTATGAGGCAATTTTCGGTTGTCCAATGAAAATAAGGCTCTATACCTTTGTGAATTCTTCAGAAATTGATAAAAAAGTTTACATATTGAAGAATATTTAGAAGGTGTTTCCACACTATAACGTAATTTTCTTTCCGCTGTAACATTAGTCCTTACTTCAGTAATTATGTGTGCTAAAGTCAATGTAATATTAGAAGTCAATGTAATGTTATCACACGCATTACAAGAAAGAGGTCAATTGTAGTACTTACAAATACATTTATTTTGCTTCATGGTTTATACTCCACACTCACATTCGGTTTATTAGCGTATTCAATACAGCATCAGTGATTTAACATCCAATCTCAGTATAACAGCACGTCTATCATCAATAACATCAATTCCCTTAACCAAGCACTGCATTGCCTTTTTATGTATCGTTCTTATCCGGCCACACATACGTTACTCTTTCCGACTTCAATGTGTTGCCAACATCATTCTCGTTTGAGGGAAAAGACATAACGTAAAGGTTTAAAATGTCTAAGAGAACGAACTCAAATTTACATAGAAAAAGAAACTCAAAAAGAAAGTTAAAATAGAATATACGTTACAACACACAGTAGAACTGCTGAAAATGACGATGTTGTAGAGAACGAAACCGTCAAGTCCAGGGATGTTACTTTAATTGAGAAATTTAAAGATACTTAACATGTTTCCAACGGGCGATACAAAGCAAATTTACGGTGATACATTAACATCCCAGAGGAAACAAGCTGTGCAGAAATTTAGGAAGCGTACCAGAAATGAACTGGAGCAACAAGCCAAAATAGTAAAAAAAATGTCATCTTAAAAATGCCCAAATCCTGAAATCAGTTCAAGTAGGAGGGTAAAAAATACCGGACTGTGATAGCGCAAAAATTGATCCTACATTTTTATAAGCAATGATTACAGTAATCCAAGGGGATGAATTCTACCGGTTTGATACAATGTTTGGGAAACTGAAAGAGCTTTTCACAAGAAACCAGTTTACATACAATGCGCAATGAAAGATTTCTGTCAACTGCTGAAATCTGATGAGAAGACATAAGTGTTCCAGAAGTTGTCAAAAAGCTATCTCAACCTGGAGGCAAAGGATAGAAAATTGCAATTAGTTCAAAAATGTTTAACAAAAAATGCTTGTATTAATCCTCTGATGTGTTTTGCGATTGCAAATGTTACAGCAGCTCATATTAATGCAACAAGTAATTCTTGGAGCATCCTTCAAAACAAAGATGCTTTGATGATTGAAATTTTTTCAAATTTATTGTTTTTCATTTCTAAATTTTTATATTTTTACAATGTTTTTTTTATCTTTTAGAGTTCTGTTAACATTTTAAAAATACAATTTAGATAACGAATGTATATTTGAAAAATTGTAATTTGTAAAACCGAAAGAGAAAAAAATACCATCAGAAGAGTAAATTACTAAATTTATACTTCTCTGTATTTTGCCCATATATATATATGTTTTATTTTTGCATTTAAAACTTTTTTCAATAGTATAAAACAACTTTCTTTTACCGTTCGTCTTCTTGGAGAATGCAACGTTTTACCAACACTGAATGGTAAATGTTTGAACGTGTCGCGACAGGCACATTGAGGGCAGATCAAAGTTCGGGATTTTTACTCGCTGCTCATGATAAGTCCTAATGTTTACTAAAATCCATTGGTGACATCTTTATAAAAGACGTAAATAGTAGATTGTTCGGGCTTTTGCCAACACTGTATGGTATAACACAGGTTTAATGCTTAAATTTTTGAGTTTACTGAAATTCGGGCTTCTACAGTAGCACATACGCTGGCACACCGAAGACCCAAAATATTATAACTGGTGCGTCTTTATGCAAAGCGGAGGAACTGTAGGTAAAAGAACGACGTGTGTGAAGGGTCATGAAACGCTATAAAAATAACTTCCTGATACTGAGTTCCTTTAATTAGTGTTATTCTTGTTCTTCAGATGGTAACTGTTGAGGACATAAGCGAGTTTGATAAAGGCCAGATGGTAATGGCCAGGCGATTAGGTCAGAGCATTTCCCAGACAGCAAGTCTTGTGGGAGGCTTATGGTTGTCCGAGAAGGGGAAAAACCACGGTTAAAAACCAAGTTTGCACCGGCTCATCGATGCAAGAGGTAAGCGAAAGCTATCCCCGTATGGAACGAGTCAGCAGAGGAGACACTGTGGCTCGACTACGCAAGTAATTTGAATGCTAGTGACGAAAGTAGTGTGTCACAAAACACAATACATCAATCCTTGCTGAAAACGAGGCTGCACAGTCGCAGGCATCTCTGAGTGCCTTCGGTTCACTGTCAAAAGCGTCTACAATGAGCACGCGAGCATAACAACTGGACCTTGAATGGTTGGAGGAATGTCATCTGGTCCGATAAATCCCATTTCCTGTTGCACCATGTGGACGATCAGGTACGTATGCTTCGTTTATCTGGTGAAATGTTGACACCAGGATGCACCCTGGGACGAAAACAAGCCAGTGGTGGAAGTGTAATGCTTTGGGCAATGTTCTGCTGAGAAACCATGGGTTCAGCCATTCATGTGCAGGAAATTATGACGTCTACCAACGACCTAAATATCATTGCAGACCACGTACATACTTTCATGGCAACGGTATTCTCCTCTAGAAGGTAATGCGTAATTCTTTCAGCAGCATAATGCGGAATGCCCCACAGTCCGGATTGTTTGAGAATCATTAGCGTAACACCTGGAAGACTTCTAGGTGTTACGCTGGTCTCCAGATTCCCCAGGCATTAATCTAATCGAACATCTGTGGTTTGTGCTGGAACAGCAAATCTGACGTGCTCAGTCACGTAACTTGCAAAAGTTAAAGGATCTGCTGGTAACATGTTGGAGCCAGGTACCACAAGACATCTTTAGAAATTCTGCAACGTCCATGTCTCGCACAATAAGAGCTGTTATGGCGGCACGTGGTGGACCAATATCATATCAGGCAGGTGATCATAATGTTTTGACTCTCGTGTATATATTAGTTGAGAACAACACAAGACGGAGGAAGGGAAGAAAACAAAAGAGCAGTACCTTTGTCCACTTTATTTAAAGTTTACTAGACACACAGTCTTTCAACCATTAACTTTCAGCCTTAGTAAAAAATTTCATACAAGAAAGCTCGGAATATTTCATTTAAAAAAATAATATTTTGTAAAAGAAAACTTAAATTTAAAAACTCCAATAAATATACTCAACTTCATAGCAGCATTAATTATTCTGTAGAATGAAACTTTTTGTTCAACTTAGGTTGCCTGAACTGAGGGTTTTCTGTCCTTCTACGGAAGAAAGTTCGCAAAATCCTTACTAGCAATGTGCTGTATGTGTGAACCAAACCTGTCTGCAGGTAAAAGGATTTTGTACAATAGAATTCTAAGTTTTAATTTAGTTTAAACCCTATCTCTGAAGAACAAAAAATTATGAGGTTTTTAACATGCAACGATAAATATGCTGCAGAACAAACATTTTTAGCCATCATTTCAATGTGAAAATAAAAAAGTAACTTTAGTAACTTGTCCTTATGCCAAAATAAAAAACTGCATCTCAATTTTTTCAAGACGATATTTTTCTAGTAGAAATCATTTGTTCGCAACAAATATAACACACGTGCGTCTCTAGTCTACTGCAAACTTTTTTCATCAAAATTCTGCATAATCTTCGTTCAGACGTTCTTGCGTGAAAAACTTTTCACTGAGAAAGAGCTTTTTGAAGGATGAGGTAATGTTTATCTAATGATAAAACTTGTTTCTTTTATTTCAAACGAAGTTTTCGAATCAAACTTGATAACGCGAAAATAATTCTCGAATCAAAGGAAATCTATTTCGTGTCGTAACAGTGTAATGCTCATTAACCTAATGAAAGAGCTCAGCCACGAAGCACAAAAAGAGTAGAGGAACACGTTCTCCAAATTAACATATGAAGTAACACCTTTGTTTATTCTTGCTCTCCAAACACCTACGTACGGTGGTGCGTGTGTGAGCGCGCGCGCGTGTTTGTGATGCAAAAAAACAAATAGAAACAAAAAAATAGAAACAAGAAAGATGACACAGAATTTTCGGCTGTAATGAGCACGTCTTTTGAATGCGTTTTGAAGCGAATTAAATTCATCAAAGCTATTCAAAGTCAATGGAACCTGTTAGGAAAATAATCAACAGGTTTCAACAATCGATAAGATATCCAGAAACAGAAACATCTGCTTAGTTCCACCAGCGGCTAAAAATCCTGTTACAGGGACTAACAAATGGCGCACAAAAAGTTTCTCGTAGCACAAGGAAGATATCTGAGACAAAAAAAAAAAAATCAAATCGAACAGTTAAAAGAAGAAATACAGGAGAGAAGGAAACATTATAAAACTCTGTCTTCTAGCAGAAGAAATTTGCATAATGGAAGAGTTGAAAATGTGCGAAAAATATTCTGCATGGAAAAACAACTTTTCAAATACGTCTCCCAGAAACAGAAATAGCGAGAAAAAGGTTTCGACCTTTACGCTTACTAGTGGGAAATCTGTGCATTATTTAAAGAGGCTAATGCTCCATGTCTCTAATGTAGCGAATGGCATACAATAAAGAAGAAACTTCTCAATAGTGTTTTTAGAAATAGCGATACAGTTGCAAACTGAAGTATACAAACACCACCTACTAACAGAACTGTGAACTACAAAATTCCTCATATTGTAGCCAAACGTGTTCTACAAGGTAAATGGCATCCGTTGCTGAAACAATTTTTTAAATCGCCCATGCAGAAGTAGAGGTATTGAGAAAAGCAGATTAAGCATTTGCGCCCCCTAGTGGCGAAATTGTGCCTTATTCTGGGAAGGAAATACGCACTCATAGTTTGCATGGTTAGTAGCATCTGACCGAACAAAGAAGTTTTTTCAATCGGGTTTTTAGTCCCGCAGATATTGCTGAAAACGGAAACGTGAGTTTACGCTCTCTGGTGGCACACTTGTGCGTTAAGGAAAATTTGAAAATTTTTGAGAAACATTTCGCAGCGAGAACGCTCTCCAACAAAGAAAGGGAAGAATTTTTCAAATCGGACTCTTAGAAGCCGGGATATTGACAAAAATAAGATATGCATTTACGCCCCTTGGCGGAAAAGTGATGCATTATTTTTAAAAGATAGTATTCTTAAAATAAATTTCGATGTTAGTGGTATAGCTCCACGGAAGAATTTTTTCAGTTGAGTTTTCAGAAGCTCAGATTTTGCTGCAAATGCATCGGAAGCAGAAAAAAACAGTTACGTCTCCTGGTGGCCAAACCATTCGTTAACAAATGTTAGAAATTATATGCACAGAATTATCCACCAGAAGCAATATCTAGTGCAGAAAGAATTTTTCAAATCGGAGTTTTAGAAGCAGAGATATCGGGGAAAAAGCAATTTACCTTTATGTCCCCTAGCGGAAAGTCTATGATTTACTTGAACATTTTGAACTTATGTGTAAAACATGTCGCACTGGAAACACTATCCAGCAAAGGAATTTTCAAATCGATCTCTTAGAAGCAGAGATATCGACAAAAATAAGATATACATGTACGCTCCTTGGCGAAGAAAGCATGCATTATTTTAAGAAGAAAATATTCCGAGAAGGTTTATCGACGTGAGTGGTATCGGTCTACGAACGAATTTTTTCAATAGAGATTTTAGAAGCTCAGATTTTGCTGCAAATGCGACAGAAGCAGAAATTAAAACTTACGCCTCCCTGCTGGCCAAACTGCTTTTTTACTAAAAATTAGAAATTATATGCAAAAGATTTCATATCAGGAGCTGTATCCGCTGTAGAAAGAATTTTCCAAACCGGAGTTTTAGAAGCAGCGATATCGGAGAAAACGCAGTCCACCTTTACGCAGCCTAGCGGAAAATCTATGCGTAACTTAAAAACGTGACTATGCCTAAAATAGTCTTCGATATAAATGGAATCGAAAGGTAAAAGATTTTTTCAATCGGACGTTTAGAAGCAAATATATGGAATAAAATGTATTTTTAATTTCATATCGTCTGAATTTACGCCCTCTAGTGGCAAAACTGTGTATCGTGAAAAAAGAAATGAAATAAAGGATCATCATTTGCGCAATTCGAGCTTCCTAATGCAAAAAGAGTTTTTCAAATCGGACTATTAGTTGCAGAGATATAGTGTCAACAGACGGACGGACGGACGGACAAACCGATAACCTAAGCACGACATTTTTTACAAAAGACGTGCTAAAAAGCAACTTCCAAACATGAGATATTTGGACACACATTGAGTTACACCACAGGTAGTCTTCGTTTCAGTGTTAGACCACGATGCAGGATTCTCGACTCCAGCCTAGGATTACTTTTCTCAGTCAAGAATGTTTCACGCATCACGCATTTCAAAGTTGGGCCTTAACATCACAGAACTCCCTGGCTGTGATAAAACTTTCACATGCTAAAATTTTGAGCTCTATATCCCAACAAAAACACAAGTGTTGGGAAACTTCTGGTTGAAATATGCCGCTCACGTAATAGTACGGTACAGTAGCGATCCGTTGGTCACTGTGAAATCAGTTGGCAGCGATTGATTGCTCTGCCGCATCGCTATGAATTACGGGCCTCCAGGCAAGCTCCACGAGTGACCCGGACCTGTGTTGCTGCATTCATTCGTATTGGAGACCCCAACACAAAGTGCAAGCAGAATAACGGCGCATGCGCAGAAGCAACACGCGCACAGTCTCTCGTGGTACTATTGAATAGTTTGTAGAAGTCGACGCCATCGCCATCGCGTTATTTTAGTGGATGTTAAGAAAAAAAGGCATATACAAAGAGACGAATTAATTTCCTTATGAAGTATCACGTTGGCGAAGATTAACGTCGGGGGAAAATTAAATACATAATTAATGAACTCTAAGGAATAGTCAGTTACTCTCTTGTGTTTATAAAAACTCATTTCACAGCAAAATTCCTTCATTAACACACGGCGAATCGAGAATACAAACAAGCATGAAAAACACCCACTCCATTCACATGAACAATAAGAAATAATTTCTGAAAATTTAGTAAATGTATCGAATAATTCTTCATTAGCATGCACAAAACCGCTTCAAACAAAAGTTCCACAAAGACATTAAAAATGTGTAATGTTGGAGAAAAATAAGTATCAAAATGGATATTTATGAAAAAAAACCGGTATAAATTCATTGCAAAATGATTAAATATTTTAAAAGATTGCGACGCCCGGCAGGTAAATTTCCTGCGGGGCAAAATAGCGCCGACCGAATCGTGATGTCATTCGACAACGTGAAGAAAAAAGTGGGGATGACCCGGAAACGTTGAGGAGTTGTGATTTTTTTTTTTTTTTTTTTTTGCCACTGCTGTGTAATTTGCGGACCAGATTCGGCAAGCCATCAGTTACGTCACGTGATTGCTGGCTGCCACTGCCGGAAAACTGGAAGACCACATTAGTCTAGCCACCATTAATGGCACGTGCTTGCAGGACCGCTTAAGGGCAGCTTGTGGCAGGTTTCAGTGATGGATAACTCATGGTCCTGTTGTGTCATATGTCAAGTGACAGGGGTGTCAGGTGTTGGCCCGCTGCTAGCCCCAACTTCTGGCCCATGTGCTGGCTGTCGGGACGTTTTATTGACTTTTGGGTCCGGCGCCATAGTGCTGGGCCGCCATTAGCACTACTGCCTGCCAGTGCTGGATTGAGTGCTGGACCAGAAATACTTTTTGCTGGAATGGGACATCTGAAATTCTAATAAGAAAACTTTCTCTCTGTTCGTCCGAGGCAGAAAAATATTTAGTTCTCCAGTGTTACTTATACCCTACAGATTTGTGTCTCCCCTACGAATAAATCCGTAACTTTAAATCACTTGAAATACATTAATGATTATTCAATTCATCTGAGCACTGAGTAGCAGACTACAATGTTCAAAACAACACTTCCTTGCGAAACAGATGTTGGCAAAGATTTTTTGGTTTACTTTGGTAAAATCTAAGGCAGCTTTTTGAAAGAAAACTGCAGTATATTCATTTTTGATTAGATTCAAAGTAAGTTTCTATTAAATAGCTTGTGTTTATTCATGCATGGTTTCGAAAGTGAAGTAGTGTGCAGTGATTATTTCGGTGCAATAGTTGTTATAGGGAATACAAATTAATGGTAGACTCTAAAGGTGGAGCGGAAATTTCGAGGCTGGTATGCAAAAGGAACGACGCTATTTAAAACGCTTGTAAGATATTTCGGTTTCGAACCGCAGCAAAGATAAAACAATGCAACAGATGTTTCTGTTTCACGTAGAATGGTGCCTCACACCCGTGCATATGGAAGCTAGGGCGGCACAGGGAATAGATGATGTGAATTTGACAAGAAATATGAACCAAACAGTCTATCAAAATGGATGAAACATTTATTCTAGTAAGCTTTAGTTTCCACGAATACTTCAGCTGACAGAGGTCTGAGAAAAAAGAATTTGACGAACAATATCAAAGAATCTAACTAAACACTACTGACCGACTAGTCAGAGGGGTGAGTATCTGGCTAATCGCTCGAGCTGAGCTCTGATGGAATCTCGGACGTAACATGGGAGGAGCGTGCTTGCTGTACGTCTCCGCCTCTCTTCTTTCTCGGGAACCAGTAGGTGTCATTAAACACCGAAACTAAAAAAAACAACAGAAGAGAAAAGAGAAATCCAGCTTATCATGATACATTTCTTCTTTAAAAATTCCACTGCTTTACTTTTACAAATTTTGAGGCCATCACTAATTAGCGAAATATACAGCTTGTTGAAATCCTACAAGTGATGTCTGGACGCAGTATCACCCTTGTAATACTACTAAAGGGTCATGCAGTATCGACAAGAACTGTCAGGATCCATGAGCTGAAGTGTCAGATTCGAGCCTAGAACTTACCAAACGATCGCCTTGGCCAATATACAGTGTATTTTAACAAGAAAAAAAAATTCAAATTTAATGCACAGTTACATTAATTTTGCTAACTATTATAAATGAAAAAGTACGATGTTGAGTTAATTTTGAAAACCAGTGTACAGTTTGAATTTCGAATGATTACATAATCTGCATAGTTTTTCAAATATAAAATCTAGAGTAAATTAGGTAGAATAATATGAACAGTAAGACTACGCATACATTAGTTCATATTTTGGATGATTAGGTTTATTAAGCGTTCCCTTCCAGAAAATGAGGAAATAGGAAGATACCGCAATTGTATTAACTTTTACAGGTGAAAGCTGGAACACAAGCAAAAACATGACAGCTGAAATGGCACTTTAATTTTATGATCAAAATTTTATGATTTACTCTTACATAAGCATCAAAACTGTGCACGAAACGGCATTTTAACTTAACTTTGAAACCTGTTTACGTGAAATGTGTAAAAACACAAGAACAACAAAATATTAATTAAATATTCAAAAACATGCATAAACACTCGTGACAATGCGAGCAGAACGAGACGGCACACGAAACAATACGTTGATTCTGTTAACGCATGCGCTGCTACACATAGAATTAACAACACCATGAACCACACCATGAAAAACCTCATCATACACTGCTCGACACAGACAAACCACACCTTGAACGAACGCACAAAATGAAACAAACTTACTACATATGTAGACAAGTTGATGGTAAAAAGTGATTGAATTTCTGAAGGATTGCATGAATACGATGAGCGAGGACGAATTATAGTGTGGCGTGAGTCAATTGGTCGTATGATCATCATGCTGGTTTATACATTCAGCAACACGGTGTGGCATGGAGTGAAAAAACTCCCCGGATGGTGTCTTGATCATCATACTGGGTTATACATTCGGCAACACGGCGTGGCATGGAGTAGAAAAACTCCCCGGATGGTGTCTTGATCATCATACTGGGTTATACATTCGGCAACACGGCGTGGCAGGGAGTGAAAAAACTCCCCGAGTAGTGTCTTCATCATCATGTTGGGTTATACATTTAGCAAAACGGCGTGGCATGAAGTAAAACTCCCCAGATGGTGTCTTGATCATCATGCTGGGTTATACATTCGTCAACACGGCGTGGCATGGAGTGGAAAAAACTCTCTGGATGGTGTCTTGAGCTATCGCTGATCATGCGTCTCTGACCTGTGTTCACAATTCATTGACAATGGCACGGAGTCGTGCAGAGGCATTGAGTGGTCTGCCAATGACGTTCTACACGTTGTCGATTGAGGAGAAGTCAGGGTTTCGCCATGGCTACGGCAGCACCTGGACTCTCTGCTGATGTCGACTGAGCATGCACTCTCTGCTGATGTCGGCAGTGTGCGGACGATCGCTATCTTGTAGAAACTAGCCATCAAGGATATCACTTAGGTACGGCCATCAAGGATATCACTTAGGTACGGCCATCAAGGATATCACTTAGGTACGGCCAGCAAAAGGGCTGCAGTACCTTATCGACGTATCGTCGTACTGTCATTGTGCAAATTATGCGTACGAGCGGTAAACAACTACTGAAACTGATAGAGTCCCAAACCATGACACCAGGCTGAGGAGCACTCGTGGATGGCAGGAAGATAATTACTGTAATCGTGTGGTTTCCAGTCTCTCAATCGGCGTCGGCGCTGAGACAGAAGCGAGTTCACTGAAAAATAAATAGTTCTATTTGATCCGCCATGCATGACTGGTAAGGCACCACTGCAACCTTGAACGACGATGTGCTGCGGCGAGTGACAATCGACGCAATGGTTGGGAAGTATACAAACGTACTTCAGTCAATCTGCGATTCAGAGTCCGTGTCGATACGGGACAATCCATAGCTTCCTGTGCACCTCGTTGAATGTCATGCACTGTGGGTTGTGGGGCTGCGGTGGCTTGCCGTCTAACTTGGCGATCGAGGCGTTAGGACGCCCGCCTACATGCACCAGTCCCACTACGGCGAATCACGTAACATTCCTCTAATCCGGTTGTTTTAGCATGGTGTGTTTCAGCCGTGGTAAGATGCAGGGACCAACCAGTCGTACTATGATGAAACCCACCTGAAAAAATAAAAGTGTCTGTGTGATGGTAAGATACCCGATGACGTCGCCCAAGCATTTTCATTCCTGATGACGTCGCCTAAGCATTTTAATTCCTTATGCGTGCTTTAGCGGCCATGATCACCCCGTTGTAGAGGTCCACAAGCCCACGTTAGGACGACTAAACTTTGGTACGCCGAGCCGTTTTACCCTTTACTTCCCATACCCATTTCGTGATTGGTTCGCAACTACGATCATTTTCATGATCCTTCTGTCGACACATACCCACATTTTGCATGGCGCACAGACAAATAATTCTTGGTGTAGCATTTTTTACTCGAGCAGTGTTTAAGCCAAGTAGTTGAATGCGAGCTACCAACGGATGTTGCTGCGAGATTAACGGTTCTTCACCGATCGTTAACCTCAAAGCAACATTCGTTGCTTTGAGGTTAACGATTCAAGTAATTGGACTGAAAACTTTCATTCCATAGGACTTTTGTAAACATTTAATAGAATTTCCGAAATTCCTTTAAAAAATGTTGACATTGTAAGAAACTTCCTGGTCGTTTTCTCGGGTATCGAGGGTCTGATTTTCAGTTCCTCTAAAGTATTGAATACTGAATTATATGTAATATATTGAGTGATTCAATGCACAAATCGCCGTTTAGGAAACATTAGTACAAATCTTTGTTTGTAAAGATTTGTACTAATGTTTTTCTAAACGGCGATTAAAGTTTTGCAGAAAGAGAAATTTGCCAAAAAATTCTGTGCAGCCTAAAAGGAAGACGAAAAGCAATGAAAATGTTGAAGATTGCATTAAATAACATCGTGTGTTACGGTCGTTCAGTTTTAGGAAGTAGGCTAACCATGTGGACGAATCACTCACAATCTGAGCCGAAGTAATGCAGCAGTGAGAAGGTGTTGACAGCAGTGTGCACGCTAGGATAAGCGTGAACATCGGGAGGATTCTGGTCGTCCCAGTACCTAAGTCAAACAAACAACAGTGTCATAATTCATTACTGTTTTCAAACTGAATTTCCAGAAATTTCCAAAACAGGCAGACAGGAATTGAAAGGCGCTTTTTCCACCGCCCCATTAACTTTCCTTCTATTTAAAATTGCCGTCTTATGATGCTACTGATATTGCATGTATATATTTTGAGAAGAAGAAAAAGACATCAGAACCACGTTTCTGATTACATAAGAAGAAATTCCTCATAAACCTTTGCTTTTGTTAAAAGAAGACATCGAAGGCCAATGAAAAACTGTTTTTATAACTCGGGAAGAAAGGATATGTAAAAAGCCACTCAGATTAGATAGAAACCCATTAAACCGTCTTTTAAAATGTGCTGCTTTACATAGAACCCAATAGCATACAAGATTTGTTCTTATTATACTATTAGAAAAAAAAATAGATGCACCTCAAAGCAAGCATCCCACGGTAGTCAAGCTTAGCAAGTGCATTGTGCGAGAAAGAAGAAGAAGTGATTACAAAATCACAGCAGTTGAATTCCTTATTTTGGGAAAGTCCTAACGTAACTGCTACAGATTATTGCCTCGAAAAGTCGCTTTCGACTGCGATGCACGCTAATATACTGCATGGGATGGAGTCAAACAAAACTCTGATGTTGTCTTGTGAGAGAGTGTACCATCGGTCCTGAAATATCTGTACAAGATCTCCGATATTCCATGATGGCCACAGCTGACGTTCCAGCATGTTCCGGACATGATCGATAGGAGAAGTACCAGGGACCTAGCTGGCAAAGGGAGTGTTGTAACATAATGGAGGCACTCCTAAGAGAAGCGAGCAATATAAGAGTGCTGGTAAATGGCCCCTGGAATACGTGACATGAAAAGCAAGACGACGGGTCGTTAAACCTTTTCAACCTGTTGCTGTTCTTTTAACGTCCCTGTTACTATGAATAGGAGTATACGGCTGTCTTAGGAGATGGCTCCTACATCATGACACCACTAGTAGTGGCGGTGATTAGCTACAACAGAGTTGGGATGTGAGAGCTGTCCGGTCTTCCTCCATATGTGAATACAGCGATTGTCCACTCCAAGACAGAATCGGGATTCGTCACTTAAAACGACGCCATGCCAGTCGGAGACCGACATGATTCCCTGACGTGACACCACTATAGATGGAGCTGCCGATGTAAGGTGGTTAATGGGATTCGTCGGAATGGGCGACAATAATGGTGTCCTACTTCTTCAAGTCTTCTCGCAATGATGTGCGATGATGCAGGAAGCTGCGTAGAGGCCGCTACATCGGCTTGATGATGGACAGAGAAAACGTCAAAGCGGTTCTGGCTTATCAGACTATGAGACGATACCCTCGCTCAGATGTCCGCTGGGACGATCAGAACCCTCCCGATGTTCACGCTTATCCTAGCGTGCACACTGCTGTCAACACCTTCTCACTGCTGCATTACTTCGGCTCAGATTGTGAGCGATTGGTCCACATGGTTAGCCTACTTCCTGCTGTCGCACGATGAAACGCCTCTCAAATGCGCTCCGTTATTTGTAGGGTCTCTTAGGATGTCGTCCAGGTATGATTAGTGGGAATTGAAGTGAACACACCAGATATCGAAATCATAATGCTCACAGCGAGCTTTTGACAAACATTGTCTGGTCACTGTATGCGAGATTCAAATGAGCTATGGAAACGACCTGGGGGTTCATTCTTGGTGAGACTTGAGTCATTTGCTTGCATGGCTAAGATGTATTTATATAACGGTTACATGCTTCGCGAATGGTGTTATCGGGGTGCGTTGACTTTTTTGTCTTAGAGTAAGGAAAAAGTTTTGATATCTCACGTAGAAAAGACATGCACAAGTGTATGGGCTTCATTTGCAGAAAAGTCTTATAAATGCCGCTAGGATTCAGTTGAAAACAAAATTGCATTTTGCGGGAAACTGTTTCAAAACCACTAACGAAAGAAACATAAAAACAGTATTTTGTTTACCCCGAAAAAAATACCCCAAAATGCGGCTGTTATTGTATACGAAAAAAAGTTCTGTAAGAAAAGAAAAACGAGTATAATATGGATTTGACAAGACATGAAGAAAAGGCATCTTAAAATTAGTACTGATCCATCACATTAGAAAATCTATGTGGCACATTGTCCTAAAATTATATGTTCTGTTTCCCTTCTTTTACCTGCAGAAGCTCCAGCGTTGCAGCCGTAAGGTAATCCTGGAACACTGTACCCGTTCATGCAGCCTGCGGCTTCACTGGCGTACCTCTCCGGAGAACTCGGAGATCCAGTCTTGGGACTGATAACTTCGTATTTGACTTCGCACGAGGAACTTCCGTTGTAGAGTACTAGCTGGTTGTTCTCCTCGGTGGGTGGACTATGCCGAAAGTTATCGTCAACGCTTCTGAGTTTTCGGAGGGATGTCTGGTTACGCTTGGCTGAGGAAGTTTCATCTTCTTTTGTCAGTGAGATGTCATCTTCTGACTTGATTTTTAAAAGCTTGGAAGACTGATGAGGATCGAAATGCAATTTATTGCTCGGTGGGTCTACTTCCTCGCCAAAAGAGGACGATTTTGTATCAGATATTCTGGATGTGTTTTTCAACACTTTATAATGGGCGAATAATTCAGTTTCAGCTTCAATAGTGCAAGTCAGACAGCACCAAACTTCATTTCCTATGAGAAAGAAAGAAGGATTTAAAAAGTAAAACTTTTCTAATAAATTGAGGGTAAAACATACATTGAACACATTAAAAATATATGGAACATAAAACATTTTTCTGAGAATATGGGTTCTTAATAGAACCCAATGAACAATGCTTTCGGCCGATCGTTTTTTGGATTAGATCAGTGACCACGGTAAGCATTCGTACTACCGAAATTTAGTGACACCACCCTGTTCAGTATTACATCATTTATCATGCTGACTTTGTTTGCATTGCAATCCAATTCCATAAAGCTGTCTATGTTTTAAACATACCAGTTGCGTATCTTGTTATGTTTACAAACAAATTCCTTTCTTTGGAATCACTTTCTTAATCAAAAGAATATTTCTTGCAACCGAATTTCACTTAAGTCCGGAATACTTCCAAACATGTCGTTGCCCATCTTTACAGCTGAATCTCAGACAGTAGCTCTATTTGGAATCCCACCAATTATATGTGAACTTGCAGCTGGGTTCTAGTCACTCTCAATATTTGTTTAATCGCGCTGGTAACAAGGTACCAAAGAGGACTTACCCATTCATGTGGCTAGTCCTGCCTGGATGATCTTGTTGGAAACCAAATTTCAACCAGGGAAAACTAAGATGCCAAAAGAATTATATAAAAGGCACCAATGTGCTTTGCTGCGACGTTTTATCTCGTTTAACAGGTATTCCGTAGCATTCAGATCAAATCAGGGGAATGGATTAAAACTGATAATGTTTTTTGTCATTTCCCTCGCTACTTCCGAGCTTCTCTAGAGTTATTCGAAATAATCCTTGTGTAACTTGGCTAAACAGTTAGAAAAATTGCGTGTTAGAGATCACGGGAGACACATTCAAGGATTAAGAGTGAAATGACTAAATTAGAGTCCAATCCGTATATAACAAAAATTAAGGCAGAGTCAAAAACATTCGATATATGCGAACTTCGTAGTAACCGCACAGATGAAAAACGGCTGTTTTGGGCATATTACATTACGTGAAGTTAAAACTAGTCAAACATAAACTATTTATCCATTAATCGAAGGTAAATACCAGCAAAATAATATGAATGAGATCGGCAGTAAGCAAAACATATGATGAATGTAAAAATTAAGGCAACTGCGAAAAAAGTTCAGTTTCACATGTTACGTGTTTAGTCGGATATGCGAGCCAATTCTTGCTTGCTTTGTGCTCACCATGATCACTGTTTTAAATGTTTCTCAACTTCCTCTGACGCAGTGGTTAAGATGTTTCTAGATGCAAACAAAACTCTAAGATTTCCTAAATAAATGTTTAGGGATTGAAAGGAAGGGAGAAAAAGACAGCATTTGCTCAGGAAATGTATGTTTCGCAAGCGTGGTTGGAGACGGCGAATGTAGTGAAAAAACAACTGAAATATTCCTGTCTTAATGAGAACTGACCTATCTCTAAAGGGAACCACAGAGTGTTTTCAACAGCAGGTAATTCCTTGTATTCTAGTGTAAAAAAACTGGATGACTGACGTTTATTTTGTTTGCTGTTAGTGACCGCCTGAACTTCGATATATGCTGTTTCCCCAAAAATTATTGTTCGTAGTATGCGGCTAAAATGACAAGGAAGAATATTACGAAGTTCAAGTAATCTTTAAAAACTTCGGTTTTTTCGGAACTTAGTCTTATGCGAGATCGTTATACGTGGGTTGGACTGAATAAATTTACAGGTAAAGAAGGTTGTGAACCTCACATACAAATAATGTTTAACGCAAATCGCAATGCCAGTATGTAAATTTCTCATAATAATAATAATGAAATGGTAAGCTTCTGGAAGACGTGATAAAATGAAAGAAATTAAAATGTGATCCTTTATTTGAAACACATATGGCCACCTCTCAGAGCGACACACATGACGAGTAACACAGCCTTTAAGAAGACCGATGGCGTCTTGAGGGATGTTCCCTCATATTACATCAACGTGCGTTTCCAGTACATATGAGAGAATAGACAGTTTCACAGAACTGCGACATGCTAAAAGCTCAGCTTTTCTGGAGCAAATAAAAAAAGAAGAAAAAAATAAAGAATGAAAATTGTCTTGGCATTCTCAGCAAGCCACTCACATCAAGAAGGTATGCCGCGTAACGTGGACGTTAGATTTCAGAACAGTGTTTCTGTATCAGTAATATTACAGACAAAACGAACCTGTTAAAAGAAATCTACAACTACCTGTTAAAAAAAATCTACAAGGCTATGCACGTGACCTAAATTTGAAGCAAGAGGGTGCTCCCCATCATTTACAATGCCGCCACACTACGTTATAGACAACGCCGATGCGATCCCAGCCAAAATCATGTTTTGCTATTTCTGCATCAGTCGGAAAAAACACTGTACTCATGGGAAAGCAACACAAATTTCTTTGATGCTCCGAGCCTCTCAAACTTCCAAAATCCTGGCTTGATATCAGAAAGATAGTCGCATTTGGAGAAATCGTCGCCCTAGGATTCAGGAGTCAAGAACTTTTCTCAACAATTTGGGTGAGTAGAACTGTTCTAACACAACATTGAATCGCAAAATACGGTAGAGTAACCACGGCCCTATCCAGGGAAATAAAATTCAAGTTCGCTACTCCTATGTGGAATGATATAAAAAAATTAGCTACCTACCCTACCCCTAAACGAGCAATCATTCGGGAAATCTTGGATATCATTACCAACAGCAATACTTGCAATGATAGCGTCTCACTGGAGTTGCCACGAATTTGGAGCCAGTTCTTCAAGCAACGTCTTCTTCCTACCAGGATACCGCGTGCACAACCAACGTGATGCCTCGTGTCTTTAAATGAATATTACGTCGTATCTATTTATTGACATTAAGTCACCACGTTCAAATTTTTAAAGCGTTATATCATTCAGATTGTTGTTTCTGTCTACTTTGAAAACACTATCTGGTTGATTCGAGAAAGTTTTGAAACGATTATTTATATATCGCTACGCCAATAAATCGGATTACTAGCATAGTTTTACTATTTTCTACATAATTTGCGTATAGTTCCTCGTTATTAATTGAATCGTTCCTCTGATCTGACTGGAAGCTTTCTTTTCTCTTTTGTTCCTTAGCTTGAGCATCTAACGCTAAGACGAAGATCCAGTCTCAAATTTAGGCTTACTGGCTCCAGGGAAGAGAGAGAACCAGTACTGTATAAATCGAAGAAAAGTTTTTTTATTTTTTTTTTCCAACTAACTTTGCCTTACAATTCAGAATTTAATGAGTTTTTTTCCGGAAAGCTAGTAGTGTTCATGTTGAACACAACTTTTGGTATTAGAACTTACATCAGAAAACGAGATGCCAACAGCATTACTTTAACCGACGCTGTGTCTTTGGACAAGATAAATCTGCGTATATAAACGGAAATTGGCGTAACAGCTCTTTTAAATTTCGAGCTCTCTCCACTTCCAAAACATTTCAAAAATTTGTTTTGCAAACAATAACTGATGCCATGGTCAAAATTATCTACACATGATTCATCGTTTTTGTCACTCGGTGACGTAAATTTAGACTTAAATTAAGCACGATGTTCATCGCCTGTATAGGCAGGACTGAAAATTTTTTTTATTCTCCTGATGGGTGAAAGTTTCATGAACATTTTTCATATACTTTCTTGATTTTTTTCAGTAATTCAAAAATCTCCTTAAATACGTTAACAGCATATTTGTACGAGGTATTAGTCGCCACATTTCTGTTTCTACTGGCTGGGTTGGAAAATCTATTTTCTAAACGACAATGTACCTTCACAAAGAATAAACACATATTTCCAACATTTTTGTATTAAAAAACTTTTCCGCAAACGCTTTCCCAGTTATTTATGTATTTATATACTTTTACCCAAATATATAAGCATTTATTTATATCAGACTTGATATTTTGGCTTCAAGTAATCGGACTGAAAACTTTCATTCCATAGGACGTTTGTAAACATTTTCAAATTATCCATATACTTCCCTGCTTTTCTGATACAATTTATGTTCCTAGACAGAGCAGATGTTTATTTTCATTGACCACCATACCATTGCAAGTGCGAGTGGAATTGAAATCTATTTTCGCATGGGGCGGCAGGGAACATGTCAAAGATTATCCACATATTTTGTACGAAATTATAGCAAGTAGTTCTTGATGTAAAGAGGTGAGACGCGATTCGATTTAAAATAAAATCTGGGACGAAAGCAATAACAATCGAGTAAGTGTCTCGGAGTTCTGTATATGAAATTTACTAATACTTGTTAAAAATTCGTGCGTATGGAACATGATAAAATTAATGGCGTGCTGTCTCCGTACGATGTCATCAAACCACCGTCCCTAACTGTACAATAAAAATTTTATTTACAATAAAAAATATGATTTAAAAATATTTAAAAGGGCAAGATCTATCGGGGCTACAATAGCACCTGTCCTCAGGCCAACCAAACAGTGCCACAGAGCACTCGGAAGCGCCGTAATATATAACCAGTCACCCAAGGAGACCCACAATGCATTTGTTCAAAACACAGGTGATGCCAATTGCGGAAAACAGCAAAACAGAAAGTACTACAAATAATATAGTTGATTAATTAAGTAAGGTCCTCTACTTCAGTATTTTGAAGGGAAGAAGTAATTATTTTCCTCCATTGTCTAGGAACAACAACAGGTAAGTCCAAGTTACAACAGGTTGTACCATAAGAAATAATATACAGACTCTCTGTAAAAAAGACGGTTTGTTTGTTAACAATAGAGGAAAGTACTAGGCCAATCGGGAGAATAACCTACCTGGCGAACAGCTGTAGTAAATGATGTAGAAATGGAGTCAGTTCGAAGTGCATATTTGTGTTCTGACAATCTAATGTTCAGACTTCTAAGGGTAGAACCTATGTAGTATTTAATATCATCGTTAGAGGCCGTGGGAAGCAATGGGATACGATATATTCCTGCTTTATTCAAAGTTGCGACTGGATCTCGGACGTTACGTATGGTTGAAAAAATTTGCACCAAAAACATTTTTTCAACCATACGTAACGACCGAGATCCAGTCGCAACTTTGAATAAAGTAGGAATATATCGTATCCCATTGCTTCCCACGGCCTGTAACGATGATATTAAATACTACATAGGTTCTACCCTTAGAAGTCTGAACATTAGATTGTCAGAACACAAATATGCACTTCGAACTGACTCCATTTCTACATCATTTACTACAGCTGTTCGCCAGGGAGGTTATTCTCCCGATTGGCCTAATACAATAGTATTTTCCTCTATTGTTAACAAACAAACCGTCTGTTAACAATAGAGGAAAGTACTACAGAGAGTCTGTATATTATTTCTTATGGTACTACCTGTTGTAACTTGAACTTACCTGTTTTTGTTCCTAGACAATGGAGGAAAATAATTACTTCTTTCCTTCAACCTACTGAAGAAGAGGACCTTACTTAATTAATCAACTATACTATTTGTATTACTTTCTGTTTTGCTGTTTTCCTCAATTGGTATCACCTGTGTTTTGAACAAATGAATTGTGGGTCTCCTTGGGTGACTGGTTATATATTACGGCGCTTCCGAGTGCTCTGTGGCACTGTTTGGTTGGCCTGAGGACGGGTGCTATTGTAGCCCCGAAAGATCTTGCCCTTTTAAATATTTTTAAATCATATCTTTTATTGTAAATAAAGTTTTTATTGTACAATTAGGGATGGTGGTTTGATGACATCGTACGGAGACAGCACGCCATTAATTTTATCATGAAATTTACTGCCAAAGAACTAAATTATTGACTCAAGAAAAACGTATACAATGAGATTCCAATAGGAACAATAGTTTTTATGCTTCATTCAACTACAATAAATAATAGTACATTGGTTTAACTCCAATATTTTTTTCTGGATGAATATCATATTATATGTATTTTGATGGAATCATGTCGTCGCATTTTAGAAAACCGAAAAAGAAAAAAAAATCTAGGCGAATACTGCGACTTTATTGAATTTGCACATTGTTCAAATATAACCGCAAATTTGATTTATTCTATAAAATGCAATGAAAATTTTAATTCCCTATTGAAATTTATTCAAGAACTCTTTGCTTTGCAGAAACTCTCTCATTCTGGCATAATTTACGCAGTGACGAAAACTTTATTTTAAATACCGATTTTTTCATGATGCTGCTTTTTATCATTGTAAGTTTAGTTGAATGTGGGTTTGCTGATTCTCAGAGCTGTATTTCCTTTAAAATATTTCACAAGTTAAGGATCTTTTATCAACACGTAATGTATACTTCGTTATGATTTATCGCGATCCTCCAATACTGAGATATTTTGGTAGGCGCTTGTGTCTCGACACATAGTAATTTTACAGCCAGGTTAAAGACCTCTTCATCAAATTTTATCTCTGTAGTTTGTTGCTTTAACAGATCGTTTCGATTTGCTACTGTGTAATATCGTCACTTGAGTAGTTCTTACTCGCTATCGATAGTTGTTATAGGTGCTCCAAAGACTGGAGCGGGAACAGCTTGCTCTCCGGTGCTACCATCAATGATTCCCACTCACGTGAAGGTCTCCAAGTCGTAAAATTAAGGCCCGAGAGGGGACAGCCTGCGTTACTCGTGGCCACAGGGAGGTTTAAATTCCTAGGTACGTATGTGTGTGTGTGTGTAGTGATGTGAATTAGCGGGAAGCGCTCGATGCAATCCACGGAAGGGGTAGATGCCGGGAGATAAAAGAGAGCAATAATTACTCTTCCGATGATGAGGATTGGTCATTGGCCAAGTGTTGTTGAGAGGAAGTGGCTCGGAGAACGTGATTTATAGGAACAGAGGTAATGATGATTGATTGCAAATACGATACTTCAATTTCTGCTAGCACGAAAAAAAAGTAAATAAATAAAATGCAGTTTGCCAACTGATAATATCATTCTAGGAGGTGAATGAAAATAAAGTGCAGGTACGGAACCACTGTATTTGCTTTTTCATGTTACGTAGCCGCCATTTGTTTCAGCTTACAGTAATAATTCCACTTTTTCTATCAAAGCTCTAAATATTCATACTCATGTATGAGATTAAAAGCCTTTCAGCACTTTGTCGTATATGTAGAAGCAATTCTCAGCAGCTTTTACAGTTTACTGCGCATTCCGGTAATTTGCTTCACCTTTTGTATACGTAACGCAACTTCCTACGTGGTGCTAAAATACACCACAATCGGAATTGCATTATTGGTTCGTCCTTTTAGGTTAAGCGTTCTTTGCAAAAAATCTGTTGTCTTTTATAATGCAATTCCAGCTGCTTTTCAGTAAGTCCATCAGTTGGTCAATCAAATATTCAATTTTCCAATGCAAAACGTTATTATCTCATGAGAAAATAAACCGTCTGGAAACAATGTAAAATAATTAAGTAATTTCTAGTAATTCAACTACTTTATAAAACTATCGCTTCAATAACGAATGCGGCATAACCATTCTCTGAGATATAATAATGGCTGCTTTAATGTCACCTCACACGACTATAGCTAACAATTTTAGTGAGCCACCCTTTTGGACGAGCTGTCTTAAGCGCTAGCTTCTGGTCATTCGTCTGAGTTGGGGCCGGGTTCAAGCCCAGCGGGTGGTAAGGGGGATGGTGGGCGTTTGTCTTACTGCACAGGTTCTTTTCCCTCCCTGAAACAAGTGGCGCCAAATTAGGGATAGGCGACTGCCTATGATCCTAGAGGTTGCTCATGTTCACTGTTAAACTTAGAAATAAAAAAGAAGGTATTCACGTTGATGATGAGTCTGGAGGAATTCAAGGCCGCTGTGGTGTAGTGGAAGCATATACGGCGCGTAACTGGAAGACCTGGGTTCGATTCCCGGTGGCGGTCAATAAGAATTTTTCCGTGACTCACTTATAAACGTGGAAAGAGCGATGACCTCTGTTTGATTCACGTTGATTGTTCGCAGAAATGCGTTAAAGATACAACCGTTGTTAATATAATAACTGGTAAACTAGGTATTTTTGAAATAAAGGCATAAACACTATGAAGCAGATATTTCGTATGATAATTAATCGTTGCGTAACCAACCAACTTCAAACTCTCCAATCAAATTTCTAAGAGCTTAACAACTGATCTTGACTCCAGTGGTCGAGCTGACCTTTTATTAAGACGTGAGTGATGGGTGCAGATCGTCGAGCTGACGGCAGTACACATCAGCGGTGATTGTATTGTTGTAGGCGGCAGCTCCAAAAACACGACACCCCGCATACCACACCGAACAGACAGCAGGACCTTACGTGGGAGTAAGCCGGCTTTGTGGTCGGCATGGGCTTCTGTTTTGGGACCAACCACTGTTTCCGGGTGTTGCCATTCTCATACAGGACCCATTTCTCGTCTCCTATCAAAATGCGGTCCGGGATCAGTTCAACTTGGTCACATGCAAGCAAGAAAACACACGCACTCATGCGATTTGCTTTCTGCTCACCTGTGAGTTGATTGAGTACCCAAACTCCCCCTCTTGTGCACCCTCCTAAGTTGACGCAGGTGCGTGATAATGCTCATGTGGGTAGTCCTCAGCTGCTCGGCCAACTCTCGCGTGGCCATACGTGGGTCCGTCTGCACTAAGGTCTTCAGCATATCCATATCCACTGTTGCAGGTCTTCCGGCTTTGGAATGGTCTGACAGGTCAAACTTTCTCTCCCTTAAACCGTTCGAACCAACGACAGCACTGACGATGTGATATGGCACTGGGGTATACACTGGTAAGGTTCCGTACAGAACTTGAGGGACGCTACCGCGACGAAACTCATGCAGCATGCAATGACGAATGTGCTCCTTGTCCACTTCCCTGTTAGTTGGCGCTTACAGTCTTCGCCTTCTGATGTCTAAATGCCACTGACTTAAGCCACCTACCTGCTGCTGTCATGCCGGTGTGCAATCTCAACGGCAAATGCGCGCCGTGGCCAGGGCTTCGACTTAGGGTACTTCGTCGTCGGACATTACTTTCTTTCTAACCCAATACTTATGGTACAACTTTGTCCATCCGTTTGTGGACGCCATACATCTTCAAGTATTAGTCCAATTTGAAAAATTCTTTTTGCATTGGGAATTTGAAATGATAGAACGATGATCCTTACTTCCCGCTTTTATTTTTTATTTCCGAAGTATAACTTCGCCGCTACAGAGCATAAATACACATGCTAGCGAATTCAAAATCCATTTTAGTGTATTTCATTCTCTATAGTAAAGATCGGAAAGGTTATCCTTTCATTGCTTCTAAATATCCGATTGGAAAAGAACACTTTTTATTCCCTTCAATAGCATCTATGACGAAGATTATTTTTGGTACTGTTTCATTTTCAAATAGCGCCCAGTTTTCCGCTATGGGGCGTATATTTAAAATGCGTTTTTACCGATATTTCTGCTTCTGAATGTCCGATTTGAAAAATTACTCTTGCATCCGATTGAACTTCTGGTGGCAAATGTTCTACATGTAATTTTTTATTTTTGGTAAAGAACAGTTTTGCCACTAGGAAATGCCAGTTTACGTTTCTATTTCTGATGCATTTGTAGCAATATCTGCGCTTTCGAAAATTCGATTGAAAGAAAAAATTTTGATCAGGTACCGCTCACCACAAAAATATTTTCGGAATACCTTCTACTTAAAATCGTGTATTTTTTCTCAGCCATGGAGCGAAGTTGTATATCTTACTTTCCTCTAATAGTTCGATTTGAAAAAAAACCCATTTCTTTGTAGGAGAACTATTATGCGCGAAATGTTTTGCGTATAATCACAAATTGTTCTTAACGCATAAGTTTTCCACTAGTGGACATAAGTTCACGGTTCTATTTACACCATATTTATACCAATATCTGTGCATCTAGATAATACATGTATTTTGTTCATATTTCCTATCCAAAATAATGCACAATTTCCCAGTTATAAGAAGCAAATGTTAAATCTGTTTTTCTTAATATCTGTGCTATATTTATGTTTGTAATCGTATCTCCCCTTTAAAAAATGTATTCAAAAATTTATTTTCTACTGTATTCCATTCGTTATAGTAAAGATCGGGAACGTTATCCTTTTTAAATAATGCACAGTTTTACCGCTAGAGAGCGCAAATGTCAAACCTTTTTGTTTTCGATATCTTTGCTTCCAAGATACATATTTAAAAAAAATATTTTTCCTTAACTTAACTTTTGCCATGAAGAATACTTCTAGCATATATTTTCCTCTAATTTTTCGATTTGAAAATCCCGTTGTCTCTGATATCTTCCTTTCACTATGAGAAAGTTTTTGTGCACAATTTGTTAATTTTCGTCACATGCTTTTCAGCCGATAGTGGGTCTCATTAGCTATTTATATATATTTCTGAATGGTTTATCGATTGAAGAAATCCAGTTGATGTTTTTAACCTATTCCACTGACTATGTACAGTATTTTCCTGCTCAAAGTACATATTTTAAATTAAGCGCAGTTTTTTCTCTAGGCAATGTAATTGTATTTCTTTTTCGCTGAATTTTTAGATTATCTAAAAATCTGCTTTGAAATACATTTTTCGTGTCGGAAAGGTTCCAAAAGACGAGCTCATTACAACCGAAAATTCGGTGTTATCTTTCTACTTTTCTATTGGTGACCCTGTGGTATGCGTACATAGATCCCATAATGAATGTGTAGAGGTAAATCTATATGTATTAAATTTGTCGGCACTGAATTTTTTACGGAATGTAGCGCTGATGTTCAGTTTTCTTGTATCTCTAAAAAAAATTTGTTTTCTTAATTATGTTGTGCGTGGCACTTATAATACAGCATTTGACTTACACTACACTATCAGAAAAATTTCTGCAATTCACGAGCCACTTTACGTGATTCCCTTTGTGAATTAACAAAGTATATTTCTGATACAACTTTTTCCGTGAAGTGACGGAAAGAAATCTGAATTTCGCAGTTTTCTCGCACGACAGGAAAATTCTGAATATTTAGAAACCTTTCCGCAATCCGTTTTGTATATTAACGGAAAAACTCCGTTCTCACTTTTTCCGTTCCATATGGCGAAAACATTCTGGTAATAGCAGAGATTCTTGGAAATACTTGAGGTTTGTTTAACTGTTAAATTTCAATCGTCTGTCAAAGGAACTGATTTTGAAGTTCTGCATCGAGATCGGATATTGTGGACAGCATATCGCATGAATTTTGATTATTGTAGTAGAGGATATTTCTTCTCCTCTTCCATATTTCGTGCATCAGCTGTTATTATATTTTACCGTAAGGAACCGGGTACTTAAATTATTGTACAGGTGATTGTATGATGTCTTTCTATCAGTCTGTGAAGTGCTTAAGACATAAGCTATTATAGCTATCAAGAGTAAATTTTATATTTAGAAGTTTTGTGAAATAATTCTATAAAACGGTACATTTCACCATTTCTTAAAAATACATGAACGTTTTTGTCATTAAAAAAAAATTCTCAAGTTCCAAAGCATTCTGTTGCTTCGAAATATCGCCTTGGAAGAAAAGTACTTAGTCTGTGATAATTCCGCCTACAGAAAAAATTAAATTATTAAAAACGTATCCAAAAAAATAATAAGCCTCCAACAGAAATTGAAATGGCTAAATCGCTCGCATTAAAGGAAAAAAAAAAAAAGAAATATATCATCGCGAGAATAAATTTACCTTGAACGTGAGTGCAACCCCTAAGACTTTCTGGCTCCCTGGTTAAGACGCGCGGTTTGGCTAGACCTAACCCGATCGAACCAGGAAGAGGAGCAAAATGATTTTCTGGCGTACAGGTTGGAAACTTCAGCGTCTTCGGTTTTGCGAAATTTCTGTAAAAATATGGAAAAACGTGGAAGGGACTTTTCTGAAATAAACGGAATTAGTGACTACGGAAAATTTGTAATAACACGGAAGTTAAAAATAAGGGCACTTTTAAAAACGGAAATTTCGTTAAAAGACGGACACTTACCGGCAACTTTGCTGCACGTTATTTTCAAATTTTCTGTGAATTCACACCACTTATTTTTTACAGTGTACATGCATTCCTATCGCCAACTAAATTCTGAGGTTATTTTGTCACGGTATGCGTTCAGATGAGATGAGAAATATCGCTTAGAGGTGTCAGTGAGAAAAACTAGGGCTTCGTTCAAACTGAAACACAAGCTCATCGTGTCAGTCGCATGCTCCCCCATTTTGTGGGACAGGGGATTTTAGTTAAAATTTTACCTACCCTTCTCTACGGCGCCTAAGCCTAAGAGGCTGTCCCGGTGGCGCAGTGGTCTAACGATGGCCTCTGATCATTTGTCCGAAAGGGGTCCGGGTTCGAATCCCGGTCAGGCATGGTTGTTGTGTTTGTCTTAAGGAACTAGCTCTATCCCTTCCCTGGAACCAGTGACCTTAAATTAGGGACGGGCGACTGCTTATAGCCCATTGAGTTGCTCACGGTGGTCGTTAAACCTCCAATCAAAAAAAAAAAAAAAAAAAAACCCTAAGAGGAGACTTGTATTCTAAATTAAAGCCGCTGGTGTCAGCTAAGGGGAAGAACTAGCTACCTAAAAGGGAAAACACATCTTTACTCTTACCCGGCATTTGAATCCAACAGTAACAGGGGCTAAAAGCCTGCGTCCTAAGTTCTTTGGTCACCGTACTGCCTGCTTTCCGCTCCCATCCCAGCTTACAAAACTTTCATTAACGTTCACAAAAAATCAGTGGAATAAAATCCAATAAACATCTCTAATAATACCAAGAGAAGACAAAAGTACAGTCGCTGTAAGTGCACGGGCGTACGAAAATTACTTTTAATAAAGGTACATTTAATATCTTCTGTCCAAAGTATTGTCAGTAGTTGCCAATCTGAGAAATAAATCAGTGTATGAATAATCAGTTCCAGTACTTTGGGAATTTCGAAAGTACTTGAAATTGTTTCTTTCTTTGCACTTGTGTTTTGATGACAACTAAATTTCAAATATCTTGCAAGCTGAAGGATCCATACTGTAAAAAAACTGTGATATCGTCGTTTATGTGCTGTCCCTTAATGCTAAAATGGTTCGTAGTTACATATTAAAAACTTTGCTTTTTGTATTATACAATAAAAAAAAAGATAGCAACAAAATAGCTTACGTAGGACAATATTGCAGCTTGGGCAAGATATCTGTGATCCCATTTGGATAGTACTTTATCATTAAATATATCAAGTCTAACTAATAAATACATAGCGCTCATTTTCAGTAAACACATGTTTGATTGATGAAACTATAGCATAACCTCTACAGTTGCTTGGAGACAAATTACTTGTAAAACGAGAAACATAATTGTCATAAACTGTCCGTATATAATTATTAAGATAAGTCTGTGTATCACACACTTTCCTTGCTCGTTGATTCTTTAGGATTATGGATGCTGAGTACTTAAAATTGTTCGTAAAAGTTCAATAAGGTGCCCATTGGGCAAAACGGAGTGGTGCTTTGTTTTAATGAGTTTTTGTGTTGAGAGAAGGAACTCCCAAGGATATATTACACCAAAAATGGAAATATCTGATAACATTTTACTTTGATTTTAGTATCTTGTATTTCTGGAACATGCTTCGAAATTTTATAGATGAGCTACGTCAGTGAAAACCGCCATATCTGTTAACTATTTAGCGTCTTCTAGCGGAAAGGTTTGGCTCTTTCTGTAAGAAATTTCTCTGTCGACTACAAGAATAAAAAAAAACTCGCTTAACGCATTGCTCAATGACAACCAACCGACAAGGCGGAAACACGGAGCATCATCAGAAAATTCCTGAATAGCTTAAGTGTGGCTCCCAAAGCTCATCAGTTCTAACACCTGTAAATAGCTTCTTGTTATTACTAGAACATAATACATATACTGTGCACATACCCCCTTAAAAATACATTTATAATGGAAAACTACAGTATTTCAATTTTGCGACTTGGCCACACAAAATCACTTTATTCCAACTAGATCATCTTACTATGTCATATTTGCAGAGATCGTTTAACATTTAGTCAAGAATTCATATGAGGAGTTTTCTTTCTGAAAAGATAACATTTCTTTTGAAGTAACTCCTGAAAACTAAATAAATGTTAAGAAAGGATTTCATCGTTAGATTTCTTCAAGTTAATATTTCTCTCTGTCTTTAATTTCTCTATTAAGAAAAAAATTTCCAATTTCTGGAATTAAAACATAAACAGAAAAAAATAAGTAAATACCTCCAAGAGTAACTATCACATTGGTAGATTCTGTATCGGGGGATGGCCTCAGCAACTTCAGCCATCCCCCAGAATTATCCGTCAGTCCTAATCGAATATTCACTCCGGTAGCGTCCTTAGCCTGAAAAAAACAGTTACAGATTTATATTTTTTAACTATACTCAATGAATCATGATAAAAGAGAAGCTTTAACATATTCACAACAAATGCTAACATATGTAGTGACACTTGGGATCAGTAAGCCGCATATCATATTTTTAATAACTGACTACTATATATTGCATGTAAAGACGCATATTTTTAATAACTAAATACTACATACGGTATGTCACAAAGCATATTCAAAGAAGATGAGCAGCAGAACACGAACTATAATTATTTATATTCGCAGAACAGGAACAATAGGTTCCTATGAAGATTTGGTTCTTTCTGTAAGAAATTCTGGATTACAAGAATCAGATTCTTGATTCCTGTAAACAATTTCTTAATCGATTCCACGACTGATAGAGGAATCTGGTTTTAAATACAAAAGCCGGATTCCTCTGTCGACCAACCCACGGCTAACATACTTAATTAAAGGTAATTTTGGGCAGAATTTATCAAGCAGTAGTGATAAGTTGGTGCTTGATAAATAGAGTTACCTGACTAAGCTGTATTCTGAAAATGCAGTTTCCTGGGTTTCCTTTGTTTTTTTAGTAGTAATAAGCACTTATCGAAACAATGTTTTGCTTTTTTTCAAAGAGCAATTGAGGACAATTGGCAGAACATGTAACGTTAACTGCATACCTCAATATAATGTCACATTAACGGAGAAACATTTTACTTATTCTGACCAATTGAATTAAAGAATGAAAGAACTTACGTTAATTAAGTATAAATGCAGGCAGTACTAACAATACTTAGGGTATTCATATACACTGCTCTTCAAAAAGTATCGGGAAGCCATTGCCGTAACAGCCCAGTTTACTCCTTTGTCGAAGCGCATGACTCAGAACTATGTAAGGGAGTCAGTTGCACGAGTCATAGAAGTGTATTTACGTTCGGAACTCAGAAAGGAGAGGAAGGTGAAACAGAAGGAAAGAAATCCGCCTCTTTTCAGAATTTGTTGGGTTGATCTTGATGTTTCATATATGTTCTTTGCAACATTTCATTTTTTACTTCGTTTCAGGCACGTACTTACGACGACACTGGATTCTCCAGAAAGGCGTATTCAGGAACTTATTCAATTGTGAGGAATGGCTTGGGAAAGAATAAACTCGATTCGCATTTAAGGTAGAAAATGAAGGGAAATATTTAGATTGATTTGAACCAAAGCCATGGACATGTGGGAAACCTGTAAGAGTAGAAATCTCTGGTGATCCAAGTAGTATGGAAAATAACGTGACAATGAGTTTTGTCTCACAAAAATATCAATACTAAAGTTTTTCTTTGCGAAAACAAATGCCACTGTTGTAATTTCTGTCATACTTAGCGAAGACAAGCATGACAGATATGACAGATAAGACAAACAAGACAAGCAAGACTCATCAGATAAGCGAAGTACTTTAACTCTTTTTTAACTCATGACATTATATTTTATCCGTACCCAATGCTGACTCAACAAGAACTAACCTAGATGAGACTATTTTCAGTTTTGAATGCTTTAAATTACCTGAGTGTAGCTTTACTGCGTAATATTCATCATACTGCATAATATTCATCGTACTGCATATTGTCAATGCATTTTCATTCACTTCTAATGTTTAAAATATAATGGTTCATATATTTTACATAAATGACAACACAATACCTGTATTTTGCAAACCGCTGCTGCTAAAATGATAAAAAATATGTAATGTAATGATAAAAAGTATATAATATATAAATAAATATAATAAATTATGGGCTAATTACACACTTACTTTACAATTTTGATATTTCTATTCTACAAAACGATAAACGTTTTTTAAGAATATAGTAAGTCAACTTCTATTCTAGATACGGAGTAATTTACTAATAAATTTGTAAAATTTTATATTAGTGGATGTTAACAAGAAGATTCAGAGATTACCTCAAGGCTGTGTATTTTGTGCATATATTTTAGGGTGTTTTCCAATTTGTATAAACTGTACGATTACGAGGGTGGTTGTTTAAACATGAAAAATCAAAATGAGAAAGGATTTAGAAATGAGAGATTCAAACTGGAAACAAAGAATATTGCTAGCCTAGGCACCAATGTGGGTGGTGCTGTGGAACCTTTGCTTGAAACCATTTTTAAAGTGCAAACATTATAAAAAGTCAGTCGCTACAGCGAATTGTTCGATTTATTGTGTCACAAAATAAGCAAAATTTTGAGGGCCACTTGAAGCTAACGCACTTGGCCACCACTATAAATCGGGATGTCTTGTTTCTCCGTGTACGCATAAAAAAAAAGAGAATTTGGACAGCAAAGGCACTGCATAGAAAAGGCCACACCTTTTGTAAGCAAAGAAGCTAACGAAATAATGCCTATTAATTCTTCGTTGAATTTTGCACATGAACGGTAACATTTTTAATTGCACAGGGAGAGAAAAGAGGTCCCATGATAAGAGGGGCTAAGAAGAGAAGCCACCCCCTCTCTTCATGTCTTCAACAACCGCAGGTCGTCCTTCTCTGTGTCACTAAGGTTGCAGATGAAGAAGGAAACTTAAGGCGCCTGGTGGAGAAAAAAGCAACAACGGCCGACCAGCTACGCATCACTGAATCTAAACTTGATATCTCATGTAAATTCATCCGTCAGTGAGGACGATGTTGAGAAAAGCACATGATGCCTTGGACCAGCCACAGAGACTGAAAGGAACAATGTTATAATGGTATAGTTATGGGTGCATAACTATACCATTATAACATTTTTCTACAGCTGTGCCCAGTGGGGCACAGCTGTAGAAAAACAACAAGATTTCCCCCTGGAATGAGTGAAAGGAAGTACATCAATTGAATAGTTTGCACTTTCAGCAAAGGGCTGTGTGATGTGCGCTCATGGTGCTCACATCCACGTGCTGTGCATAACGTGGCGGCGTCCTTGTTCTGTGTGGATACGTAGTGCCACGGATATGTAAGACTGCAAATACTTTTTTTTTCGTTATTACTTCTGGATTTAGAATGTGTTTTGGAATCACAAAAATGGATACCCTTTCAGATGCAGACTGCCTGAAACGTCAGGTTCCAAGGATGACTGTTAATGCGGTAGTGCAGCTTTCTAAATGCACTGGGTAACACAGTTTCCAAGATAATGGGGGCAAAATTTTGCAGTCTGTCAAAAATTTATGCTCGGTAATCCTTATTTTATTTATCCATACTAATTTTTTGTGCTTGTTAAATCTGTAAACTCAAGTTATTCGGAAGTGTGTACTGACTTACTAATGAATTAAAAATGATGTGGTAATAAATGAATAGCATGTTGATAGTGCTCTTGATCTACTGATGCGATGTTCATGGAATAACCGCACCCCAATTTAAGCATAGTAACTAATTCGCCAATCTGTCCTAAATAGATTTTCAGGTGATGTCATCCAGGAAAAATGTCTGGGTATTATTTTAATTAGCTGAGATCAACTACTTACCTTTAAATGTGATATACACTATCTACCAACAAGTAATTGGACACCTGTGATAGCAAAGGAAAACGAAGTTTATTCACCTTCAATAGTTGGTGGAGCCTCCACGAGTGGCGATTATAGCTGCGAACCTCCGGAGCATACTCTCAACCAGGCGTTGTACGACGGCTAGCGGTATTTTCTTCCATTCGGCTTGGAGAAGACAGGTCAGTTCCTTCACCGATTTCCGATGGTAGGGGCACCCCTTAAGTCGACGCTCCAACTCGTCCCAGAAGTGCTCGATAGGGTTAAGGTCCGGACTCTGCGCAGGCCAGTCCATTCGATTAACCCAATTGTAACCCTACCAAGCCATGGTGGACCTCGCAACATGACAGGTGGCATTGTCATCCTGAAAGTAACATGGGTCCACCCCGTAAAACTGCCACAACGTAGGAAGCGCATGGTCATCCAAAATGGTGCAGTAGGTCTCGGCGTTGAGTCTACCAGGAATTGTTACCAAGGGTCCAGTGCCATACCAGGAGAAACAACCCCATACCATAATTCCACCGTCGCCGAACTTCACAGTTGGCACAATACATTCCGGCAGGAGGTGTTCTCCAGGCAGACGCCAAACCTAGACCCTGCCATCCGAACGGTAGGGGGTGAACCTTGATTCGTCGCTCTAGAGAACCTGTTTCCACTGTTCAACGGTCCACTGTCGACGTTCTTTGCACCACGTTAGCCGAGCAGCGCCATTGGACTTGGTAATCAAAGGCTTGTGGGCGGCAGCACGTCCATGATAACCGAGCATATGGGCTTCCTTACGGATGGTATTTATCGAAAGAACACTCCCGGATGCCTGTTGAAACCCCTCGCGGATGTGGCCCATCGATTTGGTGCGGTTCTTTCAAATTTCTCTGGCCAGCACCCATTGGTCTCTAACTCCCAGTTTTGTGGGTCTGCCGGGTCGGAGCACATTCCGACAGTCACCTCTCATCTTCCACTTGCCAATCACGTAGGCCACTTTCGATTTTGGGTACTTCAACTTGCTGGATATGTCACGTTTGTATCGCCCATTTCTGTGATACCCGACGATTACATCTTTCTCGAAATCAGATAGTTCCTAACTGCGGGGCATCTTGCATCCGACTAATTGCGTTGTTGTTTCCCACACGATATTTAACGGCGGCGGCCGTGACGTGTATCAGGACCGCAGATATCGTAGATTGCAGGGGTGTCTAATTACTTGTTGGTAGATAGTGTATTTGGAGCTCGAAAGGACGTCCAGGTAGACAATACTCGTAAGAAATGGGACCTTTTACGTCCCATCCCACGGCAGACGCAGGTTTCTGGTGCAAGTTTCGAAATGGGTTCATTTCTTCCTCATTTCCAATCTCATATGCGGGGTGGACGTAACGGTACATTAAACATTGATGAACACAATCTGACCTGTATAATTTTAGTCGTAAGGCACTACTAATCACTGATGATATCAGATATCTTTGCATTTACGAATATCGGAAGGAAATACTCGTACCTTGAAAGAAAGCTAGGAATAGCATTGCAAAGAACTGTGTAGCGTTATGTTTATTTTTCTCGGTAGATGTTTAACTGGCCGGAATGTCATACAAATCTGTGGAAATCTGTTTGTTACAAAACATGGCACCACCCAGGGTGAGCTTGCAATGGTCCGCACGTGAGGGTGACGCTTTTCTTCATCGGATTCTATTCCATAAACGACACGGGATCGTTCCTGCAAGTCTCAGCTGAAGCAATAGTTCGTCATCTTTTACCTGAATGAAGGTTTTGTGTTACCAAATACTGTTTCCCACAAAACTAGAGCTTACTTCGAGTACATACATGAAGTTTGTGGAACACCAGCTTTTCGTTCTAGAATTCGACAAATGTGGTCACAGCTTCTAAAGTTAGTACCTGTTGCGTTACAAGAAAATAGTGTTTGACGTGGCTGAACAAGTGATGGATCTAAATGAAACAAAATCTGAAAGTTTCCAGCTTACTTATTAGATACAATAAGCCTATGCGATTAATGAAACAGCGCCGTACGAATCATCTTGTTAAAGAGAACACTGGGCTTACGATGGCAGTAGAACAGGATATGGCCGTCCCGGTGGCTTCTGTATATTTGTTTGAGGTGAGCTTGGGTTCGAACCTCGGATAGGCGCATGAATGATGTGCTTGTCTGATGATGGCGCCAGATCTATCCGCTCTGTTGAAACAGTGGCCCTAAATTAGGGACGGACAACTACTTTTAGCCCTATGTGTTGTTTATGATTATCATTAAACCCTGAGATAATAATAAAAAAACCAGCAGGAGATGGCTGACATTAAACACTGCCACCAATTGAGTCAACAGTCTTCTAGAGATATGAGGGCGTGTGTGCACACAATGCTCAGGAATACACACAAAGGATGCAAATGAATACGTAAAAGGAACTAAAAATATTTTTTGTCACATCATTGTTACCAATCATTTATTTGTAAACAGATCTCATACGTACCTCTGAGAAAAGGTACGTACGAGATATGTTTACTGGGTAAGTTCAAGGGATTTGTTCTGTTAACTATTTCTTAAAGAGGTTGATGCTGCCCAACTTTCGTTATTAATAAGCACAATTTTTGGCAAAGGTTTTACCCCTTACTTAGTAAAGATGTTTTATTTATTTTTTTTTTTTTTTTGATTGGAGGTTTAACGACCACCGTGAGCAACTCAAATGGGCTATAAGCAGTCGCCCGTCCCTAATTTAGGGTCACTGGTTCCAGGGAAGGGAGAGAGCCAGTGCCGTAAGACAAACACAACATCCATGCCTCGCCGGGATTCGAACCCGGACCCCTTCGGACGAATGATCAGAGGCCAACGCCTTAGACCACTGCGCCACCGAGGCGGCAAAGATGTTTTAAGCTGCGTAATTATTAGTTTTCCATAAGCTGAAGTTTTTCAAGTCAACCTGTGAGCAAAGTTCGTCATGTTCCCTAATGCCAAAAAGCGTCGGCATTAGGAACATAAATGTTCCCTAATGCCAAAAAGCATCGGCATTAGGGAACAAAAAGCATGTTTTAAAAAGGCCCGAATTTTGGAGAGTTCTTGTAGAAAACGAAAATATAAGAGGCTGAGTCAAACTAAACCTTGTCCATGCACATAATGCTGTACTAAAATGTTCTCAATGACTTTGAAATACTGGATAATGAATGCACGTAGGGAAATGCCGGATACCCCGCACTAATTTTATCATTTACCAAAAGCATCCGGGAAACAGACAACTGCCGCCCCGGTGGCGCAGTGGTCTAAGCGATGGCCTCTGATCATTCGTCCGAACGGGGTCCGGGTTCGAATCCCGGTGAGGCATGGATGTTGTGTTTGTCTTACGGCACTGGCTCTCTCCCTTCCCTGGAACCAGTGACTCTAATTTAGGGACGGGCGACTGCTTATAGCCCATTGAGTTGCTCACGGTGGTCGTTAAACCTCCAATCAAAAAAAAAAAAAAAAATCAGACAACTAGCCTAATGCTAAATTACTCAAAACGCATAATTTAAGTATTTACATTGAAAGCGAAAATGGAGACATGGATCTAAAAGAAATTATTTATTATGGTTTTAGCTTCGTTCTGAAATTTAAAGGCCTCAAAATGAGCAGAATGAAATTTTCAACAATTCAAAAACAGTGCTTTCCATATCGCTTAAGCCACTAACATTTTCATGCTGTCGCTGAATCCTCGACTGAATTAAACCCAAAACTACCATACTTTTCAACAGAATGATCATGGTATCGAAATGTCTCTCATCCTGCCTAAATCTGAAAGCTATTGCAATAGTGAAGGCTCAGAATGGTGATGGCGGCTATTATCTTCGCGAAAAGAACCGTGATATATTAGGAGGAATTGTGATGGCGGCTATTATATTTACTAAAGGAAATGTCGACAATATTAGGTGGAAGTTACATGTGTCGTCGTAGTGGAACTGGTACACCTAGGCGGACGTCTGATCGCCTCGATTGCCGCATTGGACATAAAGCCGTTACAGCTACATCATTTACGGCAGACGATATTCGACGAGGTGTACAGGCAGTTACAGATTTCCACGTATCGACAGGAACAGTGAATTTCAGATTGGTTCAGGCAGGTTTTCGCTCTCACAAGCCATTGCGATTACTGCTACTCACCGCGGCACATCGATAAGCAACGTTATAGTGCTGCCGTACCAGACATGCGCGGCGGGACTAATGGAACCATATTATGTTCAACAAGTAGTCTCCCTTTTGTGTAAGCTTCGATGGTTACAAAGCGAGAGTGTGGCGACGAAGTGGTCACAGGAAGGATCCTGTGGCCATCGATGAGCGTCAGGCAGTTTCCCAGCTTAGTGTCATGATTTGGGGAGCTATCAATTTCCACAGCTGTTCATCGCTAGTAAGCATGGTGGATATATGACAGCACGACGATAACGATACGTCTACATGATGTAGCCTGTTTTGTTGCCGTGTCTCCGTGGTATTATTCAGGCCCAGTTTAAACAAGATAACAGTCGCCCGTACACTGCCAACGTCAGCAGAGAGGGCCTACAAGATATCCTGGTACTGCTCTGGCCAGCACTTCTCATACACATCTCTCAAAAAGAGAACGTGTTGGATCTTACTGGCGGACGACTTAACGCCTGTGCACAGCTCCCTTGCAATGTCGATTAATTGCGGACACAGGTCAACGAGGCATAATCAGAGACTCAGAACACCTTCCGGGGACATTTCCTCCCCATGACATTGTGTGCTGCAGAACGTATAGCACAGGTTGCGGTCATACGACCTATTGATTCATGCCACATTGTACTGTCTCCTCGACATGGGGTACATTAAATCACTTCTTTCCCAGATACTTGTCCACCATTCATTCCTTCACTGTGTGACATTTTCATTGTCGAGCAGTATATAAACAAAAACATTTCTTCTAGTTAAGGAGACAGATAAAACCCAGAAGAAGGTTAAAAATATGAACAGAATGACGAAGGGAGTAATCCTTCCGAAGAGCTTGTTTCGGGTGTTTTAAGGTGCAGGCAGCAGCTTCCGCTTTGTATTGACGTAAGCTCATATGTTTCTAGAATATTTTGTGTAAATACCTACAGGAACGCAGGGATGGGTCAAAATATCATTGAAATGTTTGCTGCGCTAGTTACCGAAAGAGTAAATGGAACATTTCAAAAAGGAGATGGTATATGTCACGATGAATTTAAAATGCTCCTGTCTTAAATAAATTAAATTTCAAAATAATGACCTTACTAACAGGATTCTTGGAAATAACTTTTGTTGAAGGGATGAAGAGCGAAGGTACAGACAAGCAGAATTATAGTCTTAGCTATAGTTCAATTGATTTTCGAGTTTCTGTGTAACAACTTTGTGGAAGGGATAAATGCTAATAACAGAGATGAACCGTAAATGTATCATGATGTGTCGTCTATTCTTCGGAAGGCAAAACATATTTAAACGAAATTTCTTTAGAGTATGTTTCATGTGATGTTTAATAAAATGATTCTTATTTTCAAACAAATAATCTGGACATCCTCCTAAACTTTGTAAGGGGGATTAACCTGTATATTTAGATAGGTAATATTTCTGGGAATTTGCAAAATGAAAAGTATGGAATGTTAAAAGATCATAAAACTAGAACACGAGGAAACAAAAATTCAATTCAGTTTTCCATATAGGAACGAAAGCGGTGTACGTAACAATCCTGTTTTGATCATAAAAAAGTCGTCCTGTTTACTTTTTATTTTGGGAGGTAACTATCGCTATGAACATCTATCTACGCCTCAAACCACATACCCACCGGGCGGCGGTCTTTACTTCATGTGGCGCCGTAAAAATATCTTTTAGATTTCTAGTTAGTGAGATAATTCACGAGATTTTGATAACGAAAGACTAAAATACTAAATATTGTGAATTTCTGGGCCAATATTCAAGTACCATCAAAACTGTTAACCTATCAAAGTTTGCATCAGAGTCATATTCTTTCTTCTTTGAATAGTTGGTATTTTTACAAGTCATACAGTTTTAGTTTCGTTGCACTGCGATTGAAATATTAACTTCATATTAAGGAGGTAAGAACAATCATACATGTTGAATTTTCTTAACTTAATCGCCTCATTTTAAGAACCCTAAAAGATACTGCTTAAAGCATTAGAATGTCGATAATTTTTTCTTCTTTTTTTCATTTTATCAGCCGATCTGACTTTCCGCTCGCGAAGCCATGTGCTATTATTTAGAATGAGGTGGCAAATGCCCCCCTGTCTTTCCCTTCGGTATTCGAATCGCCATTATCAACGCTTCGTGGTGCCCTAAGCGTAATCTGCGTTAAAAATGCATTCCAAGCTCTTTCTTCTTCCACATTCCCTACGGAATATAACACACATTTTCGTCATTACGAAAAGATCAAAGTCCGAGGGAAATGAGTATGGTGGAAAAAAAGAGAGAAGAAAAAAGAAGAAAAAAAAATAGAATAAAAAATCTGTGCAACGGCACATTTTCGGACCCCAGTTTTTACAGCGTTAGATTTAGATCGAAAGTCAAGATAGGGTAGTCATTAGTTCTGGTCGAAGAGAAAGGAGTGAAAAAGGCTAAAAAGTGCAGTCATAAAGCGATTTATTATCTGATATGATAAACCTGACCCTTTTTGATAGACTCCCAGCGATTTTCTTATCTGTACTTTAACCGTCATTCGAATCACCCGTTGGTCATTAAATCTAGTGTCAGGTTCTGTTCACCTGATATTTCGTTTTCAAAACACAACACGTGCGACGTGAGAAAGATACTCGTGTGCATATATATATATATATATATATATATATATAAAGAAGATGGTACTATAACAAGAAATAGCGGCAAAAGTTTGACAAGAGCGAAAGATTTCTACTCAAAACTATGTAGGAAAGGAATGATACATCTACTGCAGACATTACTCGAAAGGTACCAGAATCAAAGTCCTTCTAGTCCTCCCTACAAAAGTTACACATGAAATTAAGAACATGGAACGGGGAAGAGCTTCAGCAGAAGTTGAAATTACCGGTGACATCATACAAGAAGCAAGTGGAGGAAGTGGAACTACACTTGCCCAAGATTTCACTAGATGTCTCAATGAAGAGAAGATTCCTGAGGATTGGAACAATGCTAAAATAATGCTGCTACATAAAAAATGTGACACTGAGGATCTCAGGAACTACAGGTCCATCGGCCTCTTATCTGTGGTTAATAAAATCTTCATTAAGGTTCTTTAACATCGCTTGAAGATAACACTGGACATGGCTCAACTTTGAGAACAAATTGGATTCAGACGTGACTACAGCACTATAGATCATATCCATGTACCAAGAGAAATATTTGAAAGAACGAGAGAATATGAACTCCCATTATGTATGCCTTTTATTGATTATGAAAAGGCCTTTGTTTCCGTGAAACCATCAACAGTTATAATGGCTTTGAAATCCTGGGTATTGAATATGCATATATTAGCATTATTAATAACATCTATGAAAATGCTAGTGCTAAGGTTCGGCTTTTTGAGCATACAGCAGCACCAATACAAATTGGAATGGGAGTGAGACAAGGTGATACCATTTTTCCCAAACTCTTTAATGCCACATTGCAAAATGTCTTTCAATCATTGAACTGGGAAAACAATGGGGTAAAGATTAATGGAAATTATTTAACTCACTTTCGTTTTGCTCATGACGTAGTCATTTTTGCAACTACCTCCTTAGAGCTACAGGGTATGATACAGGAACTTGTTGACAAGAGTAAAGAAGTATGATTAAAAATGAAATTTCAGAAGAAAAACTAATGTATAATGCTTTTACAAGAAATGAAGCCTTATCAATTGATGGGGAAAAGCTGGAGAACGATTTCTACATTTTCCTTGGGCAGCAGATAAAAAGCAAGGCTCATATTGATGAAGAAAGTAATCGGCGTATAAAACTTGGTTGGAGATCTTTTGGAAAAAACAGTACGATTTTTAAGAGCAGAGTGCCATTATGTTATAAAAGAAAAGTGTTTAATCAATGCATCCTTTCAGTGCTTAAGTACGGAGCAGAGGCATGAATGTTAACTAAAAAAGATATCCAAAGACTGTAACAACTGAAAGCAGCCACGGGAGATGCATGCTTGGTTTAACCAAGAAATATAAGAAGAGGAACTCGGGGATAAGGAAAATGACAAGACATCATGACACAGAGTAAAATCCCTGAAATGGCAAAGGACTGGGCATGTTGCCGGAAGAACGGATCAACAATGGACAAACGAAATTTTAGACTGGATTCCAAGAGACAGGGAAAGACACAAAAGAAGATCACGCCAGAGATATGTGGATGAAATCGAAAGCATTCGGGAGTGACATGGATTAGACTGGCCAAAGTGAGACCAGTGTGGAAGAAACTTGGGGACACCTTGTTCCAGCAGTCGATTCATAATTGTTACATATTCTAGCGAGCCTTAGAAACTGAGCAATAAAAACATTTTCTATTACTTTATTGGAAACATTACTTTTCCAGTTTACGTATTTTATCACTTCAAAAGGAAAGCTATTTCTTTTATCATAAAGGCTAATAACTGGATATCCTGCATTTAAATTTATAAACAGTTCTAAATAATAAAGCTCCTGGTTCCTATTGTTAGTTTTGCAAAGATTAAGGCATTCTGTATAAATATCACCAAAATCAGACTGAGTTATCTCTGAATTATTCACGCAAAGCAAATCATCTATGTACCTGTAAGTACATAAATATTCATCTATATGAGCATAACTATTTTTAATAAAGAAGTATTCTTTATAGAATTCAAGCATTTTTTTTTATAGTATAGTCTCTCAAGAACTAAATAGTAAAGTTACCCGTAATGCAGTTAATTTTACCAGTGAGCAATTAGGTAATAAGTATCTAAGGTATGCATTCAATCTACTTTAAGAAAAATGGCGGTTAAATATAGTGTTAGGATTGTAGAATTATTTTAAACTTTCCAGTGGTCTTGTCTTATGAAGCCTGTTCATGAAAGCCTTAATGGAAGTGAACAGTGTGATGCTGACCGCTCTTCTTCGAAACCTAAGGAGCTACGTTGATTTTGTTTTTCTTTATTACAAATTTTTTTATAAATATATAATATACAAAAAAAATATTAAACAAATAAAAAATAAAGTGATTAAAATGTCATTTGAGTATAAGAGTAACTCAGAGCGGATGAATGTTTTACTTAGTGAGCATAATAAATAACATGAATTGTTATGTAAGTGAATGTTTATGGTAGAAAAAGCAGTTTATGTAAATAAACTGCTTTTTCTGCCATAAATATTCACTTACCTAACAATTCATGCTGACGAATATTTTACTAAGTGAGCAATTAAATGAATAATGTGGTTAATATAAGAGTTTATACTCATTTGATGTATATAAAAATAGTAGACTATAATTTTTGGAAAATTAAAGAATTATAATGTTACCTTAGTTTTATTTTAGGTACTTAAATACACTAGGCTCTAACTAATTAAATTAAATCATTTAAGCACTTCTAAGCAGTTTAAGGCCTACAGTATTCCGTTGAGCTTTTGCTGATTCCAGCAATACAGGTTAGGTTGCCTTTCTTCACTTTGCAGCTTCGTGAATTTTTAGCTTTTTACTGACGGGTGTGTTTTGTGGCATCGCTTTTTCTTGATCTCTGCTAGAAGTTTCCTTTTTCAAGTTTTGCAGGAGTACTTTCTTGCAGTTTTACATGGAATGGCATCGATACTTTGAGGCTCTATTGTCATGTAAGTCAGGATGTTGCTTTTTACTTTTTTTTTTTGCATGGTGTTTTATTGATTCATATTTCCTTTTTTTGCAGTTATAGCTGTCATGTTTCTGGCCCCAGTTTCGTCACGGTTTTTTTTGGCATTTGCCACGTGTTTCTTTATGTTCTTTTTTTTGTGACTAGCTCTTAGATCACTTTGCTCAATTTATCTCACATTGCTTAAACCTTTAACGACCATAACGCCCAAGACGCCCGTACATGCAAACTACCACAGCCGCCTAAAACGCCTGTCTAGAGTGAGTCAGAGTTCCTACCCTTACCTGTTCTTCAAGTTTTCCCGAACTATGAGGTATCAGCTGGAGTCACCCTCAATCACTATTGTTGTTATTAAACAAAGAAGTGAACCAACAGACAGTTTCGGACGCTATGGTATTTGATAAACGATTTTTGGGTCATAGTCGTTAAAGGGTTAAAGATTTAAGAAATATTTGCTGAAAATATTGCACCATTCAGTGTTAAGACTATTTCTTCAATTTGCAAGTAGTTTTTTATTAATAATGTGTTCTTTGTTTTTTGGGCCTGGTCATCGATGACTTGCTTGAATTTTTTACTTTGAAGTTTTTTGTTCTAGTGCTTTTCCTTTTATTTTTAAATTTTAAAGGGTTTTTTATTGAGCAGTTTTAACTTTTAAAAGTGTGATGTCAGGTGACTAATTTTAAGTTGGCTGTTCAAGTAGGTCGTAGCAGAAATCCAAATTTGACTAGGTCTTTGTAAAAACGAGAGACTGTAAGCCATGCTCGCCCTTGAAGAAGCCATGCCTAGCAGTTTTGAGATTTCTGCATTCATTTTCGTACTTATTCTTCCTGCTAGCTCCTGTATTTTGGTTTATCGTTGTTAAGTCATTTATCTGCAACTTTATCTGCCTATTCAACCTGATTATTATTTTCAGCTGCTTTTGCGCGTTTAGATTTTCATGGTTTTGCTGATTCTGTGGGGTATTTAGTGCCTTTTGAATATATATAATAACTTATTTATCAAACCGATTCAAAGGACCAAAATAATCCAGAATTTTAAAAAACACATCAAAAGTTGAAGAATATTCCATATAATGCGCCAAGCGGCAAAAAAAAAAAAAAAAAGGAAGAAAGAATTTATTTCACTTGTAACTCAACCAACACCAAAGAACAGGATCTGAATGAACAAACTTAAAACACTGAAACATATATAGCACAGAAATGTGACGAAAAGTCCCTACACCGGGCTGAATAGAGTTTAAAATCCGAAAAAATGGAAAGTATATAATGAAACTCACCCCGGTAAAGCCTGATAATAACATAAGAGACGGCACTCTTCATAATAACAGAATGTATACCTCAATCCCAAAATACAAATATACTAAAGCTGTTGAATCTGAACAGTCCTCTTTAGGGAAGCACCTGTTCACCAAGTGACCTTTTGAATATAGGACAACAGTCTGACTGTAGTCAAAAGACCATCCCAGTACTCCCTAGGTCACCAAACTGAGCCACCAAATGGAAGAAACTCACTGAGCAAAATGAACTGAAACATATCTCCGTACTGTCAAACCGAATAGACTTTGGCGCCATCTATACAACTATAATGCGAAACTTATTACTAAGTAATTTTGAAAATAGTGCAAAGCAGACAGAATACGGAGGTCAGTACATAAATCTTCAGCCACCAGCGACCCTTCAAGTGTCACTTAGAAAAAATGTTTAATTCATGTTGTTGGGTCAAAGTCTTAAACAGTGTTCTAAGAATATGAAGTAATGCTGGCGCCAAAGTTTATTCAGGTTGACTGCACGAAGATATGTTTCACACTTTCACTTCATTTTTCTCAGTGAGTTTCTTCCATTCGGTGGTTCAGTTTGGTGACCTATAGAGCACTGGGACAGTCTTTTGGCCACAGTCAGACTGTTGTCCTATTCTAAAGGTCACTTGTGAACATGTGCAGTTGAATCTGAAAAGTTCTCTGAAGAGAACTGTTCAGATTCAACCACTTCAGTATATTTGTATTTTGGGATTGAGGCATACATTTTGTTATTCTGAAGATGCTTGCTCTTATGTTATTATTTGGCTACACCGGGCTGAGTTTTATTAAATGCTTTCCATTCTTTCATATTTTAAGCTCTATTCCGCCCGGTGCACAGTGTGAAATTTCAGCAGTCTAAGGGCACTTAATTCAATTTTGCGAATGACCGATATCATTAAAAAACACGGAATTCCGATAGCTAAACATAGCCTTTAAGTGGCCTCGATAGCAGTTTAGCCGATAATCGCGCCGAACAGCTATCACATGCCACTCAAACACCGCCAGTGGCGTTGGCCAGACGGCGAGACGAACGGAAGTGCATCATTGCTTCCAATTCAGTGGATGAGTGTGCAGCAATAGTGATACATGGCGGTTTGTGCGGTGTGGGAATATCTTCGTCAGTGTTTCAAGGTAATATTACGTGCGTGAACATTTAATTATACCTATAGAGTAGTGAAAAATATCGTATTTTAAAAAAAGCGTGTTTACGTTGTGACAAAACAGTTGTTGTCACATTATAACGAACCTTTTAAGACATTATTCCGTGTTGTCCTGCGTTATTCATAGAACCAGATTAAAGATAGACGTCTACACTATTGAACTGAAAAGAGAAATCTTGCGCAAATTCGTGCATTTACACCCTGTCGTTACTTGTGTCAGAATGACTCCCCAAATATCCCGTCTTGGCATTTTTGAAAAATGGTATCAACATCCTCCAAAACAACGTACGGACGCAATATTGACGTATGTCTTGGATGAATGGGGAAGCCCATATTTTCCAAATGACGCCTTAAACAGCGTAAAAGCAACACTTAGAAATTTTGCTTATAAAGTCGAACAGAGGTGGTTGAAAGCGCAAAGACAGCGGGAAAGATTCCTCGCGGACAACGCATCGTGGCTTCAAAAGAACATCGCCGCCCCGGTGGCGCAGTGGTCTAAGCAATGGCCTCTCATTCGTCCGAAAGGGGACAGGGTTCGAATCCCGGTGAGGCAGGGATGTTGTGTTTGTCTTAGGGCACTGGCTCTCTCCCTTTCCTGGAACCAGTGACCCTAAATTAGGGACGGGCGACTGCTTATAGCCCATTGAGTTGCTCATGGTGGTCGTTAAACCTCCAATAAAAAAAAATAGAAAAAGAACATCAATTTTGCAGACATTGTAAGTCAAGCCCTGCCTACTTGCTCGAACAGCGACTCCTGTAAAAGAGGCAGGCCCCACAAGTCTTCCAAAGACTGTGTTCCGAAAGTCGAAACCCGAAAATCAAAACCCTTGTTGAGTCATCAAATCAAGAACTGTCAAAGGCGACTGAACTGAAACTTCGAAATACCGGAAAACGCGACTCAGCTTCAATCGTAAAAGAGCTGTGTTTTGCGTCTCCTACGAGAGGCACCAAATTCAGCAAGCTCGGAAATCTTCTTCGGACAGTGTAGCAACTTTACCTTCGGATCAAGCCCTCGCTCCAATGGTTGATGCTAATCTTTTGACAAATCAGTACATTTTTGTACCTGATCAAGCTGTGGAGTGTAAGTGTAAGTGGTATCCCCCGTATTATACAGTAAAAGCTAAACAAATGTGTTACCCTTTCGATGTAGCTATATCAGAAACGTCAGCCGAAATACCAGTGTAGTCGGTTATTGACCATACTTTAACACGGTTATGCAAAGTCCACGAAGAAGTCTTTCGAACGTTGGGCGAGGATAAGAATTTAAAGATTGTTATTAAATGGGGCTGTGACGGTGCCGAAAAAGTAGGTGTAGACAGAAATTTTCTCATGAGCATTGTACAGACGACAGTTTATTTAATATCACTATGGTACCCATACAAATACACGATGTAACTAAGGACCATAAAACCGTAATTTGAAAATTTCCTGCGCCCTCTTCCATATGATATTGTGGGCCAATTAAGTTCATTTTTTCAAAGGAATCAATGGAAGTAATTAAAAGCGAGGTTGGGAAGATTAAAAAACAGATCGGCAGCCTTTCTTCTACGACAGTTGTCGTAGATGATAAGGAACTTATTAAGGCCACAATGATCTTTTTCATGATCGATGGAAAAGTATGCAATTCTGGGTCGCCATGTGTATTAAGCCAAACATGCTATTTGTGTGGAGCGAAACCGCGTGAGATCAACAATCTCAGTATTATCTCACATAAGGATGTAGATAAGAATTTGTTATCTTTTGGACTGTCTCCTCTCCATTCCTGGATTCGTTTTTTTTCTTTGAATGTGTACTGCACATTTTGTACGGACTTGATATTCAATCGTGGCAAGTCCGCGGTGCAGCCAATAAGAAGAAATTTGGGTCGAAACAAAAGCTTGTGCAAGAACGATTTCGACAGGTAGATATGCCAAAACAGCAAACGGGGAACACGAATGATGGTAATACTAAATAAAGTTTTTCAGAAATGCAGAAATATCTGCTGAAATAACTGGTGTCAGTGTAGAGTTGATCAAGCGATTTCGCGTGATATTAGAGTGCCTGAATTGTGAGTTTTCGGTAGATTTAGGCAAGTTTGGGGACTACACTACCGACACTTTGGACTTATACTTGAAGGAGCATCCGTGGTATTCTATGCCCGTAACGTACATAAAGTACTTATCCATGGCATAGATATTATAGGTACAGCCATACTGCCAATCGGTCAGTTTTCCGAGGAAGCCCAAGAGGCAAGAAATAAAGACAGCAGAAAATACCGTGAACTGTTTGTTAGAAGGACTTCTAGAATCGACTCCAACTCGGACTTATTGCATCGATTGCTTATCACTTTGATCCTTTTATCGGTAGCCTACGTGCTTCGCTTAAAAGGGAACATGCAAATATCATGCCCGAGGTATTACGTTTACTGAAAGACTCTTCTTTCAATGATTCTCAGACGTCAGATTATTCGAACAGTGGTTGCGATTAATTTTGCCGACTGAGTCTTGTATATTTTCCATTACAATCTTACGTATACAGTTCTGGTCGTTGTATGTACAATACATGTATACGTACATATTACAAGCTTATGCGTAATATGTGCGGTTCTTCTTTTTGTTACACGAAATTCATCTATGACTCGTACTTAGGTCGAAGTATGCTACATAAAAGTAAATGTTAATAATGGCAAAATATGTACCTAATGCCAAATGCAATGTGTAAATCATGCCAAATAAAATGTAGTTATTAATTTTGTTTGCATTACCTTCTAAACTCACAAACTGAAGGATGCTCCTTCAAGTATAAGTCCAAAGTGTCGGTAGTGTAGCCATAGGAATAAAGTTCATTAGCCATAGGAATAAAGTTCCCCTAGATTGCTGAAATTTCACACTGTGCGGCGTAGGGAATTTTCACCACATTTTTCTGCTACATACTGTATATGTTTCAGTGTTTTAAGTTTGTTCATTCAGATTCTGTTCTTTGGTGTTGGTTCGGTTACAAGTGAAATATATATATAATATATATCATCATCATCATTGTCAACCATTATCAATCCACTGCTGGACGAAAGTCTCCCCAGGTTTCTTCCACAACTGTCTGTCTTGTGCCAGTCCCCTCCAAGTTACTCCCGCATAATTTCGAATTTCATCCATCCATCTCACACGTGGTCTTCTTCTGGGTTTTTTCCTGTCCCTTGGAATCCAGTCTAAAATTTCGGCTGTCCATCGATGGTCTGTCCTTCTGACAATATGTCCAGCCCTTTGCCATTTTAGGGATTTTACTCTGATCATTCCACAACTTAAATCTTGGCCCTCAGTCTCCGGCAGCTGGAATGTACCTGGCCAAGGCAGCGGCCAGTGCGACATGAAGGCAGAGGGTGCTAAGAATCCCCGGAGGACCGGACTAGGCTGCCATCTGATGCTGACCTTGGCTACTTACAATGGACGCTCCCTATCTTCTGATTCAAGGCTTCTTGAATTGGAAGAGGAACTACAAAGGATCAAGTGGGACATCGTGGGGCTAAGTGAGGTAAGGAGAAAAGCAGAAGATCTCATCGAACTGAAAAGTGGACATCTCTTCTACTATCGTGGGACAGATACTGGCAGAACTAGTGGTGTTGGATTTATAATAAACAAGAAACTGAAGGATAAAGTTGTAGAAGTTGAAAGTTCCTCTGACAGAGCTGCACGACTTGTTATCCAACTCTCGAAAAGATACCAGGCTCAGATTATTCAAACTTATGCACCCACCACAAGTCATCCTGAAGAAGAAATTGAAGAATTTTATCAGGAAATTTGTCATTTAAATAATAAAGGTAAGCAGCACTTGAAAATAATTATGGGAGATTTCAATGCAAAAATAGGGCAACGGCAACAGAATGAAACTTCAGTAGGTAAATTCGGTCATGGCAACAGAAACCAGCGTGGAAATACTCTCGTTGAGTTTGCAGAGGCAGAAGGGTTTTTCATCTTGAACTCCTTCTTCAAGAAAAAGCCACACAGGAAATGGACATGGAGACATCCAAATGGGACGACAAGTGAAATTGATTTTATTATGTGTAACAAAAAAATTCGTCATAGAAGACTGCAGTGTGCTAAACAAGTTCAACACAGGTAGTGACCATAGATTGGTGAGATGTAAGATGCACCTCAACACCAAACTTGAACGTGGCAAGCTCATAAGACAAACAAAATCTATTGACATAACCAACCTTAAAAAAACACCATAATACCTTCAAGTTAGAACTGAAGAACAGGTTCTCTGCTTTAGAAGGCCTAACATCGGAAGAAGTGGACATCTCTGAAGTTAACAGAAAAATAACCAAAGCTCTTATGGAAACAGCAACAAAATTAGCTGGGTCTAAGAACAAGTTGCATGTGAACAAATTATCAGGAAAAACCAAAATGTTGATGCAAAAAAGAAGAGAGATGAGGACAAATAAAGAAGATGTGACTTCCAAAGTGGAATATATAGAGCTATGCAAGACAGTAAGAAAAAGTATCACTGAAGACGTTAGGAAATTCAACTGTGAACTAGTGAGGAAAGCAATTGAAAACAACCAAAGCCTAAAGATAGCAAAGGGACATCTCAGTAAGGGAAGAAAACAGATTATGGCACTGAGAAAAGAAGATGGTTCTGTAACAAGAAATAGAGGCGAAATCTTGACAAGAGTGAAAGATTTCTACTCCAAATTATATGAAAGGGATGATATATGCACTCCAGATATCATGAAAGATACCAGTACCAGAGTTCCTCCAGTCCTTCCAGCAGAAGTTGCACATGCAATCAAGAACATGAAGCGAGGAAAAGCTCCAGGAGAAGATGGAATTACTGTAGACATCATACAAGAAGCAAGTGGAGAAATCGAAACAGTACTCGCCCAAATTTTCACTCAATGCCTTAATGAAGGAAAGATTCCTGAGGATTGGAACACCGCTACAATGATCCTGCTACATAAGAAAGGTGACATTGAGGATCTCGGAAACTACAGACCTATCAGCCTCCTATCAGTAGTTTATAAAATCTTCACTAAAGTTCTTTCACACCGCTTGAAGGTAGCACTAGACATGGCTCAACCGAGAGAACAAGCTGGATTCAGGAGTGGCTACAGCACAATAGATCATATCCACGTGCTGAGAGAACTAATTGAAAGAGCGAGGGAATATGAACTTCCATTGTGCATGGCTTTTATCGATTATGAAAAAGCCTTTGATTCGGTGAAACCATCAGCAGTTACAATGGCTCTGAAAACCTGCGGTATTGAAGATGCATACATTAATATTATTAATAACATCTATGAAAATGCAAGTGCAAAGATTAGGCTGTTTGAAAATACAACACACGTAAAAATTGGAAAGGGAGTGAGACAAGGTGACACCATATCTCCGAAGCTCTTTAATGCCACATTGGAGGGTGTTTTTCAGTCGCTGAGCTGGGAAAACACGGGGATAAAGATTAATGGAGATTATCTAACCCACCTTCGTTTTGCTGATGACGTAGTCATTTTTGCAACTACCCCATCAGAGCTGCAGAGTATGATCCAGGAACTTGCTGACAAGAGTAAAGAAGTGGGATTAAAAATGAACTTTCAGAAGACAAAAGTGATGTTCAATGCTTTTACAAGAAATGAAGATTTATCGATTGATGGAGAAAAGCTGGAGATAACAGACACATACGTTTATCTTGGACAACAGATATCAAGTGAGGGTCACATTGATGAAGAAATTAATCGGCGTACAAAACTTGCCTGGAGAGCTTTTGGAAGAAACAGCATAATTTTCAAGAGCAATATGCCATTATGTCTTAAAAGAAAAGTGTTTGATCAATGCATCCTTCCAGTGCTTACGTATGGTGCAGAGACGTGGACCTTAACTAAAAGAGACATACAAAGGCTGCAGACAACTCAAAGAAGCATGGAGAGGTGCATGCTTGGTGTAACCAGGAGAGATAAGAAGAGGAACTCGTGGATCCGAAAAATGACAAGAGTGGAAGACATCATGATCAGAGTTAAATCCCTGAAATGGCAATGGGCTGGACATACTGCCAGAAGGACAGATCATCGATGGACAGCCGAAATTTTAGATTGGATTCCAAGGGACAGGAAAAGACCCAGAAGAAGACCACATGGGAGATGGGTGGATGAAATTCGAAAGTATGCAGGGGTGACATGGAGGAGACTGGCACAAGACAGACCGTTGTGGAGGAAACTTGGGGAGACCTTCGTCCAGCAGTGGATTGATAATGGTTGACAATGATGATGATGATGACTCTGATCATGATGTCTTCCACTCTTGTCATTTTCTGATCCACGAGTTCCTCTTCTTATCTCTCCTGGTTACACCAAGCATACATCTCTCCATGTCCTTTGAGCTGTCTGTAGTCTTTGAAAGTCTCTTTTAGTTAAGGTCCACGTCTCTGCACCATATGTAAGCACTGGAAGGATGCATTGAACAAACACTTTTCTTTTAAGACATAATGACATATTGTTCTTGAAAATTATGCTGTTTCTTCCAAAAGCTCTCCAGGCAAGTTTTATACGCCGATTAATTTCTTCATCAATGTGACCCTCACTTGATGTCTGCTGTCCAAGATAAACGTACGCATATGTTATATCCAGCTTTTCTCCATTAATCGATAAATCTTCATTTCTTGTAAAAGCATTGTACAGCACTTTTGTCTTCTGAAAGTTCATTTTTAATCCCATTTCTTTACTCTTGTCAGCAAGTTCCTGGATCATACTCTACTGCTCTGATGGGGTAGTTGCAAAAATGACTACGTCATCAGCAAAACGAAGGTGGGTTAGATAATCTCCATCAATCTTTATCCCTTTGTTTTCCCAGTTCAGTGATTGAAAGACATTTTCCAAATTCTTTAATGCCACAATTTTCCAATGCGGCATTAAAGAATTTGGGAGATATAGTGTCTTACCTTGTCTCACTCCCTTTCCAATTTTTATGGGTGCTGTATTCTCAAATAGCCGAATCTTTGCACTTGCATTTTCATAGATGTTATTAATAATATTAATGTATGCATCTTCAATACCGCAGGACTTCAAAGCCATTGTAATTGCTGATGGTTTTACCGAATCAAAGGCTTTTTCATAATCGATAAAAGCCATGCACAATGGAAGTTCATATTCCCTCGCTCTTTCAATTAGTTCTCTCAGTACGTGGATATGATCTATTGTGCTGTAGCCACTCCTGAATCCAGCTTGTTCTCTTGGTTGAGCCATGTCCATTGTCACCTTGAAGCGGTGCGAAAGAACTTTAGTGAAGATTTTATAAACCACTGATAGGAGGCTGATAGGTGTAGTTACATATACACTATCTACCATCAAGTAATTGGACACCCCTGCAATCAACGATATCTGCGGTTCTGATACACGTCACAGCCACCGCCGTTAAATATCGTGTGGGAAACCACAACGCAACCAGTCGCATGCAAGATGCCATGCAGTTCGGAACTCTCTGATTTCGAGAAAGGTGTAATCGTCGTGTATCACAGAAATGGCCGACCCATACGTGACATATCCAGCGAGTTGAAGTACCCAAAATCGACAGTGGCCAACGTGATTGGCAAGTGGAAGATGAAAGGTGACTGTCGGAATGTGCCCCGACTCGGCAGACCCACAAAACTGGGAGTTAGAGACCGACGGGTGCTGGCAAGAGAAATTCGGAAGAACCGCACCAAATCGATGGGCCACATCCGCGAGGGGTTTCAACATCCGGGAGTGTTCTTTCTTGAGGGGTTTCAACATCCGGGAGCATCCGGGAGTGTTCTTTCTTGAGGGGTTTCAACATCCGGGAGCATCCGGGAGTGTTCTTTCTTGAGGGGTTTCAACATCCGGGAGCATCCGGGAGTGTTCTTTCTTGAGGGGTTTCAACATCCGGGAGCATCCGGGAGTGTTCTTTCGATGAATACCATCCGTAAGGAAGCCCATCTGCTCGGTTATCATGAAAGTGCTGCCGCCCACAAGCCTTTGATCACCAAGTCCAATAGCGCTACTCGGCTAACGTGATGCAAAGAACGTCGACAGTGGACCATTGAACAGTGGAAACATGTCCTTTTGAGCAACGAAACAAGGTTCACCCTCTACCGTTGGGATGTCAGGGTTTGGGTTTGGCGTCTGCCTGGAGAACGCCTCCTGCCGGAATGTATGTTGCCAACTGTGAAGTTCAGCGGCGGTGGAATTATGCTATGGGGGTGTTTCTCCTGGTATGGCACTGGACCCTTGGTCGCAATTCCTGGTAGACTCAACGCCGAGACCTACTGCACCATTTTGGATGACCATGCGCTTCCTACGTTGTGGCAGTTTTACGGGGTGGACCCATGTAACTTTCAGGATGACAATACCACCTGTCATGTTGCGAGGTCCACCATGGCTTGGTATGGTGACAATGGGATTAATCGAATGGACTGGCCTGCGCAGAGCCCGGACATTAACCCTGTCGAGCACCTCTGGGACGAGTTGGAGCGTCGACTTAAGGGGTGCCCCCACCGTCGGAAATCGGTGAAGGAACTGACCTGTTTTCTGAAAGCCAAGTGGAAGAAAATACCTCTAGCCGTCGTACAACGCCTGGTTGAGAGTATGCCCCGGCGGGTCGCAGCTGTAATCGCCGCTCGTGGAGGCTCCACCAACTATTGAAGGTGAATAAACTTCGTTTTCCTTTGCTATCACAGGTGTGCAATTACTTGTTGGTAGATAGTGTATATATATATATATATATATATATATATATATCATCATCATCATCATTGTCAACCATTATCAATCCACTGCTGGACGAAGGTCTCCCCAAGTTTCCTCCACAACGGTCTGTCTTGTGCCAGTCTCCTCCATGTCACTCCCGCATATTTACGAATTTCATCCACCCATCTCCCATGTGGTCTTTTTCTGGGTCTTTTCCTGTCCCTTGGAATCCAATCTAAAATTTCGGCTGTCCACCTATGGTCTGTCCTTCTGGCAGTATGTCCAGCCCATTGCCATTTCAGGGATTTAACTCTGATCATGATGTCTTCCACTCTCGTCATTTTCGGATCCACGAGTTCCTCTTCTTATCTCTCCTGGTTATACCAAGCATGCACCTCTCCATGCTTCTTTGAGTTGTCTGCAGCCTTTGTATGTCTCTTTTAGTTAAGGTCCACGTCTCTGCACCATACGTAAGCACTGGAAGGATGCATTGATCAAACACTTTTCTTTTAAGACATAATGGCATATTGCTCTTGAAAATTATGCTGTTTTCTTCCAAAAGCTCTCCAGGCAAGTTTTGTACGCCGATTAATTTCTTCATCAATGTGCCCCTCACTTGATATCTGCTGTCCAAGATAAACATATGTATCTGTTATCTCCAGTTTTTCTCCATCAATCGATAAATCTTCATTTCTTGTAAAAGCATTGAACATCACTTTTGTCTTCTGAAAGTTCATTTTTAATCCCACTTCTTTACTCTTGTCAGCAAGTTCCTGGATCATACTCTGCAGCTCTGATGGGGTAGTTGCAAAAATGACTACGTCATCAGCAAAACGAAGGTGGGTTAGATAATCTCCATTAATCTTTATCCCTTTGTTTTCCCAGTTCAGTGATTGAAAGACATTTTCCAATGTGGCATTAAAGAGCTTCGGAGATATGGTGTCACCTTGTCTCACTCCCTTTCCAATTTTTATGTGTGTTGTATTTTCAAACAGCCGAATCTTTGCACTTGCATTTTCATAGATGTTATTAATAATATTAATGTATGCATCTTCAATACCACAGGATTTCAGAGCCGTGGTAACTGCTGATGGTTTCACCGAATCAAAGGCTTTTTCATAATCGATAAAAGCCATGCACAATGGAAGTTCATATTCCCTCGCTCTTTCAATTAGTTCTCTCAGTACGTGGATATGATCTATTGTGCTGTAGCCACTCCTGAATCCAGCTTGTTCTCTCAGTTGAGCCATGTCCAGTGTTACCTTCAAGCGGTGTGAAAGAACTTTAGTGAAGATTTTATAAACTACTGATAGGAGGCTGATAATTCTGTAGTTCCTGAGATCCTCAATGTCACCTTTTTTATGTAGCAGGATCATTGTAGCGTTGTTCCAATCCTCAGGAATCTTCCCTTCATTAAGGCATCGAGTGAAAATTTGGGCGAGTACTGTTTCAATTTCTCCACTTGCTTCTTGTATGATGTCTATAGTAATTCCATCTTCTCCTGGAGCTTTCCCCGCTTCATGTTCTTGATTGCATGAGCAACTTCTGCTGGGAGGACTGGAAGAACTCTGGTACCTTTCATGATGTCTGGAGTACATGTATCATCCCTTTCATATAATTTGGAGTAGAAATCTTTCACTCTTGTCAAAATTTCGCCTCTATTTCTTGTTATAGAACCATCTTCTTTTCTCAGTGCCATAATCTGTTTTCTTCCCTTACTGAGATGTCCCTTTGCTATCTTAAGGCTTTGGTTGTTTTCAATTGCTTTCCTCACTAGCTCACAGTTGAATTTCCTTATGTCTTCAGTGATACTTTTTTCGTGTTGTCTTGCATAGCTCTATATATTCCACTTTGGAAGTCACATCTTCTTTAGTTGTCCTCATCTCTCTTCTTTTGCATCAACATTTTGGTTTTCCTGATAATTTGTTCACATGCAACTTGTTCTTAGATCCAGCTAATTTTGTTGCTGTTTCCATTAGAGCTTTGGTTACTTTTCTGTTAACTTCCGAAATATCCACTTCTTCCGATGTTAGGCCTTCTAAAGCAGAGAATCTGTTCTTCAGTTCCAACTTGAAAGTATTATGGTGTTTTTAAGGTTGGTTATGTCAATACATTTTGTTTGTCTTATGAGCTTGCCACGTTCCAGTTTAGTGTTGAGGTGCATCTTACATCTCACCAATCTATGGTCACTACCTGTGCTGAACTTGTTCAGCACACTGCAATCTTCGATGACGAATTTTTTGTTACACATAATAAAAAATCAATTTCACTTGTCGTCCCAATTGGATGTCTGCATGTCCATTTCCTCTGTGGCTTTTTCTTGAAAAGGAGTTCAAGATGAAAAATCCTTCTGCCTCTGCAAACTCAACGAGAGTATTTCCACGCTGGTTTCTGTTGCCGTGACCGAATTTACCTACTGAAGTTTCATTCTGTTGCCGTTTGCCCTATTTTTGCATTGAAATCTCCCATAATTATCTTCAAGTGCTGCTTACCTTTATTATTTAGATGACGAATTTCCTCATAAAATTCTTCAATTTCTTCTTCAGGATGACTTGTGGTGGGTGCATAAGTTTGAATAATCTGAGCCTGGTATCTTCTCGATAGTTGGATAACGAGTCGTGCAGCTCTGTCAGAGGAACTTTCAACTTCTACCACTTTATCCTTCAGTTTCTTGTTTATTATAAATCCAACACCACTAGTTCTGCCAGTATCTGTCCCACGATAATAGAAGAGATGTCCACTTTTCAGTTCAATGAGATCTCCTTTTCTCCTTACCTCACTTAGCCCGACGATGTCCCACTTGATCCTTTGTAGTTCCTCTTCCAATTCAAGAAGCCTTGAATCAGAAGATGAGGAGCGTCCGTTATAGGTAGCCAAGGTCAGCATCAAATGGCAGCCTAGTCCGGTCCTCCGGGGATTCTTAGCACCCTCTGCCTTCATGTCGCACTGGCCGCTGCCTTGACCAGGTACATTCCAGCTGCCGGAGACTGAGGGCCAAGATTTAAGTTGTAGAGTCATTTTGGAGGTGTTTGGCCATAACTCACCACGCTGGCCAAGCGGGTTGGTGAGTGTGGGATAGCATTTCCTCTGATCCCCTGAATATATATATATATATATATATATATATATATATATGGGATGTAAGGTCAGGTGATGCGTAACATCACAGCCTCTCCTTGACAAATGTCAACCCCGCCTTCTCGTGGTGCATCCTGTTCCCACTAAAGGGGCTCTGACGACCGCCAATAGCGGTATAACTATACCATCGGGATTAGAGGAAATGCTATCCCACACTCACCAACCCGCTTGGCCAGCGTGGTGAGTTATGGCCAAACCCCTCCAAAATGATTCCACAACTTAAATCTTGGCCCTCAGTCTCCGGCAGCTGGAATGTACCTGGCCAAGGCAGCGGCCAGGGCGACATGAAGGCAGAGGGTGCTAAGAATCCCCGGAGGACCGGACTAGGCTGCCATCTGATGCTGACCTTGGCTACTTACAATGGACGCTCCCTATCTTCTGATTCAAGGCTTCTTGAATTGGAAGAGGAATTACAAAGGATCAAGTGGGACATCGTGGGGCTAAGTGAGGTAAGGAGAAAAGGAGAAGATCTCATCGAACTGAAAAGTGGACATCTCTTCTACTATCGTGGGACAGATACTGGCAGAACTAGTGGTGTTGGATTTATAATAAACAAGAAACTGAAGGATAAAGTTGTAGAAGTTGAAAGTTCCTCTGACAGAGCTGCACGACTTGTTATCCAACTCTCGAAAATATACCAGGCTCAGATTATTCAAACTTATGCACCCACCACAAGTCATCCTGAAGAAGAAATTGAAGAATTTTATGAGGAAATTTGTCATCTAAATAATAAAGGTAAGCAGCACTTGAAAATAATTATGGGAGATTTCAATGCAAAAATAGGGCAACGGCAACAGAATGAAACTTCAGTAGGTAAATTCGGTCACGGCAACAGAAACCAGCGTGGAAATACTCTCGTTGAGTTTGCAGAGGCAGAAGGGTTTTTCATCTTGAACTCCTTCTTCAAGAAAAAGCCACACAGGAAATGGACATGGAGACATCCAAATGGGACGACAAGTGAAATTGATTTTATTATGTGTAACAAAACATTCGTCATAGAAGACTGCAGTGTGCTAAACAAGTTCAACACAGGTAGTGACCATAGATTGGTGAGATGTAAGATGCACCTCAACACTAAACTTGAACGTGGCAAGCTCATAAGACAAACAAAACCTATTGACATAACCAACCTTAAAAAACACCATAATACCTTCAAGTTGGAACTGAAGAACAGGTTCTCTGCTGTGGAAGGCCTAACATCGGAAGAAATGGACATCTCTGAAGTTAACAGAAAAGTAACCAAAGCTCTTATGGAAACAGCAACAAAATTAGCTGGGTCTAAGAACAAGTTGCATGTAAACAAATTATCAGGAAAAACGAAAATGTTGATGCAAAAAAGAAGAGAGATGAGGACAACGAAAGAAGATGTGACTTCCAAAGTGGAATATATAGAGCTATGCAAGACCGTAAGGAAAAGTATCACTGAAGACGTAAGAAAATTCAACTGTGAACTAGTGAGGAAAGCAATTGAAAACAACCAAAGCCTAAAGATAGCAAAGGGACATCTCAGTAAGGGAAGAAAACAGATTATGGCACTGAGAAAAGAAGATGGTTCTGTAACAAGAAATAGAGGCGAAATTTTGACAAGAGTGAAAGATTTCTACTCCAAATTATATGAAAGGGATGATACATGCACTCCAGACATCATGAAAGATACCAGTACCAGAGTTCCTCCAGTCCTTCCAGCAGAAGTTGCACATGCAATCAAGAACATGAAGCGGGGAAAAGCTCCAGGAGAAGATGGAATTACTGTAGACATCATACAAGAAGCAAGTGGAGAAATCGAAACAGTACTCGCCCAAATTTTCACTCGATGCCTTAATGAAGGAAAGATTCCTGAGGATTGGAACACCGCTACAATGATCCTGCGACATAAGAAAGGTGACATTGAGGATCTCGGAAACTACAGACCTATCAGCCTCCTATCAGTAGTTTATAAAATCTTCACTAAAGTTCTTTCACACCGCTTGAAGGTAACACTGAACATGGCTCAACCGAGAGAACAAGCTGGATTCAGGAGTGGCTACAGCACAATAGATCATATCCACGTACTGAGAGAACTAATTGAAAGAGCGAGGGAATATGAACTCCCATTGTGCATGGCTTTTATCGATTATGAAAAAGCCTTTGATTCGGTGAAACCATCAGCAGTTACAATGGCTCTGAAAACCTGCGGTATTGAAGATGCATACATTAATATTATTAATAACATCTATGAAAATGCAAGTGCAAAGATTCGGCTGTTTGAAAATACAACACACATAAAAATTGGAAAGGAGTGAGACAAGGTGACACCATATCTCCGAAGCTCTTTAATGCCACATTAGAGGGTGTTTTTCAGTCGCTGAGCTGGGAAAACAAAGGCATAAAGATTAATGGAGATTATCTAACCCACCTTCGTTTTGCTGATGACGTAGTCATTTTTGCAACTACCCCATCAGAGCTGCAGAGTATGATCCAGGAACTTGCTGACAAGAGTAAAGGAAGTGGGATTAAAAATGAACTTTCAGAAGACAAAAGTGATGTTCAATGCTTCTACAAGAAATGAAGATTTATCGATTGATGGAGAAAAGCTGGAGATAACAGACACGTACGTTTATCTTGGACAGCAGATATCAAGTGAGGGTCACATTGATGAAGAAATTAATCGGCGTACAAAACTTGCCTGGAGAGCTTTTGGAAGAAACAGCATAATTTTCAAGAGCAATATGCCATTATGTCTTAAAAGAAAAGTGTTTGATCAATGCATCCTTCCAGTGCTTACGTATGGTGCAGAGACGTGGACCTTAACTAAAAGAGACATACAAAGGCTGCAGACAACTCAAACAAGCATGGAGAGGTGCGTGCTTGGTGTAACCAGGAGAGATAAGAAGAGGAACTCGTGGATCCGAAAAATGACAAGAGTGGAAGACATCATGATCAGAGTTAAATCCCTGAAATGGCAATGGGCTGGACATACTGCCAGAAGGACAGATCATCGATGGACAGCTGAAATTTTAGATTGGATTCCAAGGGACAGGAAAAGACCCAGAAGAAGACCACATGGGAGATGGGTGGATGAAATTCGAAAGTATGCAGGGGTGACATGGAGGAGACTGGCACAAGACAGACCTTTGTGGAGGAAACTTGGGGAGACCTTCGTCCAGCAGTGGATTGATAATGGTTGACAATGATGATATATATTCAAGATTTACATTAACAAAGCAATTCTTATCTTTTCCTCTCTTAAGTTCAATTCCGACTGGATAACAATTTTTCGGTTGCTGTGTGTTGAATACTTGAAACTTGAAACCCGTGTATCAAGCATTTTACATTTAGTGTGACTCGACGCTGTTTTACATTGCTTGCTACGTGAATCTACGATGATACTGAAGTGATCGACGAATTTTTAACATTTTTGAATCCGAAAATATTGTATTTGTTTTGTATTACCAACAAGCATTAGGATGTGCTTACAGACATTTGAACAACTTGTTTCACGAGGTTTTATTTTGCCATTATTCAAATTACTGTGTTTTCATCAGCGGTAACTGGGAGTGAAATGTTTTGAAAAGTGAATAAACAAAGATTTCACTCTGTCCACGTTTTATCAACACATAGCAACCTGAAAAATTGTCGTCCGATCACCGCTAAGGAGATCTCTAGATATCTAGCCGAGTGCATTAGTCTTACGGTACGGTGGCCAACAATCAAAGGCGCTACGTGTGTTTTTCTGTCAGCTTCTGACATTATAGATCCGTAAGATAGACTCAGCAACTGAGACGTCTCCATCTGGTGCGTATTAACGGCCCTGGGTATATATTAATTATAGCAGTTCATCCAAATGGCGAGATCCAAAGTGAAAATCCTCCAAATAGGTGGCGCCAGTGAATAAACAAAGACATCGCTCTTTCCACGTTTTATCAACACATAGCAACCGAAAAGTTGTTTTCCGGTCACCGCTGGGGATCCGAATCCCAGATCTCTCGATATTTAGCCGAATGCATTAGCCTTCCGCTACGGTGACAAACAACGCTATGTGTGTTTTTCTGTCAGCTTCTGGCATCATAAATCGGTAAGATTGGCTCAGCTACTGAGACGTCTCCATGTGGTGGGCATGAACGGTACGCATAAATCCGTAAGATGGGCTCAGCTACTGAGACGTGTCCATCTGGTGGGCATTAACTGCATCTTACGGATTTATGATCTCAGAAGCTGACAGAAAAATACACATAGCGCCGTTGGTTGTTGGTTACCGTGGCGTAAGGCTAACTCACTCGACTAGATAACGATAGATCTGGGATTCGGATCCCCCGCGGTGACCGGATAACAATGTTTCGGTTGCTGTGTGTTGATAAAAGGCGGAAACAGCGATGTCTTTGTTTATTCACTGATGCCACGTATTTGGAGGATTTTCGTTTTGAAAAAATTATACTATGAAAAACAAAAATAATGTGATGAACACAAAAGTTTTATGAACAAATTTCATTCTATATTGATATCCGTAAACAACAAAATCTTGTTGTTATTTACTCAATACGTGACATTGTCCCAGCAGATGTCCCACTGTGTAATAACTAGTGTGTCAAGTCACACTAAATGTGAATGCTTGATATATTCAACCTGGTATTCAGAATGGATGTCTAATCCCATGCCTACAAAACAAGAAGAAAACATTTCAATTTAGAGAACAGGGATACTGCTTAGCGCATTTCTAATAGTGATCCCATGTGTGCTCGACTGCCAACTTACATGGTTATAAACTATGTGGAGAAACTCTCCCTGTATCTAGCAATGTCAGTATGAATTCTGAGTGAACGATTTCGTGCATTACTCGGTTGGAAAATAGCCTTAGAATTGCTCTAAGAAGTTCCAAACAGCAGGATCTCGGGAAACGTTTTACGCAGGTTCTATCAGTAACAGTACAATTGTTTAAAATGTCTGTTTACAATCCCTTTTTAAGCTACGCAACACCATTTTAGCACGTTTTTTGTACAAAAAAGATCGTTCTTATGTTATTGGTGTATCCTTCCGTCTCTCCTCCGTCTCTGGACATCATATCTCTGCAAGAATTAGTCCGATTTGAAAAATTATTTTTACATCGGGAAGCTTGAAATATGCAAATGTTTATCCTTCATTTCGTTTTTTTTTACGATGTACAATTTCGCCGCCAGAGGGCGTAAATGCAGATTGTAGCGAATTTAAAATGCATTTTATTCCATATATTTGCTTCTAAACAACCGATTGAAAATATTCTTTTACTTTTCGATTCCATTTATGTCAAAAAGTATTATAAGTATTGTCACTTTTTCGAATTACGCACAGATTTTCCGTTAGCGGGGGAAAAAGTCAATTGCGTTTTACCCGATATCTCTGCTTCTAAAACTCCGATTTGAAAATTGGTTCGTTCAGCGGATACAGCTTCCTATGGGAAATATTTTGCATACAATTTCTAAGTTTTGGTAAAGAACGGTTAGGCCACCAGAGGGCATAAGTCTTAATCTCTGCTTCTGATGTATACGCCACAAAATCTGAGCTTCTAATTCGCGCTTCAAAAAATTATTTCATGGACTGATGCCACTGATGTCTATAAACCTTCACGGAATATTTTCTTCTGAAAATACTGCATGGTTTCTCCGCCAGGAGGCGTAGATATATGTCTTATTTTTGTCAATATCTCTACTTCTAAGAGTCCGATTTGAAAAGTTGTTGTGTGCCGTGTTGTTTCTGAGCTCTTCGTTTCAGTATCAATATGTGCGTTTCCTGTGTGTCCTGTCTTTGTTCGTCGTGTGTCCCTTCAAGCTGAAGGTTTGAGCTTTAGTTTGGTGCTGCTCACAAGTCGGTGAGTCCTTATTTCATTTGATATTCTTCATTTTATTTTCAGACCGAGCTGGTCTAGCATTATTTTTCTCTGGCCATAGTTCACGGCGGTTATTCATAAGGGCGTTGTCCCCACCCTTGTCAAGGAAGCACCTCCCATTTCCTTATCTTCCACTCCGTTGGACGTCCAAGCAACTTCGCCGGCTACTGAGGACCTTAGTGCTACAGCCGATGCACCGCCTGAGGACCCCTCTACTCTTCAAGCTGGCTGCCCTCCACTACTTGGTGAGGAATCTTCAACGCCGCCCACCGCTTTGATCGATGACGCAATGGACGTGGCTACTGGCGCTGATCCGTTGCCTTCTGTACTATCCAAGATCTCTACAGCTCCTACGTCATCCAGTTCTGCCTCCGTTCCTTCCGGCGATTGCACTGCTATTCCCTTGTACTCTTCTATTGCCTCCGCTGGTGCTGCATCCTTTAGGTCCATGACTGCTAGATCTCTCGAGCCTTATGCCAAAGTTACAGATTCGGCCATCTTCCTCGACATCCTGCGGAATCTCCTACAGGTGTGCAATTGCATTCCTCCTTGGAACTTGGACTCTGTTTTGATGCTCTCCGTGATACCCCGCTCAAACAATATAGCACCGCCCTCAAGAACCTGTTACGGCTGGCGCGATCACTCATATGGTCCGCAAGCCACGGTCCGTGTTGGTGTATTTTTCAAAAACTGAATATGTCGCACTTCTCATTAGCCCTGGGCTGGATATCAATGATGTTCGTCTCATACCTGAACCGGTGGCTCAACACCCTATTCATGTGACACTACCCAGTACCCTTGAAGTCTCCGATGATATGCTCGTTGCTGCGCTCAGTAGGGTTGACCGTGTGGTCGGCCGCCCTACAACTCTTTCTGCAGCACCCAAGGATCCCGACGATAAATCTATTCAAGGTTTCCGCCGCAGTCTTCGTGTGATTTTTGCCTCAGAGGATCACATCCAGAATTGTCCGACTGTTCTTCACGTCCGTTGTGGGGATCAACGTCGGCGAATTGAGGTCCTCACTACTCTCCATTGCTTCCTCTCCATTGTTACACTGCCTTCTTTGCAACTTCCATCACGTATCCTATCAGCGCCTTTGAGCCTCACAGCCGATCTTCCTGCTTTTACGGTGGGTATTGCAGATCCCATCAATGATGTTATTCCTAGCACTGAATCTCCGGCACCAACCTGTGAGTCAGCTGCCACTGGCACAAAACGCCAGCAGACTCGTGCTCGATCTCACAAGACACAGAAGAGGAAAAAAGGGTTTGTTGGTTTCTTCCCGTCAGTCTAATCGTGTGGGTACTCGCGCCCGCCTTACATCCCTTTCTTCAACCCCGGCTATCTCAGAAGTTCTTTCTGATGATGCCCATCCTGAGTGGGACGACTTCCTTCGTATTGCTACCACATACTCTACTCCAGATGCACCTATTACTCCTGCTGACTTACTAGACTATGCCAAGACCCCGCTCTCTTCTAAGGATACAGCTGCCTTCTTATCTCGGCACAAGGCGAAACTATCCCTGTTGCGAACGCAGATCGAATACCTCGTACTCACCCTTCACCGGCAATCGGGCTCTTCTGAGTCTCGCCCGTGTGTTGAGTGCTACGTTGACCGCCTGCAGTCTCTTCTCAGCGCCATTGACGCACTCGCTTGAGATGCGGTGGACATGAACCTTCAAGATTGCTTCCCTGAACTGTCGGGGTTTTGCGACCCCAGTTGTAAACGCACTGGCCCACGCAGATCTCACTCCCCTGGGTGTAGATCTCCTTCTCCTCCAAAAAATAATTGTCTTGCCTCCTTTCTTTTCAGTCGGTGGCACCGTTGGGAATACACGTTCTTTCATGCCTACCGCTTATCATCTTGTGGTGGCATAGTCATTGGTGTCCGCCAGCATTTTCATAATACCCTGACCTCCTTCAAAGTCAGAAAACTGTACAGAGACCTTCTTCAACGAGTCTCTTTCACCTCTGCGACAGTGCGCTATCATGGTTTCAACATTTATGTGCCGAGCTCTTCCACTCATCTGCCTACCTTGTTTACTATCCTACGTCGTGTACTCTCGCGTGGTCCTCCTAGCGACCGTGTCCTTATAGGAGGAGTCTTTAACTGTACTCTCAATCTTCTATTGGACCGCTCACCTAGCCACAGAGAATACCGCACAGATTTAGTCGACCTTCTCCAGCATATTGTCAGCGATTTCTCTCTTACTGATGCGCACCGCTATCTACATCCCATGTCTACCTCCTATTCCTGGAGCTCAACTCGGACGACCGTTGTTTCAGCGACCCATCTGGACAGGTTCTATGCTTCATCCACTCTTTTCACTGATTTGACGGAATCTGATCTTCACCCAACTGCATCGTCTGATCATTGTGCTATTACTCTCCAGGTGCATTCCGCTCTGGTGCAACCCAGGACATTTCGTCAATGGACCCTAGATACCTCTCTTCTTGATGACACTGCTTTTTGCTCTACTGTACGAGAATTTCTCACTGCCAGACGTGCAGCTCTTCAGTCTGCCCCTGTGCTCTATCCTCCTGGATAGAAGTGAAGCAACACCTAATTCTCCAAATCCGGAATCTCTCGTTCACAGCTTCCACTCTCAAAAGAATGCGACTGGATCACATCCACCAAGTGCTTTCTCTTATTGGCTTGGCAGACCTACTCTATCCTGTGTACCAAGCGGAATTGAAATCGCTCCTAGAACCGTTGGCTAGGCAGGCGATCGCCCGACTACTCCTTCAACATCTCACCCCGATGCCTGTTCCTATGAGTTCCTTTCTGCCATGGAGTCTTCTCGAAGGACCTCTGCCTCACTCCGTCATCTTCGCCTCCCCTCTGGAGTGGTAACTTCTGATCCGGTTACTCTTTGCACCCAAGTTCGACGCACTTTGCAGCTAACTTCTTTGAATCTCTTCCACTCCCCTCTGTTGTTCTGCTGCTCCCCTTTCCGACCTCCCTCACCCCCCCCCTAGCCTCCTCCCTCCTTCTTCCCCCTACCGTGACTGAACTTAATGCCACTTTCTCCTCTCTTAACTCTCGTGCTGCCCTGGACCTGACGGTCTCCTCTTCCAATTATATCAAACCTTTTTACCTGTCCTAGTTCCTTTCCTACTCTGTGCCCTCTCTGCAGCATTTCACTTCCCTGTTCTTCCGAGTAGTTTCACAGTTGCACACGTCTTACTTTTCCCCAAGAAAGGTGATCCATTGGACCTGGGAAACTGGCGCCCCATCTCCATCTTAAATTTAGACTATCAGCTTAACTCTAAACTTCTCTCCAGATGACTTAACCCAATCCTTTCTTAAATCATTTCCTTTAACCAAACTTACACCATACCTGGCCGTTCAATCTCTCACAAAATTAATCTTCTCCGCGATCTTACTCGTCTTTCTCGCCTCCGCTCAGAATCTCTTGCCCTTCACACACTAGACCAAAACTCTGTCTTTGATAATATTTCCCACGACTATCTTTCTTCTACGCTCCTAAGCTTTGGTGGTTTCACTCCTCCTTTTGTTTCTCTTCTCCTTTTCCTCTATCGGGACGCAGTTTTACATGTCCAGTTGCCCACTCTTCTTACTGCTCAAATTCCCTTTCGCCGTGGAGCGCGACAGGGCTGCCATCTTTCTGGCCAGCTGTTCGCCATTGTGATAGAACCTCTTCTGCGCTCCGTGCAACGCTCATTCACCGTTTCACTACCGCCCACTGTAGCCCGTTCTCGTCCTATACTGCGTACGCGGACACATAACCTTTTGTATCGGTCAAGATGACCAATTCCATAGTCTCCGTCAACTCTATGATGTCTATGCCTCCTGCTCCGGTGCCAAGCGTAATGTCTCCAAGAGCTCAGGTCTGTGGTGTGGGGCGTAGACCCATCGTTCAGACTCCCCCTGGGGTGCTGTATGGTCCGATTCTTCACAACGTTTCCATGGGGTTTTTCTTGGTGAGCCACATGCTACTTCAGTTGCAACGTGGACTGCTCTACGCCCCAAGCTGCTTCGAGCGGCGGCTGCATGGCGACGAGCCAGTTTTGTTCGTCGTATCATCAGCGTGCTCGGCTCACTGCTACCTACATAGGTTCATGGTGTACCTACTCCTGGACAGTTACCAGGACTCCTGCTTTTTATCTTCAAGAGCTCACCCGCTACCTTGTCACAGGTTATTTGGACATGCTATCATTGGGTTGGAGTTCCACAACTCTGCCTGAGGAGTGGAATTGGACTCACGGATGTGCAGACGATGCCCCGTTTCTCCGACTGTTCACTGTGCCTGCTGCTGAAGTGGTTCGGAATGTAATTGCCTCACCGCGCAACTCCCGCTTTTCTTTGAATTCCTCTTTCTCATGGACCTCTATCCCCTTGCTGCTCTTTGCCTCCCACCTGTCTATTCTGAATCTTTCTCCCTCCTCTGTGCTCTCCCTCTATCCTGTTCCCCTCCAGCCTCTACTTCTGAACTTCTTTCTGAACTCCTCTTCTTCTCCTCCCTCTTACATCCTCCCCATCTTCCATGCTTTGCTATTCCGTCCTGGCTCCGTGCTGGAGTCGTAACTGTCCGTGGCATAACTATCTCTGACCTTTCGTGGAAACCCTTTGCCCGCCTTCCTCGCCCTCTGCGCTTTTCTTCCACTGCACGCTCTCTTTACGATACCTTGCTCTTCACCATCGTTTCTCAGTTCCCAGATCGTGCTTCTCCCTCCTGTTTGACTCTTGTCCTTTGATATTCTCTTCCCTTTCCTCTGTTCTTGCCGTCTGGCGATTCTCTTCTTCCACCTCTCTTCGCTTTCCCAGTCCACCCTCTATCACTCTTTCTCATTGTTCCATTCTCCCCCGTCCATCCGCATTGCTAACGTTCCACTCTCCTCTGCCTCCGCTGTCTGGTCCACAGCCCTCTCTCCCATCTCTGCCCTCTCTGCCCCTCTTGAAATCAATACCCAGTGGCTCTTCCTCCACAACCGTCTTCCGGTTCCCTCAATCCTGTTTCGTATGACTCTTCTCACTTCCCCCCTTTGCCCCTTCTGCGCGTGTAAGGCCGATGTTCCACATGTGTACCAGTTTTGCCCTGTGTTGTTGCCGCTCTTGCATCTGGCTTTTACGATTGTGCCATGCTCCTGTGCAGTAGACTTTCCTTTCAGTGCCTGCCAGACGCTTCTTGCCCACACTTCCCCGCCGGTTCGTCTGCCTTCAGTCGGTTGCTATATTTTCATTCTAGTGAAAAACATTGTATACGTGTTCTTTCAGCAACGCCGTACTGCAACGTCTCCAATTCCTCTGCACCAAGCAAGTGCAGCGCCTTTTGAGCCATTTAAGAACACGTCTGCTCTCGCGCCTTTGCCTAGAACTTCATGCGGCCGTTACCTGATGTCGTGAACCAGTGTTTTACTCCACCTGGGTCCCGGCCACGTCGTGGTTTGTCGGTACACCGTCTACGCTTCACCTCACGGTATGTGGTCTTTCCTCATGTGCTTCTTCCTGATTTGACTCTTGCATCCCATTGCGCCTTTTTATTTGGCGAATTTGTCATGTTGTCTTTTTGCTGTGCACCGTGCCGTATATGCTGTACATATTTGTAAATACCTTTATTGCCTGTATTGTGCTTTGGCTATTCTCTTATTCTGTTCTGTTTCATTGAGACAGCTTTTGTTTTGCACGTCTCCCCTGTACTTCATTTCTTTCTGGCGATATTGTCACGTTGTTTCATTGCTGTGCACCGTGCTGTAAAGGATGTACATATTTGTGAATATCTTTTTGCCTGTATTGTACATAGGCTTACTATTCTGTTTTATTTCGTTGAGACGCTTATATTCTGCTCGTCTCCCCTGTACTTCTTTTATTTATTAAAGATGATTTTGAACCCAATTTGAAAAGTTCCGCCTTTGTTGGATAGTGTTTCCGGTGAGAAATGTTTTTCTTGTAATTTCAAAATTTTAAAATTATTCATACACTTTCCGCTAGGGGGTGTTAAGGTAAATTGTTTTTCCCCGATATTTCTGTTTTTAAAACTCCGATTTAAAACATTCTTAAACATTCTTTAATATACAGCTCATGTTGGGAAATGTTTTGCAGATAATTTTTAATATTTGGTAAAGAATGATTCGGTCACCAAGGGGCGTAAGTGTTAATTTCTACTTCTGATGTATTTGCAGCAAAATCTGACTTCTGAAAACACGACTGAAAAAATTATTTCCTGAACCGATACCGCTCACATGGAAAAACCTTTTGAGAAAACCTTCTTCTTAAAATAATGCATGTTTTCCCCGCCAGGTAGCGTAGATGCATATGTTAGATTTATCGATATATCTACTACTAAAAGTCCCATTTGAAAAATTCTTTCTTTGTTGGAGAGCGATTCCGCTGTGAAATGTTTCACATATATTTCAAATTTCTCTTAACGCACGAGTCTGCAACCTGATGGCGTAATTTCACCATTCCGTTTACAGCAATATCTGCAGCATTAAAAACCCGATTGAGAAATTTCTTCCTTCGGTCAGATACTACTGTTTTCCATACCGGTTCCATTGACTCTGAATGGATGTGCTCATTAAATCCGACAATTCGGTCATATTTCTTGTTTTCAAAGAATTTAGTGCCCGGATAAATTGCCAAGGCATTGTGGATTGGTCCAACCACCTACATATTTCTATAGAAATGCGCTGATCGAAATTCATTTCTACGCAGAACCATGATTTATCAGAGAAAAAAGACGCCAGAGTGAAACATTATAAGATTTCATATGTCAACAAATGAAACAATACTCGCCCAAGTTTTCACTCGACGCCTTAATGAAGGGAAGATTCCTGAGGATTGGAACAATGCTACAATGATCCTGCTACATACAAATGGTGACATTGAGGATTTCAGGAACTACAGACCTATTAGCCTCCTATCAGTGGTTTATAAAATCTTCACTAAAGTTCTTTCACACCGCTTGAAGGTGACAATGAACATGGCTCAACCAAGAGAACAACCTGGATTCAGGAGTGGCTACAGCACTATAGATCACATCCACGTACTGAGAGAACTAATTGAAAGAGCGAGGGGATATGAACTCCCATTGTGCATGGCTTTTATCGATTATGAAAAAGCCTTTGATTCGGTGAAACCATCAGCAGTTACAATGGCTTTGAAAACCTGCGGTATTGAAAATGTATACATTAATATTATTCATAACATCTATGAAAATGCAAGTGCAAATATTCGGCTATTTGAGAATACAGTACCCATAAAAATTGGAAAGGGAGTGAGACAAGAGGACACTATATCTCCCAAACTCTTTAATGCCACATTGGAAAATGTCTTTCAATCACTGAACTGTGAAAACAAAGGGATAAAGATTAATGGAGATTATCTAACTCCCCTTCGATTTGCTGATGACATAGTCATTTTTGCAACTACCCCATCAGAGCTGCAGTGTATGATCCAGGAACTTGCTGACAAGAGTAAAGAAGTGGGAATAAAAATGAATTTTCAGAAGACAAAAGTGATGTACAATGCTTTTACAAGGAATGAAGGTTTATCGATTGATGGGGGAAAGCTGGAGATAACCAATACCTACATTTATCTTGGACAGCAGGTATCATGTGAGGGTCACATTGATGAAGAAATTAATTGGCGTATAAAACTTGCCTGAAGAGCTTTTGGAAGAAACAGTATAATTTTCAAGAGGAATATGCTTTTATGTTTTAAAAAAAAGTGTTTGATCAATGCATCCTTCTAGTGCTTACATATGGTGCAGAGATGTGGACCTTAACTAAAAGGGACATACAAAGACTGCAGACAACTCAAAGAAGCATGGAGAGGTGCATGCTTGGTGGAACCATTAGAGACAAGAAGAGGAACTCGTGGTTCAGAAAAATGAAAAGAGTGGAAAACATCATGATCAGAGTAAAATCCTTGAAATGGCAATGGGCTGGACATATTGTCAGAAGGACAGACCATCGATGGACAGCTGAAATATTAGCTTGAATTCCGAGAGATAGGAAAATGTCCAGAAGAATACCACATGGAAGATGGGCGGATGAAATTCGAAAGTATGCGGGAGTAACATGGAGGAGACTGGCACAAGACAGACCGTTGTGGAAGAAACTTAGGGAGACCTTCGTCCAGCAGTGATTTGGTAATGGTTGACAATGGTGATGATGTCAACAAATGCTTAAATATATAAGATTTCATATTATAACCCACCTCCGTTCCGAACCTGATGCTCCGCAGTTCATTCTGCCGTGATGATTACAAGACGGACTTCTTTCGTTCTCGAATTAGAAGAGCTTTCAGTGTCTCCTCCGATGTCCGTTTTAGACAATCCGAACTAAAAAACATCGTCGAATTTGCCACTGAGGCAGGATATAAGTCGAACCAGATGCATAACTTTATCGAGAAAGCCAGAACGAGCCGTGCTAATATTTCTATGTCGCAACTTCGCTGCCTGGGCTCTATTTCCTACATATCAAATGTTTCCTATCAACTCAAAAACGCGCTCAGGAGGATGAACTTCGGTGTCGGCATAAGCGTTTCGGCGTCTTTGTACACGATGCTTAAGAGAAATATTGGCAAGCCCCCTCTTCTCAATGAGGCAGGCGTTCATGCCATCCCACTGCAATATCCGGACGGCTCCAAGCGTTACTACATCGGAATGACCAAATATTCGTTTGGAATCAGAATCAGTGAACATAAAAGGGATACAAGAGAAAAAAATAACCACTGCCCTATCAAGAGAAGTCAAGCTCAAGTCCGCCAATCCTATATGGAGTGATTTAAAGAAATTAGCTTCATACTCCACACCCAAATCTACTGCCATTCGCGAAACCTTGAAAATCTTGATCAGCTGCGAGGCTTGCAATGATAGCGTCTCTCTGGTGTTGTCCCGTATTTGGAATCAATTCTTCAAATAATGCTTGGTTTCTACCATGGTACCGCGTGTCCTACCAACGTGACCTCGTTTCTTCGAATTATCACGTTTGTTCATTTATTGCCTAGTCAAGTCCCCGCGTTCAAATTGTTGAAACAGTCTATTATCCAGCTCGCAGTTAGCTGTCTACATTCTTTCAAAAAGCCATCTGCTTGATATGCGAAAGCTTGGAAAGTTTTATTTCTATTCTACGCCAAGAAATTTCGGATTATTAGTACAGTTATTCTATTTTGAGTATAATTGGTGTACAGTTCTACTTATTGAAAAATTCATCATCTTTATATGACAGGAAAACATTCATAAAACATAGAGAATAAACAGATTGAGTTTATTCTGTAAAGAACTGACTGTAAACGAGGACTGTTAAATCCTAGATTGATGATTCTAAATCAAGAAACAAAAACAAAGTTGTGAAAGTACCAAGTATGCCTGTGTTTACCTCTAAGACATTTGCCGGACTTTCCTCTTCGTCTTCCTTGAGCAAATGGCATGAATACGGACCAAAAACGGTGCCCTCGTGAATTGTGACCTTAGTAAATACGGTGAACTCAAAGGCTTCATCATCAGGTTCCCTGAGAACGAATATATCGGAAGGCAAGTGAACAGCCTCTGCAATTTCTTCGAGGCTGTCTTCTGTTTTACCTAAGTGAGAAGAAAGTAAAAATTAATTCAAACAACGCTTTTCTTTATAGAAAAAACTACGGAAATAAATAAATTTAAGTAAAATTTAGACTTCTGTTATGTGTTCATGGGCTGTAGAGGTATGATTTTTATTTCTTACAAACACATATACACACAGTGCATCAACATTAAGTACAATAAATTTCAGGGTGCATGATCAGCGTCAGGCTGTACAGAAGGAACTCTTCAGCTTGGGGCTGAAAATAAAAATCCTTTCTTGAAGCTATAAGAAATCAACAAGTAAAGTGAAATTCAGGGAAAACACTCCGAAACAAAACTTGGCCACTTTTTTTTCACTAAATAATATTTCATAAGATTCCTTAATTCAACTTCAAGTAATTGTTACTGTTCTTTTTGCACCTATGTGTTTTACTTAACGATGTTTTCTGGTCTTGAAAACCTGCGATTATTTTGACAATGTTCCTGCGGTTATTTTGACAATGCTTAATAGGCTCTTAGTGAATTACGAGATCATTTGATGGGTAACAATATATGATGCATTTCTCATGTTCTGGAAGTTGAACACACACACACACAGCATGCGCAGTTAAAGTACGTACTTTTCAGTTTGTATTTATGAGCAGTTGTATTTTTGTGGTGTAACATGAAGATTCCAGAAGTTCAAAAACGCAGCCAATTTGTATAAGAAAAACAAATAACTATCAAAACATCCCCTGATTTAGGAAGTAATAATACATTTTTTAAAGAACGAGTCATGATTATAGATTTTGTTTATCCATAGTTTCGGACTCAATCTTCTAATTTCACGGATATTTATTGAAATGATTTACTTCATCTCCTGAATTTCGGCAACAGCTAGTTGACGAAAGTCAGTAGATGAAATCATAAATTCCATCCGGTAAGGAACCTGATGGAATTGGGCAATATAGATTCCATCAGATAAGCAATATAAGATGAACTTTCCGATTATTTTTTTTTTCATTTCAATTTTACTGAAATTTCCATCAGGCAATGAACTGATATCCTGACTAGAAAAATCTTTAATTTTTTCCGAAGCAGTAATACCTTATCAAGAAATTTTATTAATACAGTGCACACAGGAGAAATGCGAGTATTGGTAATGCAACGTTCTTCATGTTTCTGAGCTTGCACCGGAAGTTGCGTAACAGGTATATATTTTACCTGTTAGCAATGTTTTCCATATCTTTACCTGTTTCCGATTGTTTCTGTCTTATTTCAGTTTTACGGTTTAGATTTTGCTTAGAAATGAAGCATGCTTAGATTTGACAATTACTTGTGTCATTTGATGCTGAAAATGTTATTTGTTATTGATATTTTTATATTTTATATTTATTTTGAAGGAAAACTACGGACATTTTTACTTATTTTATATTTATAAATATAGTTAGTTTTATTTCTATAAAATATATCTTATTCATTTTTATATCAATAATATCATCAAATAAATAGAATGCTTCAAATAAATAATGTCATCAAGTAAATAGAATGCTTACGTATTTAATTTGAATCATGATAAAAAAAAACTTCGATCTATTTTATACCAATCATTGTTTTCTCTGGAACTTTTATCTAACAATACATTTTACTCTTTTTGTTTTACATTTTAATTTGATGTCTCATTCTATATTTTTATTCATTTTGTGGTTTTGTTTTGAATTTGATATCACACTTTTACTTTGATTCTGTTTGATTACTGCTTATTAATCTGAAATTTTACTGAATGTTTCAACGGAAATTTTACTAGTTTGTGTTTTCATTGATTTAACATGAATTCTTTGAAATACGGATTTTGATAATATTATTTATTTAAAAAAAGTAGTATTGATATATTATAAATTGAGAAAGGTGAAATGTTTCACTATTCTATTCAGAATTGCTTTGAATATTTCTTTAATTACGCATCTTAATTTCAAATTCTTTCACTTCATATTTTTATTACGTATTTTGCTTGGCGCTCTATTTTAAAAATTTCTTCTTAAATTTTTATATGTTCTCTACTTTTATTTAAAATTTCCTTTAAAATTTGATTTTTGTTTTCATACCTTTTTTATGGTCTATATGATTCTCATTTATTTCTTTAAAACTGTTTTAAATTCCGCTTTCAAACTGTATTCATATCTTAGCTTAATTTATACGATAAATACTTTTTCATATGATTTCGATATTTTTAGTGATTTTAACCCTTTAACCGGCCGATATACTGTGCTTGAACTAAGAAGTGACCAAGACATTTTCTCCCTTCAAACGAAAATATTCACATAGCGACGGTGTTTACGAAAGCTACGACAAAATAACTAATCTTTACCGCCTCTCATATCAGCAGAAGATAAAATGAACATATCATAAATGGTAAGCCCTCCCTTCTAGTCCTATATTACCTGTTCCATGGTGTAAAACACCATAGGGAAGAAGGGTTAGTCTTCCTGAAATGAACATCGTGCAACTAGGTAAAACAAAGTTACTCAAATTTCTTCTCTTTCCTTCCTTAAATTCGTCTCCATTGCCATAGCTCTATGTCAGTTATTTTGTTAGAAGGGATTGATGTCAGTCATACGCCTGAATGACATATCATAAATGGTAAGCCCTCCCTTCTAGTCCTGTATTGCCTGTTCCATGGTGCAAAACATCATAGGGAAGGGCTAGTCTCCCTGAAATGAACAACAAAGATAAAGGCGAAAGCAACCTTTTTCGAAGCTCAATCTTGAAGATAACTCGTTCGAGCAGCTTTGTGACCACTCAACATATCTTGAATGAATTAGTTCCAGTTGCGTTCGTCCCACTTCTTAGACAGTGAATACATTCATTGAGCTTGAGTTCAGCCTATTTTGTTAACCCCGAGTTAATGCGTTCGAGCCGGTTAAAGGGTAAAAGAAAGTAGTAATAATTTCGATTCGCTTTGCTGTTTTTAATAAGTTGGATTTCTACAAATATCCCTATTTGTTTTACGCTGGAGAATCCTACAGTTTCGGCTCGGATCCTCATTTATAAAACTACCAATATTTGCATCTTCACAGTATTTTCACCCATAAATGCAAGTTGTATCAGTTCATGCAAGTAGTAAGTTGTATCATTTCATACATGGAAGTAGTATCAGTTCCACCGTACATACCTCAGTTTAAGCAGAAATAATCTAGTTCAGCCACGATTTCTACAATAGTTGTCCCATATGCAGTTTTACCGATTTCCCGAAGGGTACGTATGTGAACACAATTTGTTTTCCACGTGGCATTGATAGCGGCAGCCTTATACCTACCCGATTATCTGAGGCATCAGCCTTAAACAATGACTAACCATACCTGCTGTCAGGCCTGGGTCAAAACAAAATAGGAAAATATGCAGAATATCATATGCTGTGTCAATGAATGGTTTCAAAAACCTATTACAAATCAGGCAGAAAGATGCAAACGATTTAGATCTCATGAGAATTGTATCGTGGCTATACGTATAGAAATCATAGTTTACAAGACTTCAAATCGCCTTGTAGGCACCTATCCATGATTTGTGTTCCTTTTTGGGGATCCAGAAAAACTTTATGTGTGTGTGTGTGTGTGATATTGTTTTTCTAATTCTATGTAATAGCGGCAGCCCTATACCTACCCCATTTTGAACGATGATTTTTCATCGTTCAAAAAGTAACGAGACTGATTTTTCATGGGACAATGTAAGTGTATGAAGTAAACATCCATACACTTACATACTTCGATTTATTCTCCCTCTAATCGAAATGCACTAGTCCCTACTTTCTACCCCTTCCAGAAGGTGTGCTCGAATCCTTTCCTCGACGTGTGGTATTTGATGCAAACTGACGCCGACGAAGTTATTTTTCACTTCAGAGTATAGGTGGAAGTCACACGGTGCCAGATCTGGTGAATACGGACTATGTCACCATTTCCATTTCAAGTGAGAAATCCACTTTGCAGCGACTTTTCGGTACCCCAATCGGTTTCGCACAAAATCATCAACGGAACCAATAGACATCTGCATCACGTTAGCAACGTCCTTAATGGTCATTTGGCGGTCTTCGCGCTGGACTGCCTCGATGGTATTGACATTAACCTCCGTAGTCTATGTCGAAGGCCTACTGGAGCGTGGCGCATCTTCCAAACATTCTTCACCGTTCACAAATTTCTTGTACCACTCAAACATTCTTGCACGGGATAAAGCATCTTCTTTATAGGCTGTTTTAATCATTTTGTGCGTTTGTGCCGCGATTTTCTTCAAAAGCACGGAGAATTTTATAGTTGCTCTTTGCTGCAGTTTTAAATCCATACTGGGTTACAGAAACACATCTCACCTCTACGCCGTCTGCTACAAAATGAATTAACGGAGCGCTCTAGTGACGCGTCGTCACGTGACTGACCTTGCAGTTGTTCCAAAACAGGCAGCTGCATTTTTTTGAGTGGGCTTGTTTTGGCGCTATGACGTCAATCTTGTTACTTTTCGAACGACTACATATATAGAGAAAAATAATTATTTCTTCAAGCTTTTTAAGAGATGTTTAAATTTTTATAAAAATATTTTTTTCTTTTAACAGTAGAAGCCTTCCTCTCTATGAATGTCTTCTTTTATCATAAAATCTAAAACAAGTAATCAGAAATGCATCGCTAATAGCTCACACAAATCACTAACTCGTCTCCAATATCGCTCGGGTGGAGCTACGGAAAATATTCTTGGACACTGAAAAAACGACAACACAGAACCACAGTGAGATTTTAAAAAATAACTGTTAAGGCACAATTTTTAGCATAACATAGTTAAAAAGCGGGCCCGTTAAACGACGTTTCATCGTCCAGCACGGTTCATTATACTTAACTTTCTTCATACCCAAACCCAGCCTGATCAGTGTTGACCCCTCTACATTAAATCATAAATATTTACGGCAATTTAATAATTTGCAAAAGCTCATGTTTAAATGCATTGCTGTGTGATTATTCAAGAGTAATATTTGTGGTATTGCCAAAAAAAAAATGAAAACAACAAATATCCATCTATGAGATGCCTTATACATTTCGGAGATAGGGTCTAAACGCCGAACTCCCCCCCCCTCCTGGATACATGCCTATCGTCATGTAAACAAACTCAAATGAAATACATGCATACATATCACTGAGCTGTTCTCTGAGATTCAGAGGTTAGCTCCACAAAGAAATACAAACTACCAGATAATTTTTAACTCATATAAAAGAGTAAGGGAAACATAAATTATTTTCTTCAATCAATATAGACAATAAATAGACAATTCTTGAATTAATAGATACATTTTGTTTGTCTTGGTGAAAGAAAAGTTAAGATCCACCTGATGCTGCTTTAAGCTAATTCTTTCTCATAATGAAGTTCAGATACATGTTTCTCCACCGGTAAGCCCGAAAATGATTCGGAAAACCACCCTATGATTTTCTCTCTTTTCCTTTTCAGATTAGGAAAGAAACATAAATGTGGTTGAATTTTCAACACAGAGCTTGAACATGAAAAAGCCGCCCCGTCGGTGCAGTGGCATAATCGCTGTCCTCTGACCATTACACCGAAATGGGTCCGGGTGGGAATCCGGTGAGGCTTGTCTTACAGCACATATTTTGCTTGTCATACAGGCTCTCTCCCTTCCATGGCCCTAGATTAGGAACGGGCGACTGCTTATAGCCCACTGAGTTGCTCACGGTGGTCGTTCAACCACCAAACAAACAAACAAAAAAAAACATGAAAAATTTGAAAATTATATGTCCACAAATGGTAGAAAATTTTGAAATCACAAAACAACATATTTTCAAATTATGTGTAAAAGTGTGTAGGAATATTTTACAAAATGAGCACTATTAAATTTATTTATTGTAGAATTCGCGGATGAATCTTCCATTGTAAGACATTGCAAAGTATAGTATCAAATGTTGGAACTTATGCAACCTTCGAAATTAGTTTCAGTTTAGGATGGCAAAACTGTAACAATAGAGTATATTCCTGTGTCTTAGGTACAAATGTGTGTGAAATGTTAAGTAATAAAAAATGATGATTTTGTTCAAAAGGAGTTTGGAGCTAAAATATCAGCAAATTGGAGACATTTGTCTAGCTAAGATGATATATTTATTAGCTTCTTGACGGATTACAGCTCAACTCAAAGTATCGAACTACGTACATTTTGCTTTTATTATTCACAATTTGCTTTCATCATTTTTTGTTTAATTTATTTAAAATTATTTTTGTTAAACTGATTTTACTCAGTCTCTTAAGTTCATTTTAATTATTCATTACGTATGCTTGCGTGAATCACATGTGGCCGCAAAGGCTAAGAAATATTCAGTATATTTTATTATTTCCTGATGAGGAAAATATATTTATCAAGATCTCAGCAGAATCATAATTACGACCTAATAGATATGATAATATGCAACTTATAAATGACAAAATTGTGTTACTTATATGGTGTGGTTATATGTGAGCATTGTTTATGGATTTTTTTGCAATTTTTATTTTCGTTTTTGAAACTTCGTTGCTTACGTTTTGTCTCGTTTTTGTTTCACTTTATAACTTCATGTTTTCATTCGATTGCCGGCTTTAGCAGGGAAACATGTTGCTAATTCCAGTGGAACAAAACGGAGGGGGTAATTCATGAGCGTGTATGCGCACGCGCTCTTGTGTGTGCGTGTGCGTGTGTGTGTGTGTGTGCATGTGTTTCTCCAGCTTTCAACACTTCCCAGGTTTCTTTTACGATGAGGCTTTACACCTGAAACTTTTTTCATATTGGGCATTTTTCCTCAGTTCCTTAATTACACATGTTTATGTTTCCTTCGGTCAATGCTAAAATTAATTCTAGCCCCAATTCGGAATCAGTTTTGCATAAATAGGAGGAAAAAGAAAGAGGTAAACACAAAAGGAAAAAAATGTGGTTTTAAGCGTCATCCATGGTTTTCCTCTAAGCACAGCAACATTTGTCGTCTGCACAAGAGGGATGTGCATAAGAATCAGATCATGTTAAAACCAACGATTCATAAAATTAATGAAGGATATTTTTTCATAAGTAAAAACGATGTTGTAAAATTAAACAGAGCACAGTTTATGTAAAGCATCCAGACTTGAAATGAGCTACATTTTGAAATGTAAATGGTAGAAGATCGACCGTTCAACTTATTATCTAGCGCACGTGCAACCTACCCAAATAACTCCACCAGAGTCTATGCATAATAACTTTAGGATAGTGGACCTTCAAAATACCAAAAATGTATGTTCATTTATTTTTCAGCTTTCACTGTTTTTTACGTATTATTCAGCTGTCGCTGTTTTTTTACTTATTATTCAGCTTTCACTTTGAGATTCTGTCAAATATCAATTCCACTGTAAAGACGTTTCAAAGCTTGCGAAGCGAAGTGTACTTAAAATTGAAATATAAAACCCCATATTCTGGACACAGTCAATATACGTGAATTATAAAGTCTTAACTTTTCATAACATACAAATTAAAATATCCCCATTTTTAAAACTTTTCCCGGTATATATAGCAACTCTACACTAGCTGTCATCTCTGAATCCACGCCTAAAGAACAATGAGTCACTTGCTGTGGTTTTATCTGCCAATAAAAGTTGAATAAAAGCAGATGACGCCTGTATACTATTCCACCCAGATGGAAAAACTTTCCTCCACCTTCTAGCAGATGTTATTTAATATCGTCTTCTAGGACGACGAAAATTGTTGCGCATTTTACTGAGTATCCGTTGTGGGTATGGGCAAAGGGTACACCATGTTTGGAATGCCGAAACGGCTAGTGGAGTATTTGCAGAAAAATAATCGTAAATATTCATTTTCCGTTTGGATATTCTCAAATGCTCATAGCAGTATATGATTGCGATATGTCAAAAGCTTTTGTTTATTTGTTCTCGCGTAATATTGCGACTGGGTTTTGCGTAGTAATAAAAATCGAGATAAAAATGTAAACAATGAGGTGCTACTCATGAAGAGCTCCGTGCAGAAAGTAAAGGTTAAAGGTTCAATACCGAATCATGGCATTAAAACACAACAACAAAACAAGCGAATGGAACCTTAGAAAAACCAAGAACGAAAATATTATTTCCTTTTCAAATCATTCTGCAGCATTTATTTATATTTAATAGAATTAAAGCTTACATCATTGGAAATCTGTGTCTCAAAGATTTGTAGATAACTTCACTTCTTTAATGTGATGATACATATGCATTACGCTGTATCTCTCCAGTACTTCAATCATTCAATGACATTTTAAGCAAAAGATGGCCATTTAATTGAAGGAAAAGATATAAACATGCCTGAAAACAAAGAAGATAATGTACGAAAGTGCGATAAGACTGTTAGATGCTAGATGCAAGGCAGTATTTGCATTCGCCTCACGACTGCACTAACAGGTGCGCTGAGAAATGGCAGAGACTTTCGCAATGAATCACGACACTCCGAGATACGTGGAAACAGCCTGCCTTTCTAGGAGCAGCAATGTCAATGATTGATTGCTGGTTGTCTGTCATCCAGATAAGCTGCAGGGAATCTGACAGATGGGGAGATTAAATCCCGTAATACCTGTTGCTCCTACTTCTCAGGCACTGAAAAGAAGAAGATAGCTCAAAGCAACAAATGAAAGCTTTCTTAAATGTGTCCAACATATCATAGTGGCATATCGAAGGTGCAATGCAAAATTGATCTGCGTATTGTTGAACCGAAAGAAGCAATAAAGCCACAGAGTAATATCTGGAAGAGGTTAAGTTTCAAATGTAATGCCGATAATCATTTGAGACTTAATGGAAAGTGAAACTTCGCTGAAATCTAAGCGATCACCAAAACTCTACATATTTCGCTGTCGGAGTCTTTCGTTGGTGTGTTGGATCTCGATCAAGTGATGATGACGACTACTGGAAACTATTTTTTTGCACATGAGTCGCCGAAAATAAACTGACTGCGTGCAAACGTATTTGGATATCGTTAACATCAGTAAGTTAATTTACCTGATGTGAAAATTTTTAACCTTGTTTGTATTTTGCATCATACACAAACTAGCAGACAAATTTACACTATTGAACCTACATGTGTGGTGCCTGCCAGCACTTTGTATGAGTTCAAAAATCTGCACGCATCTACTGCCATGACGCTGGTTCCCTGAAATAGAGCTGTGACTCAGAAAGATTATTATGAATCAGGTGAAAATTTTCATTTCGTCCTTCATGAAAATGACTACTCTATAGCTATCCAGTAATTAGAGTGAGCAGAATGATAAGATTTTGAAATCTGAAAGTATTTCACTACATAGTATTTCCTCGGGAGAACAAGAGATGAAAATTTTAGGCATACAAAAGTCGTTATGTATAATCAAAGTTCATTCCGAAACTAAATTTATGCTGAAACGAAGAATAGAATCTGATAGTTTAACACCTTTTAGGTAATTCTGAAATTTCGTCTCACATGTGTTTGCAAAACAAACCTTATTTTCTGCGCTCTAATGTTACTTAAATATATTGCAGAAATGATTTATATTTATGATGTTTTCTCCTGCATCACCTAAATTTTCAAAAAACCATCGATAAGTTTGTAACGTACCAGGAGATGTGACGTACCTGCCCGAAGGACGCACACGACATAAAGGCAGATAGGAATCAGAATAAAACGTCCGCGTAGCTCAATTGGTAGAGTGACTTATTCCGGAATAAGGGGACCCGGGTTCGAATCCTGGCGTGGACAGAAATGACGGAGAAATTTACTTCGTTATAATGGCGCCCGAACTATCCGGATGACGCGACCGTTCAAAATCTCGCATTGGTGTGATGTTCTTTCCACACCGCGAGATAGGAAAAATAAGAGAATCCCTTCTCCAGCATTTCGAAAAAAAAATAATAAGAGGGAGATGATGTAACGTACCAGGAGATGTGACGTACCTACCCGAAGGACGCACACGACATAAAGGCAGATAGGAATCAGAATAAAACGTCCGCGTAGCTCAATTGGTAGAGTGACTTATTCCGGAATGAGGGGATCCGGGTTCGAATCCTGGCGTGGACAGAAATGACGGAGAAATTTACTTCGTTATAAGTTGGAACAACGCACTCACAATAGATATATATTCCAGCTCATGGAATGTACCTGAAGTAACTGGAATTGATACAGTTCAATTTCCAACAGTGATTTATGTAACTTCATATTGAAAATAATTATCCAGTAAATAAATATTCGGATCCGGCTGCAAGGACCATCCTAAATTTAGAGAAAAAGTCTTCAGGGAAGAAATGTAATAAAAAAAACTGTTCATGTCCCTTCTGGGGAAACAACTCAAGCACTAAGGGCAAAAGGGAAGCTTCTAGCGCTCTCATTTGTTAATTATTATTTTTTTTTTGATTGGAGGTTTAACGACCACCGTGAGCAACTCAATGGGCTATAAGCAGTCGCCCGTCCCTAATTTAGGGTCACTGGATCCAGGAAAGGGAGAGAACCAGTGCCGTAAGACAAACACAACATCCATGCCTGACAGGGATTCGAACCCGGACCCCTTACGGACGAATGATCAGAGGCCAGCGCCTTAGACCACTGCGCCACCGGGGCGGCATCATTTGTTAATTCATTGAGCGCGATTAATACAAAGGTCGGTCAATAAGTAACGCACAATCGCCTGTAACTCCCCAGTTTTCAAAGGTTGAATCGTGAAGGTTGGTGCGTAGAAACATTGGACCTTTGGCTTTAGAGATGTCACTCAATGTAAGATCCATTGGCTGTACTACATTGCAGTCAACGTTGTCAACGTGTCCTTGACAAAAACGCAAGTTGGTAAAACTCCGGAAGTTGGTCATTACATCGCTTCCTGACACACGCAATGAGTTCTGCGTCACTCTGAAATGCATTCCCACGTAGACGTGCCTTCAGACGACCAAGCAAATAAAAGTTTGACGGTGCCAAGTCTGGGCTGTACGGTGGTTGTGGCCCCAGCGTCCAGCCCAGTCGAGTCACTTTCTGTACTGCCATCTGTGCAGTGTGCGGTCTCACGTTATCGTGATGCAGTTTGATGTCCTCGGCTTACAAGTGTGGTCTCTTAGTTCTAATAACACGCCTGTGATGAACAATAACAAATGGTGGTCCCACTTTCCAGGAAGTTGATGAAGATGACTCCTTGACGATCCCGAAAAAATGTGGCCATCAATTTGTTTGATGACCTTGAAAGTCGTGGCTTCTTCTTCCGCGGTGATCCCACATGCTTCCACTGCATTGACTGACGTTTGCTCTGTGGGTCATAATGAAACAGCCATGTTTCATCACCTGTTATCACACCATGAAAACTTTGTGGAAAGTCGCCAGCGAAATGTTCAAGCAGATCATCGCACACCTCTTTCCGAAATCTCTTCGTCTCTTTTGTGAGAAGCCGTGGTACCCAACGAGCACAGATTTTCCGGTATCTTAAGCGTTCTGCCATTGTTAAAACACTTCCCTTTGACATGCCAAGGCGGTCCATAAGTTAGGAAGTAGTGATGCATCTGTTGTCATGAATCAGCTTCCCAATGGCTTCCTCAGTTACAGTGGTTGTCACAGTGGTAGGTCTGCCACATCGTGGTTAATTCTGAATGCTAAAATCACTTCTTGGAACCTCTGCAACTGTTGCTGCACATTACTGCGATCCATTGGTGCCCCACTATACACTGGCAACAATTGTCTGTGGAACGATGTAGCTGAGCTATCCTCAGATTTGTAGAGAATCCATTGGTGTCCCACCATGCACCGGCAACAATTGTCTGTGGATCAATGTGGCTGAGCTACCCTCAGATTTCTAGAGAAATTCTATTACTGACCGTTGACATAGTATGGTGTCCATTTCACCATTCATTACGCTTCAGCTGCAAAGAGAAGAAACAACTGTTAATGAACATTTGGAAGCTAATAAAATGACGGTCTTCCCCACAAACTTTCATGATTCAACCTTTGAGAACTGGGGAGTTACAGGCGATTGTGCGTTACTTATTGACCTACCTTTGTATAAACCGGTATTTGACAATACTCATGTATTAATAATGTTCTTGACGCCCCGATTGAAGACTAGTGTGAGGCGTGGGGCACTGACCGTGAGAGAGAGATTTGCGAAACATGTGTTCCTTTTTGATGAAGCTGTATCTGTCCCTCCTCTGGAGCCACTGGCCCTGAATCAGGGCGGAAGGGTCATATATATATATATATATACACACAGTCGAGTCACGTTATTGTGACCACCTGCTACTTTTGACGTCAAAAGCGCGTAGCCAATGAAAGAAGGCACGTCTTGTGAGCTGGCTTGGGGTGTATATAAGGTGAGCTGTAGGCATTCTGAAAACTAATCACTCGTTGCTTTCATGGATGAAAGGAGAGATTTATCAGATTTGCAAAAAAAGGTACGAATGTCGGATTTCGGGTCAAGGGTGGCAGTATTTCTGAAACAGCGCAGTTTGTGAACTGTTCGCGTGCTGCTGTGTTTAAAGTGCATCGCGATTAGAGAAATGGCACCGTTGCGAATAAGCGACGTCGAACCTGCGGTGCACCACGTGCTATTCATGTGAGAGGTGAACGTCGGCTTCAAAGGTGCGTGAGGGTCGATCGACACACTACACTGGAGCTACTCACTGGCCGAATAAACAAGGGGACCACCGGAAGTGTGTCTAAAACGACACTTCCGGGAACTGTGCTGCGTATGGGGCTCCGGTGCAGACGGATGGTAACTGTATCTATGCTAACGAAGGTGTATCGGCAGAAAAGGCTTACATTTACGCGGAAGTATCGAAATTGGACCTCCGCTGATTGGCAAAGGATTGCCTTCTCCGACGAGTCACGATTTCTGCTTCATCGAACAGATGGACGTTGGCGTATAAGGTGAGAAACATCGGAGAACAAACACTCTTCAACCATTACTGGAATAACATAAGTTGGTGGGGGCAGTGTTATGGTCTGGGAAAGGGTTTCGTGGCATTCCCTGGGTCCACTCACATACCTGACGAAGGCACTATGGACCGAATTCGTTATGACTCCATCCTTTCAAACCACGTAACCCATAAATGCTGATTGCCTTCCTCGGGGGGGGGGGGGTATGGGATCTTCCAGAACGACAGTGCGACGTGTCACACAACCAGAAATGCCCGAGAGTGGTTGGAAAAGCACGATGAAGACTTCAAAGTACTTTCCTGGCCACGTAATTCCCCAGATTTAAACCCAATTGAGCATCTATTGGATCACCTCCATCGTGTTGTTCGCTCTATGGATCCTCCACCATGCACCCTCCAGCAGCCGTCAGATGCTCTGCAGTCAGCATGGCTCCACATACCTGTGAACACCTTCCAGCACCTTACTGAGTTACTCCCAGCCCGTCTAGTTTCTGTCTGCGCTAGACACGGCGGTTACTCTGGATATTAGCTGGTGGTCACTATAATGTTACTCGATCGTTTATGTATAGATATATTATAGTATATATATAGGTTTGACATCGTGAGACATGTAAGTGATTCAAGTACCACGCCCGGCCACGCATGTGACGCAATCAAGGAGGGGTCGTAGCGCTGTGCTTGAACGGCTATATAAGATCGTCCCATAGCGCGTGCTTGCCATTCTGAGTCGTGATGTTGCATTGGTTGCATCCTTTGCAAGTGAAGTCTGCCTCGGAGGAAAGTTCGGATGCAGTTCGAGAAGAGCCGCATCGTCGGGATCAAGGAAGCTGGATTGTCTTATCGCCGTAGTGCGCGTCATACTGGTCGTGCGGATATCCCCATAGCACGTTGTTGCCGGCATTCGATAGAACAAGACACGCAGGAGGCACAGCAAGGGTCTGGGAGATCTAGACGAACCACGGTGAGAGAGGACCTACGGGTTGTCCGGCATGCGCGAAGTAACCCAACACCCACGACTGCGGATATTCAGCGAGGAGTGGTGCCCTCCATGTATCGTCCGATTAGTAGCAGCACCATTAGCAGACGGACGCACGACGTCGAATTGCACGCACGCAGACAGTTACGGCGACTGCCTTTATTCCCAGTGTATCGTTGACAAAGACTGCAATGGTGTCTTGCCAGACGGTAATGGAGCAGCCACGTTGAATTGCAGCGGGTGATCTTCAGTGACGAGTCCCACTTTTATCTTGGAGAAGACGACCACCGAATCCGTGTGTGGAAGCACCGTGGTAAGCGCCAAGATGAACGGTTTGTTGTCGACGTCAAGAATGCCTGGTGTGATGGCATGGAGTGCAATTGCCTACGATGCCACATCACTTGTTCAATACAGACACTTTGACAGCCCAACGTTACGTTAATGAGGTCGTGCAGCCAGTGGCCCTACCTTTTCTGAACGCTCATTTCGGTGCGATTTTCCAACAGGACAACGCTCGTTCGCATACTGCTGCTGTCTCGAGGGCTTGCTTTCAAGGCACTGAAACTCTGTCATGGCTAGCCGCATCGTCAGATCTATCACCGATTGAAAATGTGTGGGATGCTATAGGACGCGCTATCCACACCATTGCGGCGGATCAGGTGCTCCCATTCATGGTGACTGTTTAACCCGATGGCATGGGTTGCTTCCAGCAAAGATAATGCTCTTTGCCATGTTGCTATGCGTATGCGAGAATGGTTTGAATAGCATTCCAGTGACTTTAGCTTGCTATCCTAGCCAGCGTACTCGCCAGATATCAATCTCATTGAACGATGGGACAATCTTGACCAGTAGGTTCGACGTATGGATCAACCACAGATGACTTTTGGTAATCCGCGAGAAACTCTGGTGTCTGTATGGGACAGTATCCTTACAAAAACGTCCACAGGCCTCATTGAATCAATGCCACTTCCCGTATATCTGCGGTATTGGGGCATGAGGAGGTCATACCTTATATTAATAGGTGGTCATAATTTTTTGACTGGATTGTGTGCGTGTGCGTACGTGTGTGTTTGTTTATGTCAATATATATATATATATATATATATATATACACTGAAGTCATAAGACAAACAAAATGTATTGACATAACCAACCTTAAAAAACACCATAATACTTTCAAGTTGGAACTGAAGAACAGATTCTCTGCTTTAGAAGGCCTAACATCGGAAGAAGTGGATATTTCGGAAGTTAACAGAAAAGTAACCAAAGCTCTTATGGAAACAGCAACAAAATTAGCTGGGTCTAAGAACAAGTTGCATGTAAACAAATTATCAGGAAAAACCAAAATGTTGATGCAAAAAAAGAAGAGAGATGAGGACAACTAAAGAAGATGTGACTTCCAAAGTGGAATATATAGAGCTATGCAAGACAGCACGAAAAAGTATCACTGAAGACGTAAGGAAATTCAACTGTGAGCTAGTGAGGAAAGCAATTAAAAACAACCAAAGCCTAAAGATAGCAAAGGGACATCTCAGTAAGGGAAGAAAACAGATTATGGCTCTGAGAAAAGAAGATGGTTCTATAACAAGAAATAGAGGCGAAATTTTGACAAGAGTGAAAGATTTCTACTCCAAATTATATGAAAGGGATGATACATGTACTCCAGACATCATGAAAGGTACCAGAGTTCTTCCAGTCCTCCCAGCAGAAGTTGCTCATGCAATCAAGAACATGAAGCGGGGGAAAGCTCCAGGAGAAGATGGAATTACTATAGACATCATACAAGAAGCAAGTGGAGAAATTGAAACAGTACTCGCCCAAATTTTCACTCGATGCCTTAATGAAGGGAAGATTCCTGAGGATTGGAACAATGCTACAATGATCCTGCTACATAAAAAAGGTGACATTGAGGATCTCAGGAACTACAGACCTATCAGCCTCCTATCAGTGGTTTATAAAATCTTCACTAAAGTTCTTTCACACCGCTTGAAGGTAACACTGGACATGGCTCAACCGAGAGAACAAGCTGGATCCAGGAGTGGCTACAGCACAATAGATCATATCCACGTACTGAGAGAACTAATTGAAAGAGCGAGGGAATATGAACTTCCATTGTGCATGGCTTTTATCGATTATGAAAAAGCCTTTGATTCGGTGAAACCATCAGCAGTTACCACGGCTCTGAAATCCTGCGGTATTGAAGATGCATACATTAATATTATTAATAACATCTATGAAAATGCAAGTGCAAAGATTCGGCTGTTTGAAAATACAACACACATAAAAATTGGAAAGGGAGTGAGACAAGGTGACACCATATCTCCGAAGCTCTTTAATGCCACATTGGAAAATGTCTTTCAATTACTGAACTGGGAAAACAAAGGGATAAAGATTAATGGAGATTATCTAACCCACCTTCGTTTTGCTGATGACGTAGTCATTTTTGCAACTACCCCATCAGAGCTGCAGAGTATGATCCAGGAACTTGCTGACAAGAGTAAAGAAGTGGGATTAAAAATGAACTTTCAGAAGACAAAAGTGATGTTCAATGCTTTTACAAGAAATGAAGATTTATCGATTGATGGAGAAAAACTGGAGATAACAGATACGTATGTTTATTTTGGACAGCAGATATCAAGTGAGGGTCACATTGATGAAGAAATTAATCGGCGTACAAAACTTGCCTGGAGAGCTTTTGGAAGAAACAGCATAATTTTCAAGAGCAATATGCCATTATGTCTTAAAAGAAAAGTGTTTGATCAATGCATCCTTCCAGTGCTTACGTATGGTGCAGAGACGTGGACCTTAACTAAAAGAGACATACAAAGGCTGCAGACAACTCAAAGCAGCATGGAGAGGTGCATGCTTGGTATAACCAGGAGAGATAAGAAGAGGAACTCGTGGATCCGAAAAATGACGAGAGTGGAAGACATCATGATCAGAGTTAAATCCCTGAAATGGCAATGGGCTGGACATACTGCCAGAAGGACAGACCATAGATGGACAGCCGAAATTTTAGATTGGATTCCAAGGGACAGGAAAAGACCCAGAAAAAGACCACATGGGAGATGGGTGGATGAAATTCGTAAATATGCGGGAGTGACATGGAGGAGACTGGCACAAGACAGACCGTTGTGGAGGAAACTTGGGGAGACCTTCGTCCAGCAGTGGATTGATAATGGTTGACAATGATGATGATGATGATACACTGAAGTGCCAGAAAAATTGGTACACCAGTCTAATACTTGGTAGTTCCCCCACGGGAGCGCAGGACTGCAGAAACACGACGGGGCATGGACTCCACTAGCTTCTGGAAATATGCTTTAGGCAATGCACACCGTACTTCCTGCAGAGCGGTCCACAATTCGGGTGTATTCCGAGGTCTCGGATTCCTGTGTTCGATAGCGCGTTGCATGGCATCCCAAATGTGTTCTATCACGTTCAGATCTGGAGACTTGGGTGGGATTGGCAACATCCCAAACTCAGATGAATGCTCCTCTAACCATAATGTGGAGTCCCGACACTTGTGTGGAGGTGCATTGTCCTGTTGGAACAGGCCCAACCCATCAGCATGAATGCAAGATATGAACGGGTGTACCTCGTCAGAAAGGATGCGCACATAGCGTTGGCCGGTCACAGACGTTTGTAGACGTACCAGGGATCCCAGTGAAGTCCATCTGAACACAGCCCATACCATTGCGGACCCCCCCCATCCGGTACAGTTCCCTGTTGACAGGCGGGATCCATGGCTTGATGGGGTTGGCGTCATACACGAATCCTTCCATCTGCCCGATACAGTTTTGGAAACGCGACTCGTCCGACCAGGCTACTTGTTTCCAGTCGTCAAGTGTCCAGTTGCGGGGTTGCCGTTCCCAAGCGTGGTGAATAGCTCTGTGTCGTGCACCCATCAAGGGGACTCGAGTTGGGCGTCGGCTCCCAAAGCCCATATCGTGCAGGGTACGATGCACAGTCAGGACGCTGATGCTTGTTGAGGCTCCAGCATTGAGTTCCGATGATACCTGTGAGAGTGTTGCACGCCTATCGCGTGAAACGATTCTTGACAGCCGACGATCACGTTCACCCAATATCTTTTTACGGCCGCACTGGTATTGTAGGTTGGAGGTCTTGCCGGAATTCTTGTAGTCACGGTACACCCTTGCAATGGTCATCCGTGAAAATCCGAACTTCGTTTCTACCTCCGAAATGCTATGGCCCATCTCACGAGCGCCAACTATAACACCGCGTTGAAAATCGTTTAAATCGTTACTACTTGTCATTTTCATGCCGAAAACAGCTCTGACAGCTGGCAAGAATGTCTATCGCTTTATATGGGCACTGGGGGACGCAACCGAGTGCGCGCATAGGTGACGTTGCTATGTATTTTGCATAGGCTCGTCTGTACCAGTTTTCCTGGAACTTCAGTGTGTATATACAAATCATTTTTTTTTCTTCAGGTTTTTTGGTACCTTTTTTTTTTTCTCTTTTTTTTTTTTTTTTTTGAAATTGTGGTTTGTGGTGGTATGTTTTTATCGATAGCATGATCTGATTCGTTCCGGATTGCTGCTTTAGCGCTTCTCTGCCAATTCTACGTTTGTATATTTATATCGTAACTAGTTCAGCTTGCACCAATTTTATTCGTATATATATATCCTGGAGAGCATTTGGAAGAAACAGTATAATTTTCAAGAGCAATATGACACTATGTCTTAAAAGAAAAGTGTTTAATCAATGCATCCTTCCAGTGCTTACATATCGTGCAGAGACGTGGACCTTAACTAATGGAGACATACAAAGACTACAGACAACTGAAAGAAGCACGAAAATATGCATACTTGGTGAAACCAGGAGAGATAAGAAGAGGAACTCGTGGATCAGAAAAAATTACAAGAGTGGAAGACATCATGATCAGAGTAAAATCGCTAAAATGGCAATGGGCTGGACATATTGCCAGAAGGACAGACCATCGATGGACAGCTGAAATTTTAAACTGGATTCCAAGGGACCGGAAAAGACCCAGAAAAAGACCACATGAGAGATGGGTGGATGAAATTTGAAAGTATGCGGGAGTAACTTGGATGAGACTGGTACGAGACAGACCGTTGTGGAAGAAACTTGGGGAGACCTCCGTCCAGCCGTCGAGTTATAATGGTTGACAGTGATGATGATTTACATATATATATATAGGTGCCTATATACTCGAAGAAGCATGGAGAGGTGCATACTTGGTGTAACCAGGAGAGATAAGAAGAGGAACTCGTGGATCCGAAAAATGACAAGAGTGGAAGACATCATGATCAGAGTTAAATCCCTGAAATGGCAATGGGCTGGACATACTGCCAGAAGGACAGATCATCGATGGACAGCTGAAATTTTAGATTGGATTCCAAGGGACAGGAAAAGACCCAGAAGAAGACCACATGGGAGATGGGTGGATGAAATTCGAAAGTATGCAGGGGTGACATGGAGGAGACTGGCACAAGACAGACCGTTGTGGAGGAAACTTGGGGAGACCTTCGTCCAGCAGTGGATTGATAACGGTTGACAATGATGATGATGATGATATATATATATATATATATATATATAAGTTACTTTACTGAAGTTAACAGTAAAGTAACCAAAGCTCTTATGGAAACAGCAACAAAATTAGCTGGGTCTAAGAACACGTTGCATGTAAACAAATTATCAGGAAAAACGAAAATGTTGATGCAAAAAAGAAGAGAGATGAGGACAACTAGAGAAGATGTGACTTCCAAAGTGGAATATATAGAGCTATGCAAGACAGTACGAAAAAGTATCACTGAAGAAGTAAGGAAATTCAACTGTGAACTAGTGAGGAAAGCAATTGAAAACAACTAAAGCCTAAAGATAGCAAAGGGACATCTCAGTAAGGGAAGAAAACAGATTATGGCACTGAGAAAAGAAGATGGTTCTGTAACAAGAAATAGAGGCGAAATTTTGACAAGAGTGAAAGATTTCTACTCCAAATTATATGAAAGGGATGATACATGCACTCCAGACATCATGAAAGATACCAGTACCAGAGTTCCTCCAGTCCTTCCAGCAGAAGTTGCACATGCAATCAAGAACATGAAGCGGGGAAAAGCTCCAGGAGAAGATGGAATTACTGTAGACATCATACAAGAAGCAAGTGGAGAAATCGAAACAGTACTCGCCCAAATTTTCACTCGATGCCTTAATGAAGGAAAGATTCCTGAGGATTGGAACACCGCTACAATGATCCTGCTACATAAGAAAGGTGACATTGAGGATCTCGGAAACTACAGACCTATCAGCCTCCTATCAGTAGTTTATAAAATCTTCACTAAAGTTCTTTCACACCGCTTGAAGGTAACACTGGACATGGCTCAACCGAGAGAACAAGCTGGATTCAGGAGTGGCTACAGCACAATAGATCATATCCATGTGCTGAGAGAACTAATTGAAAGAGCGAGGGAATATGAACTTCCATTGTGCATGGCTTTTATCGATTATGAAAAAGCCTTTGATTCGGTGAAACCATCAGCAGTTACAATGGCTCTGAAAACCTGCGGTATTGAAGATGCATACATTAATATTATTAATAACATCTATGAAAATGCAAGTGCAAAGATTAGGCCGTTTGAAAATACAACACACATAAAAATTGGAAAGGGAGTGAGACAAGGTGACACCATATCTCCGAAGCTCTTTAATGCCACATTGGAGGGTGTTTTTCAGTCACTGAGCTGGGAAAACAAGGGGATAAAGATTAATGGAGATTATCTAACCCACCTTCGTTTTGCTGATGACGTAGTCATTTTTGCAACTACCCCATCAGATCTGCAGAGTATGATCCAGGAACTTGCTGACAAGAGTAAAGAAGTGGGATTAAAAATGAACTTTCAGAAGACAAAAGTGATGTTCAATGCTTTTACAAGAAATGAAGATTTATCGATTGATGGAGAAAAGCTGGAGATAACAGACACGTACGTTTATCTTGGACAGCAGATATCAAGTGAGGGTCACATTGATGAAGAAATTAATCGGCGTACAAAACTTGCCTGGAGAGCTTTTGGAAGAAACAGCATAATTTTCAAGAGCAATATGCCATTATGTCTTAAAAGAAAAGTGTTTGATCAATGCATCCTTCCAGTGCTTACGTATGGTGCAGAGACGTGGACCTTAACTAAAAGAGACATACAAAGGCTGCAGACAACTCAAACAAGCATGGAGAGGTGCATGATTGGTGTAACCAGGAGAGATAAGAAGAGGAACTCGTGGATCCGAAAAATGACAAGAGTGGAAGACATCATGATCAGAGTTAAATCCCTGAAATGGCAATGGGCTGGACATACTGCCAGAAGGACAGATCATCGATGGACAGCCGAAATTTTAGATTGGATTCCAAGGGACAGGAAAAGACATAGAAGAAGACCACATGGGAGATGGGTGGATGAAATTTGAAAGTATGCAGGGGTGACATGGAGGAGACTAGCACAAGACAGACCGTTGTGGAGGAAACTTGGGGAGACCTTCGTCCAGCAGTGGATTGATAATGGTTGACAATGATGATGATGATGATGATGAGATATATATATATGTAAATCATCATCACTGTCAATAGTATGTCCAGCCCATTGCCATTTCGCCTGAAATGGTAACGGGCTGGACATACTGCCAGAAGGACAGATCATCGATGGACAGCCGAAATTTTAGATTGGATTCCAAGGGACAGGAAAAGACCCAGAAGAAGACCCCATGGAAGATGGGTGGATGAAATTCGAAAGTATGCGGGAGTGACATGGAGGAGACTGGCACAAGACAGACCGTTGTGGAGGAGACTTGGGGAGACCTTCGTCCAGCAGTGGATTGATAATGGTTGACAATGATGATGATGATGATGATGATGATGATATATATAGGTGACTGTTATAGGTGATTATTTATAGATGATATATATATATATATATATATATATATATATATATATATATATATATATATATATATATATATGGTATAGGTGACTGTTTAATTATTGCATTCACTTGGTATGTCATTGCAAGTGACTGTGATAAAACAGTCAATGCAATTAAATGTTCTTGTTCTACTTTCAGCACCAGAAACCTACAAAAGATTGAAAAAATCTAAACCATTAGAAAAATCAAAATTAGTAGTGGAATGTCTTATTATATGCAAGAGTTTTCAAATATCGTGATAGAATTTTCTGATCACTGAATCGAACTCTTACACGGAAATTCTATTAGCATCTCTGATGCAAGCTTAGCAGATTGATTAGGTTATGGTTTCTGTTTTTAATTGCAAAGAGGATCAGCTGTGACAATACGACATCAGGTGAGTTACAGGAAGTGAAATTCCCGCACAAAACTAACAGTCAGAAAATATAAGTCTTTCATGAGCCGTTATATGCAAGCCACACGTTTCGAAACAAAATGCTCCTTTCAGCTTTTTTCCGCACTAAACATGCTCCGAATTCCTGACCGCATATATCATTTTTATTCCATCAGGTAAAGTTTTCGAGCCAGCTCGTCTTATTTTACAGATTCACTTATTTTCGGCAAATGGAACTGAGGAGCAAAGGAACCGTAGGGCCATAGATCTAGTCCGGTGATCGGTTTCCCTTGCTTCGCAAGTGTACTACCCTCGAAGTTGCATCTGTCGACAGCTCAAGAAATACGATCGAGACTCGTGAGAAAAAACGTTACCAATCCCAAACAAAAAACTTTGATCTTGCAGTCGGAAGTTGCACGTATCGGTCCACATGATGGAACACCTCGGCCGATCTTCGTAGTTTTGGTAGTCTCTCTCTCTCTTTTTCTTTCTCTCTCTCTCTCTCTCTCCCTTTCTTTCTCGCATCACGTGATACCTGGTCCAGTTATATTGACAATTGGAGTATCTTCTCCTTATTCCAGAGCTGCAGCCAGTAGAAGTCTCCCCTGCCCTCCCTCCCCATTTACTCCCTTTCCCTCCCCCATGAAAACATCGCAATGCTTCAACCCATCATCCTGCATTTATCTCCGCGTGTTCGGAAACAACGCGCGCCTAGATAAAACTTCGGGAGCTCATAGGCCCTGGCCAGGCCATTTCTTTGGGCAGCCGTGCATGTGTTATCTTCCGGAACAGTCCTCGGGCAGCGCACGTGACGAGACGTGACCGGGCATCAATCTCGAGTAGACGAGGAGCAATCGGCACCTAGTGTGAACAGTTTAAACTGATCACAAGGCAGGAAGGAAGAACCACTCGGAGATGCCTACATATACACAACCATACACATGCACACACATACTCATCCCCAAGTCACGTACAAGTTTGGGCAGCGGTCTGGATGGACATCGTCCGATGATTTCGGGTTTCTGAAGACGTGTGTGTATAGGCGAAAGAAATGAAGCTCCATTCCTGAATGTGCCTTCCTCTGGTTCACTTGCAACACGCTTTTTAACACTTTTGTTACTTAACCCATGAAAGCGAGAATGCGCTGGACTCGTTTATTTTTTAAACAAAACGAGACTGGGGAAAACTGTATGACGTTTTCAGATCAGCTGTTAATGTAGAGGGAAGTTTTAGATGGATCGCTAAAAAGTATCGAAGAAGCTATGAAATGCTGCCCTAGAAAAGCATTTATGACAATATAAGTATTTAGTGTGAAAGATTTGATGTTTGGGTAACTGCTTTGCAAAACACAACTAAAAGCACTCTTCGTGACATTTGAAAACTGAGACTAATATTTGCAATAATTCAAAGAATGTTTCGTTACTGTACCGTTTCACGCGTGTAACATATTAAAGTCTTTTATTTTGCCAAAGAAAATAGGAAGGATCTAGGTGTAACGGTGAATATGAAAGCCCAATTCCAAATTCAATTACTTAAAAACAGTTTTTCGATACAATCATCATACAACAAAACAGGTTTTCATGAGCCGGCCACGGTGGCGTAGTGGTCTAAGAGCTGGCTTCCGCCCATTAGTCTCAAATAGGTCCAAGTTCGAATCCTGGTGAGGCATGGATGATGTTTTTGTCTTACAGCACTGGTCCTCTCCATTCCCTGGGACAGCGGCCCTAAATTGGAGACGGGGGACTACTGACGGGCCCCATCGAGTCACCATAGCCGTTAAACCCCCCCAATAAAAGATTATTATAGATGTACAACGCTTAATTATAATGATAATGCTTACTTCAAACATTGTTTCTTCCGTTGTTGAAGGAAACTGAAATGTAGATATAGACAGCTACTTTTATTTAAAGATGAAACAAAATTTTAAGGTTGATATGATAGTATTATTGGTTTTTTTTTTCGTGACAGCTTGTTATGTATGACAATATACCATAGATATACTTTCTCGTCTTGAATGTACTAAGATATGGTGCGTATGTAAACGTTTCTTAAATGCGCATACTACTTTGCTACTGCTTCCTTGAATGTCTTAAATAAGAAATTTATCTAAAAGTTTTTTAAATACAGCGAAAGCGAATTTTTGTACATCTTGTACACCTAGAGGTCCCACTTTTTAATAAACTAAGAAAATATTTAATTCATTTAAAAATCTATTATGTACGAAAAATTAAGTTATTTTTAGGTTTTCGTAGGAATACGGCATTATGTTTCAAACAGAGCAAAAGTGGCAGTAATTATTGTATCTTTCTTGCCTTCTTGATTGGCGGTTTAATGATCACCGTGAGCTACGCAGTGGGCTATAAGCAGTCGCCCGTCTTTAATTTAGGGCTACTGGTTCCAGTGAAGGGAGAGATCGAGGGCCGTAAGACAAACTCAACATCCATGCCTCACCGGGATTCGAACCGGGACCCAATCTCGGGCGAATGATCAGAAGCCATCACTTAGACCACTGCGCCACCGGACCGGTGTGTGTGTGGGGGGGGGATTATGTCAAACCTTTGTTATGCTGATAATATCGTTACCGACCAACACATTGCTGCAATTAAATGCATCATATGGGTATTCGGAAGGCTATGCAATTTATATACTACTAGACGAAGTCCGTCGGAATCGACGGTTATTTTTTTTTTTTTTTTGTAAAGAATAAATTCATATGAAACAACAAATGTAAACTTTATTTGATTGACAAATTTATTCAACCACTTCAGTGAAGACAATAGTCCAGGTTCGGGATTTGTTTTTCTTTTGACTGAAGGTTTAACGACCACCGTGAGCAACTCAGTGGGCTAGAAGCTCGTCTAATTAGGGTCACTGGTTCCAGGGAAGGGAGAGAGCCAGTGCCGTAAGACAAACATAACATCCATGCCTCACCGGGATTCGAACCCGGACCCTTCACAAACGAATCCTCATAAGCCAGCGCTAAGACCATTGCGCCACCGGTGCGGCCAGTTTCGTGATGAGCATCACGACTGCGCCCTTTCTCAGTGGTAAAATGTGAGGCGGAAGTCCACTCATCTCGATCGAGTGCAAAAATTCTACTGGATAGCGCACTCTTTCACTCTGATCTTCAGTCACAACTGTGTTAGTAAATCTTTTTGGAATGAGATTCGCGTTGCAAATACTCTTCATTCTCTCTTGTCTGAGACATATAGTTGCGACCCATTGATCGCTCACGCCTTCCAGTAAGGCTCATACGTTTTCTTTTTCTTTTTTTTTCTACGGGAGAGACATTCTGTTAAGGGTAAGTATGCAATAAAGTACTTACTTACTTTAGGGCTGATCATAGAACACCATGCACACACAAAGTCTGACACTGAACTGAGCGCCTGATGTAGATAAGGCCTGCACGCTTCTCCCATAGACTTTACATGGGAACTTTGCCACTACGCCACGCCCGAACCGTCGCCTCACTTTTAGTTTTCTCTTAGACTGGTACATCTGCATGATAAGACCTTTATTTTGATACCTCAACCACATTTTTACGTTCAGCCGTTCTCGCAAAATAGGTCTCACAGTAAAGAACCTTATAGAATGAAGATATAAATGGCGCAACTCAATATATACATTCTAAATATTTTCACTAACAATGGTCAACGGAATGTTTATTTTACTAACAATGGTCAACGGAATAATATTTTCACTAACAATGGTCAACGGAATGTTTATTTACATCTTTGCATAATGGGAAACGTCTTACCTACGTGAATAAACTGGATCGAATGAAACTTAAATTGTATATATACATCACAAAGTCCAACGGCATAACGCAATTAAGTCTTCGAGAGTGTTCGCTGTTCTGATGAGAAGAACTTTGATGCGAATGCTTGCTATCGTTGCTTTGCGCAACGGTTCGCTCAGAAAAGAGAAGACTTCGGACTTTGGACTATCTCAGTCACTCCATGCTTCCGCCTTCAACAGCGCGGGAGTCAAACCTAAGCGATCGAATGTCAACCGCACGCTTCTCCCATAGACTTTACATGGGAACTTTGCCGCCCTATAACGCCCGAATTGTTGCCCCACTCTAAGTTTTCTCTTCGACTGGCACATCTACATGGTAAGACCTTTATTTTGATACCTCAACCATATTTTTACGTTCAGCCGTTCTCTCAAAATAGGACTCACAGTAAAAAACTTTATAGAATTAATATATAGATTTGATGCTGAAAGAGGCCCTTAAAAGAAGTGACCTGCTGTTTGAATGAGTCCTCAAACATCAGCAGCATAATTAATAAGTAGGAACTGTACACCGATTATACTCAAAATAGTGTAACTATACTAATGATCCGAGTTTCTGAGCGTAGAATAGAAATAAAACTTTCCAAGCTTTCGCACATGGCTTTTTCAAGGAAAGTAGACAGTCTACCTTCCTTGAAAAAGCCATCTGGTTGATGTGCGAAAGCTTGGAAAGTTTTATTTCCATTCTACGCCTAGAAATTCGGATCAATAATATAGTTATATTATTTTGATCAGCAGCATATATGTTTTACATGAACATAGACATTGTAGAAAAAGGACAGTAAGTATATGTATTTTACGAAAGTGGTTGTTTTGGATATCGGGAAGAAAGTTCCTGAAATCCAAGACAATCACTTTCATAAATACAATCAGACCTGAAGAATTTCTTTTTCTTTTCCCTTTGTTTTGTTTTGGGGTTCAAAGACCACTATGAACAACTCTGTGGACTGTACGTATCCACCTGTCCCGCGGCCCCGATGGCTCAGTTGTCTAAGCGCTGGCTTCTGGCCGTTCGTCCGAGATGGGCCAGAGTCCTAGTCACCGAAGAGACATAGGTGATGTGTTTGACTGACGGCGCTGCTTCTGTCTCATCCCTCGAACCAGTGGCTCAAACGTAGGGAAACACGACTGCTTATATCCCACAGAGTTGCTTACTGTGGTTTTTAAACCCAGAAATAAAAACAAAGCACACCTGTCCCTAATTTGGGGACACTGGTTCCAGGGAAGGGACAGAGCCATCCCCATTTGGCAAGCGCATCAGGGGTACGTCGGAAGAGTACTCATACATCAGCGTTTCATACCACTCTCGTTATCGGTGCAGCGGTGAAGTTTCAAATAAAACTGTTAGAAAAAAGTCACCAGGCTTAGTTCAATTGATCAAGCAAGAAAATGTCAAGGATCTCAAAAATTGGCTAAGAGGTGAAAGTAATTGCAAAATTTTAAGAGTTTCAATTTTGACAGTAATTTAAATTTAATAAAAAAGTTGGATTAAGTAAAGATCACGTAAACCCACAACCGCACACCGCCGTTCAGATCAATTCATCCAGTTTTTGTTTTGTTGATAGGACAGATACATCAGTATTTTTTGTTGATAGAACAGCTACATCAGTTGTTTTTTTGTTGATAGAACAGCTACATCAGTTTTTGTTTTGTTGATAGAACAGGTTCATCAATGACATTTTCGTCATTATGATCAACTAAATACATGGAAATGACTTTCCTGTCTTTTGTTTATTAGTGGCTTCCCATCAGGATGGGATGATTAATTTACTAACAGCTGCCTTTCACAGCACTTCTTGACCTGTCCTGGTCAGGGAGCCTTACGACAACTTTTGACAACTAATCTGTTTATCTTTAGTAAATTCACTAGTCAATGTACAGCTGTGGCTACTAACGAATCAGATGATCTCTGGGCGAGTAATAATGCATGTCTTCAGACAAAACGTTACCTTGGAAATGCGCCACGTTATCCTCAAAGACACGTAAAAGTATGTTAAATTCTGTACTGACTCCGCTACAGTATCAGAGCACTATGTTTAGATTTTCCGTGTTCACGAGCGCTCCGAAGGAGCTCGGTACTGAATCAGAATTGCTATCTAACATTACAGGCGTCCATACAACACTAACGTAGATATTAATATCAACTCATGATGAATCCAGTACAGCGTTCTATGCTAAAATTCAGCGTTTGAACATAGCAAAACAAATAAAATGAGGAATTAAATGGCATTCTGTAAAACGATCATACATGACATGAACAGTTGTAATAGTCATCAAAGTCTTCACAGCACTTAAATATTACCTGTTCACTCTCATGGAATATCAATTTGTTAGCAGCAGTTGATTGGTGTTCCACGTAGATCACTGGTTGATTTGTGTTTGATGGATACTCGTTTTCATCCATGTTTGATTCCGCGTAGATCACTGGTGTTGGATGAACACTCATGTTATTATACACAGTCGAGTCACATTATTGTGACCACCTCCTACTTTTGACGTCATCAGCGCGTAGCCATTGGAGGAAGGCACGTATCGTGAGCTGGCTTGGAGGGTGTATGAGGCGTGCTGCAGGCAAACTGAAAATATATCACTCGTTGCTGTCATGGATAAAAGGATCGATTTATCATATTTGCAAAAAGATTTGATTGTCGGCTTTTGGGCCAAAGATGGCAGTATTTCTGAAGCAGTGCAGTTTGTGAACTGTTCGCGTGCTACGGTGGTTAAAGTGTATCGTGATTGGAGAAATGGCATCATTGCGAATAAGTGACGTGGAAACTGCGGAGAACCACGGGCCATTGATATGAGAGGTGAACGTCGGCTGCGAAGGCGTGTGAAGGCCGATTGACACGCTACAGTGCAGCAACTCACTGTCCGAATGAACCAGAGCGCTACGGGAAGTATATTTAAAACGACAGTTCAGCGAACTCTGCTGCGTATGGGTCTCCGATGCAGACGGATGGTCACTGCACCTATGCTAAGGAAGGTGCATCTGCAGAAAAGGCTTACATTTGCTAGGAAGTATCGGAATTGGACCTCCGCTGATTGGCAAAGAATTGCTTTCTCCGATGAGTCACGATTTCTACTTCATCGAACGGATGGATGTTGGCGTATAAGGCGAGAAACATCGGAGAACAAACACTCTTCAACCACTGCTAGAAGAACAAAAGCTGGTGGGGGCAGCATTATGATCTGGGGAATGTTTTCCTGGCATTCCCTGGGTCTACTCATACCTAAGGAAGGCACTATGGACCGAATTCATTATGAATCCATCCTTGCAGACCACGTACACCCATTCATGCTGATTGCCTTCCCTGGGGGAGAATGGGATCTTCCAGCACGACTATGCGAAGTGTCACACAACTAGAAATTCCGAGAGTGGTTGGAAGAGCACGATGAAGACTTAAAAGTACTTCCCTGGCCACCTCATTCCCCAGACTTAAACCCAATTGAGCATCTGTGTGATCACCTCCATCGTGTTGTTCGCTCTATGGATCCTCCAGCACGCACCCTTCAGCAACTGTCAGATGCACTGCAGTCAGCTTGGCTCCACATACCTCTGAACACCTTCCAGCATCTTATTGAGACACTTCCAGCGCGCTAGCTGTTGGCCGCGCTACACACGCCGGTTACTCTGGATATTAGCAGGTGGTCACAATAATGTGACTCGACCGTGTATGTTCAGTGTTGTACGTGGGTCATTGGTGTTGAATGAACACCACTGGTCCACGTGGAACACGAGTGTTCATCTTATACCAATGATATTGCACACTGTGAAAACGAGTATTCATGAAATACCAGTGATCAACGTTTGTCTCTGATTCGAGAATCGACCCGGTATATAAACACACAGACAAATAACCCCTCGCACATACAAGACTTTCATTGAAATGAAAATTGGCTGAAATAAATGAAGTACAGAGTGTAATGTAATTTGTCGTACTGCATTCTCATAAAATTTCCTTGTCTACTGGTCGAATGTATACAGAACTGAACCATTCCCACTGTTGTCGTTTCCCTTAAAATATTTAACCAGTTTGACTGAAGCATTCGTACTTTGAAAGGAAGATGATCTTTTTCGAACTTTAGAGCATTTCGGATATCGGAGTTTTATTACGGATCAGGTTTCTAGATTGAAGGACAGTATGCCAGAAACAATTCTACTTTGATTCCAGCCGCAGCCGAGGGAATTGTATGTATAATACAAAGCAATTCTCAGTAAAGTATTATAGTAAATAAGTCGCAACATATCCGAGAAATTGAAAGGGACCTGTTGAGGTAGAATCTGGGCTCTTACTTCTTCCACTAGGAGTCGCCTGGCATTGGTTCTGAGGTGTCTCATAGCAGCATCTTCGTTTTCTCTTTAATATTTATTAACATTGTAGTAGCGTGACATAAGCGATCCCCGTGAACATCTAGGGAGTCGTACAACCTTAATTTTGAAGACAACATTCATGTCATGCCTCGTGATTGGAATACAGACAAAGAAATGCAAGAAGTTAGAACACAGCACCCACCAAACCGCTAGGCTACCAGGCGATCTTTCATTGTTCTTCTGATGTCGTTCAACACTTTGCAGGATTTGCATTTTGGTAAGCCTATACGCAACAACAGAAATTTATCGACTTAGTGCTGCGGCTTAGATTCACAAGAACACGGCAGTGAACCATCTTGCTATGCCCCAAGTATTTTATCTCATGATATGGCATGCAAATTCATCTTCTGAGCATTAGACATATATTGTACTTTCTGCCCACTAAAGTTCTCTTATCGGCCATTCGTAGATTTCTGCACTCTGCCATAGTGTTTAAAATGCTTGACTAGGGCCTTCGTCTTCGATGTTTTTTGCAGCTCTCGCGAACACTGTTTGTCTCTCAAGAAAACGTGATCGCTTGCAGACATTGACGTCCTGAATTCATCTTCTGATTTCTATAATCCATCTCCTGTTCCTAAGTTTTTAATTTTCATTTGTACTGATGTTACGTGTCCGCATGAGGGAGTGTAAAAAGAACTTCTGTGGTTCGAATCAATGCAAGATTGCGAGAGCCGCAAAATAGTTTTCTGAACCATCGCCACGTAATTGTGATAACGAGGAGGTCTGGTATTTTTGATTATTTCTTTAAACCACACACCAGTTATCACAAATGAGAAATATCCTTTGATTTTACCAATTTCTCCGTGAGCTATTTCCTTTGCTTAGTTCTTAACATATTAAATGAACTCTACAACTACCTTCACGGTATCAGAAGGAAGATATTACTCAAATTGTTCCAGCTTGTGTGTGTGTGTTTTTAACTTTGAGTGTGAATTGCAGTCCACATTATAGCTTGTTGAAATCGCATCATCAAGTGCCCCCAACAGCACTCAGATGGGTGGGATTGCAGGTACTGAGACTAATCGTGCTTATCACATGTTGCTGCTGCCGTTGTCAACAGAAGTCGATCGTGCAGGAAGGAATGATGGCTGCAAAAAGGTATTGGCGAATGGATTTGGCATTCGATCCACTGATTCCGCGCCCCACCGCTTCCTCCTCCCTCTATGAGTTTGCGGAGGACAACATTTCAATCGAGACATCGATTGCGAAGGGCGAGTCTTCGGATTAGTTTGTCTATATCAGTTAGACACAATCACTAATTACCCTAAGTTAGAAAAATTTGCAAATATTTTCTGACTCAGCGAAATTGTTGCTTTAAATTGAAACAGCTTTCAACAATGTAACGATATGAAACTGATTTCGTCGATGCTCGAGAATGCATGCGAAGTAACAAAGCTTAATCTGAATCATTAGTGATTCTCTGTTTGTGTCTTTTCCAGCCATTATAACAAAATATGCGTGAGATGACTTCTTTTTTTAAAAAAAGCTAATTCCAATAATATCCGCTTATGGCTTTTTGCTCGTTTCCTAAGATCTCTGTAACTCATGTTTTGTGTCTTACCTATAAACTAACTGGCTGATAGCTGATGAAATTCATGCCTTACCAATATGATTCAAAACTCCTTTAGCGAATGACCCATTTGATCATACTGCGTGCCAATCGCCGATTCAAGAAACAAGTTTCAGCAAACAAAATAACATGATTCGGAAGTGTACAAAATACACAATCTGTCGCGTACATAAAGTAGATTTTTACATTTGCTGTCACGTATTCTTTAACATTCAAAATTACAGCTTAGTTTTCTCTTTGGCATTTTGTTTATACATGCACCTTTTAAACTTTTTAATAAAAAGTTGATAAAAATGCTTGGTACGGGGTTCCTAACAAAAGTTCTGCACACTCTCGATTTTTGTGAAAAGTGTGAAGTAATGGAGAAAACTTACCTTATTGCTGTTCAATGTACTCCCTTCCGCTGCTAATGAAAACTTGCTAGCGGTGAGGTAGGTCCTGGATGCCCCGTAGTGCGCCATCTTTGTTCAGCTGTCGTATTAATAGGGTCACGTCCAATGATAATTCGTCCAGCGATTCCTAGCCAATGCCACGGAGACGATTTTTTAACTTTGGGAAAAGAGCAAAGTTGGGTGGACTGAGATCAGGGCTGTATGGTGGGTGGGATAAAGTTTCCCAGCCATATATCGACAAAAGTCTCCGTTGTGACGCTGCACCATGACACGATGCATTGTCATGCAGCAAGATCCCTCCCGATTCCAAGAAGTTGGGGCAATTTTGACAAATTTTCCGCCTCAACCTTGTCCTGCGAAAGTCACGATAATATTGTGCGTTGACATTTTGCCCTACCGACACTCGATCAGAGCCCATAACAACCTGGGCATCGTACGCAAAAATCGCCATTTGCTTCACTTTGGATTGTTGCCGGACGACACTTTGAGAGGTGTGGGAAACTGGGATGCCTCCATTTTGCTGATTGTAACTTCAGTTCCGGCTCAAAGTCACGGGTCCAAGTCTCATCAGTTGCGACAATTCTGTTTAGAAAGGTGTCGACCTCCCTTTCGAACCTGTGGAGGTGATCCTGTGCGGTGCTCACTCTGGCTGCCTTAAGCTCGGGTTGAGTTGATGGGAACCCAGCGCGCGGCGATTTTTGTTTTTCCAGTCGGCAAAATCCAGTAAACAGACATAGTGGACAAATTTACTTGATGAGCAATCTCCTCGACTGTCAAACGGCGATTCTCTTCGAGGAGCGTTGCAACAATGGTGACAGATGATTTGTATGTTGCCGTTTGAGGTTGGCCTGAGCTGTGATCATCTTCGATGCTGCTTCGGCGCTCCCGAAAGCGAGATGCCCAGCGAGAAATTGTGCTTCGATCAAGAGTTCCTTTCCCAGAAACTTCTTGCAAGGATCTGTGTCCGAGTGTTTCCTCGTAGAGTTTTTATTTTCACGTGCAAACGCTGTGACTCGACCTGAGGAGCTGCACGCTTCCATTTCCAAAACCTCCAACGTCCACACAGCAAATGATAACGCGTCGTTTTGAAACCACTGCGTTGCTGAGAATCTGACCTTGACATGACGCAATCATTTTCCCGATTGCATCATGCGCTTTCGTTTTAGATTAACGTGTGCAGAACTTTTTTTATGGCCCTTATAGAATTCCTTAGGAAAAATTGGTAATTTCAATTTGCACATTTCTTATGAAAATATAAAATTTAATTCTTTAAAAACTTACATTTTTTTCATGACTCTGATCATGGTAATTGATTTAGGGCAAACACCACCTCGTTATTGACAGCCCGTCTGTTTGATGGTTACCATGAGCTCAACGAATTTTATGTTTTTAGCAAGAAAACAAATGGAAGAGAGGCTGGTATAGTTATTTGTTTCGTTTCGGAGTTTACCAAATACGATGAGCAAAAATAAGTGCTATAAGAAGTCTCTCTTTCCTAATTTGAGACAACTGGTTCCGGAGAAGGAAGACAACTGGTTCCGACCACTGGTTTCAATCCCGTATCGAACAGACACCACCCATGCCTGACCCGGACTCAAACCTGGGCCCATCTTGGACGACTAGCTAGAAACCTCTGACTACCCGGCTACCGAGGCGACTCATATAATTATTCCAGGGAAATCTTTTCCGCCACTGAGGACGGCGTGAAACTGGCGGTAACACTCGGCAGGTTTCGAGGAGGGAAAACCTCTAATTCAAGATTCCACATCCACCACAAAAGCGAAGTGCCGCTCTTGGAGAAAACGGGCCATGGAGCAAAACACTGGGTAGCCGGATAAGGCAAGGTCCCAACTTTATGGAGGATGGGTAGGATTTCAACTCCTTCCAATTCCTGTAGTTTTCGGCGGACCACTCTGGAGGTGTGACTTGGGGCATTATCAATTGCAGCAACGCCCTCTTCCTATTGATGACTGCTAGGTAGTGTTGGCGCAGACCATGATGGACCCACTGCAGCTGTTCGGTATACATGTTCCCGTCCACAGCCTGACCAAGTGAAATGAGTTCCCAGTGCACAGAACCCTCACAATTCCCCGAAATGACCTCCCGAACCGTACTCTTTGCACCAATGGTTCTGCTTCCAGGCGTGGACTCACTCAGCCACTGGTTACCAGCGGTATGATAACGTTCGAATATTCACATTTCATCATCGGTAGCGATACGACGCCAAAATTCATTTACCTGTTAATTTGACAGCAATCTGCGACAGAGTGACCGCGTTCTATGGTGTCAAATTTGTCCCGTCCGCTCGGGTGTCAATTCATGGAGAACCGTCCTATGTCGCCTGGAGGGGAAATCAAGCTAGTGTTGGTAACAAACGATGGTGCATTGGGAAGACCTCGCCTCAGTTTCCAATTGTCGTGTAATGAATAATATCGGAGTTCCCTGTCAAGAGTTCTCTGTCTTCAAATAATTAATAGGCACCTTATCATTAACTTTATTTTTTGCTCGTCAGTATTATTTTTAATTTAAACTAACTACGAAGTTCTCAAGTTCTAACCTCTCACACCTTTGATCAGGGGTCATTCTCGGTGGTCGTTGCACGTCCTGACTCGGCTTGCCTTTGAAACTGGTGTCTCAAGTATTGAAACGCCGGAATAATTTTCATACAGTGCTGTATTCCGCTGCTTCCTCACCTTCAGCAGCACAAATTTCTCTTGCTGCTGCTGCCACGTTTAACATTTTCGAATAACACAGTACGAGCACCCGAACAGCGCGTTTATCGATCTCCATCCTCTGTTCATCTGATAACGCAATGCGGCTCCGTGCCAAACGCACGTCATCAGCCTCGTGCGTTCCACGTCATCCAGTACCCAGTGTTCGTTGGCGCATATTTCACACAGGAATGGAAACCTACATTATGTGTAGCTGAGAACGTGATGAATGTTTGACAGGTACGCCGATTAACTACTGACATGACCATCGAAAGCAAGGGAAGTCTCGGTTTCCTAATTTAGGGTTACCCTCTATAGAGAAGAAACATAATAAAAAAAGAGGAAATGAAGGAAACAACTGAAATACAAGAAACATTTGCTGCTAGTTGGTCTAGCAGGTTGCACACTGGACAGCTCGTCCATCAAGATCCGCTCGTCTGTGTAAGAATCTCTTTATAGAGTGTTTATTCACATTAGAAAGTTATAAAACTTAGCTACATGTGGGACCTGGACAAATTCCGGTAAGCAATCTTTCCGTTTCAATACGGTAAGAACATTTTCCCATCATCCTAATCTTGCACTCTGAGAATAAATAAAACACGTCCGAAAGACAAGATGCATCGATAATATACATAATGTTGTTATTTAACATCTTTTACTCATTTAAAGTTCTTGTTTTCCTTTTTTAACGATATTCTGACACAGGACATGTTATTCAGTGAGCTAAATTGTACTTACAACTCGTGCTGATAGTAATCTATGTACAAAACATGATGAAATAAGAATTTCAGATAAAATTATACTGAACTTTTTGTGTCTCTGTCCTTCTGTTCCGATCTGTTTGGCCTTCTGAGCTAAACGTCATAGAAGTTCTAAAAATTACTTCAAGAAGGTTCGAGATTTCATTTTCTCCTGAAATAATATAGTGAGCATTAAGTGATCAAATTTTAGACACACTGAATGTTTAAAAATCTGTCTGGGCAAATATAAAACCACTTCCTCAATCTGTGCCTCAATTTGAGATGCATAATCAGCTTCAACTGGTGAAATACGGTTCGAATATACAGTAGCATTATTCCCTGTTTGTTGCTCGATTTTGTTGTTTTTAAGGCAGGGCCAAAGTGACTCATCAGTTTGTCGACTAACTTTTGAGTTGAATATATAGGACCCTCAATTCCTTCAGAAAGGTAAACACAATGTCGGAAATGAACCGAAGTCAATTTTTGGACCTTATTTGATATAAGTATCCATTCATTGGCATAGTCTACTATTTTACTAAATGCTCTGTCTTGTTTTACTTGATAAATTTTTCTAGATGTTTCAGTGGTTGTTTCTCTTTTATTCTCTGCCTCTCGAGACGATAAAGTCTTATGGTACTGTTTGCGGCATAAGTGGTAGTACCATGCCTCGTTTGCTATGAAATTTTCGTCACCAAGTTTTAACAATGAATTCCGATCTTGAAGAAAATTTGCTACATCCTTGGTATCCTTTTAAGCGTCTTTGGTTTGACATTTGCCCAACGCTTCTTCTTTCCCTTTAACTTCTTTCCCTTTTGATTCCCCAAAAAATAAAAGTTTTTTCAACAACACCTACATTACAGAAACGTCAGCTGGATCGTTTGATCGGAAAGGGTATCCTAAAGTTTTTTCTTGGAGAGTTTCAGTATATCCCGTCTTCTGGACTGCGGTGAAATGTTTGTAGCAAACTCGGTGAAGCCATGTTTGCTTACATCAAACTCTTTTGGGAGGAATTTACCAATATTATTGTTATTGTATATTATTGTGTCTTTATAAATTCTTAATCTTGCAGAAGATACATCTAATATTTTCTTCCATGTCGGATCAGTTAATCCAAAGATGGGTCCTTGAATATTTCTTGTGTGGATGATACTAGACTTTTCCTCCGCAGTCATTTTGAATTTCAACTACAAATACGCTAACTTGAAACAAACAAAAAACAAATGTGTAATTACAGAAAGTATTTGTCATTAAATCTGAAACATTCCGTTAAAAATATCATCTCTATAGTATAAATGGGTGAGAAGATTTGCATATTTAAATGGGGCAACTACATAATAGCGCGGGAGCCGTATTGATGAGAAAGTGGACTTATAACGAGTTATCACTCATAATTCTCTAAGCGTTGGGGCCCATGTTTTTATACATTTTAGGAATCCTCATTAAAAAATGCAACTTTTTTGTTCCGCAGAATTTTTTCGTAAGTCGTATAGTTTTTGAGTAAATCATGGTTAAATGTCACACATAGCCAATGTGAATACTGATTTTGCACGTTAAAATGCAATTATCTCAAAAACTAATGGAGTAAACAAAAATGTGTAATTACAAAAAATACTTGTCATTAGATTTGAAACATTTCAGAAAAAAAATCATCTCTGTGGCACAAACTGGTGAGAAGTTATGCATATTCAAATGTGGCAACTACGTAATAGCCGCCGGCCATATTGATGACATCATCACGCAGCATCCCACCACTGGAATTTTGCAGGACTCACTTTTCTGAGACACGTATGTCATATGTAAACAAAAAATATTCACAAAGCTTTTGCACTCGCTGGGGTAAATAAACCCTTCCTGGCTCTCGGACTATATGGATCAATCTATCTATCGCGAACAAAGAATCACATAAACACAGAGTATTGCAACAAAAAAACCATTCTGCCACTAGTTCGCCATGATAGCATCCGAAAGATAGGAATATTTCTGCCGCATAGCAGTACAGTTCGATAAATCGAATGGCTGAAGCAGCTGCCGATTTGAAAAGCAGAGCAAGCAGTGTATGATGGAGATATAAAGGATTCTTAGATAATTGTAGAAAGATAATTATGTTCGACGATTCTAAACAGACATAACTTTGTTTTACATCTAAAAGGTTTCATCATGTTAGATGTGAGAGCAGCGTCAACTAAATGGTATATTCCTTTTTCGTAGACAAAAAAGATAATCTTTAAGCGAGCACTAAAATTTAAATTATATTCTTTGTTTCCTTAATCTCGTTTTCTTAGACGTAATCAAAATTAAATGACGGACTTTGTCACTGGAACAGCCAATTTGTTTACTTTCAGTATGCGCTATGCTGTTTTGCACGTGTGTGCGCGCGTGTTGTTAAACGTCTGTTTAATGTTTTGTCCTATGAAAGTTAACTTTTTTGGTAGTATGCTCGACAAATTATTCAGCTAAATGATAGTCACATTTGCTCGATGAATTATTCTGCTAAACAGTAGTCATATTTTCATTTTAACAGTACTGGAGTTCAGCTTTGAGAAACGGATACACACACACACATGAGAATTCCACGAACATTGCTTAACATTCAATGAGGTTCTAAAAGTGTTGTATCTTATTCCCTGTAGATTTCGTACTGACAACGTAAATTGTAGGACCTCAAATGATTGTACATATGTCTACTCAATCCGTTCTGAGCATTATACAGTTGGAGAAAGGCTAGGAGAATTTTCACAATATCCTGTCAAAATGAAACCATTCTCTTGTGCTATATATATATGTGTGTGTGTATATGTTTATATACACACACACATATATATATGATGCTGACCTTGGCTACGTATAACGGACGCTCCCTATCTTCTGATTCAAGGCTTCTTGAATTGGAAGAGGAACTACAAAGGATCAAGTGGGACAACGTCGGGCTAAGTGAGGTAAGGAGAAAAGGAGAAGATCTCATTGAACTGAAAAGTGGACATCTCTTCTACTATCGTGGATCAGATACTGGCAGAATTAGTGGTGTTGGATTTATAATAAACAAGAAACTGAAGGATAAAGTTGTAGAAGTTGAAAGTTCCTCTGACAGAACTGCACGACTCGTTATCCAACTCTCGAGAAGATACCAGGCTCAGATTATTCAAACTTATGCACCCACCACAAGTCATGCTGAAGAAGAAATTGAAGAATTTTATGAGGAAATTCGTGATCTAAATAATAAAGGTAAGCAGCACTTGAAGATAATTATGGGAGATTTCAATGCAAAAATAGGGCAACGACAACAGAATGAAACTTCAGTAGGTAAATTCGGTCTCGGCAACAGAAACCAGCGTGGAAATACTCTCGTAGAGTTTGCAGAGGTAGAAGGGTTTTTCATCTTGAACTCCTTTTTCAAGAAAAAGCCACACAGGAAATGGACATGGAGACATCCAAATGGGACGACAAGTGAAATTGATTTTATTATGTGTAACAAAAAATTCGTCATAGAAGACTGCAGTGTGCTAAACAAGTTCAACACAGGCAGTGACCATAGATTGGTGAGATGTAAGATGCACCTCAACACTAAACTCGAACGTAGCAAGCTCATAAGACAAACAAAATGTATTGACATAACCAACCTTAAAAAACACCATAATACCTTCAAATTGGAACTGAAGAACTGATTCTCTGCTTTAGAAGGCCTAACATCAGAAGAAGTGGATATTTCTGAAGTTAACAGAAAAGTAACCAAAGCTCTTATGGAAACAGCAACAAAATTAGCTGGGTCTAAGAACAAATTGCATGTGAACAAATTATCAGGAAAAACCAAAATGTTGATGCAAAAAAGAAGAGAGATGAGGACAACTAAAGAAGATGTGACTTCCAAAGTGGAATATATAGAGCTATGCAAGACAGTACCAAAACGTATCAGTGAAGACGTAAGGAAATTCAACTGTGAACTAGTAAGGAAAGCAATTGAAAACAACCAAAGCCTAAAGATAGCAAAGGGACATCTCAGTAAGGGAAAAACAGATTATGGCACTGAGAAAAGAAGATGGTTCTGTAACAAGAAATAGAGGCGAAATTTTGACAAGAGTGAAAGATTTCTACGCCAAATTATATGAAAGAGATGATACATGTACTCCAGGCATCATGAAAGGTACCAGAGTTCTTCCAGTCCTTCCAGCAGAAGTTGCACATGCAATCAAGAACATGAAGCGGGAAAAGCTCCAGGAGAAGATGGAATTACTGTAGACATCATACAAGAAGCAATTGGAGAAATCGAAACAGTACTCGCTCATATTTTTACTCGATGCCTTAATGAAGGGAAAATTCCTGAGGATTGGAACAACGCTACAATGATCTTGCTACATAAAAAAGGTGACATTGAGGATCTCAGGAACTACAGACCTATCAGCCTCCTATCAGTGGTTTATAAAATCTTCACTAAAGTTCTTTCACACCGCTTGAAGGTAACACTGGACATGGCTCAACCGAGAGAACAAGCTGGATTCAGGAGTGGCTACAGCACAATAGATCATATCCACGTACTGAGAGAACTAATTGAAAGAGCGAGGGAATATGAACTTCCATTGTGCATGGCTTTTATCGATTATGAAAAAACCTTTGATTCGGTGAAACCATCAGCAGTTGCAATGGCTCTGAAATCCTGCGGTATTGAAGATCAATACATTAATATTATTAATAACATCTATGAAAATGCAAGTGCAAAGATTCTGCTATTTGAAAATACAACACACATAAAAATTGGAAAAGGAGTGAGACAAGGTGACACCATATCTCCGAAGCTCTTTAATGCCACATTGGAAAATGTCTTTCAATCACTGAACTGGGAAAACAAAGGCATAAAGATTAATGGAGATTATCTAACCCACCTTCGTTTTGCTGATGACATAGTCATTTTTGCAACTACCCCATCAGAGCTACAGAGTATGATGCAGGAACTTGCTGACAAGAGTAAAGAAGTGGGATTAAAAATGAACTTTCAGAAGACAAAAGTGATGTTCAATGCTTTTACAAGAAATGAAGATTTATCGATTGATGGAGAAAAGCTGGAGATAACAGACACGTACGTTTATCTTGGACAGCAGATATCAAGTGAGGGTTACATTGGTGAAGAAATTATTCGGCGTACAAAACTTGCCTGGAGAGCTTTTGGAAGAAACAGCATAATTTTTAAGAGCAATATGCCATCGTGGACCTTAGCTAAAAGAGACATACAAAGGCTGCAGACAACTCAGAAAAGCATGGAGAGGTGCATGCTTGGTGTAACCAGGAGAGATAAGAAGAGGAACACGTGGATCCGAAAAATGACAAGAGTGGAAGACATCATGATCAGAGTTAAATCCCTGAAATGGCAATGGGCTGGACATACTGCCAGAAGAACAGACCATCGATGGACAGCCGAAATTTTTGGATTAGATTCCAAGGGACAGGAAAAGACCTAGAAGAAGACCACATGGAAGATGGATGGATGAAATTCGAAAGTATGCGGGAGTGACATGGAGGAGACTTGCACAAGACAGACCGTTGTGGAGGAAACTTGGGGAGACCTTCGTCCAGCAGTGGATTGATAATGGTTGACAATGATGATGATGATGATGATATGTTTATAAATAACCACAAGCAACACCTCCCGAACATGTACATGACAATAAATGAACTCCAGACCACAGCAAAAGAAAATGGAGAACGATAAACGTTACCCAAAGATCACACTGCAAAATTTTAAAATACCAATAATGAAATGTAAAACCCAAACAAATATAATATCAAATGGCTCCGAACCCCCGAACCACTCTTCAGGGAAAGACACCCGGGAGCCCGGAGCCAGTCGGGCTCGGGTTTCATGAGATAGCCTGATACCTAATTTAAATTTTAGGTATCAGGCTATCTCATGAAACCCGAGCCCGCCTGGCTCCGGGCTCCCAAATGTCTTTCCTTAAAGAGTGGTTCGGGGGTTCGGAGCCATTTGATATTATATTTGTTTGGGTTTTACATTTCATTATTGATATTTTGTAATTTTGCAGTGTGACCTTTGGGTAACGGTTATCGTTCTCATTTTTCTTTTGCTGTGGTCTGGAGTTCATTTGTTGTCGTGTACATGTTCGGGAGGTGTTGCTTGTGGATATTTATAAATATATGTACTATTCACTCTTGTTTTCAAGCTGCATTGCGCGGTAGCAGAGTGGTATTGGCATGTATCAAAGGAAAATAATTTATATTTATATGTGTATATGTATATATATATACGGGAGAGAGGGAGCTACTAAACTACTGAAACAGCCCGAGTGAATGGTAGTAGTATGACAGCTTCTCGAAATCCAGGCATATATCTCTGCAGGTCAGTGTGCTGTTTACAAACACAAGCGGGACCATTGTGTGAATGTTACCACACTTTCGCAGGTATAGGAAGTAGCACACATTGTAATATGCTTCGTTTTGTACATTTTAGCACGTCTTTGGTAAAAAAATAAGTGCACTTTGTCCGTTCGTTCGTCTGTGGACACCATATCTCTGCAGCTATTAGTCAATTATGAAAAGTTCTTTTTACCTTGGAAAGCTTGAAATGTGAGACCGCTTGTCCTTGTTTTCCGACTTTTTTACCGCTAGAGCGCGTAAATGCAGATGCTATCGAATTCAAAATATATTTTATTCCATATATTTTTTTCTGAATATCCGATTGAAAAATTTATTTCTTCCTTTCGATGCCATTTATAACGAAGACTATTTTGGATGCAGTTTCTTTTTCAAGTAATGTATATATTTTAATCTAGAGAGAATAAAGGTAAATTAGGATTTCCCTGATATCTCTGCTTCTAAAAGTCCGATTTCAAATATTCTTTCTGCATCGCATACAGCTCCTGGTGGGAAATGTTCTACTTATGCCTACTAATTTTTGGTAGAGAAAAAGTTTGGCCACTACGGGGTGTAAGTGTTTATTTCTGCTTCACATGTATTTGCAGCAAAATCTGTACTCCTGAAAACTCTATTGAAAATATTCTTTCGTGGACTAACCATTCACCTCGATAAACCTTTTGAGAATAACTTCTGCTTAAAATAATGCATAGTTTTCCAGCCAGGAGATGTAGATGTATATCCTACTTTTGTTGATTCCTTTGCTTCTAATAGTCCGATTTGAAAATTTCTTCCTTTATCTGACAGCGTTCCCTGAGCGAAATGTTCTGCATATAATTTAAATTTTTTCTTAACGCACAAGTGGGCCAATAGTGGGCGTAAGTTCCCGTTCCCGTTTATAGCATGTTTGTAGTAACATCTGGGGAATTAAAAACCCGATTGAAAAAATTCTTCTTCGGTCAGATACTACTAACTATGAAAACATTTCGAGTGTATTTCCTTTCTCAAATAATGCGCAATTTTCTCGCTAGGGGCGAAAAAGTTTAACCTGTTTTTCTCGATATATCTGCTTCTAAATGTCCGATTTAAAAAAATATTTTAACGCACGATATCATTTGCCTTGTGGAACACTTTAGGCTTGCACTTACGGAGTGTTTTTTCTTGTTCTTTTTTTTGTAGTTCAAAGTTCTATCGTTGGGTGGTGTTCGTGCCCTTTTGCTTGAGGCTGTATCCCCGGTTCTAAAAACTCAATTGAAAAATTCCTTTTTTTACTATGTACCATTCGCTACAATAAAAATGGGGAACATTAACTTCTTTAAATATTGCACATCTTTCCCTCTAGGGGGCGTAAAATTCAAAACTTTTTTCTCGGTATGTGTGTTTTCGAGAGATGCATTTGAAAAAATATTTTTCTTGGCATAGCTTTTGCTAAGAACAATACTTTAAGCATATTTTTAACTTTTGCATTAAGCATAATTCTTCGGCTAATGGTGTAGAGTCATATCATGTTTCCTTTTATATTTCTTCTTTTAACTGTTCGATTTGAAAATCTATTTGTCGATGATGCTTCCTTCTGCTATTAGAAACATTTTGTGCACCCCTTGTTAAGTTTCGTAACATGCTTTTTAACCTCTAGAGGAAATAAATAGCTGTTTATATTTCTGAATGTTTTATCGATTGTAGAAATCCGGTTGTGTGATTTTTTCTAACCGGTTCCATTGACTTACTCTTTTTCCAAACAGTTCCATTGACTTGCTCTTTTTCCAACCGGTTCCATTAAATAATTTTGAATAATTTTTTTCGCATCGGAAAGGATTAAAAAGACTTGTTTATTAAAACCAAAAATTTGGTGTCATCTTTCTTATTTAACATAGCGTCATAGTCGACATGATAGCGTATTGATGTTGGCCAAATCTGGACTCACATTCAGAGCGACTGTACTCTAGTTGTCCAGGATCCATTGTTTTATTTTTTCAATCGCTTTCCACTGATGTACTAACGTATAAGCATCTGCCCTGTTTTAAGACTGATTATATCAGTTCATGTCCTAATGCTTTCCATCTGAATTCCACTGATGCATGATCCATTTCATATCTGCATGACACTGTACTCTGTTTTAACACTTGAACTACACTAAATCAATCTGGTGCTGCTTTTAACATCTGTGAGCCATTGATGCATGATCCATTATTCATTTTCACAACTGCGTTTTTTCCCTGGCTAAATGCCTATTTCTCTCCTTAATAGTTGTTTCAGCGCTCGTGAACAATGTGGCGCTTTTGGGACACCAGTCTTTCTGGTAAATGACTTTGGTAGCGATATTCAGTCAGCGTATGATGCATTATTTTCTTCCGAAGCTGCTTTGGAAACGAGCTGATACTTTAGGTTAAATTTAGTACTAGCTAAAATTCTTAAATTCCGCGTGATGTACCTTTAAAATACTAGGCACTGGTTTTCAAAAATTAACTCTTTAGAATAGTGAAGAACAAACTCTGAAGCTTTTTATGATGCGATTTTCATTCAAGATTTCATTGATCTGTCAGGGTTTTAAAATCTAAGTAATGAAACACGTGCAACAAACGTATCAAAAGCAAAAGAGAGAAAGACAAGCTTTTACAGTTCTGGTTAGGTGATCGCTCTCAAAAATCAAGGACTGGTCATGTAGTTTTATTACGTCACCAATGGTTTCTCAGCAAGAGAAGAGTATCTAGGTCTATGTGTATGTAGTGCCATGTGATACAGATATCATTCCTTATAACATTTTCTCAACGGAAGTAGTCATTAATCGGGGACAAAATGTCTTCAGGTCGCGTGGAAGTTTTAGAAAGCGCATCATTCTCAGGGTGACCAGATGACTCTTTGGTATGGGAGGACATTTTCATTAAAAAAGGAGGACATTTCGAGAAAAAGGAGGAAATAATAAATTTGCGCAAAAATTAATATGAATGCATATATTGTGTATTTAAATTTTACAGTTTGATAGTTTATACGTGTAAGAGTTTAGAAAAGAAAGAAAGACTTTAGTCTGCTGGACATTTGTACTTATATTTTTCACTGGAAAAGATTTTCTTCAGTAGATCGGGTTTCTTTAACAAATATCTGTAAAAGTCAGAGCATGACATGCCTTTCAAATTGTATTTAACTAGCAGTATACCCCTCACTGATTGATTAAAACACTTAAACTATAAAAAGAAGAAACTCGCAGCAACGACACACAACACACAAAACAAACAGTATGAGCTGACTGCTTACACGACTACACCGAACGGCACCGTCCACCTGCGATGAACGACAGACAGACTAAAGCGCATTCGGCCGATTTTCTCTATGTTGTTGACTCACAAGTGACGCACTGCAGCAGGCAGCTTTAGGATTGCAGGAATGAACTGAGCAGGGAAGGAAGGTGCGAACGAGAATCCAGAAATGAATGAATACATTTTAGCAGTAGCTTGATTGGGTATATGATTACAATAAAGGAATTTGATCAAAATGCATTTGAATTATTCCTGCTGGAAAAAGTGGGCCACTTGGGCCATTTTTCTTAATGCGTGGAGGACAGGAGGACATGGTAAGAAAAGGAGAACATGTCCTCCTAAAGTTGGATGTCTGGTCACCCTGATCATTCCGGAATAAAAATGAAGTAAGCATAGCAGTTATGCAAGAAGGAGCTGAAAGAGGTTGATTCTCGATAGATATTAATCTGGCGCATTAGATTTGTTTCCAATAATCGTTTCAGATTGAAATTTACTTAATTTTCTTAATTTTGATATATAGTGCGGAAGAAATATTCTTCTCATAATACGTGGAAAATGCGTCATGATAGTTAACACAGCAATCAGACATTTAGCAGTGGCAAAATGTCTGATTGTCTGATTGCTGTGTTTATTACGATGACTTAATTTTGTTAACTGTTTCTCCAAGAAAATATTAGTAATTTTCTTTTTGTGCTTTCCTTAGTACTTAATGGCTGATGAGTTTGTCATTCTTGCATATTATAAACTTAGAAAGTGGAAAGTCTACATTAGGGGATCCATGATCCTTGAGCGCAGAATCCCCAAAATACCTCATGAGCACTGATACCCCACCATACGTGGTAGAGTATGGGGCTCTCGAAAATACCTAATACATAAAAAGGGCACCATGATAATTCCCTATCATTGAGAAGGATTATCCGATGCACAGTATTTTACTGACAGCAAAAGGAATGTCGACATAATAGTGCTGAGCTGCTAACCTAAAGAAGCCTACTCGTAAATTTTACGTCGCATTCTGAAAACAAAATAAGCACCGTCCTTAAACTGCACTCGGTTCATCGTTTATTAGTAACTCAATATTATGACCCCAGTTTTACGAACTCAAGTAGTAAAATCTATCACTTCCCTACGAAAAGGCGATTCCTTGCTGACCTTCTTTGTTTTATAATGTCATGATCTTTAGTCTAGCTTTCGTTGAACAACTCCTGCTGAATTTAGGTGAAAATATTTTCCAAAGGTTTAATATTTTTCAAGTCTGCAGAACTGCTGGGCAATTTGTTTTCTTGCCATCAAGAAAGAAAAGAGATCAGATTCCTGAAACCTTTTAAATTTTTAAAAGCATGTTTTGCACTGCTAAGCTAATGTCAAGATACTGATATTCAGAGTTGTATAAAAATAAAATGTATCTGCGTACACAACCATTGAAACAGAAAACTTGCTGCAAGCCCGCGAATCAGACACGCGATAACAGTAGAATAAGATAATTTAAAGAAAAATTAATAAAGCAAGAAATAATTATTCGAACATTACAGATTTCTGTGAGGACAAAATAAGTACATTACCACTGCATGTGCAGCAATGTGTGCGAAATAGACCTTTAGGGCAAAATATTGAACTATGAACCTCATAAAAACAAGAGACTAATTAAAAAAAGTTTTTATATCTAGAAAAACAGTTCCATGAATGAACCTTAAAAAATTATAAATTACATTTTCAACAACTTAATTCAAAAGCAGTACACTTACAAAATGCATAAAGAAATGACTTTAATTGAATAACTGGCAACTGCAAGAAGAACCTGGCAATAAAATTTAAATTCTTTCTGTGTAAACGAAACTTTTGATACAGTTCCTATACGTTGATAATAGGCCTTGATAAAATCTGGAGGCCAGAAAAGTCCGTAAAAACAAAAGAACTCAGATGTGAAAAATAAGTGAAAGTTCTTCAGATTAAAATAGAATTAAATATAATTATAATAAGTTGCTTACCTTTTTACACATTTTCCTGCACGTTTTATTCCTTTGGTTGTCTTGCTTGGTTCAAGCCTATGGTGCGGTGCTCTATTTTCGTCTTCAGTTTCATTCAAATGCCCGGCGAATGCTCAAGTCCACGAAGTGCACTGCATTAATGATTCTAGGCCCCAACAGCATCTTCCACCCCTCGTACCTTTCCCACCAGCGTGTAAAACCCAACCTTCGTTGGTTGATTGACATTTATTAAAACCCGAATTCTTGAACTCAAAACCTTTTGATATAACCAACTAACATAAACTGCCTATTTACATACATACATAATGCCGAACGAAAATATTAAAAACGTATATACAACTATTTACACACAACGCATCATATTCCTTCAACGCCCCTTAAAACGAAGGTTGGGTTTTGCACGCTGGTGGGAAGGGTAGGAGGGGCGGAAGATGTTGTTGGGACCTAGAATCATTAATGCAGTGCACTTCGTGGACTTGAGCATTCGCCGGACATTTGAATGAACCTGAAGACGAAAATGGAACACCGCACCAGAGGCTTGAACAAGCAAAACAATCAAAAGAATTAAACGTGCAGGGAAATGTGTTAAAAGGTAAGCAACCTATTATAATTATAATTGTATGCACGTAAATTACGAACAGTTGTGGCTAGTGCTATAGATGTTCTAACACTGAATTTAGAATTAAATATATTAATCGGAGTGAAGCCTTGAGTAAGTGTTTTAATTGCTGTAAATAACATTTTATTTATTTTTATTCTACAAGCAAAAACTATCTGCAAAATCTGCTAATAATTTGGAAACTATCCGCGTACGGCGTACGCGTGTAAGTCTACATTCTGCTACTCTGCTGATATTGAAGAAATAATTTCGAAGCCACTACGTTTGTTCGAAGCCTCTACGTGTGACACAGCTTACGCTTCCCAGATTCATTTGTTTATTTATTTATTTACTTTTATCCGTATAAACACATAAAATCACCTGCTAATAAAGCTTCTTGGTAGGTGTGTATCTTATAGAAGGAAACATTAAGATGAAAACAATTCGTAAGTTAATTTCATCTGCAAAAGATAGCCAGACTTGGATAAACTTTCAAAGAATATTTTTCGCTTTATTGGACGCAAAGTTAGAAAAAAAACCTGAATTGCTAATTCCCTTAGCAAGTAATATAGCTGATATTTGATTGCAAAGTAAGACAAACGAAACAGACGGCTTCTGATTAAAAAATACAGTGGTTTAAATTCTTTCGCAAAAGAATGAGACAATTGAGTCGGTCGTGGCGATGAGTTCCTTTCATCCCCTCTCTACCCCCGAAATTCTCCCTAGGATCAGGAGACTAGGAACAGCCTCCTCCTTTGACACACATACACACACACGCACGCACATGCACTCCCCTCCTTCCTCTTCCTTTGATTGAAGTGGCTTAGGCAATAGCAACACTTGAGCTTAATCCTCATGATGATACCATCCGTGCCGCAAAGTGTGGGAGGCTAGAGGCGATCGAAGCTCATCTTCCGAATAAATCTCTCCGATCGTAACTACACAGAGAAAAGAAATGCCTTTTATCGGGCGTTTTTCACTGGAAAAAATTAAAAGCAAAAAAATACGAGTTAAAAAATAAAGTGAAGAAACGAATTCGGTAGTAACGCTAGGGATATATAATAAATGCATTCCCTTATCTTCCCGTGTTGCAAATGTGCAAGAGTTATGACACGTTTTCGCTTAGAATTAATTTCCTGTTTTTGCCGAGTGTGTGATTACCGGCGATAAGCCGTGCCTTCCCCATCAAAGCGGAGAAGCATTCTTTCATTCCTTCTCTCTCTCTCTCTCTCTCTCTTTCACTCACACACACACACACATACACACATACGCACTCTCTCTCTCTCTTCCTCTATCTTTCGCTCATTCACTTTTGCTCTGTCGTTTTAGATAGGAATCATCGACAGTGAACGCAAAAATCCTCTCTCTCTCTCTTTCTCTCTCTGCTCCTTTCGCTTTCTCTGGCATTATCTAAGCTCCGTACGCCGCAAACCCCAGGTTTTGGAGAAGCTGTTACCTATACATCATCACCACTTATCGGCATGGCTCTCGGATGAATATACATATGTAGGTAGACACGCGCAGACGTGTAAAATTCTTTCTCACTCTCGTTTGCTCGCATACCTCTTCCCAAAGAATAACCCCCGAAAGAATTGGGTTCCATTCAGAGAAGATATGCCGACGGATAACAATATTCCGTTGCTTCAAAAACGCAACAACAACAACAAGCATGAGAATTGAGAGTTTAAGTGAATGGGACACCAACAGCCCCGGGTGTCAAACGATCGGTTAGGAATTGGATGCATCTTTCTTCTTTCTTTCGCGGACCCTAACTTGGAAGAGCATTTGTGCGGCTGAGAGATGTCGATTGTGAATAGTATTGCCGAAAGCTTCCTCCAAGTGCTAGTCAGAATGATAACAAGAATTTAAATTCGCAGCATAGACAGCAGGTAGGAGAATAATAACCCTACGTGATGCTCACGTAAGCGCTTTTAACTTGAAGCTTATCAGTCCTTCGCTCAATTTCCTTTCTAATACATGCCTTGGAAATGATAGCGTATAAAGGATGGAAACTGGAGACGCAACTTTGCAGGCAAAACCTTATGCTCAAAAGGCGTTGATTGGCCTTTGCCCGTTCTATGTTTCGTTTCTGTACAGTTTCACCATTACTTCGTAACATAAAAATTTACGAAGATACAATCGCATTTCTCTTGAGATTAGGACAGTCCTTAAGGCAATATTTAAAATTATCCTTACAAATTTGCTACATGGTGATTCACATGTATATTGTCATACATTAATTTTCTGATAAACAGTCTTAACGTTTGTTACTCAAGTACACCATCATGTAAAAATATTTTTCTTCTTCATGTTTCACCTCCAAAAAGGAAGTTTGTGGGAAACCAGCACAATGCGCTTATTTAAGGCTGGGATTGCACATATTTTTTTTCTTGTTTATAGTGTACGTATTTTCACATCATTCGTGCTCGTTTACATCTGCCATTTTCTCTTCCCCCATTTTTCTTGTCCTCCGAAGTTAACATAGATTTTACAGATTTTCTTATTTAAGTCTGGGATTGCACATAATTTTTTTCGTGTTTATAGTGTACGTATTTTCAAGTCATCCGTGCTCGTTTACATCTGACATTTTCTCTTCCCCCATTTCTCTTGTCCTCCAAAGTTAATATAGATTTTACAGATTTTAAGTAGACCTGCATTCTAAAAATTAAAACTAGAATAGAGCCTCGTATATTTTGAACGTGCAAACTAAACTGCCGAAAGATTTTTGGCATTTATTATGTTTTCGCGTTTAAATAATGTAATAATATGGAACATATCTTTTTCTTTCTTCCTTTATAAGTTTAAAACACACGATTATTTAATAAAAACGTAGGAATTACTGAAGGAGAATGTGGGAAACTTCGGTTAGGTAATTCAATTTAAATTGAAAGAGCTGGTTAGATTTACGGTCAGTCTCTGAGACAGCATGAATCGTTCGGTGACACATTTTTTGGTTTGATGCGAAAGCAAGTTTTCCATTGACAAGCATGATTTTTCTTTCTTTTTTATCGGCAAGATGTTTAAATATTTTTAATTTTTTTGTAATGAAACAGTGAAATGAATGTTTCTTCGATGAGTACTCATAACGTATTTTTATTAAAGTACCGTCAGTCAGATAATTTTCTCAAAAAACATAAAACAGGGAAAACCAGTAACTATAGATCATAGTAATAAATGCGTAGGATAAAGTAATCATGAAGTAAAGATTTCATTCATCAGAGTTATAAATCATCACCCACTTTAAAACGCAATAACAACAATAAAAAAAGGAGGTATGTTTATGGGAAGATAAAATGGAAACAATAACCGTTGGAAGTGAAGAAAACCACCAGGTGGCGCAGTTGTCTAAGCACTGCATTTTGACCAATCGTCTGAGGTAGGTCTGCATTCGAATCCCGGGCTAGACGTGGATGGTATGTTTGCATTACGGCACTGGCACTCTCCCTTCCCTGGAACTAATGGATCTAAATTAGGGACGGATGACTGCTTATAGCCCTTTGAGTTGCTCACGGTGGACGTTCATTCTCACCCCCCCCTCCCAAAAATGAGTTCCAGTAAAAAAGTTATTTAAGTGAAAAACAACCATATACGCATGAAGAATGCCAATAGATATGTATCATTTCGCTGTAATAATTTCTACTGATAATGTTTTATTGCTTTATATTTCATAATACTTCCATTTTAAAGCGAATTCGTTAATTTCGCTGGTGTCTTTCAAGATTTTATCTGTTTTTATCTGATTTTTACAGATACTTCCTTTCAGAAGGTTTTAATTCCCTCGTTCCCAAAGTAACTACACCTTAGAAAAGTAATGTTTTTCATACTGTTCTTTTTCCAGGAAAAATGTTCAGTAAAATGCAATGTTTTAATTTAAAAAGCAAATCCGTTTGCTTTCCGTAGGGACTAGCAGTTTGCTTGAAACAAAGCGCCAACGGACGTAGTGAACGGTGTTTATTGGCTTGTTCAATGCATATTACGCGTTGCCATGTTTCAAATCACTGTTTTACATGTACGATGTAGAATCCTTGCTCAAGAGCAATCTGTAAAGGTATGCATACATGTCAATATAATGTGTATTCATTCATCGTTAAGGTCTAGGTTTTGTGACCTTTGGAAGTGGCATCCCCGTCAGCGGCTAAATATTGGGATGTTTATCATTTTTAAATGCCAATAAAAAAAACCAGTGGCGCAGTGGTTTAAGCGCTGGCTTCTAATCATTCGTCTGAGTAGGACCGAGTTGGAGCCCTAAATGAGGCATGGGTTCCACGACACTAGATCCCTCCTCTCCATGGAACCAACAGCTTCAAAACAGGGAAGGGAGGCTTCCTGAAGCATGCTCATTGGTAATTCTATTTATTTGGGGTTGAACGACCACCATAGGTAACCCAATGAGTTGCCCATGGTGGTCGTTAAACCCCAAATAAAAAGAATTACCAATGAGCATGCTTCAGTATTAAAAGCATTATCTGACTATTCACAAAAGCAGTAAACCTTGAATTTGACGTCATTGCATCAGATGACACCTGAGCTATACCTGCATAATTTTCAAAACATAATTCGCCGCCAAGAAATGTGCTGTTACAGATAATACTTAACAATCTGGCTAACAACACTGGCACTAAACCATCAACTTCGGTTTTAATGTTATTCATGGCTTTGCTTTTCTTTTCACATTTTACCATTTTTATTGTGAATCCCAGAAAATTCTTTCAGCTTTCAACTATGGATTCTAAAGATGCTATTCAATTTCAGTTGGCAGATTGTTCTACAACTTCGATCTACAGAAAACAACTCTCTCTCTAAAACATACCAGCAAAATAACAGATTCTGAATCAAAAAATAATCCAGTGTGCAAGTACCGCATTCCTCCCACTTTCGTCTAATCAATCTGCACTGATAAAACAATATTTCCTTGGAAAAAGGAAAGATAATTTTATAAATTTTATAAATGTTATTCGCTTTTAAAAAAACCCCTAGAAACAAGTGATACAAATAGCAATATGTGACGATTTGCGTGATACATGGTTTGTTTCTTTGGAGCAGGAGGCAATATATCCAATTGATAAAGAAGACGATTTGCCCTTCAACAAGTAGTTTAATATATCGTTTAGAAGCGCCATTGTGCAGCTTTAGTGTGAAGTTTTAGGCGTAGAAGAAAATTTGTCAACTGAATTAACAAACCGGCCAAGAAATTGAAACTATTTAGGATGAATGTTTAGGCGTAGAAGGAAATTTGCTAACTGAATTGACAAAGAAATTGAAAACTACGATGAAAACATTGTTCACGAAACTGATGAAGGAGCTGAAAACATGAAGAACGTTTTTGTGGCAAAACTTACCGTGGAAGCTCTAACAATTCTGTGAAGCAAGACAAAATAAATAATGAACATTTCAAAAAAACTATGATATTGAAGACACGTGGTTTGGTGTTCAGACAGAAAGTAAACGAAAATAGTAATTCTTTTATAATTATAAATACACTACACTGTGAATACTCAAGAGACGCAAATAGCGTATTAAATCCATTTATTTTTGCGGCGTAGTAAGTATAAAGATTCGCCAAGCTTTCGCACTCCACTGGGAGGCTTTTTCAAGGCAATGGTAGACATTTTTATGTCAATGGTAGACATATCAACGGTATACATAAAAATGCCTACCATTGCCTTGAGAAAGTCTCCCAGTGGAGTGCGAAAGCTTGGCGAATCTTTATACTTACTACGCCGCAAAAATAAGCGGATTTAATACGCTATTTGCGTCTCTTCAGCAATTCTTTTAGTACTCAATAAATAAAACTATACACGGAATCATAGGTACGGCCGTGCTAAAATTAATTCAGCAAGATTTACTTTTACAAATATATAATATAGGAACTGTTCGTTTTTTTTTTAAATCCTAACAGACTTCATTTATTTGGATGCACATAGCATTTCGAGTAATTCATTTTGATTTCAAGCATTTCTTTATCTTCGTAAATACATGATTTTCAGATTAAACAATCTTAAAACGATTGTGTTTCTTTTTGCTTATTTAAATTGCATTAAGTGTTCACAAAAATATTTCAAAATGGCATTTAGCCCAATTACTGATCAAGTGATTCATTATGAGAATCAAGGAAGAACAGAATGTTGAAAAAGGAATATATAAAATAGCATAATGCGTAGATTCACACAGCTAAGGCCGCATGTGGACGTATTAAGTTATTGCTTAAAATACTAGGGGTGTTCAAATGAAAAGGTACGAAACGTCATAAGAACGTAACCGTTAACATATTTGCTTATGCCGCTATGGAAGAACGTAGCGACACATCTAGGGATGCGATTGGAGTCACCGGCGTGGATCTGAGCATGCGCAAGAGAGAGCAGAGGCTCTTGTAAAGAGCGCCGTCCAATTGACGCGGCAGTGCGTGTGAGGACAGGATGGCGTTCACATTGCAAAATTCGACGATTGAGGAGCAGCGAGGCGTTATCCGATTTCTGACAGCGGAAGGTGTTAAACCGGCAGCTATTCATCGCCGGATGGTGACCGTATATGGGGAAGACTGTGTGTCCGACAAGTCAGTGAGAAAATGGAGTGCCCGTTTTCGTGCAGGCCGTGAGAGTTTGGTTGATGAGCCGAGACCAGGCCAGGCAAACACAGTCATCACGGCCGATCTCATCGACATGGTGGACGACCTAGTGAGAGGTGATCGGCGTGTCACATTGCGAATGTTGGCTGTGGAGGTGGATGTCAGCGTTGGAACAGTGTGGACAATTGTTCACGACAGGTTGCGTTATCGGAAGGTGTGCGCGCAGTGGGTTCCGAAGCAGCTCACCGACCAGCAAAAGGAACTGCGTATGGGACTAGCATTTCAACATCTGTTTCGGTATCATGAAGACCCCGCTTTCCTGGAGCGGATCGTCACAGGTGATGAGAGCTGGTGCCATCACTACGAGCCAGAGACAAAGCGGGACAGCATGCAGTGGAAGCATGCGACACCTCCCCCTAAAAATTTCAAAGCCGTGGCGTCAGCAGGCAAGGTGTTGCTCACCGTCTTTTTCGACGTCCAAAGTCCACTACTTGTTGAATTCCTCCAGCACAGACGAACCATTAACTCCGATGTGTACTGTGAGACACTCCGAAGCCTACGCAGGTCCATCAAGAACAAAAGACCGGGGCTGCTCACGGAGGGTGTGGTTCTGCTCCATGATAACGTGCGTCCACACGTCTCCAGGGTCACACACGCGGAACTGGCCAAGTTCCAGTGGGAGCAGCTTAACCATCCGCCCTACAGCCCGGACATGTCGTCCTGCGATTTCCATGTGCTTGGTCCCCTTTAAAAACATCTGAAAGGGAAGCGCTTCCACTCGGACGACGAACTCAAGGACGCTGTGCAGGACTGGGTCTCGTCACGGCCACAGGAATTCTGGGAACAAGGAATCCTTCGGCTCGTTAATCAATGGGATCGTTGTGCTACGGCCTATGGTGTATACTTTGAATAAAGTCTTCATTTATACCCACAGTGTCGTTTCGTACCTTTTCATTTGAACACGCTTAGTACTTAGTTTTTTCGGTGTATAAAAAGCTTAAATACTTCATTTAGAAATGTCTTTTGACCTGATGTATTTCTCCATGCCTGCATGCATTTCTCTTTCATATTCCTTATTCCAAGTACTTTAGTACTGCCTCATGTTTTGTGACAAACTGAATATTTAGACAAAAGTACTTGTAGAGAAGTTTAAATGCAATCAGTTATCTATTTTTCCTTTACTTTTTTTATATTGCTGCAGTTTGAGAGAGATTTTTTTTCTCAATGTATGATTATGATTTAAAGGCATAATTATTGTGGTCATCAATAAACGTGATTCTAGCTCACTCCTTTCACATTGGACAAACCATAAGGTAACGAACGTACTGTTAACGTCAGGCATGGCATAAGTCCAACCAACACCTTTTAGCTGCAGTTACCTGAACCAAGAACCCAAAATACCATGATCATGCTTTGGAAAAAGAAAAACAATGCTTAAGAGTAAAATATGAAACCAAAAAAAAAAAAATGCTGAAGAGTAAATATGAAACCAAACACAATTATCTATTTATGTTCTCTACGTGGCCATCTGCATCGTCATTTGATCAGCAAGTGAATTTTCAAAGGCTTGAACTATCTCTTTGCTTGACACATATTTTATTCAAACTTTCTCTAACCAATTCTGAAATAGGCGTTTCCTGGCCACTCTGGCTCTTGTTCTGTTAGTTCCTAGCATTTTCCGATTTCTTTGTTTTGTGGTGATGAATATATGATTGCGTTGTTCTGACACAAAAATTGGGAAATGTAATGAAGCTGTTCTGAAATTAATTTCAAGAGCTTTGTTACTACTAACAATGAAATTAAAATGAATTTTTACAGTCTTTAACACGCTTGCTCTTTGGACTCTTCTTATTAATTATTAAGTTTTATTTCCAGATGTAGATGGTTTTCTTTTACAAGGTGTTTCAACGTAGCACTCACATTATTTTAAAATATTTAGCACATCAACCAACATTTCGTTTGTATAAAGTTAAGGGTGATGCTGTCTTCACAGATGAATGTGCATAATATATTTTTAGTGAAATAATATTTTTTTAAACTTGACAAAAGTGTACAATCTACAAGAGGTTGTAGATTACGGTATTACGTTATTTTACATATCGGTGACTCTGAGTTCAAGTGTATAGCACCAGACTCTTTTCGTGTAATAAGAGAAAGGATTTAGTTAAATGCAAGCGTCTCGACTTGAAATTTATCACTTGTTTCTACATCAAGAAGTACAAATTTATGATTTTCAGGTATACCTTTTCTAAACTAATAAATGAGCCACGAGCTAAGATTTCAAGAAAAATTCAAATGCACAATTCTTGAGATTTAAACTTTTGATTGACGGCTTTAGTTAGTGCTAATTTTGTTCCAAAAACGAATGCTAGCCTGGAACGAAAATTATTCACCGCAATCTATCAAAAGTGAAAATGGTGGCTTTAAAAGTTATCCAGTTTGATATCATTATTCTCAGCATTACTAGTTACATTTGGGGGAAACAATGATTTCATAAAATAATTATTTTACTTTGTTTGCTTTGGGGACCATTGTTTCGTTGCTGTCTTACTTATTCCAACCGGACAGTAAAAACACCGCTAATGCCTCTAACATGAAACAATGTGAAATCGTATATGGAAATTAAATACGTGGGATATTGAATTTATGTCAAAGAAATGCAACAGGCACATCTGATTTTCCATTGAGATTCAAACTGTTTAGCGCTGGCTTGTCATCGAAGTCAAATTATTGATTGCTGCAACGGTTGCTGGATATTCATGTTTGAGATTTAAAATGAGAAATCTTGACGTAAACACTTTGAACTGTGTACACCCTCGTTAAACAAAGCTGCTGAATTTCTTCTTGATATCAACGAATTTCAAGCTGAGAACGTGAGATTGAGAGAAAGGGAGAGAAAGAGGTAGTGAGTGACTGAAGGAAGTCAAAGAAAAGGAAAGAGAGAGAGAGAGAGAGTGTGTGTGTGTGTGTGTGTGTGTGTGTGTGTGTGCTTGTATGAGTGTATATGTGTGCGTGTGTGTGTATATATATATATATATATATCTATAAAGTGTTGAAAGCGATGCAATTGTCCAAAGCAGACTTCTCTACAGGCAGCAGAGTGAAAAGGCTCATGGGTAGTAGTAGTATATGTTCGTGGGAGATAAGACCAAAGAAAGGCAGAGGCTTAGGACGGGCACGGCATTCACAGAGCAGAACAGCAAGCGGCAGCCTGTGTTTATGTGATAAACTTTCGATGTGTGGGCTCCTCCATTTGCAGGGCGGTTATCATATCTCCCTCTCGCATCCATCCTGGAAGATGTTTAGAAAAGGGCTAGTTGCCATTGCCCGATAACAATAAGCATTCTATCTCGAAAACTGATAACCGCTATCGGCGCGCCGCATGCATTGCAGAGAAGTTTGCTTTCCGTGATTTCTTCATACAGGGAGGATTTGCCGGACGATAAGAGACTTATCAAAAGGCAGCAACTTGCTTCACTCACAGCAGACGGAGAAGAAGGAGAAAGAGGAGAGGAGGAGGAGGTGGAGGAGTGCAGGAGGAAAAGAATACGGAAACTTGGTCGCACCAGCAGCAGCACAAGGAGGAGGAGGGGTGAATCAAACGTTCGTAGATAATGTAAATGAACATTTGGATGCTTTATCGATACAAACGCCTGCAGCGTCGGTGGACACGTAGTAGCTCAGAGGGGAGGGCAAGATGTAAGAGAGGGGGCTACATAGAAGAATACCGCCAGACAGCGAAAAGATTCGACAAGGCTACCGGGAACGACGAATACGAGCTCCTGATGACCACCTGGAGAACTGCGAATGGAAGAGAAGTCATTTTTAAGAACCATTATTTGACATATCTCAGAACACTTACGACCGGGAAGACTATCTTCACGCATCTCCATCTCCCTGGTGAGCAGTACGGGTGTGAACGCTTGATTCATTCGAATCTGCGCGCAAAGGGACATCAAATATACTTTACGGGCGGTGCAGTAAAATTATAATAAATTTTGTAATATTTATTACCAAAGTAGAACTACGAGAAACAACGTCACCGCTTACTTTTCACACTGAATGGATTTTCGAAAACGGTGGAGCGATTTCATTTTTTTATATATATACTTTTTTTATCAAAATATCATTTGTATTTCATAAACGTTTTCGAATGGTAAGATGTGAATAATCATCACAATTTGCCACGAATAAAGTCAGTATAGTTTCTTAGCTTCTTTCATTTTGTTTTGATGAATTTATCAAATTATGGAACTTAAAACCTTTTGTCAAACAACTGCTTTTCTTTAAAGGTGAGGCAAAATTCAATTTCTGGGATGGAGGTGACGTTGTCCTTGGCGCACAGTTAGCGTCAGTGCTTAAGCATCTTGCTAAACTTTGTTTCGTTATTTAAAAAAATATTGCGTATTTTTAGGTTTCTTTAAAATTGCATTTGTTCTTCATAGTGATGAATTAGATATCCAGTTTCTCAAGTTATAAAATATTTCAAATTTCGTTATAATTGCTTATAACTTTTATTTCTAACTGTACTTAAATTATATTTTAGAAATTCAAAAACTGGGCGTTATATCAAGCGAACTAAATCAGATAGAATTTTATTATTTTTATATTTTTTTTTGCCTTGAAAAATAACATTTGAATTTGAAAACAGACCTAAGATTTTTCGTGAACTTGCGAGTGGTAGTAGTTTTGTCTTAAGGAGAGTCATTGATATTGTGGAGAATCAGTGAAGATGCAGGAAATATTTCCAAGTATATCAGAATTTCCTAAAGAAAATCCCTCTCACAGAACTGCTTTAGCTTTTACAGACGTTGGATTCATTTTCTTGGAGTAATAAAAATACGTACATACTGTAATTATTTTCATTAATATAGTCAATGATGAGAGATATACTTCTTTTTTTTTTGTAATTGACTTTTATTTCGCTATACCTCATTTGCATGTGTTGTGCTAATGATTAATGTATTTTATCAATCAGCTAATCGTAAAATATTTCGCCGTGATATATGTACAGTTCATGTTGGTAAGTTTAAGATATGCAAATATGCGTAGTTTTAATTTGAATTTAATGATTTCTTGTTGAAATTTATTTTTAGGAACTTGTAGATATATGAGATAGGGTAAGAAAATATTTCCTATATACTATATTTTTAAATGTATTCGGGGTTACTGTAACATACAGTTTCTGATACCATACAAATTATAAGAATTACACATTCTTTTGTTTCTGCAGGAAAGTACAAAAACGAATGACTGTCCCACGGGTGAAAATGTCTGGTGACAGCTCTGCTGATCTGATTTCACTTGAAATTTGAATCTCTTTAGAAACTAAAAGCAATACCTGTTTTAACGGTGTAATAAGTGCGCGAGAGAACGTCTGAAGAAAACATAGCTCTTTCGTTATGTGCCTATGCCTATGGCAGGAAAATTTAAGTAAGTGGCCACGAAATAGATGTGCCGACATCTAATATTCGTGGAAAGGAATTCTCATGAGTCAGTTAGTCGGTCTTCTTTGTCCGTCCGTCAGTGATGAGTTGAGATCTCGGTAGACGATGGTTTTCAGTTGAAGTTCGTTTGGTACTGCTTGAGTCGATTGGCAGCAGCTGTAAAATCCAGATGATTTTTTATGGTGTGACTATTTGGTCTGCCAAATAGGTTTAGTAGAATTTACAGGGAATATTAAATTTGTTAATGATGTTCCTTGATTCAATAATAGTGTCTGCTATTAATACAACATGTTCAGCATATTTGTTGCAGTTCATGTTTTAGCCAATAATTTTCATCATGTCATTTCTTCGGAGTACATACTGAAGTGTGCAGTAAGATAAAAGGCAACCCGTCATAACTTATTTTTCGAGGGCAGTTTTGTCGGTTTCTAGAAGTTCTTTTCCTGAGAAATACCTTGATCCTGTTGTAGCAACTGTTGAGGAAGCAGATAATAATTTCTTCATCAAGAAACACTCAAGGGTAACTACTGTAATAAAAGCTTCATATAAGAACTGTGCATTTGGAAAAATATTACACTTTGTCATCAGTTCTTCATCATACATGCAAATGTCACTATGGAATTGAAGTATATTAAATAAGTACTTTGTCACTCGAAATTTTTAATTTGATCCACACGGAATAAAGAAGCAAAATTAATGTTTCTATAAATTCAACATACGTGCAAGAGCTGATGGACAAGATTTTTTATCGGCTTATCCAAAGAGAGGAAACTTTGGGGAGGAATCAGCTTGAACAGCTTGGGCTCCCATGTTGTTGAAATTATTATTATTATGGAGTTTAACGACCAACAAATCTAAAAGCAATATGCAGTCGCTCGTTCCTAATTTTTGGGCACTGGCTCCAGGGATAGGAGAGAGTCAGCGCCATAAAATCCTCATCTACGACTCAAACACGGGTCCACTCAGACGAAAGGTCAAAACCCAGATTGTTAAAATTTAATAAGATCGGTACTGTGATAAATTACAAAACGTTTACCTGATGTTCAGTGCGACTTTTACTTGTTACACAGACATATAAGTGTTTCACTGATTCTAAGTGTTCATTTTCTATACAAACCTACAATTTCATTCACAAAAAGTAAAAGAAAAGGGTTTTGCAATTAGTTTGAGTTATAGCATTGTTCTTAACTTTTATCCAATCTTTGGCAAAAACAACAGAAAAAAAAGATATTCATTTAAAAAGCCTGAAACCTTTATCAAAGGAATCACTGGATGAGGGAAGAAGGCGGTGTCTGACATTTTCGTGAAGTTGGTTCCTGCTTTGGGCCCTGTTACTTACTGTAAGCATTACGGAGCAGACTTTGATGAAATTTGAGTATAAAAGAGATAGGAGTAGCGATAAAAAAAGAATCGAAATACGTTCTTGGTTATCCAGTACTTAGGAATTCAAAAATTTCATGCAAAGGACATAATTTTCGAATGAATTTTCCATCGCTGTGAGACAAATTCGAAAGCACGTTGCAATTCTGGCTGTTACCCCGTGATTAGGGTGGGCCAAAAATTTTTTTTTTAATTTGCATATTGCCTAGTAAGCAAAAGTTGCCATTTGGGTCATCAAGAATAACAAAAGAAATTTTCTTGAAATCGCCTAATATTTTACGTCTCCGCACGGCACACTAAGTTCGTGTTTTTCCGACCGTATTGGGCCCTAAGCAGAAACGGAGGCAATTTTTTTGTAATTGAGATCGAATGACCCCTAGCGCGGAAAAGTGTTCTTTAGTGTTCCGAATAACAGTGAAAAAAAGTTTTGAAGTTGATCAATATGCTATGTATTCGCACTGCACGCGAGTTTCACCGTTTTCTTCCCACATTTGGCTCGTAGGCCTAGGCTAGGTAAAGGCATCCTGGCATGTAGGGCATCGGAAAAATCCGTAGGAAATTGTAGTGTTCTGAGTGCACCATGCGTGTTCATGTATAGTACACTCAGTTTGCTTTGCAATGTGTAGCGTGTAGCTCTTCGTTTGTTTTCAATGTCACATATCGAAACAACCCGGAACTCACCGCGAGGAGGTGGCTACACTTCGAATTCCGCCAACCCTCCTTCCAGCTCAGAATTTTATTTCTACATGGTATATCTTGTTCGGTGATTCGCTTTACTCGAGAATTCGCTTTACTCGAGAAATGTGGCATTAATTGCCGAGATGCAATTGTTGCTCTTATGAAACAACTCTAGCTTCAAATTCACACACTGAGGCAGCCGCTTCAGTCACCAGTTTAACGCAACGTTCCAGAGCTTGCGTGTGACAGGGAAACTTGGTTATTTCTTCGCCAGCTGTGGTAGAAGTTTCGATTAGTCGATCCAGATCTTCGTCTGAGATGTTGTTTGTCAGGGCTGGTTCGGTAAAATGCGTGTTTGTCCAATCGATTATCTCATAATATTCATTAGCATCCAAATTTAATTGCGGCACTTCAAATTCTCTTATTACATCATTCATTTGTTGTTGTCTAGCTTTCTTTATTCTTTTCCATCCAAGAGCTCTAACGTGGGTGCGTTCGTCCGCAATCATACTTAACAATATATTTTCTGGGTGACTGAAGAACGCTTTTCTCTTGATCACTGCATCAATGATTACTTTGCACTTCAAATCCATTTTCAAAAGTGTTTGGCCCATGCTCTGCACAAAGGCTTCTTCTTCATGGAAAACCAGACCAGAGCATATGCCTTCATTATGTAGTTGGTAACACAGATCAAAGTTTGCGATGGGTTTTGAGTGGCGACATAGAGCCGCATGACTCTGGTTAGCTGTCGTCAGCCACCGTGAACGTGACAGTGGTCCTGGATTTCTTCTAGAAAGGCTGAGATCACAGTCTCCCTGTGACACGGCGCAACAGATTTACGGTAAATACTGCTGCTCGGTACTCAGTTCACGTGTAACGTGCAATTCTTTCATGTGTTCTGTCCATTCTACATGAATAGCTGAAAATTCAACTACTGGAAGGTTTTTACAGCCGTCGAGAGCTGCCCCAATCTCTCCTGAACGAGTTGTAGGCCCTACAACTGTCTTCAGTTACCCAGAGAATATATTGGTAAGTATGATTGCGGACGAACGCACCCACGTTAGAGTTCTTGGATGGAGAAAAATAAAGAAAACTAGAGAACAATAAATGAATGATGTCATAAGAGAATTCGAAGTGCCACAAAACACATCTCAGACGAAGATCTGGATCAACTAATCGAAACTTCTGCCGCAGCTGGCGAAGAAATAACCATGTTTCCCTGCCACACGCAAGCTGTGGAACGTTGCGTGAAACTGGTGACCGACGTAGTTGCCTCAGTGTGGGAATTTGGTGATAGAGATTCGTTCATAAGAGCAACAATTGCACCACGACAATTAATGCCACATTTTTCGAGTAAAGCGGATTACCGAACAAGATATACCACGTATAAATAAAATTCTGAGCTGGAAGAAGGGTGGGTGGAACTTGAAGTGCAGCCACCACCTCGTGGTGAGTTCTGGGTTGTTTCCATATGTGACATTGAAAGCACGCGAAGAGCTACACGCTACACATTGCAAAGCAAACTGAGTGTACTACAATTTGCACACGCATGGTGCACTCAGAACAGTACAATTTCCTACGGATGTTTCAGATGCCCTTCATGCCAGGATGCCTCAACCTAGCCTAGGCCTACGAGCCAAATGTGGGAAGAAAAGGGTGAACTTCGCGTGCAGTGGGGAAACATAGCATATTGATCAACTTCAAAACTTTTTTTCACTGTTATTAGGAACACTAAAGGACACTTTTCCGCACTAGGGTTACTCGATTTCAATTACAAAAAAATTATATCTGTTTTTGCTTACGGCTCAATGCGGTCGGAAAAACTCGAACTTCGTGTGCGTGCGGAAACGTAAGATCTTGGTCGATTTCAAAAACAATTTTTTTTGTTATACTTGTTGACCCAAATGGCAAGTTTTCCGCACCAGGCGATATGCAAATTAAAAAAAAACGTTTTTTTCGGCCCACCCTACCCATGGTACTGTTGTTGAGGTCCTTTGTGCCGCTTCATGTATTTACAGAGGTGCTTTCACTGTAGTGAGCAGTTTAATTCCTAATTGAGTTTTGTCCCCACTGTTGTCTGGAAGACCTCCCGCACAGAGTCTGAACAAAAAAGCGGCAGCTTTAACTTTGCAACGAAAAAGGAAAGAATGAAAGAAGACAGCTATAATGGCAGTCCAGGGAAAAGAGAAAATCGGCATATGCCTTGAAAATAATTCCATGTACTACGTTAAAGAGATGAGTGGAAAACTTTGAAGTTCTTACTCCGAGTGTGACAAGAATCCGACTGAAGCTTTGGAGCAGGAGTTGTAAAGATGCTTTCCGTTTAAAAGATGAGAAAGGCCCATGCATGTGTGAAGTGAGAATATGTAAATAATGGAGCCGTTGGTCTCTTTTCAGAAATAGTTGACTTTTTAAAGATACAGCATGGGATTGGAAACCTTTTTATATTGGGTAAACAGCAATATGAAGATATAAAAGAATGTGAAGAATTACGTGATGTTGAGGGAAAAGTTTGATGCGCATTGCCTTCCGAACGTAATTTTAGCAAGGGCAAATAAGTAGGCTCTTCACATTTTTAATCTATATAAAGGCCGCAAATTGTGCATGTGTGCGAAATTCTGCAGAAACCAATAAGCTATTTATTCAACAAATCTGCAGGATATAAAAGCTTAACTTCCTGTTGAATATAATTATAAAATGTGCTTGCGTGGAGTAAAAGTTTTATTTGATAGTTAAAAACTGTTGTGAGCCTAATGAGAATAGATATTAATATATAACATAAGGGGTGTAACGTCAGGTGATGCGTAACATCACAGCCTCTCCTTGACAAATGCCAACCCCGCCTTCTCGTGGTGCATCCAGTTCCCACTAAAGGTGCTCTGAAGACCGCCAATAGCGGTATAACTATACCAACGGGATTAGAGGAAATGCTATCCCACACTCACCAACCCGCTTGGCCAGCGTGGTGAGTTATGGCCAAACCCCTCCAAAACGACTCCACAACTTAAATATTGGCCCTCAGTCTCCGGCAGCTGGAATGTACCTGGCCAAGGCCAGTGCGACATGAAGGCCGAGGGTGCTAAGAGACCCCAGGGGACCGGACTAGGCTGCCATCTGATGCTGACCTTGGCTACGTATAATGGACGCTCCCTATCTTCTGATTCAAGGCTTCATGAATTGGAAGAAGAACTACAAAGGATCAAGTGGGACATTGTCGGGCTAAGTGAGCTAAGGGGAAAAGGAGAAGATCTCATTAAACTGAAAATTGTACTTCTCTTCTACTATCGTGGGACAGATACTGGCAGAACTAGTGGTGTTGGATTTATAAAAAACAAGAAACTGAAGGATAAAGTTGTAGAAGTTGAACGTTCCTCTGACAGAGCTGCATAACTCGTCATCCAACTCTCGAGAAGATACCAAGCTCAGATTATTCAAACTTATGCACCCACCACAGGCCATCCTGAAGAAGAAATTGAAGAATTTTATGAGGAAATTCGTCATCTAAATAACAAAGGTAAGCAGCACTTGAAGATAATTATAGGAAATTACAATGCAAAAATAGGGCAACAGCAACAGAATGAAACTTCAGTAGGTAAATTCGGTCACGGCAACAGAAACCAGCGTGGAAATACTCTCGTTCAGTTTACAGAGGCAGAAGGGTTTTTCATCTTGAACTCCTTTTTCAAGAAAAAGCCACACAGGAAATGGACATGGAGACATCCAAATGGGACGACAAGTGAAATTGATTTTACTATGTGTAACAAAAATTTCGTCATAGAAGACTGCAGTGTGCTAAACAAGTTCAACACAGGTAGTGACCATAGATTGGTGAGATGTAAGATGCCCCTCAACACTAAACTTGTACGTGGCAAGCTCATAAGACAAACAAAATCTATTGACATAACCAACCTTTAAAAACACCATAATACCTTCAAGTTGGAACTGAAGAACAGATTCTCTGCTTTAGAAGGCCTAACATCGGAAGAAGTGGACATCTCTGAAGTTAACAGAAAAGTAACCAAAGCTCTTATGGAAACAGCAACAAAATTAGCTGGGTCTAAGAACAAGTTGCATGTGAACAAATTATCAGGAAAAACCAAAATGTTGATGCAAAAAAGAAGAGAGATGAGGACAACTAAAGAAGACGTGACTTCCAAAGTGGAATATATAGAGCTATGCAAGACAGTACGAAAAAGTATCACTGAAGACGTAAGGAAATTCAACTGTGAACTAGTGAAGAAAACAATTGAAAACAACCAAAGCCTAAAGATAGCAAAGGGACATCTCAGTAAGGGAAGAAAACAGATTATGGCACTGAGAAAAGAAGATATTTCTGTAACAAGAAATAGAGGCAAAATCTTGACAAGAGTGAAAGATTTCTACTCCAAATTATGTGAAAGGAATGATACATGTACTCCAGACATCATGAAAGGTATCAGTACCAGAGTTCTTCCAGTCCTCCTAGCAGAAGTTGCACATGCAATCAAGAACATGAAGCGGGGAAAAGCTCCAGGAGAAGATGGAATTACTGTGGACATCATACAAGAAGCAAGTGCAGAAATCGAAAGAGTACTCGCCCAAATTTTCACTCGATGCCTTAATGAAGGGAAGATTCCTGAGGATTGGAACAATGCTGCAATGATCCTGCTACATAAAAAGGTGACATTGAGGATCTCAGGAACTACAGACCTATCAGCCTCCTATCAGTGGTTTATAAAATCTTCACTAAAGTTCTTTCACACCGCTTGAAGGTAACACTGGACATGGCTCAACCGAGAGAACAAGCTGAATTCAGGAGTGGCTACAGCACAATAGATCATATCCAAGTACTGAGAGAACTAATTGAAAGAGCAAGGGAATATGAACTTCCATTGTGCATGGCTTTTATCGATTATGAAAAAACCTTTGATTCGGTGAAACTATCAGCAGTTACAATGGCTCTGAAATCCTGCGGTATTGAAGATGCATTCATTAATATTATTAATAACATCTATGAAAATGCAAGTGCAAATATTCGGCTGTTTGAAAATACAACAGACATAAATATTGGAAAGGGAGTGAGACAAGGTGACACCATATCTCTGAAGCTCTTTAATGCCACATTGGAGGGTGTCTTTCAGTCTCTGAGCTGGGAAAACAAGGGGATAAAGGTTAATGGAGATTATCTAACCCACCTTCGTTTCGCTGATGACGTAGTCATTTTTGCAACTACCCCATCAGAGCTGCAGGGTATGATCCAGGAACTTGCTGACAAGAGTAAAGAAGTGGCATTAAAAATGAACTTTCAGAAGACAAAAGTGATGTTCAATGCGTTTACAAGAAACAAAGATTTATCGATTGATGGAGAAAAGCTGGAGATAACAGACACGCTCGTTTATCTTGGACAGCAGATATCAAGTGAGGGTCACATTGATGAAGAAATTAATCGGCGTAAAAAACTTGCCTGGAGAGCGTTTGGAAGAAACAGCATAATTTTCAAGAGCAATATGTCATTATGTCTTAAAAGAAAAGTGTTTGATCAATGCATCCTTCCAGTGCTTACGTATGGTGCAGAGACGTGGACCTTAACTAAAAGAGGCATACAAAGGCTGCAGACAACTCAAAGAAGCATGGAAAGGTGCATGCTTGGTGTAACCAGGAGAGATAAGAAGAGGAACTCGTGGATCCGAAAAATGACAAGAGTGGAAGACATCATGATCAGAGTTAAATCCCTGAAATGGCAATGGGCTGGACATACTGCCAGAAGGACAGACCATCGATGGACAGCCAAAATTTTAGATTGGATTTCAAGGGACAGGAAAAGACCCAGAAGAAGACCAAATGGGAGATGGGTGGATGAAATTCGAAAGTATGCAGGAGTGACATGGAGGAGAACTGGCACAAGACGAACCGTTGTGGAGGAAACTTGGGGATACCTTTGTCCAGCAGTGGATTGATAATGGTTATCAATGATGATGATGATGATATAACATAAAAAATATCTATTCTTATTAGAAACCTTGGAAATCTTGACCAGCAGCGAGGCTTGTAATGATAGGGTCTCTCTCGAGTTGCCACGCATTTGGAATCAATTCTTCAAATAATGCTGTGTTTTCTACCACAGTACCGCGCGCCCAACCAACGTGACCTCGTTTCTTTGAATGTCTGATCACATTTGCGCCTATTCATTTGTTGTCATGTCAAGTCACCTCGTTCAAATTGTTGAAGTGTTCCATTATCCAGTTTGCAGTTAGCTGTCTACTTTCCTTGAAAAAGCCATGATCTGGTTGATGCGTGAAAGCTTGGAAACTTTTATTTATATTCTACACCAAGAAATTCAGATCACTACTGCTACTTTAAGTGTAATTGGTATACGGTTCCTTGTTATTAAGAGAATAGATATGTTTATTAAAAATATAACACAGGTAATATTGAACTTATACTGTATACATGTAAGTTATAGTTTGCTAGATAATGACCAGCGGAGAAATTCATTAAAGGCAATATTTTTGCTTGCTCTTTTCTAAATAGTACGACAATTCTATTTCAACCAGTAGATCAGGAAAATATTTAAAACTTAGAAATGCGATTTTATGGAGAAATTATCACAGTATGAACACAAATTTCACAGATTTCCACTCAAGGTGCCAGGAAAAATAAGATTTAACATGCCGCGTGCGTAGAATTGCCGTCTTATTTTATGTTTGTAGAACGAACGTCTGTTCAGCAAGCGTGTAATAATGTAATTTAAGCAAATAACCACATGGAGAGACTTTCGTGTGCGACAAACCAAGCAAATGATCAAACGATTTTGTATGCTTGATTTAATGAAGTGATCTCGTGCTTAATCCAATAAAAATGACATCAAAAGGATGGCAGCCACCACCTTGCACGGTAATACAATCCTTGAAAATGATGATATGAAAGCCTAAAAATTAAAAACTTTCCCATTACGCTGAAAGGATATTTATTGATAAAACTGAAAATTTAAAATATACATTAGACCTTTCGGGCAACACGGTTGCCCATTTTCAGATGATTAAAAACTTGACAACTATTTGGATGGCTAATATATACACTGTGAACATGTGATGAATGATGTCATAAAGAACCTCATGACCATTGGTGCGCAGAATTGAACTCCACGGATTAACGTTAGCCAATGATAAGTGAAAGATTAATTTGTAAAAAAAGGAAAGCAGTATGATACATTAATACAATTATTACCTGTTCGCATATAATATGTCAAAACTTAAACTGATAAACTAAGCACATTGCTACAATATGACAAAATGTGGGGGGGGGGTATGTTAACCAAAAAATGGTCGTTTCTTCACATAAAACATAAACAAAAAACATAAAGGTAATTTACCAACTAATAATGTTAGTATGTTTTTTAAAACTCCTTGAAGAATTAAAAAAAAAGTAGAATTATTTCGTTGTCTTCATTGTGGGCCTGGTACAAAAGCAGGTAAGCTGTCATTACAGCATACGGGGGGACCTTTGTTAGAAATAATCAAACTTTCATTAAACAGAAGCGAAGAAGCAGGATGAGGAGTTATGAGTATATTGACATTCTCCCAATCTGGATAATGTACACCTTCATGAACTTTACGGGCTAATGCTGTCTTCATTAATCCATTCTTAATATCATATTTATGTTCTTTAAGTCGAATGTTCAAAGAACGAGCTTTTTTGGTTAACATACCCCTCACCCCCCTTTTTTTCTCATATTGTAGCAATGTGCTTAGTTTAAGTTTTGACATATGTATGTTAACACATAATAATTGTATTAATGTATCATACTGCTTTCCTTTTTTACAAATTAATCTTCCACTTATCATTGGCTAACGTTTATCCGTGGAGTGCAATTCTGCGCACCAATGGTCACGAGATCCTTCATGACATCATTCATCACATGTTCACAGTATATATATTAGCCATCCACATAGTTGTGAAGTTTTTAATCATCTGAAGATGGGCAACTGGATTGCCCGAAAGGTCTAATGTATGCGATATAGCAAGTAAATGATTCAGAGATTTAGTGAGAAAGATTGAGTGACCTTTCGAAGAATTTCATGTGTGACAATTCCAGGAAACCACTATTGGGCTGCAAACAAAGGAAACTTCCGTAGAATATTATGTATGATAAATAAGTAAATGACTAAAGGATTCATAAAACAAACGATTAACGGATTTTTTATGAGATACAGCAAACAATTTTCAATGTATTTTGGATATAACGAACCAAGCACTCTATTACAAATTTTACATGTGCCCAATCATACAAACATTTGAAGGATTTCGTGTAACTTTAAACCAAGCAAAACACTGTTTTACGTAAAGAAATCATATAATTAAGATGCCTGTGCAGTTGGTGAGAGCGACATGTTCCTAGGGGAAAACGATAAACATCTGTACGATGAGAAACGCCGTCCTGTTATAATTTCGTTTAAGAAAATAACATCATGGACATCGTTTTGAATTGTAAGAAACTAAAAATATTCGAAAAGGTACAGTTTCTGTCACAGAGGTGTAAGGAAAGTGGAAATATGAGACTTTAGAAAAATTGATGTTGAAGAAACTGAAAATTAGCTCACAACTTATCAAGTGATTGCTTTTCTTCGGTTCATCTTCCGAATTCCTAATTTTTTTCTTGATACGAGGAAAATATGCTACTTTACGACCAAAACACAGGTACGGAAACAACGTGAAAAGACTATGATAATATCTTCTTTGAATTACGAATAACATAAATTAAATTTGCGTTCATATAGTTTTGGTGGATTATCGTAAGGTAATGATTCTATCACCTATTTATTTCACAGTTTCTGGCACTTTTGTTTTATGGAATGCACCGCTTACTAAACATTACATGTACATATAATTTTAGTCGATTTCTATAACTACTGAGCTACTGAAATAATTGAGGAAATCACTACAGTAGTAAATGGAATATGCCCACCAGAGCAAATAAATTCAGGAATATTTCCAAGTTTCGCGTCAAATGGACATATTTTGTTTTATAAGTTACATAAAATAACAAAATCTACAGAAATTTAGTTACGTTTATCCAAACATGTGCACTAATTCTGCCAGGATATTATGACCTAATGAAAGTTCGCCAAAAGAGAATGACTTCAATGATAAAACATGAGTGTTCACCAAAAGAGAATGGCTCTAAGGAATTTGGGTTTCGACAAAATTCTGAATCTCTTGAAGTTGATAGCTGCTGTGATTCGCTGCATAAAGCATATTCATAAATGGTGTCTTCTTCATCAGCGTCCACGGAAAAAAATTCAGACGGTTCAAGAAGAGACAGTCCTTCGCCCTTCTCCACGGGACGAATGGCTGAAGGTATATTTTGATATGATATGTCTTTCTATTCTTCATAGTCATATATTTTTTTATAGGACGCATCATACAGAAATAATAAGCTTTGGTGTAGTTTTTTGGCTCTCTTACAGCATGTGGAGCCCATTTCTTGTCAGGATTGCCGATTTTGCAACGGAAATACGTACACTTTCTTGACGCTAATATCACTTCTCCGCATACATAATAGAAGTTATCTGGATTTTTTACAAATTTACGTGACATTTTTAATGTTTCACGGCAGAAACGAAGCAAAAAGAAGTTACCTGAAACTATTCAAGACGGAAGTAATTGAAGAACTGAAATTCGGACTACTACATAGCAAGTGAAAGCATGTCTTATGCGACACCTACTACTGACCTGATCCTGAGAGAAGCAATGAATATAATTGTTCCCTACTGCAAGAGTGGAACCTGCAAGCCAGAAGTACTTCGCGTGTCTGTGTTCAGAAACAGATATTTGAGTCTATGTTCTTTCTATGAATGCAGGATTTTATGTGTTTTTGTTCAGATATTCCGGGGCTAATAATAGAATGAGTAATATCTCACGATTCTACGGAATGGAGTCTATTTATCGACTCATCCAAGTTAGTTTAAAAGCTGTCCTTTTGTCCAACGGAAACCAGAACCCTTCCATTCCAGTAACACATGCTGTAGCAATGAAGGAGACGTATGAAAACATCATGGACAAAATTCTTACTGCAATACAATATGACCAGTTTAGGTGGTCAATATGCGGTGATCTGAAAGTGATATCACTCTTGCTCAGGCTTCAAACTGACTTCACCAAATCCTGTTTTCTTTGTATGTGGGACAGTAGGGCCACAGCAGAACACTACGAACGGACAGATTGGCCTAAACGAGATGTTTTCATTCCTGGAGAGGGTAACGTTCGTCACTTCCCTCTGTTGTGCTGCTTCCACCACTTCATATCAAACTGGGGCTGATTAAAAACTTTGTAAAGGCTATGGACAAATCTGACCCAGGTTTCGTGAACTTAAAGCAAACATTTCCGCAATTAAGTGATGCACAACTCAAATAAGGCATCTTTGTTGGTTCTCAGGTACGGAAACTGCGGCGTGATTCTGTTTTTACCGAAAAGCTGAACAGCACGGATCTCGCCGCATGGCAATCTTTCGCATCTGTGGTCAAGAGATTTCTGGGTAATACAAAGCAGGCAACTACAAACAGCTGATTCACAACCTTCTCACGAACTATAAAAACCTTGGGTGCCGGATGTCCTTAAAACTACATTTCCTACATTCGCATTTGGACTTCTTTCCTGACAACCTCGGAGTTGTCAGCGATGAACAAGGGGAAAGTTTCCACCAAGATATCCGAACGATGGAGGAGAGGTATCAAGGTAGGTGGGATCCCTCAATGATATTGATTACTGCTGGTTTTTTCAGGAGGACAACACGGCACATAAGAGAAAAAAATGAACTACTTGTACGGGTACAATGCAGGGCTGTAATACATTAAAATGTGAAGACGTAATGTGTACATCTTGCATTGTATATACACTAAATTGACAAAAGTCACCGGACACCTTGAAGAGAAACACAACATAGCATGTATTGACATAAGTACGGTATCGGTCCACCTTTGGCCTTAATTCATGCACTTACACTTCATGACATGCTTTCGACAAGGTTTTGGAACACAGAGATAGTTATGAGCTTCCATTCAGTACATAATGCTGCCGCTAACTGTTGCTTAATAGTAGGACTTGGTTCTAAACTTCTTATGCGGCGCTCTAATTCATCCCATAGAGGCTCTAAGGGATTAAGATCAGGGCTTTGTGCTGGCCAGTCCTCACACGATACGGAATTATCGTCAAATCAAGCCTTAGCAGTGCTTTGCTTTATGGCTTGGTGTATTATCCTGCTGGCACCAACAAGGCTCGATTCCATAGTATTGCCACACAGTTGGTAGGGCATAATTATCCAGAATATCGAGGTAGACGTGTTGGTTTACAGGTTTGTCCACGATACCCAACTGGCTGGGATAATACCACGAACCCCCCCCATACGAGTACAGTGCCAGCTCCAAACGTGAACGTAGGAACAGTACATTTTGGTAAATAGCGTTTCCCGGCTGCTACCATACCCACACACGGCCATCAGACTGATGGATCGTGAATCTGGATTCATCAGTCCACAGGACTCGTTTCCATTGATCTACAGTCCACGATAAATGTTCTTTACACCATGCTAATTGACGTGTAGCATACCGAGTGGAGATGAAAGGCTTATGAGCAGCCGCACGACCACGGTAACCCATGGAATGAAGTTCTCTTTGAATGGTATGTGTACATACCGAGGTTCCAGCATTTTCACTCACCTCTATACTGAGATCTTGTGCAGTACTCCGTCGATTATCTGTAACGACTCTCCTGAGGCTTCGACGTCCTCTGTCACTGATTTTCTTTGGTCTGCCGGTACGTTTTGCTGCTTCAGGCATGCCATTTGTCTTCCACTTGTTCAGTGCATCCAAAACATTCAACTTGGGTATGTTTAAACGCCTCTCTGTTTATCTTATGGACAGCCCACTAATATAACACCCAATAATCTTTCCTGTCTCAAAGTCTCTTCCGCCGCGACATTTTCACTCAAACTCACAGTGCGATATGATCGCGGTCAGCTGCAGGCTTGTTTTCATACCGGTTGCAGCTGTACCTCGCATATTAACAACGCAGCGGATCCGTTTATTTGCTTTTGAAGGGGCGTCGGGTGACTTTTGTCACTATAGTGTATGTAACTGAAAATATAGCAAATGTTCATACACGAAACACTGTACGTGATGGAGAGTTTTTACAGTCATATTTGAATTCAGCACCCCGAATTTAGTTAAAATCACCTTATTTCACCCATGTTATGAAAACAAAGTTTAAAAATGTTCACCAGTGATTTCAATGCGTTCGTGAAAGTCAGTGAATATAATATAAGTACAGCAAAACATTGGAACACGTTATCGAACACATTAAGTATACACAGAAAACGCTGTTGCGATGGAAAAGTTTGCCCGAAACGTTTAATGGAAACCCGTGAAATATTAGTTTAGCAGAAACATGAGTTTTAGAAGCAGAATCTGAAGTTTAGCAGAAGCATGAAGTTATCGTGCCATATCAAGAAACGTAGTTCTGCTCTCTCGCTCTCTTTCCCTCTCTCTGTCTCTCTCTCTTATCCCCCCCCTCTCTTCTTTTTATTAATGGAAGTTGAGATAAATTAACTTCCTGCGTATGAATGGCCATAGTGTTTTCAAGTTCCCAATACGTGCAAAATCGATCCACAAATCAGGATATGAACAGTTTTGGATCTAAAAGTACCAAATAATTTAAGTCATTAAACCTTTGTGTCCAGATAGAAAAAATGCCTTGGCTGCTACATTGAGATTCAACGAAACGAGATAACATTAAGATTGAAGGGGAAATAACACTGAGATTTAAGGAAATAAGAGAAAGTGATAAACGAATATTGAAGAAACAAAACAGAAAATTGAACATTTCTTTGCGCTGTCGTGAATCATATGGCATTCGACATTTTACGCACTGTCTTTCTTTGATTTTAATTGAGAAATATTTCTCATTCAATTGGTTAATTGGAGCTGAACAGACAGTCTTAACCAAAAAAACTCTTATTCTTCTGCAATACAGTTTGCATACAGAAAAAATTCAATTTAGTTGTTGTATTGGTTCAGGCAATGTACATAAATTTCTATTTTTATATTTGGTTTAACCACTTACACGAGCATCTGGTACTATTGGGAGTTAAGGCGACTGGTTTTAAGGAAGTGAGAGAACTAACACCATAAGACAAGCGCTCCATGTATGCCTTACTCCGGACTCGGATCAGACAGTTATTCATCAAACCTAACCACTCCATTAGCAGAACTGATTCAATCAGCTCAGTCATTAATATGATTCCACATAGCAATCTAGGCACGAATTTTAGTTTGACAGATTTACGCCATTCCAATATGTAACGGTCAACACCAACATTGTTTAAAACGCCACTGGGCATTCAGAGTGACCAAGTGGTCAGAATATAGGGCATTCGGTAAATAGTCAAAGATATGTCCAGCCTGAGTCCGGGTGACACATGGAAGGTGCTTGTCTCAAAGCGCTGGTGGTAGTCTCTCCGGGGAACCACCGGCAGTTAGGAATGTTGGACGACTCCTGTACCCTTCGATACTTACGGGAATTGTTAAACAAAATGTTACTGAGGCATAAAGTTTTATATTTTTGCGGTGCTTGGTAATAATCGAGTAATAATCGAGTTCCTTTTTTGTCATTGATTTCCTAAGTAGCGTTTTCTTTAAAGGTTTCTATGCTTTCTTTTCTAATTTTTAAGGACATATTTGTATGTATTTTTTAAGTTTCCTAACTTTATAACAGTGTTTCCGCTGATAAAAGATGTGTGCTGTCCCAACAATTCCCACAACACTTTCAAAAAACCTACAAATTTGTCTTTATGTGTTTCGCTCGTGGCCAGCATAAACTTAAAAGTCAGATATAGCCCCCTCAAGAGACAACAATTTGCCTTCTAATGGGTACAAAGTTTTAATAAAAACAGACATCAAATCGGTTATCATACTTGAAATATTTGCTACTCGGGATGCAATACAAGTCCCAGTAACCAAAATGAAATTATTACGGAGCACCAATGGAGACTGTCTCTGTGTAATTCGAGATTTGCCTTTTGTTTTCTCTTCATCCCGTGATGTGTTAGGCCCAGATTCTCAGTGGAGCACCATTGACAGGCGGACGCAAAGCTCGTGCGATGCTATCAGCAACACTTAGGATCCCATTTATCTCGAGCTCATTGTGGTTTGTCAGACTCCGGAGGAAAGCCGATATGAGCGTTTCGAAAAATAATAAGTCACTGCAGTCTCTGATACACATCGAGGGATTTTCTTTTGTTTGGAAACGGCCGCAGCGAGTTGTTTTTCATCCGAAGATGCTGCCCTAATTAATTGGCCTATGAGCTGAAGACATCAATGCGGGATCAATTGGAGAGGATTATTAATAACGTTACACTGTCGATTGTCCGTGTTTTAGACTGGAGATGGGTTGTCTTCATCTTTTATGTGCACTTTGATGATGATCTATGAGGCCGGCGTCTCACACGTTGGATTCACTCAAAAACGAAATGCAAAGAATTGATGTTCTTTCTGAATCGATATCTCAGCAGGGAGAGCCAAAATAAAGGGGAGGGCGCGAAATATATTTCTGCAAGCTGGTCACCCTGATTGATGATAACGGCTCGTGTTTAATGGGCTGCCCGCTAGCGGATAACAATACCAGCGATTTAGGTGACAACCGTGGGTGGAAAAATTCGCTTCTTCGCAAGCAACGTTATCTTTCAGGCTTTTTTTTTTTCACGATAAAATTAAGTTTTGCCTCTAAGTGTTTTTCTTTAATAACCATGCTGACAACTTGTCAAGGAAGGAAATACATCTTACACATGTTCATTATTTTAAGCAAATGGGCACTGAAAAATGAATTAGCTGTTTACATCAAACACTCATACATTCTGGTGCGAAATAATTTGTTCCAGTAATTATTTTGACAAATACAAAAGATTCACAAACGAAAGAAAACGAGTTCCATCTGTTACAAACACTTTTAGAGAGGATAATTTGATACTTCTGAAGACTAGAAACAAGAAAATTACTGAACAATAAATTATCTAACACACACAGGGCAGGTCCGAAGGAGAGGGTGAGTGGTGGAGTGTGAGACACTCCCCACCCATGTAAAATCGGGGGAAAACTGTAGTAGGATGCAATAACATAACAGGAAGTTGGCCTACACCAGCCAAATGTGACGTTTTTCGCTTTCGATTGAAGAGAAAATACTGTTTTGATATCTATCCATGTTAGTACAAACAGGAGAAACAGTTTACTATTGATAAAAAGCGGATGAAGATGGAGATGTAGATGTGTCGTCTCTTTTAAAATCAAAAGTAATATGTTTTCAGATCACAAAATTCCTTTCTGTATCAGATTCATTGTAAACGTCCACTATTGTGAATGGGAGAGTTGTTTTTCGTAGCAAAATCAGTCGTCAACAAGCCTTTGGACAAATCAGTCATCAACGAGCCAGTATCTCTGGAAAGCGAGCAGGTAGACATTGAGATAAGAAATATATTCGTTGCGCGTGCGAAAGAAGTTTACAGTCCTGTTTTCTTATGTAAAAGTATATAGCTCAAAATTACATTTCACAAACTATGTGAATGTGGTCTGTTCGTCTAGATTGGGTAATTAATGTTTTCTTTCCATGTACAGCCACAGCCTTAACAATTTGAAGACCCTAGGCAAAGATTGACTTAAAGGCCCTTAATACGTGGCTCGGCATAAAAAATGCCACACCATGAAGAAATGTATGAAATGTGACTAAACGTACCACACATGTAGACAAGTAAGAAGGAAAGAAGTTATTCTTTTTCTGAAGGATTACATGAATGCGGTAGAAGAGGTGATAGTACAGAGGATGAGTCATAAATATTGATACAGTGGGATACATGTTTTTGGATTACAGCTAACACAAAATGAAGTGAGTATCAGTCCTCGAAATAAAGGCCATTATATTCGATACCTGCAGCTAATTTTCTGCCAAACTTGTTATTCCAGCATGATATCATGCCTTATCTTTTAAGGCCAAGAATTGTTTAACCCCAGTTTAGCTATGAAAGTGCCTGTCGCGAAAGAAGTGAGCTATGGAGCAAAGCAGATGGTAGTCCATTGGTGCAAGATCCGGGGTACAGGCTGGTTGGGACAACAGCTTGATATCCCTAAGCTCCTAAATTTTTGCTTTGGTTAAACGTGCCACATGTAGGGGTGCGTAATCCCATGCAGAAGAACCCCCTCTGCGGTTAACCAGGATGGGATATTTTTGTGCTAGAACAGCGCACATTCGGTCTAATCGGTTTAATTGGGCTGAGTAAAGATCAACAGTGACATTACGACCGTCACGGTGCCACCATACACACAGCATCACATTGTGCTCGAACCTTCCACGTGTGGCGAATGGTTGTGGTATCTGGCCGGTGTCTAGCCATTGGTTCTGCATGTATGTGATCATCATCATCATCATCATCAGCATTGTCAACCATTATCAATCCACTGCTGGACGAAGGTCTCCCCAAGTTTCCTCCACAACGGTCTGTCTTGTGCCAGTCTCCTCCATGTCACTCCTGCATACTTTCGAATTTCATCCACCCATCTCCCATTTGGTCTTCTTCTGGGTCTTTTCCTGTCCCTTGGAATACAATCTAAAATTTCGGCTGTCCATCGACGGTGAAATTATGACTATTACGCAAGGAGAAGAAAGGTTAAAATCCTCCATACGTTTGCCGAAACATCTTAAAATTTCAATCAAGAGGTAGTGTAGCATACTGGAAAAAATCTGAAATAGCGTCTATTCTAATTAATTCCTAAAAAAGCTCAAAGCTTTAGTGGCCTTGAAGTTTATACACATGCTGCACCCAGCAATCACTAAGTTTTTCTTTGTTCGTCTGCTGCATTTATTACCAGAACCCTGTGCTATTAGTATCGACTGAGATATACTAGTGGTTATTTCATGGCAACATTCGTTAGCATCCACTGAGCTGGCAAATTGAACGTCATTTGTGTACAAGCTTGTTTTCCGGTGGGATTCTCTCTCATTCGACGAACATTTTGTAAACGCATGTTTTCTTATATTCGAGAAATTAAAAACAAATTGCCTAAAACAAAACCACACCATGCTTTGCACGTTGGTTACATCACTGGATGAATTCCCTCGACTTCAGTTGTCCTCTGGTTTGAACACTGTGTATGGTCTTAAGTTTTTGAGACGTCGCGTGAGGATACATTTCAGCCAAATTTGATGTTGCCATTAAAAAGTCCGACTAAAACAAATGTTCAAAAGTAGGGCTGAAATTCTCGTGAAAATTAGACATTAATTCTTCAAGTTTTATTAAACCCCATTTCGATTTTCATGGGATAAATAACGGTAAGAAAACTGTCGAAGATTGCAAAGCAATATAGATGTTAAGTGCTCAACTTAAATATTTTATTTTTTGCAGCATTTAAAACTATTTTTGCTCAGAAAAAAAATGCCATCGTTAGGACAGAAAGATCAAATCATGTTCCAAGAAATAATGACATCTGTTCAGATACAAGGTTTGAAAGTTGAACTTTTCAAAAGCGGTAAATTTTTGGTTAAACACAAAACGGTTAAGTTTCTGTTAGACTAGAACTATCATGTTACCCAACTAACAGAAAGCTTTCTTTATGTATGCAAAACTTTTGTGTATTTTTTCTGGAGTTAACTGAACAAGTTTGGATTGCCTATAAAAAACACACACAAACACACACACACACACTTTTGGCGCAGCTCCTTGCAACTTCAATGTACTTAGCACATCATTGTTTTAGCTTCAGCATTCCTAAAATATGTGACACTGTTTCCAAGAGGATGCAAAACTGAAAAACTTCCGGATGGAATGTTATGGTGCACGATCTCCACAGACTAAATGTTTGCCTGTGATCATTGGAAAGCGCAATGCATTTAATGGAATGAAACACAAATGAAAAAAAGGGGATGTAAAAATTTTGTCAGTAAAAATTCGGTCACCCAATTTACTTGTTCGAAAAAAATTCAGCAGCATGTGCTTCACATTTACGATCGTGCTTTTTCTAAACCTTAAAACATCGTTTTTAATTCATTCTTAGCAAAGAAAGAATTTTGTTTAAAACGAAAGATGTAAAAAAATTTCTTTTTCCACTAACCCAGCTTTTCCCCTGCAGTTTTCTTCTGCTCCTCTTGTAGGCTCTATTCATCCTCTCAAGAAGTATCCTTAAATTTAAAGAAAACCCAAATGAAAATTTATCTACTAGGTCACGAGTAAAGTGCCCAATGGAACAGTTTATCTAAAGCCGTAAAAGATGTTGCCACTAAAAAAAGAGAGGGAAATAAAGAAGGAAATTAGAGTAAAAGTACGAACCGGGACATATTCGTACGCAAGAAAAAAGACAGAAAAAAGATCAGGAAGGCAAACGAAGTGGACTGATTCAGTAGGGAGTGAAAGAAAAAAGCGTCCAAAACAAAATCGAGCGTGGGACGGATGATGGTAAAAGTGACATAGGACAGAAAGAGGTTTTACCACTGCATTTAAGATATGTTTGGCAATAACACTTGGAGCGAACTTGATGATGCCAGTCTATGCAAATGGCTTTAAGTCGCGGGAATCCTTGCAGGGGATGGGATTTCCAGATAAAAACAATGACAATACCTACATCTTTCACAGACTTGAATTTATCTTCTGGGGTACACACGTAAAGACTGACAGTGGAAAACAGCGAAACATCGTATTACGGTTTCCTAATGACGTTGCCGTGGAACACTCTTATAGCATCAACGATTTTAAAAGCCAATTAAGATAGTTTATCTTCAGTAGTGTTGCTTTTTGCAATCCTGAAGTTGTTTATATCGTTTTATTTTTAGAGTAAGGTTTCTATATTATTGGTCTTTTTTCCATCCTTCCAGCACTACCTCTGCTTTTTATTACGCTTTCAGGTGCTTAATTAAACAGTAGGAAATATATTGAAACTTAGAGCACCGTTTGGCTTATCTCCTTCACATTCGAGTTTTAAAAAGTTCTTCAGTTCTGTAAAGGGGATGTATCTTATTGAATAGACTTCAACAATTACTTATGCTTCTGTTCTGCTGACAATTTATTTCTTACTTTAAAAATATAACAATTACGAAGACCATATGCTTTCTGAATTTTTTTTATTTTTGTCAAAACTCTGCTTCTGAGTACCTAAGAAGTTATTGACTGATCTTTATTAGTCTAACCAAACACTCCTCTCAATAAATTATCATGGCGTATACAACAGCAATTTTCTTTTAACATATCGAACCTAGTCTGCGTTCAGAAATACAATCATACTCATTTACTTTTTCTCCAACTAAAAAACATTTACTGCTATTTATTTCCACATATTTTTTGCAAGCCGGAAAACTGTTCTCCTAGAACTCGGTCTAATTTAAGTTAAGCCGCCCCGGTGGCGCAGTGGTCTAAGCGATGGCCTCTGACCATTCGTCCGTAAGGGGTCCGGGTTCGAATCCCGTGAGGCATGGATGTTGTGTTTGTCTTACGGCACAGGCTCTCTCCCTTCCCTAGAACCAGTGACCCTAAGTTAGGGACGGGCGACTGCTTATAGCCCATTGAGTTGCTCACGGTGGTCGTTAAACCTCCAATCGAAAAAAAAAAAATAATTAAGTTAGATGTAATGGTCATCGAACTGTTTCAAAATTGCATACCGTAATTCTCCTCTTCTACAGCAGAACCTGACTTTGTTAGCACGTCTTTTGCAAGAAAGAGATCGTGCCCACGTTATCGGTTTGTCCGTCCGTCCGTCCGTCCGCCTGTACCCACGATATCTGTGCAACTATTTGTCCGATTTGAAACATTCTTTTTGCATTAGGAAGCTTGAAATATGCGAATGATGATCATTTATTTCGTTTTTTTTCACGATGTAACATTTCGCCGCGAGAGAGCGTAAATGCAGATGATGTCGAATTCAAAAATACGTTTTATTAAACAAATTTGCTTCTAAACATCCGATTGAAAAAATTATTTTATCTTTCGATTCCATTTATGTCGAAGAGTATTTTAGATACAGTTACTTTTTAAATTAGGCATAGATTTTCCGCTAGGGGGCGTAAAAGTAAATTGCATTTTTCCCCATAACTCTTCTTCTAAAACTCCGATTTGAAAATTATTTTCTTCAGCGGATACACGTCCTGATGGAAAATATTTTGCATATAATTTCTAATTTTTGGTAAAGAATACTTTGGCCACCAGGGAGCGTAAACTTTAATTTTTGCTTCTGATGTATTTTCCATAAAATCTGAGTTTCTAAAATATCGATTGAAAAAATTATTTCGTGGACTGAGGCTCCTCACATCGATAAACCTCTTCGGATTATTTTCTATTTAAAATATTCCACAGTTTCTCCGCCAGGGGGCGTAGATGCATATCTTATTTTTGTCAACATTTCTACTTCTAAGAGTCCGATTTAAAAAATTCCTTCTTTGTTGGATAGTGTTTTCAAAGTGACATGTTTTTCATATAAATTCAAAATTTTCAAGTAATTCATAGACTTTCCGTTAGGGGGCGTAGAGGTAAATTGCGTTTCCCCAAATATCTCTGCTTCTAAATCTCCGATTTGAAAAATTCTTTCTGCATCGGACACAGCTCCTGATAGGAAATCGTTTGTACATAATTTCTAATTTTTGTAAAAAAAGTGGTTTGGCCACCAGGGGGCGTAAGTCTTAATTTCCGCTTCTGATGTATTTGCAGCAAAATATGAGCTTCTAAGTTCTCGATTGAAGAAAACGTCCTTTGTAGACAAATACTACTCATGCCGAAAAACCTTTTAGAAACATTTTCTTCTTGAAATAATGCATGGTTTTTACGGCAGGGGACGTAGATGTATATCTTATTTTTGTCAATATCTCTACTTCGAAGAGTTCGATTTGAAAATTTCCTTTTTTGTTGGATAGTGTTTCCGATGCGAAATTTGTTTCCTATAAATTGAAAATTTTCAAGTAAATCATAGACTTTTCGCTAGGGGGCACAAAGGTAAATTGCGTTTTCTTCGTTATTTCTGCTCCTAAAACTCCGATTTGAAAAATTCTTGCTGTATCGTTAACAAGACCTGATGGAAAATATTTTTCACATAATTTCTAATGTTTGGTAAAGAATGGTTTGGCCACCCTGGAGCGTAAGTGTTAATTTCTGCTTCTGATGTATTTGTAGCAAAAACAGGGCTCCTGAAAACTCGACTAAATTTTTTTTTCTTGGACCGATACCGCTCATATGGATAAAATTTTTGAGTGTACTATATTCCTAAAATAATGCATGATTTTCCCACCAGGTGACGTAAAGTCACATCTTATTTTTGCCGATATCTCTGTTTCTAAGAGTCCGATTTGAAAAATTCTTTCTGTGTTGGAGAGTGTTTCCGGTGCGAAATCTTTCTCATATAAATTTATGTTTTTCTTAACGCACAAGTCTGCAACCAGAGGGCGTAAGCTCACGATTCCGTTTACAGCAATATTTGAGGGATTAAAAACCCGATTGAAAAACCTCTTTCTTCCGTCAGATACTGTTGTTTTCCATGCCGGTTCCATTGGCTTTGAATAGCTTTGATAAATTTAATTTGGGTCAGAACGGATTCAAAAGACGTGCTTATTACACCCGAAAATTCATTCGGTGTTATCTTTCTTGTTTATTTATTGTCGCCGCTAAAATACTTTTACAGTTTTTTAGAATTTGGAACTCGCGAACCATATAAACATCTCATATAACACAATAGACGCCCCTTTAATCTCCTTTTCCTTGAAAAACTGCTTCCGTACATTAATGCTGCTCGCCTATCTGCTTGCACATTACCGTCGTTTTTGGGTTAAGAACCTCAGCTTATATGCTAGAAAAAAATATTCCAGTTTCCACCCTGCGATTCTTAAGCCATTTATTTCTGAGAGCACCATTGCATCCTAACAACTGAAATTCCATCTACTTTTAATATTTTCTATGTGAATGTTTTTCTGGTTTCACATTTATTCCTCGGAAAATATGATGTGGATATTATTCACTTTTCATAAGAAAAAGTTACTGATTTGTCGGAAGTTGAATGAGATTCCCAGCTAGGAAACACAAAAGCGGCGCACCAACGTTTCACGTTTCTAATGTAGATTGATCCTTTTACTGAGTCCATTTAATGACAAAAATTTCAGAAAAGTGTACGTTATTGTTTCCTGTACCGAAAATAAATCTCATCTACCGAAAATACATCTTTTTTCAGGCATTTTATACATGAGCTTACTAGAAAAGCACAAAACAGCAAAGAATTCCGGGTATACCAGAAGATATAGTTGATTTTAAATAAAAATAAAAAACGAAAAAACGCGCCGAATGTGTATCAGAGAGAAAATCCTCCAAGTCAGTGAATAAACAAATACATCGCTCTTTTTACGTTTTAGCAAAAAACAGCAAACGAAAAATTGTTATTTGGCGACCGCCGGTAAATTGAATCCCGGATCTCTCGATATCTAGCCGAGCGTTAATGAGTGTTAATGATAAAAAGATTAATTAATGAAAAAAATGTATTAATTGTTAATGTGTGTATCAGAGTGTTAATGTACAAAACACACAGTTCAGCAAACTACCAGTATAGGTAGAAGGGGGGGGGGGTAAAAATTTTGAAGTCAGTTTAGAACTTAACAGAATTATTGTGTTTATTGCACCGTTATATCAAAAGAAAAGACATATCTGAAAACCTAATAGCAATTTCGAAAGATTTTGATCTATCTATTATCTGCAGTAAAGTACATAATGTAAGACAGTAAAAAAGAAGTAATAATGCTGCCCAAAAGGTACCTCTACTAAAGCTGCTATATTAAATGACATGCTAATATTTTTCACACCAAAAAATGTGTCAGGCAAACATGTTAAATTTGATCACGTAATGTCAGCAGTGACAACTAAGATTTCGTTCAGGGTAGTAGAGTATTAAAGCATTAGGGATTGCAGTGATGTTTCACGCAGATTCATTATGTTTAAGAGAGCGCGCAGTGATCACACGGAATTTAGTTGTGATAACGTTTGCATCCTTTTTTTATAAAAAAAAAAAAGATAACGTGGAATATATTTTATGGGTCACTCAGAACTTTAAACTGTCCTAAATTTTGCTCACTAAGAGATCTATATTGTGCAGAGCTGGTTAAAATGAAACAATGATACAGGACAAGCTTCAGGGCAAGGTTAAAGGAAATTCCAGAAGGTAGAATGAGAGTCAGTTCGGATGAAACGGCACACACGTTGGTCATCTTTCCATCAGTTTTCCACAGTGCTACAATCCTTTACCGTTTGTGGATGGCCGAAGACTGAGCTGATACTTCCTTCATAACAACAATTTCCTCTTCTGAGGAAGTCTTGTGGGATATTTCTGCGGTGTTCGTTATACGCGATTCTTGCACTGCCCTTGTCTCCCCCACCTCCGTCATGCTTTAAATATCTCTCATTGTTCGTTAAAATATGTTCTACTAGGATTTAGGTTTAGAACATGCCGCTCGGAAACTGCACTACGTATTTGCATAACGGTATGCGTAACTTTTTCCCGTTTGGATTAGTTAATAAATAAATATATAAATAAAAATAAAATCCTAATGTCCTACTGAGTTAAAATGTGATCTTTCTTTATCGGAGAAAGAGCACATTTAACTCAGTAGGACATTTTACTTTTAGAAAATATCTTCTGGTTGCTATCTAATGAAATGTTGAAAACTCTTTGCGGTTTGATAAACCCAAACTTTTCTTAGAAATGAAGAAATATGGTGAGGCCGAGATAAAATGCAGGAAATGTATTCAATTCCTCATATCATAGGTGAACTCAAAAGATGTTTAAATGATTTGTACAGCACACAAGTTCAAGATCAAGATTAAAAGGAATTCGTAACGTTTATTTATGCCGGTGCAAAGTTCATATATGTTCTTCGAATAAAACTTAGGATCTCAAAGCTTCAAATGAAAATTGGTAATCTGGAGCCTTTTAAAACTTGCAAATTATTGAATCTGAGAGCAAATAGAGATCTGATTTAAAGCTACGTTCTTCTCATCAATAGTGAGAATATTATCAATACAGTAATTTGGACTTGATACTTACAAATCCAGAAAAAGTATCAGGTTCCTGTGAAAACCAATTATCAATTCAATGCCGAAACCAAGTAATTAACAGTGATTAAAGTTACTATCAATATGGAAATTTTTAAAACCTTAAAAGAATATATAAATACGATATACATGATCCGACAAACGGATTTTGGAATGTTGGATAAAGTAAAATATTTGTTACACTTCGAGTGAAATAAATTAAGGGTGAATTCTTCAGAAACAGTGAAGAAATTTATATGGTAAAATCAGTTGAAGGAATGAACTTTCAAGAGAGCAGCTGTCTGCTGCTCTCTTGAAAGATTTATTATCTGAATGAGGACTCAGCACTGTGGTGAGTTTAGAAATATTTTCAAAAATAATAAATTGTATAGATTTCTGCTGTGTTAAGGAGATGCATGCATATACCGGCCTGGCATTTCTTTATTCAATACCGTGTTGGACTCCTTTAGCCCATGCTGTTGAGCATAGATTACAGAAGATGTTGTAGTGCATCTACGTTTACAGCATGCCAACCGTTCATCATACGGTACTTCAACTGATTCAGAGTTGACCGAAGAGGACTTCGCTCCCTGGTCTGCTTTTCTAACATACCCTACGCATTCTCAATGGGGTTCAGATCCGGTATTTATGGTGACCAGAGAAGATGATGGAAGCCACTGGCATGCTCGCTGAACCACTTCTGAACACATCATGCGCGATAGACAGTATCGTTGTCTGAGAAAGAGCCGTCACTTGCTGGATAAAAAGTCAACAGTGCAGGATGAACATGAGCAGCAACAGTATTTAGATAAACCTTGGAAGACAATCGACCGTGCAGCAATATTAGAGGACCCGTTACGTACCAACAGAACGTGCCTCACACTATGACACCATCTCCAGAACCTTGAGTTATGTTTACAAGGCAAGCCGAGTCCATTGTTCCATGGGTCTCCCGCCAAACTCTATGCCTACCGTCGGTACAGACCCATGTTTTTTCAGTCTTCCAGTCTCCAATCACTGTGTTCCTGACACAACTGTAGACGAACTTTACGGTTCTTGGCGGAAATCAGTGGTTTCCGAACAGGCATGCGACTGCCAATACCGATCCTCTTGCATTCCCTGAGCATAGTCCGCTGATATATGGGTGTGGAAAAGTCTTTGTTGAATGCTTCAGTCAATTGCTGCATAAAAACGTCCTGTTTCGCCATACAAGCCTTCTCTGACAACGGCGATCTCGTCGTCGCTCCACAGCTACGTCTCTTAGACAAGCAATGTGAGTTATTTTTCCACTGATTAAATACCCGGGATATCTTAGCTTTTGGGCAACCAGTAACCTCTGCTGTTTTCAAAATCATCGCTCCAGCCAGACGGAAACCGACAATAAGCCCTAAATCGAACTCCGAAAGATCCTTTTTTCCCGTTGTGATCAACACTACTGACAGTTACTGACGAGAAGCAGTTTTAAATAGTTGCTTAGATCACGTGATGACGCGCGTGACCATGTATTTTGCATTTACGCTGCTGCGTAAGTGACGTTTACGTACATCTGCGTAAAGGTTTCTAATTCAGTGGCCGATGTGCGTAGCTTTACAGGCTTAACACCTTTTCCATGGAAGTGTTTTGTTTTAAATTTCTGGACTCTGCTCATCGCTTCAGATAGTTGAAAAGCACTGATTTCAAAAAAATTTGTAAGTGTATTAACAGAGAAATTTCTCGGGAGTTAATGAATAATGAATGTTTTTAATCAAATACGTGAAATGCGCAGAGGCGCATCGTTTCCTTGTTTTTCCTGATCAGAAAACATGAAAATTGCATCACCTTGAGAAGGAATTGAACCTTCATTACTTGATTTCCTACACCACTTAGGACAAAAATTCAGTAGTAACTACGCTTACTAGTATTAACAAACTTCAGATTTGCTATAGTCGAGGCATCCAATTCCTCTTCATAGCCTTGATGGTCATTCTAATCAAGGAATTCACCCAGGGCAGGAATAACCACATCTTCAGATATTAAAACAGAAATCAAGGCAGAATGAATCTTCTCATGATCATATCAGGTATACAAGTATATCATTTTAAGCACAGTTTCACTGTCTTTAATATAGCCATCGCCTCAGAAAAGCAAGTTCGACCTTAGATTGGGAAATGTGGGTTCAAAGTTTATATCCTTTCCAGAGCGATACAATTTAAAAATCTTTCGAGATGACTATACGGAAAATAGAAGTGGAAAAAGAAACTTCTTTTGAAAGGTCTTTTACTTTATTGCACACGGTGGTGAAATCCATGGAAGACACAACAGATGTCAAATGCATTTTGCTGCAATCATGCATTCACTGAAAGCTGTTTTAAAGTCCTAAAACCTAAAATTTGTTTGGTTCAAAGGTATCCTAACCTTTTAACAATCCTATTGGATTTTTTTTCTGCAAATAGAGGTTTAATGCTCGATGGTGAGATTGCATTGGACTACACACACATTCTCTCTAACGATCTCTACATTTTCTTTTTCTCTCTTTGAAGCTCTGGCCGACTTTCTTCCGGCCATCCTCCTTTCTTTCATCATTTGTATTTTCTATACAGCAATTTTCATCAAAGATTTATTAGAGATGGTCCACTTACAATTTATTTTTACCTCAGTCCGTTGCAATTACAATGGCGTTCACTCTCTTCCTGGTTTCATGCAGCTATATAAAGGTTATGGAGTTTAACCACGTTTGCGATAGGTATTGGTTATATCTATCAGGCAAGATAGATATAACCAATACCTATCGCACCTGGGTAAGAAGTGCTGGAACTCAATAACACTTAATTTCATTTATTTTCAAACACTGCCAGACAGAGAAAATGTCACACCACGAAGCCGTGGATGCAGCGCCATGCAAATTGCAGGGTAGGTGCAGAAATACAAGTCATGCAAATGATTGCATTTGCATGGCCAATCGCACGAATGAAGCGCGTGATATAAGCGGACAACCAGGCCGTGAGGCCATCAATCGAGACGTTGTCGCGGCTGCGAGAAGTGAGTGGTTCAACTGTAACCGTGTCTGGAGAACGAACATGGGGTGCCAATGCCGTTAAAACGCCGTCGTAAGCGATTTCGTAAAACGGATGAGTTCATGAGAGGTGTCATCGTAGGCCTTCGTACCGCCGGATGTTTTGCGTCGTATTGCGGAAGAAACGCAGCGTGATGCCATTACCGTCTGTCGCATATGGAGACAGTGGTCCCAGGAAGGATCTGTACAACGTCGTAAGGGTACCAGAGCATGAAGACGGACGTCCAAGCGCACCGATCGTCGCATCCGACGTCATGCCATAGCGGACCCACCAGACACAACGGGGGACATTTTGCGGAGTGTACGGGGAGGCTTGGATGCTCCGATATTGAAGCGGAAAGCGTGGCGCTGATTGGCTGCGTCTGGTTTGCTGTCCAGCCGTCCGTCGCGAAGGCTACCCTTAACAGCGAGCCATCGTCGTCACCGCTTGCCGTGGTGTTGCTCCAGAGCGGCGTGGGGTGCCGAATGGAACAGTGTGGTGTTCATAGACGAATCGCAGTTCGGTCTCATCACGGATGATCGCCGTGCGAAAGTCTGGAGGCGACGTGGCCAACGAGAGATCCCTCTACTATTGTGGAGCACCACACGGCCCGGCAACGTGGAATCATGATGTGGGACGCTATCAGCGCTAACAGTCGCTCACCGCTGGTACGCATTACAAGCACATTGACGGCACGCCGCTATGTTGACGAGGTGCTGCGGCCCGTGGCATTACCGTATATGCAGGGCATCCCAAATACCGTTTTTCAACAGGAGAATGCTAGGCCGCATACCGCTCGGAGCAGCCTGAATGCTTCACACGATGTTCAGATGCTTCCGTGGCCAGCACGATCCCCAACCTCCTGCCCATTGAGCCTGTGTGGGACACGATTGGACGTCACTGAAAATTAAAGATGAACTGTGGACTCGGATCAACACCACATGGTCCACGAAACCCCAGGACTCTATTCGGACTCTCATTGCTTCGATGCCACGTCGGATTCAACGCGGTATTGCGTTTAATCCGGCGTGGCATCCCTTATTGAGCATCCTGACACTCCTTATTGAGCATCCTGTATATTCGGCCACTGGACAATTAAATCATTTATTCAGGACCTTCTTGGCTATCTCTATCAGTTTGGTCTGTTTTCGAGCATTCCTTCATGGTGTGGAATTTTCTCTGTCAGGCAGTGTATTTTATTTGTATTGTTCAAAGAGCAAACGTAAGATATTCTAAGGTTCTGATTTAGACAAAACAAACGAGAAAGCAAATATCAGGTTATACGAATAATATACAGGCCGAGGAGCTTCCCTGGCATTGTGAGAACAACCTAGTTTGGCGTAATATATTTGACATTATTTACAAAGGATCAACTAAACACGACATGACTCGTTATATTACGACTTAAGCCTACTCGAGACACCCATTCTGTCTGTTATAAATAGAACTGTAAGCAGCTTAATTTTGGGCGGTCTGTCAAAGAAAAAGTTATAATCTCGTGTCTTCTAATCGTGATTTCCCAGTGTTCAGTTCTTTTGAGCTGTGGTTCTAAAAAATCTTTATAGATACATAAAGAGTAAAATAAGGAGGAAACCACATTTTTAAAATAAGCACTTTTCTCCGTGTTTGTGCAGAAATAACCCTAGTAATACACATAATTCTCATTTTAGAATTTTGGAATTACTTAAGTATTGCTGGGTAATTACAAAAAATGATTCGCAATCTTCTTACACGCTGTTTAAAAGTCGTAAGGTCTCTTTAAATGCAAACAAGAACGCAATTTAAGGCTATAAAATACACAAAACATAATTTTTATGAAAAGCACTTTTGCTTTGAGATTGAGTGATGAAATAAGAGAAACGAATTTTTTTTTAACTACGGCGGTAATTAAGTAAAGCTGCGTGAAAGCCTGAATAATAAAGAAAGAAAAATAAATCTCCAAAAAGCCAGGTCTCTATTGGAAATTTATTTTTCCTTCTCTTTTTCTCATCACAACAGAGGTCAGCTCCTTCTTATGTTGTCGCAGACTCATGATTTCCTGAATTACGTCCGACTCTAATAATGGCTTCCTGAAATGCCGCGAACTTCGATGATACTATGATCTTTTGCAGATTGTCAATGGTTCGAACATCACAGATTTCATGTTGTTTTCTATAACAACATTTTGATCTCGAATATGCAATATGCATATTTTTCTTTCTATGCAAAATAAAAAAAAATTCTCATTTATTCTCGCCATTTTACTTATCAAAGAGAAGGCTGTCCTGTTATTGTTCACGAGTTTTCTAAATCTCATTACCCTGTCACTAGAAGACTAATCATATACGTTGTATTTTAGTGATGGGTTAGTGAAATTTAGAAAATTCCTCATTTTTCAACTTTTGCATTATTCTATCATCTACCTTACGTACTTTTACTATAATTAAATTTGAGTTGCAGGTAATGTTATCACTCTCAGGTGCAAAAGAAATTAATTAGAATAACAGTATCTTCAATTTCAGTGAGCACGTAACCCTCTTTTAACCATTTTCTGCTGTGTGTTTTCACAGAATTGTAAAATATAAAATTCCTTTCATTCATTACCTCTCTGAGGTTTCTCATAGCATTCATACAAGATCCAAAATCAGTGCATCCTGTACAATTCCTTCAGCTAAGACAGTTTAGATGCACGCCTTCATATTCTGTTGAATTAAATTATGGAAATACTTCAAAAGACGCCTATTTGATTCATTAATTTCGGGGCATATTCTCTCACTGCTTGCAGAACCGCAGTAATATTAATACTTTCCTTATAGGTGTTCTGGTCATGTTCACTAATTTTCCATTTTTATCTTCATGATTTCATTCCATTTTGTCTTTTTCAATTAAGCATGTTATAAGCTTTTTGCTAATGACTAATGCTTAAGCTTGATTAAACAGATTATATCGTCTTTTTAATTAATTACTCTCTTTACTTAGCTGTTACGTTGCGGGAGCAATCTCTATACGTGCAACGGAACTCTTTGAGGTAAACTATAAAACCAGCTGCTTGATCTCCATATCTCACTTCCACAGTTACGCCAGATACGCCTCGGCACCACTGTCTCTTCGTCATTTACGTACATGTTAGGTTTATAACTAATCTGTTGTCTTTATCAGAAAACTAACAAAGTAATCGAAATGCAATATTATTTCAGAAATTTAATTTTTTATGTAAATTTAAAAAAAATATTGTGGTGCTACTCACTTCTAAGTACATATTCTCAAAACTTTATTACGACACTTATAAAGAAAACTGCACATACATTATGTCGCTCAATAGAGCTACTGTAGAGCTTCAGTTTTTCACATACATTATGTCGCTCAATAGAGCTACTGTAGAGCTTCAGTTTGTATTAAAAATTCTTCGTGTGCGCAGCACGTATGTTGAAGTACACGCTATCCATTACCTATCACACTCTGTTTACTTCTGCCAGAGGAAACACTCTGACATGATAACTGAATAAATTTTCCCCCAAATTCTATAGAATATCGCATTTGTAGTTCCACCGCAATTTCGTTGCGAGGTACGATGTCATCTTAATGAGACTCTGCCAGATGGTTCTTAGGACGTAGTACTGTAGAGGACTTGACGACGGTCGTGCAATAGATCGTAGGCGACCGACAATCACGCCAATGGACATATTACTGTGATGGCTTACCGATGATAAAATCTGCATGCCACGTTTCTGCTGGTTAACCAGGAAACATTAAAGTGGCAAGTCACAATGGCTCAGCTTAGTGTTCAGAAGGGAATGCATGGAAATTTGAAGTGCAAACTGCATAAACAACCACCACATGCAAATTTGAACTATGCCTTTTCTGTTTACTAATCGATCTTGCCACACACACATGACAGACATATATTATTAACTGAATACCAGAATATCTAAATAATACAGACGTGAAGCGGATAAATAAGACAGCATGTTGGAACAATAAGAAAATTCATTTGTTTTCTCTTGAACTTTGTGCTTGTTTGGCCACTTCTTTCACGTGGACCACAAAAACTCAGAAATCACTCAATCAGTCTTCAAAAAAGACAAAATGCTGGAAGAAACTTTGGGATTTTTTTTGTCCAGTAGTGAATGTCTGCTTCAGATGGTGATATATCTTTCTATCTCTTCGCCTAATATTTTTCTGTTCAGCACGAATGTGTGCTCCAAAATGCAATGTGAAATTTTAGTATTTCTTTTTACCATGAAATTTTATTTTGCCCTCTCTGTTGTCTAAAGGTTTTTATCATTTTTACTGCACACGCACATCCAAAAATTCAGTATAAAACTTAGTAATGAGAATGAGGTTTATAGCGAAAGTCCTTGAAGTACCTCCTAAAAGCACAAATGGCATAGATTTCCAGGGGAGAGCTCTTGCCCATCATATGTGCATCTATGTAAATCTTGTATGTCATCCCAGAGATTGTCGGCTGACTTGATTAAAGTATGCGAAGAAAATTAATAGATTGTTGGAGACACAACTACTGCTAAGGTCACAATACTGAACATTTCTAAAGTGTAATCGCAGTTTAAAGACCCCCTTTCTTTATAAATGCCGTTGTAATGAAGTTTTTAAAGTATTTTTATTTATTGGGTTGGCGCAGAAGAAATATCTGAAATGAGAGTATCACCTACAAACCGTTATGAAAATAATAGGAGTCACCTACCGACGTAGTCAAAGTTGTTTACCCCTGTATCGACACGCTTCTGCCAACGAGTGGATCCCACAATAAAAAACTCCGGAATCTGGGAGCTTTTTCACCTTCTTCAGGACTTCCCGGACAACCGACGAATGATGCACAAAGACCCTTGCTACGATTTCACAGACGCTAGATGCTATGTCTCCTTGACTCACTAACGGTGGTGTTTGGTGCAAGTCGGACAAACAGAAGCATTTTCCCTTTAGTTGTTGCACTTTGAATGATGTATATAGATTAAGCTTTTAAAGATTGTCATTAAATTAAAATAGTATTTATTTATCAGATAGTTATTTTTAACAGTGACATAACAGGGTTTTCCTTTTGGGTGGTCCTGGTAGTCTTCGTGTAAGATAAGGATCTTACCATCTGACAGTCTTTGTGTAAGATAAGGAACTTACCAGATTTAATTGAACTTAACAGAAGTAACTAAAGGTCTGTAGGTTTTATTCTATATCCCATAAGAAGTATACATTTCATAAGAGGTATACATTTTATTCTGTAATTATTATTATTAAACTTTTCCTAATCATAGAAGTATTCTAGTGCAAAGCAAAAGAGATGTCTTGGGTGGAGAGATATTACATTTGAGACTTCTTCACTGACGAGAAAATTAGAATGCAATGAAAGCCATTCAGTCGTTGCTGTCCAGTTTTCTTCCTTACCCTTGTTGATCACTGAAAAGGATCGTTTCTTCCTTAACCCTGTTCATCACTGAAAAAGATCTTTTCTTCCTTACCCCTGTTGATCACTGTAAAGGATCGTTTATTCCTTACCCCTCCTCATCACTGAAAAAGGATTATTTCTTCCTTACCCCTCTTCATCATTGAAAGGAATCGTTTCTTCCTTACCCCTGTTCATCACTAAAAAGGATCTTTCATTAGCTATTGAGCTACCCTAGAACTTTTCATAACCCCTAATACTTGAGTAGAATTCCTGTTCACAGAGGATAACTTACTTCGCGGGTATTGATTTTTCTGATGTTCGTTTTCGTTTCCATTTCTCACACTACATAAAATATGACTTCACCCTTGTATGAGTCACACATTTCCAAAATAAGGCTGCAAGGGATACAGTAAATTAACTTTGTCTGGTGATAATTTACTCTCCCTATGGCATACAGCCCACTGTGTTCTTCTATGAGTAAATAGCAAAAGATGAAAAGTCAACACACGTAAAAAGTGTAATAATGGTCAGAGAAAATTTGTTGTTGAACGTGTAACACAATGTATACTCAAATTCAGTTGTAATAATCACAGATAATCTGATTGATCTTACAAAGTTAAGGAGAAAAATAACGCCAAAACTCTATAAAATTATGTCGTAAAAGTACGTATTTTAAAAGGATCATATGAAAACGAGAAAACAATACTGCATGTGAAAAATTTCGAATCGGGTCCTGAACCTTACATCGCTGATTTTTAGCTATGAGCACTGCGAAACCATTTAAACAAAGAATGTTAAATACAGGAAATGTTTGCTAAAATTTGTGAAACACAAAAATTGAGACTTGATAATGATATAAAATTCGAAAAAATTTTTATATACATGAAAGAAAGTAAAGTCAATATTTTCTCTCTGTGTTTATAACTACAAGGCTTAATTAAAATCATTCAGTGATAATTTTTGTTGCTGCACTTGTAAGTTTTACTTGTATGAAATTATCACATTTTTTACCTTCAGAGGAATTGTGTAGCGCATCATGTGAAATTCCAGGAACTGGCAAGCATTAGTACAGTAGAGCGTCAAAAATCCGAATTAATTGGTACCACTGGTAGTTCGGATTTTCGATGTGTTCGGATTATCGAACATTTAGAAACATACAAATACGCTAACATTTCTACATTATATTATCCAAATACATGTACCAAAAAATAAGCAAATGTATACAAAAAATTACGTAAGACCAAGATTCTTCTTGTTATTATGCAATACGAAGCAAGTTTGCCATTTTTACTACTGCTGTGAAATTTTGAAACATAAAGTATAAAATTCCAAAACTTACCAATCGTAACGCATTTAAAGAGCATATTTATCCTGGATTAAAAAATAAGTGCTGAAAAAAGTTCATGCAATTCTGTTTCTTTTTTTAAATAATCACTCATTTTTTTGTTGCACTATTTTGGAACTTCGCTTTTTTGCCGCTACATTCCTCATTCTTTACAATAAGATAAGTTGAGTTGAACAGCACTCAGTTTGTTGTTCAAACCAAGCCAAGGCAGTCAGTCTCCAATGCGGTGAATGCCTCAGCATGAGTGGGACCGACGTTGACGTCAGATTCATCACCTACATCACGTTTAGAAGCGGTGCTTTCCGTAACAGATTTTGTGATTTAATCTTCATTTTAAATGGGATATCTTGTGTCATCAATACCGTTTTCTATCCAGTCCTATGCATCACTTTCATCACATTCTTCAATCCCAGAAATTTATTTGAATAAATTGGTTATTTCATTCCCATCGTATTCGCGGCATAACTCACCTCCTTCAATATTTTCTTCCATAGGCCATAATGGCCATCCATTATAGCCTATGGAAGAAAATATTGAAGGAGGTGAGTTAAGCCAAGAATATTTTTTAAATTCGTTTATATATATATTTTTAATTCTCTGAGTATCAGAAATCATCTCGACCTTCGACACGTCGCCCTCAAAATGCTTGCACACCCGAAATTAGGTTATTCCAGTATCATCAACTTCCAAATTAAAATGAACGGACTATACTTAAATTTTACTCCACCAAAAAAAAAAAAAAAAAAAAAAAAAAATTGACGTTTCAGATTTTTGACGTTCGGATTTTCGACGCTCTACTGTATTAGAATTTGCTTCATGAAAAATTGAAGTGTCAACTTACTGATTCAATTTGCTGTTGAAATTTCTCGAACAGTGACACTTAAAAAAATACTCTCACGGACATGGTGTGTATATTTTGTTTATCACAGTAAAAGCCTCACAGTCTGCCATATATATAGCATAAGCCACCATCAAATAATAATTATGAAGATTAAAACAGATATCTTCCATAAAAAAAGTATAAATACGAAAGCTACAATAACCACAGAATGTATATTGCGCATAATATTGGAAAAAAAATTTGCTCAACAATTCCGATGGCACAACTTCCTTTTTTTTTTATTCTTGCTGCAGCTCTTCTACGTGACCCATGGATAGTTTCGTGGTTAGCACGCGTGAGTGAGATTGGTTCCCAACTTGCTACTGCCAAACTAGCCATGTTGCCAAACACCCGACGTGGTTGGGAAGCCACGTTAAGGAGCTGGTCACGATGAGGAAACCCAATTTAGCCTACCGAGTGGCATCCGCAATACCCGCAGTTGGGGATTAAAAACCAACTACAATCCCTACGCAGGGATTAATGAAAGATATGATAGATTGATAGATAGATTCCACACTCTTATAACGAGATCAAAACATACACTGCTGGACAATTGCTAAGGACGGATCATAAACGGCTATGTAGCGCATAAAAAAGTAAGTGTGGTTGGATGCCAAGTGAAATAAAATAATGTCTGAATGCCAGGACATTACAAGAAAGACAATTTATTGTGCTCTGAAATCCAGAAGGCTTTGGAACGTGTTCAAGGGACAAACAGGTCATTTTGTGCAGAATACGTAAACGTGAGAAAAATGCAATTACCGTCCGCAGGCGTTCCGGCGTAAGATGTCAATACGGGATATGGCCACCATGGAGGGCGATGCAAGATTCTACACGTCGTGTCATGCTTTGCACAACATTATCAAGCAGCTATTGGGGTAATTTATCCCATTCCTCTGTCAGTGCACGGATGAGAGTGTCCTTGTTTATTAGAGGGCAGTGGCGACCAGAAAGACTCCTCCCCAAAGTATCCCACACATTTTCAATGGGATTCAGATCTGGAGAACGTGCTGGCCATACGAAGCGTTGAATATCCTCGCTCTCAAGACACTCCTGGACAGCGACAGTTCGATGACATGTTGCGTTGTCGTCCATGAAAATGAATCTATCACCGACAGCACCACGGAACATGTGAACATGAGGTAGCAGAACCTCATTAATGTATCGTTGGACAGCCATAGTCCCAGTTGGAAGCACATAGAGGGATGTACGGCCATTGATCATGATGCCAGCCCATACCATGACACTACATGTCGGATATCGGTCCCTTTCCTGTATGTTTGCTGGACAATATGCAGTACCACTATCACGCCAGATCAGTTGTCGTCGACAATCAGACGATAGACTGTATCTACTCTCATCTGAGAAGAGGACAGCAGACCAGTCGTTATCAGTCCAATTGCGATGTTGATGGCACCATTGCAAACGGGCGGTACGGTGACGTCTGGACAATGGGATGCACACAACAGGACGGCGGGCATATAGTCCTTCTTCATGCAAACGTCTGGCGACAGTTTTTCGGGAGATCCGCTTCCCAGTAGCAGCCATAAACTGATTTGATACTTCACTAGCTGTGCTGCGCCGGTGTCTTTTTGTTGATAGCACTATGTACCGATCTTCTGCAAGTGTCGTACTGCGAACACGACCTCCCCCGTGACGTTTGCTACACTCTCCATTTGTTTGAAATGATTTCCAAAGCCTTGAAACAACACTGTGGCTGACGTCGAACTCCCTGGCAACATCTGTTATTTTTCGCCCTTCTTCAATCTTGCCAATAATACGGCCACGCGCGTAAAATCATGTAGGTGATGTCGGGAAGACATACTGAAAATTGCAAGTTCGTCAATTGATTCCTTCCCTTTCAACTTTGCGTTGGAACAACAATGGTCAATACGTGTCAAATCCTTTATATCTCTTATCAGCGCTATGACGTCACGAACAAGTTCGGCAATCCAAAATTTGCATACGCACAACACGTCTTACTGTATCCCGCACTTATACTAATTTCCACATTTTCCTGCCTTCTATTTTATGGTTGCTATCGTTGCTATTGTCATCCGTCCTTAGCGATTGTCCGGCAGTGTAGTTTGCTTGACATTAATAAATCATATTATTTTGTATTGTTTGTCTTACGGCACATTTATACTGGTTTCCATAAATTAAGGAAAAAAAATGAAAAATCGCTATAAGTTGGCTAATTATCGTTAAATATGTACGAAATTTGCATATGTTACAGACAAAGTACAGGGTGTCACATTCGCTATTTTATAAGTTTTTATTTTATAATATTGAATGATATTTGGTAAGAACACACTTTCATCTATGGAAAAAATAACTACAGTATATCATAAGAGATGTTGAAAGAGTTCGCCCTGTGCAGCGAGACAGGCTTGAACACGAGACTCCATATATCGAAAAAATCATAAGGGATGTTGAAAGAGTTCGCCCTGTGCAGCGAGACAGGCTTGAACACGAGACTCCATATATCGGAAAAATCATAAGAGATGTTAAAAGAGTTCGCCCTGTGCAGCGAGACAGGCTTGAACACGAGACTCCATATATCGGAAAAATCATAAGAGATGTTGAAAGAGTTCGCCCTGTGCAGCGAGACAGGCTTGAACACGAGACTCCATATATCGGAAAAATCATAAGGGATGTTGAAAGAGTTCGCCCTGTGCAGCGAGACAGGCTTGAACACAAGACTCCATATATCGGAAAAATCATAAGGGATGTTGAAAGAGTTCGCCCTGTGCAGCGAGACAGGCTTGAACACGAGACTCCATATATCGGAAAAATCATAAGAGATGTTAAAAGAGTTCGCCCTGTGCAGCGAGACAGGCTTGAACACGAGACTCCATATATCGGAAAAATCATAAGAGATGTTAAAAGAGTTCGCCCTGTGCAGCGAGATAGGCTATAACACGAGACTCCATATATCGGAAAAATCATAAGGGATGTTGAAAGAGTTCGCCCTGTGCAGCGAGACAGGCTAGAACACGAGACTCCATATATCGGAAAAATCATAAGGGATGTTGAAAGAGTTCGCCCTGTGCAGCGAGACAGGCTTGAACACGAGACTCCATATATCGGAAAAATCATAAGAGATGTTAAAAGAGTTCGCCCTGTGCAGCGAGACAGGCTTGTACACGAGACTCCATATATCGGAAAAATCATAAGGGATGTTGAAAGAGTTCGCCCTGTGCAGCGAGACAGGCTTGAACTCGAGACTCCATATATCGGAAAAATCATAAGAGATGTTAAAAGAGTTCGCCCTGTGCAGCGAGACAGGCTTGAACACGAGACTCCATATATCGGAAAAATCATAAGAGATGTTAAAAGAGTTCGCCCTGTGCAGCGAGACAGGCTTGAACACGAGACTCCATATATCGGAAAAATCATAAGAGATGTTAAAAGAGTTCGCCCTGTGCAGCGAGACAGGCTTGAACACGAGACTCCATATATCGGAAAAATCATAAGGGATGTTGAAAGAGTTCGCCCTGTGCAGCGAGACAGGCTTGAACACGAGACTCCATATATCGGAAAAATCATAAGGGATGTTGAAAGAGTTCGCCCTGTGCAGCGAGACAGGCTTGAACACGAGACTCCATATATCGGAAAAATCATAAGAGATGTTAAAAGAGTTCGCCCTGTGCAGCGAGACAGGCTTGAACACGAGACTCCATATATCGGAAAAATCGCGTGCTACCACGCAGATGTTCTTTAATGTTTGTTGGCGCGGTCGTTTTGACCTTGGATGTCGCGCATCTCAGGTTCGTGATTCCTCAGGGTTAGTTCAGTTGTTTGTCGCGAGGCTGATCGTAATGCGTTAGCGATATCCTCCCGGTTAACCATACCCGAGCCTGTGATTCTTGTCCATATTTAGAGGAAGAGTAAGTCGATAAAGAAGTGTCAGTGTGAATTTCGTAGGAAATTCGGATGTCGAACACCAAGTAAACCGTGTATTCTGCAACTGGTTAAGAAGCTGAAGACGCTTGGGACATTACATGATTTGCATGGAGGGAGCCGTCCCGAAATATTAGAAACAGCAGTGCAGGATGTCCAGCAAAGACTTCTTGCATCGCCACGAAAATATTTGCGTAGACTTGCCCAGAGAACCGTCAGGTCAAAGTGCAGGTATCATAGAGCAGCGAACAAGGAAGACTGCAATTTATCAGTACCGTTTGCCTGCTGTTCGCAATCTGAAAGCGTCAGACCAAGAGAAAAAAATGTGATACTGTCAGTGGTTTCGGGCATTTGTTGCAGAACGAACGGGCATCTTGGACTTCACCATTTTTTCTGACAAAGCGTGGATTCACTTATAGGATTTAGTAGTAGATTTAGATAGATAGATTCGTATATACACTAAAGTTAATTTTGCATTAGGAACACCTACCTAATAACAAGTTGGTTCCCCTTTCTGTTCAGTGATGGCTCACAGACGCCTAGGAACAGGTTCTACAAGGTGTCGAATATCCTTCAATTAACGTTCATTCCGTGGAGGAGGATCATCAGTTCTCATATATACCACAAACACTCAGTTGGGTTACAGTCAAGGAAGTTTGAGGTCCAAGGCAATGTGGAAAATTCGTTGTCGTGCTGCTCCAACCACTCAGTAGTTACACTAGCCCAATGACACGGTGTGTTTTCCTGTTGAAAGATAGCACGATAAACCTTCTGAGGACATGGATGGAGATCATCGGCTTACAGGTCTCTGTAGCGTCCACCATTCAGTGTTTGGGATGATAACCAACGGACCTAGGACTTGCTAGAAAAAAGCTCCCTAGACAAGAACATCACCTACTCAGGCCTGTTGAATCCCAAGTGTGCAACCAGGGTAAAGAGCTTCATGCTGTTTACGCCGTAAGTGAACCTGTTCATCACTATGGTTCAGCAGAAAACGGGGCTCATAACTCCAAACGACCTTCTTCCATCTATAGAGGGTTTATTGCAGACGTTCCTTGGGCCACGAGATCCGTTGTTGGAGATCACTGGGGATCATCATGGGTAAGCTCGGTAAGCTCGTTGGTCTCTGTCTGTGGAACCCCAGGCGAAGCAAGGTACTGTGAATGGTGCAAGTGGAAATAGGTCAAACTGCATCGCTCTTGTACTGGTAGGTGAGCTGGGTAACTGTTGCATGTTGTTTCTGAGATAGCATTCGTGACACCCGACGCTTACTTCTAGGATCAATAGCGCGTGGCTGACCAATGTGCACCTTTCTGCTTGATGCCTGTGCATGGTTAATTCAGTCCTGGTACACTCTTGATGCAGTAGCACGGGAGTAGCGAACAAGTGCCGCTGTTTCTGAAATACTAGCACCTGCTCTCAGGGCCCCAACTGTCTGGTCGCGGTCAAATTGCCTTAAAAGTAGGAACGTTTTCCCATTACTGGCAAACGTTTACTATCGTATAGATGATAGGTGTGCATAATTTATAGTAGCCGTATGTAACGTTGATATCATGTGGTACTTCGTTGTCGCGCCGAATATGTAAAACGGGGTGCCCCCAATGCAAAACTAACTCAGTGAATATATATAGGGTTATTCAGGAGCTTTGGTCATGAATAGAAACATAGGTGGTACTACTCATCGAAACAAACAAAAAAAGCCTTAGTCAACATTGGTCCGGAAACGAACCATTTTCGAGATAATTGACGTTTTATTGCAGGATTGCCGGAGGTAATGTGAAGTTTTTTTCTCCTCTGCTGTCCACTATTTCGATAGTTTTTGCATCGCTGGGGAAGAAATCGGGAGGGTTGAATTGTTTGAGATACCAGTTAAACCCCCAAACTCACCCCTTCCCGAAAGTTCCCCTTGGACTTCCCCCGAAGCTAAGAAAACAAACCACTCCAGTTCTTGGAAACATACCACACACGGACAATACTTCTAACCCCTGGGGGTCAGTTGAAGGGATGATTTGGGGGGGGGGAGTTGAGGATCACACCTTTCACTCCAAAACAAATGCCTCTGAGATGTCTCTCCTGGAAGCTTGACAAATCGTTGGGACACCCAGGTGCATAGAAACCTCTGGCGACAGACAGACAGCGACCTGTTGTATGATACTAACCAGGTTCATGCGAAAATCTCCGTATCAGTTCAGCGAGCATCTCCTAACACATGACAGAAGGCATACAATTCCTGGCGTGACAGCATCGCGGTTCGGCCAACGCACCGCATCTGCGTGGCATCAGTTAGCACGTGGAGGCTCAAACGTGTTGATTACATCCAATATCGGAGTGTGTTTCGTACTGTTACTATTAAAGGCTGCTGGGGCTGGCGCTTTCATAAATGCAGAGGGAAGTGACATGCATTTCCATGTTTGATCGGGCAAATGGCAATGCAGCGCCCGCATCGCGTATGTAAACCGAGGCGTATTCAAACCGAAAGCATCCTGATCGTCACATGTTTGTGCGGATCCACTACGCCTAATAGAGCATGAACCATTTCAAATTGCTGCACTATTGGGGAGGTCAAGAATTTCCGGAGACCCTGGATTAGACGAGCGATTGTTACGAAGAATAAAACAAGACCCGGCAATGTACCATCTGGAGTATTCTGCATGACAATCGGTTACACCCTTACCATATCCAGCGAGTGTGAAGTCTAGGTGTGAGGGATTTTCCACCGACAGTTAGATTCTGCCGGTAGCTGCTACATTGATGCGCGCGGAATTAGCGCTTTCTCTGTAATGCTTTATTCACTGATGAGGCTTATTCACCAGACATGGCGTTTCGCAATTAAGGAGATAGTCTCATTTTAGGCGATAGTCTCATGGGACAATTTGTGCTTCCCAACAGGCTTACAAGGGATTTGTACCTGCACTTCCTGCAGCCTGTTGCTCTTGCAGCTTCCTACAGGTACAACAATGTGTTTCATGCACGATGGCGAACCAGTACATTTTTGTCGCACGGTGAAGCAGCCTCTCAATGCAACGTTTGGAGAGCGATGGATAGGTCGGAACGGATCCCGCTCGTGTTCTTCGTGCTCACATGACCTCAATCCATTGGATTTCTGCATCTGAGGCTATTTGAAAAGACGAGTGTGGGAAGTCCCCGTGGACAACGTAAACCACTTGCGGATAAGAGTCGACACTACATGTGTAGAAATAAGGCAAAACACAGGCATGTTTGAACGAATGCGCGTCTCACACAGGAGATCGGAGGCCTGTATCGGAAGAAACGTGGGGCATTTTGAACATTTGTTGTGAAGGTCAGCACGCTACATGACACATCCGTCCGTATTTGTACGTGTCGTCTGCCGTTTTAACATCATGTAGGGTTTCCAAACGTAATGTTGGCTTCTCCTCGCAGTTGATTTGTTGTATTTGGAGAGCTCCTGGGGGACACATCTCAGAGGAATTTATTTTTGGGATGAAAATTGGGACTCTCACCCCCTCCCAATCAGCCCCTTCACTGTCCCCCCCCCCTTCCCGGAGCTCAAAATATTGCCCATGTGTGGTGTTTTACTCCAAGAAGTGGGGTGGTTTGGTTTTCATCTTGAGGAAAGTCTAGGGGATGGGGGACTTTCCGGGAGGGTCGAGTTTGGGGTCTAACTGGTACCCCAAACAATTCAGCCCTCTCGATTTCTTCCCCAGAGGTGACAAAACTATCGAAATAGCGCGCACAGCTGGGGGAACAACTTTGCATTACCTCTGGCAGCCCTGCAATAAAATATCAATATCGGAGACGGTTCGGTTCCGTACCTATGTTGACTAAGACTTTTTGTTTGTTTCGATGAGTACTATGTTTCCATTTATGACCGACACTTCTGAATCACCCTGTATATTACACAGGAAATTCCTGTAAGGTGTCAGAAAAGGTGCTCAGTGTTTCATTAATAAATAGCAAACGAAGCAGTGTAACTCTAAATAAATTGCACAATAAATGTATATCATAGATTTAGTAATTAAACTGTCTCAAGAATCTGTCTAAGCGATGTACCGACCAACATTTCCCTACGCACTAAATTGACCAGTGGCCTTTCAGAGTGAAAAATCTGTGTGGTGTCCTTATCTGTTGCTATCATCCCTTTCTATTTCCCATTTGCAATTTCCTGGTGTCAAGCACGAATGTCCAGTGTCACGTCCGGGCAAGCCATATGTTTAGTTTCACTTGTCACGAATAAGAACGATTAAAAGGGAAAGAAAAAACAATATTCATCTTTTATGATACGGTATTAACACTCACTATCTGCATCGAGGAGAAAAATGAAATAAATAAAAAAAAAGAAAAAAAGAGCAGATATTAACAACCGTCTGTTCTGCAACGACAAGGAAAAATCCATTAATCCGAGGCGACATCTTATCATAAGGAGAATTCTTACGAAAGCCTCTTAAGCCTTACAAAAAAATGGAGCTCTTCTTTTGATTTTTTTTATATAAGTGAAGAAATGAAAAAAGAAATATGTGTACATATGCTTAGAATGAAACTGTTCAAGTCCGCTGCTGTAGATGCTTGAATGAGAAAACGCCTTCTATTATTTCAAAATAGGACAAATTTGTCCCTATATACACTCATCGCCAAAAAAATAGTTGCGTCCAGAAGGAAGCAACCGACAGGAATGAAACTTGGTGGGTAGGCCTGACATCGTGCGACATGCAAATGATTCAAGTATCACGCACGGCTACGCATCTGACACAAGCAAGGAGGGTGGTAGCGCTGTGCCTGACCGGCTATATAAAGTTGTCCCGTTGCACGTGCTTTCCATTCTGACTCGTGTTTTTGTGTTCTGTATCCTTTGCAAGTGAAGTATGCCTCGCAGAAAAGTTCGCAAGCAGTTCGAGCAGTTGGAAGAGTCCGAGAAGGGCCGCATCGTCGAGCTGGAAGCGGGATGGTCTTATCGCCGTATTGTGCGCCATACCGGTCGTGCGGATATTACCATAGCACGCTGTTGGCGTCAGTGGATTGAACAAGACACGCAGCAGCGACAGGAAAGGTCTTGGAGACCTAGACGAACCACGGCGAGAGAGGACCGACGGGTTGTCCGACATGCGCAGTGACCCAACCGCTACGATTGCAGATAATCAGCGAGCAGTAGTGAACTCCATGCATCGTCCGATTAGTGCCAGTACCATTGGCAGACGGCTACACGACGTAGGACTACAGGCACGCAGACCGTTACGTCGACTGCCCTTAACACGACTGCATCGTCACCAAAGACTGCAATGGTGTCATACCAGACTGTCATGGAGCCACTCAGAATATCAGCGAGTGATCTTTAGTGACGAGTCCCGCTTTTGTCTTGGAGGAGACGACCACCGAATCCATGTGTGGATGCACCGTGTTCAGCGCCAAGACGAACGGTTTATTGTCGAGCGTCACACGTCCAGATGGCCTGGTGACATGGTGTGGGGTGCAATTGCCTACGATGACAGATCATCTTTGGTGTTCATTACAGGCACTTTGACAGCTCAACGCTACGTTAATGAGATCGTGCCCTACCTTTTCTGAACGCTCACTCCGGTGCAATTTTCCAACAGGACAACGCTCGTCCGCATACTTCTGCTGCCTCGAGAGCTTGCTTTCAAGGCACTGACACGCTGCCATGGCCAGCCGCATCGCCTGACCTATCACCGATTGAAAATGTGTGAGGTGCTATTGGACGCGCTATGCACACTTCACCCCTACAGCACAATCTACAAGAACTGCGTGAGATGGCTTGTCACAGAACACCATTAGGAACATATACAACTCCATGCCGAGACGTCTGGTATGCTGTGTGAGCAAACATGGCGGCCCGATGCCATATGAGAGACACTACTTATTGGCGTGTCAATAAATATTGCCCATATCGGTCTCAATGTCTAATCATTTATTGTTCCTGATAACCTTTACCACCCAAATAGCATTGCAATCCGACACGTCCTTCTGGGTGCAACTATTGTTTTGAGGATGAGTGTATATTAACTTCGTTTAATTGAACAAAGCGAAATCCAAAACTTTATCTTCAAACGAAACTAAATATTTAGTTTGAGGATAAAGTTTGAGCAATCATGAATTAAAAGTAGATGTGATCTTATGGATATTGTGTTAAAGCGGTTTTGAAATCCTTCTGCTATTTAGAGAAATTTTGGTGGCTCATCAGCAAATGAAATAGCTTCCGATTCTTGAAAAAAAGGAAAATCAGCGTCGTTATTTGACTGATGAGCCACTGCGCTAAAATTCAAACAAACCAGCGTTTTTAGAAACTGTGCTGAGAAACGTTGCAGTTTACTTACAATAAAAGTGTCATATCGCACTCCCCATCACACACATAGAATAACAATTAGTAACTACATATAAAAATTTATTTACCTGAGTCATTGTTCCAGCTGGAATGATATTTTATAAAATTTGGTTTAAGTAAAAATATGTTTCCTTTGTGGGCAGTTAAAATATACTGTATAGATGTACAATATCGTTTTGGTACGATTGCTTTACTAGAAACATCCTTGTGTATGGTATGGCTATGGAAAGGAGCACTCGTCGGAGCTGTAGTAATTGAAACAATAATTGTAGATCAAAGCTATACTGGAAACAAATCGCACCGGAAGAAGTCCACGCGGCCGCCCCGGTGGCGCAGTGGTCTAAGCGACCATCATCCGATAAGGGGCCGGGTTCGAATCCCGGTGAGGCATAGATGTTGTGTTTGTCTTATGCCACTGGCTCTCTCCCTTCCTTGGAACCACTGGCCCTAAATTAGGGACGGGCGACTGCTTATAGTCCATTGAGGTGCTCACAGTGGTCGTTAAACCTTCAATCAAAAAAAAAAAAAAAAAAAGAAAAAGTCTGCGTGAAAAAAGTTCGTTATGATTTACCTGTATTTACCACATTAAAAGCATATGTTTGCTATTTCCTAAAAACGGGTTAGCTATTTCCTGTATATTATTAATATACAGGAAATAGCAAACTCGTTGTTTCTATGAATTCAATGCATGTGAAAGCTTAGCAAGGTTATATGTTGTAATTGCAATCCAAGATCAGAAATAAATCCTATCCTAGAAAAATAAGTCTCAAATATACGACCTCCCCATATTCTTGCAATTAAAAAAATAAATCACATCATATTTCAGTGCTTTAAATAGTTTGCGTCCAGTTTAATTAGTGTTCTGTACTTTCGTTCGTATGGATTTGATATTTAGAATTTTACAATGCCTACGAGTGTCCTTTTCCATGGTCACTATCAGAATTCAAAGAATAATGATGCCAGGTAATGTTGCTTTTGAATTTTGGCACACTTCAATATTACATAATATAATATAATATATTATAATATAGTAACAAAGCCTGAAGAAAGCAAAGGGACATTTTAGTAAGGAAGAAAACAGATTATGGCACTGAGAAAAGGAGATGGTTCTGTAACAAGAAATAGAGGTGAAATTTTGACAACAGTGAAAGATTTCTGCACAAAACTATATGAAAGAGATGATACACCTATTCCAGTAATTAAGAAAGGTATCAGACCCAAAGTTCCTCCTGTTCTCCCGCCAGAAGTTGTGCATGCAATGAAGAATATAAAACGGGGAAGAGTTTCAGGAGAAGATGGAATTACCGTGGACATTATTATTCAAGAAGCAAGCGGAGAAATAAACACTACACTAGCCCAAGTTTTTACTATATGTCTCAATGAAGGAAAGACTCCTGAATATTAGATCAATGATGAAATTCGAAAGCATACAATGATTCTGCTACATAAAAAAACAAGAAAGATGACACCGAATTTTCGGGTGTAATAAGCACGTCTTTTGAATCCGTTCTGACGCAAATTAAATTTATCAAAGCTATTCAAAGTCAATGGAACCGGTATGGAAAACAATAGTATCTGATGGAAGAAAGAAGTTTTTCAATCGGGTTTTTAATCCCTCAGAAATTGCTGTAAACGGAATCGTGAGCTTACGAACTCTTAGAAACAGATATATCGACAAAAATAAGATGTGACTTTACGTCCCCTGGTGGAAAAATCATGCATTATTTTAGGAAGAAAGTATTCTCAAAAGGTTTATATATATGAGCGGTTTCGGTCCAAGAAAAAAAAATTAGTCGAGTTTTCAGGAGCCCAGATTTTTCTACAAATACATCAGAAGCAGAAATTAACACTTATGACCCCTGGTGGCCAAACCATTCTTTACCAAACACTAGAAATTATGTGAAAAATATTTTCCATCAGGTCTTGTGTGCGATACAGGAAGAATTTTTCAAATCGAAGTTTTAGGAACAGAAATAACGCAGAAAACGCAATTTAACTTTGTGCCCCCTAGCGGAAAGTCTATGATTTACTTGAAAATTTTGAATTTATAGGAAAAACGTTTCGCATCGGAAACACTATCCAACAAAGAAGAAATTTTTCAAATCGGACTCTTAGAAGTAGAGATATTGACAAAAATAAGATGTATATATCTACGCCCCCTGGCATACAAACCATGCATTACTTCAAGAAGAAAATGTTCCTAAAATGTTTGTCGGCATGAGTAGTAACGGTCAACAAACGACGTTTATTTCAATCGAGAATTTAGAAGCTCATATTTTGCTGCTAATACACTGCCGGACAATTGCTAAGGACGGATGACAATATCAACCATAAAATGGAAGGCAGGAAAATGTGGAAATTAGCATAAGTGCGGGATACTGTAAGACGTGTTGTGCGTATGCAAATTTTGGATTGCCGAACTTGTTCGTGACGTCATAGCGCTGATAAGAGATATAAAGGATTTGACGCGTATTGACCGTTGTTGTTCAAACGCAAAGTTGAAAAGGGAAAGAATCAATTGACGAACTTGCAATTTTCAGTATGTCTTCCCGACATCACCTAGATGATTTTACGCGTGGCCGTATTATTGGCAAGATTGAAGAAGGGCGAAAAATAACAGATGTTGCCAGGGAGTTCGACGTCAGCCACAGTGTTGTTTCAAGGCTTTGGAAATCATTTCCAACAAATAGAGAGTGTAGCAAACGTCACGAGGGAGGTCCTGTTCGCAGTACGACACCTGCAGAAGATCGGTACATAGTGCTATCAACAAAAAGACACCAGCGCCGCACAGCTAGTGAGGTAGCAAATCAGTTTATGGCTGCTACTGGCAAGCGGATCTCCCGAAAAACTGTCGCCAGACGTTTGCATGAAGGAGGACTATACGCCCGCCGTCCTGTTGTGTGCATCCCATTGTCCAGACGTCACTGTACCGCCCGTTTGCAGTGGTGCCATCAATATCGCAATTGGACTGATAACGACTGGTCTGCTGTCCTCTTCTCAGATGAGAGTAGATACAGTCTATCGTCTGATTGTCGACGACAACTGATCTGGCGTGATAGTGGTATTGCATATTGTCCAGCAAACATACAGGAAAGGGACCGATATCCGACATGTAGTGTCATGGTATGGGCTGGCATCATGATCAATGGCCGTACGTCCCTCTATGTGCTTCCAACTGGGACTATGACTTGCCAACGATACATTAATGATGTTCTGCTACCTCATGTTCGCATGTTCCGTGGTGCTGTCTGTGATAGATTCATTTTCATGGACGACAACGCAACATGTCATCGAACAGTCGCTGTCCAGGAATGTCTTGAGATCGAGGATATTCAACGCCTCGTATGGCCAGCACGTTCTCCAGATCTTAATCCCATTGAAAATGTGTGGGATGCTTTGGAGAGGAGTCTTGCTGGCCGCCAATGCCCTCCAATAAACAAAGACACCCTCATCCGTGCACTGACAGAGGAATGGGATAAATTACCCCAACAGCTGCTTGATAATATTGTGCAAAGCATGACACGACGTGTGGACTGCATCGCACGTCCATGGTGCCCATATCCCGTATTGACATCTTACGCCGGAACGCCTGCGGACGGTAATTGCATTTTTTTCACGTTTACGTATTCTGCACAAAATGGCCTGTTTGTCCCTTGAACACGTTCCAAAGCCTTCTGGATTTCAGAGCACAATAAATTTTCTTTCTTGTAATGTCCTGGCATTCTGACATTATTTTATTTCACTTGGCATTCAACCACACTTACTTTTTTATGCGCTATATAGCCGTTTATGATCCGTCCTTAGCAATTGTGCAGCAGTGTACATCAGAAGCGGAAATTAAGACTTACGCCACCTGGAGGCCAAACCACTTTTTACAAAAATCAGAAATTATGTGCAAAGGATTTCCCATCCAGAGATTTAGAAGCAGAGATATAGGGGGAAAAGCAATTTACTTTTACGCCATCTAGCGGAAAGTCTATGAATTACTTGAAAATTTTGAAATTATATGAAAAACGTGTCACACGGAAAACAATATCCAACAAAGAAGGAATTACTCAAATCGGACTCCTAGAAGTAGAGATACTGACAAAAATAAGATATACATCTACGCCCTCTGGCGGAGAAACTGTGGAATATTTTAGGAAGAAAATATTCCGAAAAGGTTTATCGATGGGAGTGACATCAGTTCACGAAATAATTTTTTCAATCGATATTTTAGAAGATCATATTTTATGGCAAATACATCAGAAGCAAAAATTAACACTTACGCCCCCTGGTGGCCAAAGTATTCCTTACCAAAAATTCGAAATTATATGCAAAGATTTTCCATCAGGAGATGTATCCGGTGAAGAAAAATGTTTTCAAATCGGAGTTTTAGAAGAAGAGTTATCGGAAAAAATGTAATTTACTTTTACGCCCCTTTGCGGAAAATCTACGCGTAATTTGAAAAAGTAACTATATCTAAAATACTCCTCGACATGAATGGAATCGAAAGATAAAATATTTTTTTCAAGCGGTTGTTTAGAAGTAAATATGTGGAATAAAACGTATTTTTGAATTCGACATCATCTGCATTTACGCCCTCTAGCGGCGAAATTGTAAATCGTAAAAATAAACGAAATAAAGAATCATCATTCGCATATTTCAAGCTTCCCAATGCAAAAAGAATTTTTCAAATCGGACTAATAGTTGCCGAGATAGCGTGGGTACGGACGGACGGACGGACATACCGATAACATCAGCACGATCTTTTTACAAAAGACGTGCTAAAAAAGGTGACATTGAGAATTTCAAGAACTACAGGCCCATCCGCCTCTTTTCAGTGGATTATAAAATCTTCACTAAGCTTCTTTCACATCGCTTGAAGGTAACATTGGATATCGTTCAACCGAGAAAACAAGCTGGATTCAGGAGTGGCTACAGCACCATGGATCATATTCATGTACTGGGAGAACCTACTGAAACTTGTATTGCATGGCTTTTATTGGTTATGAAAGGACTTTGATTCCGTGAAACCATCAGCAGTTACAATGGCTTTGAAATCCTGCGGTACTGAAAGTGCTTAAATTAGCATTATTAATAACATCTACGAAAATGCAAGTGTGAAGGTTCGGCTAATTGAGGATACAGCACCAATAAAAATTGGAAAGGTAGTGGGACAAGGTGGCACCCTATCTCCGAAACTGTTTGATGCCACATTGCAAAGTGTATTTCAATCATTGAAGTGGGAAAACAAGGGATAAAGATTAAGGAGATTATTTAACTCACCTTCGCTTTGCTGATGACGTAATAATTTTTGCAACTGCCCTTTCAGACCTGCAGAGTATGATCCAGGAATTTGCTGACAAGAGTAAAGAAGTGGGATTAAAATGAACTTTCAGAAGACAAAGCTGATGTACAATACTTTTTCAAGGAATGAAGATTTTGCGACTGATGGGGAAAAGCTTGAAGTAACCGATACCTAAATTACCTATATTTACCTTGGACAACAGATATCACGCAAAGGTCACATTGACAAGGAAATTAATCGGCGTATAAAACTTGGCTGAAAAGCTTCCGGAAGAAACAGTACAAATTTCAAGAGAAATATGCTAATATGTCTTAAATGAAAAGTGTTTAATCAATGCATCCTTCCAGTTCTTAAATATGGAACAGAGACGTGACCTTAACTAAAAAAATCATGCAAAGACTTCAGACAACTGAAAGTAGCATGGAAAGATGTATGCTTGGTGTAACCAGAAATGATAAGAAGAGGAACTCGTGGATAAGTAAAATGATAAGAGTGGAAGTCATCATGATGAAAATAAAATCCCTGAAATAGCAATAAACTGAACTGAATAGCAAGACCACCATGGAAGATGCATGGATGAAATTCGAAAGCATGTTTAGTAACATGGAGGAGACAAGCTCAAGACAGCCACTTTTGGAAGATACTTGGTGAAACCTTCATCCAGCAGTGGATTGATAATGATTGACAATGATGATGATGATGATGATAAATATAATATAGATGTACAATATCGTTTTGGTACGATTGCTTTACTAGAAACATCCTTGTGTATGGTATGGCTATGGAAAGGAGCACTCGTCGGAGCTGTAGTAATTGAAACAATAATTGTAGATCAAAGCTATACTGGAAACAAATCGCACCGGAAGAAGTCCACGCGGCCGCCCCGGTGGCGCAGTGGTCTAAGCGACCATCATCCGATAAGGGGCCGGGTTCGAATCCCGGTGAGGCATAGATGTTGTGTTTGTCTTATGCCACTGGCTCTCTCCTTCCTTGGAACCACTGGCCCTAAATTAGGGACGGGCGACTGCTTATAGTCCATTGAGGTGCTCACAGTGGTCGTTAAACCTTCAATCAAAAAAAAAAAAAAAAAAGAAAAAGTCTGCGTGAAAAAAGTTCGTTATGATTTACCTGTATGATTACTGCTGGCCACCCAAAATGCAACACCAAGAAAGAAGCATCCGATTTGCCTGAAATTCGCATCAGGCGTCGCCCGCGAGAGGACGTGCAAACGATTAGCATTGAAGGGCATATGCAAATCATGTGCGCCGACACGTCACCGAGACGCCCTATAAGAAAGGTGCACAGAAGGCGGGGTGTAAGTAGTGGAAGTGTGTTGTGCTGCCGGACCTGTGCGTGGGAAGCTTCCTGATGCCTCGTCGCAGAATACGGCAGTCATTCCAGCACGTTTCGGAGTTCGACAGAGGACGAATAGTGGCTTATCGCGACAGTGGTTTATCGTACCGAGACATCGGCGCCCGTGTGAGACGACATCCTGCCACAGTGAGGAGAGTATGGATTCAGTGGGTGCAGGAGGGACGAACAGACCGACGTGAGCGATTGCTGCAGCCCCGGCACACCACCGAACGAGAGGACTGGCATTTTGTGCGACGGGCATTGACGGCTCGCCCCACCACATCACGAACGTTAGCGCAGGAATTAGGGTGTGTTGCGAAACAACCTGTGTCAGCACGTACCGTTGGACGTCGTCTGCAGGAGCGGGGACTTATCGCACGGCGCCCATTGCTCCGATTACCATTGATGTTACACCACCGGCGAGTGCGGCGGTAGTGGGCCGTTGAACGCCGCACCTGGACTACGGAATGGCACGACATTGTCTTCTCCGACGAATCTCGCTTCTGCCTGCAACACCACGATGGTCGGATCTGCGAGTGGCGGCACCGCGGCGAGAGACTGTATGACGCCTGCATTATGCATCGCCATACCGGTCCGTCTCCTGGCGTTATGGTTTGGGGCGCAATTGGATATGACACCCGCACCCCTCTGGTACGCATCACCGGTACACTCAACAGCCACCGCTACATCTCCGACGTTTTGGAGCCTGTAGTCCTCCCTTACCTGCAGGACCTTCCAGCGGCCACGTTTCAACAGGACAATGCGCGCCCGCACGTGGCACGCATCGTGCAACAAATTCTTCACGACCCACCAGGTGTCACTTCTGCCGCGGCCGGCCGGTTCTCCCGATATGTCGCCCATTGAAACGTCTGGTCGCTGAACGGCAAGCACCTCCCGCGGCTACACCTGATGAGCTGTGGCAGCGTGTGGAAGCAGCCTGAACCAACATACCCGAAGCCCACATCCAAAGCCTCTTTCGTTCGATGCCGCGGCGTTTAGCGGCCGTTATTGCCAGCTATGGAGGCCACATGAACCATTGATGTCTGCGTGTTCCGCAAGTCGCACGGGCCTGTAAGTTATATCGTTTCATCTTTGTATCTGTTGTTATGTGTCCAGTAAATCTGGCTTTGCTATCTCGTGTCCTTCTTGGTGTTGCATTTTGGGTGGTTAGCACTGTATAATATAATATAATATAATATAATATAATATAATATAATATAATATAATATAATATCGCTGAATGTCCCAGGGATTTTTGAACTTTGTTTCATGGTCAAAATCATATGTGAACATCGTATGATTAGAGTTGTGTGATGTGCTGAAAGAATTCAGCCTTATATGCCGAAAGTGAAATGTTTCTGACACAAGACGATAGTAGCGGTTCGGGTGAAGTTTTTACCATGTCTTCCCTAATAATTACTTGCAGCTCAGCTGTCACTGTTGAAAGATATCTTCATTCTCGAACGTTTGTAGGACACCATTTACTATGATGCTCTTACTCCAATTTGAGAACTCCAAATTACTCTTACAGGCTATCTGTTGATTGGATAACCAAATTGCGTGAGGCTGATAAATCTACAGTAACTTAAACTAATGCAAGTCATAGAAAAGTCCCGAGTCAACTCTTTTGGGAAAGAAATTACTCTTGTGTTATATCTACTATAAGAAATAAAAGTATTGCTTAATGTTTAACGCACCTGGACTACACGGTAGCTGCTCACTTACACTTCCAGTCAGCTGACATTTTCCCCAAAGCTGAAGAATTTGAAACCTTAACATCACAGCTAGGCAACTAAATGTTGTGGATGTTGATTTCACCTGCAAGTCTATAGTCGCCGCCCCGGTGGCGCAGTAGTCTACGCGCCGGCTTTGTAAAGGTTGTGTTGACCTGTGCTCCGCGTTTGACCTGCGTTTACAAGTGTTCTTTTGTGTGTGTGCCGTAATTTTGTGCATCTCCTGTGTCGATTGAGTCCGACCTTGACGTCCTGTAAGTAAAACTTTACTTGTACTAATTCTTTTTCCGTCCTGGCTTTGCCCAGGGTCGGGTTTAGCAGGCCAGCCATTGCAAATGGCGGCTACCTCATCTGATAGGCCAGGTCGGAAGCTTGATAGCAAAGCTACGCACCCCCCCCTCCGCCTTGCCAAGTTCGGTATTCGTCATTACCACACGCAGCTGGTTTCCAAGCCGCGTTATCTGATGTTACCACCTTTTCTTCCAATTCTATGGATGTTGATTTCCCGACATTCTCCATCACAGTGACGTCATTAACTTCTTCGGTATCCGTTGCCTCTGGTACTTCATTTGCTCCTGCGAGCACTGCGTTTCGACCTTCCCCATCTCCGCCCATTCCTACGGCAACTCTTACTTATGTTTTAGTTGTGAAGGGTACCAGTTCATTTTCCTCTACAGCGAAGAATCCATGTACAATGCCTCTTGATATGATTGTCACTAGAGACAACAAGAAATTACGCATCGAAATTCCGGAAACTTCAGCTGCTGGGCAAGAGGTTTTACGCACACAGAAACTTGGCATACGTTTTGATGTGCTCCCGGACCCCAGCCTTAAGAAATACTCCTTAGCCGTTCGCCAAATCCTCCATAAGGGAGCGATCACTCATATGGCGAGGAGACCTAGGACTGTTCTCATCTATTTTGCGAAGCCAGAGTTTGCGGAGCGCGTCTTATCTGACGGACTGCATGTTGGAGATCGTACCTTACTGGGAGTCCCGCTCACGCAGCGCCCCGTACTTGTTACGTGCTACCCCGTACCACCAGAAATCAAAGGTCATAACTTAATGGCGGCCCTTTCCCAGTGTGGAAAGGTAGTTGGTTCCATTCAAACTCTGTCTTCCGCACTAAATGACCCAGATGGCAGGACATCTTAGGTCTGCGTCGCCAATCAAGGATCCTGTTCCCTACTGAAGATGCCATTGCTGATTGCCCTACTGACCTCACTGTGGTTGTAGGAAAGCAGATTTTCCGGATCGATATCGTTACTGCCTTGCATTGTTTTAAATGCAAGGCACATTGCCACATCCAATCACGTTGTCCAAATGCATCTGCCAAGCCACCTATTTCCATACCGCCCGAACTCAACACCCCACCCTCAACACCAGTTCCTCTGGCTACACCAAGTTTGACTCCACAGACGTCCTTGATCCCTGCTACTGTTGTTCCAGAGGCTTCTCCCCCAGCAAATGATGATTCATCAGCAGTCTCCAAGTCTTCGATCTCTACAACGGGAACTTTGGCCACCTCTCCATCGTTGGACCCACTTGCTTCTGTGGTACCTCTACGTTCTTCGGAGGGTATTATCTCCGAAAAGGAATGAAAACCCCTCCGTCGTATTGCTTCATCTTCTCCCCTTGGATCCCCTAATGTGGAGTCAGATCTAACTGTCCTACATCCACCAGCTTCTCCCGGCGTTCCCACGTTGAAACAGACTAGACAAAGTTCAGTCTCGCCGGTGACGTCTTCTCCACGCTGCTCTCGCTCCCGTTCGTCAACTCGACAGTCTTCCTCTCCAACTGCAGTTCCTACATCTCTTAAGTCCCCAGCTGTTCAAAAATTGTTGGATCAAAAAGCTTTCGCAGAACATCTGGAAACTTTCCCTGAATTAGACTGGCCGCTGGCGGCGTCTGATCTTGCTCTCATCATACGCAAACAACCATCACGTCCTCTAAAGCAGCTAGACTGCGTTCAATCACGTAATGCTCAGCTTCCTACTATTATCACCCAACTTTAGAGTCTACTTGCTCTTTTGCCGAAAATTGACACAGTCACTAATGCGCAGACATCTAACTTAAAGAAACGTGTGACCAGTCTTCACAGAAGTGCTGATAGTAATATTCAACCACTACAACCTCGTTCACGTTAAAATTACTTTCTTTCAACTGTAAGGGATGCTCCGTCCCTCCTACCAATGCGTTAGTGCTTGAAGATATTACACCGCATAATGCGGATATATTATTGCTACAGGAGACTAACTGTCATCCCAACACCCCATACCACCGGTGGCGAACCTGGCCATTTCAATTCTACCATGTCCATCGACTTAGTCTTCACGCAAGACTTGCAGTGGCCATCCATTTTTCTCTTCGATCCTTCATTACTGATATCACGGTCAAACCTATTTATCGTGACCTCCGGCAGCTTCTGTCCTTCCGACTTCACAACTTCCGATACCATATCTTCAACATCTATGTTTCCGTCAATCAACAGTATGCAGACTGCCTTTTTGAGCATTTTGTTTCCTGTGTTCAAGGTCTTTCGGCCACTGATATTGTCATCTCAGGTGGTGATTTTAACTGGACCCATCCCTCGACAGATCAGACGGTTCCACGGACACCAGGTATTTTCTTACCCGAGCACTTTCTACAGCCATCAACCAGCTACAACTCCAAGATTTTTTTCGACACCTGCACCCATTTCTTTGTTCGTACACCTGGCGCTCCTACTCCACTTCCTCCCCTACAACTGCCCGACTTGACCGGTTTTATGTTTCTTCAATTCTTCTTCCTTCAGTTATCTCCCTTTCTCACACACCGACAGTTTCTTCCGACTACAGCTGTGTCGTAATGTGTCTTCACACCGGCCCATCTCCTCGGCAATACTACGTACTTGGACCCTTGATGATGATCTTTTACTTGATCCAACTTACGTAAATTACATCTAATCGCAACTCCAACAAGCCTTATATACGCTCCCTTTTGCTTCTTGTTCCTTGCAACACTGGTTACATGTCACTTCCCGGATTCTTCTTTATACCAAACAATATCCCCCCGAAAAACGTACTACCGCCTTTATGAAGATTGATGCTGCCGCTCGATTTTTTCCACCCTAGATCTTGATTCTCCGCTCTGTTTTCTCATTACCAAGCTGAACTTCGTGCCTTGCTACTTCCTATCTCCCAACAAGCTTTTCACCGCCTCAAGCTCCTTCATCTCCAGCCAAATGACTATCACCTCCGTAATCTGCAGTTACCCGATGGAACTGTTACTAATGACCCCACTCCCATTTGCTCCGGTGTTAGAACATATTTCCAGTCACGTTTTGCTCAGTTCCAGTCAAGTTCTCCGCATGCTGATTCGATTCTTCGTGCCTTACCACATATTCCACTGCATCTTGTTGCATCTCTTTTTATGCCTATCACCCCAGCAGAAGTAGTACAGTCATTTGCCTTAATTAACTGTCACTCGTCACCTGGTCCTGACGGGTTGACAGTTAATCTATTTCGCACGTTTTGCTCTTTCCTACATCTTCTCCTATTGCCTTGCTTTACAGCTGCTTTTTCCTTATCTGTTTTTCCCCCTGTTTTTACTCTATCTCACACCATTCTTCTTCCAAAGAAGGTGTGTCTGCTGGAGTTGGATAACTGGCGTCCTATATCCATCCTTAATGTTGACTACAAGATTTATACTAAAATACTCTCTCTTCGATTGAACCCTGTCCTTCCCACCGTCATACATCCCGATAAAACGTACACCATACCTGGCCGAAGCATTCATACTAATATTAATCTCCTCCGTGACTCATATTGCCTTGCCCACTTTTCCTCCGGACCCTTAGCCTTCCTCAATCTTGATCAGAGGCCGGCCTTTGAAAACGTGAGTCATGAGTGGTTTGCCTCTGTGCTCTCTGCCTTCGGTTTCCATCTGCTTTCATCACAGCCCTCCTTGCCCTGTGCCAGGACTCAGTTGTCCACATCCGGACGGCCTCTTTCCTTACAGCCCTCATTCCGTTTCGTAAGGGCATCCATCAACGATGTCCTCTTTCCAGACAACTTTTCTCTCTAGTCTTTGAGCCTTTTCTTTGCTCTATCCGTTCTCTTCTACAACATCCCCCTTCCACCATTCAGCATAGCACCAGGCGCCATTCTATCGCTCTTACTGCCTACGCCGATGATCTCACAGTTCTCATCCGAGAAGAATGGCAACTCACAATTGTTCTTGCATGGTATCTGCGGCTTCCGGCGCTTCGTTGAACCTTTCAAAGTGTACAGGCTTGTGGTGTGGCTCCTGGAAACATCGCACCGATGCACCGTGGGGCACTCATTGGACTTCCACCAGTCAAAAGAAACTTGGGGTGCACATCGGCAGCCGGGTCTCAGCAGCGGCTGCCACCTGGAGACCCCTCGTCAGGAAACTACGTCACACCACTGCTTACTGGTCCGAGCTTCAAGTGTTGTTTGACCTACCACAGTCGTGCACGGCTTGCTGGCACCCACATCCTCTCGTTAGTTTATCATTCCTGGATTGCACAACCGCCACCAGCCTACGTTCAAACTGCAACAACATCAGCAATGCTCAGCATTGTTTGGTCTTCCACTCATTGGTTATCTTCCTCAGTATTATCTCTACCTTCGATTTGTGGTGGCCTCAATATGCCAGAGATTACCATACGTGATAAAGCTGTAAGAATTTTCAATTTCCTCCCTTTGATAGTTTAACCAGACTATTCCGCTTCCATTCTTATGCTTAATCTTCTGACTTCCCCTCTTAATCCCTGCCTTGCTGTCCATCTTCTTCTCAAGATGGATATTCACACTGTCATCCCCCCGTTTTCCTCTAGTCTACCATGAAGCTGTTCAATTCCTTCGTTCTTTACCGCTCATTCGTCAAACCCCCTCTTCCACTCTTGATCTTCTTTCCGAGCCGCTTTTTTTCTCCTCCGTCCTCCATCCCCCTACTGCCAACTTTTTCTTTTTCCCCGCATGGCTACACGCTGGTGTCGTCTCCGTTTCCCAACTGGTCCTCCCCGAGTTTTCATGGAAACCCGTTTCCGATCTTTTTCCCACCCTCGCCCGAACTCTCTGATAACTTCCTCCAACTTAAACATGCTCTTCAATCACTTTTCCCTTCCCTAGTCGATTCCTCTGGCCTCCTTTCCGTTTCCTCTGCCTCTCTCCCTTTCCCGTTCTTCCTTCCCTTTTCCGGTGACCTCCTCCCTCTCCACAGCCTTTCCACCCGCACCCTGTACCGTTTTCTCCGTTCTTCTTCTGCGGTACCTTTCCCTATCCCCTCTGTTCCTTCTTTTGCACTAACCTCGGTTTGGTCTACTGCCCAAAATTCACCGGCCCTCTCCTCAGAACTTAATGTGCACTGGAGGTTTTTGCACAATCGACTGCCTCTCCCTTCGACTTTGCTCCGGAGAAATATAGTATCCTCAGATCTCTGTCCTTTTTGTAACGTCGTTGGAGACGTCTTACACATGTTTGTTTACTGTCCAACGCTGCTCCCACTATTTCACAGTATGTTCCAACTTGTACATCCTTCTCGTACCAGTGATCTCACCCTAGAAGAGTATCGTTTCCTCGGCCACAGTTCTACAAGTTCCTCCTCTATTTTACCAGTTTGTTCGTATTTATTTATTCTAGCTAAAAATATTATTTTCTCTCACCTGCTACAGTTACAAGATCCAGATCCTATCACATTCTCTACCATTCTCTTGCACACTACCGCAACAGGGTAAAAGCCAGACTCACCCTGTCATACTCCTTGGCCAATGATACGGCACGGTTACCTGCCTTCTTCAAAACTTGGTCGCCGTGTCGTCCCTGGTTTCGGTTTTTTAGTGCCCAGACTGTTCATCTGCTGTTTTACTACTCTTAAACCTACGTCGGAACTTTCTATTTTTACTGTTCCCTCACCATGTTTCCTACTGGAACTGGATTGTGTTTGCTTCCTGCTGATATCACCTTTTGTAAACAGTTGTCTTCATGCTCACAGTGACTCTCTGCCACCAGTGATTCCCATGTCACTAGAACTGCGCAAATTACTTCTACAAATTGATTCTCTCCAGTGATGTTCCAAGACTTCAATGAACAATTATCCCAGAGCTACTGCTGTTTACAGCAAATAATGCAATGCCTGTCATTGCTCATTTGTACAATTACCATTTCATTTTTTTTTATTGGAGGTTTAATGACCACCGTGAGCAACTCAATGGCTATAAGCAGTCACCCGTCCCTAATTCTGGATCACTGGTTCCAGAGAAGGGAGAGAGCCAGTGCCATAAGACAAACACAACATCCATGCCTCACCGGGATTCGAACTCGGACCCCTTTCGGACGAATGATCAGAGGCCATCGCTTAGACCACTGCGCCACCGGCTACCATTTCATTGCAAATATCTTCATTTTGTTTTATTTCTCCCCTTCTCTCACACTGCGTGTGAGGTTGGGGATGTTCTGTTGTAATTCTTTTAAGTGAATAAAAGTGAATATTGAAACTACGCGCCGGCTTATGATCATTCGTCCGTGAAGGGTCCGGGTTCGAATCCCAGCCAGGCATGGATGTTGTGTTTGGTTGGTTGGTTGGTTGGTCAATTTTTATGGCGCAAGAGCCATGTTTGGCCAAAGAGCGCCAGACACAAGACAAACAGTTGTGTTTGTCTTATGGCACTTTCTATTTTTACTGTTCCCTCACCATGCCTGGAACCAGTTACCCTAAATTAGGGACGGCGATTGCTTATAGCCCACTGAGTTGCTCACGAGGGTCGTTAAACCTTCACTCAAAAGAAAAATGTCTATATTCAAGATCCGGTGTGACATAGATGATGTCTTTATTCTGAGTGACTCATGGAAAACGTGACTGACGTCTATGTACAAAAGCGACGAGTTATTTATTTCTGCGAATGAAACAACGACGTAGAGTCTGTTGGTTCTACCGTAGACAGGGAGGCGTACGTTTTGATTTAAGACATAGCTGATTGATTTGATTTTTTTCAAGGTGGGGAACTTTTTGTAACATGTGTCACCACCAACGTATAAGTGCGGTGTAGTACATGGAAAATGGAAAATAAAGAATAACACGAGAGCGCTACGCACAGAACAAGTCCGAAAGCTAAAATGAGATGACAAGGATGGTTGTAACGTTCTGTAAATGTGAAAATTGAAAAATAATTGAAAATTATGTGGAAGAATTGTTTCGGAGAAGGCACGTGGGAGAAAGATGAAAGGAACTTCGTGGTAAGTACCCATCATCGGAACGAATGTTCTTATTACTAAAAAACAGAGGTGTGAAAATATTCTTTCAAATCACAACAGTGAGATACTCATAAAAAAATATCACGTTTTAATTTCTCTGACTTCCATCTTAAATTCACTCAGAACTAATAGGATTTGTTTTTCATATTTTCATACAAAATCGTTGATAATCCATTAAATTGAACACATAATACAGCTGTTGGTAACACCAAAATATTGGTCAAGAGATATCAACCGACTGATTTTCAAAAGCTAATAAGGATAGCCATCCATTGAGTTTTCGAAAATGTGCACACATGCAAGCATCACAAACTCTGCTCTTAATCAATGTCTTATCTTTATTTTCCTGCTAAATCCACTTTAAAAATAAGAAAGATGACACCAAATTTTCGGGGGTAATGAGCACGTCTTTTGAATCCCTTCTGATGCGAATTAAATTTATCAAAGTTATTCAAAATCAATGGAACCGGTATGGAAAAAACAGTAGTATTTGACCGAAGAAAGAAGTTTTTCAATCGGGTTTTTAATTCCGCAGATATTGCTGTAAACGGAATTGTGGACTTACGCCCTCTGGTAGCAGACTTGTGCGTTAAGAAAAATTTGAAATTACAGAGAAAACATTTCGCAGCGGAAACGCTTTCCAACAAAGAAATAATTTTTCAAATCGGACTCTTAGTAGCAGAGACATCGAAAAATATAACATATGTATTTCGCCCCCTGGCGGGAAAAAATGCATTATTTTAAGAAGAAAGAATTCTCAAAAGGTTTTTCGATGTGAGCGGTATCGGTTCAGTAAAGAATTTTTTCAGTCGAGTTTTCAAGAACTCAGATTTTCCTGCAAATACATCACATGAAGAAATTAACACTTATGCCCCTGGTGGCCAAACCATTCTTTACCAAATATTAGAAGTTATATGAAAAACATTTCCCATCAAGAGTTTCATGCGATACAGGAAAAAAATTTCAAATCAGAGTTTTAGAAGCAGAAATATCAGGGAAACGCAATTTACCTTAACGACCCCTAGCGGAAGGTGAATGAGTTACTTGAAAATTTTGAAATTATATAAAAAACATTTCGCACCGGAAACGCTATCCAACAAAGAAGGATTTTTTTTCGTATCAGACTCTTGGAATTAGAGATATTAACAAAAATAAGACTCACATCTACGCCCTCTGGCGGAGAAACCATGCATTATTTTAAGAAGAAAACATTCCGAATAGATTTATAGACGTGCGTAGTATTGGTCCACAAACGAATTTTTTGCAATCGACATTTTAAAAGCTCAGATTTTGCTGCATATGCAACAGAAGCGGAAAATAAGACTTACGCCCCTGGTGACTAAACCATTTTTTTCCAAAAATTAGAAATTATATGAAAAAGAGTTCCCATCAGGAACTGTATCTGGTAGAGAAAGAATTTTTCAAATCGGAGTTTAGTAGAAGCAGAGATATCGGGGAAACGCAATTTACCTTTACGCCCCCTAGCGGAAAGTCTATGAATTACTTGAAATTTTTGAAGTTATAGGAAAAAATCATGTCTCACCGGAAACTCTATCCAATGAAGAAGGAATTTTTCAAATCGGACCATTAGAAGCAGAGATATTGACAAAAATAATATATATATCTACGCCCCTTGGCAGAGAAACCATGCAATATTTTTCCAAAAGTGACTTGCAATATTTTTTAAAAAGTGACTATAGCTGCAATACTCTTCGACATAAATGGAATCGAAAGGTAAAATAATTTTTTCAATCGGATATTTAGAAGCAAATATATGGAATGGCTCAACCGAGAGAACAAGCTGGATTCAGGAGTGGCTACAGCACAATAGATCATATCCACGTGCTGAGAGAACTAATTGAAAGAGCGAGGGAATATGAACTTCCATTGTGCATGGCTTTTATCGATTATGAAAAAGCCTTTGATTCGGTGAAACCATCAGCAGTTACAATGGCTCTGAAAACCTGCGGTATTGAAGATGCATACATTAATATTATTAATAACATCTATGAAAATGCGAGTGCAAAGATTAGGCTGTTTGAAAATACAACACACGTAAAAATTGGAAAGGGAGTGAGACAAGGTGACACTATATCTCCGAAGCTCTTTAATGCCACATTGGAGGGTGTTTTTCAGTCGCTGAGCTGGGAAAACAAGGGGATAAAGATTAATGGAGATTATCTAACCCACCTTCGTTTTGCTGATGACGTAGTCATTTTTGCAACTACCCCATCAGAGCTGCAGAGTATGATCCAGGAACTTGCTGACAAGAGTAAAGAAGTGGGATTAAAAATGAACTTTCAGAAGACAAAAGTGATGTTCAATGCTTTTACAAGAAATGAAGATTTATCGATTGATGGAGAAAAGCTGGAGATAACAGATACGTACGTTTATCTTGGACAGCAGATATCAAGTGAGGGTCACATTGATGAAGAAATTAATCGGCGTACAAAACTTGCCTGGGGAGCTTTTGGAAGAAACAGCATAATTTTCAAGAGCAATATGCCATTATGTCTTAAAAGAAAAGTGTTTGATCAATGCATCCTTCCAGTGCTTACGTATGGTGCAGAGACGTGGACCTTAACTAAAAGAGACATACAAAGGCTGCAGACAACTCAAAGCAGCATGGAGAGGTGCATGCTTGGTGTAACCAGGAGAGATAAGAAGAGGAACTCGTGGATCCGAAAAATGACAAGAGTGGAAGACATCATGATCAGAGTTAAATCCCTGAAATGGCAATGGGCTGGACATACTGCCAGAAGGACAGATCATCGATGGACAGCCGAAATTTTAGATTGGATTCCAAGGGAAAGGAAAAGACCCAGAAGAAGACCACTATAGGAGATGGGTGGATGAAATTCGAAAGTATGCAGGGGTGACATGGAGGAGACTGGCACAAGACAGACCGTTGTGGAGGAAACTTGGGGAGACCTTCTTCCAGCAGTGGTTTGATAATGGTTGACAATGATGATGATGATGATATGGAATAAAATCTATTTTGATTTCGATATCATTTGCATTTTCGCCCTCTAGCGGCGAAATTCTACATCCGAAAAGAAAATGAAATGAAGGATCATCATTCGCAAATTTCAAGCTTCCCAGTGCAAAAAAGAATTTTTCAAATCGGACTAACAGTTGCAGGGGTATGGTGTTCACAGGAGGACGGGCGAGCGGACAGTCGGACAGTCGAACAGACGGACCGATATCATAAGCACGATCTTTTTTTCCTAAAGACGGACTAACAATTAGAAAAAGATCACTTTAGCTTCACGAAATCTGCTAATAAATCACTTAATAAAAATTACTTGCGGGTATGAGGCTTTTGACTCACTTTCGGTAGCACACTCTGGGGAACGTAGTATTTATTATTCACTGATTGTTAGGACAACGAAAAAGGGTAAGCGAAATATTTTGTACAGCGAGAGAAAGGGAGAAAGCCTTTTTTACGCTTTCCAACCGTAGGTTCAAGAAGTGTATATGCTCCAGCTTTGTCCGTCTGTCTGTCAGCCCGATAACTCGCGTAAAAATGGTTCGATTTCGATGAAATTTTAGTATGTGGTAGGGGACAACTGGGGACGAACCCTACTGAGAATGGGCGAAATGGGTCAAAGGTCAGGACATAGGAGCGGGATCCATTCCGTTGCCGTTATGCGTCATAACTTATGTAAAAATGCTTCTTTTGCGACAAAACTTTATCATGTTGTTTCGGAGGTATACTGAACCGGTTCTGTTGAATATAATCGAAATGGGGCCAAAGCTCAGGGCACAGGAGCGAGATTTATTCCACAGATATTATCCTCATAACTTGACTAAACATGCTTCTATTGCGAGTTGCGACTATACTTTAGTATGTTGTTCCGGAGGTATACTGAACCAATTCTGTTTAATATCATCAAAATGGGGTCAAAGGTCAGGGCACAGGAGCGAGATTTATTCCACAGCCGTTATCCTCATAACTTGAGTAATAACTTGAGCAATTATTTTTGGTATGTTGGAAAGAGTATTATAATCAATGCATTGCATGATTTTTACTAACTTGTTTCTACCACAGAAGAGGAATAAATAGGAGTAACCACGTTGCTTCTGCGTAAAGAGAGAGTGATGTGGGTTCCTGCGTTTACAAGAAAACTTGGCTGTTGTACAGCAGCGTTTTTCTAAGCGAACGTTCATCGGAAGCAATTTATTTTTAATGAAAAATGGCCGTATGTGCTTTAGATTTATTGAGCTAGGTTCAGCAAATCGCGAACAGAAATCTTAAGTAAAAAATGGAAATAAAATTTTCTGGTATGAATAATAAGTTAAGAAAGGAAGAAATCACTACTCTGTCTGAAAGAGGAAACTATACGCTTTACGTAAATCATTGTGTGAAAGTCGGGCACATGAGCTTTCTTCAAACGTCGCAGTCTATATCGGAAATTCACCCAGCCTATAGCCGGCAGCGCTGACAGTTAGTCACGGTACAAAAGTGATGAAAGCGACTGTAACCATTGTTCACAGGATTTTGTTGAATTGTGGTGTATTGGTATCTGTCGTAAAACATGCTGCTCAACATTGTAAACTACAATTTTCGAATTGTATTACCATTTATTATTATTGTTCGTAATTAATGCCAGGCTTTAGGGCGTTGCAAGTGGAGGCGAAGCACCGGGCGCCAAGCTAAGAGGGGCGCCGAGCTGAACGTTTTTTTCTTTGTGCAATATATACATAACGTATACTTCTAGATCTAACTGGATCATTTTTTTACTTTGCGTACTTTGTACAATATATATTTATTTACAGATATATAGATGACCTTCTTTGCTTAAATAATTCTGGAGTTCTTGAAAATGATTTTTTGGCTATACGGCTTGTATATCCAAGCTGCCTGAAGTTAATTAAAACTAACACTAGTAACCAGGAACTTGATTTTCTAGATTTGTCTATTAATCTAAATGATGGTAACCCAATTATTAGTTTGTATGACAAGAGAAACAACTTTAATTTTAAAATTTTATAATTCATAAAGTGGTCGACTAATATCTCCAGCAAAGTTATCGAGAATGTCTTTATCTCGCAGGTTTTAAGGTTGTCCAGGATTTTCAGCTTGGAGGATGATTTTAAGCACCATGTTTAATTTCTAATCAGTCAGTTTATTGATAACCAGGCTCCAATGGGTTTCTTAAAAGCCACACTTAAGAAAATTGCTCACAAGTATAGTGTTAAGATGGCGGACCTACTCTAATTTAATAACTCAGTGACTGAATGAATCAACTAAATTAAAGCTATAATGTACAGGTTTAGATGATGATGGGGTTACTTTTACTTAATTAGGAACATAAAACACTCTCTCAATTCCCTTTCCTTTTAATTCAAAAAAATTTTAAACTAGCCTAATTAAAAATATTACAAAAAAGTTCAAAAAATAAAAAATATTATACAAAAAAAGTATATATTAAAAACTAAGAAGAAAAAAATTGTATAATTTAAATAATTAAAAGGTTAGGAAAGTTTAAGTTTTCCTGGGTATTTTAATACTTTTAAAGCCAGTTGGGAGTAGTTTAAATTGTTCGCCCAACGGGTATTTTATAGTATTTCGACTAGTTGATAGCAACTTTAAAACTGTTTGGAATTTATCCTATCTTAACCATAACCACAGTACGTTCTGGAAATTTGGTTGCTTTCTTGACTGCCGGGTGGCGCTGTCGGCGTCACTGCTTCAAGTCACGTCGAGATTTGAAACCGTTTTGGCAGGTCATGTTTGCATCTTCTCCTTTTGGTAAGTTTCTTATTTTTGCTTATTATTTTGTTTTTCAATAAAAATATTTTTTAGGCTTGAAGTTTTCCTTTTCTCCTATAGTTATTTGAAGATTTTCTGCAGGTTTTCCTCTTCTTCGAGATTAGCAAGCAGTCGTCGAGCGTGCCCCATTGTTCAGGCCTCGTTTTAGTTTGAATTTGGGCAAGTGTAGCTTTGACTGGTTCTTATTTTCCTTTCTAGAACTCTCTTTTGGCAGTTTCTTGTAAATAGGTTAATTAAATTCAAGCTATTTTCTACCTTAAGGTATTTAAAGAATATGCTTGAAAATAGTTACTTTTATGTAGTGTATATTTGTAACAGTGTTTTTTCTAGGTACTCTAGCATTTTATACTTCTTGGACCAAGTATATTGGATTTTATACTTCTAGGAATAAGTATATTGGATTCTATTGGATTTTATATTTCTTGGACTAAGTATATTGGATTTTATACTTCTAGGACTAAGTATATTGGATTCTATTGGATTTTATATTTCTTGGACTAAGTATATTGGATTTTATACTTCCTGGACTAAGTATATTGGATTCTATTAGTTGTGTGAGGTCGGGCTCCGACCGTACAGTTTCCTAAGGGATGGTCTTCGGTTTTATTTGGGTGCTTTACTTTTTTCTACAAAATGTTTTTTGCTTTTAATTTTTTTTTACTTTGTCTTTATTGGGTGTGGGGGGTCGGTGCTTGGGGGTCTCGAAAAGTGAAGGTTATCTGTGGGTTTTTTTTGTTTTTTTGATGGGTTTATTTTATTTTAGTATTTTTTTTAAATGTTTTCTGATTATTATTTTGATGTCTTTGTAGCAAACTGGATGGTGCACAAACCCACACTTTTTGGTCTTTATAGAGGTATGTGAGGTGTTATATCTGCCTAGCTCTTGATGAAGCCATAGATAGCAGCTTGCCATAGTTCTACAATCCTTTTTTTTTCTCCAGGTTGGTTATTAGATCTCTTCCTTCGGGTTTTCCGAATAAATCGCTTCAGCTTTCAGATTTGTGATAATTTATGTATTTGATTTTTGCTTTTTCTTATATGTATGCAGTCTCAGGCGCTTTGGAATTTCAAAAACTGTTTTGAAAATTTATGTGTAACCTCTATTATGTTTTATATATACATATACAGTCTGTATATATATATATATATACACACTGGCGGAAAGTGAAAAAAGTACACAAAGAAGGAATTGGCGGACGATCATGAAATTTACATATGTTAATGGGGTCGAGTTTACGTAGGTGTGATGTTAATTTCGGGACCAACCGGTGGGCGCTTACGCCACAGCACGGCATAATATGCAAATTATCGTCGGTGGTATTTAAGGAGTACGGCGAAGTGAATGTAATCAGTCGTTGGCGTACGGACACGTGCGAAGACCCTGAAGAAGCTGCAATGCCTGGACATGGAAGACGTGTACGATTTCAGCAGTTATCGGGGGTGATGACTTTGAGCGAGGTCGTCTAGTCGGACTCCGCGAGGCTGGGTGGTCGTATAGCGGAGCGAATTGGACGGGAAGTATCGGTGGTGGTACGATGGTGGCGTAGAGGATCCGAGGAACATTCCCACACGAGAAGACGTGGAACCGGGAGTCACAGACGGACTGATGAGCGGACCGATCGACGCATAAGAAGAGAGGCGTTGTCAAGCAGAACATCTACTGCGACGCAAATCCTAGCTGCCGTTGCACCTGAGGTGACTGAGCGAACAATCCGCAACCGTCGACTGGATGCAGGACTACGTGCACGTGTGCCTCTGGCATGTGTACCTCTGACTCCAGCCCACCGTCAGGAACGCCTGCAGTGGTGTCGCCAACGTCTGCACTGGAGAACGCAATGGCGATCTGTCGTGTTCAGCGATGAAAGCAAATTCTGCTTGGGAGCCTCCGATGGCCTTATGCGTGTTCGCAGACGCACAGGGGAGCGTCTCCACCCTTCTTGCATCCGCCAGCGACGCATAGGGCCTACACCTGGTCTCCTGGTGAGGGGAGCGATCAGCTATCACTCCCGTACACAACTAGTGTTGGTACCGGGTACGTTGAACAGCACCTCCTACATCAACATCATTCAGCCCTTTGTTGTGCCATTTGTAAATTTGTAAGGTTGGTCCATCGTGGTGTTTTCCAGGAAGATAACGCACGCTTACACACGGCACGTGCAACGCAACATGCACTTCAGGGTGTGAGACAACTTCCATGGCCTGCACGTTCACCGGATTTGTCCCCCATTGAGCACGTGTGGAATTTTATGGGACAACGACTTATCCGGTCTCCACGGCCAGCCACGACCATCCCCGATTTACTCGTCCAGGTTAAGGATGCTTGGAACTTAATACCTCAAATTTACCTCCAATATCTGTACGACAGACTCCATGCCAAAATTGCACAGTGTGACGCAGTTCATGGCGGTTCAACCTCGTACTAACCATGTTACATGGTAATTTTATTTTTCAGTTTACCAGCAAATACAGCTGCATTTTGCCCTAATGTTTTGATCACGTTATCCTTTGTATTCCGTTATTATGCTGTATAAATTTCATTGGTATCAGACGTCTCCTTCTTGGCGTTCTTTTTTCACTTTCCGCCAGTGTATATATAAAGAATAACAGAGGTTACACGTAAATTTTAAACTGGCTTGGAAACTCTTCCTCCGGTTATTTTTGTTTTTTAATTTCTGGTTTTGTTTTTGTGTTGCGGTTGTTAATTTTCTAGTTTCAGGTTTTTCTGGATGAGTGTAGGGTTTGTTCGTTTGGTGAGTTTTTGCTTGGCAGAAAGCAGTGGTGCATTTGACAATGATAGGGTTGGATCCGATTCAGCTTTCCTACTTACTCCCACTTGGGTAGGCTAGCTCCCTAACACTATGTGAATTCTAAAGCTGGCAAAAAGATCTCATATTATTTAGCGATAAACGCTGACTCACTTGAAAGTCCGCAAATCCTAAGCTATATGATCATAAACAACAAGCACATGGGCCGCCCTGGTGGCACAGTGGTCTAAGCGATGGCCTCTGATCATTCGTCCGAACGGGGTCCGGGTTCGAATCCCGTGAGGCATGGATGTTGTGTTTGTCTTACGGCACTGGCTCTCTCCCTTCCCTGGAACCAGTGACCCTAGATTAGGGGCGGGCGACTGCTTATAGCCCATTGAGTTGCTCACGGTGGTCGTTAAACCTCCAATAAAAAAAACAAAAAAAAAAACAAGCACATGGCAATAAGTTTTGAAAAATATTTAATTCCATCCATAAACTTACTTGTACCATTTGTGATCTAATTTAAATAGGGCAATCCAAGAACCCTCTGCACCTTACAATTAATGGCCACAGGCATCTGGTAAGCAGGTTTCAGCCTGTCCGAGACAATAAACAACACAATTCCTTTGGACTTTCCACCCATGAACTTGAGTGTTTCCAGCTTCATGGTTTTGATAATATGCACATTGAGGTGCTGCACATTATCCCAAATCTGGAAGACAGGCTTGCAACAGAATCAATTGAAATTCTTAAACAGCCGGCCTTGTACTCTTATGGAATGAATTCTACCCTTGCAGATAATAAACACTCTCGGTTTAAGGTGGCCATTAGAGAGCTTTTCTCCTTGTTTCCCCAACAGGCTTGTAGCAGAGGCAATAGAGGGAAGAGGCTAGTTAGATCCTGCAATAAAATTAATTTCAATGAATTAATTCAGACTATGGGGAATTCAATTTTACTTTCTCATGTAAAGTTCCGTTTTTTCAACTGAAAGTTCCCAACATTGTTTTCTATTTTTATACATACATACGCATCCGGAAGCTTTACAGAAAAAAAAAAAAAACTAACAATCAGAATTTCTGTCATCGCGAAAACCTCTGCACCTTCCAAGAACAGAAAGGGTATGTTCCAATTTCCAGGGGATCGCAAACGCAGCCTCTTGCCCACTATATGGGTGTCAATAAATGCACAGTGACATGAATTGTCATGTGGAGAATTGTGATTTCTTTCACGTTAACAGGTCTGGAAAAATGCTCTGTGTATAAAAAAGAACAAATAAGTAAAGCCGACGTCTTAAAAGACAAAACTTTCACTCCTTATTCGTGTACAAAATTTTAACGCCTTTTAGATATGCTTCAAACAAAATATATGAACACTGGTTTGTATCTCCTTAGAAGCAGAAGATACGGAGGAAAGATGCATGGACAGAAGCGACAAGCCAAATAGCCTGTGCCCAAAGGCGGCAGGATAAGTTGATCAGTATTGTTTTGGGTTTGTAAACCACTCCTTGTTTTTCTCAGCGGCAAAACAAAGGCAGTAGGAGCAACATAAATATTTTTTTTCACTCCACATAAGCTGTTAATGACGCCCCTCAAGACAAGGAGTCCCGATGTTTTGCATTCTTTATACCGGATTGAGCCGGTCCTGGTTATAGCTGTCACTGAAACGGTTCAAATCACCACAATAGAGTATTTGTTACAATTAAGCTCAAAAAGAGGAGTGTTGACCTTGGGACTGACACGAGCGCTTATGAAACCGTTCCAGAAATTTAGTCCCTCACGTCACGTGCTGCGAGCTTCAGCCAATACAACGCTATATATCTTGTGACATGGCATTGACGCGGTGCTTTTCGGAAGTTCAACGGAAATCTAGGGCCCCCTAACACCAGATATAAAAGGCAGCCATCTTTCCATGAAGGCCGCGGGTGGCCGAGTGGGCAACGTTCGTGACTGCCACGGGAAGGGCTTCAGGTTCGATCCCAGGCAGGTACGAACGCTCGATCCACTAAATACCCGCCGTGCGTCGGATGGGCACGTTAAGCCGTTGGACCCCGGGTACTGGCCCCCGGTAATAAAAAAGGGTGTCTTCCTCTCCCTTTCTACTTCGCTTCCGTGTCACTTTCCTATCTGGCGCTCTAGCCCAAATCTCCTAGTTTCCTATTTCTAAGGGTTGTTTAAGACCTGGGGTCAGACACTCCCTTCCTAAAATCCTCTACATATGATCATGATCATGAAGGTGGAGAGACGCTAGTGGTTAGAGCTACCGCCCTTCAAGCACATGGCAGCGGGATCAGTCCCAGCCAGGCAGAGCAGCACCAAACGCACGCAGCACACGAAATGGGTTTCCCAGAGCACCAAATGGGTTTTACAATCCATCAAAAGAGGAAAGCGAGTGGCCCAGCAGTTAGGGCAACCGTCCCATGTCGAATGGGCACATCCAACCGCTGGCTCTGGGCATTGTGACCCGCAGTCATAAGCAAGGCCATCCTCCCCTCACCCAATCTCGGAAGCGCCCGCCCTGACCAGACAGCCCAGACGTACCCCTGCGCCTGAGACCCTAGGATCAATCCAATGCAACTTTACTCTGATTGGTAGCTCAAAAGTTCTGTGGGATATCGTTGAGTCTAACCCCCTCCCTTTGTGGGCACAAACCCCAGAAGAGTGGAGAGAGTTCGTGAGTCATCTTTAGATACTCGTATTTCGCACTTTATGTGAATTGATAATATGAGGAGTTTTGTGCCAGGCAGCTGATACTGTCTTTTCAAGTATTATTAGTACTTACTTAAGCCATGTGCATTTTCTGGGGTAATATCTGGAACTATGATATAACTTGAAAGAATGACCCTAGGGGTAATATCTGGAACTATGATATAACTTGAAAGAATGACCCTAAAATTTTTTTTTTTTTTTGGTTGGAAGTTTAACGACCACCGTGAGCAACTCAATGGGCTATAAGCAGTCGCCCGTCCCTAATTTAGGGTCACTGGTTCCAGGTAAGGGAGAGAGCCAGTACCGTAAGACAAACACAACATCCATGCCTCACGGGATTCGAACCCGGACCCCGTTCGGACGAATGATCAGAGGCCATCGCTTAGACCACTGCGCCACCGGGGCGGCCCCTAAAAATGCTATCAGGAGCACAAAATCGGAAGTGAAAAGCGGAAAGGAAAGCACAAGAGCAAGAAACAGCAAAAAGCCTTAAAATTTTTACAAATTGCTGTATCATGTATAAAAGATGCGATAAAGAAGAGAGGCCTCAGGATTCTACAGATTTTGAATTAGAATCATCTTTGGCTTCAATTGCAAAAGAAATTGAAGACGATTCGGCTGCGGCAGTAAATAATCAGAATGTCCAGTACACCGTCTACTTATCAAATTATCTCGTTATCCTCCTAATACAGGTAAGTGTTAAAAGTCGCAGGACACAGCTGTATTTCAGAAACGGGAGGGAAAATGAAATATCTGAATGCCCCAGCAAAGAATTGGTGAGGAGGCCTGTCTTTCAGGCTATTTCCGGAACATGGCCGCCATCTTAAAAGCCTACATATTCGATCAAGGTCAAATTTTTCAAATGGTAAGAGGGTCATGTTGCATATCAAACAAGGCCAGAATTTTTTCAGAAATTGATTGCCGTGATTAGATTTGATATATGGGTTCACTTAAATGTGTAAAATATGGCAAATTTACTTGCAAGAACCGTCGTACCAAAGTTTGCAAAAGTTGTATGTCCTCTTATAATTATTATGCTATTAAGAGAACCAATGCCTTGAAACTACAAAGGAATAAAACTATATTGCTAAATGTTTTTCAGTTGTTCAAAACCACTTGTAGAGCAACAATACCAATTTAGATAAAGACAAATAGGTTAAATGCTTACAAATGCTGAATAACTTTTATTTTGAAAGCGAATGAATAATTTTTTGACCTGAATGCCTCTGAGCAAGTATGAAGTCAACAAAACACCTCAAATACGACAACTGCACATGTCGTATTTGAAGTGCTTCCCGTTAGCGTATTTTTAAGTGTTGTACTGTAGTTGAAGGCTGTATTAGTGTGGTTGAAGAAATTTCGGTGTACTTCCGAACTTTTCTGCGTGAAAGGCAAATATCTTTGTTTTTATAGCCACAGATATGTGAAATATTTATCATTGTGAAGCAGTTTTGTTCTGAGAAATCAGTTGGTGCAATGTACAAATTATCTGCTTCACTAAAAGAGCATTCTTCAAACATAAAAAGCATGGATATTACGCAAACCCTTACAAAGTCATAATTATTATCTAGAATAGGCAAACAGATATCACATACAGTATTAGTTTGGACTGGTGTGTGATGAAAATAATATTGGGTATACACTTGTGGTCGGAAAAATTATTTCGTTTGAAATTATTTCTTTTAAGCAAGCTGAAAGCTATCTTACTAATAAATCCGTTTTCCCCATGGGTTTCTATTATTTAATTTTAAATTTTGTTTTTCCGGTTAAGAATGCTGTTCAATAATTCAGTTTAAGGATATCGAAAAATCATTCAAAACTGAGAATCGTCACTTAAGTTTGTTAGCTGCCTGAAACTAGAAAGTCAGTCCGTCGGTCGGTGGATTTCATATTATCTCTGCAGCTGTTCTTTGAAGGAAAAGCGTGCACAATGAGTACGATGATCATTACATTTCGCCGTTTTGCGATAAGTAACTTCGCCGATATGAGCCATTAATGAAGATGTTATCGAATTCAAAATTGCTTTTATTCTACATCATTGCTTCTAAACATCAAATTGAAAAGTTTTTTCTTTCCTTGGGTACCATTTTGCGTACAATTCGTTTTGCAAATAATGCAGAATTTCTCCGCGACGAGACGCAAACGTACGTTTCGTCTGACACCTCTGCTTCTAGATGTCCAATTAAAAAAATTCTCTTTGCGTCGGATAGAGTTCGTGTATCCGTCTATAAGTTCCGCCATTTGGCCCTCAGAGCAGCGACCAGTTCAGCTTTGTTTATTGGAAGATCTCTTCTACCACGCACGAATTCTTTCCAGAGATTCTCCGTAAAGTTCAGGTCAGGACTCCGGTCTGGCCAATTCCACTTTTTAAGACTGTACCTTCAAAAACCAATCTGTAACAACGTGAGCAGTATGACATTGTGCGTTCCCCTACTGATTGAAGCGCAGGTCTTTCCCGAAGTACGTACACAACGTTGGTAGTTCATATTTGTCCAGGACGTCTAGGTAGAGCTCAGCATTTACGATTTTGCCCAAAACGACTATAGATTTAAGCTGAAACGAGAAAAATATATCTTTACCATGATATTGCCTCCAACAAACTTGATTGGCGGAATGATATAGTCCGGAAATACCATTTTAACGGCATCCGATACACCCAAAAAGGGTTACTAGATTGGTAGACTCTGTACTGTGATTCGTTAATCCAAAGCACAGTTTTACATTGGTCTGCAGTTCAAAATCAAAGTTCCTTACATCTCGCTAATCGACGTTTTTCGATTAGTTACTTGTGGATGGCTGCTCGATCTTGGTAATAAATATCGTGCAGAGTCCTGTGCACTTTTCTGATGCATAACGTCAGAAAATCAGTCCCAATTGTCTAATATAGGGTTCATATGACTTCAGAGAATAATGATTTTTGTCTGAACATACTGTCCTTTGCAGAGCTTTTTTGTCAGGTTCTGTTTGCTTCAAAGGTTTACCGGGTCGTTTCTTGGAAGTTTCAGATTCAGGACACTTCCCTATATGCAATGTCACATCACCAGCAGCCGACCTAGGGATCTTCAATTCCGTTGAAATGCCACGTACGAAGCGATTATTTATATGACACGGAAGCATCAATATGTGCCGGAAATCAGTTAAATCTGTCGATCGAGGCATATTGTATTCACACTAGTGCTGTTGTCTAATCATCGCTCTGCGAACATATTTACAGTTGAGTCTGTGACGCAGTGCTTGCCTAGGACCTATTTCCTTGTCAATAGGGGCTTATCCGGATATTAATAATAGGCGAGTGCATTTACAGTACTATCTACGATACTAAAAATTCTACTGATCAAGAAATGTGACACAAGTTATCGGGTCTAAGGAGCACATCCTTTGAATCCTTTCCGGCACAAAAAGAATTTTTGCAAAGTAACTTTCCAGCAAAAGAAATATTATGCACCTTGTTTCAAATATGCAGTGTGAGTTAGCAGTATTTTTCATAGTAAATTAAAACAATTCCCCATTAAAAAAAACGGGATTTCCAGAAATGACCAAAACTCAGACAAATAGAAATACAGTAGAGCCCGCTTATAACGAGCGCACATTTAGAGAAATCCCGAATTTAACGAGTAAAACTGGAACTTCTGTTTGCTATAATGTTAATTTAAAGCTTAGCTGATCGATTTTAACGAACAAACTCTACTCACGTCCTAGGAATTAACAAGTGAGAAGAAAGCTAAGATTATCACTTTAACACGCAAAGTAACAAAATTTAATGAAATTCCTTATTTAGAGAGACAGAGAAAATCTACTACGCACTTTCCTGGAATGGAGGAATAAAATGCGGCTACAGGGCAAAACTGAAACTACGCAGGGTAATTCTTGTGTGCTAGTGGAAGAATGTTGATAGAAGAGCGATTGAGAAGGGAGTACATCAAATGCTCAACTAAAGATTTGCGCAAGAGAATTTATCTGCCACCCACTTCAAGAGACTGTACCTTGGGAGTATCGGGTCAGCAGAATTGAAAACAGACAAGCCAGTTCTAAACAAAAAGAGAATGGTTGGGATTAACACATATGTAAGTGGAGTTCTGGGCGACGATTGGGATAGGGAACTAATGAAATGGAGATGTCGATGGAGGGGAAAGAATTCCTAGAATTGTGTTCGTTGCATCTGTCACCCTCCAAGTGAGCGTTTCTTTGGGAGGGTTGGTGCTACTTTTCTTTTATGCATGTTATAAAACAGCGATCAGTCTCACGTGGCCGTCAAATGGGAAATCCTAAACTTTTATGAGTGACTAGGTGTCTAAGAAGAAAGTGTTATCCGTAAAAAAAATTAGCCATAATTAGGAGCTAGAAAATGGTGAAAGAAATGTTGTAGTGTATAAAAAATATGACCCTTTTTCACGTGAAAAATATAGGAAGTTAAGGCGTCGGAAACTGTTCTGATGAGTGAAGAAAGCAAAGAGGAGAAAACTCGGCACCCGTTGTATGCAACAGCCATTGATTGTGAAAAAATTCACCAACGACTTTTTGAAACAACATATTGCGGCTATTACGATGTATTTACTGAACTAAGTGTTATTTGGTGAAAAAATTTAGGGAACATAAATATAAAACAAAGCAAACGATATTAGATTCCTATTTTTAATGTTTCCACATAATGTCTCCTTCAGGATCCCCTTCTACTTTTTATTCATTCATATAAGTTCATATTTTATTTCAATTTGCATTACTGTACTTAATTAATTCTTTCAAGCATATAGAATTGTTGTGAATACACAATTTGAACGTATAGGAATATTTTTACATAGTGAGATTTTTCATCCCAAAATGGATTTAACAAGGGCCCGTATTTCGCGAGGATTTTGTTTTTCGTCGATCCCAAGTTCCTTGTTTAAGCGGGTTCCACTGTGGCTACTTACGTCCACCAGCGACACAAATATATTAGTTAAGGTTTTAAGTTATATGCAAAATGTTCCTCATAGGAGAAGATATCCGAAGCTGAAGGAATTTTTGAAACTAAACTATTACAACAAAGATATCGAAAATATCGATGTAACTTTACGGACCCTGGCGGTAAAGCTGTGTATTACTTAAAGTAAAAGATAGATTCAAAATATTGTACGTCGCAACGTCAAATATAGACTTACAAAAATTCTGCATTAAATATTAGAAATTATATGTGAAATATTTTTCACCTGGAGCGCTGTCCTACAAAGAAAGAACTTTTAATCGGACAGGTAAACGCTGATATATTGAGGAAAATAAAATATATGTCTACACTTGCGGCGGAAAAAGGAAATTTTCAATTCAGTATTTCGGATCGCAGGTACTGCTGGAAATATATCGGAAACAGAAATATTGTTTTTATGGTGCTAATATTGTAACCGTAAGTCACAAGATATTTAAAAATTATAGACCTAGCATTCCATACCCCGAACTTCATCCGACGCTAAAATAATTTTTAAATTAGACTAACAAGTCCTGAGGTATAGTATCCACAAAGGAGGTACAACTGACGAATCGATCAATAATAACATAAGTACGGCCTTTTCTCCGAAAGACGTGATGAACAATTCTTTCTCAGTCAGATACCGCTCATAACGGAAAAGATATTGCGCATATTTCCTGCACATAGATTTTCCGCCTAGTGCGTATAAAACAAAGCTGTGATATAATTAGTCTAGGTATTTTACATGTTTTTTACTCGATATCTCTGCTTCTAACAACCCGATTTGAAAAAATCTGTTTTTTACTTTCGAGCAATGTTTCTGGTGGGAAACGCTTAACATAAATTTCTATTTTTTCTGAACACACAATTTTGCCACTAGAGGGAGCAAGCATATATTTGTAACATATTTGCGGTCGTATCTTCACGTCTAAAAATCCAATTAAAATAATCCTTTCTCGCTCAGACGCTGCTGGCTGCAAAAACATTTTGACGTGTTTCCTGCAAAAAGTAAATATTTCGACTCCTGTGGTCGCAAATGCATTGGTACCTTTTCTCGATATCTCTGTTTTGAAGTCGAATTTGAAAATCCTTTTAACACCGGACAGATACCATTCACTTCATGTAACATTTTGCGCAAACTTTTCGATTTTTTTTATGGTGCACAGTTCTTATCCTACAAGACGTTAGCGTGCATTTATTTCAGTTTGCAATTCTGCTAAAATGCTATTGGGAAAGTTCTTTTTGTAATGTATGGCATTTGCTATCGCAACGATTGCGAACATTAACGCATAGTTTGTACACTTTTTTAATTTTTTATACAAAACTTTTGCCTTCCTATTTCTGCTTCTAGAAGTCGTATCTAAAAATACTTTTTCAGTCTCATAATTTTTCTCTAAAGAATATTTTGCCATTATTTTCTACTCTTTCAAGTTTTAGATTATACCACTAGGGGCTTCAGCGTATTTGTATACGTAAAAGAATATCTACGATTCTAAAAATTCCTTGGAAAAGTATTTTTTTTTTTTTGTAGGATATCCCTCTATAAGAAGAAGAATATTATATGATGTCACTATTTTCTTCCTCAAATAACATACAGTTTCCCGTTAGGGTTTGTAAATTTACACCACGTTTCCCTTCATAGCTTTCTTTCTAATTGTTCGATTTGAAAAATTCCTTCAGACATCAATATCTTTTAATAAGAAAAACATTTATGTACAATTCGCAATTTTCATAACCGACGTTTCTACCGTTAGTATGCTTAAACGACTATTCTGGTAAAGTATTCAATAAAGTACAAGCTATTCTGGTGTTTGTGAATGTTTTGCCATTTGTTGAAATCTGGTTAATTTTTCTTCATTTATTTACTTGGTAGCTGGTACCATTTACTAAGTAGAAAACTGTTTTTACGCATTTTTAAATGATTCGTTGTTTTTATATGTAATTCCTTTCCTTCATAGCTGATTTTTTCTTTTTCAGAAGATCTACTTTTGAAAATTAATTTTGTTCCGGAAAGGATTCGAAAGACAATGATGATTACACCCAAGAATTCGGTGTCATCTCTCTTGCTGTAATTTTGACCACACAAAAACATGCCATTGATGTTTTTTATTCTTCTTGACACCAGCACTTCAAATTCATCAGGCATGATTTCAAGTCAAATCGATAGAAAACCTGAATTACCTTTTCTCATCGGTTGCTGTATTATTTGTATAAGTGATGAATAAATATTTTCTGTCTTTGAAGAGTGGAGAAATGGAGGAACGTTTCCTTTGAGTGTTAATTTTTTTGCAGAAATTGATACCTTAAGTAGACGTTCCATCATCACAGTTATTCCTTTTTTAGCATGTCTTTTGTAAAAAGATCGTGCTTATGTTATTCGGTTTGTCCGTCCGTCCGTCTGTACCCACGGTATCTCTGTAACTATTAGTCTGATTTGAAAAATTTATTTTGCATTCAAAAGCTTGAAATATGTGAATGATGGTCCTTCATTTCGTTTTTTTACGATGTACAATTTCGCCGCTAGATGGCGTAAATGCAGATGTCGAATTCAAAAATACGTTTTATTCCACATATTTGCTTCTAAAAATCCGATTGAAAAAAATCTTATATCTTTCGATACCATTTATGTCGAACAGTATTTTGGTATCGTTTCTTTTTCAAATTACGCATAGATTTTCCGCTAGAGGGCGTAAAAGTAAATTGCATTTCTTCCGATAACTCTTCTTCTAAAACTCCGATTTGAATTTTTTTATCAGCGGATACATCTGCTCATGCGCAATCTTTTGCATATAATTTCGAATTTTTGGTTAAGAATACTTTGGCCACCAGGGGCGTAAGGTTTAATTTTCGTTTCGGATGTATTTGCCATAAAATCTGAGCTTCTAAAATATCGATTGAAAAAATTCTTTCGTCGACTGATGCCACACACATCGATAAACCTTTTCGGAATATTTTCTTCCTAAAATATTCCACAGTTTTTCCGCCAGGGGGCGTAGATGTATATCTTATTTTTGTCAATATCTCTACTTCTTGGAGTCCGCTTTAAAAAATTCCTTCTTTGTTGGATAGTGTTTTCCGTATGACATGTTTTTCATATAATTTCAAAATTTTCATGTAATTCATAGACTTTCCGCTAGGGGTTGTAAAGGTAAATTGCGTTTTCCCCTATATCTCTGCTTATAAATATCCGATCTGAAAAATTCTTTCTGCACCGGATACAGCTCCTGATGGGAAATCGTTTACACGTAATTTCAAATTTTTGTAAAAAATTGTTTGGCCACCAGGTGGCGTAAACCTTAATTTCCGCTTCTGATGTATTTGCAGCAAAATTTGAGCTTCTAAATTCTCGATTGAAAATAACGTCGTTTGTAGACCGATACTACTCATGCCGACAAACTTTTTAGAAACATTTTCTTCTTATAATAATGCACGGTTTCTACGCCAGGGGCGTAGATGTATATCTTATTTTTGTCAATATCTCGACTTCTAGGAGTCCGATTTGAAAAATTCCTTCTTTGTTGCATAGCGTTTTCCGTGTCGCATGTTTTTCATATAATTTCGACATTTTCACGTAATTCATAGACTTTCCGCTAGGGAGCGTAAAGGTAAATTGCGTTTCCCCCTATATCTCTGCTTCTAAATCTCCGATCTGAAAAATTCTTTCTGCGCCGGATACAGCTCCTGAAGGGAAATCGTTTGCACATAATTTCGAATTTTTGTAAAAAAATAGTTTTGCCACCAGGGTTCGCAAACCTTAATTTCCGCTTCTGATGTATTTGCAGCAAAACATGAGCTTCTAAATTCTCGATTCAAAATAACATCTTTTGTAGACCGATACTACTCATGTCAACAAACCTTTTAGAAACATTTTCTTATTAAAATAGTGCATGGTTTTAACGCCAGGGGGAGTAGATGTATATCTTATTTTTGTCAATATCTCGACTTCTAAGGGTCCGATTTAAAAAATTCCTTCTTTGTTGGATAGTGTTTCTAGTGTGACGTGTTTTTCCTATAAATTCAAAATTTTCAAGTAATTCATAGACTTTCCGCTAGGGGGCGTAAAGGTAAATTGCGGTTTCCCCTATATCTCTGCTTCTAAATCTCTGATCTGAAAAATTCTTTCTGCACCGATACAGCTCCTGATGGGAAATCGTTTACACGTAATTTCAAATTTTTGTAAAAAATTGTTTGGCCACCAGGTGGCGTAAGTCTTGATTTCCGCTTCTGATGTATTTGAAGCAAAATATGAGTTTCTAAAATCTCGATTGAAAAAAAGTCTTTTGTGGCCCGATACTACTCATGTCGACAAACATTTTAGGAACATTTTCTTCTTGAAATAAATTATAGTTTATACGCCAGGGGCGTAGATGTATATCTTATTTTTGTCAATATCTCTACTTCTAAAAGTCTGATTTGAAAAATTTCTTCTTTGTTGGATAGTGTTTCCGGTGCTAAATGTTTTTTCTAAAAATTCAAAATTTTCAAGTAAATCATAGACTTTCCATTTGGGCGCACAAAGGTAAATTGCGTTTTCTGCTCCTAAAACTCCGATTTGAAAAATTCTTCCTGTATCGCATACAAGACCTAACGGAAAATATTTTTCACGTAATTTTTAATATTTAGTAAAGAATGGTTTGTCCACCAGGAGTCAAAAGTGTTAATTTCTGCTTCTGAGGTATTTGTAGCAAAATCTGGGCTCCTGAAAACTTGACTAAAATATTTTTCTTGGACCGATACCGCTCATATGGATAAACATTTTGTGAATACTTTCTTCCTAAAATAATGCATGGTTTTCCCACCAAGGGACGTAAAGTCACATCTTATTTTTGTCGTTATCTCTGTTTCTAAGAGTTCGTAAGCTCACGATTCCGTTTACAGCAATATCTGAGGGATTAAAGACCCGATTGAAAAACTTCTTTCTTCCGTCAGATACTATTGTTTTCCATACCGGTTCCATTGACTTTGAATAGCTTTGATAAATTTAATTTGCGTTAGAACGGCTTCAAAAGACGTGCTTATTACACCCGAAAAATCGGTGTCATCTTTCTTGTTGTTTTTGTTACGGTAAATAGCGGAGATATTTGCATGTTTACACGAAAAAACATTTCGTCTTATTCCCAAATTTGTTTTACTGCAATTCTTGAATGTGATGTATACTGCCTTTCTAACATTCCGTTTTTGTTGTCTTTTCACTTATGTAATATTTTTTGCTTCCCGTTTTGCTTTCCATACTAAACGTCATGTCTGAAATACCCTGAGTTTTTCTCCTTTTGGGATATAACGGGTTGTCCCTCAAGTCACGTTTATAAATACAGGAATTATGTCATAAATACGATATAAATACAGGAATTATGTCATAAATACGATATAAATACAGGAATTATGTCATAAATACGATATAAATACAGGAATTAACTTAAAGACTAGAATGATTATACTACCTGTTCGCGTCTGTGTTTATTACGTGTATGAAAGTGCTGTCTTCTACGCTGTCAATATTTTGCTGGAGTATTTTAAGCTTTCTACTTTGTAAAAGAATAAACCCATCCCTGAGGATTTAGCTAACAATGAAATCGTTTTGTACGCGTTCTGTCATTGTATATTGAACGGTGAAGCTCGTCAGTTTAATCGGCAATGCACGGTCTATGCGCCATACTTAAAACTTCTCTGCTGGGAACGTGGGGAAAAGTCCACTGTTTCTATTTCTTTATTTGTTCCTTCGATTTTCTTAATGTAAAAAAACAATTTCGAGAGTGATGGGTTGCACAACATCCCTTCCCTAAATTTTGAAAAAAAGAAAAGCTTTCTCAGTACACGTAGCGTAAAAACTAAAATAGATAGCAACCTGTAACTTACACCCATAGGAAATTGCTTAAGAAAGATTATTTTTGTGCTTCTATTATATCAAGTAAACGAAATATTCGCGCTTGTTTTGTTTCGTTTTCCACAAAAGTTTTCACAGTGCACCAATCTCCGAAAAAGCAAAATTTGATGTGATCGTGGAAAGTAAATTCATATTTGGCCGATCTGACGTCGAAGGACGTCAGATCGGCCAAATATGCCAGAAGATATTCACATAGATCGACCAGAAGATATTTCCATAGCGGCACCCAGCCGCTATGGGAGTATCTTCTGGTCATCTGGACATTTGTTTTGCACTGAGTGAAATCTCGCACATTTTAGTACGCAACGGATGGAATTAATTTCAGCTAAAAACCTTAACCAGCAGCTGAAACCACTCCCAATTTATTACGATTAATTAACTCTTTAACTGACTGGAACAAATTAACTCAAGTTTAGCAAAATAGGCTGAAATAAGCTCCAACGAATTTATTCGCTAAACAGTGTGTCGAACGCGCCTAGAATGAGTTAACCTACACTTCCAAAAGAGTTGCTTGCTCCTTAGTTTTGTTATTCAAAATGGTCATTCAGGAGGAGGATTGACACTAATCCTTTCTGATTGATTACCTGCTGAAAAAGCTTTAACAATGACGACGAACCTAAGAAAGGTGAGAGGAGATGCTTAAGTAACTTGTTTCTACCCAATGGCATGATGTCGGAGTCAGAGAGACCTTCTCCATCATGTCTTGGGCCATGAAGCATATGACAGGTTTAATGTTTCAGGTTTCCTTACTGACAGATTTTGGGTTTCCTTATTACAGGTTTCCTTACTGAGTCGATATAAATATCCAATGTATAATACATCATGAAAATTACTCTAGTACTTGAATGATTTTGTCACATTTTTCTTTTAACAGATCACTTTGACACATTTTGTCCCTTGCCCCGTGAAATTTAATCTAAATTAAAATTTTTATAAAATTCATCATCAGTCAAGTATAGTTTTCAGAACGATAGATCTTTAAACGCAAGATTAAAACAGAAGATACCGTTTCTTTTATATAGGAAAGGAATTATTTTACGTAAGGACCTTTTTTCATCGATAAAAGGATAGGCTCTTGAAACGTAAGATTGAAGAGAAACCCAAAACAGATGGGTGCAGTTTCTTTGATATCGAAAAGAAATTGTTTTACTTCAAAGGATTTTATTTATGGAAAAGTTTCATTATTTCCTTTGATGTTATACTTTACGAGTAATAAACAGTTGGCGGGGAAAATATTTCTCCCGTTGGACTGCTGCAGATCTTCCAAAGGATCATCAAAGTTATTCTGCTTCTCTGATAATTTTGGTCCATTTCGTATCTAGCTTTGACCTGAAACTCAATCTAAACAAAAAATATGACATAGAATTTTCGGTTGTAATGAGCACGTCTTTTGAATTCTTTTTGCCACGAATAAAATTTATCAAAGTTATTCATAGTCAGTGGATTCCACTGACTATGAATAAGAAACTTATAGTATGAAAAGAAACACTGACTATGGTTAGAAAAGAAACACTGACTATGGTTAGAAAAGAAACACTGACTATGGTTAGAAAAGAAACACTGACTATGGTTAGAAAAAAATCAACCGGATCTCTACAATCGATAAAATATTCCAGAAATAGAAACAGCTACTTACTTTTATCAGCGGCTAAAAACTATGTTATGTAAATAAATGGCGCCCAAAAAGCTTCTCATAGCAGAAGAAAGATATCAGAGACATAGAAATTTTCACATCGAACAGTTAAAAGAAGAAATATAGAACGAAACATGATATAACTCTAAGCGTACTAACGGAAGAATTTTGTATAATGGAGAAGTTGAAAATAAGGGAAAAATATTCTTCATGGAAAAATCTATGCTAAGGAAAAATAACTTTTCAAATACGCCTTCCGGATGCAGAGGTAGTCAGAAAAAAGTTCTGACCTTCACGACCCCTAGCGGGAAATTTGTGCATTATATAAAGAGGATAATTTCCCCATCTTTATTGTAGCGAGTGACATAGAGTACAAAAGAAATTTTCCAATAGGTTTTTTAAAAGCGGAAATACAGCTGCAAGCAAAAGTACAGAAACACCACCTAGCGACAGAACTGTGAACTACAAAACACCTCAAATATTAACCTAAAGTGTTCCACAAGGTAAATGGCATCCGATGTTGAAAGTATTTTTTAAAGCTCACATTTAGAAGCAGAGATATTAAGAAAACCAGATTAGACATGGCGTCCCCAACGGGGAAATTGTTCATTGTTTTGAGAATAAAATACACACTGAATTTTCATAGTTAATAGTTCCTGACCGAAAAATAATTTTTTCAACCGGATTTTTAGTCCCGCAAGTATTGCTGCAACCGAGACCTAAACTTGCACCCTCTAGCGGCACCCTTGTGTGTTAAAAATAATTTAAAATTATATGGGAAACATTTCTCACCGGAACCGTTCTCCAACAAAGAAAGAAATTTTTCAAATTGGATTCTTAGAAGCAAAGATATCGACAAAAATAAAACAAACATCTACGCCCCCTAGCGTCAGAAAAACTATGCATTATTTTAAGAAGAAAGTATTTTGAAAAGGTTTTCCGAGGAGAGCGGTATCGGTCCACGAAGGAGTTTTTTTTAATTGAGTTTTCAGAAGCGCAGATTTTGCTGCAAATACATCAGAAGCAGAAATATGCATTTACGCCACCTGGTGGCCAAACCATTCTTTATAAAAAAAAAAATTAGAAATTATATGTAAAACATTTCCCATCAGGATCTGTATCCGATGCAGTAGGGTTTTCAAATTGGAGTTTTAGAAGCAGATATATCGGGGAAAACGCGATTTACCTTTACGCTCCCCTAGCGAAAAATCTATGCATTACTTGAAACAGTGTCTGTACCTAAAATACTCATCAATATAAATGGCATCGAAAGGTAAAATAATTTGTTTTAATGGGATATTTAGAAGCAAATATATGGAATAAAATGCATTTTGAATTCGATATCATCTTCATTTACGCCTTCTAGTGGCGAAATTGTGCATCGTAAAAAAACTGGAATGCAAGGATCGTGATTCACGTGTTTCAAGCTTCCCAATGCAAAAACAATTCTTCAGATCGGACAAAAAGTTGCAGACATATGGTGTCCACAGGCGGACGGATGGACAAAGAGATTTCATGAGCACGATCTTTTTTTACAAAAGACGTGCTAAAAAGCAACCTGAATTTTTTTAAAGCTCAGCAAAACAACAGTTCTAAAAATAATGGGCATTCAATCCATTGAATTTTAACTAGTAGCTTGTAATTCTGAAAAGCAATAAATGCTACAGAGTTATTTGTCCACGCTTGGACTCAAATGTGGACGAGTAACCTAGGATCTGACTACATATCTCAGCGAAAATGAAGTAAACTCGCAATGACAACTCTGGTTCTGCCATCGGAAAGGGATCCTCGGATGAAAACATGCTTTTAGTGTAAAACAATTATCGTGAAAAGGATTTCTATTTATTTCCTTTCAGTTTACGAAGCTGAACCGGAAAAGGAATTACCCTCGCCGATGAAGTGTGAACAAGCGAGACAGACGCGAGTCAGGGAAAGAGAGAGACAGGCACAGAAAAGAGAGCTAGAGAAAGATCTTGTTTTCCCAGCGAAGCCAACCTGATCATTTTGACTTCATGCAGATTGCGCTGCATCACGTGTGTCTCCCAGCGGTTTCCACAGGATTACTACTACTGCCTTTCCCCCATTCCGGCGCATTCCCCATGTCCAATGAAAAGTGCTAACCTTATCTGAATGGAGAATAAAAGGTTTCATTTCCTCTGTTGTTTGCAAGTGCGATAGGACTCCATTGCGGCTTTTGTGCAGATTTGGGATTTCCTGTACTAGGCATTGTGGGTTGTGTGCCGTGTGTGTGTAAAAGCGGTTTTCTCATAAAGCACTCTGGGGAAGACGCCTTTACAGGGGCCCCGGCAGCCTGTGTGGATGTGGTCGAGATATTTGACTCCGCAGAGGAAACTTCGCGGTGAAGATTAAAAGATTTCTATGCGAATGCAATTAGGGAAAATAATTATATCCACTAAAAAGGAACAAAGTGTTGGTTAACAGTGCCCCTCCACTGAGGTCGCATTATTTACAGGGTGAGTCCACATTATTTATTCTTTCAGAGACATTTTCCAGTAACTAGATTGAAAAAAGGAACATAATTCACTGTATTATACTGCTATTCTCATCTGTTTACAATAAATTTTTTACATTAGTTTGCTTATCTCGTATTTTTTTTAATCAAGTCGGAACTGCGCGTTCTTTAACAACGCTAAACCGACATGATAAAACAAAACGACGACAGTTATTATTTAAATACAAGAACTCTGTAGGAATGGAGAACACAACTTTTTTTACATCTGCGCTTTTTAAGTTTGGCTACTTGCTTACAAATACGTGAAGTAATATTAACAGTAGTATAAACTGGAGAGAGAGAGAGAGAGAGAGAGAGAGAGAGAGAGAGAGAGAGAGAGAGAGAGAGAGAGAGACGGAGAGAGAGAGAAACAGAAGGATTGAGAGAGAAGTGCTGATGTAAACACATAAAAACATGTATGCGCCATTTTCGAAGTGATCCACTGTGTACCTCTTAAAAACATTTTCATTGATACCCTTTTCAAAATGTACCCGCCCTTGCCTCACTTTCTGCTGTTATCCATTGCACAATGTAGGAAAAGCATTTGTTATGAAGATCATATGCTTGCAGGACAATTCGCAGCAGTGCGGTAGCTCACGCTCAAAGGAAGGCCCACATATTTCACTCTTTTTAGCACGTCTTTTGTAAAAAAAGATCGTGCTTATGTTACCGGTTTGTCCGTCCGTCCGTCCGTCCGTCCGTTTGTACCCACGATATCTCTGTAACTATTAGTCCGATTTGAAAAATTTATTTTTGCATTGGGAAGCTTGAAATAGGCGAATAATGATCATTTATTTCGGTTTTTTTTACGATGTGCAATTTCGCCGCCAGAGGGCGTAAATGCAGATGATGTCGAATTCAAACATACGTTTTATTCCACATATTTGCTTCTAAACATCCGATAGAAAAAATTATTTTATCTTTCGATTCCATTTATGTCGAAGAGTATTTTAGATACAGTTAATTTTTCAAATTACGCGTAGATTTTCCGCTAGGGGACGTACAAGTAAATAACATTTTTCCCGATAACTCTTCTTCTAAAACTCCGATTTGAAAATTTTTCCTTCAGCAGATACACGTCCTGATGGAAAATCTTTTGCATATAATTTCTAATTTTTGGCAAAGAATACTTTGGCCACCAGCGTGCGTAAGTGTTAATTTTTGCCATAAAATCTGAGCTTCTAAAATATCAATTGAAAAAATTCTTTCGTGGACTGAGGCCACTCACGTCGATAAACCTTCCCGGAATATTTTCTTCTTAAAATATTCCACAGTTTCTCTGCCAGGAGGCATAGATGTATATCTTATTTTTGTGAATATAGGAACATAATTCACTATATTGTACGAATATTCTGCTGTTATCCATTTGTTATCAAGAAAGAAGTTTTTCAATTGGACTTCTAGGAGTCCGATTTGAAAAATTCTTTCTTTGTTGGATAGTGTTTCTAGTGCGACATGTTTTTCATATAATTTCAAAATTTTCAAGTAATTCATAGACTTTCCGCTAGGGGTCGTAAAGATAAATTGCTTTTCCCCCTATATCTCTGCTTCTAAATCTCCGATTTGAAAAATTCTTTCTGCACCGGATACAGCTCCTGATGGGAAATCCTTTGCACGTAATTTCTAATTTTTGTAAAAAATAGTTCGGCCACTGGGTTGCGTAAGCCTTAATTTCAGCTTCTGATGTATTTGCAGCAAAATATGAGCTTCTAAAACCTCGATTGCAAAAAAAGTCGTTTGTTGACCGATAATACTCATGTCGACAAACCTTTTAGGAACATTTTCTTGAAATAATGAATGGTTTCTACACCAGGGGGCGCAGATGTATATCTTATTTTTGTCAATATCTCTACTTCTAGGAGTCCTATTTGGAAAATTCCTTCTTTGTTGGATAGTGTTTCCGATGCGAAATGTTTTTCCTATAAATTCAAAATTTTCAAGTAAATCATAGACTTTCCGCTAGGGGGCACAAATGTAAATTGCGTTTTCTGCGTTATTTCTGCTTCTAAAACTCCGATTTAAAAACTTCTTCATGTATCGCATACAAGACCTGGTGGAAAATATTTTTTACATAATTTCTAATGTTTGGTAAAAATGGTTTGGCCACCAGGGGGCATAAATGATCATTTCTGCTTCTGATGTATTTGTAGCAAAATCTGAGCTCCTGAAAACTCGACTAATTTTTTTATTTTCTTGGACCGATACCGCTTATATGGAAAACCCTTTTGAGAATACTTTCTTCCTAAAATAATGCATGATTTTCCCACCAGGGGACGTAAAGTCACATCTTATTTTTGTCGATATCTCTGTTTCTAAGAGTTCGATTTGAAAAATTATTTCGGTGTTGGAGAGCGTTTCCGGTGCGAAATGTTCCTCATATAAATTCATGTTTTTCTTAACACACAAGTCTGCAACCAGAGGGCGTAAGCTCACGATTCCGTTTACAGCAATATCTGAGGGATTAAAAACCCGATTGAAAAACTTCTTTCTTCCGTTAGATACTATTGTTTTCCATACCGGTTCCATTGACTTTAAATAGCTTTGATAAATTTAATTTGCGTCAGAACGGATTCAAAAGACGTGCTTAATGCACCCGAAAATTCGGTGTCATATTTCTTGTTTAAAGATGTTTTTTATATATCGTTAGTATCTGGAATTTGCCCTCAGTACACTAGTAGTAATAACAATATACTAAAGATGTAAAACGGGGAAAGAATTTTATTAGTTCAAGGACGGCACGTGGTGACTTGTGTGCTGCTGAAAAAAATACACTGCAGCTGCGTAACTCTAGGTGTTAAACAGCATTAGCCGAGCATATAAGCATATTTCGCTCTAATTGACATTCATTAGAACTAATAGTGGTATATATTGTGACTTTCTAATTATTGATACGAAAATGAGTTTGTGAATATTGGTTCAACTCTAAAAGCCAGCAAAAGTTTGGATTAGATTCCAGCTTAGCGTGTGATGAAGCAGGATCAAACACTGATAATTGCGACATTGAACACGTGAATATAGTATAATTGCGTTTGTGCTCAACTGTGTCTTATGGGTGGAGAACGGTGTTGCTGTCATCAAGATGTACTCATGATTTTGTTGATGCAGAATATCTTGCAATAAATTGAAATTAATAACACCGTTATTGAACATTTCTAATATACATATAATCTAATGCTAATATACATATAATCTAATGCTGTTGTATCTCAAGTTTGTTCCCAAACGAGTCCACCAAAATTTACATGCGCTTGCTTCATGAGCTGAAGGAATTCTACAAATACGAGTAATTTCACCGTTTTCGTGCTTTTGCTAGACATTTGAATTCCTTGCTATTCCCTTCACTTCGGTTAGCGTATATTTTGAGAAATGGAAGAATATGCAACATCCATAAGAGACGCTTCCAACATTTGAATTTCCGCTTAAAAAATTAAACAATTATTAATAGCCCATGCTTATGTTCCCTGAAAAGATGTGATTGTAAGACTAAGGGTTTTAATAAACCGAAATGTTTGTATGTTTACACACATTGTGTATACATCAATATGTCTTTTCCGTCAAATATTCTAGGGAGTGACAAAACGACAAAGATAAAGTGGCTTATGGAGAGCAAACAGTTCCTTACATTCACGTATTTTATGTATCATAAACGTCAAATCACAAGAGAAGGTGTTTCCCATTTTTAGCATTAATTATTTTTACAATAAAACTATCCTGTAGTAACGTTGGAAATAGTTACGCTTTATTTTGGAATATCGTTACATTTCATTTATTGTTTAAACATTACGTATTTCACTCCTTTGAACATATACACTACACTCATCAAAAATTCTGCAAGACGAAGGGTATTTTTTAAAGGTAGGAAGCATCTAATAATTTTTAACTACTATGCCCAGCTTTCGCTTCTATCATCTCTGCCCAGCTTTCGGTTCATCCTAACATATTAAGTTTTCTAGCATCCAAACATATTTAGGCTTCTAGAGCTGGTGATTCTCGGGGAGGAAATAAAAGCAATTGAATGTGCGCAGAATAGACAATGAACAGAAGTACAAGTAGTCGTGTCCAATTCTCTTATAAAATAATCCTTATCCATATCCTAAGATCAATCCTTAAAAATATCTTCTAATTGTCGTCCCATTTTAAAAATCTTTGATGCCTTAAATAACAATATCTTGTGACGGCTCTCAGTTCTTTTATTTACCTACCATTAAAGATTGCGTTACGTCTATTAATCTGAATGCCGCTCGATTCGTTATTAACAAGCGCTAGCGATGAGAAGGAACGCATTGATATTTAGGCCAATAAAGCACTGACGCCAATCAAGATGTATCCTCAGCATCACCACCACCACCATCATCATCATCTGATGTGCTTGGACATTACAGAGATGCCTCAGTGGAAGAGGATTACGACGGTCTCTCCTGGAGATGGATCGGCGGTAAAGTACGGTGGCTAACCGCCCCATCTACTGTCGGCCAATTATGTTCTCAGCGCCTGACCACAGCTATCTATATCTCCAGTCTCCTTCATCAAAATCGCCATTCACTCCTGCGGATCTCTGCCGAGCTTTCGCTTCTATCCTACGATGATTAAGCTATAACTACAACTGTGTATCTCACATAGCTCGGAAGCTCTTTCTGTCTCTCTCTCTCTCTCTCTCTACTTTACCAGATGTAACAGCTATTGAGTTTAAAAGAAAGTAAACACTCGCTACGTGAAAGAATTCTACTTATTATTTGTCCCTGTTCAAATAGAAGGAAAGGCTAAAAAAACGAGGTAGATCATTTCAATAAGCATAGTTTGAAATAAATTTTAACTTCTACACTCTGCGGCAAAAGATTTTACATTGTTTTTAAATTGCTTCCACTCGATCCTTTCTTACTTAAATTCGCTGCGATACGTAAATTCCGGTGTGTATCGCAGAAAAGACCAGTTGAATACCTTTCTCGGCTGTTATTTAGTTGAAACCAGATGCACAACTAAATTATTTCTCTGTACCAAACAGGAATCGCAAATCGCTTCGCAAACATATGTGTTAAACCTCATAGATCAATTGTAGAAGGGGACCCCGAAAATATTTCCCTTAGGATTCAAAAATGGCTGCCTGTTTGAGAAAATAACGTCTGATTCTTTTTAATGTTGGATACATTGCTGAGTAAGGCATCATTTCTAACCAACGCTTTAGTGCTGAAAACGATAGGGACCTTTAAAAAAATGTCCGGTTGAAAACAGCTCTCGTTTTTGTTTTATTTTACTTTATTTTTTATTTTTTTCTATTTATTGAAATAGAGTCTGAATTTTAATTTTTAAATTTGAGGTTTGTTTATTATCATGCAAAATATCATTCTACACTGATTTAACACCCCTTAGCACGCTGGTGACCTTAAAAAGAACTCCAGATTGAAAATGGTGATATTCTGTAAACTGTAAAACTGCTAAAGTTAAAATACTGTACACTATTTTAATTTCTGGTATTTTATAAGTACTATTTTTTTAATTTCTGGTATTTTATAAATACTATTTTTTTAATTTCTGGTATTTATAATACTCAATATACATTTTAACTCTGGTATTTTATAATAATCAAGAATGTCGCCAGCGCTCACGAACGGGTCCGCAGAATTCTATGGCTTCAAGCACTCGGCCAGACTGTTCTATCTTTGACACTAAGAAAGGGATATCAAGTGAGTGTCTGCCAACAAGAGGCTTTGTACCATCTATTAGTGATGAAGCTGAAGTGTGTTTCATCTGCGACTATGGTCCCAAGTGGGACAAGCCTTTAAGAAATGCAACTACATTAGAAATGGGCAGCCAAGTCAGAGATGCAGTAAAGTTCCTGAGAGACAGCAAATTTCTATCCGAGCTAGGTGCTGGTGATTCAATAACACAGGAGGCTAAATATAACAAGCTATGCTTGATAGATTTGTAAAATATCCATAATCGCAAGATAAAGATGAATTCAACAAATACAGTCCCTTAATGGGTACACTTGTGAAGCATTTGCTTTTTCCACTTGTTGCGTCTTTTGTGACAAACAAGCCTTCAGAGGAAGACACGGACTTTGTTTTTAATGAGTTTTATAACAAGGATGTGTATTAATAAAAGGATGGAACTAACAGGCAGTTCGGAGGCAACAAGTACCGTTCACATCACAAGGTCCGGAAGAGCACAAGCACAAATTCGTTGCGGAAAAATCCTGCAAATAATTTGTGCTAGTGTGTGACACTACAGATGTATTTTGCCTCCCCGGTGGCGCAGTATTCTAAGCTCCGGCTTCTAATCATTCGTCCAAGAGGGTTCGGGTTCGAATCGCGTGAGGCATGGGATTCTATGCTTGTCTTACGGTGCTGTCTCTTTCCTTTCCCTGGAACCAGTAACTCTAAATTTGGGACGGGCGATTGCTTACAGCTCGTCGAGTTGCTCACGGGGGTTGTAAAACTTAGAAAGAAATTGTATTTCGACATACATATTTCGAAAACGCAAATGAAGTTGCAATTCTTTTTGAACGTTTCGTTAAGCACTTGCGGAAAGAATATCTACTGTAAATACTAAGTTTGATGGTTCGTTTGAAATATATGCTCAGAGATCACCAGTTCTACCGTCCTAGTGCTTGCGGCTGCTAATTTGCTCCTGTATTGTTCTTCTAAAATAAGGTAATCTAAAGCTGCACAGTCATATTCTCTGGTTCTTTGAATTAGTTCTCTCAGTAGATGGATATGATCTATAGTACTGTATCCACTCCTGAATCCAGCGTCTTTATCGCGTGATGGTAACACTGGACATGGTTGGTTGAGCCATGTCCAGTGCTACCTTCAAGCGATATGAAAGAAAAATAGTGAAGATTTTGTAAACCAGTGATAGGAAGGCTAATGAGTCTGTAGTTCCTGAGATCCCCGATGGCACTTTTGTATGTAGCAGGAGCATTGTAGCATTGTTCAAATCATCAGGATTCTTCCCTTCATTGAGACATCTAGTGAAAACTTGTGCGCGTGAAGTTTCTATTTCTCCTCTTGCTTCTTGTATAACGTCCACGGTAATTCTATCTTCTCCCGGAGCTCTTCCCCGTTTCATGTTCCTAATTGTATGTGTAATTTCTGACGAGAGAACTGGAGGAACTTTGGTATTGGTACCTTCCTTAGTGACATGAATAGATTTATCATACCTTTCATATAGTTTTGGTTAGAAATATTTCACTGTTGTCAAAATTTCACCTCTATTTGTTGCTACAGTACCATCTTCTTTTCTCAGTGCCATAATCTGTTTTCCTTCCTTACTGAGATGTACCTTTTCTTTTTTCAGGCAGTTTTCAGTTGCTTTTCTCACTAGTTCACAATTCAGTTTCGTTACGTTTTCAGTGATACTTTTCCGTACTGTCTTGCATAGCTCTATATATTCCAATTTGCAAGTTACATCTTTATTTGCCCCCATCTCCCTTCTCTTTTGCATCAGCAGTTTTGTTTTTCTTGATATTTTCTTCGTATGCAACTTGTTCTTACACTGGTGTGCAAAAATTAAGGACGAAGAGGAGAAATTAGCATAACAGTGGAACGAGCAGGCAGAAAGGACCAAAAGACCACTCAGGAGAAACATTAGGGTCCAGTACGGTAGGGCATGCGAATATATGCAGCATGACGTAGGGGTTAGAGTGTCGGAAACGTATAAAGCACACGGGCGGTGTACGCTCAGCGTTTCAGTGAAAGCTATTGCACGGTGTACATCGGTTTGAACGACGTCGAGTTGCTGCCACCGTGTGACATGGCCAACAGGTAATCCAGTAGACGACATCTGGATGACTTTACCCGAGGTCGCGTCATTGGGAAGTTGGAAGAAGGTCGAAGTGTGACTAGTGCGGCCGAGTGTTCGGGATCGCTCACAGCATCGTTTCACTAGTTTGGAGAGCATTTCAAACGACATAAACAGCTGTCCGAGAGTTTAGCAGTAGTCGTCCACGAACAACCACGATGGCGGACGACCGGTATATTGTCCTACACGCGAGAAGAGACAGACGGCAGATAGCGGGAGAAATCGCAAGGCACATGCAACGGACAACTGGACGTCCGTTATCGCGTTTTGCCGTGGCCAGGAGCCTGTACAAAGGTGGTCTATTTGCACGACGTCCAGTACGGTGTGTGTCATTAACGCTTGCTCATCGGATACGGTGGTTTCTGTGGTGCCAGGAACACAAGAACTGGACACATCAGCAATGTGGTCGAGTTCTCTTTACGGATGAGAGCCGATTTAGTCTGACGAGCGATTCTGGATCTGGAAAGAGAATTCTGACGAGCGATACATCTGGAGAGAGCAGGGAACACGCAATCACACCTCCAACATCATCGAAAGGGACCGGTTTGGAGATGGCGGAGTTCTCATTTGGGGCGGTATCATGCTTGGTAGCCGTGCTGACCTCCACATCTTCCAAGGAGGTTCAGTCACTGGTGTCCGCTATTGTACCGAGGTTCTCCTGCCTCACGTGTGTCTGTTTAGAGGTGCTGTGGGTCCTGAGTTCCTCTTCATGGACGACAACGCTACACCTCATCGTACAGGGGCTGTCGCAGAGCTGTTGGAGAGTGAAAATATTCAACGCATGGATTGGCCCGCAAGGTCCCCGGATCTAAATCCAATCGAACACGTGTGGGACCCTTTCGGGAGACGCCTGGCGGCACGTCACCAGTCGCCAGCAACGATTTCGCAGCCGCGATTGGCGCTGCAAGAGGAATGGGCCGCGATGCCTCAACAGCTCCTTGACAACCTCGTCCTCATCATGGACAGACGTTGTAAATCCTGCAAAGCAGTCAGGGATGATCATATCCCCTACTAAAGACTGGATTTTTCTTGGCAGCCGCCTGTCACATGGACGTTTCTGTGTTCTGTCCAGTTGTGCTCGAAGCTACCTTTTCAATAAAGTGCCTTTGTATCCTTTGGATTCTTTGTTTGGACGGTTTTGCTCACTTGTCCCATATTCTTACATCTTGGGGATCTTATGGTATGATTTCGGTCGATGTGGAGCACTTCTGCACGACGTTACATTCGAAATACCGTATCATCCTTAATTTTCTGTTAACTTCAGAGAGGTCTTTTTTTTCCGATATTAGGCCTTCTAAAGCGGAAAATTTGTTTCTTAGTTCCAATTTTAAGGTATCATGATGCTTTTAAAGGTTGGTCATGTTTGGTCATGTTAATAGATTTTGTTTCTTTTAGGAGCTTGTCACGTTCGAGTTTAGTGTTGAGGTGCATCTTACATTTCGGTCACTCCCTATGTTGAACCTATTCAGCACAATGCACTCTTCAATGACGAATTCCTCATTACACATAATAAAATCAATTTCATTTGTCATCATATTGGTATGTCTCCATGTCCATTTCCTATGTTTCTATTTCTTGAAAAAGGATTTCATGATGGGCAAACTTTCTTCCAAAACAAACTCTACGAAAGTATTTCCACGCTGGATTCTGTTTCCGTGGACGAATTTACCTACCGAAATTTCATTCTGATGCTGTTGCCCTATTTTCTCATTGAAATTACTCACAATAACCTTCAAGTGCTGCTTGCCTTTTTTTTTTTTTTTTAATGCCGAATATATTGGTAAAATTGAATCTATCTATCTATCTATCTATCTATCTATCTATCTATCTATCTATCTATCTATCTATCTATCTAAATGGATTAAATTCGAAAGCATCCTGAAACAACATGGATGAAACTGGATCAAGACAGGCATTTATTGAAGAAACTTGGGGAGACTTTCATCCAACAGTTTGATGATGATATATATTAGGAGAACACAAATCTTTCTGCCGTTTTCAGGTGAAAAGAGACAGGAACTATCAGGAAACCAGTACACATTTATTCAACGAAATATTGGCCGTTAGCATGAATGACCCTTTGCCATTTTTCAGGCACAAATGAATGCCCCTGTGATAGAAGCACTCGGGTTTTGAGCTGAAAAACGCATTGACGAAATTTTCCACCTCTGGAACTGTGGTGAACCGCTTTTGTGCTAGGGCTTGTTCACATAGTGAAACAAATGAAAGTCTGAAGGTGCAATGTCCGGGGAGTAAGGCGGGTGTGGTAAAACCTCTAAGTGTAACTGTTTAAGGGTTGATTTCGTGGTGGGACCGACATGTGGTCTGGAATTATCGTGCAACAGGATGACTGAGCGACATCCTTTACCTATCCATGGGCGTTTTTGCTCGATTGCGTCTTTGAGTTTCATCAACTGATCGCTATATCGTTGTGCAGTGATTGTTTCGTCCGGTTTCAACAGTTCCAAGTACAGCACTATATCCATATTCAACCACACACCCAACAGCACATTTTTGCCCGTGGAGATTCCATTTTGCAGTGGATGTTGATGGCTGGCCTGGGTCGACCCAGGATCGCTTGCGAACGGGGTTGCACACAGACCCATTTTTCATCCCCGGTGACAACCTTCCACGAGAAATTCTTCCCTTGAAACTTCTTCAGCAACGACATGCAGATGCCCAATCGTTGTCCGATATTACCCTCCGTTAAAGTATGCGAAACCCACTTATCAATTTCTGGATCTTTCCCAAGACCTGTAGACACGTTGCCACCGTCGGTTGAGCCACTTTCAAACGTTTCCCCAGTTGCGTGATCGATTGTGTGGCATCGTCTTGCAACAACGATTCCAGTTCCTTGTCTGCGAGTTCCTATGGTTTACCTGAACGTGGCTTGTCTTCCAAGCTTAGACCACCTTTTTCACACCTGGCAAACCATTCTCGACACGTCAGCTCACCAAAAACCGTTTCGCCATGCGCCTGACATGTTAAACCGGACACTCCTCCCAAAGCAAATGAACAGATCCGCTGCATTGTTAAGATGCGCGGTACAGCTTCAAACTGTATAAAAACAAGCATGCGGCTGGCCGCGATCATATCGCACTGTGAGGTTGAGTGAAAATGTCGCTGTGGGCTATAACTGACTTTCAGAAAGGAAAGATTGTTGGGTGTTATATTAGTGGGTTATCCATAAGAGAAACCGAGAGGCGTTTAAACATACACAAGTTAACTGTTTTGGATGTATTGAAAACGTGGAAGACACATGGAGTGCCAGAAGCAGTAAAACGTACCCGGCAGGCTAAAGAAAATCAGTGATAGAGGGTGTCGAAATCTCAGGAGAGTCGTTCGAGCTAATCGGCGGAGTACTGCACCAGACCTCAGTGCACAGGTGAGTAAAAATGTTGGAACCTCGGTATGTACACGTACCATTCGTAGAGAACTTCATTCCATGGATTACCGTGGTCGTGCGGCAGCGCATAAGCCTTTCATGTCCACTCGGAATGCTACTTGTCGTTTAGCATGGTGTAAAGAACATTTATCGTGGACCGTAGATCAATGGAAACGGTTCCCAAGGACTGATGAATCCAGATACACAATCCATCAGTCTAATGGTCGTGTGTGGGTATGGCGGCATCCGGGGAAACGCTATTTACCACAGTGCACTGTTCCTACGGTCAAGTTTGGAGCTCGCAGTGTACTCGTGTGGGGGTGTTTTTCGTGGTATGGTCCAGGCCCATTGGTCATTGTGGACAAACTTGTTAACCAGCATGTAAACCTCGATATTCTGGACAATTAGACCCTACCAACTGTGTGGCAATACTATGGAACTGAGCCAGGTTGATACCAGCCGGAGAATGCAGGGAGCCATAAAGCAAGTGCAGTTACGCCGTGGTTTGAAAATAATTTCGTATCGTGTGTGGATGGGCCAGCACAGAAACCGGATCCTAATCCCATAGAGTACCTATGGGATGAATTAGAACGCCGCGTAAGAAGTTTGGAACCAAGGCCTATTACTAAGCAACAGTTAGCGAGCAGCATTATGCACTGAATGGAAGCGCATACCTATCGCTGTGTTCTAAAACCTTGTCGAAAGCATGTCTCGAAGGGTGATGCATGCATTAAGGACCAAAGGTGGACCGACAGCGTACTAATGTGTGCCAATAAATGCTATGTTGTGTTTCTATGTCTCAAAAGAAAAGTGTTTAATTAATGCATCCTGCTAGTGCTTACCTATGGAGCAGAGACAATGGACTTTAACTTTAAAAAAATCCTACAAAGACTGCAGGCAACTTAAAACAGCCTGGAGAGATGCATGCTTGGAGTGCTTGGTGTAACCAGGAAAGATAAGAACAGGAACTTATGGATAAGGAAAATGACAGGAGTGGACGACATCATGACCAGAGTGAAATCCCTGAAATGGCAATGGGCTGGATATGTTGCCAGAAGAACGGACCACCGATGGACAACCGAAATTTTAGACTGGATTCCGAGGGACAGGAAAAGACCCAGAAGAACACCCCATGGGTGATGGAAGAATGAAATTAGAAAGTATGCATGAGTAACATGGCGGAGGCAGGCCCAAGAAAGACAATTGTGGGAGAAATTTGGGGAGACCTTCATCCAGCAGTTGATTGATAATGGTTGTTTTTGATGATGATGATGATGATGATATATATATATATACTCAATAAGGTACTGGAAGGTGTTTGCAGGTGCGTGGAGCCATGCTGACTGCAGTGCACCTGACAGCTGCTGGAGGGTGTGTGTTGGAGGATCCATAGAGCGAACAATCGGTCAAGGTGGTCCCACAAATGCTCAATTGAATTTAAATCTGTGAAATTAGGGTACCAGGGAAGTACTTTGAAGACTTCTTCGTGCTCTTCCAACCACTCTCGGTTATTTCTAGCTGTGTGACACGTCGCATTGTCGTGCTAGAAGATCCCATCCGCCCTAGAGAAAACAATCATCATATATGGGAATACGTGGTCTGCAGGACGGGATTCATAACGAATTCGGTCCATAGTGTCTTCCACTGGTATGATGAGTGGACACAGGGAAGGCCACGAAAACATTCCCCAGGCCATAACGCTGCCACCACCAGCTTGTGTCCTTCCAGCAATGGTCGAAGAGTATTTGTTCGCGGATGTTTCTCGCCTTATACGCCAACGTCCATCTGTTCAATGAAGCAGAAAACGTGACTCATCGGAGAAGGTAATCCTTTAGGAATCAGCGGAGGTCCAATTCCGATACTGTCGTGCAAACATAAGACTTTTCTGCAGATACACTTTCGTTAGCTTAGGTGCAGTGACAATCCGTCTGCATCGAAGCCCCATACGCAGCAGGGTTCGCCGAACTGTGGTTTTAGCGAACCCTGCTGCGGCCAGTGTTCGCTAAAACCGCCGTTCATTCGGCCACTGAGTTGCTCTACTGTAGCGTGTCAATCGACTCTAACGCACCTTTGCAGCCGACGTTCACCTGCACGTCAATGGCACGTGGTACCTCGCAGTTTCCAAGTCGCTTATTTGCAATGGTGTCATTTCTCCAATCACGATACACTTTAATCACAGCAGCACGCGAACAGTTCACAAACTGCGCTGTTTCAGACATACTGCCAACCTTGTTCCGAAAGCCGATAATCATCTCTTTTTCCAATTCTGCTAAATCGCTCCTTTTATACATGACAGCAACGAGTGATATGCTTTCAGAATGCCTACTGCACACCTTATATACCCTCCAAGCCAGCTCACGACACGTTCCTTCTTTCACTGGCTACGCGGTGTTGCCGTCAAAAGTAGGAGGTGGTAGGGTACGGTACGGTAAGGCATGCGCATATATGCAGCATGACGTAGGTGGAGGAGTGTCGGAAGAGTATAAAGCACAAGGTGAAACTCTCGATGACTGTCGGTCAACATGGATACATGAAATAGCAGCCGACTTCTTAGCCTCACACGCAAAAGCGTCAACTGGATTTTGCTCGGAAACGATTTTCTGTCAGCTCTGGTTGTAGACAGGCATTAAATGAGAAATCGTGAGCTTCCTGTTATTCCAGACACAGCACTACCATCTGACGTTAACCTCAACTGTCAGCTAGTGACACCTTCCCTTTCCAGAACACTGGCGACATGTGCATCCCCCTTCAAACCAATACCGCCCCACCTTCAGAATGCTGAGACGCTGTCCCCAGGTTTCCTTGCGCCGATAATCATTTCTTGTTAAAACTCCGACGAATAATTATCTTTCTCCGTTGAATGCGCTTTATACTGGCAAACTCTCAAACATTCGTCGTATCGTATACATAATGTGAAATATTCGTCGTATCGCCGGTTGATGACGTCCGTGGTACGAGCTGTGGGACGCAAGCACTAGCGGAAGCACAGGCATTATCATAATATCTGGTCCACTGTACATACACTACTTGCCAAAAAAAAAAAAAAAAAAAGCGAAGCACCCGAGAAAATCGTTTGAACCCGATGAAGCTCCGTGTGTAAGTACTTCAAGGCCGAATATGCTAATGATTAAAAAATGACGACCATCTAAATATTGGCCCTCCCCAGCTCATGGGAACCGTGCACCGAGGACGGTTTATCAAGAGCAAAGCTCGCATGCAAGGACAATTGTGACAGCGTATTGCGGTTGCACTAATCTCAACGGACTGTGAAAATGCCTCGACGTCGGATCCGTGCATAGTACGAGCAGTTGAACAAGTTTGAGGGAGGACGTACAATTGGGCTGAGAGAGGCCGGCTGGTCAAATCACCGTGTCAGTGCGACATGGAAATCGGACGATGTTAGCGCCATTGGGTCGAGAAGGACACCAAACCACTTACACCACGCGGACAGTGGGCGGCTGAGGGCAACAACAGAACGCGAGGATCGAGAGATTGTGACAGCCTCACGAACAGAACCGAATTCGTCGCTCTTAACCATTTGTGTCCATGTTGCGTCCCCTACAGAAACGAATTCGTCGCTCTCAACCATCTGTGGCCATGTTATGTCACCTACATACCGAATTCGTCGCTCTCAACCATCCGTGGCCATGTTACGCCACCTACGGAACCGAATTCGTCGCTCTCAACCATCCGTGGCCAACCATCCGTGGCCATATTACGTCACCTACAGAACCTAATTCGCCGCTCTCAACCATCCGTGGCCATGTTACGTCACCTACAGAACCGAACTCGTCGCTCTTAACCGTCCGTGGCCATGTTACGTCACCTATAGAACTGAATTCGTCTCTTTCAACCATGCGTGGCCATGTTACGTCTGCTACAGAACGGAATTCGTCGCTCTTAACCATCCGTGGCCATGTTACGTCACCTACAGAACCGAATTCGTCGCTCTCAACCATCCGTGGCCATGTTACGTCCCCTATAGAACTGAATTCGTCGCTTTCAACCATCCGTGGCCATGTTACGTCTCCTACAGAACGGAATTCGTCGCTCGCAACCATCCGAGGCCATGTTACGTCACCTACAGAAGCGAATTCGTCGCTCTCAACCATCCGTGGCCATGTTGCGTCACCTACAGGTAAGGTAGTGGCCATCCGAACCAGTGCCAGACGACTTGCGGCACAGGGACTACATTCGGGAAAGCCACTCCGCCGCCTACCACTGACCGCCGAGCATCGCCGGCACCGGTTGCAGTGTTGTCGGACTCGATCAACGCTGGATAGTGTCCAGTGCCGTCGTGTTATCTTCAGTGATGAGTCACAGTTCGCACTTCGCGCCGATGACCAGCGCATACGTGTCTGGAGACGAGCTGGCCAGCGCACGGATACTGCCTTTACTGTGGAACGGCACTCGGCTCGCACTCTAGGAGTGACTGTCTGAGGAGCCATTACCTACGATAGCTGGGCACCCTTGGTAGTCCGCCGTACCATGCTCACTCCTAAATGATACGTCAACGACATTCTAAGACTTATTGTGTTGCCATTCCTGTCGCAACATTACCGAGAAACCTTTAAACAGGATAATGCCCGGCCACACACGGCACTGCTCTCCCAGCCTGTCTCTGTAATTTCGTGACCCTTCTATGGTCTGCCCCGTCGGCCGAACTCTCACCGATCGAGCATGTTTGGGACATGATGGGGATGCCACCTACGCCCATCCCGGAATGTCGGCTGGTTTGGATGATTCTTTCTGGGGCTTCGTTTTTTCTTTTTTTTTTCTTTTGTTGTTGTTGTTTTTGGGAAAAACTGTACATATATTTGCTGCAATAAACAAAAAAACTCACAAGGAAAGTGCGAAATCACTGTGAAGGGTTCCGCTTCAGTTTAGAACAAAATAGAGATGATAGTGTTTTAAAACTAAAGAATTGTCTTACATCCATTAAACTTTCTTACAACAATACAATTCTTCCAAGGCAAGAAAAACTGCACTCGCATTTTAATGAATTTTCTGTTAGACGAGGATGAATGCAAGAATTATTTTTCTTGCCCAGACACAGCAATATCAACTCTCTTTTCTGATTTGTAACTGATTACACTACAAATAATACACTTCTCCGGCTCTTCTAATACACAAAAGTTTCACTTTAATTTTCCTTTCTGAATGCGGCGTTATTTAAGAAATTATCTTTTAAAGCCAAATTAATTAGCTATAAGAGAAAAGAATACCAGTGCTGGTAAGCTGAAATCACATACTTAAAACACATATCGCAGTTCTTACATTACAACGGCGTTCATACCAATTTGGCGACGAACATTAAGAGAGAAGCTCCGATGTTCATTCTGGTATACCTGAGCCAAAAGAGACGTCAGTTACAAAACAACTGATTTTAACAAAAGTGGTGAAATGAAAGAAAATGGGTATTAGCCATTCCGGCGAAAGTCTATATATTAACTACCAAATTATAGGACGTCAGTTGCTTAACTGCCGATACCGGAAGTCGAACAATGTTTATCTGTGCAGCGGAGTACAGTCAAATTTTCGTCTTGCCGTCACCCGTACACCCAACTTGTGTGTAACATATGCCGTGTGAAAAAAGTTTATCTAATTGTAGAGTGGTATCAATCAACTGATGGTCTGGTGAGCTGAGTTTTCATAGAGCAGCTTGATGTCCTCATTGTGGGATTTCTAGATTCTGACTTAGCTGCTGTTCAGAAATATCAGCCTTTGCATGTTCTGATTTATTTATTTGAATACAAAGGGAAGTCGTACTATAAAGGTTTCTTCCATTGGGGATCGAACTGTATTGCCGAATTATTAGTCCACGACAGTCGAGCAGTGCTACATAATCATGCAAATAAAAACAAGAAAGATGACATCGGATTTTCGGGTGTAATAAGCACGTCTTTTGAATCCGTTCTGACGCAAATTAAATTTATCAAAGCTATTCAAAGTCAATGGAACCGGTACGGAAAACAATAGTATCTGACGGCAGAAAGAAGTTTTTCAATCGGGTCTTTAATACATACATACATACATACATACATACATATCACTAAGCTGTTCTCTGAGATTCAGAGTTTAGCTCCAAAAAGAAATACAAACTTCCAGATATTTTTACTTATTGTTGTCGTATCAAACTTCGCCATTTACAGCGATCTTGACACACAACTCGTGCTTCACTGATATCCATTACACGCCGTACACAAAATCTTTTATACTTCATACTCATAATCTTTTTCTCATGCAGACACTCCTGAATCTGATCCACCCATGTCTTCCTTGGCCTTCCTCTGCCTTTCCTTCCTGCCACTTGGGCTGAAAATATTTTCTTAGTAAGCATTTCATCACTCATTCTTTCAACATGGCCAAACCACTGAAGCATATTGGTCTCCACCTTGCTAACAACATTTTGCTTTACATCACACAACTGCAATACATCTTCATTCCTCACACAATCAGATCGTGTCTTGCCACAAACCCCACGTAAGTAACGCATTTCTCCAGCACACAGACGACTCCTATGTTTCTTCTGCAGTACCCAGGATTCACTGCAATACATCAGAGTAGGAACAATTACTGTTTCATACACAGCCATGCGGGACTCTCTAGAGAACCCATCATTTCTGTGAAAACCTCCCAGAGCAGCTATGACTTTCAAAGAAGAATTCACTCGCCTACTGATTTCACCATCCAACTTGTTCTCTCTGTCAAACATGCTTCCTAAATACACAAACTCACTCACCTGGGTCTTTAATCCACAAACTCACTCTCTAATCGGGTCTTTAATACCTCAGATATTTCAGTAAACGGAATCGTGAGCATACGAACTCTTAGAAACAGAGTTATCGACAAAAGTATGATGTGACTTTACGTCCCTTGGTGGGAAAACCATGCATTATTTTAGGAAGAAAATATTCAGAAAAGGTTTATCCATGTGAGCGGTATCGGTCCAAGAAAAAAATTTTAGTCGAGTTTTCAGGAGCCCAGATTTTGCTACAAAAACATCAGAAGTAGAAATTAACACTTATGACCCCTGGTGGCCAAACCATTGTTTACCAAACATTAGAAATTACGTGAAAAATATCCGTCAGGTCTTGTATGCGATACAGGAAGAATTTTTCAAATCGGAGTTTTAGGAGCGGAAAACGCAATTTACCATTGTGCGCCCTAGCGGAAAGTCTATAATTTACTTAAAAATTTTGAATTTATAGGGAAAACATTTCGCATCGGAAACACTATCCAACAAAGAAGGAATTTTTCAAATCGGACTTTTAGAAGTAGAGATATTGACAAAAATAAGATATACATCTACGCCCCCTGGCGTAGAAACCGTGCACTATTATAAGAAGAAAATGTTTCTAAAATGTTTGTCGGCATGAGTAGTATCGGTCTACAAACGACGTTATTTTCAATCGAGAATTTAGAAGCTCAAATTTTGCTGCAAATGCATCAGAAGCGGAAATTAAGGTTTACGCCCCCTGGTGGCCAAACCATTTTTTTTTACAAAAATTCGAAATTATGTGCAAACGATTTCCCACCAGGAGCTGTAACCGGGGCAGAAAGATTTTTTCAGATCGGAGATTTATAAGCAGAGATATAGGAGAAAACGCAATTTACCTTTACGTCCCCTAGCGGAAAATCTATGAACTACTTAAAAATTTTGAAATTACATGAAAAACATGTCACACGGAAAACACTATCCAACAAAGAAGGAATTTTTCAAATGACAAAAAATAAGATATACATCTACGCCACCTGGCGGAGAAACTGTGGAATATTTTAGGAAGAAAATATTTCGAAAAGATTTATCGATGTGAGTGGCATCAGTCCACGAAAGAATTTTTTCAATCGATATTTTAGAAGCTCAGATTTTATGGCAAATACATCGGAAGCGAAAATAACGCTTACGCCCCCTGGTGGCCAAAGTATTCTTTACCGAAAATTCGAAATTATATGCAAAAGATTTTCAAATCGGAGTTTTAGAAGAAGAGTTATCGTAAAAAAATGCAATTTACTTTTACGCCCCCTAGCGAAAAATCGATGCGTAATTTAAAAAAGAAACTATATCCAAAATACTCTTCGACATAAATGGAATCGAAAGATAAAAGATTTTTTCAATCGGATGTTTAGAAGCAAATATGTGAAAAACAACAACGTATTTTTGAATTCGACATCATCTGCATTTACGCCCTTAAGCGACAAAATTGTACATCGTAAAAAAAAAACGAAATGAAGGATCATCATTCGCATATTTTAAGCTTTCGAATGCAAAAAGAATTTTTCAAATCGGACTAATACTTGAAGAGATACCGTATGTATAGACGGACGGACGGACGGACGGACGGACTGACAAACCGATAACATAAGCACGATCTTTTTACAAAAGACGTGCAATGCCAATGAACTCAAAGATGTGATTATGCTTTGGAACAACCACAGATAAATGGGAAATGGAAATTTGCCACTTTTACAAGGACTTCTTCTCTTTAGATACTCTTGACACTGTCTGCTACAAAAGCTGACGGATTCGAAAGAAAAATAAAAAGGAAAAACGTATTTCTAACTTTTCTTATAGGTTTCAATTGTTAATTGATATCTGCAACTTCGGTAACACGTCATAGTAACTATATGTGAATAAAATAAGTATTTGAATTCAATTTCTCACCCTATTTGAACCTGAAAAGTGATCCAAAAATTAAATATGTATATATATCAAAGATAAAGCAAATTGTTTTTAGTTTCTTCATTCCTCGTGGCAGGGACATCAAATAGTAATAAGCCGTGTAGAAACGAATGAAATTCTAAAGATAAAACATTTTGCGGGGTAAAATGTAAAAACTACTGATAAACTTGAATTGGTGCCTCTGAAAGTGCGAAGTTATCCTTCAAGAAAGGAAATATGACTATAAAATTCAAAATGAATGCTGCATTTGAAATTGCCAAATATACTTTCTAACTTGTTTTTGACTTAAAATTATTAATCTATAGATCATACGAGCATTTAAACAGAAAATCTTAGAATGGGCTCAAAAGATCAGGGCAGAATATTTAAAGAAATTCGTGCAGTACTTAATGGAAAAATACAAAAACAACATTATTTCAGATTTCTAACTAAAAACTATTTTTGGTAGCCTGTGCAATTCTGCTACACAAGAAAATCTAAATGAAGAAGAAAACTAATACGAAAAAAGAAAGTGGAAGGGAAACTGAAATGTGTAAACAAAATATATGTTTGCCAATATAATATTGTTTTCGCATTAAATTTTGGAAGCGTAGACATAAGCTGGAACACCAATGCATTTGCTCGCAAATCTTTGCTTTTAATGGCAGGATCACCGAGGAACAAATGTTTGTGTAAACCATATAGTGTAAATGCACAGAATATGAATGTAACTAGGCCAGTTTTCAATAGGAATCAGAGTTTTTGAGTATCTGCTGTTTTTCTAATGAAAACTATGAAAAAAATAGTAACTAACAACTGTTAAGGGATGAAATAGTTATAGGTTCATCGTAAAGCTTGTTTGCTTAGTCTTTTGACCATAACGCTGAACCGTAAGTGGTAATCGCGTATGTATGAGGACTTTATTGTTTCCCACTGCGTGTGTAACTGGCAAACAGCTATCGAAAGTTACAGAGGAAGTGGGAAAGGGCATCCCATGATCTCAGCTCATTTCGAAGCCAATTGTCACAGTCTATCTCACGAAACCACTGATGTAAATAAACTCTCCCTAAGGAACAAGTTTTCCCCACGAGCTTACTGTCGAAGGTATATGTTAATTTAACTTTGCTTTTGCAAAATTAACCATTCAGCTATTGGCGTTAGTTTTGGTTCAAATTCAGTGGACTTGCAATCAAAGAAGAAAGTTCTATGGGCGAAATTTTCACAGACATCCTTAGCATTCTATGGTTTTCTGCTTATTAACTTAATGACGCGAATTTTGGGAAAGCATTCTACACAGATGAGTCCTTTTGTCTTGATGGGTACATCAATAGTAAGAGTTTGGTCCTAAAGGCATCTAGAAGCAGTACTCTTTTAGTTCTATGGTTCCTCGTGGTATATGGTGTTCGTGCCGACGGATTACTGGTCTTGTTGTTTTAGAGGAACTATCAATTTGAAGCGTTACTGCAATTTATGAGTGGACTCATTCAGCAGCTCGATGATGAGAAGCGCATGTCAGAAAGCTGCCACACCTAGACAGATGCAAAAATAAACTACTTTTAATCTTGAATCTACAAATATATACTCATGAAAGTGTTGATCATGAGTTCTCTTTCTCCTACAGTTATATGTAGCAATCTTACTGCAGCTATAGAACGTGTGGTACTTCAGTTCAGGTCATAATATTTTGTCCCAATTTTGTTTGCACACAAACACTTGAATAGTTTTTAGTGCCACTGATTTTAAAAGGCTCATAGCAGCACGAAGATTCAACATTTCTAAAGGCTCATAGCAGCACGAAGATTCAACATTTCTAAAGGCTCATAGCAGCACGAAGATTCAACATTTCTAAAGGCTCATAGCCTAAAATTAACCTCAGAAGTCATTCTAGTTGGACTTCGTCTCACATACTCAAAATAGTGTAATTCAATTGCTTATCCCACATGCGCCACGCTCGTCAGAGCTTAAGTAACTTTTTGTTATTCCCCTACACTAGAGGACAAACTAATGGCAGATTTCTAAACTGAACAGCAGGATCTTCTAACATTTTGCCAATCGATGATTTGAAACTTATACAACACATTCTGGAAATGAAAAGGAAAAAAAAAGAGTGTAATACTTGTACCATTAAAAACTCGCGGGAAAAATATACAGCTGAACGCATCTCGGAAATTGGCAGCGGTTTTTATTCGGCGTTTTATCACGAAAATGTTCCTTTTGTTAAATCATGATTTTTATGTCATTTCTCTCCTTGGAAACAAAAGTAAAGAATTGTTTTAGCAACTTATTAACACATATCGAAATTCCCCGACTTAAGACATTTTTAACTTCCATTCGACCGTTTCAGTGACTTCTATTAAAAGCAACGCATTTCCGAGTGCACTGCAAGAAAATTAGTACATTATGACCAACTACTTTTGTGTATTTATTCGATGAGGTTTAGCGTAACTTTTGCCGTATTTGTATAACTCATCGTAATCTGTTCCGAAATGTCAACAATATTTAATTTTTCAACGTTTCTTACTTTTTGCTTGGACGTTTAATGACCATCGTGAGCAACTCAAAGGGCAATAAGCAGTGCCTGTCCTTAATTTATGTCAGCTGGATCCAGGGAAGAAAGACAGACAGTGCCGTTAGATGAAAGCGAAATAGTTAGATGAAAGGCGATGGAAGGGAGAGAATTAGATGAAAGGCAATGGAAGGGAGAGAGCCAGTGCCATCCATGCCTTACCCTGGATTCCCATCTTCGACGAATGAATAAATGCCAACGCTCCGCACCACTCGCCCACCGAGGCGGCTTAATTTCTTTAAAACACTATAAACCAGATTTAAAGTACCCTCTCTCTCTCTCTCTTTCACTCTCCTGTCTCCCTCTCTTGCTGCCGAAGAATTCTTGTATTTACGAAAATATACCAAAGAGTGGGATTCCTTTTTCGGTAAAGTAGTTACTGGTCACAGTTTTAGCACAAGGAGGTATTATGGCATTAATAAATGCCCGCTAAAGTACATAAAAGTAAAATGAACTTTACTTAGCAGAATAACTCGGCTTAAAATTTAAAAGAAGGAAGCTATGGTAGTTTCCATCCCAAACAGTGGTTGACAAAGCTCAACGCAAGAAGAAGGAAATGCATTTCAGTGGTAAAATATTTTAATTAGTCAGGTACCTGATTTTACGCATAGAAGAGGGGGACCTGAGATGATGTTATTCCAATAGTAAAGGAGAATAATAATTTAACGAGTGAGGTTACGAATGACAGAACTAAACGTAGTGAGATCCGCAACAACGACCCCTACGTAACTGTGAGCAACGACTAAAAATGTTGCATGTGCCCCGTTCGTAATCCTCAAATACCGTAAATTTTAAATACCGTAATTTTATGTTCTTGTTGTTACCTGTTTTGCATGTACTTCAACCCCAGTACAGTAGTAGCAAAGCAAACATATTTCGATTTTAAGAACTCGGAAGAATCCCTCAGCCAACTGGAAGTTTCTTAATTGCGATTTACGAGTTTCAATCATTATTTGAAAAAAAAAACTCAACTGGAAATGTGATTAAATGATCATCGTTAATTTTTGTCGTTTCGTCATCTCAGTACCATGCTTGTTAAGTATACAAAGCTTACAAGGGATATGACATACTCTTTGGTAATCACTTGCCTGCCAATTTTTTTATGTTCTTGCTGTTATTTGTTTTATGTTTGCTTTCGTCCCAAAATTTTATCTTTTATCACTCGCTGTTTTGACGTATAAATCCCGAATGCCGCAGCGTTTCAAAGAATCAGTTGCTAAAGACTTCTCAGCACAGTAAAAAGCATTCTCGTAATCAGTAACATATGTACAGAAATGGTGTCGAAATCTGTTGTTTCCTTATTGAAATATTAGCGCTTGATGACCAAAACGCCTGAGAACATGTAGATAATCGTGGTCTCCTGAGACACACTTCCGTGTACGTAAGATTTCCTATTCTCGCTCCTTGTATGATCCAGATGGGATTAGTGGAAGCCACCTTCGGATTCCCAAATCCCTCATAAGGTGTACTTGAAATCTCACATTCTTAATTTCCACGTACTGCGAAGTAGAACTGATTGGAAATGGGACTCTGCATAGAACACAAATTCAACATACAGTATACGTCTAATGACATTTGAATTAAGACTGTCTCAAACATAATCATCATCATTCAGAGACTGGGTGACATGGACACTAAGTAGAAGTGTTTACTCCAGAACATTTTGTTCTAGAATTCAAAGGGGGCAAATTTCAAATTTTCCTCATTGCTAACTGTAATTAACCTTATTTTATCACTTTCCTCAGGAAGTGGAAGAATCACTTCTCACACTTCACAAATATTCTGTACGTTGTTACTTATGTTTTACAAAAGTGGTGAGTTCATCGTTTAGTAAAACTATTTTTCAAACCAACAAGAAAACTGCTTCGTAAATACTTCCGTATTCTTAAGGAATTTCCGAATCTCTTTGGATGCCAAAGAAGATCCAAAAGAAAACAAAAGACGGATGACAAAGCCAGCGCAAGAGACTGCTGGAAATATTTTGTGTTATTAAAATATATGCAATATGTTCAAACACCGACGGCCATTTGAACCACGCAAAATTTATTAACAACTGAGAAAGATTAGTATCTTAAACATGTATGAATTACAAAATAATATGTTGAGAAGCAAAGAACATTAAAAAATAAACACATAAATAAGAAGAACACAGTGGTGCAAAATGTAATTAATTCTTGCAAAATGAGAACAAATACAGTTTTTACCTGCTTCTTGACATTACTTTTTTTATTAGGAATTTATTTCGTAACTCATTCGGGCGGAAGAAAATTATAGGCTCTGCGACTTCAGTGTGTGTCGCAGCAATGGCGGATTGAATGACAATTCACAGCGGTGAGGGCGAACCATTTATCATTCACGGTGAAGAGTCATTAGTTGTGAACGTATCGTTCACGAATGATACATTACTTTTTGAAATATAAAATATTATTTCCATGGTGCAATTAATTCCTCATAGATTTTGTGTGTGTACCTGTTTTTCATAATTCGTGTTCTGAGCACCAAGTTTTTGAATGGATATTCTACGGGCGACATTTCAGTTATTTTGTTTTGCTTTGTTAATTTGTTAACCTTAAAATAAACTGTAAATGATAATTAGTCATACGAAGTAGCGACTATAACTTTCTTTTCTGAAGGCTGAACTTTCATTGAGTGTGCCACGTTCCACCAGTCCTTTAACTGGTCGGAAACTTATTCACTAAACAGAAACAACAATTACAATGAAAATCACACATTTATCAATTTGCACGAATGTAAAAATATCTGACGTATCGTCCAAGAGCAGGAATTGTACTCCATCTCCCGACTAGGCTAACTACAGCACGACCCGGTTAAAAGTGTTTTAAAACAATAAGTAGGCCTAAGGTGACTCATATACTTTAGTTATGGTGCGTATGCTCTCAGTAAAGTGAGAGTGATAAATGGACATGCATTTCTACACTGCACATGTGATAAAGGTAGCGCGACGTAACAGAGCACACAGTTCTGAAAACTTTCAGTATGCAAACTGAAAGTGAAGTTCAGTGTACACTTTCAGTACGCAAACAAACTGAATATGTGATTGAGCGCATCCAGTGCGCAACTCTCAGAGCATCGGAAGGAGAGGAAGAAATTTCTTCTTCTGAAAAAGAGCACTGATTTGCTCGAAAATGCATAATCGTGGATAAAAATATAAAGTTGTCAATTTGCGTTGGAAGCTAAACAATAACTAATTTCCACAATGTTTCTATTTGATTCGAATGATGATTTCAAAAATACGTATATGTTGTAAAGGTAGTGATACACTCGTTGCGAAAAGGCAAGGGACATCACTTGCTTACTTTGGATGACCAACAAGCTTCATAGACTTAACTTTGCTAGAAAATGTGTCCTCCTAGTTGGAGTAATGACTACCATACTCGGAAAGGAACCAAGAAATGCATATTGGATTTTCCTTCCAGAAACAAGAAGTCTGAAAGTGTTCTTGAAATGTCTTACGGTTCTCCAGTGAAACTGTTGAGCGTATGAATCTCTGACTTCTTTTTGTCAGCTTTGTTTCGTACACAGCTGGAAAAGACCTTCACGGATTCTCTCATACTACGATATCTTTATCTTTTTCTTTTGATCTTCATGCTTTTCCCGCGGCAATTTTTATCTTATGCAACTACCTCTGTGTGGGTATTCCTTTCTTATCTGTGCACAGAAGATGCATTAATGCATTTATAAGATGCATCTGGATACAAAAACCTTTGAAACAGTGAAATTCCAAAGAGAAATTTTCCTTTTTGTGAAGAGTTCTTTCTTCATCTTCTTCCTTTTTTCGAGAAATGTTCATTTTTTCCAGAATTTTGACAAATTTGCTCTTCTAAATTCTTTGAATTTTTTATTTAGTACTTTTAACACTTGAAAAATATTTTACATCCTGATTTTCAACAAATGTTGTTTAACTGTATTTACACATATGCAGCTTTATTTGTCTCTCAACGTGTTATTCAGATATGATTCAGCACGATGTCCACACTGTGCAAATATTATTTTTGTTTCAGAAATACAGCTTCATAACATTCTTCCGTATAGTAACTATAATTTGATCCCAGAATACTGCATTACTTTAAGAAATATTATTTACGAATGACACTTGCAAATGCAATCATTTCATGTATTGCATCAGCATTTTCCCAGTAGGATTTATTTTACAAATTTGTTTTCCAAATGGCCACAACAGCGTAGATGCAGAAAAATATAAGAGCATTTCAACACATTTACGATTTTCTTCTGGGCTGTGCCAGTATTTCGTTGTTATCGTGTAGCAGCTTTATACGGATGTGACTACATGAATCCGTTTCAAGCTCTTTGAAACATCGGTAAACAAAAAGGAAACTTTTACAGAACGTCTCATAACTGGATAGAATTCGTAAGATCCTGATAGAGTGATATCTGGTGAGATATTTGTGGAGCAGGAGAGATTAGAAGAAGTTTAAAAAGTGTCGAGTAGATCCAACTGGCCGGAGTCAGCGACTTACAGTGGAAGTGTCATCCGAGGGCGTCTAATCGTAAAGCTCAATTCCATTAGCCTATCTGAAATTTTCTCTGCAGTCTAAGTGAGACAGGGAGGTGGGTGGAAGTGGAAAGATGAGAAGCTCTTGGTGCTCCTCAACATCCATCCTTGTGAAGTAAGGGGCGTTGGGGAAGGAAGCTAGGAGGGTGTGAGTGTGATGGGGAGGTGGAGGTTTACAGAAGAGGAGCCAAGGCAGGAGATTAACATTAATCATATCTGGGTCACAGTAAGTGCCTTCGCAGGGTCCCTGATGCCAGCCACCATGGCGATACTCCTAAAGAAGACGAAGACGGTCGGAATGATAGCAATAACGATAAGATAAGGGAAATGGATTGGTAGTGCGTTTATGCACCTAAATTTCACCGGTGTCGGGGTGGCTGATGAAATATGATCCGGACGGTGACGTAGGGGGCAGATAGGGACGTATTAAAGAACGACTTTCAGTACAGGATGAAAAAAATATATATATATATACTGATAGCGATGTCTTGGTCTTTTTTGCTGACCAAAGCTCAATCGTCCACTTCGCGCTTGAGGCGGTAAGCCGGAGAAGGAGAAAGAGAGAGAGAGAGAGAGAGAGACTGAAGATGTTAAAAAAGATTGCTGAATCCATATTCATTTCGTTAATTTGGCAACGAACACAATGAATGATAAACCTATTCTTAAGAGTACAGTGATTTCCTAATTCAGTTTATTAATGGTACAACGAATTTTGCTGCTCAATTTTTATATTTCGTTTACAAGATTTTTTCATGATGGCTAACAACTACAGGAGATCAACATCCTAAAACATGTCTGAAAACTTATTCAATTATATATACATGCTATGAGTATAATGCAACAGTAAAAGTTATTATAAAGTACATTATGTGACTGTTCTCAAGCCAAATGTAAAGGTGAAAACAAATAATGATTAGATTGAAAAATAAAGGGATTCATACTTGACCTTAAACCTGGCATCATGCCTATTTACCTGCACTTCTTTTCTTCGGTATTCATAACAAAGAGAAAAGAAAGCTCTTTCTAATATTGAACTTGCTCTAAGTGAATGCGCAGCTCACAGTACAGTTGAAAAAACAACAACACGGATTTTCCCTTTCTTTTTCTTCTGTATATATATACACTATACCGAAAGTCAACGGACACCCTTCAAAAGCAAATGAACAGATCCGCTGCATTGTTAAGATGGCGGTACAGCTGCAAATGGTATAAAAGCAAGCATGCAGCTGACCGCGATCATATCGCACTGTGACGTTGAGTGAAAATGTCGCTTCTGGAGAGAACTGTCTTTGAGAAAGGAAAGATTGTTGGGTGGTATATTAGAGGGTTGTCCGTAAGAGAAACCGAGAGGCGTTTAAGCATTCCCAATTCCACTGTTTTTGATGTACTGAATAAGTGGAGGACACATGGCGTGCGTGAAGCATAAAACCAAAGAAAATCAGTGATAGAGGACGTCGAAGCCTCAGGAGAGTTGTTACAGCTAATCGACGGAGTACTGCACAAGAACTCAGTGTATATGTCAGTAAAAATGCTGGAACCTCGGTATGTACACGTAGCATTCGCAGAGAACTTCATTCCATGGGTCACCGTGGTCGTGCGGCTACTTATAAGCCTTTCATCTCCTCTCGGAATGCTACTCGTCGTTTAGCGTGGCGTAAAGAACATTTATCGTGGACCTTAGATCAATGGAACGGGTCCTATACCCAGATACACAATCCATCAGTCTCATGGCCGTGTGTGGGTATGGCGGCAACCAGGGGAACGCTATTTACCACAGTGTTCCTACGGTCAAGTTTGGAGCTAGCAGTGTACTCGTGGGGGGGGGGGTCATGGTATGGTCCCGGCCCATCGGCTATCGTGAACAAACCTGTTAACAAGCACGTCTACCTCAATATTCTAGACAATTATGCCCTACCAACTCTGTGGCAATACTATGGAAACGAGTCTTGTTAGTACCAGCAGGATAATACACCGAGCCATAAAGTAAAGCACTGCCACGGCTTGATTTGACGGGCATTCGCTATCGCGTGTGGACTGGCCAGCACAAAGCCCTGATCTTAATCCCATAGAGCACCTACGGGATGAATTAGAGCGCCTCATAAGAAGTTTGAAACCAAGTCCTACTATTAAGCAACAGTTATGTGCTGAATGGAAGCGCATACCTATCGCTGTGTTCCAAAACCTTATTGAAAACATGTCTCGAAGTGTCAGTGCATTCATTAAGGCCAAAGGTGGACCGACACCATACTAATGTATGTCAATAAATGCTATGTTGTGTTTCTTTTCTAGGTGTCCGGTGACCTTTGTCAATATAGTGTATATACTGTATATATTCCATCGAAATAGCACCCTAAAAATCCTGAAAAGTAAATTAAAATAGATAAATACAAAAAGATAGAAATTAGAAACCAATGTGCTTTAACCTTAGAATGTATGGATTTGTCTAATTTCTATCTTTTTGTATTTAATCATTTTAATTCGCTTTTCAGGATTTTTAGGGTGTTATTTCGATAGTACCCAGCAAAAACACAAGTGCTGGGAAACTGCTGGCCACCAGCTGGCAGTGATGGGGCACTGCTGGCTGAAATCTGCCGCTCATGGCCCGGTAGTGGTCCGTTGGTGGCAGCGCTATCAGTTGGCGAGCCGTTGATGGCCCTGCAGCATCGCCGTGAATTGTGGGCCTCCAAGCAAGTGCCGCTAGTGGCCCGTTGCTGGCAACCAATACAACCCCCAACAGCAGGAGGAAGCAAAGGGACTGCGCATGCGCAGAAGCAACACCTGCTGTGTCTCTCATGGTACCAGTTAGTTGAAGACGACGCTATCGCCATCGTGTTATTTTAGTGGATGTTAAGAAAAAATCCATATGTGGAGAGGCGAATTAATTTCCTAATGAAATTTTACGTCGACGAAGATATCAAATTAAGCCGTGAAATACTATTACAGCCATGAAATACACCCACTCCATTCCCATGAATAACAATTCATGGAATGGGTTATTCATGGAATGGAGTGGATGACTAACAAGAAAAAATTTGAAACCGCTTGAAACAAATATCCTGGAAAACCATTAAAACAACATTTGTTGAAAAAAATAAAAAATAAAAAAAGAATTATGCCCGTACAAAATTTATTAATTATTTGAAAGAAAAAAAAGCAATGCTATGTGGTGTACTCATCCATGGGTTGAATACACAAGACTGGGAGGAATTCGCTTCTAAAAATAACGAGAAGTAAAATAATATATCTTTTACTCTTTAAAACAAATGTAGTTTCGGACAACGGAAAGGAAAGACACAACGTTAAAAATGTAACAGAATGTGACATAAACCCGGATAAATATATATTTATTCAACAATCTCTTTTCAAGACGGCAAGGACAGTACAAAACCCGGTAAAAACTGTGTTTCGCACGAAAGGAACATGTAAGTCATAAAAGCTGTCTACGTACGATTAAAAAATTATCCCTGCTGATACTATAGACTAGTTTAAAAAACTTTATTCACAAGTAAAAACAAGTTAAAAGCGAGATCTTTCGGGATCCCTAGATCCCATCTTCAGGCTTAAGGCCATAAAGAAGGCAAGAGCGTCAGCTGGGTCAGCGTCATTTTCTTGTAGGACTTCCGTCCACAGGTAGTAGAGTTTAGGTCCCAGCCACCTACAGCGAGATCGCCTTTTGGGCAGGACACAGAAACGGAAGGAATGAGAGCAAGTCTAGCGACTTTTGACAGAACAGGTTGTAGTGAGATTAGAGTAAAGTAGATGGCGCCACCGTACAAGTACGATATTTCACATAGAGGGGTGAGAGAATTTCAGGTGGATTATAGGAAAGGATACCCATTTAACCAGTGTAGGCCATAAAGAACAACAAGTGGTCCACTTATATACAATCAGGTTTAACCCATGATGCAACGCAGTGGGCGTTGACATCGGTCAACATAGCAAATCAAAAACAAGCAAAAGTTCGAAGATATGAAAGGTTATACAATATTGTCCGTAGTGGTGCCGGGCATAACGATGGGGATTAGTTTTTTCCATATGTGAGGAATGAATGACGGAAGTTCTGAGTTACCGCATAAAGGCCCATATGAATGGATATATTGGTAAAATTTCATTAGGAATTAATTTCCTAATGAAATTTTACGTCGACGAAGATATCAAATTAAGCCGTGAAATACTATTACAGCCATGAAATACACCCACTCCATTCCCATGAATAACAATTCATGGAATGGGTTATTCATGGAATGGAGTGGATGACTAACAAGAAAAAATTTGAAACCGCTTGAAACAAATATCCTGGAAAACCATTAAAACAACATTTGTTGAAAAAAATTAAAAAATAAAAAGAATTATGCCCGTACAAAATTTATTAATTATTTGAAAGAAAAAAAAAGCAATGCTATGTGGTGTACTCATCCATGGGTTGAATACACAAGACTGGGAGGAATTCGCTTCTAAAAATAACGAGAAGTAAAATAATATATCTTTTACTCTTTAAAACAAATGTAGTTTCGGACAACGGAAAGGAAAGACACAACGTTAAAAATGTAACAGAATGTGACATAAACCCGGATAAATATATATTTATTCAACAATCTCTTTTCAAGACGGCAAGGACAGTACAAAACCCGGTAAAAACTGTGTTTCGCACGAAAGGAACATGTAAGTCATAAAAGCTGTCTACGTACGATTAAAAAATTATCCCTGCTGATACTATAGACTAGTTTAAAAAACTTTATTCACAAGTAAAAACAAGTTAAAAGCGAGATCTTTCGGGATCCCTAGATCCCATCTTCAGGCTTAAGGCCATAAAGAAGGCAAGAGCGTCAGCTGGGTCAGCGTCATTTTCTTGTAGGACTTCCGTCCACAGGTAGTAGAGTTTAGGTCCCAGCCACCTACAGCGAGATCGCCTTTTGGGCAGGACACAGAAACGGAAGGAATGAGAGCAAGTCTAGCGACTTTTGACAGAACAGGTTGTAGTGAGATTAGAGTAAAGTAGATGGCGCCACCGTACAAGTACGATATTTCACATAGAGGGGTGAGAGAATTTCAGGTGGATTATAGGAAAGGATACCCATTTAACCAGTGTAATCCATAAAGAACAACAAGTGGTCCACTTATATACAATCAGGTTTAATCCATGATGCAACGCAGTGGGCGTTGACATCGGTCAACATAGCAAATCAAAAACAAGCAAAAGTTCGAAGATATGAAAGGTTATACAATATTGTCCGTAGTGGTGCCGGGCATAACGATGGGGATTAGTTTTTTCCATATGTGAGGAATGAATGACGGAAGTTCTGAGTTACAGCATAAAGGCCCATATGAATGGATATATTGGCTCTCGGAGAGAAAACATTTCCCCTTGTTACTTTAGAGTTCAAAACCACGGCGTTCTTCCAGTCAGGTATTTTCCTCTTGGTCCACACTTTCAGTTAGTGCTGTGTTGGTGGAGCCTGACCTCAAGTAATATTGGCGTTCCGATAATCGTACTTTTAAGGTCCTGAGTGTCGAAACTATATAATATTTCACATCCTCAATATTATTAGGGTTGACTAAAGGTATGCGGTATACACCGGGTCTAGATAGATCGGGAATCACGTCACGATCAGTTCTGATAATAGAAAAGATGTTACGAGTCGAGACTCCAAAACCAAGTCCATATTTCTTGCATGTTTTTCTAAGGATTGTCACAAGTGGTTGAGAAAACTCAGTTTTGCCTATATACCGTAAAGTTGTCTTGGGGGTAGTTAGGGTAGTAGATCGAGTTCGTTGAACTATATTCATGAAGCGTCCGAAGTACGAATCCGGGTATCCAAAGGATCGGGCCATAGTCCGAATGTACTTAAGTTCATTATCCAGGGCCCGGGGTGACGACGAATGAGAATAAGCTCGTTTAATATGGAAGTAGAAGGAGGTAGATTTATGACAAATAGGGTTAAAGGACGGAAACGGAATCATACAGGGCACAGCTGTTGGTTTACGATACACAGAAAAACTGATAAAATTGGTATTTAAGTCTCGAGTGAGTAGTATGTCTAAACAGGGGAGCTTGCCCTCAGTTTCCAGTTCCAAAGTAAACTTAATCGTGGGGAACTGTGAGGAGAAACATTCGGTAAATTCCTCTAGTAGAGACATTGAATGTGGCCAAAAGACTAACATGTCGTCTACATACCTGATCAATAAAATAGGTTGAGCAGGAAAAATTGACATAACTCATTCCTCAAGAGACTGGATGAAAATTTCCGCCAAAACCGGGGAAAGGGGGAGCCCATAGGTGCACCCTCCTTTTGAAGATAAATTTTGTCACCAAATTTGAAATAAGATCTCTTGGCTACCAACTGGAGGGCAGATTTAATGGATTCAATCTCGTGGGGGATATAGTTAAGTTGGCCTGTAATTTGGTGGTAATGATGGAATGAACAATATCAAGGGAAACACTCGGGAACAGAGAGACAACGTCTCTCTGTTCCCGACTTAACTATATCCCCCCACGAGATTGAAGCCATTAAATCTGCCCTCCAGTTGGTAGCCAAGAGATTTTATTTCAAATTTGGTGACAAAATTTATCTTCAAAAGGCGGGTGCACCTATGGGCTCTCCCCTTTACCCGGTTTTGGCGGAAATTTTCCTCCAAAACCGGGTAAAGGGGAATTAGTTATGTCAATTTTTCCTGCTCAACATATTTTATTGATCAGGTATGTAGACGACATGTTAGTCTTTTGGCCACATTCAATGTCTCTACTAGAGGAATTTACCGAATGCTTCTCCTCACAGTTCCCCACGATTAAGTTTACTTTGGAACTGGAAACTGAGGGCAAGCTCCCCTGTTTAGACATACTACTCACTCGAGACTTAAATACCAATTTTATCAGTTTTTCTGTGTATCGTAAACCAACAGCTGTGCCCTGTATGATTCCGTTTTCGTCCTTTAACCCTATTTGTCATAAATCTACCTCCTTCTACTTCCATATTAAACGAGCTTATTCTCATTCGTTGTCACCCCGGGCCCTGGACAATGAACTTAAGTACATTCGGACTATGGCCCGATCCTTTGGGTACCCGGATTCGTACTTCGGACGCTTCATGAATATAGTTCAACGAACTCGATCCACTACCCTAACTACCCCCAAAACAACTTTACGGTATATAGGCAAGACTGAGTTTTCTCAACCACTTGTGACAATCCTTAGAAAAACATGCAAGAAATATGGAGTTGGTTTTGGAGTCTCGACTCGTAACATCTTTTCTATTATCAGAACTGATCGTGACGTGATTCCCGATCTATCTAGACCCGGTGTATACCGCATACCTTTAGTCAACCCTAATAATATTGAGGATGTGAAATATTATATAGTTTCGACACTCAGGACCTTAAAAGTACGATTATCGGAACGCCAATATTACTTGAGGTCAGGCTCCACCAACACAGCACTAACTGAAAGTGTGGACCAAGAGGGAAAAATACCTGACTGGAAGAACGCCGTGGTTTTGAACTCTAAAGTAACAAGGGGAAATGTTTTCCTCTCCGAGAGCCAATATATCCATTCATATGGGCCTTTATGCTGTAACTCAGAACTTCCGTCATTCATTCCTCACATATGGAAAAAACTAATCCCCATCGATATGCCCGGCACCACTACGGACAATATTGTATAACCTTTCATATCTTCGAACTTTTGCTTGTTTTTGATGCAACGCCCACTGCATTGCATCATGGGTCAAACCTGATCGTATATAAGTGGACCACTTGTTGTTCTTTATGGCCTTAAGCCTGAAGATGGGATCTCGGGATCCCGAAAGATCTCGCTTTTAACTTGCTTTTACTTGTGAATAAAGTTTTTTAAACTAGTCTATAGTATCAGCAGGGATAATTTTTTAATCGTACGTAGACAGCTTTTATGACTTACATGACAGTACAAAACTTTGGAAAGGGACTCTGAGTATGTACAGGCCTTGAAAATGAGTGAAGTTTCCTTAACGTAAAAAAAGAAAAAAAAAAAACTATCGTTACGTTGAAAAAATTAATTTATCAATTATATGAAACTAACTTTTATGAAAAATACCTCGCAATATTGTAAAATGAAAGAGGGAAGCATTCGATTACACATTGCATACCAAATAGACAGCTTTAAGCATATGCTGGAGTATGGTAAATTAGTCTGGTCGGTAGAGAGCTCAGCTGTCACGCGAACGGCCAGGGTTCAAATCTACTCAGATACAAACGGGTGTTTTTCCGACCAGTTGAAAAAATCTCCCCAGCGCCGTGCGTTAATTCACAAGCGTCGTAAGGGTAGAAAAAAATTGTAGCTTTGGGAAACAGCGGTTTTCTTTGCTTTTTTTTTATTATTATTATGGCTACTAATGGGAAATTGGCGGACAAGATTCGGCAAGCCACCAGCTACGTCACGTGGCTAACGGCACACTAGCGGGCCCCATTAGTCTAGCTATCATTTCTGGCACGTGCTTGCAGGGCCACTGAAGGGCCACTTGTGGCAGCTACTGCATGTGATGGACCACTGATGGCCCTGCTGTGGCATATGACAACTGATGGTGTGCCAACTGCGGGCCCTTCTGTTGGCCGCCCGGACATTTTATTGACGGTTCGGCAGCGGCAACATAGTGCTGGGCCATTGCAAAAATAGGGCAACGGCAACAGAATGAAACTTCAGTAGGTAAATTCGGTCACGGCAACAGAATGAAACTTCAGTAGGTAAATTCGGTCACGGCAACAGAAACCAGCGTGGAAATACTCTCGTAGAGTTTGCAGAGGCAGAAGGGTTTTTCATCTTCAACTCCTTTTTCAAGAAAAAGCCACACAGGAAATGGACATGGAGACATCCAAATGGGACGACAAGTGAAATTGATTTTATTATGTGTAACAAAAAATTCGTCATAGAAGACTGCAGTGTGCTAAACAAGTTCAACACAGGCAGTGGTGACCATAGATTGGTGAGATGTAAGATGCACCTCAACACTAAACTCGAACGCAGCAAGCTCATAAGACTTACTTGTGAATAAGACTTACTTGTGAATAACAAAATGTATTGACATAACCAACCTTAAAAAACACCATAATACCTTCAAATTGGAACTGAAGAACAGGTTCTCTGCTTTAGAAGGCCTAACATCCGAAGAAGTGGATATTTCTGAAGTTAACAGAAAAGTAACTAAAGCTCTTATGGAAACAGCAACAAAATTAGCTGGGTCTAAGAACAAATTGCATGTGAACAAATTATCAGGAAAAACCAAAATGTTGATGCAAAAAAGAAGAATGATGAGGACAACTAAAGAAGATGTGACTTCCAAAGTGGAATATATAGAGCTATGCAAGACAGTACGAAAAAGTATCACTGAAGACGTAAGGAAATTCAACTGTGAACTAGTAAGGAAAGCAATTGAAAACAACCAAAGCCTAAAGATAGCAAAGGGACATCTCAGTAAGGGAAAAAAACAGATTATGGCACTGAGAAAAGAAGATGGTTCTGTAACAAGAAATAGAGGCGAAATTTTGACAAGAGTGAAAGATTTCTACTCCAAATTATATGAAAGTGATGATACATGTACTCCAGACATCATGAAAGGTACCAGTACCAGAGTTCTTCCAGTCCTTCCTGCAGAAGTTGCACATGCAATCAAGAACATGAAGCAGGGAAAAGCTCCAGGAGAAGGTGGAATTAGTGTAGACATCATACAAGAAGCAAGTGGAGAAATCGAAACCGTACTCGCCCAAATTTTCACTCGATGCCTTAATGAAGAGAAAATTCCTGAGAATTGGAACAACGCTACAATGATCTTGCTACATAAAAAAGGTGACATTGAGGATCTAAGGAACTACAGACCTATCAGCCTCCTATCAGTGGTTTATAAAATCTTCACTAAAGTTCTTTCACACAGCTTGAAGGTAACACTGGACATGGCTCCACCGAGAGAACAAGCTGGATTCAGGAGTGGCTACAGCACAATAGATCATATCCAAGTACTGAGAGAACTAATTGAAAGAGCGAGGGAATATGAACTTCCATTGTGCATGGCTTTTATCGATTATGAAAAAGCCTTTGATTCGGTGAAACCATTAGCAGTTGCAATGGCTCTGAAATCCTGCGGTATTGAAGATGCATACATTAATATTATTAATAACATCTATGAAAATGCAAGTGCAAAGATTCGGCTGTTTGAAAATACAACACACATAAAAATTGGAAAAGGAGTGAGACAAGGTGACACCATATCTCCGAAACTCTTTAATGCCACATTGGAAAATGTCTTACAATCACTGAACTGGGAAAACAAAGGGATAAAGATTAATGGAGGTTATCTAACCCACCTTCGTTTTGCTGATGACATAGTCATTTTTGCAACTACCCCATCAGAGCTACAGAGTTTGATCCAGGAACTTGCTGACAAGAGTAAAGAAGTGGTATTAAAAATGAACTTTCAGAAGACAAAAGTGATGTACAATGCTTTTACAAGAAATGAAGATTTATCGATTGATGGGGAAAAGCTGGAGACAACAGACAATTACATTTATCTTGGACAGCAGATATCAAGTGAGGGTCACATTGATGAAGAAATTAATCGGCGTACAAAACTTGCCTGGAGAGCTTTTGGAAGAAACAGCATAATTTTCAATAGCAATATGCCATTATGTCTTAAAAGAAAAGTGTTTGATCAATGCATCCTTCCAGTGCTTACGTATGGTGCAGAGACGTGGACGTTAGCTAAAAGAGACATACAAAGGCTGCAGACAACTCAAAGCAGCATGGACAGGTGCATGCTTGGTGTAATCAGGAGAGATAAGAAGAGGAACACGTGGATCCGAAAAATGACAAGAGTGGAAGACATCATGATCAGAGTTAAATCCCTGAAATGGCAATGGGCCGGACATACTGCCAGAAGGACAGACCATCGATGGACAGCCGAAATTTTAGATTGGATTCCAAGGGACAGGAAAAAACCCAGAAGAAGATTACATGGAAGATGGGTGGATGAAATTCGAAAGTATGCGGGAGTGACATGGAGAAGACTGGCACAAGACAGACCGTTGTGGAGGAAACTTGGGGAGACCTTCGTCCAGCAGTGGATTGATAATGGTTGACAATGATGATGATGATGATATATATATATATATATATATATATACCGAAGAGCCATTACATTATGACCACCTACCTACATAAGCTGTAGAACCTATATCCTTTAGACGGCAAAACAGTGACCACTCGGCAAGGCATCGATTCGATGAGGTGGCGATTGGTATCCTGGGGTACCTGGTACCATTATGTCAACAGCAGGTCCTCCAGTTCTCGTACATTTCGGTGATTTAGAGGAAACCGTTTTCCAAGTCGAACCAGATATGTGCAATTGATTTCATGTCAGGTAAATTTGGAGGCTAGGGCATTAACAGAAAGTCACCAGCATGTTCCTCGAACCACTTGTTGACGATTCTGGCAGTGTGGTATAGCGTATTATCCTGTTTGTAATGGCCATCACCAGCAGGGAACACAGTTGCCATGAATGGGTGAACTTGGTCCGAAACGATGTTCAGATACCTGACAGCTGTCAGGGATTGTGTTATTGGGATAATGGGGCTAAAGTGTCCCAGGAAAACATCGCCCACAGCACAATACCGCCGCTGGCAGCCGTGTGTCCACCCAACTGTGCATCTAAGTGCCATAGCCACCATTGGTAATCGTCGTATCCACGCTCGGTCGTCGACGGGATTCACCAGGAATCTTGATTCGTCAGACCCGGCCACTTTCTTCCAATCATCCACGGTCCATTCTCGATGATCTTGGGCCAATTTCATGCGCCGTTGACGATGACGTGCAGTGAGCATGGGTACCCGGCTGTGTCTTCGGCTACACAAGCCCATGCGCAGAAGGCTGCGATGAATTGTGTGCTGTAACACATTGCCGTGATCACCACTGTTTTATCTAGGGGGCGATTTGTCGCACTGTGGCCCTGCGATCGCTGTGATCAATCCGCGACAGTCTCCGCTACCCTCTGCATCAGTAAGCTGAGGACAACACACGGCTGGACAGTTGTTCGTCGTTTGTCTACCTCTGCACCACTTTTGATACGTACTCACTACAAAGGCACGTGAACCTCCACAAGCCGAGCCTTTCCCGAGATCGTAGTTGCGAGGCACCGTGCAATCACAATTTGTCCTTTATCAAACTCCGAAAAATTGGCAGCTTTTCCCATTCTGACACCGAACACCCTACTAACGAAAAACCGGCCCTTGGGTTGTATATACACTGAAGTGCCAGAAAAACTCGTACAGACGAGCTTATGCAAAATACATAGCAACGTCACCTATGCGAGTAGTCAGTTGCGTCCGCCAGTGCCTATATAAAGCGATAGACATCCTTGCCAGCTGTCAGAGCTGTTTTCGTCATGAGAATGACAAGTAATAACGATTTAAGTGATTTTCAACGCGGTGTTATAGTTGGTGCTCGTGAAATGGGCCATAGTATTTCGGAGGTAGAAACGAAGTTCGGATTTCCACGGATGACCATTGCAAGGGTGTACCGTGACTACAAGAACTCCGGCAAAACCTCCAACATGCGATACCAGTGTGACCGTAAAAAGACATTGGGTGAACGTGACCATCGTCGGCTGTCAAGAATCGTTTCACGCGATAGGTGTGCAAAACTCTCGCAGGTATCATCGGAATTCAATGCTGAAGCCTCAACAAGCATCAGCGTCCGGACTGGGCAACGTACCCTGCACGATATGGGCTTTGGGAGCCGACGCCCAACTCGAGTCCCCTTGATGGGTGCACGACACAGAGCTATGCGCCTCATTTGGGCACGGCAACACTGCCACTGGACACTTGATGACTGGAAAGAAGTAGCCTGGTCTGACGAGTCGCGTTTACTACTGTATCGGGCAGATGGAAGGATTCGTGTGTGACGCAAACCCCATGAAGCCATGGATCCCTCCTGTCAACATGAAACTCTAACGGCTGGTGGGGGGGGAGTCCGTAATGGTATGGGGTGTGTTTAGCTGGACTTCACTGGGTCCTATGGTACATCTACAAACGTCTGAGACCGGCAAACGCTATGTGCGCATCCTTTCTGACGAGTGACACCCGTTCATGTCCTGCATTCATGCTGATGGGTTGGGACTGTTCCAACAAGACAATGCACCTCCACACAAGTGTCGGGACGCCGCATTATGGTTAGAGGAGCATTCATCTGAGTTTGGAGTGTTGCTATTCCCACCCAAGTCCCCAGATCCGAGCGTGATGGAACACATTTGGAATACCATGCAACGCGCTATCGAACACAGGAATCCCAGACCTCGGAATACACCCGAATTGTGGAACGCTCTGCAGGAAGTATGTTGTGCATTGCCTACAGCATATTTCTAGAAGCTAGTGGAGTCCATGCACCGTCGTATTTCTGCAGTCCTACGCTCCCGTGCGGGACCTACCAAGTATTAGACTGATGTACCAGTTTTTCTGGCATTCAGTGTATATTGCTCTGTGAACTTCACCTGCACCACCGGCCGGTCTCCAGACGAGCTCATTTCCCTAGTCTGGGTGTGGTTATAAATTTATATATATACAGTCGAACCCGGATATAACGAGCTCGCATAATACGAAGTTACGCATAAACCGACGTTTTTATTGATCCCTTGAACTTCGTAATATTCTTCCTTGTTACTTGAACCACATACTATGAAAAAACGTTCCGGGTAAACGGCATATGCAAAAGTTTAGTAAGGTTATCAGAAAGCAAACTAAATGGATTCACTCAGTTTTTAGACCTTCCTGTTTCACGGGAAGACTACGGAATATTTGCTATTGAAAACACTTAGTGGTTATTACAAATTAATTCCATGAAGTCAAAAATGTTTCAGTTGTCTTTTTACGTTCTGCTTCCCACCATTCCAGAAATACACATCTCCTGGATTAAGGCAATCAACGGCGAAAGAGCAAAGACATGTGGAAGATTATTTTTATTATAGACAACTGTACAGCGGCCAAACAAGTAACTTGTGTTCTAAAACGACAACTTTTCACTGTCTTCCTCCTTACGCTAATTGAAAGCTGCAACCTATGGTGTAAGGAGTAACAGAAAATACAAAAGTTCTTTACAGAAAAAGTATACTTCTCTTTCGGAAATTTCTAATTAATAGAAAAAGATGAAGGAATAATTATTGGCGTTAGAATGGCATGTGATGTGTTAAACTGTTTCAAAAGAAACCGTTCAGAACTGCTGGAAACATCAAGGTTTGGCAAGAGTGATCCATAAATAAAAATTGATACTACAGTATGATAACAAGCAGTAGCGTGTTAACAGCAAAACAAATGTAACAGATGAAATTTAAACTTTTTTGCTGTTACTTTAATTTTTACATTAAATACAATTTTTGCTTCTTCTAGATATCATTTAAATTATTATTGCTAACTGTAGGTTTCAGTTAACAGGAATAATTTACCTTCGGTTAAGCGATAAAGAGTTTATGACTGACTCGTTTTAATCTGACATATTATGTAATATGCCAAAATTAGCACTTTTTTATTGTTAGGTTATAACGAAGTTTGCATATATCGAATTTTCTAATTCCCCGTTCAACTTCTTTGTATACGGGTTCGACTTTATATACTGTACTTCGCTTAACGTTTAACACACTTGTCCGTAGATAAAAACTGAATATTATATTACCTTGTCAGGAAGGGAATATAAAAAATTCTTGCTCACCAATTACTTCTTCCCTCTGGCAGAGCAGGCAGCCAAGTTTTTACTTCATACAATATTTAATCCGCTACTGAGGGAATGACTGTGGAGAGTAAATGTGCTCCATTAGTCACATGAGACATTCCACAAAATCTCTACGTACAAAAATACGCTAGGATGAAATCAGACCTGTTCAAAACTCTACTCCCTAGCCACCACACACACTTTTAAAATTCGGGAAATGCCGGTCAACTGCAACGCCGCTAGGAACTTCGCAGACGGTATAGACAATGAAACATCAGGTTAATTCATGAGAGGAAGTTTCTCTCAGCCGATGTACATAACGTAGAGTTACTCTGAATGTCCTACCACAAAGACTAGAAATCCAGTGGAATGCGATTCCATTATCTTGTCCAATATTTGCCAACTCGCAGTTAAGTATCATTTAAGTGTCAGAAAAATCAGAGTGGTCTTGATATCAGACGAGATACTAGAGTGCCGGGAGACGATAAATCCTACAGTACACATGTTAATTTTACTATAAACATGTTTAAGGGTCAGCAATATACAGCATGATTCATGAAGAAGCATACAGCTTCCAGATGCTGTGAAACAGTAACTGTTGTAGACACGGATCACAACTGCGAACCGTTAGGTAGATGTACTCATAACGTTCGTGTTCCGCTACTGGGGGAAGTGATGTAGGCGATAGAGCGCGTGGCCGCCCAGAAGTTCTGACCAATGGCCACAATGGCACATGGCCACCCAGAAGCCCTGACTCACTGACCCAATGGCCACCCAGAAGTCCTGACCCACTGACCCAATGGCCACCCAGAAGTCCTGACTTAACACCTTGTGACTTTTTTCCTATGGGGTACGTAAAGGACAAGGTATTCGCCCCTCCCCTTCCTGTTGATCTAGCGGAGCTGAAACAACGTATCACAGCCACTATCACTGCACTTGATTCATACAGAATATATTACCTCGCGTTTGGGCGGAAATGGATTACCGGCTCGATGTGACACATTTCCCTACAATTCTGTTACATGTAACATAAAGTATCTTACATTGTTCTTGTTTTATAGTGCGTTGAAACTGTATACTTCTTTATGAATCACCCTGTATTACCAACCTTGTTTTACAATATATACACATGTATGTACTACATGATTAAAAGTATCCAGACACCTCTTTCGGGTAGTGGATTTTCCCATATACGTCACAACCATGGCTTATATAGGAATAATAGGACTCATGTGCCTTTGCAAAAATGATAGTCAAATATGAACAGTAGAATAGGTCGTATAGCAGAGCTAGTTACTTTCTACGTGGAACGGTCATAGGACGCCACTTTAACAAAAAGTCAGTTTAGGAAATTTGTGTATGTGCCCTGCCCGCAGTTCCCCCGATCAATTTCAAGTAATATTATTGTGAAGTGGAAACGCCTGCGACACGGTAGGTAATGTAAATTGATTTAGCGTGATCGCCGAGAGCCGAAGCCGGTGATGCGGCAAAATCGCTTGTCTTCACTTGAAGCACTCAACAGCGAGTTCCAAAATGAAAGCAACACCAGGGCCACAAGGTTTCGGCAAGAGCTAAAGGGAATGGATTGCCGTTGCCGAGCAGCCGATCGTAAGCCTGACTTCAGCAAGATCAACGCCAAGCGTCGTTTGGAGTGGTGTAAAGTTTGACGCCAGTTGATTTAAGAGCAGTGGTGTAGCGTTTTCTGGATTGATGAATCACCCTTCGCCATCTGGCTGCCCGACGGATGAGTCTGAGTGTGAAGGAAGCCAGGTAAACACTACCTTCCAGACGGTGTTGTGCCGACTGTGAAATCATGCTCTAGGACTGATTTTCACTGTTTGTGCTGGGTCGCCAAGTTCCAATATGCCCAAGAATTTTAACTTCTCTGCACTCTATAATGACATTCTTGACCATTACGTGTTTCCTACAGTATGACAACAGTTCGGTGAAGGCAACAATGCCTCAATGACAACAGTTCGGTGAAGGCAGAATGGCAACAGTTCTGTGAAGGCGCAATGCCCACGTTCTCAAAGCGAGGTCTGTGCAGGAATGGGTTGATGAGATGCGTGTGGAAAAATTAGACTTCCGTGCACACATCTCCGTCTCAACTGCACCTTTTGGATGAATTTGAACTCCGACTACAAGCCAGGCCCACTTTTTTTTCTTTTTGTTTTTGGGATTTAACGACCACCGTGAGTAACTCAATGGGTTATAAGCAGTCGCCAATCTCTAATTTAGGACCACTGATTCCAGGGAAGGGAGAGAGCCAGTTCCATAAGACAAACACAACATGCATGTTTCATCGGATTCGTACCCGGACTCTTCTCGGACGAACGGTCATAAGCCAGCGTTTAGACCACTGCGCCATCGGGGCGGCAAAACATCGCTAAAGGGGACGTTATGCGAGCAAATAAAAATGGTTGACACCAAATGACACAACCATCATTGACACCTGCAAAAACTTTTCTTCCTTGGCATGTGCGCAAGCGCACCTGATCGGACGTCGTCACTTATGAAAGATGATGCATATTTTACCATATTACCGGAAGTGCGATTATATCCTAAAAATCCAGTATGGTGTTACAAACCGGCGACAACTATTTTCAAATCTGACGGAGTCCTAAATGAACTGAGGTGAGCTTCTTACCATCGTGAACTCAGTTGTAGCTCAGTGCTGTACAATTTTCAGTTTTTGCTGCCAGAGTTTATTTTATATTCTTTTTAAATGCATTTTCGATATTTCAGACACCTTATCTCTATAATTGGGGTATGGAGCATATCGAAGTGAATGAAATAAAATGGAGTCCTATCAGTGCGTACACATCTGTTGCATCCGTTGCCTGATCCACCTCCCTTTCTTCGCTTCTTATTTCCTTTCTCCCTTTCTCCCTTTGAGAACTTTCTCAATTGCAAGCTCTGCTCTTCGGACACGAATAATTCTGTTTGTTTTATTAAAAAAACAATATGTTTCTTTGAGGAACTAAATACTCAGAGGAAGAACAGAAATTTTATGAGTGCCGAACACCACATAGCAATAAGGTGCGGCCACTGAATGGCCATTTATCTGGAACTGCATCAGTTGCTCATACACCGACATTTGGAAATACACAGGTTGGAGCACAGGGTCATCGATCTACAATTAACTGATCACTAACGTTGCTAGGAATACTTCATTTTGTGCTGGTGTTTCTGCGTGGTGAGAATGAAAACCTCTGACGCTCTTTACACGCTCTTCAGAAACTTCTTTTAATAACCCAGCAAAAACACAAGTGTTGGGAAACTGCTGGCCACCAGCTCGCTGTGATGGGTCACTGCTGGATGAAATCTGCTGCTCACGGCCCTGTAGCGGCCCGTTGGTGGCAGCGCCATTAGGTGGCAGCCATTGATTGCCCTGTAGCATCGCCGTGAATTGCGGGCCACCAAGCAAGTGCCACTAGTGGCCCGTAGCTAGCAACCGATGAAACCCCAACAGCAGGGGGAAGCAACGGGACTGCGCATGCGCAGAAGCAACACTTGCTGTGTCTCTCATGGTACCAGTTAGTTGAAGACGACGCTATCGCCATCGTTTTATTTTAGTGGATGTTAAGAAAAGAAAGCCATATGTAGAGAGGCGAATTAATTTCCTAATAAAATTCCACGTCGACGAAGATATCAGATTAAGTCATGAAATACCAAATTACAGTCATCAAATACACTCACTCCATTCCCATGAATAACGATTCATGGAATGGAGTGGGTGAATAACAAGAAATAATTTGAAACCGCTTGAAATAAATGTCCTGGAAATAAAAAAACGTTTGCTGGAAATAAAAAAAAGAATTATACGCGTACAAAATTTATCAATTATTTGAAAAAAAAAAAAAAAAAAGAAACGCTATGTGGATATAATGTACTCATCCATGGGTTGAATACACAAGACTGGGAGGAATTCGCTTTTAGAAATAACGAGAAGTAAAATAAAATATCTTTCCTCTTTAAAACAAATGTAGCTTCTGACAACGGAAGGGAAAGATACAACGTTAAAAATGTAACAGAATGTAACATGAACCCAGGTACATATATTTATTCAACAATCGCCTTTCAAGACAAGGACAGTACAAAACTTTGGAAAGCTACTTTAAGTTGGTACTCTTCTTGAAAATGAGTGAAGTTCCCTTAAGGTAAAAAAAAACTATGGCTACGTTGAAAAAATAAATTTTTGAATTATATGAAACTGATTTTCATGAAAACTACCTGGCAATATTGTAAAATGAAAGAGAGAACCATTCGATTACACATTCCGCACGAAAGAGACAGCTTCAAGAAGACGTTCGTGCGTGGCAATTCAATTCAATTCAATTCATTTATTTTGCTGAGGAAAAAAAAACAGTATTACAATTAAATCAGTTGAAACGATGCCCAGCCAGGAAGCAGGGGGAAAGGCCAGCCAGGCCTGACAAGGTCCCATGCTCCTTAGATCATTTTTACAATGAGGGCAGTAGTTTTAGGTCGGTGAGGGCAGTAGTTAGTCCGGTCGGTAGAGAGCTCACCTCCCACGCCGACAGCCCTGGTTCGTTTCCACATAGTTCCAAACGGGCGTTTTTCCGGTTTGTTGAGAAAATTTCCGCAGCGCATTGCTGTAATTCAGAAGTTTCGTAAAGGGGGAAAAGAAAAAGTAGTAGCTTTGGAAAACTGCAGTTGCCCTTGATTTTTTTTTATGGCTATACTGGGAAATTGGCGAACAAGATTCGGCAAGCCATCAGTTACGTCACGTGGTTGCCGGCTGCCACTACCGGCAAACTAGCGGACCACATTAGGCTAGCCATCATTTTTGGCACGTGCTTGCAGGGCCGATGAAGGGTCACTTGTGGCAGCTACTGCCTGTGATGGATAACTCATGGCCCTGTTGTGGCATAAGACAACTTGCTGGCCAACAGTTGGGGGTGACAACTGTTGGCCAGCTGTTGGCCTGAACTGCTGGCCCTTCTGTTGGCCGCCCGGAAATTTTATTGACGGTTCGGCAGCGGCAACACAGTGCTGGGCCAGCAAGACAGTTTTTGCTGGGGAACTAATTTCCTAATGAAATGCCACGTCGACGGAGATATCAGATTAAGCCATGAAATACTAATTTACAGCCATAAATTATACCCACTCCATTCCCATGAATAACACGAAATAATTTCTGTGTAATCTTTCGTTTTTATATTAACTAAACTGCTTGAAACAAAATTCCTGGGGAAACGTTAAGAAAGCATTATGTTGAAAAAAAGAAAAAGAGGAAGTATGCGCGTACAAAATTTATCAACAAGAAACAATTTATGTGTAATCTTTCGTTTTAACATTCACTAAACTGCTTGAAACAAAAGTCCTGCGAAAACATTAAGAAGGCGTTTATATTGAAAAAAAAAAAAAAAAAAAAGAATTATATGCGTACAAAATTTTTCAATTATTTGAAAAAAAAAAAAAAAAAAAAAAGCAACTCTATGTGGATATAATGTACTTATTCATGGGTTGAATACACAAGACTGAAGGAATTCACTTCTAAAAATAACGAGAAGTAAAATAAAATATCTTTTCTCTTTAAAACAAATGTAGCTTCGGACAGCGGAAAGGAAAGATACAACGTTAAAAATGTGACAGGATGTGACATGAACGGATAAATATATTAATTCAACAATCGCCTTTCAAGACAACAAGGACAGCTCAAAACTTTGGAAAGTGCCTTTAAGTTGGTACACTCATTGAAAAAGTGAAGTTCCATTAAGGTAAAAAAAAAAAAAAAAAACTTGCGTTGAAAAAATAAATTTATGAATTATATCAAACTGACACATGAAAAATACCTCGCAACATTGTAAAATTAAATAGAGAACCATTCATTACACATTCCTCAGAAAAGAGGATCAGCTTCAAGCCATGCTCGGGTGCGCCAAATAAGTCTGGTTGGTACAGCGCGCACTTCCCACGTAGACAGTCCTTAGTTCCTTTCCAGTTAGATCCAAACGGGTGATTTTCCGGTCTGTTGGGAAAATTGCTCTAATTCAGAAGTTTCGTAAGGAGAAAAAAAAAAGTTGTAGCTTTTGTAAACTGCGGTTATCCTTGATTTTTTTTTTTTATGGCTACTACTAAGAAATTAACTGATAAGATTCGGCAAGCCATCAGTTACGTCACGTGACTGCCGGCTGCCACTGCCGGGAAACTAACAGACCACATTAGGCTAGCCATCATTTATAGCACGTGCTTGCAGGGCCGCTGAAGGGCCACTTGTAGCAGCTACTGCCTGTGATGAATAACGGATGGTCCTGTTGTGGCATATGACAACTGATGGGGGTGCCAACAGTTGGCCAGATGCTGGCCTGAACTGCTGCCCCTTCTGTTGGCCGCCCGGCTTTTTTATTGACGGTTCGGCAGCGGCAACATAGTGCTGGGCAAGCAAGACTGTTTTTGCTGGGAAGTATTGGTAACTTTCTATACACTTGTGAAATACTTTTGATTACAACAAAAAGAAATTTCATTTTTCTTTGTATTATATGACAAAAAATAAGTTTACATTATTTCAAGGGTACAAAAAATCTCGAGTCACTTTGTATATCTTTTGGAGATGTTCTCCAGGAAGAGAGATGAAAGGAGTAACATGGAAACAGAGCTGTCATTAGTTATCACTAACAACTGGCAAAGTTTATTAGCAAAACATAGCACCAGAGAGAGGACTGCATTTAAGTCATATTAAACATCTCCTCGTTCATTCAAAATCTGTGTCGGAGCGAGAAATGTCCTTGGCATAACCCTAAATTATCTTTTACAGTTTGTGCTGTGTAATAAAAATGAAAAAAATCAAAATTAGGAAAGAGCAAAAACGAAAAAGATATTTGGAAACCACTACGTGTTTTCTTAAAGATACATCCTCTTCTTGAATATTTTTTTATTTAGAAAAACATGAAGGCATCTTTGAGACAGTACGAAAAATAGAAAAGATAAAGAAGAAAATAAAGAAAATAATTGATATGCATACCATTAAAATATGAGACTGTAAGAGAAATTGAAATCCAGCACTTTATGAAAAAAAGGCAAATAACATACAAAATGAAAAAAAAAAAAAAAAAACGATGAAGCAATAAACCTAACCCCTGAAACACCAAAATGAGTAGTTTTTAATATTGCAAAGGTTTGGCCGAAATCAACAGATAGGAACTGTAACATACTCACTAGTGTTTCTTCCCGAGATATTACTGCTAGCACCCACAAACTAAACGCTTATAATATGGCAACAATTCAGATGAAGAACGACAAAATGAATGAGATTTAGCAACCCTAGAATTTACTCTATGAATTATAAGTAATTCAGAAACCTCAGAAAACGTCAGGTTTTTTAAAGAAAAGAAGCAATAAAAACTACCATCACCTCTCAGAAGAAATCATGCCGAAGTGGTTAACCACTTGTCTTAGAAACGGAACAAAACGAATTATAAAACCACCATCGCACCTTCATTTGTGCAGATACAGGATGGTGTTTTCCTCCGTACAAACAGACAACACATTCTTGTTATTGGAACAGGTGACATCGGGCGGAAGTCATGTCAAGTGCATTACTTGGGACACGACCAAGGACGATGCTCTTCTCCCCAAATACAGCAAGTCAGGCCTGACGTGAATCCAGAACACTTTGTGTGTATGATCGTTTTAGTTAAAAAACCTCCGCCCATAATAGCTTAACCTCAACATGTATTCGTTAGAATACTGTGAGTGATTTGTGTGTGCAATAGCATTTTTTTATACATCGAGTTGTTATGTACACTCTCCGTCGTCTTCCTTTTTTTAAATATTGAATTATCTTTGAACATTAAACCGTAGATCGACAAAATCTGAAAATATTGGCCTGACGAATTACACCAAAGGATGATATTTTCTTTCCAGGTTCCTAATAATTCGTACTATAGAAGGAAATGTAGTACTGAATCTTTTTTTGTTTGTTTCGTTAATCATATTTAATATTTGTTTTGCATGTTTCACAGATTATAAAAATGAAGAATTAAAATTTCATCTTCAGATGTATATGCCGCAATTATTTCAAAGAGAGAGAGACACTATGAGCTGGAAAAACACCAATGCTCAAAGCATTGTTGTGAACATTTCCTACATTCAAGAAAGGTAAAATTACAGATGATAGCAACGTTTGAGCTGAAAATTGTGCAGCAGTCTAATTTTGGCATAAAATGTTAGTAGTATCATGCAAACGTACACGATATTGGGTTACCTGGTTAGATGCTTATTAGTAGCCTCTTGTTTTATTTTCTGTTATATTAATTATTCTCCGAACGTCTGAAGCCACAGACATCTGCTGGAGGAAGTCCGTGCATGAATGTTGTCCGATATATAAGTATTACATATTCAACGAACAACGTTTGATAAAAAAGCTTTTGGACTAGAGCTATGAAATAAGAAAGAGTTAACTTACTGCGATGGAAAGTTGATCTTCTTTGAAGTGGATTCGTTTTGGCGCGCCAGTTATTGCTGAGAGAACTTTACGGCTCGCACCGCCACATCACGAACGTTAGCGCAGGAATTAGGGTGTGTTGCGCAACAACAAGTTCAGTTTCTGGAATCTAAACCGTTATATTCCGTTTCAATATATTCGACAGTGACAAATATTTTTCTTTTCAAAGTTTTCTTTACTTTCTAAAAAAACCAACATCGGTGGAAGCCATTTGTTGAGGTTTAATAAGTTGAATCTGCAGAATTTTTTGTCTTGTCAAAACATTTTGCTCGAACTCTACAGAGTATGAAGAAAAGTTATTGTAATGAAGTGACAATGTATGGGACTCTCTCTCTCTCTCTCTCTCTTTTACTCTTCCGATGAATTACATCATGAACAATTACTTTACGGGAAAGTGTTGTGACGTGTAGCGCCTTTCCAACCTTTCTATTTTTGTTGACTTTCCACATTTGTAGATTTTCTTCTCTGAGCTATGACTGGTAGTCAGTCAAGACATGATAACTGGTATGAATACAGGGAGCTCGTAACGTGTATGTTTGTATTGATTAGGGACTTCGCTCACGCTAAGGCTTAATCCGTCTATGAATGTGTAAAATTATATGCTATGTGTTCCAAGATTCAATCGTGCAAAAAACACATTGAGAAAAAACCATTGAAGAAAACCACGAAGAAAAAACCGTTGACTTCGAATACTTGATTGTAAGTCAAATCACAGATAGTATGTTCAGTTAGCGTACTGTCGAACACTAAATCATCGTAGAGGTCAAACTTGCTTTCTCCCATCTTATTGTAATTGCACCCACCTTGACAGCATGAGGCTTTTTTGCTTTTTGTTAACAGTAACACTTCGCTGTCTAAAACTGTCCTCATTTTTGCTGGGAATTACAGTGAATCCAAAAATGCACTATTGTCCTTGTATCAAATATTTATCGCTCAGTGATTCACTTAATTTTAACATTTCGTTCTCAACCTACATAAACCGAAACTTACAGTCACGAAATGTTATCTACAATACCCGCAATGCATGTAATTGATTGTCAGCTATGTGTCCCTTTTCTGGAAAACAATTAACCTAAGGACTTCAAACTCGGCACACGTGATAACGTGGCCTTGGGAATGTGCGTCGTACAACTAGGTGTCCAATATCTTAGATTAGAAATGAAGCCGTTTTTTTCACATAACGGCCGTCAACATTATATTGACTCACTAACAATAGCGCGGCGCGAAAATTGAAAGCTCGCTCGATCCGTGATTCGAGACAATGCTACAGTGTCCAGAACTCTCATTTCGGAAGATATTAGCCAAAAGGAGGAGCTATTATTCTTTTGGTGACCGACTTTCATTGGTTATTATCATTTCTTTTCTCATTGCACTAGAAACTGATAAATAGTGCTGGTGTATATCTGAACCTGTTTTTTATCACTTTCCATCTATTGGTTGTGAAGTTCGCCTTGTCTTCCGGTAGTTCACTGTAAGAGACGCACGCGCGATTGAACGAGCTTTACCCCACGTAAGCTTTGCTCACTTCTCAAGAACAGGTAATGCCATTAAATATGGTACTTAAGGAAGTTTTATCACAATGAATATTATTATTACACGTTTTCTAAATGTTTGTTAGCATTTACCAGGCCAATTGAAATTGTTCATCTGATAATTTTAGGAATTTTACATCGATCTGAATGCAAGAAATTATATTTTTTCGAATTATATGTCTGTATCTACACCCTTTCACTTAATTCATTCTGTTGAGTTCTACCTTTAAGACAGTGGTGTAGTTAATATAGCGATGAGTTGCTATTCAAATTAAGAATAGCATTACCTTAAGTGTACTTTGGAATGAGAGTAAACGTTCAAAACTGCAAACCCCGTGCAAATCCCGACAATCACGATTAATAGGAATATAATTATCTTAGTTCGTCCCTGAAGAAATATTTATAACAGTTGGATAAGCTAATTATTTAAAGCAGGAAAAGTTAAAATTTATCTAGGTACAGCTGTCTGGGTTGGGTCAAAATACCGACATTCAAAACATCGATAGGACAAAACACCGACAACTTTTCAGCATTTTACTACTTTTCATTTGCCAAGATTGGAAATTTAAGTCATGTATCTTTCTGCTTTGACAACAGTCGGCGCTACAGTATCAGTAGAAAAGATGCCTTGTTGAACTGTAGCGAGAGGCCATATAAAAACTGTCCTTCTCTTTGGGGACACAAACTGCCTATGTTTTGCGGAAAAGGGTGATAAGTTTTCCTATCCATTTTAATTTATTTATTTTTCAAATCATTTAATTTATTTTTCAAATCATTTAATTTATTTTTCAAATCATTTAATTTATTTTTCAAATCATTTAATTTATTTTTCAAATCATTTAATTTATTTATGAGCATAGGAGATACAACTCGATTGTTTCTCTTTCGTTTACTACGACGCACTTATATTTTTGATCCACCAAGACAAAACGCGTTTTTTTTTCTGGTGTCTGTGTGGTAGGAATAAGATCAGCTAGGACAGCGCCTCAAAGCGGAAATTCCTTATCCCTCTTTTTTAAAATTTTTCAGTTTCTTATATACAGTTTACCATGACAATCGAATACCCTTGTATTTTGATGCCTGTCTATTTTACTGATAATCATTTTCAAATTAATGCAATACATTAATGTGGTTTTAAAAATGAAATAAGTAAATAGACACCTGATTTGTTAATAGCATTTATTTTCTGTCCGCATGGAATGGAAGGAGCTGTAGTTGTAGCTGGATTTAATATCTGGTAGTCATACCCTTTGCTACTGCAAAGAGTATGACTACCAGATATTATGCCTGACAGGGCTTTCACTTTGACAGGCATTGTGAAAATGAGAGCAGCCATGTTGCTCTGTGGAATTTGAGCCCATGATTCACTTAACAAGGCCAACAAGTGCGCTTTGTTGTTTGGTTTCTGTGGCATCCGTCGTAATTTTCCAACCAATATGGCACACAAGTGTTTAATTGGGTTCACACCAGGGCTCTGGATTGGCCACAAAAGTTTCTGGAAGGCGTTTTGTTCGTACCATGTTTGGGTACGTTTTGCCCTGTGACATGGAGCGCCATCTTCCACGAACAAGAAGGTGGTAGCCTTTGACATCTAACCACTGGAGAATATTGGTAGCAGGCCCCCCTCAAGGACGGTTATGTATTTTTATGCATTGATGTTGCCTTCACATTCTATGAGGACTGAACGACCATATATGGCTTCCCATTTCATGACTAAAGGATTTCCATGTTTCACAGTTGGCTGTAGGAGCTACAAGCTGAATTCCTGGCTGGGTAATCTTCACACCCCGGCCCTGTCTGAAAATTTTGAAAATCGGGACTCATCAGAGAATATGACAGTGTGTTAAAAGGCTAAGGGTCTCTCAATCATGTCAGTCGCCCATGCCAATCTTCGACGAATATGTGCTTCTTGCAAAAGAGGTTTACGTGAAGCTGCTTTTTCATGACAGCCAAATCGGTCAAGATACCGCTGAGCAGTTTTGGGAATCACTTGGAGCTATTCTGCAATCTCAGCGGCCTTGCTGCGAGTATTGCTTTCAACAGAATGCTTGCAAGCCCGAAGACACCTCTGTGGTGGCCCATTGCGATCCGTAGGTGAGGCAGGTGCTTCCTTGCCTGGCTTCTTGAATTTCACTAGCACTCGATTAACTGTGGTAAGAGGAATTTGCAGTAATCTGATGCAGGCAGGCTTCGAGATCCGATTATCCCGCAATTCGTCCTCTCTCAAAGTCGTTTAGTTCCTTGGCTCCCTAGGGGCTAGGCATGTTTATTTGGTGTCACCTACTCACTGACGTTGTCCTGCAAAATACATTAAAGGGAATTCGAGCATGCAATGCAACATAGACTCCACTAGATAGCAAAAATGACATCATAACAGGTGTCTATTTACTTATGTCATGTCTGTGTAATTTCATATGCTTCTTGGAAAAGTTGAACACAGGTGGCGCTACCGCGCCACCTGTGGTCTTAAAAACTTATGAATCATAAAACTTTTGGAAAAAGAATTTCTACTGCTTTTTCGGAAAATAAAATAGCAGAATAAAACTTAATATGTTTTTGTCCTTATCTATGCCTTCCGTAAACTAGTTTCCGTTATTTCATTTGAAATACAGAACAGTTTTTTCCTCAAAAAAGTTGGTTTTTTCGCATTAATGCTGTGGAAAGAAGTCAGTTTTACCTTCACATTTAAAACCGGAACTATACATTTAAGTGACGAGGATCTAAAAATTTGTTTCCTAGTATTCATGGTTGAAATGGAAAACATAAATCAACGTCGTTCTCAGTAAAGCAGTGAAACTACAGCAAAAAAAAAAAAAAAATATTCGAGTGCCTCGGAACAGAAGACAGTTGGAAAGCTGCGAGGCTAGATACAGTTTGCAAAATTCAAAGAATCAGAGAGTTACCACCTTTGTAAAATCGGTCATCATTGGTCGATGCGTTTTCAGATTCCCCTGCCCCCTCCCTTTCTTAATTTCCTTTCTGTAAAAAGGGAGGAGATCTTATCTAGCAGTTTGCTATGCTCAACGATCATGAATCAGGAGATGATTGTTTTCAGAGAGTCACGTTCCACAGACATTCCTGATCGCAAAGAGATAGAGTATGTATTAAGAATTGGAGTCTGTGAAATCCATGATGATACTCTAGACACGGATTCGAGAGAAAGGCTGTCGTAATATCTTATCTGCACTTCATTCCTAGGATCGAAAATCTGAAATACTTTTCTACCTTCTGGCTGAAAGACGTTGTCCCATATGAAACGCACACATACGAAACCTACTTAGTCGTAGTTCATTTTCGGATACGAAAGCTTGACACCTCACAACACGTTATTCTTACCTTCTTCAATGTCCAAAATCACGATAAGATCAAATCAGAAAAATATTTCTTTCACATTTCTTATATAGTGCGTAATACAAAATAATACAAGTATGAAAAGTAGAGAGAAATCTAATGCTAGGTTAAGTTGACACACACCCTTTTACCACACTAGATACAATTTCGCGTTTGTTTAAACTGTGATCGAAACAATACTGCACTAGAGACATGAAGGTGAAATACATCTTTGTGTGCGAAAATTAGGAGTAGTTATCTATCATCAAGTAGGGTTCATACCTTTTAGTTCAGTAATTTAGTTCCAAAAAGCTACTCTAAACATACATTTCCGCTGACAATTAATATTTACACATCGGTTTTGTTTGGAAAATATTTAAAACCGTTGTTTAGAAAACATTTAAAGACAATCTTGCTGCAGGCAACAAGGCAATGCTTATATTTAACAGTGCATGTTTTTCATACTTCTTTTCTTCACATTTCTCATCCAAAATTTTCTTGTGAGTTTTATAAATACATTTTGCTCCATAAGCCGTAAAACAGGAACATCGTTCATGCCTCGAGCCCGGGCCCATGTCGAACGACTAGCCTGAAGCAGCCTGAAGCAGCTTACGGCCCTAACCGCTCGGATACCCGACGGCTCTACGAAGTGCACGCTGAGGCATCGACACCACCAGATACCGGAGGTAATGCCAGCCATGCCTGTTGCCGCATTGTTCACAACTCCGCTCCAGACGTCGGTATAGGATCCATGGATCTGATATTTCGCTCCACGGCATCCAAGAGACCTTCCACAGGGTTTAAATACCAAACTCAGATGACCACCCAATTCTTTTACCAGTTATCTCTCAAAAGCGAAACCCGTCCTGTTTTATATTAAACCTAGTCGTGGTATGACTGACTGTCAAGATTCACCGAAATAAAGGAAAAGCTCAGAGGTTCAGATATGGCGTTCAGAACAGAGATATAACAAGAAGCCATAAAATGTCACACAAGAATGAAAAACCACAACTACGGAGGTTGCATTGACGGTATGTACCACAAGACTAATGAGAAATTTGTCAACATATCTGTCATGAATTTAACACCCATCACTACATTAACATTTAGTGTCATTAATTTAAATTATACACTGCTGGCCACCCAAAATGCAACACCAAGAAGGAAGCATCCGATTGGCCTGAAATTCGCAGCATGCGTCGCCAGCGAGAGGACGTGCAAACGATTAGCATTGCAAGGCATATGCAAATCATGTGCGCCTGGCACGCCACCGAGAAGAACTATAAGAAGGGTGCACAGAAGGTGGGGTGTAAGTAGTGGAAGTGTGTTATGCTGCCGGACCTGTGTGTGGAAAGCTTCCTGAAGCCTCGTCGCAGAATACGGCAGTCATTCCAGTACGTTTTGGAGTTCGACAGAGGACGAATAGTAGCTTATCGTGACAGCGGTTTATCGTACCGAGACATCGGCGCCCGTGTGGGACGACATCCAGCCACAATGAGGCGAGTATGATTCGGTGGATGCAGGAGGGACGGAGGACCGACGTGAGCGATTGTCGCAGCCGCCGCACACCACCAAATGAGAGGTCCGGCATGTTGTGCGGCGGAAATTGACGGCTCGCACCGTCACATCACGAACGTTAGCGCAGGAATGAGGGTGTGTTGCGCAACAGCCTGTGTCAGCACGTACCCTTCTACGTCGTCTGCAGGAGCGGGCACTTGCCGCACGGCGCCCATTGCTCCGATTACCATTGACGTTACACCACCAGCGAGTGCGGCGGCAGTGGGCCGTTGAACGCCGCACCTGGACTACGGTATGACACGATATTGTCTTCTCCGACGAATCCCGCTTCTGTCTGCAGCACCACGATTGTCGGATCCGCGTGTGGCGGCACCGCGGCGAGATACTGTATGACGCCTGCATTATGCATCACCAAACCGGTTCGTCGCCTGGCGTTATGGTTTGGGGCGCAATTGGATGTGACACCCGCACCCCTCTGGTACGCATCGCTGGTACACTCAACAGCCTCCGCTACATCTCCGACGTTTTGGAGCCTGTAGTCCTCACTTACCTGCAGGACCTGCCAGCTGCCACGTTTCAACAGGACAATGCGCGCCCGCACGTGACATGCATCGTGCAACAATTCTTCACGGCCCACCAGGTATCACTGTTGCCGTGGCCCGCCTGTTCTCCCGATATGTCGCCCATCGAACACGTCTGGTCGCTGATCGGCAACCGAGTGGCCCGGCATGCACAACCCGCTGCTACGCCTGATGAACTGTGGCAACGGGTGGAAGCAGCCTAGACGAACATACCTCAAGCCCACATCCAAAGCCACTTTCGTTCGATGCCGCGGCGTGTAGCGGCTGTTATTGCTAGCCATGGGGGCCACACGAACTATTGATGTCTGCGTGTTCCGCAAGTCGCACGGGGGTGTAAGCTCAATCGTTTCATCTTTGTATATGTTGTTATGTGTCTAGTAAATCTGGCTTTGCTCTCTCGTGTCCTTCTTGGTGTTGCATTTTGGGTGGCTTTGTTATCTATTATATATTTATCATTTGTTATCTATTTATCGTTTCTGTATTACGTTAAGTACAGGCGATGAAGAGCAAATTCACTGTTAAAATATGCGTCAAAGAATATTGCGTTACAGGCTGTGCAAGCTGAAGTTGCTACAGCTAAAGCTCAAATGGCAAAAAGAGAAGAAAAGAGAAATGTGGTGTTTTCTGAGTGTTTGTGAAGACGTGTGGTGAAATTGTAAGGAAAACTTTTGGAGTTGTTGAAACGTAAGTACTGCATGCTATTGTTGTTTGAAAGCGAAAAGCACCGAAATACAGAGGACATAAATTAAGATGTTCTTTCTCATCCAGAGCATTCCTCGAACTATACACATTTAGAATGCTCTTTTTATTTCTGTTACTAAGTGTCTATCGTTACTAATTGCCTTGTAACTATCCCATCTTTGGAAATTTGGGCAAAAACGTCGCAACTGCTCCACCTTTGCTATTTCTCGTAAAATTTTGGACATGAATTTTGTGGCCGTCTCGTCTTTGATTAGCACTTGTACAATTTTGAATTATTATTTTGTCTGTGATTACTTCGCGTGCCATCTTGAATTTGGAAAAAAGTTTTTCTGTGATTACGTCATCCGCTGTTTGGAATTTGAATAACCGCATTTTGTTTTAATAGCTCCATGCACCGTTTGAATGATCATATTTTGTTTTGTTACTCAATGTGAATTTCATTAATCACTTTATCTTTGATTCTTGAGCCATTTTGGATTTGGATTCATGCACTGATTTCTAGCTAATCGCACGAGCTGAGCTGGAGTCGTCAATAAGATATGTGCGCCGCATATGTCCTACAGCGCTGTCTCTTTCTTTTCTCTGGAGCCAGCAGCCGTAATTTATAGACAAGCAACTGTTCATAACCGTAAGAGCTACTTATGCTGGCCATTTAAACCTAGAACAAAAGGAATAACAACAAGAAAAGCTATTAGCTATTATTGTTTGAGAAATAATTTAACTTGGTTGATTGAAGTGACATTTTTAACAGAGTACTGTGCAAATGGCGGGATTAAAAACATGGAGATGATTTTGATCTAACAGATTGTTACAATCAGAAAACTTTACGTAGAACTGCTCAGGGTTCGACAGGTTCGATATTTGTGATAGATTTTAGTTTTAGTGAGTTCTGGGGACAGCTGGGCAGTATATAGTCTCTTATCTTTGGAGGTTTTCTTAATTAATGAATGAGTTTTAGGTTAGCGGTTTTCCGCCCGCGTCCTAAGCACTTCAGGAGTCCCACAGCGCCATGACTTGATTAAGAACTACTCGTTTCATTGAAAAGAGAGACAAAAACGTTTTGTGTACCGGAAAATAACTGGGTACTAGAGATTGGTTAGAAATCACATCACCGTTCCTGAAAATTCACTGCCATTGTTATGACCAATATGACCAGTGACTAAAAGTAACAGTTTGTGACGTATATTCTAGATTAACTTTCCTTTTTCAGTTTTTTCCCTATGTAAATCTTGCGTTTATTCTCAGTATTCTTCCCGCTTAACGAAATATCTTTTCCTTCAAACGAATACGTTTGGCAACACAATTGAGGTTGAATGCACGTGACGTATGCATGTAATAAGATAAGAACAAGAGATAAAAAGCGACGACTGATCTGTTGTGGGAGAGGTGTTGATATTATTGAGAGCGATTATTGAGGTGTGTTGATAAGAGCAATTATTGAGAGCCATTATTGTGAGCGATTATGATGAGCGTTGTTAAGAAAGTGCTGTACGAAAGAATTGAATGTGTTGAGATAAATGTGTGGAGAGTGTTGTGATTCCATTCCGAATAAAGGACTGTTTCCGTAAGTTGACTTCTGGTTATATGTTTTGTCTGGCCGTTAAGGTTTGTTTCATTTAGGAACAATTTATTAGTATGTTGATATTTTAAATTAGCGTAAAGGTCAAAACTTCCTTTACGCCACAAGTTATAAAATCTCTGTTAAGGTAGCACAGTTAATTGTGTCATGATAAGGGCAATGCTTGGGGAGGAGGAGGGGGGGGTATAGGTTCTAAATTGCTCTTACCATTTCAGAGTTTCAGCTTTGGTTATTTCCACATCTTCTAATACACTATCTACCAACAAGTAATTGGACACCCCTGCAATCGACGATATCTGAGGTCCTGATATACGTCACGGCCGCCGCCGTTAAATATCGTGTGGGAAGCAACAACGCAACTAGTCGCATACAAGATGCCATGCAGTTCGGAGCTCTCTGATTTCGAGAAAGGTGTAATTGTCCGGTATCACAGAAATAGCCAATCCATACGTGACATATCCAGAGAGTTGAAGTACCCAAAATCGACAGTGGCCTACGTGATTGGCAAGTGGAAGATGAGAGATGAATGTCGGAATGTGCCCCGACCCGGCAGACCTACAAAACTGGGAGTTAGAGACCGACGGGTGCTGGCCAGAGAAATTCGGAAGAACCGCACCAACTTGATGGGCCACATCCGCGAGGAGTTTCAACAGGCATCCGGAAGTGTTCTTGCGATGAATACCATCAGTAAGGAAGCCCATCTGCTCGGTTATCATGGACGTGCTGCCGCCCACAAGCCTTTGATCACCAAGTCCAATAGCTCTGCTCGGCTAACGTGGTGCAAAGAACGTCGACAGTGGACCGTTGAACAGTGGAAACAGGTTCTCTGGAGCGACGAATCAAGGTTCACCCTCTACCGTTCGGATGGCAGGGTCTGGGTTTGGCGTCTGCCTGGAGAACGCCTCCTGCCGCAATGTATTGTGCCAACTGTGAAGTTCGGAGGCGGAGGAATTGTGCTATGGGGGTGTTTCTCCTGGTATGGCACGGGACCCTTGGTCGCAATTCCTGGTAGACTCAACGCTGAGACCAACTGCACCATTTTGGATGACCATGCGCTTCCTACGTTGTGGCAGTTTTACGGGGTGGACCCATGTTACTTTCAAGATGACAATGCCACCTGTCATGTTGCGAGGTCCACCATGGCTTGGTATGGTGACAGTGGGGTTAATCGAATGGACTGGCCTGCGCAGAGCCCGGACCTTAACCCTATCGAGCACCTCTGGGACGAGTTGGAGCGTCGACTTAAGGGGTGCCCCTACCGTCCGAAATTGGTGAAGGAACTGACCTGTCTTCTTCAAGCCGAGTGGAAGAAAATACCGCTAGCCGTCGTACAACGCCTGGTTGAGAGTATGCCCCTGAGGTTCGCAGCTGTAATCGCCGCTCGTGGAGGCTCCACCTCCACGATCGGCGATTGAAGGTGAATAACCTTCGTTTCCCTTTGCTATCACAGGTGTCCAATTACTTGTTGGTAGATAGTGTATAAATCGCCCTTCTGCAAGGGAGTTTTTAAGCTTAGGGCTCTTGACCGCTCAAGATGAACTGAGCAAGATCGTAATCACACTAATTCTTTCGGGGGTAATGGTGGGACGTGAGAAAATTGCATGTGCAGTTTTGCTAAATAAGGGAACGGTACCTTTTTATTTTTCTTCTTCTCTTTAGTGCTCCGCTTCTTTCATTGTGATTCTCCACTTTGTTCCTGCTTCGTACCATATCCATCGTAAACAGTGACTCTGTCACTGTTATAAGTAAGACTGTAACAAGCTGATCTGACCTGCTTACCGCTCGGGCATCTATTGTAAACGGTGATTTTGTCACGGTTTCAAGTTATCGTTACTTCAGCGGAAGTGTCACCGTTGTCACCGTGACAGGAAAATCACTGTTAGACCCACCTCTACTCGTTACCATATGTCCGGACGCGTATCATCCGGACTAACGTTTCTAACTGATAAATACTTGTTTCCCAATCGATGCAAAACTACTAGTTTTCATTCTTTTCTGAAGTCCTTATATTTCTTATGAGATTTACAAGGTATTTAAATGAAAGGTATTCTAATGTGAACCTGTGCAAATGAGTGAATAACAAAATCTTCGAGCTTTGAAACTTTGAAACCAACGTTTGTTAATACATTTCTTCATTTTTGCCTATTGTTTTTTTCTCTTTGAAAATAAACGCACGTTATTTTAATATTGCAAAATAGGTCATTAAAACGGACCTAAGGGTTTAAATGGCATTGAAATTTCGTAAATGAAATATTTAAATAATAAGTGGGTGCTTCTTTCATTAAACTTATTAAATTAGCTTTTAATAAATTTCTTTATTCGCCTGCATTTTGGAATTAGCTTAATTTGCTTCATCTTCATATTCATCAGACTGATTTCTTCTAATGTCTGCTTTGTCGTATTCCTCATAAGTCACAGAATATGGAATATGAAGCTAATGTAATTGGAACCTCATAAAAGTAATTTCTTGCTATGATGCGCGAACGAAGAAAAAAAAAGTAAGAAATTTATAAATATCATTTTTTGTTTTAGTGTTAACTGAAGTATTCATGAAACGAAATTATTTAACTCATGATTCACGCTTTTATGAAGATTTGCTTGTTCGAAAATCTGGGGCACAATTAATTGAAATGGAATTAATACCATTGTGAGATCCAAGATAACTTTATTTAACAAGATACAATTTAATTTCTTTGTGAAGTTCATACAACAGCCAATGAGAATTAATTAATATATCTGCCATCTTTTATTCTCAGTCGTTCGTTAAGTTTCCTTCCAAAAGAGTCCTACAAAATTTTTAAAACGAATAACTTGCACAAAATATGGTGTATTATTGTATTATGAGCCTTTGTTCTTCCCAGAAATTAACAGACATGCATTCCGGTTTCTGTTTTTCAATCCCTCACTTTTTAGTGCACTCATTCATCATACGCAGAGCGTCATTAAACCCCTAGTTACCGCCAAACAATACTCGCGAATGAAACGAGTTCTCATCAACACTTATGGGAGAATCTCAAACAAAACAACAGTTATGTGTAGTTGTGAATTGCATCATTCCACAAATACAACGCTGAAATCCTCAGATTGTAATCTTTGGCAACATCTCTCTCTCCCCCACCCTCTGAATGTGCGTATGTGCCAAGCAATGCTGATAATTACCTCTACATTTGAGCCCCCCCCATTTTTTGCTGCTACTGAATTGAGAGTGATGAATACCATTGATAGGATCAGCGTGAAAAGCCATGCAATTTTTTATTGTTGTACTTTCTCCCCTCGGCTGTTGACATGGTCAAATAAACACCTTTTCATAGCAGGGGAGAGAACGCCTAGAGTCTTTTCCCTGGCTGCTGTGAAAGAGAGGGAGGGAATAACGCCTGGCTGCTGGTATCTTAAGTGTATCTGAGATCACTGCTGATAACGTTAACGATGAGGCTGGGCCCATAGTCACTTGCAGCAGCAGCAGGGTTGTTCCAACCCTATGTCGATGCACCACTCAACTTACGCACCATCCCGAAAGTACAATAACGCGTTTTATGATTGATAACAGCAACTGAAAAATCAACGCTTCAATGTCACTTCGACAACGTGACAAAGAAAAAAATTCCCTTCACTTAGACAATTGTCAGTTTCAGTGAAATGTATTTTTTTCTATTTTTTTTTTTTTGAGGACGGTTAAAGATCGAACCGGTATTTTATTTCCACATACGAGATTAGCGTTTCCTTTCAAGCGGACTTCAAAGTAGTAGAAAGAAATGTTTTGAACAAATCTGTAATTCTCGAACTGCAAAAACTCTGAAATATACAAGGGAAAAGAATTGCCTTCTCATGTGAAGAATGTTAGAAACTAACAGCACGCAGCCTATAAAAAAGTCTTCAGCAAAAATCAGTTTGGCTCTTGTGCAAAAATATTTAAACACGCGCAACTAAGCGCCTTTCTTTATAGCTCGACAACCATCCAGGAGATACAGTATTACAGGAACACATCGCTTCTGTCGCGTATTTTCATAAGGAAACGTTTACTGTTGGAATCTGGATTATTTACCATTGTGTATAAGTAAATTGGGATGTAAGGTCAGGTGATGCGTAACATCACAGCCTCTCCTTGACAAATGTCAACCCCGCCTTCTCGTGGTGCATCCTGTTCCCACTAAAGGGGCTCTGGCGACCGCCCATAGCGGTATAACTATACCATCGGGATCAGAGGAAATTCTATCCCACACTCACCAACCCGCTTGGCCAGCGTGGTGAGTTATGGCCAAACCCTCCAAAATGATTCCACAACTTAAATCTTGGCCCTCAGTCTCCGGCAGCTGGAATGTACCTGGCCAAGGCAGCGGCCAGTGCGACATGAAGGCAGAGGGTGCTAAGAATCCCCGGAGGACCGGACTAGGCTGCCATCTGATGCTGACCTTGGCTACTTACAATGGACGCTCCCTATCTTCTGATTCAAGGCTTCTGGAATTGGAAGAGGAACTACAAAGGATCAAGTGGGACATCGTGGGGCTAAGTGAGGTAAGGAGAAAAGGAGAAGATCTCATCGAACTGAAAAGTGGACATCTCTTCTACTATCGTGGGACAGATACTGGCAGAACTAGTGGTGTTGGATTTATAATAAACAAGAAACTGAAGGATAAAGTTGTAGAAGTTGAAAGTTCCTCTGACAGAGCTGCACGACTTGTTATCCAACTCTCGAAAAGATACCAGGTTCAGATTATTCAAACTTATGCACCCACCACAAGTCATCCTGAAGAAGAAATTGAAGAATTTTATGAGGAAATTTGTCATCTAAATAATAAAGGTAAGCAGCACTTGAAAATAATTATGGGAGATTTCAATGCAAAAATAGGGCAACGGCAACAGAATGAAACTTCAGTAGGTAAATTCGGTCATGGCAACAGAAACCAGCGTGGAAATACTCTCGTTGAGTTTGCAGAGGCAGAAGGGTTTTTCATCTTGAACTCCTTCTTCAAGAAAAAGCCACACAGGAAATGGACATGGAGACATCCAAATGGGACGACAAGTGAAATTGATTTTATTATGTGTAACAAAAAATTCGTCATAGAAGACTGCAGTGTGCTAAACAAGTTCAACACAGGTAGTGACCATAGATTGGTGAGATGTAAGATGCACCTCAACACTAAACTTGAACGTGGCAAGCTCATAAGACAAACAAAATCTATTGACATAACCAACCTTAAAAAACACCATAATACCTTCAAGTTAGAACTGAAGAACAGGTTCTCTGCTTTAGAAGGCCTAACATCGGAAGAAGTGGACATCTCTGAAGTTAACAGAAAAGTAACCAAAGCTCTTATGGAAACAGCAACAAAATTAGCTGGGTCTAAGAACAAGTTGCATGTGAAAAAATTATCAGGAAAACCAAAATGTTGATGCAAAAAAGAAGAGAGATGAGGACAACTAAAGAAGATGTGACTTCCAAAGTGGAATATATAGAGCTATGCAAGACAGTAAGAAAAAGTATCACTGAAGACGTAAGAAAATTCAACTGTGAACTAGTGAGGAAAGCAATTGAAAACAACCAAAGCCTAAAGATAGCAAAGGGACATCTCAGTAAGGGAAGAAAACAGATTATGGCACTGAGAAAAGAAGATGGTTCTGTAACAAGAAATAGAGGCGAAATTTTGACAAGAGTGAAAGATTTCTACTCCAAATTATATGAAAGGGATGATATATGCACTCCAGACATCATGAAAGATACCAGTACCAGAGATCCTCCAGTCCTTCCAGCAGAAGTTGCACATGCAATCAAGAACATGAAGCGAGGAAAAGCTCCAGGAGAAGATGGAATTACTGTAGACATCATACAAGAAGCAAGTGGAGAAATCGAAACAGTACTCGCCCAAATTTTCACTCGATGCCTTAATGAAGGAAAGATTCCCTGAGGATTGGAACACCGCTACAATGATCCTGCTACATAAGAAAGGTGACATTGAGGATCTCGGAAACTACAGACCTATCAGCCTCCTATCAGTAGTTTATAAAATCTTCACTAAAGTTCTTTCACACCGCTTGAAGGTAGCACTAGACATGGCTCAACCGAGAGAACAAGCTGGATTCAGGAGTGGCTACAGCACAATAGATCATATCCACGTGCTGAGAGAACTAATTGAAAGAGCGAGGGAATATGAACTTCCATTGTGCATGGCTTTTATCGATTATGAAAAAGCCTTTGATTCGGTGAAACCATCAGCAGTTACAATGGCTCTGAAAACCTGCGGTATTGAAGATGCATACATTAATATTATTAATAACATCTATGAAAATGCAAGTGCAAAGATTAGGCTGTTTGAAAATACAACACACGTAAAAATTGGAAAGGAGTGAAACAAGGTGACACTATATCTCCGAAGCTCTTTAATGCCACATTGGAGGGTGTTTTTCAGTCGCTGAGCTGGGAAAACAAGGGGATAAAGATTAATGGAGATTATCTAACCCACCTTCGTTTTGCTGATGACGTAGTCATTTTTGCAACTACCCCATCAGAGCTGCAGAGTATGATCCAGGAACTTGCTGACAAGAGTAAAGAAGTGGGATTAAAAATGAACTTTCAGAAGACAAAAGTGATGTTCAATGCTTTTACAAGAAATGAAGATTTATCGATTGATGGAGAAAAGCTGGAGATAACAGACACGTACGTTTATCTTGGACAGCAGATATCAAGTGAGGGTCACATTGATGAAGAAATTAATCGGCGTACAAAACTTGCCTGGAGAGCTTTTTGGAAGAAACAGCATAATTTTCAAGAGCAATATGCCATTATGTCTTAAAAGAAAAGTGTTTGATCAATGCATCCTTCCAGTGCTTACGTATGGTGCAGAGACTTGGACCCTTAACTAAAAGAGACATACAAAGGCTGCAGACAACTCAAAGAAGCATGGAGAGGTGCATGCTTGGTGTAACCAGGAGAGATAAGAAGAGGAACTCGTGGATCCGAAAAATGACAAGAGTGGAAGACATCATGATCAGAGTTAAATCCCTGAAATGGCAATGGGCTGGACATACTGCCAGAAGGACAGATCATCGATGGACAGCCGAAATTTTAGATTGGATTCCAAGGGACAGGAAAAGACCCAGAAGAAGACCACATAGGAGATGGGTGGATGAAATTCGAAAGTATGCAGGGGTGACATGGAGGAGACTGGCACAAGACAGACCGTTGTGGAGGAAACTTGGGGAGACCTTCGTCCAGCAGTGGATTGATAATGGTTGACAATGATGATGATGATGATAAGTAAATTATCGGCTAAGCATGTGTTCTATGACCAGAGACTCGAAATGAAAACAACAGAGTAGACTTACGCCAGTTATTATGTTGCAGCAGATATGAGAGGGCTAGCGAACCTCATAGACGTGGAGGAACAGCAGAATGGGTCGTACAGTAAAGCTGAGTGTCTCTCAACGTGGCACATTTCGGGAAATTTCTGCTATACTGCAGCTGCTCCGATCAGTTGCAAGTGATGTTTTTCTGAAATGGAAACGCCTAGAAGAAGTGACGCCAGCACCATAACGGTTCGTCGAGAGCTGATGGTAAGAGGGGCTTCCATGGATGAACAGCAGCGTACAAGCCTAATATCAGCAAGATCAACGCCAAGCGTCTGCTTAAGTGGTGTCAAACCTAGCGCCAGTGGATTCTGGAGCAGTGGAAACGCGTTCTCTGGAGTGTTGAATGACGTTTCACCATGTGGCCGTCCGACGGAGGAGTTCGGGTGCGGAGGATGCCAGGTGAACGCTACCTGCCAGACGGTGTTGTACCAACTGTGAATTTTGTGGAGGAGGTATCATGCTCTGGGGATGTTTTTCGTGATGTGGTCTCGTCTCCCTAGTCCCAGTACCCGGAAATCTTAAAGCTGAAGTCTAGAATGGCATTGTGGACAATTTTGTGTACCCCTAACATAATGTTAGGCAACATTTCGGTGAATACCCTTTCCTTTACCCCGCACAATGTCCCGTCCACAACGCGATATTCGTGCAGAAATGGTTCGAGGAGATGGGTATAGCAGAATTTAACTGGCCTACAGAAAGCCACTATTTCAACTCGGGATGGTGAACTGGAATGGCAAATCGGATCCATTCCGAATCGTCCTGCATCGGTAACAGACCTGACTAATGCTCTTGTGGCAGAATGGCAGGACATTCCTGCTGCAACGTACCAACATTGAGAGGAAAGCCGTCCCAGCAGAGTGGAGGAACGAACGGAATGGATCCGTTCGTTCCTCCACTCATTAATTCTCTCATCAGGTAATGCATACCGTTATTTGATCAAAGGTATGTCTCATCATTTGATGTCGACATGATAAAATAATCCACAAGAGTCGTTTTCCGAAATAAATAAATCCGTTTCTGCAAATATTTCTTCTCCCTCTCGTTTAAATTAGGAAGTAGACATCTACGAGTTGCATTTGTGACGAAAAATGTTGAAGAAGAAGGCAGTTTTTAGCATTAAATATTTCCAAATTTTACCACACTGCATGCCATTTCCTAACTGTCAAAAGTTTTATATGCATCTCTACAGGAACTACCAGACAATATTTGTAAGTTTAATATTTGCGTTTCTCAGCGGTAGAGTACGTACGCAGGAGATTCATACAGTACAATAATACAGTAATTTCAGGTTCTAGGCCACGTAACGGTTTCTCTGTAAACATACGCTCTTATTCCCAGTTTTTAGTTAGCGTTTCTTCTGAAGGAGAGGAGCCAGAACTGGAAATGCTTTCGTTTTTCAGTTATGCTTCTTCTTGGATGTATTAAATCAAGTGATCCCGAATCGAAATTACGTGAAATGAAGAAAAACCGAAGATGGAAAAAAAAATTGGACATGCATAGAGAAACTGTCAAAGAAACATTTTATTTTATTTTATTGTGTTATTCTCCCTAGTATCAATGTGAGATAATACTTACGCGCAACTGCGTGTAAAGTATTATCTCACATTGTAAATCAGGTATACTATTTTTACTCTTTGTTAGTTGGGATATGTACGTGTATTTATATATATATTTTGTTAATATATTCATGTATGTACACATAAAAGGGCACGTGAGCAGAATTGCGTGTATAAATCAGACAGAATAGTTTATTAAGAACCGCTGGCGTTCGACCGAGGGCCAGAATAGCCAAAACGAGTGATCTGAGTGACTCTTAACATGGCGAGATGGTTGGTGCCAGGCATGCCGGTTTTAACATCTCCCAAAGTTCCGTTCTCTTGTGCTTTTGGCACATAAACGTAGCAAGGGTTCACCGTGAATTGTGCGACATAGGAAAACTTTGCAACAATCGGCGATCTTGTGGACAAAAGCAGCTAGTGAATCTGCTGAATCAAAGGAGACTGGCGACATGTGGTCGTCGGCTGTTGTATCCCAATCGCAGCATGGTCAGATCCGAGGTGCGTTTGGAGATGACACCTGGCACATAAATGCTGCATTCTGCACTGATTTCCTCTGTTGTGGCCTGTCCATCTGCTTGCACAATTTTCTTCAGTCTCCTTTGACCCATCAGATCCGCCAGCCGTTTCATCCACTGGGTCACCGATTGTTGGAAGATTTATGTGTGTTCCACTATTCACGATAAAATCTTGCTACGGCTGTGTGTGAAAATCCCAGAGAACGGCCGTTTGTGAAATGCTCGTAACAGCACACCCAGCGCCACCTATCATGCCATGTTCACAGTCGCTCAAACCACTCATTTTAATCATTCTGACCCTCATTCGAACGATGATGCTTGATGAGCAGATCTACCTCATTTGTACCGCACATCGCACTGACTTACCCTTTCAAAGCATAATTTATTATATACACTGCACCCATCCACAAACCTGCAGTACCATGCTGCAATAAGAGAGCCAGGAGATACCTCCTAAAGAAAATAAATATTCCAGATACCTACCTAATGTGCTTATGACTGTGATTATGGATAAACATGTCGACCTGAGCATGTTCGACCGTGGGCAAATAGTCGGAGCGAGGGAAGTGCATCATCTCCGCAACTGCAGATCATCTGGGATTTCAGCAGACGACGGCCGCACGTGTGTTCCAGGTCTACATCAGAATCGGCTGCCGTCTGGAAAATTTGGCATTAAACGAAATGTTGATGTTCTAGGTGAGAGTCGCCTCTCCCGTATCGTAAGGTGGGAACGAAAAGCCGCAGTAGAGAGGATAACTTTTGTTCGGTAATTGGCAATATTGTATTAATATCCGCAAGCTACGACTGCTTTTTTGTTTTCTTTTCGTCAGATGTACAAAAGCCGTTCTAAAAAACTGAGAGTATTTCTTTTTGAGTTGGTAAAAGTGCGAAGGGGGAAAATAACCACACAGACGATTAACTGAATTAAGGAAATATCTAGGGCAACAGTTATTAGCCGGGGCAGAAGATTCTGGTTTTGTTATTGCGCAGTTGTTCAAAGTACTTCTGTATTTCCCCATACAGCTACGTAGGTGAGTGATTTCAGAGTTAAGAAGTGAAATGCGTTGTGCGATAAAATTTTGCTGTCGTTTGAGTAAAACAGCCCCAGAAACAGCCGATTCAATGAAAAAAGCATACAAAGATAAATGTTTGGGTAAGTCAATGATTTTTAAATGGCATCATGATTTCAAAAACGGGCGTTTGTCGGCAGAACTCGCTCCTAGGCCTGATCGACCTGAAAGTGTTGTTACGGAGCGTATTGGCAATCCTGCAAGGAGATCGACGAATGACGTGTGAAGACATAGCGGTGTCAACTAATATTTCAAAAACGTCGGCATTCCACATTTTACGCGACAAATTACTGCTGCATCGTGTGCCTTCCAGATGGGTACTTCATCCCCTGACGAGAGAACAATTGTTAGCCAGAGTTCAGGTGTGTCATGAGTGGAATAAAATGATTGCAAAGGATTGAAATTTTCTAAACACAGTAATAACTGCCGATGAAATATGGGTCCACTATTTCGACCCCTTCACGAAGAGCGCAACGAGTGTCAGGAAACATACAGGCTCACCTCCTGCGAAAAAAAATCCTTAATCCTTTAAGTCAAATCACGTGGAAAGGTGATGATGATAATTTTCTTTGCTCCTGAAGGTGTAGTCTACCAGCATGATTTGCCGTTCTTCCACAATTACTGTCAATGCTTATGTATTACATTTCATTCTTGAAGCGTCTGGGACGACACATGTCGATTAAGCGACCGGAACTGGTGGGCAAGTGGACCCTACACCATGATAACGCCCGCCCATTTGTGGCTGCTTGTATTCAACAGTTTCTTATGAAATGCAATATTGAAATCCCGCCACAGCCTGCCTACAGTCCTAACCACGCCCCGTGTGATTTCTGGTTTACAACAATGAAGGAGAAGTTCCGTGGTGCAACATTCAACAAAGATGCTGAGGTTATTCGAGCTGTACAGGGGTGGCTAAAGCTGCTTCCACAAAATGTCTTCGCCACATGCTTTGAAAAGTGGACTGAACGATGGGATTGTTGCATATCATCCAAGAAGAGATACTTTGAGAAAGAATAACAGATATTTTGCTGTCTGTAGTTCCCGAGTTCTTCAATGTCACCTTTTTTATGAAGCAGGATCATTGTAGCGGTGTTTCAATCCTCAGGAATATTCCCTTCATTAAGGCATCGAGTGAAAATTTGGGCGAGTACTGTTTCGTTTTTTCCACTTGCTTCTTGTATGATGTCTACAGCAATTCCATCTTCTCCTGGAGCTTTTCCCCGCTTCATGTTCTTGATTGCATGTGCAACTTCTGCTGGAAGGACTGGAGGAACTCTGGTACTGGTACATTTCATGATGTCTGGAATACATGTATCATCGCTTTCATATAATTGGGAGTAGAAATCTTACACTCTTGTCAAAATTTCGCCTCTATTTCTTGTTACAGAACCATCTTCTTTTCTCATTGCCATAATCTGTTTTCTTCCGTTACTGAGATGTGCCTTTGCTATCTTTAGGCTTTGGTTGTTTTCAATTGCTTTCCTCAATAGTTCACAGTTGAATTTACTTACGTCTTCAATGATAATTTTTCGTACTGTCTTGCATAGCTCTATATATTCCACTTTGGAAGTCACATCTTCTTCAGTTGTCCTCATCTCTCTTCTTTTTTGCATCAACATTTTGGTTTCTCCTGATAATTTGTTCAAATGCAACTTGTCATTAGGCCAAGCTAATTTTGTTGCTGTTTCCATAAGAGCTTTGGTTACTTTTCTGTTAACTTCAGAAATATCCACTTCTTCCAATGTTAGGCCTTCTAATGCAGAGAATTTATTCTTCAGTTCCAACTTGAAGTTGTTTTGTTTTTTAAGGTTGGTTATTATGTCAATACATTTTGTTTGTCTTATGAGCTTGCCACGTTCAAGTTTAGTGTTGAGGTGCATCTCACATCTTACCAATCTATGGTCACTACCTGTGTTGAACTTGTTTAGCACACTGCAGTATGACGAATTTTTGGTTACACATAATAAAATCAATTTCACTTGTCGTCCCATTTGGATGTCTCCATGTCCATTTCCTGTGTGGCTTTTTCTTGAAAAAGGAGTTCATGATGAAAAACCCTTCTGCCTCTGCAAACTCTACGAGAGCATTTAAACGCTGGTTTCTGTTGCCGTAACCGAATTTACCTACTGAAGTTTCATTTTGTTGCTGTTGCCCTATTTTTGCATTGAAATCTCCCATAATTATCTTCAAGTGCTGCGTGCCTTTATTATTTAGATGAAGAATTTCCTCATAAAATTCTTCAATTTCTTCTTCAGGATGACTTGTGGTGGGTGCATAAATTTGAATAATCTGAGCCTGGTATCTTTTCGAGAGTTGGATAACAAGCCGTGCAGCTCTGTCAGAGGAACTTTCAACTTCTACAACTTTATCCTTCAGTTTCTTGTTTATTATAAATCCAACACCACTAGTTCTGCCAGTATCTCTCCGACGATAGTAGAAGAGATGTCCAGTTTTCAGTTCAATGAGATCTTCTCCTTTTCTCCTTACCTCACTTAGCCCGACGATGTCCCACTTGAACTTTTGTAGTTCCTCTTCCAATTCAAGAAGCCTTGAATCAGAAGATAGGGAGCGTCCATTGTAAGTAGCCAACGGCAGCAATAAATGGCAGCCTAGTCCGGTGCTCCGGTGATTCTTAGCACCCTCTGCCTTCGTGTCGCACTGGCCGCTGCCTTGGCCAGGTACATTCCAGCTGCCGGAGACTGAAAGCAAAGATTTAAGTTGTGGAGTCATTTTGGAAGGGTTTGGCCAAAACTCACCACGCTGGCCAAGCGGGTTGGTGAGTGTGGGATAGCATTTCCTCTAATCCCGATGGTATAGTTATACCGCTATTGGGTTTATAAAATCTTCACTAAAGTTCTTTCACACCGCTTGAAGGTAACACTGGACATGGCTCAACCGCGAGAACAAGCTGGATTCAGGAGTGGCTACAGCACTATAGATCTGAGAGAACTAATTGAAAGAGCAAGGGAATATGAACTTCCATTGTGCATGGCTTTTATCGATTATGAAAAGGCCTTTGATTCGGTGATACCATCAGCAGTTACAATGGCTTTGAAATCCTGCGGTATTGAAGATACATACATTAATATTATTAATACCATGTATGAAAATGCAAGTGCAAAGATTCTGCTGTTTGAAAATACAACACACATAAAAAATGGAAAGGGAGTGAGACAAGATGACAACATATCTCCGAAGCTCTTTAATGCCACATTGGAAAATGTCTTTCGATCACTGAAACGGGAAAACAAAGGGATAAAGATTAATGGAGATTATCTAACTCACCTTCGTTTTGCTGACCCCATGGGAGATGGGTGGATGAAATTCGAAAGTATGTGGGAGTAACATGGAGGAGACTGGTACAAGATAGATCGTTGTGGAAGAAACCTGGGGAGACCTTCGTCCAGCAGTGGATTGATAATGGTTGACAATGATGATGAGGATGATGATATTTTGCTGTACCTATATTTCTTCATTTTGCGTGATTTTACTCTGAATTTTTGTGAAACGACCGTTGTACTTAAGGTTGGCTATATTTAGTTGTATTCGTTTTGTGTTAGCTGCAGAACCGCTTAACGGTGACGACATAAAAAGAGAGACATGTGGCGCCAAGATTAAAAAAAATACGGGGAAACACTTTCCATGGAAGAGTTGTCAGTATGTGCAGGTCTGGTTTCAAGAATCCATTTCTCTCAATTCTTCGCATTATTAGTCGTTTTTCTATCTCTCTGCTAAGCAATTACTCGCGGAAAGATGATTCGATTGGAGTGCGATTCCTCGTATCACTGCGATAGTGATGCTCTGAGTGATTGATTTTGGGGAGTGATTTGAAGTGATGTTTAGTGAGCGTTACAGTTGGTATTTTGCAAGCTTGTCGTCCCTTCGTAGATCCGCAAATTAAGTTTCTCCCGAAACCGTAGTTGTTTTTACATATCTAAATCTCATCCGCGTAACAGTCTTTTTATACGGCTGTTTAAGACTGAAAAATATTGAACTGTATTTTAAGAACACATGTGGGTAAAGGAGAAGAAAGTAAAGATGATTCAGAATGATCAGTGTCAGGTACGAGTAAGAACAGAAGTGACTGATATTTAAAGAAACATCACGTAAAAATTGACAGTTACTTTTTGGAAACTGTTTTTGCTTTCTGCATTGTTCTATAGTGCATTGTTAAAGGGGAAAAACTATCTAGCACAGCTATGGTCCTGGGCAAGTAAACTTGGCACTTCACTATTAATCTTATTCATTTGCTAAACAAGACAGCAGATTACTTTTTAATGACTTCTGGAATCATAAGGTAAAGGTAAAACACATTTTTGAGAAGAAAATGGCTGCTATTAATGAAATGATTAAGAAGCGAGCATTTTAGTATCTGAGCTAGTTGTGAAAAGTGCACTGCAGCTGAGAGCTGAATATTGTCCGCTTGTAAACTAATAGTGATGACAGTCAAAGAGGCTTATTGTTTCCAACTGATGTTAATAGGTGTGTTGTTGGCATGGAAAACGATCTTGATGTTTTGACCGAATTTCGAAAAATTCTACAGTTGCTCTCCAAGTAGATGGGATAGCAGCCAATAAAAAGGAAATATCAGTTGTTCCCATTCGTGCAATTTGAAAACGAAGGAGAAATAGTGTAGAACCTTTGCTGCTGTAATGAACTGCCAGAAGCGACCAAGGTGAAGGCAGTTTCAACATCTTGTCTTCTTCTTATTTGGAATCCTGTAATTTGCCATGGATCCAGGGAGTCCAACTTTTCACTGATGCTTCCTTGGGATCGTCTTAGTAAAAGGCTTTGATAAATTTTTCGAACAAAATTGCCTGATGTCATAACGACACAATGCTTCTTCCACCGGGACGTCCCAATTTAAAAACATAATAGGGAGTATTTAAAGCAAGTCCTTCATGTTGCTGTGAGGATGAGTAAGTTTATAAAGAAAGGCCCTTTGCATGTCCGCAAAGTTGTATTAAACTATGCAAAAAACCATCTGGTACTTTTTTGTTTTCTTCTGGAAGGGCCTCTATATGAGCATCTAAGAATTTAGGGAGTCGTTTTTCCCTAATTCGGCATCCCTGTCCAGTGACGAGAGAGATCCAGTGCCACAGGAACACAAATTCCTCATCCAGGACTAACGCCCACGCATAATTCAGGCAATTAGCCGGGAGCCCATGCTTCTGACTTATCAGTAACCAGCGAAGAACACACACTGAGTTAGAGAATGAAGATTTTAATTAGAGTATCTGACCTGAGAGCGGAACTAGTGTATTTTTTTTTCGAATACAATAATAAAGCCAGATTTTCTTATTTTCTTGAAAATATAAAATAGCAGCCGAAACTATAGTCTCCTTAGTATTTATCACTCCTTAAAGACCATGAATACCATCATACACGTCCAAAGGGAAACATTTTGTTTTCCTTGCGTTCAAGAACACGTAACAGATTTTTTTTTGGGGGGGGGACCTTTCAAATGGACATATTCAAATATTTTTGCTCCTGCTTCAGGTTTAAAGTCAAACTGATTGCAAAGAAGTCATCGTATTGATCTTCAGTTATTTGGAATCACTAACAGAAAATCATGACCAACATTTTCCTTTTTCGCTGTCAGAAATGTATATGATTAGGTTAGGAATTCTTTCGCTGAGTTCTCACCAATTCACAAAATTTAGTGAGTATGCAGAAAGAACTGACTGAACGGTAATGCGATCGAACTTTGAGAATAAAAATTCTTGGGGGTATCACCTGATATATTTCAAATTTCGTCAAGGATCTTGTGATCACAACAAAAGCAATAAAAATTCTACTCTAGTTTGGACTTTTTTCTTTAGTGAACAAGATTTCTCATGTCTGAAAACATTAAAAAGCAGAGAAAGAAAAAGTGTGTCGAGGAAGCATCGTGAGTATGTTTGTCGAAACTGCAGCAAGAATTCAACAATTCTGCAAAAAGAAAGGAGCCCAGGCTTCACACTTAAAGTAAAAATCCTTATACCGAAATTCTAAAAAAAAATATGTAAAAATCCTAAAATTCTTAAAAAACAAAACAAAATAGGCGTAAACTTTATTTTGCTAAAGTACATTTCGTTTCGATTTAATATTTAAATATTAAAAAATAACACAGCACAAAATATGACCAAAAATTATCGAGCTTTTTGCAATGTAAGCACGCCATAAATTATTTTTCTTCAGGGTAGCCGTGCTTAAATTGCGCTGCCAGCTACCAAAAATGTTTTGGCTTATAAACGCTTTTACTGGTGGGGGTTTCTTGAGTTATGAAAAATTATTTTAGGTGTTCCTCGATTGAAAAACGTTTGAGAAGCACTACCCGAGTGGAAAATTATTCTCATCCCACATGCATTACCTTTTCGTTTATCTGTGCTTCTGAAAACAGTTAATGACACAAAAATTTTATGAGTGTCGAAATAACATCTTCTTCCATATGAACATCTAGACTGTAGACTTTTAAAAGTCCATAGTCCAGATGTTTATCTGATCATTCATGTTTAAATGTTTTTTTCACACAGGGGGAGTATGTAAGCAGAATTTCAGCCACAAAGAAAACATAGTCGTTGAATTTCGCAAAAGACAATTGAAATGAGTGCATCCGCGTTGAGCCTTAATTTAAAATGAAATCGGGAAGTTCAGAATAGTTACTTTATTTTTTGCATTTTTATTGCATACGCTCCTGAGTTGAAGAAGACATAAGGAAGTCACAATGTCTTTTTATTTTGAGCAATATGCAGCAAGAAACATCGCAATAGTACTTTTCAAACAGCAAAATGCCTGGTTTTACTAGTTGATGGATTTTCTTTCAAACATTCGTGATTTAAAAGCTGTCGGTATATTCATGAATGATTCATTTTTTTCTTTTCTTTTCTATCCAGTAAACGAGTAGTATGGTGCTGAGCCAGCACTTCCTATTCCTACGTGCATACACATGCAAGTATCTGTATTTTTCTTGGTACCGCAAAATGAAGGCAGGTATTTTTTTATTTCTTGGCGTGCGTTGTGTGATGGTATCTTTGCACGTTCCGGTCATAAAGATAAGTTCCACTACAGCTAATCGTCGCACCTCCGCAATTTGAAAGCCGGCCTGCGTGTAATCTGTTCGATCAGATAGCAGGTTTCTCTTCGTTCCGCTGCTTCAACTAGACGACGAAAAGTTTGAATAATTACTGAAGGCGAGTTCGTCCGTACCACACCGCCACCACCACCACACTTCTGCGCTGCTTCGCTATCGCCCAGTGTCAAATCAGTTGAAAACACGCGCGTATCCGTTAACTTCGTAACAATCGCAATATCAATTAATGCACAGGACCGTAATTACTCCGCATTAGCTGATAATTATTGCGTCAGTTGTTCACGTGCTCGCCACGCTAACGAGCCACTCACCACCAGGTAGCGTCCCTGCGTTGCCGGTGTCCGGAAAGTCGTCCGACAATAGTCGAGAATCGAGTCGACTACTACTCCACCCGGTTTCCTCGATAGACAAGGACATTTCCATTCTTTAGGGAATCATTTGGAAGATACTGTTGTTTGTTATCAAACTGGCGCTACCTGCGATGGGCCTGCGAATGTAGTCCAAATCACCTGTCAAATATTTTCTCCTTCGTTCTGAGATGCGAATTTCGCACGCATACACACCCGTTGCCGGGAAATCACTTCCAATAGATATAGGCACTTCTTTTAATCAATTAACAGGCGATTAGGCACAGTAATTGCTCCCAGTGTATGGCGCTTTGGGGATGCGAAAGTATTGCAATTACAGCGCATATGTATATACATTTTTCTCTCGAAAATTGTGGTTTATTTAGGACAAATAGATTTTACTTACAAGCCTGAGAAACGACTGAAAATCTAATGATTGCATCGCATCAAAAAACTCATACACGTTGAGGCCAATTACATCTTATATTAATACTGCGCAAGCTATATAGTGATGTGGCGTTAAAGACATGCTCCCTGGTGTGACGAAATGAATGCTCACTGTTTCTAAAAACCCACGGAATTCAGACTTAAATTATATATAAGAGAACTTTAGGGCCCTGTCCCTTGGTGTCATTATCGCAAAATTTTTCGGATTATGCTCTTGAAATTTAGATTCTGAAATGACAGGCATTTTACGAAACTCTAGAAATTTGTTGGCTTTTGATTCGGAACATGTATTTACTGAAACTTTGATATAATTAAGTCAAAAACATTAAAGAGCGTCTTTTTGTTTTGATTTATCTTTGGTATTTAGGATTTTTCCTTTAACGATATGGTGCTGGATTTTTTCTTACTGTTTGCAATTCATTATAAAGTTTCGGACAAAATGAAATATGAATATTCGAATATGTTTGGAAACTAAATCCTGATTTCTATGGTCCAGGGTTTTCGACACGAACAATGCATTAGTAAGCAAGCGATGTATCAGATGCTTTGACTCGACGACCTAAAAAGACATATCTGATATTATGTCTACCGTGAAGCTTACTAATAACGTTTTAACGGTTCAGACAATAATTTTTTGGACATAAGAGGTGACTTTGTTTCGGCAAAAGTTAATTATGTAAAAACAATCACCAGCAATATTTTCTTACTACGTAGAATTGTTGAAGACAATTTATTGGTTCTTTAATAAAAAGCATATGATAAGGAAATAATTTTTTAGCAAAATATCAAACGCTTCATTTCTTTCAGAATTGTCAGCCTGTTCTGTTAAAAGAAATAACTTTTTTTGCAAGATCAGCTGAACACTAATTCGCAGTTACTACTGTGCACGGTGTAAGCTTTATAATAACTCAAGAGATATGTTTGATTTTTACTCATCATACAATGAGGAAAAACATTTCTTTCACTAAACTTTAAAACTGTGTATGGCGGAAAAGTACATGCAAAGCAACGTCGATGATACTATTTGCAAAATCACATCCATGGATGATACTTCTCATCTACGAGAAAAGATTGAAGAGAACTGATATCTGCAAATGAAACACATTCTGCAGAGTCACAAGGCGTTTTGCTCTTTATTCTGCAGAGTCTCAAGGAGTTTTGCTCTTTATTCTGCAGAGTTTCAAGGAGTTTTGCTCTTTATTCTGCAGAGTCTCAAGGAGTTTTGCTCCTGACAATAAGATTATCATGCTAAATAGCAGAACAATACTTCAGAAATGAAACATAAAGGCTGTTATAAGAGAAAAAGCTTTTCAGTAGAAAAAGGACGTCAATCAAGAAAGAGAAATCATAGATTTTTCGCCCAAATTTTACATTAGCAGAAATGTCACTGTGTTAAAGCAATATTTTTCTTTGTACCAAGAAATGAAATTTGATACCTTTGTTAATGGAATTGGAAGAATTAAATCAACGCGAATGGCACCACACCAGCAATAAATATCGTATGTGTTACAATTCAGTAGGGAAGCAGCATATTAGCATAGCTGCTGCTACTCAGTAGACCCTAGTGTGTAACTGAGAGTAAAAGTGATTGAATGGTATTGTCGTTAGCAAAACTGTGAATTATTTTACCTGAATCATATAGAGGTTATCGAAAATGAAAAGAAACAGATATAGGAATTGTGTCCTTTACATTTCCAAACCTGAATTAAATACAGACGAAAATTAATTATTAAGAATCAGCGTGCAACGACTTTAGGTAGTTATTTTGCTGAATAGATTAGGCATATTCGCAGTGGATGCTGCCTTCCAAACAAATTATATTTGTTCGATGCGTTGCGAACATTTTATTCGAAATCCGAAATTTATTTCACAGCTACTCAAAATCAAATTATTATAATACGCTTGAACGCAAGACAGAAACAAGTGCAACGACAGTCATTACAGTAAATTTTAAATTTTAAAGATCGTGATGGGTTTTTGATAACACAGTGAATGATCCTACTCCGTGTAGAAATGAACATATACGGGGTTTATTAAAATATATCTCTTTGATTGATTTTGTAACAGTCGTGCAGGTTATTTTCTAATAGTTTTCATGTAAAGTCGACTATTTTACCAGGAATTTAGTACATAAGAGTGAAGGTTCCTCATTTTATAAAGATCGATGACATTCTTTTCAATAAAATATGGAGTGACATTTAAACGAGTCCATCAAATGTAATACATAAATGTATGCTTTAAAGATGACGTCACTCTTATAGCAGGGAACCCCCACCAATCAATTCCAGGTCCACAGTAAAGAATTGCGTTTTCTTTGCACTTTAAATGCTATTTGCATTTCAGAAATTCTGATCAGCAAACACTTTACACACGTTCCAGTGATCACCATATTTAAACTCTTGGGTACGGCGAATTTGCATGAATGTCACACTTATGGTGAGTTCCGTCTGACACCCAGGAATTACAGAAAGAACCGCCTATGCTGGATTTTCTGACTTTTAAAGAAAGCAGCGCGAACGTGCAGCAGAGCCGGAAACGCATTGGAGTGTCCAAATGCTATTGTCAGCCACCAGCCCCCGCAGTTTCTTCGAAGGTTCCTGCTCCCTAAAACGTATATATATGGCGATAAATTCTTCATAAAAATAATAGTTATCACTTTTTCCCGAATGTTCTTAGTACTTCTATATTATGTTTTAAACATAGAAAACAAACGTGATGAGTAACATACATAGAAAAAAGGATGTAAAATCTCAGGCATTTGTCACAAACTTTTTCCCCCATTTAGATTAGAATCCTGATTTCGTACTGGAACAAACTGAAAAGGCGTACCAGCTTACCAGGAAGAGGCCGAATTCTAGCCTGAAGAATCCAAAGACCTTGAGATTTTCGTACTATTTTGTTTTTCAGCTCTTCGAACAATTTGGTAATAACAGAATTACCAAATCGTCTGTTTTTGTTGAATTTTCTCTCCGATATGTCTTAAGCTGTATTTTGTTTTTTTGTGACAACATAGAATGGCATGCGTGTGCGGAGTTTGCCTCGGAATGCGGAAACTAAAAGTCAATATGTCTACTTGCCCTATTTTACAAAGAAGGAATGCCATATTTGAAAGCAAAAAAGAACAGATATTCTTTCCAGTCCACTCCTTAATATTGTCTAGCCAAGTTCTTCACCTTCATTCCAGTCCACTCCTTAATATTGTCTAACCAGGTTCTTCACCTTCGTTTTTTCTTCTATTCTTCCTTCAATAATGACCTGGGGAATTTTATATTTGTTATTTCTGAGTAAATGCCCAAGGTATACGCAGTTTTCCTTCTCTTGATGTTTATTAAAAATTCGCGGCTTCTTTTTATTCTCTTTAGAATATTTTATTTGTCACATTATCCATTACATAGCATAGATTTCATTTCAAGGAAGCTTTGTCTGGCCATTTCTATTCTTGATTTTATTTCGATTTCAGTGTCATTAGTGTCATTTATCCAGCAGCCCAGATATTTGACTTTCTCTATTTCTTACTGACTTTATCTATTTGTTTTCCATCTAGCATTAGATTTGTTCTCAGAATGGGACCACTTCATTTCTTGAGTTGCGTGTTTACGTTTTCCAGCTACAGACATCGTTCTGACATTCCGAGTTCCTATTCGCATTGCCTTCACCATCTAGAGCCCGTGGATTCTTAGCACTTTTGTCCAATCCAAGGGACGGCGGAAACTCGGAGCCGATATTTGTAGTTTGCTCGCCATGGTGGTTGTTCTGGGGATAATAATAAATGCAGTAGTTTCCCCGCTTGCTTCAATCCATTTTGCCTACTACAGAATTTTACAAAATCTTATCCCAAATTTTTCTGTAATTGCTTATTATAATTTCTGTAACTGACTTAAATATTTTGCGCAGAAAAACATTAAGCTCTCTTCGCTTGTGCGGAAGTTTTGAAATTCACTTATAGAAAAAGTAAATACACTGAAGAGCAATTGAATTAGAGACAGCTGGCGTTATGCAAATGTGGCGCTGTGGGCGACCATATAAACGGAAACGGCATGACGTATGCTGCAATCCGACAATATAAGGAGTGATGCGATGGGAATCAGTAAGAGTCGGAAGCAGTATGGGTAAGACGAAGGATCTAAGCGCATTTGATCGTGAGAAAATTGTCGGGGCCAGACGAATGGGTCACTCCATCTCGGAAGTCGTGCAGGAGGCACTGAGATTTTTACGAGCCACTGTGTCACGGGTGCACGGTGAGTACATTGAATCCGTTAAAACCATCCCTGCAAGGGCCAACTGCCGTGGACAACAGCGTGTGGATGAGCGGGGTCATCGTCGGCTAGCTCGCATTGTAACAGTGGAAAGACGGGCCACAGTGCAGGAAATCACTCGGCAATTTAATGCTGGTGCACAAAAAGTGTAAGCAGCCACACCATCAAGAACCATCTCCTCGCTATGGGGTACAGAGTCCATCGTTCCACGAGGGTACCGCTGCTGACCGCACATCACTGGGTGCAAAGATTAGAACGGACGCGGGAACATCGCCACTGGACCCTAGACATGTGGAAAAATGTTGCCTGGACTGATTAGTCGAGATTCACGTTGGCACATACGGATGGCAGGATACGAGTACGGCGCAAACCACATGAAGCGATGGATCCTTCTTGCCAGCAGGGTACTCTTCAAGCTGGTGGGGGTAGCATTCTCGTCTGGGGACTGTTTACGTGGACTGAAATGGGACCCCTGTTGCGTGTGACATCGTCCCTCACAGGTCAACGTTACCGTGATATCCTGGACGACCATTTGCTCCCGTTTGTGCGTCTTCAACATCCCACTGGGGATCTCATTCTGCAACAAGACAATGCACCGCGCCAACGCTCCCGAATTGTATCCGAATGCTTAGATGAACACTCCACCGAAGTGACCTCGCTTCCTTGGCCAGCTAGGTCACCTGACCTCAATCCCATCGAGCACATCTGGGATGCCATCGAGAGAGTTGTTCGGGGCACTGACTCCCCTCCATCAAATCTTCGTGAACTGTGGGAGCATGTTAAGGGGTCGTGGATCCATATGGCTTCCCAACGCTTCCGGTGTCTTGTCGAGTCCATGCCGAGACGAATCGCCGCCGTCATCAGGGCGAAAAGTGGTGCTACACGTTACTAGACAGGTATCTCTAATAAAATTGCTCTTCAGTGTATCTTGATGAACAGGTCAATAAAATTGACCTTTGCGTGCCTCCTGGTTTCAAATTAATGACATGTTGTATAATGTACTTTCAGATTCATAAGCAACAGAACGGTCATCGAACACTAATGCCATGATATTCAATTTCTAAAAAATGATTAATTTAAAACCAAATAAAGATGAGATACAATGAAGATTAGAATCATGAAAGAAATATAGGATTACGCCATATAATACAAATTTTTAAAGATAGTAAACATTTTTAAAGATAGCAAATTTTAAAGGATGGTAAGTCAGATAATATCCGAAAACTCGAAAATTCAAGTTTTCGGATATTATCTGACTTACCATCCTTGTCACATTTACGCCAAAAATCGGATTGTCATCTTTAAAAATTTGTATCATATGGCGTAATCCCGTATTTCTTTCATGATTTATCTGCTTCTCCGGGCAAAACACGGGATAAGATTCTTAACCTCCAGATTCGCTAAACATGAATGCCGGTTGCTTCGACTAGCGAATCCTGTGATGGTTATATTCAAATTGATCGGAAACTTGAAACTTCGTCGTTCTGGGTGGTGTAGTGGTTAGCATACCCGGGCGTTTTCTGGAAGACGCGGGTTCGAGTCCTGCTCCAGGACGATGAAAATTTTCAAGTTTTCGGATATTATCTGACTTACCATCCTTGTCACATTTACGTCAAAAATCGGATTGTCATCTTTAAAGATTAGAAGTTTTGGAATTTGATTATGTTTGCTCTACGGACTTTTACTAATACCAATTATTTAGAAAAGTTGGAGCTCCCCCAACTGAGATGCAGCGGAATTACTTGTAGGTGTAGCTGTCTTGCGGTTATTTTCGTCAATAGATTCATAAAAGCGGTCAGATTTCAAACAAATGATGTAAGATAATATTTGAAGTAAAGTAGGGCTCAGTAAAAAGGACTGGCTCAAAAAAAAAAAAAAATAAAAAAAACAGATTTTAGTTGTCCCTGGAAGTGGCGGCTAGTTACGTAGCTCGGATGCATATCTGTGTGTTAGAAACAAAGTTTGTTTTACTCTGTGATGGTAATTATGTTGATAAAGACTGTGCTGTCGAATATGAAATAAAAGAATGAAATCAATTAAGCAAAAAAGAGAATACCGAAATCCGGTTGCAATAAGGGCGTCTTTTGAATCCTTTCCAACACGAAAGATGTATTTCAAAGCAGGTTTTTAGAAAATCTAAAAATTTAGCACAAAAGAAATTACAACCACACCACATGGGGAAAAATTGCGCATGAATTAAAATACGCAAAGTGAGCAAGGTTATTCATAGACCTGCTACAATTAAAGCAAAAAAGAAAAATTCAACAAAAAATAAATTACAACTACACCACTCAGGGAAAAATTGTGCATGAATTAAAATACGCAATGTGAGCAAGGTTATTCATAGACCTGTTGCAATTAAAGCAAAAATGAAAAATTCAACAGAAAAGAAATTACAACTACACCACTTTGGGAAAAATTGCGCATGAATTAAAATACGCAATGTGAACAAGGTTATTCGTAGATCCTGTTACAATTAAAACAAAAAAGAAAAATTCAACAAAAAAGAAATTGCAACTACACCACCTGGGGAAAAATTGCGCATGAATTAAAACACGCAATGTGAGCAAGGTTATTCATAAACCTGTTACAATTTAAAGAAAAAAAAATTCTACAAAAAAAATTACAACTACACCACCTGGGGAAAAATTGCGCATGAATTAAAATACGCAATGGGAGCAAGATTATTTGTAGACCTGTTACAATTAAAGCAAAAAAGAAAAATTCAACAAAAAAAATTACAACTACACCACCTGGGGAAAAATTGCACATGAATTAAAATACGCAATGTGAGGAAGGTTATTCATAGACAGGTTAAAAAAATCAACCAGATTTCTACAATCGATAAAACATCCAGAAATAGAAATATCTTCGCATAACACTATAGCGGCTGAAAACTGTTTAACGGAAATTAACAAATTGTGCACCCAAATTTTCTCATATCGGAAGGAAGATTCAAATCGAACAGTTAGAAGAAGAGATGTAGAAGAAAACATGATATAATTTTACGCTCCCTAGTGGAAAAGCTGTGTGTTACTTAAAGAAGAAAATGCGTTCAAAATACTCTTCATAATGAAGAATAACCTTCCAAATAAGGATTTTTCTAAGGGAGATTTAGAGTCGAATTAACCTTTTCAAACACAAACACAGGCTGACACCCCTGAAGGATAAAGTTTGAATAATGGAAAAGTAGAACATGTGCAAAAAATATTCTTCATAACAAAAGCTATGCTAAGGTAAAATAATTTCTCAAACATCTACTGTATAACGAAGTAAATTTCTCCGTCATTTTTGGTCTACGCCGGGATTCGAACCCGGATCCACTCACTCCGGAATAAGTTGCTCTACCAATTGAGCTACGCGGACATTTCATTCTGATTCCTATCTGCCTTTATGTCGTGTGCGTCCTTCTGGCAGGTACGTCACATCTCCTGGTACGTTACATCATCTCCCTCGTGTGCGTCCTTCTAGCAGGTACGTCACATCTCCTGGTACGTTACAACTGGGAAACAGATGTAGAGAGAAAAAAGTTTTGCCATTTACCCCCTCAGCGTGAAAACTGTGCATTATTTAAAAAAGATAATGTTCCCCATCTGTACCGTAGTGAATGGCATACAGTGAAAAGAGAAAATTTCTAACAGGGTTTTCCGAAATGGATACGCTGGTCAACAATTTTTACACAAAAATTTATATCCCGCTTTATTTATGTACTTTTATAATATGTATTTTCATGTAAGAAGATTAAATGTGACCATGTAAAATTTTACTTGTCTCAAATTTACGAAGCAGTGCTTATATATATATACATTGTACATATAATACAATCAAAATTATGTATATACAAATTTTAAAAAATATTAAAAATGAAATATTCAGTAAAATTTCCAATTAAAATAAGCTATTCATTAAGAGTTCTTTGGCATTTTTGTTTTGTAATCAAATTTATACAGTACCAAATACTTATTACTGCATTTTTTGGCCTAGGCTCAGCTGTTTCAAATTTATGTTAAGCGCTTTAGCTTCGCTTTCCGTTTCTAGGCTACCTCTGGAGAATTCCTAGAGACAGTTCAACAATAGTCCATTAACATGGAAAGACTCCACTTTCCCTTGTCCCTTTTCTCCAACGCTGAAATGTCTTCGTGGAAGCACTTGCTATGCTCATCACTCACATCTCCACAGCTTTTCGGGAAACAAGTCAAGATGAGAGTGCAGAAAATTAATTTTCAAAGACATGTTACTGCCAAGTTTCCTGTAGCACGAAACAAGACATCCACAAGCTCTTCACAGCTTTCTGCTCTCTTGTTTCCTAAAAGTTTAACACGAACATCCTTGAAACTTTGCCATGCTGCTTTCTCGTCACCTTGCGATATTTCATCGAAGTGACGAACCTTGAAAGGTACACGAATCTGTGGACTAATAGACACCCCTTTTTGACCTTTGCATCACTCAGTAGTGAAAACTTTGCCCCCTAAAATACTTGATTACTATTTCTGAATGTGTTCTTGGTCTTAAGAAAACTCTTCATGAGGCCTAGCTTAATGTGAAGAAGTGGAAATAAGATCTTCTTTGAATCAACCAAAAAGCATCCAAAAGGACGCTTTTTGCACTTGGTTCTAGAGATTTTCTAGTTGTCCAACTTTTTTCATGTAATGAGAAGTACGTGGTACGTGTTTTACTATACAATTTACAAACAAAACCAAACAATGTCTATGTACTCCAATTTCATGCTTAGTAAAAGGGCAAAAACCTTATGGTCTCCGTAAACCTGCCACTCGTATTCCCAATACTTGATGGCTTCGAAAAGTTTCATATTTGAGTTAGACTCCTTCTTGTGAACTGCATGGCCTGTGGTAACTAACGGAAGCTCGTTTCCAATGCGTAGTAGAAAAACTTTTAAACTTAGCTTTGAGGAATCGATTAAAAGTTTCCACTCTTGAGGTTTGTGATCTATGTTCAGAGCCCTCATTAGGCCGTTTACGTTGGTGCATGCAACAAGAGTGTCTTTCATAATGAGGAAAGAGGGTATAAATCCCAATGCCTACTCTTGTAGAGGGACATTTTTATTTCATTTTCCAGAATATTCCACTGCTGCAATCTTGAGGGTAAAATTCTGCTTTATTCTTAGAAAGATCCAAATCTCTAATGAAATCACTACCGAAATCACTCAGCTCACTTTGTGTTATTGTATAGGGCTCAGTAATACGTAAATCGCCATTAAACTCAGGGTTCCTAGACGTACTTCACTCAGATGATTTACCTACAGCACCACCTTCGTCCCCATCTTCATTATCAACAGACTAAAGATGATACTCATTTGCCGGTTCAGGTACACAAAAGCCTTGTCCATGAGGCTTTTGTGTACTTGAACCGCCAAAGGAGTGTAGTGATGATAGGTTAGGGTAGGTCACTCTCCACTTTTTCCGTAGAGCTGATGATAGGTTAGGGTAGGTCACTGTCCACTTTGTCCGTATAGCTGATGATAGGTTAGGGTAGGTCACTGTCCACGTTTTCCGTATAGCTGATGATAGGTTCGGGTAGGTCACTGTCCACTTTTTCCGTATAGCTGATGATATGTTATGGTAGATCATTGTCCATTTTTTCTTCTTTGAAAATCCTTGCATAACAGGAGGCACCAAACAAAAGTAGCAATCTCTTACATGATATGTAGGCTATCCCCATATCATTGGAAAAGCGAACGACACAGAGCGTCCTTTGCAATTTTTCCAATTTCTGATGTTTCAAACACAGTTGTTACAATATACAAGGTATATAGATCTAAGATAGAAATTAACTTAGAAGACATCGGTACGACGTCAGGATGGCCGGTGTGGTATAAGTCACTACGTTCAGGTCGCCGTCCAGGTCTTCGGGCGTGTACTCGAATCCCACTTCTGAGAAGCAAATGTAACCTTTTGATGGTTTTAGATATACAGACCTAAGATCGAATTTAACTTAGATTTCTGTACGAATTCAGGATGACCCAGTGGTCTAAGGCGCTGCGTTCGGGTCACAGTTCGGGTCTCCGGGCGTGGGTTCGAATCCTACTCCTGACAACCAGATGTAACATTTTGATGGTTTTAGATACATAAACCTCAGGTCACAATTAACTTTGAAAATCTTTGTATGACGTTGGGATGGCCGAGTAACCCAAGGCGCTGCGTGAAGGTCGCAGTCCGGTTCTCCGGGCGTGGGTTCGAATCCCCTTCTCACAAGCAGATGTAACCTTTTGATAGTTTTAAATACAAGGTACATGTGGAGTCCATTTCTAATTTTGGTGGCCAATCTTGCCTTCAAAATAATAATACTAAACCTGGAAGCCTGCAACGACAGCGTTGCTGCCCGGAGAAGTGTAGCAACTCGACGTGGCATCGATTCCAAAAGTGACCTGAAGACTTCTGGAGAGATGTTTTCCGTATTAAAGGGTTAGGCTGTGTTTCTGTGCGGAAAGTGTCACTTCCTCACAAACATAACAAAAGTTATCAGCACTATTAACACATACAAGTAACATATTTGTCTAAAACGTGCGGTAAATCTATAACAAGTTAGTAAAATCATGCAATGCATTGATTATGATACGCTTTCCAACATACCAGAAATTATTACTCAAGTTATGAGGATAATGGCTGTGGAATAAATATCGTTCCTGTGTCCTGACATTTGACCCCATTTCGATGATATTCAACAGAACCGGTTCAGTATACCTCAAGAATAACATACTAAAGTTTTGTCGCAATAGAAGCAGTTTTACGCAAGTTATGAGAATAATGGCTGTGGAATAAATCTTGCTTTTGTGCAATGACCTTTGACCCCATTTCGTTGTTATTCAGCAAAACCGGTTCACTATACCTCCGGAACAACATGATAACGCTTTGTCGCAATCGAAACATTTTTAGGTAAGTTATGATGCTATGATGCGCAAGGGCAATGGAATGGATCCCACTCCAGTGTCCTGACCTTTGACCCCATTTCGCCCATTTTCAATAGGGTTCGTCCCCAGTGGCTCCCTACCAAAATACTAAAATTTCATCGAAATCGAACCATTTTTACGCAAGTTATGACGCATAAGGGCAATGGAATAAATCCCGCTCTTATGCCCTGCCTGACCTTTGACCCCATTTGCCCATTTTCAATAGGGTTCGTGCCCAGTGGTTCTCTACCACATACTAAAATTTCATCAAAATCGAACCATTTTTACGCAAGTTATGATGCATAAAGGCAATGGAATGGATTCCACTCCTATGTGCTGACCTTTGACCCAATCTGCCCATTTTCAACAGGGTTCGTTCCCAGGGGTTCCTTACCACATACTTAAATTTCATTGAAAGCGAACCATTTTTACGCAAGTTATGATGCATAAAGTTAATGGAATGGATCCCGCTCCTATGTCCTGACCTTTGACCCCATTTCATTTATTTTCAATAGGGTTCGTTCCCAGGTGGTCCCCTACCACATACTAAAATTTCATTGAAATCGAATCATATTTACGCATGTTATGACGCATAAGGGCAATTGTATGGATCACGCTCTTATGGCATGACCTTTGACCCCACTTCACCCATTTGCAATAGGGTTCGTCCCCTGGTGGTCCCCTACCACATACTAAAATTTTATCGAAATCGAACCATTTTTACGTGAGTTATCATGCCGACAGACAGACGGACGGAAAAAAGCTGGAGCATATACGCTTCTTCAACCTACGGTTGGAAAGCGTAAATAATACACATTAACAATACCGAGCACCAGGAATGTGACATACAAAAATCCACGAGTACATGCAGAGTGTTCGACACGGTGAATGTTACTCGATGTTGAATTTTCTTTTAAATCGGACAATTAGAAGTACCGGTATCGAGAAAAAACACAGGTTTAAAATTGGCAGCACCTAACGGCAAAATTGTGCAATATTTTGGGCAAGAAATGCACTCAAAATGTTTTCGTAGTTAGTAGTATTTGACAGAAAGAGAAATTTAGACGCGCAGATATTTCTCTAAATACAATGTAATCGGAAACGAGAACTTATGCCTTCTAGAGGTAAACCTATACGTTAAGAAAATTTTGAAATTACGTGAAGAGCATTTACCACCCGAAACGATATCTGACAGAGAAAAAAATTTCAAATCGGATTATTAGAAGCAGAGATATGGGGAAAACTAAGATATATGACTATGCTCCCTGGTGGAAAAATTATGCATTGTTTTAAGCAGAAGGTATTCTCAAAAGGTTTTTCTTTATGAGATGTATCTGACTGCAAACGAATTATTTCAATCGTGTTCTCATAAGCACAGGCATTGGTGGAAATACGGCAGAAGAGAAATATACATTTATGCTCCCTATTAGCAAAACGTTCTTTACCAGAAATTACATACAGAACATTTCCCACAAGAAGCACTATCTGATTCAAAAAGAATTTTTCAAATCGGACAGAGATATCGGAGAAATCGCAATTCAACTTTACGCCCTCTAGTGAAACAAACTGGGCACTACTTGAAAAAGAAAATGTACCGAAACTAATCTTCGTTATAAATGGCATTGAATAAAAAAAGAATTTTGAATAGGTTATTTAGGAGCGATTTTATGGGGAAAAAATGGATTTCGAATTCGATAGCATCTGCATTTATGCCCTGTAGCGGCAAAGCTATGCACCGGAAAAAACCCGGAAGGCAAAGATCATCGTTCTTACAGTTCCATCCATCCTCAGTCCAATGCAAAAAGAATTTTTCAAATCGGAGTCACAGTTGCAGAGAAATCGTGTCCATAGACGGACGGACGGATTTTTTTACAAAAGACGTGCTAAAAACATGAGATGCAGAATGTATTATTTGATCGTTTCACACCGATTATTTTTAATTTTCATTTATATTCTTGCTTTTGTTGAACATAACTTTTCCAAAAGCGATGTGATTCCCATCAAGTGGGAAATTATCCGGTTTTTTTTAATAAAATTCTTAGCTGCTAGGCATTTTTGTGAAAGGTTTTCCTTACTTTCTCTTCTAGTTAAAATGACTTGCGAATGAATTGTGAAAAATAATTTTAGTAATATAAATATCCATACAAAATAATTTCACTAATATTCAATCCAGAATTATAGTATGCACAAAAAAACCGTGTGCATTTCGTCGAAACTTAAAACACAGATTTTCTGGAACTGATATAAACACCAGCAGTTATTTCTCATTAATCAAAACTGTTTCGCTGAATGCTGGGACTACGTGAAATTTTATTTTTTCAAGTGCACACTATCTTTTCAAAGTACTCCCACTTGGTAATGGAGTACAAATTTTATTTTCCACAAACTCCTAAGACTTTTCGAATAGAGCTCCTATTACAATACTTCTAGCAAAGCATTTAGATGTCTATTTAATTCGAGTTTTACTGTCTACAATGTAGTTCGTCTGAGATTTTGTACTATATCTCAAAAGTATTCATCATTTTTCTTTTATTTTTTTAATTTTTCCTCTTTTTCTTTTAATTTTTAATTTTTCCTCTTTTTCCTTTAATTTTTAATTTTTCCTCTTTTTTTTAATTTTTAATTTTTCCTCTTTTTCTTTTAATTTGTAATTTTTCCTGTTTTTCTTTTTTACTTTAATTTGCATTTATGTGATTTGTTTTAATATAAACAGGAGTAAACGATTCCTTCTTTTGGTAAGGAGACAACAAAATCCTATAAATCCGTGATTTGGTCTACAGCAAAAAATATTTAATCATCCAAGTTTTTGCCTTTATCAAGGCGAGCTTACACTAGGGCAGTGATCTGTTTGGAATTTAAAATTATACAATAGAACGCGTATTAAACATATATATATATGACGCATAAGAGACACATACTTTGTTTAAGAAATTCATTTTCAGTTTATGCTCTGATCGTTTTCTGCAACTGCTTTGGAATGGCAGAAATTTTTTCTACTGATAAATCTTCTCAAAATAAAAATAATAAAAAGGAAGAAAGGAAAAAGAAGAAAGAAAGGTAAAAAATAAGTTTATCTGTCAAAATACACAACACATGCATTTCAGCGCTGTTCTCATATTTGATGCACCGAACCAAATAAACATTTTGTTTCTGTTTCGGAGTTTAACGACCTCCGTGAGGAACTCAATTGTCTTTAAGGACCTCCGTGAGGCAGTCGCCCGTTCGTAATTTTGGGTTACTGGTTCCTTCCAGGAAAGGGACGCAACCAGCGCTATCATACACAAACACCACCCATACTCGAGTGTCTCTGTCGGACGATTGATCAGGAGACAACGCCTCAGACCATTCGGTTACCGGGACTGTGAAATTAACGCTAAAACTTCTTGATGCTGTGTAAGGAAGAGTACTGGATTTGATACAGTCCGTCTCTGAAATCCCTTTTACCCGAGACAAGCAGGTCTATGTGGCTTACACTTTTATCGGTTTCGTAGAGATATTGCACTTCAACGTTGTAGGCACTTATCCAGTTATCTGTAGTCTCCCTCCGTTCTGCAAGATGCGTAGTAGGAAATACAAATGATTAGTCAATAATATCTTCACACACTCATTTATTTTTGTAGTATGAAAATATTGCAATTCCTTACCTAGTTATATTCTCCTAAAAATTGAAGCCATTTCCTATTTAATTCAGACCATCTTTTAATTCTTTTTAAATCATTAAAACTGACTGACAAAGAGATTTGGACATTTTCCTGTTTTAAAATAAGAAAATAAAATTTATAGTACTACTAAGTTCTGTTTTTATGATCTGATTTCTCTATAAACAGAAAACAGGTCATATTCCAAGATATGACGATACGCGATGATAGGATTCCGACAATAGGATTCCATTTTAGTCTTATTCTGAAGTAATAGTTCTTTGACTTTTTCGGCAGTTCTAGCGACAGCCATAAAAGTCTTGTTTTTATACCGTCAAAATATCTTGTTTTACTGAGTTATCCGTCTTTTCAATAAGAGTTAGAGTGCAATGTGCATACTTAATATTCTTGTATTAGAAAATTTATTTCTTTGTGTCATACTTATTTTTTTAACTTTTCTTTATTTGTGCAAAAACCTAGAACCTGATGCATGCCCACTTCCGTTGACACCTGGGTCCTAATTAATTTTTCTAAAGACTTATAGCGGCCTAACCATAAAGCTTTTATTTTGATTATCATAAGGAAAAACGCTTTCAATTTTTGAAAGATACAAAAATATAAGTAAAATCGATAACTTTTGCAAATTCTACGTGTACGACTCAATGGACATAAATTTTCGCGGTGAAACAATGCTCTGGAAATTGCATGAATGATCAGTGTCGAGTGTTGAGCTATGGTAACGTAGTGAGGTTCTTGAAATCTTAAAATTAGAAATTCATCCTCAACGTTTGCGCCGTTTGTTTGTTTGTTTTTTATTTTTATTACTAAGCGCTTCATTTTAGAAAAAGGATTTTTTTCATTTCAGCCTAACCTACACGTAAAACATTTGGAGGGCGGGTCTTGGCATTAAAACATATAAAATATTAGGGCTGATGCATCTATCCCAAACCTTCACGAAAGGTTACGTTTCATCATTTTCAGCGCAAATCCTCACCGCCATTACACAGAAATACAAGTAATTGAAGGTTTCTAAATTTTCGCGAGAACAAATTGCGCCTCTCAACATCGGTAAGAACTCTCTCTACTCTCCTGACACGGATATTCTCTAAAGATATCTAATTACCCCTCTTCCCCGCGCATTCAGTTGCGGAGTACTGTGGCCGGAGAACTGCGCCTACCTGTCGACAGAGAAACAAAAGCTCTCACCCCCTTGGCAGACGAATGCCGATAAAACCACAGTTAATGACGGCATCTTATCTTCCTCATCACTTCTCATTTCCTCTCGGCGCTCACACACGCACACACATACAGAGAGAGAGAGAGAGAGAGAGAGAAATGCTGCTGCCTTTGGAAGCGCTGTGTTACTGCGAGAGAAAGAGAGAACTCAGATTCTAATGATACCATGATAACACCAGCCATGCTTGTACTTGGTGCCGGGAAGGATGTATTTAACTCCACTTTTAGAAACCATACTAGCCGGATAGGCAAATCACGCGTCAAGTTCTCTTCTTGAAGTTTTGATCTTGTTTCTTCTTTGAATTACTCATATGCGTTTTCTTCATTTAAGGAAGATAATCATAAATCTCTCTATATAGTGTGTGTTATGCCTAAATTTGACATGCACCCGGAATGATAATCTCTACATTGTGAGAATCTGGAAACTTCGTTTGTAAATGAAACTACAGATATACGTTTCCTTCGCTTCTTGACCCGAAGGTTACATCAACATTTCTGAAAGGAAGAGGTTAAAAAATCTGTGAAATTGCAACTAGTTCAACGCAAATTTTCATTACAGATAACAGATAACTTCATGCAAGCGTAAGGAACGAAGGAGCAAGATAAAACAAGAACGCCGGTGAAAAGGACGCAATGTAAGATTTAATAAGCACGCCCTGTCTCCTAACTTCACGCTTTGCATGTTGTATTTTGCAAGATTCTGGGAAACACTACATTTTTTTCATTTCATAATATATAAGGGCTTAATTTCTCCAATTTTCTTGTAATTTACGTTTTTAAAATGCTCTAAGGCTATGGGTTGAAGACACGTATATTTCAAGTTTGGTTGTACGTTTCTCTTTCCACACAGATATTTACTTCACACTTAGTGATTAGTTAATGATATTTAAGATTGGCAAAGACAACTACGTGTAAGATGAGAACAGCAGGACTCTTTGTCTTCTTTACCTTCAGCCAGTTTGACTCAGTAGGTAGAAAACAACAAGCAGTGGTGGTCCTAGCCCTAGCAGGGCAGCGAACGATGTCTCTTCACGGGGCCCTTCGCAATCGCAATAAACCCTTATATACAGTATCATCATCATCATCATCATCATTGTCAACCATTATCAATCCACTGCTGGACGAAGGTCTCCCCAAGTTTCCTCCACAACGGTCTGTCTTGTGCCAGTCTCCTCCATGTCACCCCTGCATACTTTTGAATTTCATCCACCCATCTCCCATGTGGTCTTCTTCTGGGTCTTTTCCTGTCCCTTGGAATTCAATCTAAAATTTCGGCTGTCCATCGATGATCTGTCCTTCTGGCAGTATGTCCAGCCCACTGCCATTTCAGGGATTTAACTCTGATCATGATGTCTTCCACTCTTGTCATTTTTCGGATCCACGAGTTCCTCTTCTTATCTCTCCTGGTTACACCAAGCATGCACCTCTCCATGCTTGTTTGAGTTGTCTGCAGCCTTTGTATGTCTCTTTTAGTTAAGGTCCACGTCTCTGCACCATACGTAAGCACTGGAAGGATGCATTGATCAAACACTTTTCATTTAAGACATAATGGCATATTGCTCTTGAAAATTATGCTGTTTCTTCCAAAAGCTCTCCAGGCAAGTTTTGTACGCCGATTAATTTCTTCATCAATGTGACCCTCACTTGATATCTGCTGTCCAAGATAAACGTACGTGTCTGTTATCTCCAGCTTTTCTCCATCAATCGATAAATCTTCATTTCTTGTAAAAGCATTGTACATCACTTTTGTCTTCTGAAAGTTCATTTTTAATCCCACTTCTTTACTCTTGTCAGCAAGTTCCTGGATCATACTCTGCAGCTCTGATGGGGTAGATGCAAAAATGACTACGTCATCAGCAAAACGAAGGTGGGTTAGATAATCTCCATTAATCTTTATCCCCTTGTTTTCCCAGCTCAATGACTGAAAAACACCCTCCAATGTGGCATTAAAGAGCTTCGGAGATATGGTGTCACCTTGTCTCACTCCCTTTCCAATTTTATATGTGTTGTATTTTCAAACAGCCTAATCTTTGCACTTGCATTTTCATAGATGTTATTAATAATATTAATGTATGAATCTTCAATACCGCAGGTTTTCAGAGCCATTGTAACTGCTGATGGTTTCGACGAATCAAAGGCTTTTTCATAATCGATAAAAGCCATGCACAATGGAAGTTCATATTCCCTCGCTCTTTCAATTAGTTCTCTCAGCACATGGATATGATCTATTGTGCTGTAGCCACTCCTAAATCCAGCTTGTTCTCTCGGTTGAGCCATGTCCAGTGTTACCTTCAAGCGGTGTGAAAGAACTTTAGTGAAGATTTTATAAACTACTGATAGGAGGCTGATAGGTCTGTAGTTTCCGAAATCCTCAATGGCACCTTTCTTATGTAGCAGGATCATTGTAGCGGTGTTCCAATCCTCAGGAATCTTTCCTTCATTAAGGCATCGAGTGAAAATTTGGGCGAGTACTGTTTCGATTTCTCCACTTGCTTCTTGTATGATGTCTACAGTAATTCCATCTTCTCCTGGAGCTTTTCCCGGCTTCATGTTCTTGATTGCATGTGCAACTTCTGCTGGAAGGACTGGAGGAACTCTGGTACTGGTATCTTTCATGATGTCTTTAGTGCATGTATCATTCCTTTCATATAATTTGGAGTAGAAATCTTTCACTCTTGTCACAATTTCGCCTCTATTTCTTGTTACAGAACCATCTTCTTTTCTCAGTGCCATAATCTGTTTTCTTCCCTTACTGAGATGTCCCTTTGCTATCTTTAGGCTTTGGTTGTTTTCAATTGCTTTCCTCACTAGCTCACAGTTGAATTTTCTTACGTCTTCAGTGATACTTTTTCGTACTGTCTTGCATAGCTCTATATATTCCACTTTGGAAGTCACATCTTCTTCAGTTGTCCTCATCTCTCTTCTTTTTTGCATCAACATTTTCGTTTTTCCGGATAATTTATTTACATGCAACTTGTTCTTAGACCCAGCTAATTTTGTTGCTGTTTCCATAAGCTTTGGTTACTTTTCTGTTAACTTCAGAGATGACCACTTCTTCCGATGTTAGGCCTTCTAAAGCAGAGAACCTGTTCTTCAGTTCCAACTTGAAGGTATTATGGTGTTTTTAAGGTTGGTTATGTCAATAGATTTTGTTTGCCTTATGAGCTTGCCACGTTCAAGTTTAGTGTTGAGGTGCATCTTACATCTCACCAATCTATGGTCACTACCTGTGTTGAACTTGTTTAGCACACTGCAGTCTTCTATGACGAATTTTTTGTTACACATAATAAAATCAATTTCACTTGTCGTCCCATTTGGATGTCTCCATGTCCATTTCCTGTGTGGCTTTTTCTTGAAGAAGGAGTTCAAGATGAAAAACCCTTCTGCCTCTGCAAACTCAACGAGAGTATTTCCACGCTGGTTTCTGTTGCCGTGACCGAATTTACCTACTGAAGTTTCATTCTGTTGCCGTTGCCCTATTTTTGCATTGAAATCTCCCATAATTATTTTCAAGTGCTGCTTACCTTTATTATTTAGATGACAAATTTCCTCATAAAATTCTTCAATTTCTTCTTCAGGATGACTTGTGGTGGGTGCATGAGTTTGAATAATCTGAGCCTGGTATCTTTTCGAGAGTTGGATAACAAGCCGTGCAGCTCTGTCAGAGGAACTTTCAACTTCTACAACTTTATCCTTCAGTTTCTTGTTTATTATAAATCCAACACCACTAGTTCTGCCAGTATCTGTCCCACGATAGTAGAAGAGATGTCCACTTTTCAGTTCGATGAGATCTTCTCCTTTTCTCCTTACCTCACTTAGCCCCACGATGTCCCACTTGATCCTTTGTAGTTCCTCTTCCAATTCAAGAAGCCTTGAATCAGAAGATAGGGAGCGTCCATTGTACGTTGCCAAGGTCAGCATCAGATGGCAGCCTAGTCCGGTCCTCCGGGGATTCTTAGCACCCTCTGCCTTCATGTCGCACTGGCCGCTGCCTTGGCCAGGTACATTCCAGCTGCCGGAGACTGAGGGCCAAGATTTAAGTTGTGGAGTCATTTTGGAGGGTTTGGCCATAACTCACCACGCTGGCCAAGCGGGTTGGTGAGTGTGGGATAGAATTTCCTCTAATCCCGATGGTATAGTTATACCGCTATTGGCGGTCATCAGAGCCCCTTTAGTGAGAACAGGATGCACCACGAGAAGGCGGGGTTGACATTTGTCAAGGAGAGGCTGTGATGTTACGCATCACCTGACCTTACATCCCATATATATACAGTATATGTTAATATATATACGTAAAAAAATTGCATGTTGCTTACTCTGATTGTAAACCAGTCGTTCACTTTTTTTACTATTTCTCACACAAACCCTCACTTGGGGTGAATATGATCCCAAAGCAATTTTTTTTTTCGGGAATTGATTTATATAAAATACACACGATGTGATACAATACATTGTTTATTAATATAATTAAGAATCCAAAATATCACCGGACGCCCCGGTGGCGCAGTGGTCTAAACGATCGTCCGAAAAGAGGTCTGGGTTCGAATCCCGGTGAGGCATGGATGTTGTGTTTGTCTTTCGGCACTGGTTCTCTCCCTTCCCTGGAGTGGCCCTAAATTAGGGACGGGCGACTGCTTATAGCCCATTGAGTTGCTCATGGTGGTCGTTAAACCCCCAATCAAAAAAAAAAATACCTATTCCAAAATGACCTTTTACTAAACAAACAGCTGTATAATTATAAGTATTATTTAAAGAAAAATTCTGAGACTTTTCTCGCGGCTGAAGTCTTGAAACAAATCGCTATAGGTCAGAGTGGATGCCACGTCGTTTTCTATAGACAGAAGAGCGAGTATATTGCAACTCACTACTTGTACCCGAAATTACGGCAAAACTCCAATGAAAAATACCTTAAAATTTTTTTTATTTAGACATACTCGTATCTCCACAATTTTCCCGCTAAAAAAATGTCTCTGACCAAAAAATAAAAAATGTTTCTAACAGCGTAACTTTTTGATGTCACAAATTAAAAGCAGTAAACAAAAAAATTGTTCGTTTATTTGTTTATGATCGTGAACTACAACTACAATATTTTAGGTGACGCCAGGCAAAAACTACTCATTATTTGGCAGCGGTGCGGGGCCCTGAGTGGTTGCCCTGTATGCCTGTACCTGAGGCCGCCACTGACAACAAGCGTCAATACTACTCACCCCTCACCTGCTGGAAGCGAGTAACATTGACACCGTACTATGTCTTACACCGATGTGATAGGGAACATCTGCCTCCAGCATAACAAGCTTAGAAGGAGACAATATTTGACCGACTTCTTATTCTGTGACCGAACTGGCAAAAGTATACTCTTACCGAATTGGCAAAAGTATCCTGCGACCGAATTGGCAAAAGTATCCTGCGACCGAATTGGCAAAAGTATCCTGGGACCGAATTGGCAAAAGTATCCTGGGACCGAATTGGCAAAAGTATCCTGGGACCAAATTGGCAAAAATATCCTGGGAACGAATTGGCAAAAGTATCCTGGGACTGAATTGGCAAAAGTATCCTGGGACCGAATTGGCAAAAGTTTGAGCGAAGTAGGAAAAATGTTATTTTGCTTAGGATATAAAATTTTACAAAGATAAAGATTAAATTCTCTATAAATTTTGCAACAGGAAAAAGATTAAATTGAAGTGGTACAATAAGAAATGTTGAACAATATTTCAGTGCAGCACAGAACTTGTGACGTATAACACTTTCCTAACTCCCAGATTAGTGGTCTTTTCTTATTTTATTTAAATGTTGTTTGCTTCTTACATTTCTGTTCTAAACTTCACATCTGAACCTCTACGAATCCGTTTTTCTTTTTGACGATGCCTGGCAGCCTGTCAAGCCAAGACAAGATTCAATATAATTAGACAGGACCATGCCAACTGGTTAGGGAGTCTCACATCGTTTCAAGCATGAGCTGAGTTATTCTTAACATTAGTGAAGTTCAACGTTCGTGAAGTTCACGTTTTTAAGATTTTAAAGATGTACGGTGATAAAATGTTTCATGAATAAAGGATTTGAATCGACCACGTGTTCCAAGGTAATTTATTACTTCGAGTTCAGTTTTATATCTCTTTTCTTTTGAATCCTTACAGTGTTACGTTATAAGCCTCAGTTCTTCGGATCCCGATTTCTGCCACATACATAATACTTAGCATTCCTATGTCGTCAAGTAATATCAAACGAAAGGTCAATAATGATATTTATGAACGACCGTTGAAACTCTCCAGGAAGAAGATTATTCCAAATCCTGAGTAACGCAAGTTACCCATAATTTAATTTAACTCGTCGTGTGCTCAGATCAAAGTACTTTGATACAGTGTGGTCATAGTCACGGTCGAGTCCAGAAAAATCAGCATACGAGTAGAAGTCCCAAAACATGAATCATATTCCATCTCTGTACGACATGCCTCAACTAAACACAAACTGCTTCCTTTAAGGCATCAAAATAAGAGGTGCAATGATTTGTCATTTGTGGAATGTTCAAATTCAGTTTCTGATATTACACACAGCTGCTCCCACAGAGTTTGCTTAATTTTTCCGTATACCTAACTGCGACGGCAAATCAAAAAGTCACGATAATACACTTTCGTTTTTCATATTTTCCCATTATGAAGCATTTCAGGAAATATCAAATGGTAGGGGAATTTATAGTAAATTTTAGAATGTTTTTTCATAAGATGGAAGCACTGAACTTTCCATTGCGACATTTCAGACATGGCGCCTCCTCTGCCCGTTTCGATACCAGAAGAAGAAAGAAATACTAGCTGGGAATATGGCTTAAACCTTTAACGACCATGTCACCAAATTCCTGCATCAATCTAAATAACATAACGCCTGAAACTGTCTGTTGTTTTACTTCTTTTTTCAATAACAACAAAAGTGACCCCTGCTGATTTCTCATAGGTCGAGAAAATTTGAAGAATCAGTAAGGATAAGAAATTTGAATCACTCTAGACAGACGCTTCGGGCGTCTATGGCCGTTTGTACATTCGGGCGTTTTGGAAGTTCTGGTCGTTAAAGGGTTGACGTGGCTTTCTGCTAATAAGTGTCACTAAGCGTGACGTTCTGGGTTCACAAAAAATCTCACAGCACTTCATTGTTCCTCTGACGCTTATTCAGACAGAGAAACGTCAGTGTAAAACAGTGAATAAAAATTTACTTGATGCTGAGAAAGTTATTAAAAGTACGTTGAAATCTCTTTAATCTTCCAAATGTAAAGAAAAAAATATATTTCAGAAATTGAATTTGAATATTTTACAAATCTGAAATGTTCTTAACAGCATATTGCATTGTTATGAACATCTCAGATAAAATCAAAAATTTCAGACAACAAATCAAAAATGTTTACAAATATAATTTTATTTATCCTCGTTCTCAGACTTCATTATCTTTCCTGTCAAAAATTTTGCAATATGTAATCTTGTGCACATTATGCAAATCTAAGGTGAGAGTGTAAATATTGATGACACGGGATTTTTTTGTTTGTTTGGAGTTTAACGACTACCTTGAGTGACTAGGTGGGGTACCGACTACCTTGAGTGACTAGGTGTTGGCTACCTTGAGTGACTAGTCGCGCGTCCCTAATTTAGGACCACTAGTTCCAGGGAAGGGAGAGAGACAGTGCAGTAAGGAAAACGCAATATCCATGCCTCACTTGGAATTGAACCCGGACCCATCTCGGGCAAATAGTCAAAAGTCAGCGCTTATACCACTACGCCACAGGAACGATCACAGGCCGCTTATATCCATTCATGCCTACGACAGAAAAATCTCTGTGACCTGGTGAACTGCAACCCAGAAAAAACCGTCGTGCTGGGCCAGCACTGCCAGCAGAGGCCCAGCACTATGTTGCCACCGCCCAACCGTCAATAAAATGTCCCGGCTAGCCTAATGTGGTCCGCTAGTCTAGGTCAGCTGTTCGAGCCAGCAGCGGGCCAACAGTGGCACCCCCATCAGTTGTCATATGCCAGAACAGGGCCATTAGTTATCCATCACAGGCAGTAGCTGCCACAAGTGGCCCTGCAAGCGCGTGTCATAAATGATGGCTAGCCTAATGTGGTCGTCTAGTTTCCCGGCCGTGGCAGCCGGCAATCACGTGACGTAACTGGTGGCTTGTCGAATCTTTTCCGCCAATTTCTCAGTAGTAGCCACAAGAAAAAAAAATAACATGAAGAATAACCGATGTTTCCCAAAGCTACAACTGCTTTTCTTTCCACTTACGGAACTTCTGCATTACAGCACTGCGATGAAGAAATTTTCTGAACTGGTCCTGAAAAATGCCCGTTTGGATCTGGGTAGAAATAAACCAAGGCCTGTCTGCGTGGGAAGTGGGCGCTCTACCAACGGGACTGATTTGCCACGCACGAGCATTTGCTTGAAGCTGATCCTCTTTCCTGCGGAATGTGTAACGAATGGTTCTATTTTTGTTTTTACAATATTGCGAAGTATTTTCCATAAATGTCAGTTTTATGCAATTCATAAATTTATTTTTTCAACGTAACGATTGTTTTTTGTTTTGTTTTTTAACCTTAAGGGAACTTCACTCATTTTCAAAGAGAGTACCAACTTAAAGGGGCTTTCCAAAAATTTCGTGCTGTCCTTTTCGTCTTGAAAAGCGATTCTTGAATTAATATATTTACCCGTTCATGTAACATTCTGTTACATTTTTAATGTTGTATCTTTCCTTTCTGCTGTCCGAAGCTACGTTTGTTCTAAAGAGGAAAGATATTTTATTTTATTTCTCGTTATTTTTAGAAGCGAATTCCTCCAGTCTTGTGTATTCAAGCCATGAATGAGTACATTATATCCACATAGCGTTTTGTTCTTGTTTTTTTTTTTAATAATTGATAAATTTTGTACGCGTACAATTCTTCCTTTTGTTTTTTTCCAACATAACGTTTTTTCTAATGTTTTTCCAGGACTTTTGTTTCAAGCGGTTTATTGTATGTTAAAACGAAAGATTACACATTCATGGCGTAATCTGATATCTTCGTCGAAGTCGCATTTCATTATAGAAAATTAATTCGCCTCTCTACATATGTTTTTTTTTTTCTTCTTAACATCCACTAAAATAACACAATGGCGATAGCGTCGTCTTCAACTAACTGGTACCACCCAGCAAAAACAGTATTGCTGGGCCAACAGTGGGCCATTGCTGGCAGCCAGCACTGCCAGCAATGGCCCAGCACTATGTTGCCGCTGCCGAACCGTCAATAAAATGTCCGGGCGGCCAACAGAAGGGCCAGCAGTTCAGGCCAACAGATGGCCAACAGTTGGCACCCCATCAGTTGTCATATGCCACAACAGGGCCATCAGTGGTCCATCACAGGCAGTAGCTGCCACAAGTGGCCCTTCAGTGGCCCTGCAAGTACTTGCCAGAAATGATGGCTAGCCTAATGTGGTCCGCTAGTGGGCCGTTAGTGGCAGCCAGCAACCACGTGACGTAACTGGTGGCTTGCCGAATCTTGTCCGCCAATTTCCCAGTAGTAGCAATAATAAAAAAAAAAAAAAAAAAAAAAAAGCAAGGATAACCGCAATTTCCTAAAGCTACAATTTTCTTTCCCACCCTTACGAAGCTTGTGAATTAACGCACTGCGCTGGGGAACTTTTCTCGACAGACCGGAAAAACGACGTTTGCAGTTGACTAGATTCAATCCTGGGCCGTCTTCGTGGAAGCCGCGCTCGCTACTGACCTGACTAATTCACGACGCTCAGGTACGTGCTGGAAGCTATCTGTTTGGTATGCATATTGTAATCGAATGCTTCCCTCTTTCATTTTATAATATTGCGAGGTATTTTTCATAAAAGTCAGTTTCATATAATTGTTAAATTAATTTTTTCAACGTAACGATAGTTTTTTTTTAGCTTAAGGAGACTTCACTCATTTTCAAGGCGTGTACATACTTAGAGTCGCATTCCAAAGTTTTGTACTGTCCTTGCCGTCTTGAAAAAAGATTGTTGAATAAATATATATTTACCCGGGTTCATGTCACATTCTGTTACATTTTTAACGTTGTGTCTTTCCTTTCCGTTGTCCGAAGCTACATTTGTTTTAAAGAGTAAAAGATATTTTATTTTACTTCTCGTTATTTTTAGAAGCGAATTCCTCCCAGTCTTGTGTATTCAACCCATGGATGAGTACACCACATACCGTTGCTTTTTTTTTCTTTCAAATAATTAATAAATTTTGTACGCGTATAATTCTTTTTTTTCCAACAAACGCTATTTTAATGGTTTTCCAGGATATATGTTTCAAGCGGTTTCAAATTTTTTCTTGTTATTTATCCACTCCATTCCATGAATTGTTATTCATGGGAATGGAGCGGGTGTATTTCATGGCTATAATCTAGTATTTCACGGCTTATTAATCTGATATCTTCGTCGACGTAAAATTTCATTAGGAAATTAATTCGCCTCTCCACATATGGATTTTTTTCTTAACATCCACTAAAATAACACGATGGCGATAGCGTCGTCTTCAACTAACTGGTACCATGAGAGACACAGCAAGTGTTGCTTCCGCGCATGCGCAGTCCCGATGCTTCCACCTGCTGTTGGATGTTGCATTGGTTGCCAGCAACGGGCCACTAGTGGCACTTGCTTGGAGGCCCACAATTCACGGCGATGCTGCAGGGCCATCAGTGGCTCGCCAACTGATAGCGCTGCCACCAACGGACCACTACCGGGCCGTGAGCGGCAGATTTTAGCCAGCAGTGACCCATAACTGCCAGCTGGTGGCCAGCAGTTTCCCAGCACTTGTGTTTTTGCTGGGCACAAGAGACACAGGCACGTTTTGCTTCTGCGCATGCGCAGTCCGGTTGCTTCCACCTGGTGTTGGGGCTGCATCGGTTGCCAGCTGCAGGCCACTAGTGCCTGGAGGCCCGCAATTCACGGCGGTGCTGCAGCACCATCAATGGCTGCCACCAACGGAACGCGACCGGAACGTGAGCGGCAGATTTCAGCTAGAAGTGATCCATCGCTGCCAGCTGGTGGCCAGCAGTTTTCCAACACTTCTGTTTTTGCTGGGAATACGCTCCCCCGGCTACGCAGTGCACTAAGCATGAGATTCTTACATTTAATCCAAGTAGGTCCAGGCTCGAGGTCACAATGAGGCCTGAGTGCTATGCAAGTCTTACATCACTGGCTGTCTCCTTTATCTAGAACCAGTGGACCCAAATTGCAGAAGGGCGAATGCTTATGAACCTAGGAATTTGCCACACAGCGCTGCACACATAAAAGATTGTTGCCAAAATTGCAGAAGGGCGAATGCTTATGAACGTAGTTAATTGTCACACAGCGCTGAGCACATAAATGATTGTTGCCCAAATTGCAGAAGGGCGAATGCTTATGAACCTAGTTAATTGTCACACAGCGCTGAGCACATAAAAGATTGTTGCTCAAATTGCAGAAGGGCGAATGCTTATGAACCTAGTTAATTGTCACACAGCGCTGAGCACATAAAAGATTGTTGCCCAAATTGCAGAAGGGCGAATGCTTATGAACCTAGTTAATTGTCACACAGCGCTGAGCATATAAAAGATTGTTGAGTGGTATTAGATATCAGCCAAGCTACCTTATGAAACACAAGTTTTAGAATTTCAGAGAAATTGTAGCTTCCGTTACCTACTGTCTGCAATTTAAATTGTGGTTAATTTCACTCAAAGTGAATGGATTCCTCTTCGTAGGAGTTTCCAAACGTATATTTACAACTTCCTAGGACAGGCCTTTTGTAAGAATCTTTTAGGTGCTCAAGATGAATTACTAATCTATATAGATGCCGGCAAAGTAACACGATTTCATTTACCCTGTTGTAAAATGTATTTCAGCAGAACGTAGGTAAAGTTAAGAATGCGAGGAAGTGGGCAGTTATAAAACAATGCAGTGCTAAACCCTCGTAAGTGGAATGTGTCCGTGTCCTCGTCTATATTTCGGGCAATACGTTTCTAGCTATGCATTTACGGGATTTAGCTGCAGAATAATTAAAATCTAAGTGCAAAGCAGATGTAAAAACAAACTGACTTCGTCATGAAAAAAGGATTCCTGCTCAAATACAGCATGAGGACAATATTTTTACCATACTAATCATCAGTATTTTACCGATTTTAATAAGAAACCCAAATCTTTGATATCTTAGTTGGAGAATTTCGCCATGCCATTTTTCCTTAATACAGTTTACGTGAACATTTCCGCGTATCTTCTGCAAAGGTTTTTCTGTTTGTTTGTTTGTTTGTTTGTTTTGTATTTTTTTTTTGCCTTAGACGCAACCTTTGAAGCATTAGAGATGCAGGTTTTATAGATAAAATACTTAGATCATCTCCAGAAATAGTCTTACTGTTAAACTGCACCACTTCCTGTCTTTCATACACGAAACACACCCTGATCTCAAAAGTTATCAGTTCGAATGAATTTTGGAAATCCAGATGTAACATAGAAACACATCTATTAAATCGGAAACGTCTTTGATACAGAGAAACTGCCACAACGGAAGTTCCTTGTATAAAAAACAGCCATTTTCATAAAGCTCTAACGTGGGCGCAACTTGTAAACAAGGGTTACACTGTTTTCAGGAGCGCAGGAAATTTCGAGCAACATTTGTACATTATCATCCCTAGTACTAATACGAATGCCCATAATGAAAACTTCCTATCTAGTACATAAGAAGATATCATGTAATTCTTAATATTTTCTGCTCTTTATCTTCTGTTTTTGAGTTCCTAAACCTTTAAATCGGTTCGAACGAATTTACTCGGCGATAGCGAAATGGGCTGAAATCAGCTCGAGCGAATATATTCGCTGTCTAAGAAGTGGGCCGAATGCGGCTAGAACGAGTGATTTGAGTATTAGAAAGCGTTGCTTCCTCTTTTCTTTGTCATTCACAATGGTAAATTATGGAGACGATTGACACAAATATTTTTTGATTGATAACCAACTAAAACTTCTATAACAATGGCTACGAATCTAATAAGAAAGGCTCTAGAGAGATGTTTGAGCCACTTTTGTTTCTACCCAGTGACATAGTATCCGTGTCTTTCTTAAATTGCCATTTGGAATGAACTTTGGAAATCCAGATTTAAAGCGCGTAAACCACATCTACTAATACATCCTTTCCATATCATGCCTGGGATCATGAAGCACAGAACAGAGGACCACAAGCGAGCTTATATCACTAATGGCAGGTTTATGGTTGGTACTGATGAAAAAACAGGAGGAAAGGAATCGTTTCGCCGTAGGTTTCGCAAACCCAGCCGGTATGTGAACATACCATCTGGGTTTCAGGAGCGCAGGAAATTTCGAGCAACATTTGGTTCAAGTACATCAGCCGCTTAAAGGGTTAAAGGTGAGATCTTTTGGGATTTCCCACCTCTAACGTGAATGACTTCTGGAACTGAAAGGAATTCATTTCCCATTAAGTTAGTTGCCTTCTTACGTGTTTGTAGACCTGATTTTTTTTATTCCCTTTTTTTTTGCTAAGGTCTAAAGCATCGATGCTGATATTTTGAGAAAGAATTGAAGTAATATTAGAATTTTCTTAAGTCTTCTCTTTGGTGTTTCTTAAAGGACAATAAAATAAAAACACATCAGGACTTTAACTTTACTAAAGGTAACCAACCCTTTATTCCTTCACGAAGTTTTTCAGTGCCAAATTCTCATCTCTATTTGCATTTCATTCGCTAACCGAAGTTCCATCGATGGGTCACATTGAAGTTTTACTGGGTGGCTTTCATTCAGTTTTGTTTTATTCTCGTTACAAAATGCGCTGCTGAACATTGAAGTTGCTCCACCCAGGAAGAATAAGCCGGATGAGCACAAAATCACCACAGACGTAGAATATGAGGTAGATAATATATAATTTAATTTCCAAGGCCGTACATCAGTTTGACAGGCTACAAGACAGGATCCCGTGACAACAGTCAATGTCTTGAGTGACCACCATGTTGTGCAATGCAATCATACACACGGCGCGGTACTAAGTGATTTAGTCCTCAAATGGTGTTCTGTGGGTATCTGGAACAACGCAACGATTGCCTGGTCCTATAATTCAGCGGCGTTCCTGGGAAGCCGAAGAGAGGCTTTCGGACGTCAGATAACGAGGTCCTATACATATTCGGTTAGTGTCAAATCCGGAGATCTCGCTGGCCATATAAACCCTTTGTAGACACGTTCGGAAGATGTTAGAGACTGCGGCCGAACGTTATCTTGCTTATAGTTTTGTTGCTATTTCGAAACACCACTCCGAAATAGCAACAAAACGGTTGATTAAAAACCATCCCCCTGCTACTGGGATGTCACTGTGCCTGTTATTCGTATCAAAGGTGACCAGCTACCGCATCTAATGACACTCCAAAGAAGATACAGAGTGGGCGAGCAGCCAGCGTTTTGCTTTTGGAAAACAATAGGATCTTCCCTGTGTCCACACTAAGGGAGAATCGGAATTGATTGCAAAACATGACATGGTAGCGTGCCTGTGACCACGCAGCTCTACTACGGCACCACTTCAGTAAAGCTCGGAGATACCCAACGGTCAATGGCTGTTGCCATCAGTTTTCTGGCAGACGGTACGACTTTAAAATTTATTTTTGCAGTTGGTGAGCTGGTGTGTTTCCATACCAATTGATGCCGATTTGCTTTTTGGTACGAAGTGACAAACCCATGCCTATGCGCTGCAAAAAAATCTGTGCCTTCTTCAGAATAACGTTGCAGGAACGGAAGACTGGATACTAAACGCTAATTTTTGAGCTGTTCCTTAGAAATCGTAAAGCCCATCTTGCACATATTTTTTCTGAAATGCAGGCTCGTGAATAATAGCGTGTACATAACCATATGACACGCCCAAATCTTCGACAATTTCATGAATTGTAATGCGGCGGTTATCCCTAATGAATTACTCGACGCGCGAAATGTGATCAATAGTCGTCGAAGTCGAAGGTCTGCGTTTGATCGGTTCATCTTTCAAATCCGTAAGTCCTTCTTCGAACTGCTTATTTTCCAATTGCCTGGTGAGACATTGCCACTTCTCCATAAACAGCCGACCCTTCACAATGGATTTCAGTTGGATTCAAACGTTTTGCCTATAAAAAACGCACAGTTCCGTGTACTTCAAATTTCGAATAATACTGCAGCCGCTGCGCTATAACAAACGACCGTTAACGAATAAACTATGCAGCACAATTATGTTACACTCCTTCCACAAGCAGATGACGAAACGTGTGACGTCACTCCGCAGCGGCATTCTTTCCTTCTTTCTATATCCGATAGTCCCCGCTATATGAAATTTATTTTCTAATACTCCCTTCTTTTTATGGTTTTTGAAAATAATACAATATTTTGCAGTTAGAGTCCGCTGTTGTTCGTTTGCGTTTGGAAATATATCTTAGCAGCTGAAAGTCGGATCAGAAAATTTTTGTATCGAGTTACTGTAAGCAACACCATAATTTTTTAGACGTGTTCTAAATTTAATAACACAGATTTTTCAATTAAGTGCCAAATTTTTTATCTTTGGCTTGACGATACCAAACCTTCTGTAGATCAAGTTGGGAAGATCCTTTCAATACTGGCTGCCGTTTTATTTCCAAGTACACACTTTTTCCACAGGGAAAGTTACAATATATTTGAATTCGGCATTCTATCTGCACTGTGTCTCCAAAACGTGCCACTTTCAAAAGTCCTTTTATGTACAATCGACTATGATTTCCCATGCAATTTCCAGTAGCTTTCTTAGGAAACATTTCTCCGCTAGGTAGAACAAAACTCGGTTTTTATTGTTAAAAAACTTCCGATCGTACAGTTCAGAAATGAAAATAAAAATACTGAAACGACTTTAGCGAATAAGTTTGGGTCTTACTGTTGGAAAATGTGCTCATTTACACAGAAGAATTCGGTCTCGTGATTAGTGGTAGTTTTCAGTTACTTGAGTTCTGTTTTGAAATAGAAACGACCGTTTTAGTAGAAACAGTTCATATTAATTTGTGATTGGCATTTCCTCTTTATAAAGATCACCCAGTGGGAGCTCACAGAGATGTTAATAATGTGCCGAGACAGGGACAATGCAGAAGTTGAATACCAAATCTGAAAATCTAAGTGGGACTAAAAAAATTTTTCTCAAGCAAATTTTCTCCAGCTTTCACAATTATGTTTGATGTTTTTGTGAAACAATTAAGTATTCGTGAATTCTTTTTCTTTTTTATCATACACTGCATTTAACGTGCATGATCACACCAGGCCTCCTACAAATAAGAAGCTACACATTTTCCTTTTAGTACCAAACGACCAATGATGAAAGCATATAATCTTTTAATATTCTAAATTCTAGCAAGATGTTTTCGTGAAACAAGCTGTTTCCTATGGTGGCCTGACATACACAGACAGGACAATTTGATATGCGCACTCTCCTAACAAGGTGTGGATGGACTTTTCGCACTCACAACTGAAGCAACTCATCGTGACATGGTCTCCAGCAGGTCCCGGAAACGTCGCGGTCGTGACATGGGTTTTAGCAGGTACTGCAAACGTCGTGACGTCGAAATGACGTACTGGAAACTGTCCGGCGGTATTGAGGCCCATGATCCCTGGACACAAGTCCTTAAAGGGCGGAGAGTTGCAGGTGTGGGTTTCGGGGTAGAATACATCCCTCCACTTCATCCGACAGATGGTCAACTGGTTTCAGATTCGGAGAGTGAGAGGACCATTTATAGGTTGGGAACTCATTAGAATGCTCCTCCAACAAGTCCTTCTACAAACGGAAGCAATGTGACCGGTCGCTGACTTGTTGAAAGAAGGCATCATGCTGTAGGAAATCATAGCCATGAATAAGAATAGGTGGGTAGTGAGTACGTCAGCATATATTACTGTGGTGAAAATTATTTCTGTAAGTACAAAGGGTGCGCTCGAAAACATTACACTGCCTCCATCGTGCCGTAAGGCCCAGACTTGAGAGTTGGGATCCTCATGTGGTCTACGTCACACAGCTACCCTTCTGTGGGCATGTTGTAGTTGGAACCTGGATTCATCGAGCCAGTCTATCCATCTTCAGTCTTCCACAGTCGAATGAAAATGTTCCTTCCACCACTTCACTTTCATAGCCCAGTGACATGTTTTTAACAAGCGTAGGTTGCCATAACCCAGTCATGCCATCGTGCGTCTAATATTCTTTGCACAAACTTTTGTAGGGAAACCGTCGTTAAATATAGATAACTTTTCACTCCACTTACTCGTAACGTTACGATATGAGAGAAGCTAAGCCTACTTCGAACACAAACGGACAGTTTACGGCCACGCTTTCCTCTGCGGCTGCGAGTTTTATAGGTTTTGATGTAGTCCTGGTACACACGAGCGACAATTGTACTCGTAAATATAAGACGTTTTACAGTCGCAAAATGTGAACATCCTATTTCTTTCGCACCGTCTATCTGCCCACGGTCGAATTAATAACTCGCAGGCGGTGTCTATGATAAATCATGCTTTCAGTGCATAATAGCCAACTACAGCAGAACAGCGAAAATGCCATCGTTTCCTAATTATTCATTCTAACGACGATTTAACTCATAAAAATGTCAGGTAAAAATCAAAAGGAATGGCTACCGCACGTTGTTTTAACTTCAGTTTCCTGGAACGCATGCTATTGAAAAAATATCATTTGTTTTCCTGTTTATTCATTACCTTTTCTTTCTTGGCGAATGTCAACATGCAAAACGTGACATCAGGCGTTACGAAATTAATAATCCGTTATTGTTCAGCTGGAATTTTTACTTGTGCGTAGTCGTGTTTCTCGTTTTATGAAATCAAATGTTTTTATCAAGTTATTCAAGCTCTGTTTCGTTCAACAGGTGTCCTCCTGCCTTTCTGCTAAAAAAATTAACTTTCACAGTTTTTTATTCCTTACATCCTTCGGGCGTCTCACATTGAATGTTTCAGAAACATAGATGTTTTTAATTTTCACGTATTCTATGACGTACGTAATGGCACATAGGTGTGTCAGTACTGCTAGTGTAAGATAAGTTACGAAAGTATCAATAATGGTGCCAATGACACAGTGGGATTTATTAGCTGCAGTCACGGAAACACCGAAGCACATCCAAGAAAAGGAAGCAGTGCAATTTAAAGATTGTAAAACATATTTTTCGGAGCGATACCGTCGTATTAACCTGGATTAAAAGGAAGGATGAGTGCAATACCTTTGCCAACAATCGATGCAAAGAGATATGATCCTGATGTTTTTGCCCTCAAGCGATGCAGTCCCAAAGCGCTAGTCAATAGCAAATAATGGGAGGGACAACAGTGGCTGAATAGTGATCCCGCTGAGTGGCCATGTCAGGGAATCGTTGTCTGCTAAGAAGATGCCAATTTAAAGAAACAGAAGGGCGTGATAGTAAAACTACTAGCATCACTTACTGCGATGATCTCCTGTCTATTACAGGTAATTTTTACAATATACTAAAAAAGATTAAAACAGTTGGATGGATTTTTACATTTCCTCAAAAAATTTCTTGTAAAAGTGATAGAATAAAAGGTGAGCTGACTATCGACGAATTTGACGAGCGGAAAATGCATTGCTCAGTTAGAAAGTATCTCTGAATACAACCTCATTAAGAAAGATGCTGTATGCTCATCAAGAAAGTTGCTGTTCTTGTATGACGGTACTGGACTTGAGAGATAAAGCAGAACTTCTCCAAAGTGAATACAGTGAAGAGCTCCAAAATCATTTTTATTGCCTTCAAATCACATTTTAATCTCGAGACTGATATCACTAGAGCATCATCACTCATTGCACGGAGGCTTGCAAACGTTGCTCACCAGACTTAGAAAAAATCATTGGGCTCCCACAGGGCAAATGAGAAAATCAGCGAAACAGATATTTTTCTAAGCGTGTTACTTGTAAGAGGCATAAAGCTAATATTAGGTTTTCAAAAAAGTTTTAAAGCGTTGTAAGACTACGCAACATGTAATTTGAGATAAAATAACAATATTTTTACGAATCAAAATATACGCCGTCGTTATCTATCACCTTCCGCCATCGGTCGGGCATCTGATGGAATCCAGCCATGAAGAATACTTCGTCGTGTGATGCGATGAAGTCATCAATCCATTTTTGCACTTCGTTACATATCCGGAACCGTACAGCAGACAAACCATGTTGCATGGATCGGAACAAATAATAGTCTGTAAGGGCTATGTCGGGACGAATATACTCAGGATGCTCCAAACCCTCCCAGACAAGCGTCAATGCGGTTCCTTGACCGATTTCGCGACATACGACCTAGCGTTGTCATGCAGTAATTTCACAGGACGCAATCCTTTGCCTGTGAATGGACGTTTCCCAAAGATTTCCCGGTTCAATCGCAGCAATTGTTGCTTGTAGCGATCAGCAGTAACAGTTTGACCCTGTCGTAGAGCCCTGCACGGACCGGGCCTGCCTGTAATTTAAAACTTGGCGGGCCGCGCCGGGTCTACAATTTCGTAGGTGGGTTTGAACGGGTCTGCACTTGCGTGTGTACCGTGTAGTCAGGTTGTTGATAAATTTAGGTCATTCTGTTTTAGAAGTCTCTGTCTTTCCCTTCCCGTGATCATATTTCTTGTTTCTCGCAATCATTCTTCTCTCCCGCCTTGTGATATTTTTATTTATTTATTTATTTATTTATTTATTTATTTATTTATTTTGCGCGCGTCTTTTCGTCTTTGATCTTTGGCAATCTCTCTCTCTCTCCCATTTGAATCCATATTAAATTTATTTCGGAAGTTTAGTCCAGAAAAACACTTGCTCCGTACGATGATTTGCATTTATAGGAATTAGGAATCAATTAAAGTTTCAAGATGCGCTAGTAAACTATTCTTAGGCTCTGTCTTTATAATTTTGATTTGCTACGTGCTTTGTTTTAAATACGGATGAATATTGGATTAGGCAAATTAGAGGTTCGACGAGCAAAACAATCGGAAAATTGTGTTACATGTGGATTTTGGGAGTTATATCCTAAACCTGAAGAATTAAAATCAAAGACGTCGGGCCAACAGAACGGAATCATATTCTGCGTACGAGAGTTTGTTGTATTAACTATTAACCATTAAGCATGTTATTGCGTGTGCATGTGTGTAACTGAGCATCAGTTTATATTATATTCTAGGCAAAAGTATCAAAAAAGACTGTACTTGACTCGTATAAACAGTGATTTGACCCAACGAAGGGTTCGATTATGAAATGACAATAACTTACTTAAGTTCACTGAATACTGTTTATTGCATTTGCCGAATTTCAGGTTACTGGTGGGTTAGTTAACTTACTTATGCCCTCTTTTTACAGGAGTTTCGAGTTAGTCCAAAAAGTTACAGTACAAATACCGTCTGTGTAAAGCAAGTGACAGTTACGCAAAAAATAACCTATGCCGGACCTGAATGGCCGAGCCGGGTCGGGTCGGGCCTGACAATAATTGGGTGCAAACGGGCCAGGTCGGGCCTGGAATTAATTTGGTAGGCCCGGGCCGTGCTCGGGCCTAAAAATATAGCCTCTGCAGGGCTCTACCCTGTTCCAATAGCTCATAATAGAGCACACCTTTCATATCCCACCAGATGAACAGCAGAACTTTCTTGGAGTGAATTTTGCGTTTTGGTGTCGAAGTTGTTGCTTCACCGGGGTCTACCCAGTGTTTTTGCGTTTGAGATTGTCACACCATATCCACTTTTCATCACCCGTAACGATGTTTCACAGGAAAGACTTTCTGTGTTGTTTATTTAACAGATTCAAACACTTCATGACACGGTCATCCTTGTTCCTCTGGCTCAGGTCATGTGGCACCCATTTTCCTTCCTTTTGAATCTTTTCCATTGCGCGTAAACGATTGGAAATGATTTTTTGAGTTACCCCCAGTTGTTCAGCTAGTTCCTTTTTCATTTGAGATGAATCTTCATCCAGAAATGCTTCCAGTTCCTCATGTGCAAATTTCTGCGGGGCGCAGCTACGTTCTCTATCACTAACATCAAAATCACCTGCTATAACGAAGTAAATTTCTCCGTCATTTTTGGTCTACGCCGGGATTCGAACCCGGATCCCCTCATTCCGGAATAAGTCACTCTACCAATTGAGCTCCGCGGACGTTATGTTCTGATTCCTATCTGTCTCTATGTCGTGTGCGTCCTGCTGGCAGGTACGTCACATCTCCTGGTACGTTACGTCATCTCCCCCTTATTTTTTTTTATTTTTTTTTTCGAAGTGCTGGAGAAGGGATTCTCTTATTTTTCCTATCTCGCGGTGTGGAAATAACATCACACCATTGCGAGATTTTGAACGGTCGGGTCATCCGAATAGTTCGGGCTCCATTATAACGAAGTGAATTTCTCCGTCATTTTTATCCGCGCCAGGATTCGAACCCGGATCCCCTCACTCCGGAATAAGTCACTCTACCAATTGAGCTACGCGGACGTTATGTTCTGATTCCTATCTGCCTCTATGTCGTGTGCGTCCTGCTGGCAGGTACGTCACATCTCCTGGTACGTTACACTGCTTTAAACCGTCTAAACCAAAACTCACACGTGCTTTTCGATACAATATTCTCCCGCATAACAGTACAGATAGATGCACATGCTTTGGCAGCACTTTTTCCTTGATAAATTTCGTAACGAATGCAGTGTCGAATAAGTGCAGTATCGCTTGCCATCTTTCACCTACCGATGTGCAAGTGCGTTTAACTGTTGGGCAAACTTTTGTGTCACATTTTATACTGTGGACCAATTACAGTCACATGACAGAAACGCGGGGTAATGTCGGATAAGTAAATTAGCGGTACACGTCACACAAAAAACGCCTGAAAACTTATTTGTACACCTAATACAGTAGTTTGGAAGTGTCATTCTCAGCATTGCCCCCAAAGATTGAATGAATTATACTCAAGCTTTTGGTTTCGGGAGTGAATTATGCCGGATCACTTTTCGTAATCTCTCAAGAAAGGCATGAATCGTACTATTTACGTGGATGGCACAAGGTGCCGTACATTTAGAGCTAGTTACATCCCTGTCAACAACTGCCTATATTCAGGATTTGAGAAGGTTCATTACATGAAAAGACAGACTACCTATCCTGTGTTCTATTCTGATAGTGGTACCAAGTTTGTAGGTGCTGATAATGACACCAAACGGATTAGCTGGAAGTTCATCACCAACTACATTATGGTGATGATGCTGGCAGGAACAAATGATCAGAATGTTAAACAAGAAACATGACTCCGAATATTCGTTTGCAATGAACACCTCTTTTCAGTCCTCTCAGACACGAAACAAACATTTCAAAGCAGATGTGTAGAAAACCTAAAAATTCAGCTACAAAAAGAATACGCTTGCATTACCACCCGCGGCGCGCCGTGAACGTTATGTGTAGGCATGCAAAAAGAAAAAAAGTCATACATCATTTTTATCGGAATCCCATTCTGCGATTTTCCTTTATTCTTCCGTTACTTTGTCTTAAAATATAGGCCAGGGCATCGAAATCTTCAGTAGAACTTTTGCAATTGTAATTATTTTTTCTAGATAATGTCTTGTCTTTGTGTGAATACGGCACAACGTACTAGTTTCCTCAAACATTTATCCAAAACAAGTTCGTTGGAAGTTTTGAACAATTTACAGATTGCTTTACTGCTTAATCCAGGGGAAAGAATAAAAAATCGCTTAATTCACTTTTTTTACCTAATGAAATCAAAACGGGTGAGATATGTTTCTTTAAGTGAATTCAGGTTCACATCGGGAAACCCGATGCTTTTTGTATTATCAATTTTTTGAGTCCGTATAAGCTTTCCATATGGGATAGTTATGGGGGTATGATTATGATTTAAAAACAACCATGTGGAAAGACTTTACCCTCTGGGGTCCGCCTTCGGAAAACTTGGAACCATTGATCTTTTTTTTAAGCCAATAATACGGATTATTAGTATAGTTTTGCTGCTTTAAATCCGAATTTTGGCAGTCTTTGAGTTTTATTTTTTTCTCTTTAGGAAAGAGAACTGTTTCTAACAGTTTCATTACAAAATAATAAACATGGCCAACAAAACACCTTGGGAGATTTGAAATACCACAAATGTCGATGTTAATTAGGTTGTATGTTTGCGTACTTACCGATGATGTTAAGCTACTCAAGTTTCAGGTTGGTGTTCATTGCTTAAACATTCGAATTTTTCTATGAAACTTAGGGAATCAAATGCCTTTTTAATTTTGCATCATCCAATTCCTCATTCCCCTTTTGCAGTTTGCTTAAATCACCTTGAAGAATTTCAGTGCTTCAGAAAGGCAAGAAATATGCAAAAATGTAGCGGTACAATTTTCTAACTGAATAAGAAAAGGATCCCTCTCCAATTGCACACTAGAAGCAGATACACACCGCCAAAAGAAAACGAGCTTTCCATTAGTCGATGCAACAATGTCTTTTGCATTTCGAAAGTTTTCCAGTTGCAATTAACGAAGGCCTCAAACTGTGGTGTCCTGGACGAGTGTAGGTAAATTGCGACTAAGTAATCGCCTTTAATCCTTAGACGTTCTAAGCCCTTTCCAACCCACAGGAAAATTGCGGCGGTGAAATCTTTTCCCCTCCCTCAAATAGATGTGCTGATAACCCCTCCCCTCCCTCAGATAGATGCGCTGATAACCCCTCCCCTTCCTGGACAGTAACTCCCCCTTTCGTTATTGCTTGACCATGCGATTGGTGACACCTTAGGAGTCAAGTACATATTTCTTTCAGGTACTGTTGCTTTTCTTTTGAAGAGGTTGTAAGATGGAAGTAAAGCGTATATTTTCAGAAAAATGCAAATGTTTGTTGCTAGTAGGTGGGTTCACATACCGGAAGTAAAGTACTTTAGAAAGTGGGGAATGCCGTGCACGGTGAAATCTTGTAGTGCAAAATGATATACCTTTGGTGGTGGCGATACCATTTCGAGAAGTGAAACTGAACATTCGCATGAAAAAGATTTGAAAGCTCTCAATAGAAAACTCGTTAGCAGCATCGAAAAGAGAAAAGCTGTGCAGGATATTTCTGAACGGCCATCAAAGATAATAAACGCTGCTGTGGAAGAAAGTTTTGGCGTTTTGGAGACCCTCACAGAAAAAGATATTTCTTGTGTTAAAAAAAGTTGTGTAACAGCAGAAAAAAAACTAAAATTACCTCAAAGTCGCGTTACCGCTATACATACTTTAGAAGAAATGGATTTGAAAACGATAAAATCAGAAGAATTGCTGGTGACGTCTAATAACGAAACTGGCATCATTGTATTCTCATGTGAATCAAATTTAAAATTTTTGATTAGGTGCTCCAAAATCTTTATGGATCGATCTTCTCAATATTGCACAAAGTTCTGGTTGCAGATGTTTACTGTGCATGCCATTGAAAACGGCCACTACATCAATATTGCATTCTTTTTATTGCCACATAATCGGGAAGCAACGTATGTGGCTTTATTTGAGAAGCTAAAGAAAAAGTGTTCATCAATGAACTGCCCTTTAATGCCCGTCGTGATTGTTGCCGACTATGAGAAAGTAATGCGTAATGCTATACGGTTAGCTTGGCCCACTGCATAACTGCTTGGATGCAGATTTCATTTGGGTCAAGCATGGTATAGGAAAATTCAAAAGCTTGGCCTGGTCAAAGAATACAAATATAAAAATAGTGAAGCAGGTCAGTGGTTACGATACTTTTTTGGCTTATCGTACCTGTTACCCGGAGACATGGGTGAATGTTTGCCATTCGACCTCGTCGAATTCAAAGCAGAGAATGAAAAATTAACCGAATTTCTTGATTATATAGTGGATAATTATGTTGACGATTGCAGCGATTTTCCTCTAAATATGTTATCTGAATGCCAGGCATCATGAGAACACACGACGAATGCATGAGAGTCTTTTTATGCTGGATTTAATGCTCACTTTTATTATACCCATCCAAGTTTATATAACTTTAGAGAAGTTCTGAAACTTTTTCAAACTCAAACATATATTAAAATCCAAAGCTCAAAGGATGTCACTCGGAGAAGGAAATCCAAAACTGCCATGCAAAGGAAAGAAATGTTGTCTAAGAAAATAAGCTATTATAGAGGAGGATGTATAACCAGACTTGAATTGGTGAAATTTGCATCATATTTTTTAAATATTATTTTTTGTCTAAGCTGAGGTTAGTTCCTAAAAGAGAAATGAAATTATCTATATTCAACTTTCCTCAAAAGCATAATAAAGTATGCATATTCGTGTTTTGTATGTGATGACAGTGTTACTTCATCTTTCTCTCTTCAGTATCGGTAAGGCAAATTTTTTTTATTCCTCTTATAGCAACCATATAAAAAGATATCTAACTTGGAAATACACTGGCGTGCAAAAATTAAGGACGAGACGGTTTTTCGAATGTAACGTCGTGCAGAAGTGCTCCACATTGACCCATATTATACCATAAGATCCCCAAGATGTAAGAATATTGGACAAATGAGCAAAACGGTCCAAACAAGGAATCCAAAGGATGCAAAGGCACTTTATTGAAAAGGTAGCTTAGAGCACAACTGGACAGAAGACAGAAACATTCATGTGACAGGCGGATGCCAAGAAAAATCCAGTCTTTAGTAGGGGATATGATCACCCCTGACTGCGTTGCAGGATTTACAACGTCTGTCCATGATGAGGACGAGGTTGTCAAGGAGCTGTTGAGGCATCGCGGCCCAATCCTCTTGTAGCGCCAATCGCAGCTGCGGAATCGTTGCTGGCGACTGGTGACGTGCTGCCAAGCATCTCCCGAGAAGGTATCACACGTGTTTGATTGGATTTAGGTCCGGGGACCTTGCGGGCCAATCCCTGCGTTGAATATCTTCACTCTCCAACGGCTCTGCGACAGACCCTGTACGATGAGGTGTAGCGTTGTCGTCCATGAAGAGGAACTCAGGACCCACAGCACCTCTAAACAGACGCACGTGAGGCAGGAGAACCTCGGTACAATAGCGGACACCAGTGACTGAACCTCCTTGGAAGATGTGGTGGTCAGTACGGCTACCAAGCATGATACCGCCCCAAACGAGAACTCCGCCACCTCCAAACTGGTCCCTTTCGATGATGTTGGAGGTGTGATTGCGTGTTCCCTGCTCTCTTCAGATGTGCATACGTCCAGAATCGCTCTTCAGACTAAATCGACTCTCATCCGTAAAGAGAACTCGACACCATTGCTTGTGTTCCTGGCACCACAGAAATCGCCGTCTCTGATGAGCAGGTGTTAATGGCACACACCGTACTGGTCGTCGTGCAAATAGACCATCTTTGTGCAGCCTCCTGATAACGGTAAAACGCAATAACGGACGTCCAGTTGTCTGTTGTATAGTGCCTTGCGATTTCTCTCGCTGTCTGCCGTCTGTCTCTTCTCACCTGTAAGAAAATATACCGGTCGTCCGCCGCCGTGGTTGCTCGTGGACGACCACTGCTAAACTCTAGGACAGCTGTTTATGTCGTTTGAAATGATCTCCAAGCTCGTAAAACAATGCTATGAGCGATCCCGAACTCCTCGGCCACACTTGTCACACTTCAACCTTCTTTTAACTTCCCAATGACGCGACCTCGGGTAAAGTCATCCAGATGTCGTTTACTGGATTACCTGTTGGCCATATCACACGGTGGCAGCAACTCGACGTCGTTCAAACCGATGTACACCGTGAAATAGCTTTCACTGAATTGCTGAGCGTACACCGCCCGTGTGCTTTATACCCTTTCGACACTCCCCCCCCTACGTCATGCTGCATATATGCGCATGCCCTACCGTACCGGACCCTAGTCTATCTTCTGAGTGGTCTTTCGGTCCGTTCTGCCATCTCGTTTCGCTGTTATTCTAATTTCTCCTCTTCATCCTTAATTTTTGCACACATTTGTTTTCATTTCTATAAATATGTAAGCTATTATGTTTTGTGTCGTCTTCCGTTCCCGTAAGCTTTAGCCGCAATTTACCTATGGAGTTGTGGGTAATCTCTAGCAGCTGTCATCCCTTCTTTTATTAGGCTATAGCGGCAATTTAGCTATGGGGTTGGAGACCATCCGTGGTTATCGCCGGAAGTTACCAACACAGGTACCGGACAGAAGCGAACTCTGACTACTGTGGGGACGGTCTCAGGTTCGATCCCAGGTAGGTACGAACGCTCGAACCACTAAATATCATCCGTGCGTTGGATGGGCACGTTAAGCCATCGGACCCCGGGTACCGGCCCCCGGAAATAAATTGAGGTGTCTTCCTCCCCATTTCTACCTCGCTTCCGTGTCACTTTCCTATCGGGCAATCTAACCCAAATCTCCTAGCTTCCTATTTCTAAGGGTTGTTTAAGACCTGGGATCAGACACTTCTTACCTAAAATCCTCTACATGGGATCTGATCTGATCAGAAGCGAACTCCCAGCTGCACTGATGTAGTGGAAAACCCGGTTTTGTCGTTCCTCCGAGAAGCTGACAAAATAATTAGCGGTGTGTGCTTTTTTGTGTGTGTCGTCCGGTGAGATGTTCTGTGTTCATCATGTTACTTCCTCTCCGGCTGTAATAATTCTTAAAGATATTAAACATCTCAGTTAACTTGAGGTAGGTGTTTGTTTTCCATTTGTGTGTCTGGTTCAAACTAATTACGATAGTGACAAGTTAAATCATAATACAAACTGAGTGAGAAAACAGTGGGGACAGAGGAAACGGACTTCAGTTGTCTGATTGGTTGACTGCCCAAGCCCCGAATGCGATAGCCGATTTCGCCTCAAGCATTATGTCCCTGTCAAGAACGGCACAATCTCATGAGTTCGGGCATGATGATAAGAAGTTTGGTTCGAATTCGCGCTTTCTTTCAGGTCCGGCTAAAATACACACACATACATATATGAATTTGATTTTAAATAGAACTCTTTAAGCCAGGTACTCAGTTTAAATTTTCGATAAAAAAACCGTACCACAAAGCTCTCTTTCGTGTAGTTCTTTTTCAGAGAGCAAATTTGTGCACTTAATTAGGACAGGCAATGCATGCGTTGCATACAACGACTACATGCACGCTACTAACCACCACCTAGGCAAAAATTATCATCATTTAAAATACACAGTGTCAGAGTCACAAAACTGACAATCTCACCAGGAGAAAGGACCCGTTGCTTCCAAATTTTTGTCTCTTATGGTTGTTTTACAGAGATGATGAAAACATACTTAAATGACATGTAGATCCTGTGGAGGAAATGCCTCTCAAAGTAGAATCATTAACTTCGGAAAAACCTGCGATGGTTAGAGTAATGCCCAAGATTAGAGTTCCAGAGCGCCTGGACTAATAATTTTTTTAGAACTTCACGTCGGGAGTTTTCAATTACGTAGTCGCATCTTGCAATTTTAAACTGAGCATTTAAAAAATTTCAAGAATGTCATTTGTTTTTATGCTCCTTAATGATATTTTCTACACTTCTGAATGGCAACATGCGAAACCTTATATCAGGTGTTACGAAATGGAAAGTCGGTTATTCCTAATCTGGAGTTTAGCTTCTGCCGTAGGAGTCAGAGTTGCCAGTTCCGCGGTTTTTCCATCCAATTGGACTAGTTTTCTGAAGGAGTTGCGAGATATTTTCGTTGGTTGTGGGTTGCGTGATATTAGGCTACTTCAGTTTTTGTCTGCTGTTTTTTGGGATGGAGTTTTATTTCACTTCAATTTACTCCTGGGGTTCATGTCTTTTGCATGCGATACTAAGCAGTTATTGTAAGATTCTGTATTAATAGGCAGTATGTGCATGAATGCCAATGGGAGAGAGAAATTGTGCATCACTGAAAAGAAGTGTCCCAATGGTTTTCCTTAAAATGAAGGCATCTGTGCATATATTTCCATATGTGCATCATACCTCCCTCTTGATCATAACAAAAGCATGTCACCATTTAATAAATAGAGCAACTGGGTTGCAACGAAATAAAATGCAGGTGCTTTGGTGTAAAACATGATTAACACGCATTTTCAATTACTTGTTTAAAATTTCTTGTTTTTTCATAATTTAAAAAAATTCGGGGCAGCTAGTATCGGGGTCACTACCGCTGAAGTTGTTGGCGGAAAACGTCTTACCAAGGCGGTGTTGTTGGGGCGGGGTGTTTGTAGGGTTAGTAAGAAAGAAAGGAGCGCAACGACCTTGCATGTCTTTTATTTTATTTATTTCTCACAATGCTGACTAATTTGTAAAATTGTGTTGAAGACAAGACAATGGTACGAGTAGTACGATATGTAAGACTTACATGCTGCACTTATATCTCTGGAGAACGTTAAGTCGGTTTTGGTATTCTTAAACGTTGTGAAATCAGTTGGATCCGTGACCAACACCAATATGAACTTGCCGTTCAGAAACTGTTTCAGACGATCGTTCGGCGCCTCAGTGTTATCCCCGGTAAGCAGAAGCGGTATGTTGGGATTGCAGGGACAGTCGCTAACTATTTTTCTAACATGCTCTGTCTAGTAAAGCATTAGTTGAAAGAAAAACATCTCGATGTAGTTGAGTGGTGTCTGTGGATGAATATAGACTGACACTAGAACGAATTTGAATTGGTTGGGTATCTCAACTTCCACTAGTACGCCTTCGCCGGCATGAATATCCTGTTGACAATTGAATCCAGAATACTTGTGTATTGGCCATCGTGGAACGGATCTAGCGACATGAGCCCTGCACGTTTTCTGATTCTTGAAGACTGCCGTGCCACCGTAGAGACCACTAAGCTTCTTCTTGCCAGTGCCACGACTCGTTCTGGGCTGTCGGTCGTCGTCATTGCCGTGTCTGTCGCACTCTTTGGACTCAATGTGTCTGAAGCCGGGTATGTCGACGGTTTTGTCTTTATCCATCCAAGTCTCTGTGAGTGCCAAGTAATTGGAGCGTGATACGTGAAGCCATTACTCTTACTCAACGTTGGCACCTTTCCTTGCTTTACTGATGTCCAGCAGTTTGAACACAATATAGACCGTTGAACGTCTTCATCTGTGAATTCCTGTTGTAATAATTGCGAAATAGCTGCATTGGGCCGTTTTAAATCATTTTGAAACCATATGCGATCACAAACTCCACAAACAGAACCGAACTTGTTACCATAGAACGACTTTTCAAAGCGCTTCGTCGCCAGACGCCAGTGGGTTATAAACGCTAAAACTCGATTCTCAAACATCTCATCTGCATGTATTTCGTCGCACTCCATCAGTTCTATCTCACTGTCGACATCCATTGCCTGTGAACTGACGTTAGGCGTTGCGGCGTCTGCGCGACTGGTACTCGCCTCAACTTGTCGACGATGCCTCATCCTTTGCATTCGTTCTTCTGCTGTCATGGGACCCTTTTTGGATTCCTCATTTATTCTTTCACTTTGTAAGCGTTTACGATAGGCATTTACCTTCTGGTTTTGAAGATGTTTCTACATTTTTGAAATTTTAACTAAATCTGTCCAAGTTCAAAACTTTGGTACTGTATATTTTTATGTGCTTTCACTATTGTCACTATGAGTATTTTATTTCATAGTATTCGTCGAGCTCTCTTAAACGACACCTCACACAACGTCCTACGCGCACGCGTTCCCATATACGTTATTGTTTATTATTGTTTTAAAGTTATTAAGATTTGTCTGGTATGCACAAAATCGTAACATCGACTTTCGCATAGTCCCCCCCCCCCATACCGGACCAGCGGGGTAAGACATTTTCCGTCAAAAAATGAGAGACATTGTAGCTTTTCATCACGGAATCCAATTCATTTACAGAGATATTTAAAAAACTTAAAATCAACCTGTGTTTAATTTATACACAAATTTAAACTACTGACTCCTAATTATATATCTCGTATGTTGTGATTTAAGTTTTAAAACATAGTTTCTTCTTGAAAAGAATTAAAAAATACATGAGGAACAGTGCCACAAATTAAGGCGTCGTAATGTAAGACAGCATTGCACATTACATGCTTAATAAGTATATAGGGGTTGTTCAGTAAGTAGTGAGACTTTCTACCTGAAAGAGTCAAAACATGACATACCTAAAAATAATTATATATAATTGCCGCCAGCATTTAGACAGTGGTCCCATCGTTGCACAAGTCCTTGTATTCCTGCGGCATAGAAAAAAGCAGGCTGCTGCTGTAAACAGTTATCTACAGCTTCACGCACCTGATCATCCGAAGTAAACGTTTGCCTTTTAGAGTTTTTTTCATAGGTCCAAAGATGTGAAAATCGCATGGCAATAGGTCAGGACTATACGCCGGATGTTGAAGGACTTCCCAGGAAAAGCGCTGCCATAATCTTCTTTGCGTAGTAATTGCCGTATGTGGCAGGGCGTTATCATGCAGAAGCACAATACCCTGAGGAAGATTGCTAGGTCTCTTGTTTTTGATGGCTTGTCGAAGCTTCATTAAACTTTGAAAATATCGTTCGGCATTGATGGTTGATCCTTTTGGTAGCCACTCAAGAAGCAATGGTTCTCAATGGTCAAATAGCAGGGTTAAAATCACTTTGCCTGCGGAAATGGTGGACCGTAATTTCCCTGACGGTGGCGATGATGCAAGTTTCCAGTGCATGCCTGCTCTATCGTTTCGACTCTGGCTCAAAATGATGGCACCAGCTTTGGTCCCCAGCAATAGCACGTAGCAAACAATCTTCATCTTCTTCATGGTAGCTCAACAGATGCTGTAACGACAGTCCCATTTGTTGACTCATCGGTTCATCGGACAGATGTTTCGATAGCCACGCGAGGAAGACCTTACGATATTCAAGGTGAGAGTGCATGATCGTACTGACAGTTCCGATACTCACATCCGCACGGTTCGCCAGTTCTCGGATCGTGATTTTTCTGTTGTCCTTTACTGCAGCACCCACACGTCCAATTATCGTCTCTGAAACAGCACGACGTGGTGCTCTTGATCTTGGCTGGTCTTCAGTGCTTGTTCGTCCACCACTAACAAGCCGGCTCTACCGCATTACAGTACTGCATGGAAAACAAACAGGCCCCTACATCGTCTTCATTCGTTTGTGAATTTCGCTTAGTGCCGTTTTCTCCGCTTTCAAAAACTGAATTACAGCACGTTGAGCAACTTTGGACTTATCCATCTCCTACGAGAGAACAACAAAATTAGTCCAACACGTTGCACAGCTTCCCTAACAAACAAGCTGCAATGCACTTTCATAGCCTTTAAATCGCCTGTACACTCACACCACCCATTGACAAATTATAAAGCGCAAACGCACTCCAGCCAAATAGGCTCACTACTTATTGAACAACCCTTATATATATGATTTTCACTAGAAGGCATGTAAACACCTGGAATTTAGTCCATGAGCGCAATTTGGGCACATATGAAAACTAATTTCCAACACTTCATAATAATATGAATGACATTCGTTAAGCACAATGTTATCTGTAGGTTATGTTGAATTTGATAATTACTGGGCTATTTTGGGGCTCCTTTTTAGGAGAAATTGGGCTGTTTTTGCAACACTTGTAGGTGTACTACTTGTCTAATGAAATTAAATGGCATGTTGTCAAGTTCTTCAAGTTCATTTTTAAGTTCCTTTCTATCTTTGGGCTTAATGAAACTGGCTTGCACAGATTCTTGTTTCTTACACACAATGAGTCATCTCACACCTTTTGGAATTTCTGTCTTGCATGTTGTCTTACTTCTGATTTTCAAAATTGTACTGTAGTGCTGATTTATAACGTTTTCCTGAATGACTACATTTTTCCTTTCATTCCTCACATGCATTTATCCACTTTCCCCTTACCTACGTCTTTCCGCTGGCTTTAACCATGTGTCGGCTGCAATCATTCTCCCACAACTAAAATAATTTGACTTAGTAGACAGGAAAATTATTGTCATGTACGTCAAAGCTGTTTAACAATCACGCAGGGGCCAAACGTTTTGAAATGATTAAAGAAGGATTCGCTTGGACTGTTTTAATAACCAAAAAGCATAGCGCACACACACTACATTTTACTGAGAGATGTTTAATTAATATTAAGCGCGCTGCGTGAAGCAACGATAAAATGCACGTGGTATTCACGTGGGTAAATTTCCATTGTACTATGCGAAGACGGCATGGTTACCGGATTAAGCGAACGCGTCACCTGCGGCGATGTTGGCTCACGGTCAATGATGTAGGGCTTCCAAGGCGTGGATGATTCCCAGAGGCGGGAAGATGGAAAAGCGGGGAGATTTGGCGTGCTATAAAAGGGGTCGAGCGGTTTTGCTCCGGGCATAGGGCTGCGGGTGGCCTAGTGGTCGACTTTCGTGACTGCCACGGAGAAAACTTCAAGTTCGATCCCAGTCAGGTACGAACGCTCAAACAACTAAATATCGCCGTGCGTCAAATGAGCACGTTAAGTCGTCCGACCCAGAGTACTGGCGCCCCGGTAAAAAATAAGGGCGTCTTCCTCCCCTTTTTGACCTCGCTTCCGTGTAACTTTCCTATCGGGCTATCTAGACCAAATCTCCTAGCTTCCTATTTCTAAGGGTTGTTTAAGACCTGGGGTCAGACACTCCCTTCCTGAAATCCTCTACATATGATCTGATCTGATCTACTCGGGGCTTGTGGGCCGCGGGTGGCTTAGTGGTCAAGGTTGGTGACTGCCACGAAGAAAACCTCAGCTTCGATCCCAGTCAGGTACAAACCCTCGAACTACTAAATATCCGTCGTGCGTCGGATAGGCACGTTAAGCCGTTGGACCCCGGGTACTGGCTCCCAGGTAATAAATAAGGGCGTGTTCTTCCCCCTTTCTACCTCACTTTCGTATCACTTTCCTATCGGGCACTCTAGCCCAAATCTCCTAGCTTCCTATTTCTAAGGGTTGTTTAAGACCTGGTGTAAGACACTCCCTTCCTAAAATCCTCTACATATGATTTGATCTGCTCGGGGCTTTCGAGTTTCGTCGTTTGTTTGCCGGTTGGCGTTGAGGTCTCTGGACGGAGGACCTCGGATTACACCGGAGTGTGGGCAGAATGCTTTGTTAAGCCCACCGAGGACGTGCATTGCGGTTAGCGAAGGAACATGTTATGTATCCGTTGATCGACGAGGATTTCAGCGAACCCCGAGAGAACTAGCTTAGAGCGAGACAGTGTTGTACCTGCGCTTGGAAGCCGATCCACTTCGGAATACAGTTTATCAACGGGAGCTTAAACTTGGTATTCGAATAAACTTGTGAAGTTTTCACATGACTGCTTCCTCTAATGATTGACTGAATCCATATGTATGAGCTATTCAACGATCTTCTACGGACATTACATCTTCTGCGACAATCCATATTACACACAATGAAAAAAGAACCTCAGTCGGGACCGTTCGGAAAAGAGAAAGTGTTCGACCTCGGCAGCAGGGCTAGACCGGCGGTTCCCGACAATCACTATGGAATAAATCAAAGTTTATTCCAGTGGCATGTATGGAGTAAAGAGGGAAAAGTTTGATTCCGTTTCTCCTTTATGTAGAAAGACGCTATTTTTCCATTTTTCTTCTCACACAACTCAAATTCACAGTAAGTATCAATCTAAACTTTTTTACCATTATACTTCTATGGATTTTTTCTCACGTTCAATAGCTGTGACACATAGGCTTATAGAGAGCATAACAGTTCATTCGCATGAAAATTAGTAATACGGAAATTTTAAACTAATGAAAATAAAAAATAAATGTACTGAAAAGCTAAGACCTATGGTAAAACAATGTACAAGATGCGTTTCAAAGCATTAAACGATTTTTGTGAAACACTGATTTATGCCATAGTGATTGACATCTTACCACACAAAAGAGGTAAAAGCTCTTGAAAGTTCAGTTTCTCGGTTTAATTTAAATAATATTTAAAATCGTTGTATTTTAATCGAAAAACGTAAACAAGAAAAATAATCGCATGTAAGCAATGTCCGATGACTTTTTTTATCTGTCTAGGAACAAACATTCTATCAAAACAGAAAATTTTCACGGTATTCCATCCATTCTGAGGAAGAAATGAATGTGAACAAAATAAACGGCGGACAAAGTGAAAAGTGGACGAATGAACAGCGGACGAAGTGAACAGTGGACAAAGTGAATCGTGGACTAAATGAACTGGAACAAGTGAACGTGGATAAAATGAACACAGGCGAAGTGATCCGTCACCCTCATATCTTCCTTTAGTTTAACAAAGGTGCCACGCTACTTACGATTTCCTAATTTTTGCCAACAATTGTCATGCTTTTCCTTAGTTGAGCTCAGGAACCATATAGTTTCCTTAGTTTTATTTAAAACTGCCACGTATTTCCTTAATTTTCCAACGTAGCCAAGTTAGTAAAATGTAATTCCCTTAGTTGCTTGTTTTTTTTTCTTTTTAAAAAAATAGCATCCATGTGCTTCTGCCTACAGACCCGCTCCTCGGTTATGAAAATCATATTTTTCGAAAATTTCCATGAAGCATGGAACAGTGTTCAAGCAGCATCACGGCGCAGTAAAAAGTTGTTTACGTTAGTGACATAAGTCTTTCAAAAACATTTGGTCCTTAATATTTTCCGAGAATTTCAGCAATAATTCGGCTAGCATTGACAGACCTCTGATAAAATATTTCAAGCATATTATAAAGCTGTTACCTACCTAGTATTATGTTTTTGAATTTTTGGAAGCAGTGAGAATAGCAACACATATTTTCCACACTTTTTTTAAATACTTCATGAACGACTTCAAAGCTGTTCAGAAAAACTCTCTAGAACCGGCAGAACACTATAGAAGAACTTCTCAAACATAAAGACCATTTTTCATTTTGATTACTTTAAATTCATAGGTATCTTAAGTAGTAAATGTTTCCTACAGAGTGATGTCATTTCCTTATTGCTTTTCTCTGAGGAAAGTTAGCATTTGTTGCTGATACATACATTTTAGAAAAATGAAGACCAGACCGATTAGCAGAATGAAGCTTCTTAGGTTTTTTCAAGCATAGAATACGTATCCTCAGTTTTCACAGCGCACATTAGCATATAGTAGAAGCGCATCCTCAAAGCCCATAGAACTCAAAATAGGAATACGTGCCTTGCAGGTGGCAGTCAATTAAATTGCAATTGTTTTTCTTTTCGTTTTGAAGATCTTCAAACATAGAAATCCCATAACAGAAAAATTCGCTGGACACGTGCGTACGTTTGATTTTATTATAGTTGTTGCTAGTGCCGTTTCTAAATTACCTTTATTTATACATTTACTTTTTTGTATCAGGAATAAGTTATCGCAGCAGTAACTTAATTATTAAAAACAATTCTCGTGCGGTTCGTTTTCACAAAACTCTCTGAACATTTTGTAAAAACAGATATGTCTTTTGCACAACTTCTATTGTGAACATTTTGTTTCTTATAAGCACTTTTAATATAAAAGAGCTTACTGTTTGTTTCGTTAGAACTTCAAGAAGTGTTTCCTTCTTTTCATCGAAACACTCTCTGTAGCAAGGCTCTGTTTAGTTTTGCGGAGAATACTGCTTTCTTCATTTCCTAAAAGCACTGCACTCACAACACGTTCCATTCCTTTCTTTAAACTAGTGCTACTAGTAGCATGCGTTTCATTACCCCTGCGGTAATGTGCATTTTCCTTTTGTAAATTTATAGCTAAGGTTTTCAACACTCATCCCTTGTCCATTCAAAATACTCCCAGTTATGCGCGTTGTCTGGTCTTTTTAAGGTATTCGACATGCATCCCTTGGCCACTCAGAATACACTAAGTTAAGCGCATCGCCCTTGTGCTCCGGGAACACTTTTGTAACGTTACTCGTATTTCCCCTAGTACCTCAAAGTTACCCTGAAAAGGTGGGTTTGCTTACTTTTCTTCAAAACACAGAGAGCAATGTAATTTCTTTGTGATTCTCACTAAACAGGTATTCCCTTTCTCAGAAATACAAATGAACAACATTGATAGGAACCCGAAGATATCTAGAATTCATAAAAATAACCAAGTTCCCAAAGCTGTAGTGCGCAATAATTATTATAGGTGGGAAATATTTAACTAAACAGCACAGCTAATTCCTTGTGGATTTGCGTCTCTATGACCTAACCTTACTATATAACGAACCATCGTAATACTATGTAGCCTATGTAGCTGGAGTCTTTCATATACAAATATTCACATGATAATCTCAAAAGATTTCCTGGATCCCATAGAAGCCAAAATAAATGCGAGTGATGAGACTTTCATTACTGCTAGCGCTTAGTTACATAACATGATTGTGATTGTTTTATGTTCCGAATTTGCATATAAGACTCAGGCCTTCCGCAGCCCCAAAATAATGCTTATTTCTCACATCCCTGTTCTTGAGATCCTGCACTTCGCCCAATAAAAAAACGGTTTGCCGCACTTCTAATACTTCTAGTGAAGTGTAAAGAAAAACTAACAAAAATCTAGGAATACTTAAGAAAACAGATTATTAGTTCTTACTCTTATCAGGAAAGCAATTAAATTTACGGCCATAAAATTATTTTATCGACTCCCGTAAATTAATATTGATAGCAATAAAACAAAAAAATTAATAGCCGTAAAGTTTGTTTTATGGCTAATTTTGTCGGGGGAAAAAACCGGCAAAACAACGAGGGACATTAAAAAATATTCATTTACGGCCGTAAGTGTCTTTGGTGAATGCGGCTTTCAATGGGAATGTCCTTAATTAAGCAGAGTTTGTGGTATAAATCGCAGTAGTCGCTTTGCCCTATCTTTGAACGGCGTCTCTCCATTTTTTTAATATCAGTCTCTCCGAAGCGCAAATTCTCCAACGGCAAAATGTACCCTTTCTGCACCAGCAAGTTATCTCAGGATCTACCAAAACCGACAGTCAACTAAATACCTGTGAATGATCTTTTAGCAGCAAGTTGCCGTGCAATACTCACAGAACTCTTCTTCTTCTTCCTTTTCCCCCAGTGCCTTCCCCCGTTCAGCCCGGTGTTTCCTCCCCTCAGTTTCCCTTTCTTCCCCTCCCTCGCCTTTTGCCTTCCACCTCTAGCATACTCACTCGCTCCCTCTGTCTCCGCCTCACTTTCTGGGTAGCTGAAACATTACGTTTTTTATCATAAAAAGCAATTCAAACAGATACAGTCAGGAAATGAATATTTAATACCTGCCATAGCCTCAAGAACGGGTAACGACATTGTCAGCTATTAAAATGCATTAACCTTTATCGTAGAACAAGGTGGCGAAGTCACTTCCCCGCATCTTAGGTGGCTATTTAGAAAGAATACTTTCCCTCATACCACTTTTAAATCATGTTGTAATATGTCAGCTTTTTTCCTCCTTCGGTCCTTTCCGCGATAAATTAGGAGAAAATTTCTCCCGCTGTGTAATGGTTGAACCTCTTATTGCGAACCTTGAGGCATTTGTTATAAGTACCATTAATGAGTTCCGCAAAGAAATTATGATTTTTTTCGCAGTCTCTCGGTAATTTTTACATAATTATTTGAAATTGTTGTTGTGCTAAGAAACGGTAGCCACATATATTCATATGTATATGTGTGTCGTGTGTATGTGCGTGCTCATTTCTTTTCTGCATCGGTTAATTTTTCCTAGCAAGTCGTTTGCTCTTTTTCACATAAAAAAAATTGCGATTCTCGTTTTCCCTGTTTTAAGTCTTGTTTCTGGGTGCAATGTGGAATCCCTTCGCTGTCATTCTGACCCCCCCCCTCTCTTTCTCTCTGATGAAACGATACGGAAGCAATGACTTTTTCGTATTTAATATACCGAAATGATTTTTTCAACAACAAAGTTTTAAACCTCAATTATCCACTACTTTTAACACTCTGCCTTACTTAGCATAAATTTCGTGAGCTCTATTAAGTGAAAATGGTTTTTGCAATTTGTGTTTCGTCATTTTTAAGTTTCTGCGTTAGAACGCTTTTGCATGATTTTTTCTTTCGCGGAATGCAATATTTTCCATGTTTTTAACGAATGGTCACACAATCCACTTGCTTAAAATTACGTTGGCGTATTTTATTTCTTTGAAGTTATCATTTCATCGAATTACATGCATTATACACAATCTTGCGCATTCATAAAGCTATCCCTTCCACACAAAGAAAGAAATAAACTAAGATACTAAATTCCCCTTTTCTAAAGGAGGAAGATTAAATAAAGGAAAAGTATAATTTAACCGTGTACATGATGATCCGCGTTTTTCTGCTATAAACATGAAGACCTTTTACCTTACTAGGCATGGAGTCAATTATATTATTTATACACGCTTCCTCATATCGTTTTTCAAGACGATTTCATATAATCAACCAAAATCATATAATCCACCGTATAACTGCAGGCTTCTCCAAAGCCTCATGTGGACATACGTTTTTATGCCACATGCTCTACTTTTCTTCGAATCTACTTCAATGACCCACATACCCGCCAGCGATCACAAAATACGATTTCGTTCAGTGACTGGCCACTGTATATGACTTTCCCCACTTCCGTTGAATGACATTCGCCACTGAATATGCATACATGTATACATATGGTTATGAATTTGCTCTCATTATTTTGAATATAATGGGAGTATCTAATCAGGCCGATTAATCAATTGATTAATTAATGGTTTAATTAACTCGTGGGCTCTGATTGGGTTTAGGACAAAGGAAAGAGAAGTCTCAAAGTAAAGCAGAGGCCTCCCCAAAAGGCTTTGTCGCTGAAAGTGGGGTCCGAAGGAGACGGAAATAGTCATAAGTCAGTCTAGAGTGGACAGGCCGCTAGTACTCAATGCCTGATTACAATGCTTGGAGGAAAATTATCCGTGTGTGAGATAGGCTACACCGTCCACTGCCGCAAGACAGATCTATGGAAGAAGGTTGCAGTTTGAACAATGAAGTTGTCGTATATTTGCAATACTACAGCGACGACTAATACATTTTTAAGTGCTCCTAGTATTCTTGTGTCCTAGTGTGCACGGGGGGGGGAGCAGTTGACAGCTTTGTTGTGCGGAAATCAACGGAATGAAGAGAAATAATCAGTTGTTTCCCGAGACTGCGAAAAAGAAACTATCATCGGGTCGAGGAAACACGGAATGAAGGGAGAATCGGTTGTTTCCGGGGCCCACGCGAGAGAGGATCCTTTGCCACATCCCCACATATCGACGCCAAAAATTCTCCGTGTGTGAGAGTGTGGATAAGGAAGTGAAAGAATCTAGAGTCTACTGCAGAAATGCCAACTTGATCATCGAAGCCAATGGAGAAATGAGAAGGAACATTTGTTGCTGTCAGAGTTTGAATTTCCATAGCAAGGGGCGATGAGGTTCCAGGGACATTTGCCCTCAGCGAGGACAATGTGGTGTTCTTTTCGGACCTGCAGCTCGTTTATTTGGAGAAAAACAACACACGGAGGTCTACTTGCTACCCTCACGCTTTTTTACTTACATTAAAAATATCGGTGCATTCTTCAAGTGAGTTGTGAAGAATATACATTTTACATAACGGATAATTTTTTTAGCAACAGTTCTGCAAAATGGCACAACAAATAGTTCACATTTTGTCCTCGGTAAATGTGGGACACGGAAACTTAATTGGTTTATAACTTGAGTAATATCAATCTCTCCATTGATGATGCCGTACAGGAACTTGAGTTGGAGAGCCTTCCTTCTCGATTGCAGAGAGGTCATCTTGAAAAATGTCAGAAGGTCAGCAGTCGGGATGTCCGCTATATAAACACCGGTCGATTTATAAAAAAGGTGTCGAAGAAACTTTTTCTGAACTTTCTCAATTTTATTTACTAGAGTTATTTGGCTGGGGCTCCAAATGATCGCCGCATATTCCAGTGTGGATCTGACCGTAGTCTCAAAAATGCGAATAAGTGTCTGAGTATTCGAGTAATACTTGGAATGTCGCACGATAAATCCAAGTTTTCTGTTCGCTGTACGTACAATTCTTTTTATATGACTTTTAAAGTCCAAGTTTAAATCAATCGTGACTCCCAAACCCTGGACTTCGTTTATCCGGGTAAGAGTATAGTGGCCAGCTTTGTAGTCAAAACTAATTGGTTTTCTTTTCCGCGAAAAGAAAACGACATGACACTTGGAGATGTTGAGGTGGAGATGGTTTAATGTGCACCACTGAAGCAGGTTATTGACGTCAGTTTGAAGAGCAAGACAGTCATCAGGAGTCTGTACATTGTGATAAAGCTTGAGCTCATCAGTAAACAAGAGACATGGGCCATGACTGCAAAAAGGAAGGTCACTAATGTATGTGGAAAACAGGAGTGGTCCTAAATGAGAGCATTGGGGTATTCCAGATGTGGCAACATAGGGATCAGAAACATGGGTGTTATAAATAACAGACTGGGATTGGTTGAAAAGATAGGACTTAAACAAGGGCATCAGGTTATCATTGAGGCCAAGACAGTTCAATTTCTTGAGTAAAATGCCATGATGAACTTTGTCAAAAGCTTTAGTCAGTGTAAATAACATCAACTTGTGAATAGATGACGTAATATCTTCTGTGATGTGGTACAGGTTGGTAAGCGTTGAGCGTTTCTTCACAAAACCATGCTGTGTAGAGTTGAGGACATGTTTGAAGGGATCGTATAGCTTAGAAAAAATAAGAGACTCAACTATTTTCGCCAGGACAAAAATAATTGTGATAGGTCGATAATTCTCAAAAGAATCTCGGCTGCCTTTTTTGAAAATAGGAATAATTTTCGCTTTTTTCAGATCTGGAGGGAAAATTCCAGTAATGACAATTAGATTATAAATATGAAGCAGCGGCTTACAAAGCGTCTGACCACATCTTTGACTATGTACGAAGGAATCATATCAGGACCAACAGCTCTACTTCCTTTCAGTTTCTTGATAGCGTGTATGATCTCATTCTCAGTAAAGTGGTCAATGTTAAGAATGTCAAGCTGTTCGTACTGACCTTTAGCAGTTACAGGGAATATATCAGGTTGGTGGGTGAAAGAATTATCTGTAACGAAGACAGGACGGAAAAAATCTGCAAAGCCATTAGCAAGTTACGGGATGTCGGCTATTGAACGAACCGGCACCGAGGGGAAGTTGGATTACATATCGTAAGGAAAACTGTAAGCAACAGTTCTTTGATTTTAAGTTCCGGATGTTTACCTCGTTGTTCATGGTCTATCAAGACAGAAACAGCTAATCAGTATACCTGTAACAAGGCATTTGAGTGACTGTCTCGAAATCAATGATTGGACAGCGCTATCTAGTAAAAATTGCCAAGTTGGTCGTAGTGATCTGTTTATAGCCATGATTCGGCTTAATATACTGTATCATAATAAATTATGTAAATGTGTTCTTAAACTAAAATCTATTTATGTGCAGACAATCCTCGCAGTTGATTCGTGGATGCTCTAGTGATAGCAAAATTACGTTTAAGTAAGATTACAGCAGTCTTCTTGATAGAACTTACCCAATCGTTTTTTCGAAGAATCACGCTCAGTACGTTACAAAAATGGGTGGCGAGCGTTGATATTGTTATTATGCTCAGTATGTACCAATATATTTTTATGCAAGATTTCAGCATTGATGTTCCCTAAAGCAGGGTGCACATAATTTTTTTTATATAAAACCTAGGGGGTTTAATGAACACAGTGAGCAACACGATGGGCTATAAGCAGTCGCCCGTCCCTGATTTATGACTACTAGTTCCAGGGAAGGGGTAGAGCCAGTGCCGTAAGAGAGGCACAACATCTATGCTTCACCAGGATGCGAACCTGGACCATCTCGGACGAATGGTCAGCAGCCATCGCCCAAACCACAGCGCCACCGGGGCCGGCCAAAACCACATTTAATGAAGCAACTCTGGATGTCTTCGCTACTCACTTTCTTCAAACTCCTAATCTACACAAACTCCATCCATTTCCCATAGCAACATAATCTGCATTTCTGTGTCACACACACACACACACACGCCCGCGCGCTCGCTCGCACGCAGCAAAAAAAAAAAAAAAAAGAACTCTCAAAATGCCAATAACAATCCGAAAAGCGTCAGCATCTTTCGTTGTTTTTATTTTTTAGCCATTTACTTAGGATTTTGTCGCAGTACATTTTCTGCAATTATGTCATTATTTTCACAGAAACACAGATCTTTTTCATAACCATAGATTACGTTTCAGAGAGAAAAGCTGAGTGAATTCAATGGTTAGCGACTCAGGTACCCAAAACTGACTAGGAATTGAGTTACTTGCAACGTACAGAAAAATACAGGATGCGCCATAAAAAAGAGGCCCCCGTGGCCAGACGTTTTAGGAGGGTTAAATTTGTTTGGCGAGTTTCCAGTTAAAGCCGCTTTGTTCCACTTCTAACCGGTTTCGGTGTGTACAGCTGCAAAGGAATTCTCCGGAGTGGTTAGTCACAGCCACAGCAGTGTAGGTACGCGGCCATAAGTGTAAGTGAAGATAGAACAAAGGCAACGAAATGGTTTTAAGTACGGAACAGAGGATTTTTATTGTGGAACAGTATTTTAGAAATAATTCATACAAGGTTTTAAATGAGTTCTTTGCAGAAAAATTTCCATATTGTGCAGCACCAGCAAAATCAGTGGTACAGAAGTTAGTGCGGAAATTTCGTGAGACCGGAACGGTGTGCAACAGGAAAAGAAACAAACCCAAGACAATTCGTACTGAAGACAATATCAAGGATGAGTGCCCAATGATGTTACAGAGTCCTCGGAAGGTGAATAAGGTGGATTTGCATTTTCGGCCGTACGAAGTCATGGCGCTCCACGAACTTAAAACTCCTCATTAATCAAAACGGATGCAATATTGTAAGTGGTTTAAGGAGACCATTGTCAGCGGTGAAATGGACCCAACACTTTATTACATGTCAGATGAAGCATGTTTTGATCTGTCCGGGTATATCAATGGTCAAAACAGCAGCCATGCGCAACTAATTCGCACACCCTTGATGAAAAAAAGTGAACGTTACGGATGTCATAGCCCAGATTACTGCCGATGAGTTGTGGCGCGTTACGAACAACATGTTCGATCGTGCGCAGCTGTACTTTCAGCAATTGCTGTATACGCAGGTAAATTACTCCTGTTTTCTGTCATTTCAACTATTCTTTACCATGTAATATTGCCTGACTGTTGTCGTTCATTATACTCGGGCCTCATTTATATGGCACACCCTGTTGATCAAAATAGTTGGAGATTTTGGTCGAAGTAAAGAAACTAGGGACTGATTGAATTGCTTTACCTGAAACTATGAAGAACTCAGGAATGGAGGAATTGAACAATATTTACATTTCTATTCAGGAGTAGCAGAGGAAGAACGGGGCAAATGAGATATATTCATTCGCATTGAAAAAAAATAGATCATCATCATTGTCAACCCTTATCAATCCACTGCTGGGTGGGTATCCCAATTTTCCTCCATAACTGTTTGTCTTGAGCCTCTCTCCTCCATGTTACTAAAGCATGTTTTCAAATTTCTTCCTTCCATCTCCCATGTGGTCTTCTTCTGGGCCTGTCCCTCAGTACCCAGTCCAAAATTTCGGTCGTCCATCGGTGGTCCGTTCTTCTGCAATATGTTCAGCCCATTGCTTGTTCTTGTCAGACGATGTGTTGCTAGCTCATTACATTTTATGCATTATACTATGTTATAACTTTTCTTGTACTCACCTGTTGCGTGCCCCGCCTGTTTATTTTTATTTATTTATTTATTTTTTTTGAGGTTTAACGACCACCGTGAGCAACTCAATGGGCTAGAAGCATTCGCCCGTCCCTAATTTAGAGTCACTGGTTCCAGGGAAGGGAAAGAGCCAGTGCCGTAAGACAAACACAACATCCATGCCTCACCGGGATTCGAACCCGGACCCCTTCCGACGAATGATCAGAGGCCAACGCCTTAGACCACTGCGCCACCGGGGCGGCCCCCCCTGTTTAAAGGTACTTTTTTTTTTTTTTTTTTTTTTTTTTTTTTTTTTTTGATTGGAGGTTTAACGACCACCGTGAGCAACACAAATGGGCTATAAGCAGTCGCCCGTCCCTAATTTAGGGTCACTGGTTCCAGGGAAGGGAGAGAGCCAGTGCCGTAAGACAAACACAACATCCATGCCTGACCGGGATTCGAACCCGGACCCCTTACGGACGAATGATCATAGGCCAGCGCCTTAGACCACTGCGCCACCGGGGCGGCCTTAAAGGTACTGTGTACTTTTGAGCTACTTTTCTGGCAATATCATTGTTTTATTTGTTCATATCCTCCGTTTTCATATTGTTAGCTCGTTAGTTTACGTCTGGAAGCTGCCAATATGGCGGGTTTTGGTCTATCCTTGTCATCTCTGAACATGACAGATGCACATCACGACGCACTTCCCACGTCCATGGATGTTGACGTACTCTCCTCCTCAGATGTGTCTGCTCAAGTGCCTTCCCAGCTTCCTGATGATCCTGCACAGGACTTGGCTGCGCCTCTTGTTTCTGTTTCTGTTTCTGTCTCGGTGCCCTCCCTGGGTACTGTTGCGACTACTGCCTTGCTTTTTGGATCTGCTCCTCTTCCCTCACTACCTTCTTGGGCAGCCGGTTCAGCACAGATTTCTCTTCCGAGGTCATCATTTGCCTGTACAGCGCAGCGAAGCGTTGCTTCTACGTCAGCTTCTCCTCAACCTGATGGCCTCTTGCAATCATCTGCTATTATTCAAGTATCCAACCACGTGGTGAAGGCAACGATTGACGAAATTTCGCAGATTGGCCGTGAGTTCCATAATCCCCTGGACAGAGGTGCGCTCTTTCATGCTTTACGGAATACTCTCTTGTCACGCTACATGGGGCCCTCTCAGGTCATGTGTCGTCCGCGTCTATTACCGGAAGTTTTCGTACTCCTCTGGGTATCTCAGTGCAGTTCTATCGTAAAGAGGATGCAGACTTTTTTTCTGCACACGGACTTTCGCTTGGAACAAATAATCTCATCCCTTCCCTTCTTTCCAAGCGTCCGATGAACATCATGTTCTATCCTGTTCCATAGGGAAATGCCTGATACTGCGCTTCCACTCCTTGTCAATCATGTTTGTCAAATTGTAGGCAACGTCCGTTGCATTTTTGACGCTCCACGCGAAACTCGATTTGCACATGTTACAGGAATTCACCGCCAGTTATTGGTCGTCTTTCCCACTGAGCAAGCCATGGCTAATTGCCCTTCAGAGGTTGTTGTTGAAATTGGCTCACGCACCTACAGTTTCAAGGTTTTCACTACTCACTACTGTACTCACTGTCTTACACAGGATTTCACCACTGTTTCCTGTAAGCGCTCCCGATATAGTCTTTCCTCCAGCTCGCATCCCACTGCCGCTCACATAGGTCCTTCTATCATCCCCTCTTTCAGTGCGTTTCCTGACGCGACCTCTCCTTTCCTCCGTCAGCTAAACATTCCAGTCAAAGACAGTGATACCTTTCCGCCACTTCCGAAACATACGGTTCTGGGACGTACTCCTTCTGTGTTAGCAGACATGTCTTCACTACTGATGTGTCTACGGCGGAGTATTCCGACTCGGATGTGTCGTGTGGTTTTTCGACACTCCGGCCAACTGACTCTCTTCCTTTTCTCTCGCATATCGGATCTCCAGCTACGAACTTGTATACTGCTCTCTTGTTGCGGCACCATCTTGATACCTCGGCTGTTGTTCCAGTGTCCACATATGCTGATCGGATACATACTGATTCCCAGAGAAACTTGCTTCCTCATCTCCCAGTTTCAGGTGGTTTTCCTGGTCTGCCAATGGATTCATCCACCTCTACTCCGTCTTTGAAACGGACTGGAACTTTCAAAGGCTCTGTGAAGCTGAAAAAGGTAATCTTTCTGTTACTCTTTCTGTGGCCTCATCTAGTGCCCCCGATGTTTCCTGTTCATACGTTTATCCACCTGATGACTCTTTGAACAGTATGCATCTCAGTTCAGGTCCTGTCAATCCTCTCTCTCTGATGATGAGGTTATACAGGGTATTGATATGTGCCAGTTCCTGGACCACTGTCCAAACAGCAACTCTTACGCCTCTCCCAACCTGGTACGAATGTTTGTACTGAAGAATTCCTTCACTCACCTGATCTTGACCTGTGTGCAGCTGTGACGCAATTTGAAGCTGATGTGCAATTCTTCAAATCTCTGTGCGTCACAGATCCTAGGTACCAGGTTTTCATGAGACGTTGCACTCGCCTTCTGACCTCCTTAAAGTACTTCGCTGAGAAACAAGTTTGTGATATAGTGCTTCGCGTAAATATAGAAACAGAAGAAATTATCGAATAAAAAATAACAACAACGAGCTGAAATGTACATCTCATATTTATAGCAAAAATGGCATAGGACACGCAGCTGCACAATAGTTTGACGGAAACATAACAATTCCAACGCCAAGTACAAGAAAAAAACAGAAATACGCTGTCTCAAAAATTAAAGACTTACTAGTTATGAGCAGCTCCGGTACGAATAGTGGAGCCGTTGTTCCGAATAACACTGAAAACCCGAATGGACATGCTGTCCACCAAGTGATGTAAGTGTTCCGGACGGAGGGCGTACCAGCTTCATTAAATCTGCGCTTTCAATGCCACCACACTTGAAAACTGCCATCCATTCGCATACACATCACGAGCCAGGATACCCCAGATGTTCTCGATAGGGTTCAGATCTGTACTTAGTGCTGGCCAATCCATTACGGTCACATGATGAGTGTTAAACCAGCTTTTCGTTGATGTAGACCGATGGATAGAGGCATTGTCTTGCTGGAACAGATAATCAACACCCGCTAGAGTTTCGGTAAACGGGAGAAGATGGCTGCTGAGTATGTCCTGATACGTTTCGGAGTTTTGCCTGCCTTGCAGAAAAGCGATATCCGTTGTCCCATTGAACGCAAAAGCTCCCCAGGTCATCCCAGATCCCCCTCCTTTCTGTCTGCTGAAGAAGGTGAGTGGCTCGCGTCGTAAATCATGCCACTAGCAGTTCCAACCGTAAGGGCAGTCCAGGTTGAACTGTTTCTCATCGGAGAAAATAGTTGTGATTCACTCGTCCGTCCAGTGCATGTGGCTGTTTGCCCATAACAATCTGGCTTCCTTGTGACGCCGCGAGAGGTGTGGAAGACGGCGCATTTTACGGAGCACAATGTTGCGACTTTCCTTGATTAGTCGATGAACTGTGTCCTTTGAGACGGTGACACCAACAGTCCGAGAAACTTAACATAGTGAAAACCTTTGGGATGAAACTAAACGCATGATGGCACGATTATCTCGTTTGGTTGTATTCGAAGCCTTCCAGGCCGTTTTCTGACAGTTTCGATAAAGTCTTATAAATGACTACCATACTCCTCCCCATAGCTTTACAAATTTTCGCTACAGGCAATCCATTTGCTCTCAGTATCTAAATCTTCTGCACCTTCTCACCAGGAAGTTGACTGTTGCGTGGCATTTCGGCAAATGAATGTCTGTCGGCAGGTCCGCTGTCTTTTGTAGGCTGGACCGAATTACGGCCCATGCGCTTGCGTGCAACATGCTAATTTGTACATCTCATTTCCATGTGGCTACTTTACATAGTTGTCTTTATATTTACGAGACACCTAAAAGTACACTATTTCACTTTGTGGTGTTCTTTTCACACAATCCGGTTATCTCGACGGATCGAAACGTTTGTTGTAGGGTTATGTCTAATTAGGTACCACTTCAGCTTCCTACCCATATTCGCATTGTGTTCGCGGCGCAAAGTCGACTGTTTATATTTATGCGACGCACCTTACCTTACCTTACTTCATCAAACTGATAGCAGTCTTCCCCCAAACGATCACCTTCAGTTCTCCCCGGCGACATTTTCCACCTTGTGGTCGCCTGGATCTTCCTGGTTTCTCGTTTCTTCCTCCACTGTCTCGTTTATTTTGTGATGTTCTTTTTATGTTACCACTCTCGAACTGCAATGTTGTTACCTGACTTTGTTCGCCGCGCTTTCAGATCCGATTGTTAGTTTCGACACCTTTCACAATTATCTGGAAAGTTCTGTTGCATATTAAAACCTCGTGTTTCTTCGCACTTTCACTCAGTTGCAGTTCAGTCAGCATTCTGTCAAGAGTTGAAACGCATGAAGTCGCAATGCAGTGTTATTTATTTATGAGTGCTTTTGGTGCACGCTTTCAATTTAAGTTTTTTTTTATTGTAAACAATTACATTAATATAACTCTTCGGGTCTTCCGTCTTGATGACGAAACGCCAGCCTGTTTCAGGTCTTTTGGAGCACTTACATAGTGATTAAAAAATATCATCAATTTTTTTTCAATGGATCGCTCTCTAAGCTGAAGTCTATCCTTAAAACAAGTTAGTAAAATCATGCAATGCATTGATTATGATACGCTTTTCAACATACCAGAAATCATTACTCAAGTTATGAGGATAATGGTTGTGGAAGAAATTTCGCTCCTGTGCCCTGACCGTTGATCCCATTTCGATGATATTCAACAGAACTGGTTCAGTGTACCTTCGAAATAACATGATAACGGTTTGTCGCAATTGAAGCACTTTTACGGAAGTTATGATGCATAAGGGTTATGGAATAGATTCCGCTCCTGTGTCTTAACCTTTGACCCCATTTCGCCCATTTTTAATAGGATTCGTTCCCAGGCAGGCCCCTACAACATACTAATATTTCATCCAAATCGAAACATTTTTACATATGTTGTGACGTGTAATGGCGAGTGATTCCGCTCCTATGTTCTGAACTTTGACCCCATTTCGCCTATTTTCAATAAGGTTTGTCCCCAGGTGGTCCCCTACTACATACTAAAATTTCATCGAAATCGAACCTTTTTTACGTTAGTAATGACGCATAAGAGCAGTGGAATGGATCCCGCTCCTATGTCCTGACATAGGAGCGGGATCCATTTTGTTCACTTTCAATAGGGTTTCTTCCCAGGTGTTTCGCTACCACATACTAAAATTTCATCCAAATCGAACGCTGTTTGCGCGAGTTATCGTGCGGACGAACATACGCACACAACGCGTGACGTAATGAGGCAGATGGGAATCTCCAAAATCTGCTCAAAAGGGTGTAACGTTATAAAACTTTAATAGGATCCACACACGACGCGTGACGTTTTGAGTCAGATGGCGAAACCACGTGCCAACATCTGAATTGCGAGAGTGTGACGTCATAAGATTTTTAAGCATGGATAACCTTAATGGGACGACGCAATGACACAAAAACTTGGTAATTCGGAGTGGTTATTTAACCCACTAAACGAATTTTACTAAAGTCGAGGTCAAGCTAAATCAATTTCTAGTACCAGAAAACGATAGGTTAACGACTTTCATCAAAATCCTTAGAGCCGTTTTCAAAATAAAATTTACATACATACAAGAATTGCTCCTTTAAGGTGAACGTCAAGTAATTTTGCTTCCTGTACTTCGAATGGAAAAAATTATGTACACAATTTCTTCCCAAGGATGAACATTTGAGCACCGATTAAAATAGCTTCATTTTATAACTTCGAATACTTAATGTTTTCTAAAACATAACCATAATTATGCAATCAAACATTTGTTTGTCTACTGACGTCATGAAAGTACAGGTCGCGCCATCTTTTATTTTCTTTCACAAGGATGAAAATTTGAACATTGATTGAAATAGCTTCATTTTATAACTTGGAATAGTTAATATTTTCTAAAACATAACCGTAATTATGCAATCCAACATTTGTTTGTCTACTGACGTCATTAAAGTACAGGTCGCGCCATCCTTTTTCTGGTTTCAACACCACTAAAGGAAAAGTTATTGATTTTTAATATAATTATGGTTATGTTTTAGAAAATAGTAAGTATTCCAAGTTATAATATGAAGTTATTTTAATCGATGTTCAAATTTTCATTCTTGGGAACACATTAATTGTGAAGGAAATGTGTACAAAAGTTTTTCCATTGGAAGTATAGGAAGCAAAATTACTTAACTTCCACCTTAATAATATGGGACAAGGGCGATGGAATGGATTGCAATCCTATGTCCTGACCGTTGATATCATTTCATCCATTTTTAATAGGGTTCGCCCCCAGGTGGTCTCCTACCACATACTGAAATTTCATCGAAATCGAACCGTTTTTAAGCACGTTATGACGCATAAGGGCAATGGAACGCATCCCGCTCTTATGTCCTGACCTTTGACCCCAATTCACCCATTTTGAATAGGGTTCGTCCCCAGGCGATCCCTTACCACATAGTAAAATTGCATTGAAATCGAACCATATTTACGCAAGTTATGACGCATTAGGGTAATGGAATGGATCCCGCTCGTACGTCGTGACCTTTGACTCCATTTGTCCCATTTTCAACAGGGTGTGTCCCCAGGTGGTGCCCTACTACATACTAAAATTGAATCGAAATCGAACCATTTTTACACCAGTTATCGTGCGGACAGACGGGAAAAGCTGGAGCACATACGCTTCTTCAACCTACTGTTGGAATGCGTTAAAAACAGTCAAAACTTCCATCACAGTACCTCCAGTAGCTGTGGAAGCATCAACAACTAACGGGCATGTCCAAATTTATGTTATTTTTTTTTATTATTTACCTGATCCTTATTATTATTATTTGCCCAGCTGATACGAATATTATTTTTCAATTGTATTGTGGAAGACAAAGAAACTACAATTGCTGCACAGGACAAAGGGTTTTCGGACGAATCAGCGATAGAGTTTGCGCTAGAACCTCCTGAAGTGTTGAACCAACTGCCTAGTTCTTCGGAGACCAGTACCACAAGGAAAAGAATAGTAAAAAGAAAGTACCACGATTCCCACTTAGACATTGGGTTCGTTGAGACCAGTGATAACAAACCACAGTGCGTAATGTGCGGCAAAGTGTTGCCAAATAGTGCCATGTTCCCAGCAAAAATGCGCCGTCATTTTGCTGGGAACATGGCACTGTTCCGAGCAAAAAGTGACAGCGCATTTTTGCACCATCCAGAATGCAAGCGTAAACTGACTGATTTCTTTAGAAGGAAGTACGGTGAACTTACAGATGCCCAGAAAATTATATCGAATCACTCAAAAACTGTTAAAGAAAAAGCTTTGATGACGTCCTACTTGGTCATTTACCGAGTTGATCAAGTTGGTGAAGCCCATACCATCGTTGAAAACCTTATGAAGACTTGCGCTAAGGACATAGTTGAATGTATGTTGGATGGAAAAGCCACAAAATTAGTAGGAATAATTCCTTTGTCAAATAATGCAATCTCGCGACGAATCGGGGACTTAGCAGAGGACATGAAAGCTACTTTACTTTCACGAATAAAATGCACTAAAACTAAAGTTTTTCTACAATGGTGGAATCAACAGATGTGGCAGGGTTGGCAATTTTAATAGTATGATCTGCTTCCCTGCAAGCCGTTACCGATTAACACAAGTGACGCTGAAATTTTCAAATTAGTAGACGAATGTTTTACAGTGCGTGGCATCCCACTGGATAACTGCGTTTGATGTGTGCACAGACGGTGAGAAGCCCATGACTGGGAACACGTTCTGTGTTATCTCAAGCATAAAACAAAAAGCCAAGGAATGCAGGAGCAGCCACCGCGTCCTCCATCGCCATGCCCTTGGTGAGAAAAAATGCCGCCCTCCCTAAACGAAGTCTTGGACGAAAGCGTGAAAATAAATAATTTTATCAAATTACGACCTCAGAATACAAGGCTATTTAAAAAGTGTTTGATGACATGGGGAGTCTACATACGTCTTTACTTCTTCACAAAAAAGTACGGTTGCTCTCTCGTGGCAAAACGTAGACTCGGCTCTTCGAAATGAAGGCTGAAGTCAGTACCTTCCTGATTGGCAACGACTTCGCTTTGGGAGATAGGTTGTGTGATGAGCAGTGGCTCATAAAATTGGCGTATTTAGCAGAAATTAAAAAAAAAGTGAATACTTAATTAAGTTTCCCACTTCAAGGAAAAGCAGTAACAGTTTTTGATGCCAGTGGTAAAGTACAAGCGCCTAAAAAGAAAATCAAGTTTTGGGCGGAATCAATGAAAAATCGAAATCTAGACAGCTCCCCAATAAGAATTTAGAGAAGAATTACTCGTTGATTCCGACGTACCTGGAGCTACCTTAAATGAGTTTCACGTTCACCTGCAAAAGTTGCTTGATAGTTTCAACTGTTATTTTCCGGAAGAACTCCACGAAAAACATTAAAGAAGCCTTTAGGTTGTAAACCCCATACTCTGCTGTGTCGGAAAAGCCAGCCTGTCTGACATCCCAACAGTACGAGTGCTTGATTGATTAAACATCGGATTATGGGATAAAAGATAATTTTGCGACTAAGAAGTCACTATCAGAAGTTTGATGTTAGCTAAAAGATAAATTTAAAGTTTTGTCAGATAAAGTGAAAATCATCCTTCTGCCCTTTGCGAAAACTTACTTATGTGAATCCGGATTTTCTGGTTGCCTGTGTATCTACTAAAGCAAAATACAGATCCAAATATTCGGTTGCAGCTGTCTCAAATTCAACCAGATATAGCCACATTATGCAAATCAAAACATTCCCATCCCTCTCGTTAGAATCTAAGTTCCCGGCTATGTTTTATAGTTCTTTTTGGATGCCAAGTGACATTTTTGGCTTTGCAACTGTAAAAATAGTTTTAAATACCATACCTATGTGGTAACATATTGTGGATTTACAATACTTGCTTTGAATTCATTCTCAAATGTGTTGCCTTACTTAATGTTTTTTGCTTTTGTTTTTCGTTTATGTAATTAAGCAAGTTCCTTATTTCTCGGAAATTAATGGAGAAAATAACATTTCGAATGAAATAAAACCTTATGTTTAGCATGCCTTCCATCGTCAATACTGCTGTCATTGCTTTAGTACCTATTTTAGGTGGTAGGTAAAAATATCGTTGTCCTTATGCCAGAGACACTTATGTGCAAAATTGATGTTTTGAGAAAAGGATATTTGAATTTCCAATGTTTAGTGACTTTTAATGGAAAAAATTAAGTTTATATTAAACTTTAAGTTATTCAGAATTCAAAAAATAATTCGTGCTTTTGCTATACGATAAAATATCGACTAAAATCTTGAAAAATGCAGTTAGGTAAAAACAGCCAAAAAATACACAATACGCATTTGGCCTAATGGCGATGATAGTGCTCCGTGACGAATTTCTCTCCTGAAAAGTGCTGCGCGACTTGGTTCCCAAGTGCTGCTTGGGAACCCCTGTAAGTATCACATGCATCCGTATGGGGACAAAGGGGAGCAAATTGAGACCACATCGAAGCTTGGGAACCCCTGTAAAGTATCACATGCATCCCGTATGGGGACAAAGGGGAGCAAATCGAGAACACATCGAAAATACTAATACTTCCGTTGAGTGTAACTTGAACTTATCTATACCTGCTGAATGAAATCTGCAGATAAGTTCGACATGTTCGGATTCTGGTAAACAAGGTTTTATGAAGCTTAACTATTTTCAAGAAAATATGTTGGGTATTGACTTTTGGATACACTGGCGCTCACTTTCAGTCCAGACTTATGGTGTTTTAACCGTCCGAATAATGGTGGAGTGGAAGACTCTGAAGGCATTTCGACTGCGTACTTCAGATTGGTCGGCAGCTGTTGCCATTTCGCTGTGGTCCTCTTCTCAATTGCTATAATGTTGGTGGGAGGTATCTGCTGCTTTAATGAGGCTGAGCCATTTATGAACTGTAATAATTTGCCGTTATAATGTGTTTTTCTCATTATTTCCAATTGGCTAGACTTATCAGAAAGAGCTATGGTGATGGGGTTGTCATTTCTACGACTTCAGGTATCTTTAAAGGATTTTGAGTCCAACGTCGTCCGGTGTCTTACGTAGCAGTTAAGTACGTACGCCGTTTAATTTCCAGCGGTTTAATGAGCAATAAATAACAATGCGGACTATGACGCCAAATTATTAGAGTTCAAAAATGACTCAGTTTCATTAAAACAAAAGATAGAACCACGAACACTCTTTATTTATCAAAAATCGGAGACTCTCATAGGACGAGAGAAGGAAACTAGTAACAGTAAAATCGATGCTTTTAGAAGGTCATATAGAATATCAATAAGAAAAAAGTGACAGGATTAAGGACATTATGAGTGCAAAGGAAACTGTATTGCTGGACATACTGAAGAGGCAGCCATTTGGAATGGTCATGTTAGAAGAATGACTTCCCAAAATTGCTATGGAATATATACAGTCATATCAGAATAATATGACCACCCCCGGAATCACAGTGTACCAGCTCAGGCGCGTCACAAAGTGCACGTGACAAGGTAGACCATACGGAGATATAAGAAGCCGGCCAGGACAGATAAGCCATAGTGTGTCACGCGAGCACACTAGGCAGAGGTAGTTATGTGACGGACGTTCAAAAAGGAATGACCATCTTTTACCGACCCAATGGTGGAAGCATCTCAAAAAACAGCAGACTTCGTGGGCTGTTCGCAAGGTGCTGTAGTAAGGGTGTACCAAGAATGAACTGCTGGCACACCGAATTCATCCCAACGTAATAACTGTGGAGCACCAAATCCCACCGACGCCATAGGAGAACGTCACCTCCGTCGACTGGTAAAGGACAATATACGTGCAACAGTGCAGCAATTGGCCACGCAAATGAACGCAGGGGTACTAAGGTACGTGCCTCCGATAACAGTAGAGCCGATACTGTTATGTATGAGTTTCCGGAGTCTACGCTGCGAAAAGGAGCCCATGTTAACCCAGGTCAATCGGCAAAGACGACTGCAGTTCGCATTGAACTACTGTCATTGGACAGTAAAAGAGTGGGAAAAAGGTTGCCTTCTCCGACGAATCGAGGTTTCTACTTCACCGAAGTGACGAGAGGTGGCGAATATGACGTCAGACACACGAGAACCAACACCCGGACACGCTTATCGGTCAAGTACAGGCCGGCGTTGGCAGTGCGCATGTCTGGGGGATGTTTTCCTGGTATGATCTGGAACCGCTGGAACGACTGGATGGGTTTATAAACGCCAATGACTACCTGTCCATCCTAGCTCACCACATGCATTCCTTCATGTTGGACGTTTACCCTGGTGGTGATGGTGTCTACCAACAGGACAATGCGCCCTGCCATGTAGCTAACGGAATGCGTTACTGGTTCCAGGAATACGACAGCGATGTCTTCGTTCTCCCTTGGCCTGCGAAATCGCCCAACCTCAGTCCCATAGAGCACATGTGGAACTATTTGGATCGACATGTTTGACGTGCCGACCGACAACCAAGTAATCTCCGAGACCTCCGTGTTCTTGTGCAGTTCGAATGGGCACGGGCGCCTCGGGCAACCTTCCAGGGCCTCGGTGCGTCCATGTCACGCCGTTTCGCCGCTGTCATCCGGGCCAAATGTGGTTATTCACATTATTAGGTAGGTGGTAATATTATTCTGATACGACCGAATATAACAAACGAAAGAAGACAGACATCGTGGAAGAACATGGAGGGACTGGATGAAAAAATATAACTGAATTACGTTAATCTCGTGGAAGAATGGTGTTTGGGTAGAAGTAAAAGCAAATAACTTCTGTAAATCGCAGGAGACAAGATACGCTATATACGGAAAATATGTGCATACATTCTGCGTGTCCTCGTGATGCTTTTTCCCACACAACTACAGTTATTTCCCGTGTAAATATCTGCATTGTTTGGCTACACGTTTCCCCAAATTTCCGTTAGTGATTCGCGGACCCTCAGAGGATCTTTTCATTATTTCCTATTCAGGATTTTATCTCAGAAGTTTTTTTCTGGAATTACATTGATACTTCAAAAAATGTGTACCTTTTCAATACAACATGCTGCGCGTTTCATGGCATCACTTTATTGACATAAATCACATCAGTAGAGTATGGATTGCCAATCTGTAGCGTCTCTCAGCAGCGGCTATTATGAGCGTCGCTTTGCCAGTTTTCAGTAAAAGAAGAGTTATGTAAGATAAACGTTAAATTTTTTTCGTTTATTCAAAGAAGCTTTGCATGATGTATTAATAGTCCATGTATTAATTTAGATGCTCATGAGGATTACTTCATTTACCGTAAACTATAAGTAATGCATAAATACATGTGGTGCTGATATGAATTTTTCGTCTTAAGCAGTTTCCATCAGACCTTCAGAACAAGTTATTACTTGTTTTTTAATTATCTGTAAAAGGGGCTTTGAAAACAGATTATAACTTGTTCTGCAGAAGAGTGTGATCTGATGGAAACTGGTGAAGATGCTAAAGCAGATATCAGCAGTTCGTATGTAGGCATTACACATATTTTATAGTTCAATGAACCTCACGAGCATCTAACGCCGGGAAGAATAAACTTTCCCTGATTTAGGGCGACAGTTCCGGAAAAGGAATAGAAACAATACTTTAAGACCTAACGCAGCATCCATCCATGTCTTACCCGGAACTGGAATACAGAGCAACCGAAGAAAAGCAAAAGCCTACAACTTAGATTCCCCCAATCATATCAGCTTTCTAAGGTGTTGACATTCATTGGTTGAAGAAAGAGGAACGATTCCTATTAAGTTACTCAATTCGCAAATGAAAATATCAAAACTAACACGTGACGTATATTAATTGGATATGGCAATAACATTCCTTCGGATTTTCGATGAAATACAAGTTAAAAAACATCCATAGCTGAGTTAAAGATTATGTTCTAAACAACAGTCAATCTCCCCTTAAAAGATCTGCGGAAATAGGAGCTATGCAAATAGTCATGCCGAAATGTCAGTCATTGCCTGAGATCGTAAAAGATAGTTTAGATTATCGTTCAAATTCAAGCAGCAGTTTTGCAAAAGATTGGCTTACAGATAAATAGAACTTATTTAAAATAAATTTATTCCGCACATTCTCAAATTGTTTTGTGGGAAATCTAAATCATATCACTTTGAAGCTCTTAATCTTTCTTCAGATTGAAGCTCTTAATCTTTCTTCAAATTGAAGCTCTTAACTTTCTTCTGATTGAAGCTCTTAATCTTTCTTCAAATTGAAGCTCTTAATCTTTCTTCGGATTAAAGCTCTTGATCTTTCTTCAGATTGAAAAGAGAAGCAAAACTTTAAAAGGACGTAAATACTGATGAGGAGAAATAACTTAATGACATTGCTTTTTTTGGGTACATGAACGCCAAAATTTATTTGTTTATAAATAAACATTGTAATAAAACATTGTCGTTTAACTGGAATCAGTTGCCAATTCGATTCCCCACAGTCAGCGTCCTCTGGAAATTTTAAATAATTTAAAAAAGAAATTTGCTTTAGGTAGTAATTTACACCAATGCTAAAGGAAAATCTTTAAAAAAAAGGAACAGAAGAACTGCAAATGCTTTTTTAAACGCACACAACAAATTTAAAAAAAATCAGTTTGGAGTGAAATGGAAGATGAGATTTGATACACCTGAATCACTAGAAAGTGGTTTCTTAGAGAGTAGATCGTGCCTAGGGCGGAAAATATTTTCCTCGTGCACGCCAACGAAGAGATCTGTGTCGCCGCTTAGGCGGTCCATCATGGCGGAAGTCCTCGCACCTTTTCCACGCGGACGATTTTCTACGGGGATAATGCTCGGACGGGAAGTACGAAAGCGGACATTGAAAAAGAATGATGATGTCTGGAAGACGAGGGCTTTGATTACCAATCCTGTTACAGAGCGGCAGAGAGGTAAGATACGCAGGGGAGAAGAAGGAAGAGGAGGAGGAAGGGAGGTTGAAATTTCTAAAAACTTGTGAGGCGATGCTGACCACGCGACATTCCCCGGCCGGTAACTGAGTCTGCCTTATCGCGGTCATTATTTAGTGATAAACTGTTGTCGACAGAAACGGGGTATCCCACGAGACTAGAAGAGAATTAATCTGCTCTGTGTAGACGTTAGCCCAAGGCTCTCCAGCGGTATTTTGTCACACGCTGTATCCATCACTGAAAGCTCTGGTTTCCTCTCTCTGGACCTTCTCTTGCTATCTGATTTGAGGATCTGCAAAGTCTATTAGGGACAACCTGCAGGTGGGAGGTCCGGGGAAAACAAGATGAAAAGGATGTGGCAAGGAGAGAAAATGAGTTTTTCGAAAATATTCATCTATTGTTATATTGCATTTATGTTTTCAAAGCTCCATCATCTACTATTTATCATGCTGTCATTCTATACGCTGAAATTATACAGTGTGCTACATAGTGAGTACAGCTTACTATAGAACCGCTAGACGTAGCGTACTAAGCTACCTGCAAATGCTTCTTGATTCCATTCAGACTCCAAAGGAACGGTTAGCTCTGTGCACTTAAGATCTTCTGGGTACTGCACTTCGAAGTGCCTACTTCTATTAATTCACAGCGATAATAAGAAAGACAGAAATTAATTCCCTAGACACTTAGACATTTGAGGTGTTCGACAGACAGCCAGGTACTCCGAACACAGAATGAAGAACAACGGTAGTTGATTTATTATCCATTTCGATACCGTATAATTCCACAGAAGGAAAGGGAGAGCGAAATTTGATGAGCTAGTCATTTTTCTTTGTTATCAAGTTCACACGATTGGTCAAAACGTCCTGTGAAGAAAGCAGAAACTGGTTCATCGACCCTTTCTTTAGCTAAGATATGTTAACGTTTCGTAACCCTGAGGAGAGATAGAGAGATAGCTGTGTGTGTAGCTCGCTAACCATTTGGGTAAATCTGGTCCAAACTTTACGCCATAGATGGACTTTCCTGAGAGAAAAATTATCCTTTGATGTTTGTTTAACTGGAATCAGTTGCCAATTCGATTCCCCACAGTCAGCGTAATATAGAAAGTTCCTTTGCTGGTTCTATATTCATCCGGGGTGCAATTGCTCCCACCACACTTTATGATTCTACAAGGAAGGTATAACTGTTATCTGAGAAGTTTAAATAAGGTGTCCCTGATGATTTTTAGGGCATCTGTGGTTTGGTTAACCCCGTTTCTTAAAACTTGGAGGAAAGTGAGGGAGAGAGAGAGAGAGAGCTGGTTTGTTGGTTACGTAGGAGTCCCTTTGCCCAGAGATAAATGAATCATATTTCGAATCACGCCGTATGATATTTGCTTTTTTCTTTGCTACTTTCCGTGCATGTGAGAATTATGCTGATATCTTCATGTTAATTAGAAATCAGCAGTCGTGCATCAGTCATTAATTTCGTAAGTGGTGTGAAGTTCAGTTACGGAGGAATTTCTTTAGCAAAGGAAGGATATAGCTCAGAGCCCTCAGACCCCAATCGAACTCTGAGCGATGGTGAGCAAGCGACGTTCCTACACACACCTCTCCTCCACTGGGAACCTCCTCATTCTTAAAGCGGAAGAAATGATCGCAGAGAAGAACAAAAATGGACAGCATAACGTAATCCAAACGGTTAATTGCGATTCCTTTAATGGTGCCCAACGTAAAGTAAGGGAGCTCCACCTTGGAGAGAACACTATCGAGCACGTCTCTCCGCAGATGTAAGAATGACACTCCTCACTCACGCCAGGCCAGAAAACTGCAAAGAACTTTTCACGTGCGACCATTACAAAATACTGAGTTCTACCTCTTCCAGTGCAGAAGATGAGAAACAAAAGACAGTTGGTTTTAGGGGACGCAAGCGAAGAGATGAAAAGTGAATCCGAAACGGAAAGCAGCGGAAGAGGTAGAACTCAGGTTTTGGGGGATATTATGTAAGCGAGGACAGGACTAAGCGAGGCTTAACAGATTCCAAGCACTCCCCTCCCCTTCTAATTCCCAAGCCGGAGGTCCCCCTCTTAAGAAAATTATCAATTAGAGGGAACACATCGCGACGCACCGTAGAATTGCGTGATAAAAATTCATGTAATTTGCTCGTGGTGTCAACCACGTTATTTTCAAAAATCATCTTCGTTCTTTACGTGTTCCAATTCCCTGCGTTTTTATGTCAACCATTGCCTTGAAAAAGTCTCCCAGTGGAGAGCGAAAGCTTGGCGAATCTTTGTACTGACTACACCACAAAATTAAACGTACTTAATACGCTATATGCGTCTCTTGAGTATTCAAAATCAGGGGTATTTAAAATAAAGAATAGCATTTTGTTGAAAGCAATACAAAAAATAGCATCAGCACCTGCAGTCATAAGGATCGCTGCTTATCTTTTCTGAATATCAGAAGTATAAAACTGAACATATTATAGTTATATATATAGATTGAGTAGTTCACATAACAAGAATATCTCCGGTGTAGGAGAGTTTTATAAAACAGAAAACACTCAACTGTTGCTTTTTTTGCCTAAAATTCCCGGCCATAAAATCAGAATATTAGTTCCTGGACAGATGATCCTTAAGAAGGGCTTTCTAAAACTTTTGCTCCGCATAATGTTCTTATGTCATGGCGTCCTAAGAAGTAATTTACTGGTTTTTCGTCTAATAATAGTTCAAGAAAAATCGATGGCTCTAAGGATTTCTCTTAAAACGTACTGTCATCTTAAAACTGTGTTCATGCTCTGATTCACGAATGGTTATCATCAGCTTCGACAGAACTTGAAAAAATTAAAATGCTTTTGTGGTCGGTTTACATTTTTGCTTTCAGAAAAAACTACATTGATTCACATCAAGTGAGAGAATAGGATACACTGAAAGTTTAAAAATCTTGCAAATAATTTTCCTGGGAGAACAGAGTATTTTTTCGCAGCTCCTATTTTCAGGATGGTGTATCACCATCTAGTGGATCCCAATTTTATCTTTTATCAAGCTCATCTTTAGTTCTCCTTTTTATCCAAGTAATGTAAATCATTATTATCTCTTACATCAATTTTTGATGATATTTATGCAGGCTATTTACTGGGTACAGGGAACTATTATTTTTTGCACGTCTTTTGGAAGAAAGGACGTGCAAAAAATATTTGGTAAAACTGAAATCTATCGACAAAAATAGGAACAAACTCATCTGAAATATGGTCATATTGTTACATACTAGTACATGAACAGATACATAAATCTCTATACTGCGCATTCACACAGTACGTAACTCTTACTCTTTGCACATACTCTGATATACATCGTACTGTCAACGTTTTTCAACTGTTCTTAGAAGTATCTTAACTTCCAAAAGAACTTTAAACACTTAAATATACCATGAATTATGTTTCTATTCTTTGATCTTAATTAACCTCCCAAACTGCACGAACATGCAGACAACAACGACCTCCCGAATCACTAATCTAGAGAGAGTAGAATTTCGTGCGAGATTAGCAGAAGTTACATTCAGTCACCAAACAAAGAATTGCAAGAGGATTCCTGGCTTCTCCTGTAACGATACCATTCACTATCATGAGATCGCATCTCTTCTCCGTAAAATAATGCAGTGGTTGCCCCCGAGAAACGCTTGAAGGTCAATGTATATGAAAACTATAAATCGGAAGTTTCGGACATTATGGTGTTCTGAGATTCACAAAAATTTTGAGTCCTGGTTGTTAAGGGATTAATGCTGGTCTTGTTCAGTGCACTAGCGTAAATTCAAAACATAATGATATCTGCGGATATCAAACGAAGGACTTTTCAATCAGCAAAGCAGCACAATAAGGGACACGCATAAGAAAAGCAGGTATTTTTTCAAGCAGCATTAGCTCTTGGACAGTAACGTATAGTAGCGTTTTTTACAGTAGCGTTTTTGAGCCACAAATTCGTTTTAAAATTTGAGTAATTCTCTGCTTTTTATGTTAAGCTTAGATGAACGGTCATCGCAAAAGAAAAAGTCTAAACCATCTAACTTCAAGTCGGTTTAAAATTTGCTCTTAAGCGTATATGAATGTTTGAGAGTTTAGTGGAATGCTGTATTTTATGAGTATGTAATACTGCATAATCATTTGGAATGAATTGTGAACAATCAAATCCTTCGATAGCTTTGTGATGCAATATAAAACTGGTTTCCCTATAAAGTTGCTTGTGTTCGATATATAGCGAGATAGTGGGATTGTATTTACCACCTCCAAGAGCCAGTCAACCCAACTTACACAGCGGCGCTTCCTCCAATCTGATGATGTTTATGGGGGATCACCAACAATAACAGAAGTGAAACAAGAAAGATTAAAATTAACATTGCAAAATTCTTACAAAATCATTTTTTATAATTTGAATGAGAGCACTCAGTTGTTTCCGCCTTGGTGTGGCAGTAAGAAAAAAGAGCGTCAACTTTTTTGTAGCCGAGGTAGAATTAAAAAAAAGTAGAGCAAACTAATGGAAGTTTGTTTACACATTTCGGTACTCCTTCTATCCCCCTTTCACCCTTCAAGTTAGTGCCTTCTTTATCTTTCATTCTCTTAGTATTTCTTTTTATGTCCTCCCAAAAACAGTGAAGTGCTGCTTTTTAAGTAGAGGGCGACTGATAGCTTCAGTCCTTTTGCCTTGTTCGTTGCTTTTGCGCTGGTGTAGGGGCGATGAATGAATACTAGTAGGCATTTATTAAAAAAAGGAAAGAAGTCAGAGAAACCACTTAGGCGTTGAACGGAGCTGCTGCCAGAGGGGGCAGAAAGTCGTCACATCGTTGTGACGTCACCACCGCAAAGTGAAGGTGAGGTAGAGGAGGCTATCTAGTAATCACGCTTCACGCCCAGCAGGCCAATCACAACTTGCCCTTATCAGCTCTGGCCTAAATGGATTTCACATGTAAATACTCAGTCTTGGTCTTATCTCAGCTGGGATTAATATTTTTGGGGTCTTCTTTCCAGGATCCCTCACTATCTTTCTTGATGGGCGGCGAACGAACGGGCTTCTATCACTTCGCTTGGAATGCTGGTTACTTTTTGGCGAGTCACTAGTCCCTGATTGGGTCAACTTTTGTTTCCTTGGTTCTTTTGCTCGTAATGATGGTGATATCGTGTGCGATGAAGCCGAAATAATCGCTCTGCTGACAGCAATAAAAGGAGGCACCAAGAAGAAGATGATAGATTTTGTACCACTGTGATTCCAAATGTGCTTGGTTACTGAAACCAAACCATCTTTACCCCAAAGTCTTTTTTTTTTTTTTTTTTTATGTCAGAGCTAAGGATTGCGGTTGAGAGCGCGAGAAAAGGTTGTAATGAATTCAGGTTTTTTGAGAAACTACTGTAATACGATTTCTTTTCGAACATTTTGTTTAGCAATAAAAGCCTTAAGCAGTAAGTCAAAACGCAAGAGTACAAATTTTATTATAACAGAATATCACAATTATCGAGAGAGATTTACTTATTTTAAATAAAAATTTCAGTAATAATGCATAAATCTAGATGACCTGATATTCAAACAGGAAACAACAGCAGAAAAGATAATATCAGATGGTATATTAAAGTAATATACTATATAGCGTTGAAGTAATATTTCTCAGACACGCACTTAAAAGCATAGTATGTATGCCCTCAATAAAATGTAGGGTGAAGTCCACCAAATTTCTAAGAATAAACGAGGATTTATGTGTTTCTCTCAGAAAAGTGACGCGAATCTCGAAATCCAAAAAATAATTCCGATTAATGCCCCCCCCCCCCCCCCCCCAAGGATTTTTACTCTTCGGCGCTCCTGCACCCACGCATATATATGTATCATCATCATCATCATCATCATCATTGTCAACCATTATCAATCCACTGCTGGATGAAGGCCTCCCCAAGTTTCTTTCAAAACTGCCTGTCTCCTCCATATTACTACGGCATGCTTTCGAATTTCATCTACCTATCTCCCATGTGGTCTTCCTCTGGGTCTTTTTCTGTCCCTTGGAACCAGTCTAAACTTTTGGTTGTCCACCTGTGGTCCGTTCTTTTGTCAACATGTCCAGCCTATTGCCATTTCAGGACTTTTTTTATTCCCATCATGATGTTTTCCACTCTTGTCATTTTCCTTATCCACGAGTTCCTCTTCTTAATTTTCCTGGTTACACTAAGTATGCATCTCTCCATTGAGTTGTCTGCAGTCGTTGTATATCTTTTTTCAGTTAAGGTCTCCATATGTAAGAACTGGAAGGATGCATTGATTAAACACTTTTCTTTTAAGATATAATAGCACATTGCACTAGAAAACCGTACAGTTTCTTCCAAAAGCTCTCCAGTCAAGTTTCATACTCCGATTAATTTCCTCATCAATGTGACATTTGCTTGATATCTGTCATCCAAGGTAAATGTTAGGCATTGGTTACCTCAAATTTTCCCCACATCAATCGCAAAATCTTCATTTCTTGAAAAAGCATTCTACATCAGTTTTGTCTTCTGAAAGTTCATTTTTAATCCCACTTCTTTACTCTTGCCTGCAAGTTCCTGAATCATGCTCTGCAGCTCTTAAGGGGTAGTTGCAGGAATGATTACGTAGTCAGTAAAACGAAGGTGAGTTAAATAATCTCCATTTATCTTAATCCCCTTGTTTTCCCAATTCAGTGATTGGAAGACACTTTGCAATGTGGCATTGAGGAGCTTGGGGGATATGGTGTCACTTTGTCTCACTCCCTTTCCAATTTCTATTCGTGCTGTATCCTCAAATATCCAAAAATTTGCACTTGCATTTTCATAGATGTCATTAATAATGCTAACGAAAGCATCTTCAATACCGTAGGATTTCAAAAACATTGTAACTGCTGACGGTTTCGCGGAATAAAAGGCCTTTTCATGATCAATAAAAGATATGCATAAATGGAGTTCATATTCAATGAAAAACTAAAAACCGTCACAGCACGATATATGAGATGATAAATTAAAGTACTTTTTTAAAATTAAAATACAAGTGAGATCTTTCGAACCCCGCCTGCAGGGTCCATCCTCAGACTAAAAAGACGAATGGAACAAGGTCGCCACAGACAGTTTTTATAAGTGTGCTGTGACAGAACGACTCATGATCTGCGCATGTCCTCAATTAAATCGAACGCTGTCATAGTGATTTGAGAAACACTAAAATGCTGTAACAAATGATAATATCAGCGTTACAATACCCATAATTAACTTAAGTGTAACACACCACTGCAGGTAGAAGTAAAAATGTGCTTATTAACACATACAGGTTAGTCTTTCAGTCTAAAATAATGTTCCAATATGAGGAGACCGTCTTAGTGATGTTTACTAGAGTCTCGGAGCTACAACTCTAGTGCCAGTCTCTACGGGAACTGTATGAACAAAAGGTTTCATCATTACAGCAGACAGAGTTCATTTTATGAATGTAAAGGCTCTCGGTGAACAATAGCTGAGATTTAGATGAAGGGGCGGCAAGAATAGAAGTTTTTCCTTAACTGGTTCGTGAGTCCTATTAAAACCTTGCCGGGCCAATGCCGTTGAAGGTGCACCATTTTTAATGTCATATTGATGTTCTGACAATCGGACTTTGAGTGTCCGAGCTGTGGAGGTAATGGAAACAACCAGAAATCGCACGTGGTTACGTTAAGATTGTAAGCAGGCTGTGGCATGATTTCAATACTGCATTTCATAACAAACTGTTGAACACAAGAAGTTGCATGTGGGCGGGCGTTATCATGGTGTAGCTCACCATTTCCGGTCTCTTAATCGATATGTGTCGCCGCAGGCGCTTCAAGAACTGAAATGCAATACTCGGCATTGACAGCAATTTGTGGAGGTACGGCATACTGGTAGACAACACCTTTATGATCAAAGAAAATTATCATCATTACCTTCCCAGCTCATTTGGTTTGGCGGATATTTTTCGGAAGAGGCGAGGATGTGTGTTTCCAGACTATCGTTGCGCTGCTTCGTGAGGGGTCGAAATAGTGGACATATGTTTCATCGGCAATTATTATTGTGTTTAGAAAGTTTGGATCCTTTGCAATAATTTGTTTCCACTTATGACACACCTGAACTCTGGCTAACAGGTGATGAAGTACCTATCTAGAACACACACTATGCAGCATTAATGTGTCGCGTAGAACACGGAATGCCGACGATTTTGAAATATTAGTTGACGCCACTACGTCTTCACACGTGTAACGTACCAGGAGATGTGACGTACCGGCCAGAAGGACGCACACGACATAAAGGCAGATAGGAATCAGAATAAAACGTCCGCGTAGCTCAATTGGTAGAGCAACTTATTCCGGAATGAGGGGATCCGGGTTCGAATCCTGGCGCGGATAAAAATGACGGAGAAATTTACTTCGTTGTACATGTCATTTTCCGATCTTCTTGCAGGATTGCTAAAACGGTGTTAACAATACGCTCCGTAAAAACACTTTCAGGTCGACCAAGCCTAGGAGCGAGTTCTGGCGACAAACGCACTTTTTTGAAATCATGGTGCCATCTAAAAATCGTTGACTCACCCAAACATTTATCTTTCTAAGCTTTTTTCATTAAATCAGGTGTTTATGGAGCCGTTTTACCCAAACGATAGCAAAATTTTATCGCACAACGCATTTCACTTCTTAACTCTGAATTACTCACTTCCATAGCTGTATGGCGAAATGCAGACGTACTTTAAACAACTGCGCATTAACAAAACCAGAATCGTCTGCCCGGCTAATAACTGTTGCCATAGATACTTCCTTAATTCAGTTAGTCGTCTGCGTGGTTATTTTCCCCCTTCGCACTGTTGCCAACTAAAAAGAAATACTCTCAGTTTTTATTGAACGGCTTTTGTATGTATCTGACTCAAGTAACACGGTTGAAATAACATCCCTGAGGCTACGTAAATCAAACGATAAAGAGTGCGTTTACAAAAAAACAATTTATCGTGCAATTTCTGGACAAAACAAGGTAGCACTGCAGTATAGACAAAATGGTAAATTCGGAGAAAGTTTCTACCTTTAGATTTCTGTACACGGCAACACCACCTGTGTGTCGAAGAAGGTCTTGACCCCTAGGAGGCATATCTGCAATGACATTATTGATGAGTGTCTAGGACAGCTCGTCCCATATTATAGGCAACACGTTACGTAGGTATGCCAGTGTAGTGGGGTATCGATCGTGGTTATCCAGACATCGCAGTACAGTGTCCCAAATGTTCTCAATAGGATTAAGGCCAGGAGACCTCGGAGGCATCTGTAACGATTCGATCTCATGATTTTCCAGCTCCTGAAACACAATCCAAGCACAGTGACTGGTTCAATTGTCATCGAGAAAACGGAATGCATGTCCAATAGCAGCCTGAAATAGTGTCCCAATGGGCACAATGATCTGGTTTTGGCACACTGAGACATTCATGTTGTCTTGACAAACATGCAAGAAAGTACGGCCATTAAAACACAATCCTGCTCAGACCAGAACTGATTGCCGCTGGTAAGGGCAGACGGACGGACCTAGTGTGGTTGTATTCGTGTGCCGGATCTCTTCCTCACGTGTCCTAGTCGAGTATCAGTGAAAACGAGCGAAATAGGATTCGTCTGTGAAAAGTACATGGTGTCCTTCTGTATTCCATGACACGTACTGTTGGACTCAGGTACATCTTTGTCGATGGACAGCTGATGTCGATGTTACACACCTCAGCTGCCTCCTTGCTCTGAGTTCGTACTCGTGAAGACGGTTTCATACCATTTGAATACATACTGTGACACCAGAACAGCTCGAAATGATTCCTGGGGTTGACTTCTAGTGATACTAGCCCTTCTCCGAGCACTTACTGTAAGGTTGCGATATTGTCTCCTGGTGTTTATTATCCGGCGATCACTCCTGGGCCGATCTGCAACCTGTCCACGTTGCAGAAATCTTGTGTGTAGCCGACTTATTACACTTTGTGAAATTCCTAAAGCAACAACCACATCGATACGCAGTACACCTGCCTGTAACATGCCAAAAACCCTATTTCTGTTGTCAATACTTAAACGTCCTTTGGATATTATTTCAAGTTAATCCCCCATTAACTTGAAATAATGTCCAGACGACATATATATCGTTATGTTATTGAACGGAACTGCTGATAATCATATATACTATCAGCACCTCCGTTCATAATGATGCCACATTATGTGGACGAAACTGATTGGATAACCCCACACAGGGACAATGGTATGCTTCGCAGAAGACACGTGGGTCTAAAAACGGCAACGGGAGTACGCTCAGATCAATCGCTGATAAAATGGCTAGCAGAAGAGAGCTTTCCGAGTTGGAAAAGGGTGCTATACTAGGCGGTGGAATTGGAGATATTAGCATAAGATGCATTGCTGATGTCAGACAGTCACTAAATCGACTGTGACCTTTGTAATCAAAAAGTGGAATAAAACGATATATTGTAGGAACTAATCTCATCCTGGAAAACCCAAGAAACTGCAACCCAGAAACCGGAGGGTGCTGCAGCGGGAGATATGGCAAACCAAGTCACGGTCAATGCACGCAATAGCACATGAGTTCGAGATGGCCACAGAGGTTATGAGCTCCACCAACACAGGTTTATGAGAGGTTTATGGCGGCTTCTATTTTCTGAATGTTCACAGAGAGGTCATTGCACTCGGGTATCATAGGCGTGCAACCGCCCATAAACCTCTCATCACAAAGAACGATAAAGCCACGCGTCTACGATGGTGTCAACAGCACAAAAATTGGATATTGGAGCAATGCCGGCAGGTGCTAAAGAGCGACGAATCCCGCATTACATTATCCCGATCGGATGGATTGCCCGGGTTTGGCGGTTACCCGGAGAGCGTCTGCTTCCGGAGTGTGCAATGCCAGCGGTGAAGCACGGAAGCGGTGGAGTTATGGTATGGGCTGTTTCAGCTGGTACGCTGAAGGTCCAATGATTTTTATTCATGGTAACATGAACATTGTGCTGTGTAGAGACATCCTGGATAACTCAATGCTCCCAACGTTGTGGCAGTTACTACTGACTCGACGATTGGCTCCTCCAGGACGATAATGCCACTTGTCATGTTACCAGGGCTAAAATGGAGTGGAATCAGGAAAATCAGGTCCCGCGGATGGACTGGCTTGATCAGAGCCCGGACCTCAATCCCACTGAACACATATGGGATGAATTTGAACAACATTTGTCCACACAGTGTAATTTACATCTGATATAGCTACCCACGCTGATAACCGATCTGCAATGGTAGCCAAATTTGCATATACATATATATATATTATGGTGTCCCTTATTTGTCGACTTCAAAATATTTGACCGCATACCCGCCAATTTTGTTCCAATTAGTTTAAAACGCTATTAAAAGAAATTTCTGAATGATCGACGGATTTCAACCTGTGCTGACCTGCCGACTTGAGCGCGAATATGCAGAGCGCTGCCTCATTTTCACAAGTACGTCCCCGGGCTGATGACATTGCGTTGTCTGGACGACGCGATGACATCAGCCCCGGGAAATATCCTCATACGTGTAGCCAGTTCACTTTTGGTTCCCGACCGTGTTACATGTATTTGCGTGTTGTTAAACTAACATAATGTCGCATGAATTACGAAGCCCGAAGAAAAGTGTTTTTTAGTGGGAGATGAAACTCACCACATAACCGGAATTAAATTGCCATTAAATCGACAAGAGGTTAAGCTCACTGTTTTGTTTTTTAACATGCAAGAGGTTAAGCTCACTGTCAGTGAAAGTGTGAAGCTTGTTCTGCGGTAATGTATGATATTTTGGGAAAAAGCAAGAATACCGACAAGAGACCCAGCCCAATTGTACGAAAAACTGATTGTCTTGTATTCCGTGTGAAGAAGCTTACAAAAAAACATATTTTTAAGTGCCGTGAAGAAGAGTTTAAAAAATGTGGACAACTTATTTGATATCGCGCATGCCAATGCTCTACAAACTACCAAAATAGAAAAAGACAGGATCTTTTTACCGCGACAGAGGGAGCCAGGACGAAATAACTACCTAGCAGGTGTAGACAAAAAACGTGTTGAAAAGGAAGAAAGGGTGACGAAAAAGAAAATCAAGGAAGAGAAAATACAAAATAAACACCAAATTGCAGCATCAACACCTTCAGTTTCATATGATTTTTCATCATCTGCAAAGACTGTCTAAGCAGGCTCCACTTCAGATGAAATCAAGGATGGTGAGTTTCATCTGAAGTGGAGTCTGTTTCGACAGTCTCCGAAGACACACCAAGGCATAATGTTGCAAAACAAGGTACCAAACATTTCATTACACAAAATAGTAGCTGCTTTAGATAGATGCCATTCGAGTGTAAGAGACGCTGTTTACTTTCTTCAGGCCACAGCAGAGGCACTGGATCACAATGTTGATGAACTTCCCATTAATTGATCTTCTATTCAATGAATCAGAGAAAATAAAATAGAAGAAACATGCTAAAGCCATTAAATCTGCATTTAATAACGATATTTCTTCATTTGTTACCATATATTGGTACGGTAAACTGTTATCTGCGTTAAATGTCAGAGATTCAAAAAGAAAGACTTCCAATAGTTGTTACATTTGGAGATAGCGAGTAGCTCATTGCTGTCGTAAAATTAACAAATTCGTCTGGTAAACGGCAAGCACAAGCTGTTTGGATTGCTTTAAAAGATTGGGGTGTGGAAGACAAAGTATAAGTTCTTTGTGGTGACACAACTTATTCAAACACCGGCCGTTTTTTAATGGTGCTTGTGTACTCATTGAACAAAACTGAACAGAAAGCTATTTGTTTCCCCTGCCGTCATCACATCTACGAACTAGTTTTGCGTAGAAACCAAAATACATCAGGTAACGAGCAGTCCATACATACATCGTTTCAAACAGTTGAGATAAAGCTGGTAAAATAATAAACCAATTAATTTTTAAAGTGGTAAGAAAGTTGTGGAAGAGTTATTTAATCAGTTTGAAATTAACCAAATGTTAGAATTTTATAAAGCTGAATTACAAGAAGAAATGTTAAGAAGTAATTACAAGGAACTCGTAGAACTGTGTGTAGTACTTTTGGGAAGAGATATAGAGAAGAAACTAAAAATCAGACCTCCTGGTGCGTTGCATCAAGCCTGGTGGATGGCAAGAGCAATTTATTTTTTGAAAATGTTTTTGCTAAGGTCTGAACGTAAACTATGCGACAAACAGAAGGAAGCTTTGAAAGACGTTTGTCTATTCATTGTAACGGTTTATGCTAAACCATGACCAGTGCAGTGTAGCCGTAAAAGCCCCTTATCGAGATTTGTGCTTCTTAAAGTCATTGAAATCGTACGAAAGGGTGGATACCACAGTTTCTACAGCACCTGTGAAAACATTTTGTCAGTACATGGGGTATTTATATGAAGATGTGTCAGTTTTATCACTGTTTGATGACGAAGTTGATGGACAAACAAAAATTTAAATGGTGGCAAATCTGGAGAGAGAGAATCAGCACATGGAAAGGAGATATGTTCCATCATGTAGAGAAATGACTGATAAATTATTGGGTAAGTTTATTTTCATTTCATTTTACTGTAATATAGAAAATGTTACTTTTTGTTTCTAATTCAGTTTGTTCTCCGTTTTAGAAAAAAACATCGGCGATTTCGTATCAACAAAAATTAGAGATTTGTACTGTCGTCTACAACTAAACCTAATTTTCTTCAGGAATATCCTTCTACATGGGAGAACAACATTTCCTTTTTAGATTCCAAAAGAATAGTTAACACGTTAAAAGCAGTAAATGATGCAGCTGACAGAGCTGTTACCTTAATGCAGGACTTTCACAGACTATTAACTTTGAATGAGGAACAAAAGCAGTTTGCCTTGCGTTGCGTGCAAGATCATCGAAGGCTGTACCCTAATTGCAGAAAAGAAACATTGAAGAAAACATATTCACAGTAGCTTCGTAATGTGCCATTTTATGGGTACAAAGGTATCAAGAATTTAATAAAGTATTTGATATTATATTTCCTGGTAAATTTTCGGATTCAGATTTGCTTAATGTGTAAGCATTCCTAGTTAGACATAGTTTTTAAAATTTGACACTCGAGTCGGCACGGGTTAACGTTATTCGATTGAGATGAAATTTCATACCTGAGTAAGCCTAACCTCATGGAACACAATTAAGCGGTATGCGCACAAATTTGAGCAAAATATTATATATATATATCATCATCGTCAACCATTATCAATCCACTGCTGAACGAAGGTCTCCCCAAGTTTCCTCCACAACGGTCTGTCTTGTGCCAGTTTCCTCCATGTCACTCCCGCATACCTTCGAATTTCATCCACCCATCTCCCATGTGGTCTTTTTCTGGGTCTTTTCCTGTCCCTTGGAATCCAATCTAAAATTTCGGCTGTCCATCGATGGTCTGTCCTTCTGGCAGTATGTCCATCCCATTGCCATTTCAGGGATTTAACTCTGATCATGATGTCTTCAACTCTTGTCATTTTTCGGATCCATGAGTTCCTCTTATTTATCCTGGTTACACCAAGCATGCACCTCTCCATGCCTGTTTGAGTTGTCTGCAGCCTTTGTATGTCTCTTTTAGTTAAGGTCCACGTCTCTGCACCATACGTAAGCACTGGAAGGATGCATTGATCAAACACTTTTCTTTTAAGACATAATGGCATATTGCTCCTGAAAATTATGCTGTTTCTTCCAAAAGCTCTCCAGGCAAGTTTTGTACGCCGATTAATTTCTTCATCAATGTAACCCTCACTTGATATCTGCTGTCCAAGATAAACGTACGTGTCTGTTATCTCCAGCTTTTCTCCATCAATCGATAAATCTTCATTTCTTGAAAAAGCATTGAACATCACTTTTGTCTTCTGAAAGTTCATTTTTAATCCCACTTCTTTACTCTTGTCAACAAGTTCCTGGATCATACTCTGCAGCTCTGATGGGGTAGTTGCAAAAATGACTACGTCATCAGCAAAACGAAGGTGAGTTAGATAATCTCCATTAATCTTTATCCCTTTGTTTTCCCAGCTCAGCGACTGAAAGACACCCTCCAATGTAGCATTGAAGAGCTTCGGAGATATGGTATCACCTTGTCTCACTCCCTTTCCAATTTTAATGTGTGTTGTATTTTCAAACAGCCGAATCTTTGCACTTGCATTTTCATAGATGTTATTAAGAATATTAATGTATGCATCTTCAATACCACAGGATTTCAGAGCCATTGCAACTGCTGATGATTTCACCGAATCAAAGGCTTTTTCACAATCGATAAAAGCCATGCACAATGGAAGTTCATATTCCCTCGCTCTTTCAATTAGTTCTCTCAGTACGTGGATATGATCTATCGAGTGCTGTAGCCACTCCTGAATCCAGCTTGTTCTCTCGGTTGAGCCATGTCCAGTGTCACCTTCAAGCGGTGTGAAAGAACTTTAGTGAAGATTTTATAAACCACTGATAGGAGACTGATAGGTCTGTAGTTCCCGAGATCTTCAATGTCACCTTTTTTATGTAGCAGGATCATTGTAGCGTTGTTCCAATCCTCAGGAATCTTCCCTTCATTAAGGCATCGAGTGAAAATTTGGGCGAGTACTGTTTCGATTTCTCCACTTGCTTCTTGTATGATGTCTACAGTAATTCCATCTTCTCCTGGAGCTTTACCCCGCTTGATGTTCTTGATTGCATGTGCAACTTCTGCTGGGAGGACTGAAAGAACTCTGGTACTTTTCATGATGTCTGGAGTACATGTAGCATCCCTTTCATATAATTTGGAGTAGAAATCTTTCACTCTTGTCAAAATTTTGCCTCTATTTCGTGTTAGAGAACCATCGTCTTTTTTCAGTGCCATAATCTATTTTCTTCCCTTACTGAGATGTCCCTTTGCTATTTTTAGGCTTTGGTTGTTTTCAATTGCTTTCCTCACTAGTTCACAGTTGAATTTCCTTACGTCTTCAGTGATACTTTTTCGTACTGTCTTGCATAGTTCTATATATTCCACTTTTGAAGTCACATCTTCTTTAGTTGTCCTCATCTCTCTTCTTTTTGCATCAACATTTTGGGTTTTCCTGATAATTTGTTCACATGCAACTTGTTCTTAGACCCAGCTAATTTGGTTGCTGTTTCCATAAGAGCTTTGGTTACTTTTCTGTTAACTTCAGAAATATCCACTTCTTCCAATGTTAGGCCTTCTAAAGCACAGAATCTGTTCTTCAGTTCCAACTTGAAGGTATTACGGTGTTTTTTAAGGTTGGTTATGTCAATACATTTTGTTTGTTATATGTGCTTGCCAGGTACAAGTTTAGTGTTGAGGTGCATCTTACATCTCACCAATCTATGGTCACTACCTGTGTTGAACTTGTTTAGCACACTGCAGTCTTCTATGACGAATTTTGTGTTACACATCATAAAATCAATTTCACTTGTCGTCCCATTTGGATGTCTCCATTTCCATTTCCTGTGTGGCTTTTTCTTGAAAAAGGAGTTCAAGAAGAAAAACCGTTCTGCCTCTGCAAACTCAACGAGAGTATTTCCACGCTGGTCTCTGTTGCCGTGACTGAAGTTTCATTCTGTTGCTGTTGCCCTATTTTTGCATTGAAATCTCCCATAATTATCTTCAAGTGTTGCTTACCTTTATTATTTAGATGACGAATTTCCTTATAAAATTCTTCAATTTCTTCTTCAGGATGACTTGTGGTTGGCGCATAGGTTTGAATAATCTGAGCCTGGTATCTTCTCGAGAGTTGGATAACGAGTCGTGCAGCTCTGTCAGAGGAACTTTCAACTTCTACAACTTTATCCTTCAGTTTCTTGTTTATTATAAATCCAACACCACTAGTTCTGCCAGTATCTGTCCCACGATAGTAGAAGATATGTCCACTTTTCAGTTCAATGAGGTCTCCTTTTCTCCTTACCTCACTTAGCCCGACGATGTCCCACTTGATCCTTTGTAGTTCCTCTTCCAATTCAAGAAGCCTTGAATCAGAAGATAGGGAGCGTCCATTTTACGTAGCCAAGGTCAGCATGAGATGTCAGCCTAGTCCGGTCCTCCGGGGATTCTTAGCAGCCTCTGCCTTCATGTTGCACTGGCCGCTGCCTTGGCCAGGTACATTCCAGCTGCCGGAGACTGAGGGCCAAGATTTAAGTTGTGAAGTCATTTTGGAGGGGTTTGGCATAACTCACCACGCTGGCCAAGCGGGTTGGTGAGTGTGGGATAGCATTTCCTCTAATCCCGATGGTATAGTTATACCGCTATTGGCGGTCGTCAGAGCCCCTTTAGTGGGAACATTATGCACCACGAGAAGGCGGGGTTGACATTTGTCAAGGGGAGGCTGTGATGTTACGCATCACCTGACCTTACATCCCATATATATATACTCTTACCCCTCCCCTCCGCCCCCAAAAAAAGAATCTAAAGAAGCACCACGACAAAGTGGTTCAATCCTGATAAAATTTCTTATCAAAGTACGGCTGAGCCGAACGTAAAAATGATTGAAAATTAAGACCAAGGACGAAATAGTGGCCAGCCATAGCGCATGGGAACCAAGATTCCAGGAGGAGTATACCAAGAGCAAAGCTCACACGGAGGTGCAATTTTGACAACGGATTGCCGTTGCATTAACCTCCATGGATTGTGAAGATGCCACGGCTTCGGGTCCGTGCACAGTACGAGCGCTTGCGCGAGTTTCATATAGGACGCATAATTGGGCTCAGAGAGGTGGGTTGGTCAAATCGCCTTATCGCCAGGTATTTGGGTCGGAACGAGGCGGATTTCGGACTATGTGGACCCCAATGGGTCGAGGAGGGCACAATCCAGCGCTCGCCACCAGTGGACGGCCAGGGGCAACGACAGAACGCGAGGAACGAGCGATTGCGAAAGCCGCACGAACACAGCCTAATTCGTCCCCCTCAACCATCCGTGGTCATTTTGCGTCATCTACAGGTACGAAAGTGGTTGTTCGAACATCTGTCAGATGACCTGCGGCACTGGGAGTATATTCGAGGAAGCCACTTCGCCGCTTACCATTGACCAGCGAGCACAGCCAGCACCGCCAGTACCGGTTGCAGAGGTGTCTGACCCAATCATCGTGGGATAGTGTACAGTGGCGTCGTGTTGTCTTAAGTGATGAGTCACGATTTGCACTTGGCGCCGATGACCAGCGAATACGTGTCTGGAGACGAGCTGTCCAGCGCATGGATCCTGCCTTTACCGTGGAACGGCTCACGGCTCGTGCACCGGAAGTGACTGTCTGAGGAGCTACATCCTACGACAACCGGACGCTCTTGGTAGTTAACCTTACCATGCTCAAGGCACGATGTTTCAATGGTTCGTATATACATGTATATACACAGGGTGTTTCCAATAGTCGCAGCTCACTTTAATTACTCGAAAATGAATTGGAACAGAACAACAGTCAATGGGTATTAATAAGATATGATGTGATCTATTTAAGTGATATGTGAATAACCCCAGGGCCCCCTTAAGTGGGGGCCCGGTCAACGATCTCGTAAACGAAGTAAGTTAAAAAAATATACAATAACAAGGTTGCACAGCGTTCTTATCTTAAAGTAAATCCGCAGAAAAATTTCCAATATCTCTCACAGTTCGGGATGTGCCCACTTGAGCTATAACATATCTACAAGGAAAAGTTCTTTTCCCCGCAAATCTTGAAATGGTTCTGCCTTTTCCTGAGCTTCGGAGGAAAAAGCATCTAAGGGGATGATTTTCGTTAGCGAAGTTAATGGTTGAAACCACTCATGACTGGAATAAGCCCCTTCCCCTCGTCCGACTTTCCTCAGTTTCCCCCGAGAAGCTGTAAACTCATTTAAGCTTTGCGTGAAATCCCGCTGTGCAGTAAATTTAGGGTTTCAGTTTGTGTATCTAGAACTTTAGAGCGAAACCTTTAAGCTTATGGCCGTATCTCACCCCGAACCCCGAAATAAAGTATTGCCAATGGTTACCAAATCAGGAGCTCAACAAATACAAAACTCAACAGATATTTAGGAGAGAAAGCAACTCAATCTAAGAGACCCTGGCTATAGTGGTTGCTACATCAGGACAAAAAAGATTAGATGAATATTGTTACCACTAACTTGATACTGAATTCAACAAAGAAGTTGTCCTCACTTGTCACAGTGGCTTGTCATTTTAATACAGTAACTCATTCTAATAACAATGTCAGTAGTAATGACGGGAAAAAGATCGTATGTAAGTTATTCACAAAATTCAAAATATCCCGTATCAGCTACAACGCATGTTTGAATTCTACGAAGTACATTTTCTGGCAACTTACGCAACAGACGCGAAGGAAGACTGTTACAGGCATCAATAATTTGCTGTTTCAGGTCACTCCTATCATGAGGTGGTGTTGCATGAACTTGGGATTTCAAGTGGCCCCAGAAATAAAAATCCATTAGTGTTAAGTCCGGCGACCTGGGTGGCCATTCTACACTTCCGCCATATCCTATAATTCTTTCCTTGAATGTTCGTTTGAGGAAATTTTTAACAAGCAATATTTAAATGTGCTGGGACTCCATCGTGTTGAAACCACATGCGAAGACGACTTTGAAGCGGAAGTTAATAAAAAATCGGAAAGTACTTCTATCAGGTCACAATAACTTCCTATAGTAAGCACACCTTTAAAGAACTCACGACCAAGAATTGTGTTTCTCCATATCCCACACCATACTCCATATTGCAACAGACCATTTTCTTTGATACCGTACATCCCCTGTCTGTTGAGGATTATCTGGTGCCCAAGAATGAGAATTGTGTTTCTTTGTGACACACTCAAGAGAGAAACAGGCTTGATCAGTCCACAACATGTCATGCGGAAAAAAAAAAGTTGAGCCTTTATTTCTAGAATGAAATTCCACCAATCCAGCTGTCGTTCCCTATCAGCTTCAATCATACGTATAAAGCCTGCTTTAAAAGGACGTGGTATGGGTGCAAACCGTGATGATTCAAAATTTTACTAATGCTGGCATTGGAAAGGCCACATGCTAAGCTCATTTCTCTGGTACTGATCTGGGAGTCTAAAAGAGCATATGCGACAACAACAGCATGCACCAGCGCTCCAGATCCTTGAGGTCTTCTAGAGCGTAGTCGAGGACTCACAGTGTCTGTTGTTCGTAAACGCAGAGAAACACGTCTTATGGTAGAAGAACTTGGATACAGCGAATCAGGGAAACGTTCTGCGTATAATTATCCAGCAACGCGAGCGTTTCGTCGACATTCTCCGAAAATTAATAGAGTATGATTTCATAATATTCAGCGAGCCAATGTCTTTCATTAGTAGGGTTTGTTTTCATCATACAACATCAACTTAACTAACGTTTTCACCTTTTCATAAGCTCGGCACGGCAAAGAGTGGTCCGAGGCAGTTTTCTTAACAAAAAGGAGAAACGATTTAAAATGCTTGCAGACTAACGATATGAGTCAAATCAAAACATGAATTGTGCTTCATTGATTAAGATACTTCGCAAATGGACGTTTAATTCCGGAAACCTCGTTCTCAGAAGAAAAGTAACTTTGCATATTGGCGCGGTCATATAGTGGGCGCAAATTAACAAGCATTTGCATTAGTAAGCCACACGTTGTCCACAAAAGACACCGACTTTCAGAGAAATCGACAGCACTGACATAATCCTGTGTTCTTATAAGGTTTAGTTGAACAAATATGCACATACGAGTCTGCAACTGTTCGGATAAGCATATTGTTTTCAGATCCGAACGTTTCTGCAATCCAGTTCGAAGCATCGATAATTTTGCGTTAATTTGTAGCTACTATTATTTATTCATTACAGTCCGAACTCTCTGTTTATTTAACTAGCTTGTAAGAATGTAGTTTGTTTCTGTTATTAATGACAGCGTACCGCTATAATCTTCATAATATGAAAACATAATGACAAGTTGGTTATTTTAATGTGAGAAATTTGAAAACTGTTGCTTATCTCATTAGCTGCAGCATGGAATTCATGTGTGCAAGTGAACACATACTGTTTCTTTTGTTGTTTTTTCAATCCTTTATTACCAGTTCTACGAATAAATTCTCGAGGGAAATGCACATTTACTTGCTTTTTTAAACCCCTAAGGCATCAAGTCTTCCGAGGTATTTGATATAAGGTGGGTACTTGGCTCGTTGAACGCGTTAAGGAATAAAAGCACTTGACCCATTGTACGCGAGACAGAAATCGCCATAAGAGATTCACATAATTCAACTTCGGTACAGAGGTTTTTCTAGATAATGTAACAAGGTAAGTAAAAGAGCATGGTCTGCTACGGTAAATTTTAACTGTGCCATATTTCATAAATTTCGAATTAAAGCACCCATAATTTCTGATATCAGAGGACAACAAATGCCAATAACAGCACACAACGGTAGCACGAGTCTTTGCATCACCTAATGCTGCAGCTATCATGGACTATGTAACAAGACATGGCCGTATTTGGCGTGGGACAAGGAACATTTCCCCCTTAGCCCCCTCAACTTACCTTAAAAAAATATTTAAATATTTTTCTTCCATTTTTCATTAACTTTTATTTTATTCTGGTGTATTTGAAAACTTCCATTTTTCGTCGCCCCCTCTCCCGAATTTTTTTTATATACACCCCTGTAACAAGGCAACACACTCCAAATGACTACCTAAAACTACACGCAGCTGGTATGAGCCCGAACTTTAAATAACAGTCGATTTTTGTATTTGTTTTGCTTTTGAAGAGGTAAACATAGGCAATGATTTATTTCGGGGATTCGGGAAGAGCTTAGGGCCATAACCTTGAAGATTTCCTTCTAAAGTTCTAGATGCACAAACTGGAACCCTAAATTTACCGCACAGCGGGATTTTGCGCAAAGCTTAAATGAATTTACAGCTTCTGTGCGAAAACTGAGGAAAGTTGGACGAGGGGAAGGGGCTTATTCCAGTCAGGGGTGGTTTCAACTCTTAACTTCGCTAACGAAAATCATCCCCTCAGATACCTTTTCCTTCGAAGCTCAGAAGAAGGCAGAACCATTTCAAGATTTGCGGGGAAAACAACTTTTCCTTGTAGATATGTTACAGCTCAAGTGGGCACATCTCGACCTGTGAGAGTTATTCGAAAATTTTCTGCGGATTTACACTAAGATAAGGACGCCGTACAACTTGGTACCTGGAATTTTTTCTATCTTGTTTCGTTTACCGGGCCCACACTTGAGGGGGCCCTGGGGGTTTTCACATTAGTAGACCACATTATATTTTATTAATAACCGTTGACTCTGTTTTTCTGTTGCAATTTGTTTGCGAGGCGAGTTATTAAAGTGAGCCGGCGACTTTTGAAAACACCTTGTATATATATATATATATATATATATATATATATATATATATATATATATATATATATATATATATATATATATATATATATATATATATATATATATCATCATCATCATTATCAACCATTATCAGTCCACTGCTGGACGAAGGTCTCCCCAAGTTTCCTCCACAACGGTCTGTCTTGTGCCAGTCTCCTCCATGTCTCTCCCGCATACTTTCGAATTTCATCCACCCATCTTCCATGTGGTCTTCTTCTGGGTCTTTTCCTGTCCCTTGGAATCCAATCTAAAATTTCGGCTGTCCATCGATGGTCTGTCCTTCTGGCAGTATGTCCAGCCCATTGCCATTTCAGGGATTTAACTCTGATCATGATGTCTTCCACTCTTGTCATTTTTCGGATCCACGTGTTCCTCTTCTTATCTCTCCTGGTTACACCAAGCATGCACCTCTCCATGCTTGTTTGAGTTGTCTGCAGCCTTTGTATGTCTCTTTTAGCTAAGGTCCACGTCTCTGCACCATACGTAAGCACTGGAAGGATGCATTGATCAAACACTTTTCTTTTAAGACATAATGGCATATTGCTCTTGAAAATTATGCTGTTTCTTCCAAAAGCTCTCCAGGCAAGTTTTGTACGCCGATTAATTTCTTCATCAATGTGACCCTCACTTGATATCTGTTGTCCAAGATAAACGTGTCGGTGTTCCAAAACCTTGTCAAAAGCATGTCTTGAAGTGTCAATGCATTCATTAAGGCCAAAGCTGGACCGTATGTCAATAAATGCTATGTGCTGGTTCTCTTCTGGGTGTGCGGTGACTTTTGTCAATATAGTATATATATATATATATATATATTTCTGATTGGAGGTTTAACGACCACCGTGAGCAACTCAATGGGCTATAAGCAGTCACCTGTCCCTAATTTAGGGTGAGAGCCAGTGCCGTAAGTCAAACCCAACATCCATGCCTCACCGGGATTCGAACCCGGACATCTTTCGGACGAATGATCATAAAACATCGCTCAGACCACTGCGCCACCGGGGCTGCTATATATATATAGCAGCCGTGAGATAACAGACACGTACGTTTATAGTTTATATATATATATATATATATATATATATATATGTTTATCTTGGACAGCAGATATCAAGTGAGGGTCACATTGATGAAGAAATTAATCGGCGTACAAAACTTGCTTGGAGAGCTTTTGGAAGAAACAGCATAATTTTCAAGAGCAGTATGCCATTATGTCTTAAAAGAAAAGTGTTTGATCAATGCATCCTTCCAGTGCTTACGTATGGTGCAGAGACGTGGACCTTAACTAAAAGAGACATACAAAGGCTGCAGACAACTCAAACAAGCATGGAGAGGTGCATGCTTGGTATAACCAGGAGAGATAAGAAGAGGAACTCGTGGATCCGAAAAATGACGAGAGTGGAAGACATCATGATCAGAGTTAAATCCCTGAAATGGCAATGGGCTGGACATACTGCCAGAATTACAGACCATAGATGGACAGCCGAAATTTTAGATTGGATTCCAAGGGACAGGAAAAGACCCAGAAAAAGACCACATGGGAGATGGGTGGATGAAATTCGTAAATATGCGGGAGTGACATGGAGGAGACTGGCACAAGACAGACCGTTGTGGAGGAAACTTGGGGAGACCTTCGTCCAGCAGTGGATTGATAATGGTTGACAATGATGATGATGATGATATATATATATATATATATATATATAGCAGCCCCGGTGGCGCAGTGGTCTGAGCGATGTTTTATGATCATTCGTCCGAAAGATGTCCGGGTTCGAATCCCGGTGAGGCATGGATGTTGGGTTTGACTTACGGCACTGGCTCTCACCCTTCCCTGCAGCCAGTGACCCTCAATTAGGGACAGGCGACTGCTTATAGCCCATTGAGTTGCTCAGGGTGGTCGTTAAACCTCCAATCAAATATATATATATATATATATATATATGTCATCATCATCATCATCATTGTCAACCATTATCAATCCACTGCTGGACGAAGGTCTCCCCAAGTTTCCTCCACAACGGTCTGTCTTGTGCCAGTCTCCTCCATGTCACTCCCGCATATTTACGAATTTCATCCACCCATCTCCCATGTGGTCTTTTTCTGGGTCTTTTCCTGTCCCTTGGAATCCAATCTAAAATTTCGGCTGTCCATCTATGGTCTGTCCTTCTGGCAGTATGTCCAGCCCATTGCCATTTCAGGGATTTAACTCTGATCATGGTGCCTTCCACTCTTGTCATTTTTCGGATCCACGAGTTCCTCTTCTTATCTCTCCTGGTTATACCAAGCATGCACCTCTCCATGCTTGTTTGAGTTGTCTGCAGCCTTTGTATGTCTCTTTTAGTTAAGGTCCACGTCTCTGCACCATACGTAAGCACTGGAAGGATGCATTGATCAAACACTTTTCTTTTAAGACATAATGGCATATTGCTCTTGAAAATTATGCTGTTTCTTCCAAAAGCTCTCCAGGCAAGTTTTGTACGCCGATTAATTTCTTCATCAATGTGACCCTCACTTGATATCTGCTGTCCAAGATAAACGTACGTGTCTGTTATCTCCAGCTTTTCTCCATCAATCGATAAATCTTCATTTCTTGTAAAAGCATTGAACATCACTTTTGTCTTCTGAAAGTTCATTTTTAATCCCACTTCTTTACTCTTGTCAGCAAGTTCCTGGATCATACTCTGCAGCTCTGATGGGGTAGTTGCAAAAATGACTACGTCATCAGCAAAACGAAGGTGGGTTAGATAATCTCCATTAATCTTTATCCCTTTGTTTTCCCAGTTCAGTGATTGAAAGACATTTTCCAATGTGGCATTAAAGAGCTTCGGAGATATGGTGTCACCTTGTCTCACTCCCTTTCCAATTTTTATGTGTGTTGTATTTTCAAACAGCCGAATCTTTGCACTTGCATTTTCATAGATGTTATTAATAATATTAATGTATGCATCTTCAATACCGCAGGATTTCAGAGCCGTGGTAACTGCTGATGGTTTCACCGAATCAAAGGCTTTTTCATAATCGATAAAAGCCATGCACAATGGAAGTTCATATTCCCTCGCTCTTTCAATTAGTTCTCTCAGTACGTGGATATGATCTATTGTGCTGTAGCCACTCCTGAATCCAGCTTGTTCTCTCGGTTGAGCCATGTCCAGTGTTACCTTCAAGCGGTGTGAAAGAACTTTAGTGAAGATTTTATAAACCACTGATAGGAGGCTGATAGGTCTGTAGTTCCTGAGATCCTCAATGTCACCTTTTTTATGTAGCAGGATCATTGTAGCATTGTTCCAATCCTCAGGAATCTTCCCTTCATTAAGGCATCGAGTGAAAATTTGGGCGAGTACTGTTTCAATTTCTCCACTTGCTTCTTGTATGATGTCTATAGTAATTCCATCTTCTCCTGGAGCTTTCCCCCGCTTCATGTTCTTGATTGCATGAGCAACTTCTGCTGGGAGGACTGGAAGAACTCTGGTACTGGTATCTTTCATGATGTCTGGAGTACATGTATCATCCCTTTCATATAGTTTGGAGTAGAAATCTTTCACTCTTGTCAAAATTTCGCCTCTATTTCTTGTTATAGAACCATCTTCTTTTCTCAGAGCCATAATCTGTTTTCTTCCCTTACTGAGATGTCCCTTTGCTATCTTTAGGCTTTGGTTGTTTTCAATTGCTTTCCTCACTAGCTCACAGTTGAATTTCCTTACGTCTTCAGTGATACTTTTTCGTGCTGTCTTGCATAGCTCTATATATTCCACTTTGGAAGTCACATCTTCTTTAGTTGTCCTCATCTCTCTTCTTTTTTGCATCAACATTTTGGTTTTTCCTGATAATTTGTTTACATGCAACTTGTTCTTAGACCCAGCTAATTTTGTTGCTGTTTCCATAAGAGCTTTGGTTACTTTTCTGTTAACTTCAGAAATATCCACTTCTTCCGATGTTAGGCCTTCTAAAGCAGAGAATCTGTTCTTCAGTTCCAACTTGAAAGTATTATGGTGTTTTTTAAGGTTGGTTATGTCAATACATTTTGTTTGTCTTATGAGCTTGCCACGTTCCAGTTTAGTGTTGAGGTGCATCTTACATCTCACCAATCTATGGTCACTACCTGTGTTGAACTTGTTTAGCACACTGCAGTCTTCGATGACGAATTTTTTGTTACACATAATAAAATCAATTTCACTTGTCGTCCCAATTGGATGTCTCCATGTCCATTTCCTGTGTGGCTTTTTCTTGAAAAAGGAATTCAAGATGAAAAATCCTTCTGCCTCTGCAAACTCAACGAGAGTATTTCCACGCTGGTTTCTGTTGCCGTGACCGAATTTTCCTACTGAAGTTTCATTCTGTTGCCGTTGCCCTATTTTTGCATTGAAATCTCCCATAATTATCTTCAAGTGCTGCTTACCTTTATTATTTAGATGACGAATTTCCTCATAAAATTCTTCAATTTCTTCTTCAGGATGACTTGTGGTGGGTGCATAAGTTTGAATAATCTGAGCCTGGTATCTTCTCGATAGTTGGATAACGAGTCGTGCAGCTCTGTCAGAGGAACTTTCAACTTCTACCACTTTATCCTTCAGTTTCTTGTTTATTATAAATCCAACACCACTAGTTCTGCCAGTATCTGTCCCACGATAATAGAAGAGATGTCCACTTTTCAGTTCAATGAGATCTTCTCCTTTTCTCCTTACCTCACTCAGCCCGACGATGTCCCACTTGATCCTTTGTAGTTCCTCTTCCAATTCAAGAAGCCTTGAATCAGAAGATAGGGAGCGTCCGTTGTAGGTAGCCAAGGTCAGCATCAAATGGCAGCCTAGTCCGGTCCTCCGGGGATTCTTAGCACCCTCTGCCTTCATGTCGCACTGGCCGCTGCCTTGGCCAGGTACATTCCAGCTGCCGGAGACTGAGGGCCAAGATTTAAGTTGTAGAGTCATTTTGGAGGTGTTTGGCCATAACTCACCACGCTGGCCAAGCGGGTTGGTGAGTGTGGGATAGCATTTCCTCTGATCCCGATGGTATAGTTATACCGCTATTTGCGGTCGTCAGAGCCCCTTTAGTGGGAACAGGATGCACCACGAGAAGGCGGGGTTGACATTTGTCAAGGAGAGGCTGTGATGTTACGCATCACCATATATATCATATATATATATATGTATATATATATCATCATATATATATATATATGTATATATATATATATATATATATATATATATATATATATATATATATATATATATATATATACTATATTGACAAAAGTCACCGCACACCCAGAAGAGAACCAGCACATAGCATTTATTGACATACGGTCCAGCTTTGGCCTTAATGAATGCATTGACACTTCAAGACATGCTTTTGACAAGGTTTTGGAACACAGCGATAGGTATGTGCTTCCATTCAGTACATAATGCTGCCGCTAACTGTTGCTTAGTAGTAGGCCTCGGTCCCAAACTTCTTATGCGGCGCTCTAATTCATCCCATAGGTGCTACATGGGATTAAGATTATGGCTCTGTGCTGGCCAGTCCACACACGATACCGAATTACAGTCAATCCACGCCGTAACAGTCTTTGCTCTGAACCTGCCTGCTGCTTGTGTCTGCGTTTCTCTCCCGTTTGCATGCTCCACCTATCGGTAGTGGTTCTCTGCGCTGCCTTCCCGGTATGGCGATTGCCCTACTTGTACTCCTGTTGCTGCCTTCCCCAGTGGATTGTCTGCTGCCCGTCTGCTGTTGCATGTCTTCTGCGTCGGTGCGTATCTCTCGTGCTCCGCCTATCCTTAGTGGCTTATCGTGCTGCCTTCCTTCTTTGTAAACTGCTTGCCGTATCGCATTTCTTCAGTGGTTCGTGCTCATGGCTTGTGCCGCTGTTTCTTCCGGTGGTCTATGTGTTCTCCTTTCCAAGCTCTTCTCCTGATATCTATGGAATCCTTCATCGCTAGACATGGTTCCTCGCTCACAGCAACTGTCTCTGAGTCTTCGCAGCTTGGTAAGTCTATGCTTCATGCTCTCAGCCTTGGCGTCAAGTTTGACGTGCTGCCTGATACTAAGTTAAGTGCCTATATGTCTGCCTTATCCTTTCTTCCTTCCGCTGCGATTACGTACATTGCACGAAAGCCTAAGTCGTTGTTGGCAGTGTTCTTACGCTCCCCTCCGCACAACCCTCTTTTCCCCGAGTTACTCCTCTGTTGGCCGTGTCCGCACGCTCCCCTCCGCACCAACCGATCAAACTGATCGTCCGTATTTGAGTTTTCTACAACAAGCTTTCGTCCTTTTTCCTGATGTGAACTCCATTGTTACTTGCCCTACTGATTTCCGGGTGTTCTTAGGTCATCGCACGATTGTCATAAATGTGTTCACCGCTTATCACTGTTTTTCGTGTAAAGCTTATGGCCATCATCTCTCGCAGTGCTCGCTCTCCACCACCAGTTCCTCTGCTGTGACTGCATCTGCTCTCTTCACGAAGTCAGCGCCCTCTGCTTCAGGTGTGGCCTCTTCTATGCCCTCAATCATTTCGTCAGTGCCTTTGTGTGGCTCCACCTTGCCTGCCTCTTGTGGACTTTCTTCGCCCCCGTCTGCGGTGCCCTCGTTCCAGCCTTCTCCCCGAGGTTTCTACTCGTCTGCACAGACTTCTCAGCCTGCCGCTGCTGCTGCTCTAAAGACCTGGGCCTCGGTGATATCTATTGATGACAATTCGCCGCCCTCTCCAGATCACTCTTCTATCAAGTACTCCTTGGAGGCCTCTGGTGTTGAAGCAGTCATCGCTCCTACTGCACCGTGGCACACTTTTTCTACTTCTCAGACTGCCACCTTGTTCGAGTCGTGCGATGCCTTCTCCCCGCCTTCCTCTCCTGATGTTTCAGTTGCATCTTCGTTCTGGGCTGTGGTGCTGTCTCCGAGCCCCGCGATTCCATCTCTGCCTATTTGCCTGTTGTGTCTGCTCTTCCGTCTCCTGCTCTACAATCGTCTGTCGCCTCTGGAGTGCTATTCCCAAGAGTCGCTGTCGTCGTTCTTCACGTCAACGGTGCAAGAAGATTGTTCCTTCTCCAGAGTAGGATGATGCTACTCAGCCTGTAATGTTGCCGCTTTCTGATGTTCATCTACTCTGCTGGCCACCCGAAATACAACACCAAGAATGATACGAGAGAGCAAAGCCAGATTTACTATACACATAACAACAGATACAAAGATGAAACGATTGAGCTTACAGCCCCGAGTGATTTGCGGAGCACGCAGACACCAATAGTTCGTGTGGCCCCATGGCTGGAAATAACGGCCGCTACACGCCGCCGCATCGAACGAAAGAGGCTTTGGATGTGGGCTTGGGGTATGTCAGTCGAGGTTGCTTTCACACGTTGCCACAGTTCATCAGGCGTAGCCGCGGGTGGTGCTTGCCGTGCCACTCGGTTGCCGATCAGCGCCCAGACGTTTTCGATGGGCGACATATCTGGAGAACAGGCGGGCCACGGCAGCAGTGACACCTGGAGGGCCGTGAAGTATTGTTGCACGATGCGTGACCCGTTCGGGCGCGCATTGGTCTGTTGAAACGTGGCCGCTGGCAGGACCTGCAGGTAAGGGAGGACTACAGGCTTCAAAACGTTGGAGATGTAGCGGTGGCTGTTGAGTGTAACGGCGATACGTACCAGAGGGTGCGGGTGTCATATCCAATTGCGCCCCAAACCACAACGCCAGGCGACTGACCGGTATGGCGATGCATAATGCAGGCGTCATACAGTCTCACGCCGCGGTGCCGCCACGTGCGGATCCGCCCTTCGTGGTGTTGCAGGCAGAAGCGGTATTCGTCGGAGAAGACAATGTCGTGCCATTCCGTAGTCCAGGTGAGGCGTTCAACGGCCCACTGCCGCCGCACTCGCCGGTGGTGTAACGTCAATGGTAACCGGATCAATGGGCGCCGTGCGACAAGTCCCCACTCCTGTAGACGACGTCGAACGGTACGTGTTGACATAGGTTGTTGCGCAACACACCCTGCGCTAACGTTCGTGATGTGGCGGTGCGAGCCTTCAATGCCCGCCGCACAACATGCCGGTCCTCTCGTTCGGTGGTGTGTCGCGGCTGTGGCAATCGCTCACGTCGGTTCGTCCGTCCCTCCTGCCCCCACCGAATCCATACTCGCCTCACTGTGCCTGGATGACGTCCCACGCGTGCACCGATGTCTCGGTACGATAAATCGCTGTCGCGATAAGCCACTATTCGTCCTCTTTCGAACTCCGAAACGAGCTGGTATGACTGCCGTATTCTGTGACGAGGCATCAGGAAGCTTCCCGCGCACAGGTCCGGCAATACAACACACTTCCACTTCTTACACTCCGCCTTCTGTGCACCCTTCTTATAGTGCTTCTCGGTGGCGTGCCGGGAGCACATGATTTGCATATGCCCTGCAATGCTAATCGTTTGCATGTCCTCTCGCGAGCGACGTATACTGCGAATTTCAGTCCAATCGGATGCTTCCTCCTTGGTGTTGCATTTTGGGTGGCCAGCAGTGTATATCGTCCGCGTCGCGAAGATTTTCCTGACGGACTGCTTACTATGATGCTTTTCTAGCCTGGGATCTTCCTCCTGATGACTATGTCTCTGAACTCTCTGCTGCCTCGAGATCCCCTTCGGGGGCCTTCGCTCTTACTTCGGGACTCCCACATTGATGCTCTGTTGTGACTGCCTCATGACTCTTGCGTTTCGTGTTTTGGACAATTGATGCTCCGCTTTCTAGCATATGCCTGGCCTCTTGTGCTTTCTTTTTATTACTGTTACCGGCTTTGTATATATATAACCTTTCGAAAAGGGCTTTATTTTGCACCGACACTCATTTTCAAAATCAGAGTGATGCGACACTTCTGCGAATGTAGGTCTCGAACTTTTCTGTCCTTACTTACATCTGGCCAGATGGCAGCAGCGTATGTCACTGTTGACCTGAAGACAGAACATTATACATTATGGCGCGTTGTAAGGAAGCTTTTACTGTGGAGAAGTGGAGCCACTTGCATTAAACTCTGCCTAGCTCCCATTCTTTTAATTGCTTCAGGATTTCACGGCCACCGTGTGAAACTCATTGAGCTAGAAGTCGCCCCTCCCTAATTTAGGGTCACTGGCTCCAAGGAAGGGAGAGATCCAATACCGTAAGACAATCACAACATCCATGTCTCACTTGGGTTCGAATTCAGATCCATCTCAGACGAATGGTGAGACGCCAGTACTTAGACCACTGCGCCACCTGGGTAGCCTAGCTTCCTTCGTGAGATAGTTCTTATTGGCTACTCACGAAAGTTTAATATAAATTTGCAGCCGCAGGTACCTAACAGAAGTGACCTCACAGAATAATTTCTTGCAACATGATCAGTTTCGGCACTCCATGATGTCCAAAGAATAACAAGTGATTGATTTTGATTTACTAATCAGTGTAGTAAGTCTTTAGCTCAAGAAGAAAGTTCCGGAAGAGCATCAAAGCATTGCGTTTGTTCAGAGATGTAATGAAAACAGTGCATCATTTGCCTACACCATGACCTGACAGGATTTAGGTTTGGGCAGGTCGTGTGGGTTTGCAGACATTACATCCTTCCCAACCTAATAAAAAATAAAATATTTTTTAAATATCAGACTACCTGCCCTTATTTCAACTTTTATTTTGCGTAACATATTGTTTTGGTTTGACAACGTAAGAGATATGTTAGCTAAATATTTGTTAAAAATATTTGGAAATAGCGAAAATTTTAAAGTTCCGATCACTTTTGAAAAAGGAAACTATGCGTGGGAACCCACCCCGGACTTTCTAATAAGTTGTTGACTAGCAAATCTGAATGAGTATTCAAACACCCGTTTTGCTTCAGCTCCAGCCTCCGATGCTGAAAACTGGCCTCTTCTCCGTACCCAGCTGGCGTCTACCCCTGAACTCCTTGAAGACTACTTTTCGTTCGAAAATTGCTAGACTTGTTGTCCAGTGAAAATTCCTTAAAAAATGCTCTCACCACCACTATTGCTTTCTTCCAGTCTTTGGGAAACTACACTGCTGGCCACCCAAAATGCAACACCAAGAAGGAAGCATCTGGTTAGCCTAAAATTCGCAGCATGCGTCGCCCGCGAAAGGACATGCAAACGATTAGCATTGCAGCGTATATGCAAATCATCTGCGCCCGGCACGCCACCGAGAAGCACTATAAGAAGGGTGCACAGAAGGCGGGGTGTAAGTAGTGGAAGCGTGTTGTGCTGCCGGGCCTGTGCGCGGGAAGCTTCCTGACGCCTCGTTGCAGAATACGGCACTCATTCCAACACGTTTCGGAGTTCGAAAAGAGGACGAAAAGTGGCTTATCGCGACAGCGGTTTATCGTACCGAGACACCAACGCCTGTGTGGGACGGCATCCAGCCACAGTGAGGTGAGTAAGTATTCGGTGGGTGCAGGAGGGTCGGACGGACAGACGTGAGCGATTGCCGCAGCCGCGGCACACCACCAAACGAGAGAACGGCATGTTGTGCGGCGGGCATTGTTTACTCGCACCGCCACATCACGAACGTAAGCGCAGGAATTAGGGTGTGTTGTGCAACAACCTGTGTTAGCACGTACCGTTCGACGTCGTCTGCAGGAGCAGGGACTTGTCGCACGGCACCCATTGCTCCGATTACGATTGACGTTAACCCACCGGCGAGTGCGTCGGCAGTGGGCCGTTGAACGCCGCACCTGGGCTACGGAATGGCGCCACATTGTCTTCTACGCCGAATCCCGCTTCTGACTGCAACGCCACGATGTTCGGATCAGCGTGTGGTGGAACCGCAGCGAGAGACTGTATGACGCCTGCATTATGCATCGCCATACCGGTCCGTCGCCTGGCGTTATGGTTTGAGGCGCAAATGAATATGACACCCGCACCCCTCTTGTGCAATTCGCCGGTACACTCAACACTAAAGCGCATACGTTTTGGAGCCTGTAGTCCTCCCTTACCTGCAGGACCTACCAGCGGCCACATTTCAACAGGACAATGCGCGCCCGCACGTTGCACGCATCGTGCAACAATTCTTCACGGCCCACCAGGTGTCACTGCATCCATGGTCCACCTGTACTCTCGATATATCTCCCATCGAACAAGTCTGGTCGCTGATTGGCAACCGAGTGGCCCAGCAAGCACCACCCGCGGCTACGCCTGATGAACTGTGGCAACGTGTGGAAACAGCCTGGACGCACATACCCCAAGCCCACATCCAAAGCCTCTTTCGTTCGGTTCCGCGGCGTGTAGCGGCCGTTATTGCCAGCCATGGGGGCCACACGAACTATTGATGTCTGCGTGTTACGCAAGTCGCACGGGCCTATAAGCTCAATCGTTTCATCTTGGTATCCGTTGTTATGTGTCCAGTAAATCTGGCTTTGCTATCTCGTGTCCTTCTTGGTGCTGCATTTTGTGTGGCCAGCAGCGTATTTCAAGCGGTGTGCTCCATTGAGTGCCTTTATCGGCGCTCGGGAAGCAGCGGAACATATGTGATGTACCACTGAGGTGACGCAAAAGTCCGAACGGCAAGTTACAGCGATAACCCAAGGTCAGTGTAGTTCAGTCGAGAGAACAAACGGGGAGACGAGGATTCTAGTTTCACCACTGGCAGAAAAGGGGCTTATTTTTATATTGGCGCCCGAACCCAAATCTAATTCTTCTGGCCGTGAAGTTCAAGAAAAATGTACGATGCTCTTTATACACATCGCCTGGAATGAATGACAATTCCCTTTTTAATGCTTCGAAAAATGTGTGATGATCTTTCATAAGTTGTACGGAATTAATCAAAATTCCTCCTTCTACAGAGAGTTCCTTCATGCACGGTTTGCGGCGAAATCGAAATCTGAGATTTTGTTTTGTAACGCCTACTTTATCGGGGGGAGGTTGGGGGGGTTGGCACTTGAGACGTACCACCGAGGTGACGCAAGAGTTAAAACGGCAAGTTGCAGCGATAAGCCAAAGGTCGGTGTAGTTCACTCGGGAGAATAACCAGCTCAAGAGTGGGACCACTTGAATTCGAATCCCATTACGGGCAAAAATGTTTTATGCTATACAGTTCTTGCTGTAATTCTTTCTCTTGCAAAACCTTTCTTAACCTTTAGCTATGTCATGTGCATAGTGACCTCGGAGTCGTTGAATGACGTGATTTTCATGTCTGTCATACGCCGCAAAGCCTCCATGAACATGTCTAGGTCCTCAGGGAGTTCAATCACACGGGGCAGAACTCTAGTAGAGCACCAGAAACGATCCCAGCTTACTTGTATTCACCGAACACCATAATCTATGGACCAGGTATTCTCGGCTTCATCGTCTTTCTGACTCCAAATTTATGAAGGATGGCCCACACGTCATCTTGACGAAGCTGACCCGTATTGAGAAGAAAGAACCTAGGAAACTCATTACTTATTCCATTGGAGACAAACTCATTACTTATTCCATTGGAGACAAACTCATTACTTATTCCATTGGAGACAAACCCATTACTTATTCCATTGGAGACAAACTCATTACTATTTATAGTATAACTGATTATTTATCATCATTATTTATAGTATAACTTTGCCCGTCCGTCCATTGGAGACAAACTCATTACTTACTTCATTGGAGTTCTCTGAACGCAAGGATTTCTTGTCTGATGAGCTCACGACATGAGTTACAACGAACTCTGTCGTCAAATTATTTCTTAAAGGCGACACGGTCCTTTTTTACGGTTTCCAACCGTAGGTTGAAGAAGCGTATAACCGATATAGTCACGTTCCTTTCGAGTTCTGTGTTTGTGCCCAGTTTTTGAAAGTATATAATGAGTGTTTGTTCCTATTTTTGTGTTACCCTTCAAGAAGAAAATCTGTACATTCTTTTAGCTCAGCTCCCAAGTTGGTGAGTTGCATATTTTGTTTGCATTCAGCGTTTTATTATTTTCGATCAAGCTGATCGATCATTAAGTTAATCCTCGCCATTTACAATGGCAGGCACTGATAAGGGTGATGTCCACGCCCACATCAGTGATGCTCATTCAACCTCCTCCTCCTCACTCTCAGGAGACCAATCAGCATTTATGCACTTCAGAGACGTCATACGCATACAAGATGTGACGCGAGACTCCTCTGCAAAGGCTCAAGCTGATATCCCAGCCCAAGAGAGTGACGTCCCCTTGACGCACGGCCCTGGTTCATTTGCCGAAGCTATGTATGTGACCGATTGCACGGTTGCGTTGCCTTCAACTGGCTCAACTCAGTTTACCAAGCCGCTACCAGCAATGAGCACTGTATCGCATCCTTCCGCTGCCAACTCTACGTCTCTCACTTACTCCACAGTGACCTCCGGAGCGAGATTTCCTTCCAAGATTATTGCTCCCGTTTTTCCTGACTCTTACGTCAGTGTTGAGGGTAGTTCTGCCACCATCGATAACCCAGAGGATTCCCCAGCCGGGAAACAATTTTTCTCCACAATGGATTTCGGTGTCTGTTTTGATGCATTACCAGACACGAAACTCAAGGAATATAGTATTGCCCTAAAGAAGATGCTTCCTACAGGAGCTTATATCACTCATATGGCTCGAAAGCCACGGGCCGTATTAGTGTATTTTGCCCGTAAAGAACATACAGACCTTGTGATGACTGCTGGCTTATCCATCAAAGATGTGCATCTTCTGGCTGAACCTGTGGCACAGCGACCTATCCAGGTCACTTTCCACCCAGTCCCACCTGAAATCTCAGATGTCGCTCTATGCACTTTACTCAGCAAATTTTGGCCGAGTGGTTGGACCAATAACGACCCTTTCGGCGGCGCCCAGAGATCCCGATGACAAATCCATTGCAGGGTTTCGTCGAAGTGCCCGTGTCATATTTCCGTCGGACGATCATCTGCTTGCGTGCCCGAAGATCCTAACCGTACGGTGTGGCCAGCAACGTCGGAGAATCGAGGTCATTACCTCCTTGCACTGCACGCTTTGCCATGGCGAAAACCATCTTCGCGTGCACTGCCCACATCAAGTTCCACCGACTCCGACTGGCGCTCCTACAGGTACTGTTCCTACCTCGAAGCGTACTACACCATCTACTTCAGCACAGCAGGCCTCGGAGCCAAGATATGATGAAAAACGTCCGCTTACAGACGTTGGTCAACGCAACGCTCCCACAGCCACACTACAACGCAACGCTCCCACAGCCACTCTTTTTCACTAGAGGACTTTCCTACAATTGCCTCCTCACTCCCGCAACGTCGTCGCTCCACCACTGAGTCCCTTTCAGAGGGTTTACAACCAGCTATTACCACTGGAACCTCCGAAACAGCTGATGTGGATTCCGTTGGTCCAGAGACGCAGTGTGAGGATGAGACGACCGAGTATCCACTGAAGCGCCGCGGCTCTGGCCGCAGCAGGCGAGTAGCGAAGAAGCAAAACTCTACTTCACCTCGTTCAACCTCCCTCTCCAGCAGTTCTCCTTGACACACCTCGCCAGCCAAAGTCTCCTTTCCGACGGTCGAAGAGTTCGCTGCATTTCTCCAGACAGCCAATATACCTCCCGTACCACTCTCATACATTGATCTCCATACATGCTTAACGAATCCGACAAGCTACACAATAGCGCGTGCCTTAGCAGTCAAGAATTCATCGCTTCGCCAACTTGTGCCGGAGCAGATCTTCAATGTGTCGCATTTCTGCCGCCAGAATGTTTCCACCCATCCGTGGGCACAAATTTTCTATAATCGTCTCAAGTCTTTTCCTCCAGCTCTGAAAGATCTTCAGCTAGAGGCAAGGAACCCCACAATTCAAGATCGTGTCACTTAATTGCAGGGGATTCGCTTCCCCCCTCAGCAACTCTCTAGCATATGAAGACCTCAACCCGTTGGGGGCTGATATTCTCCTCCTTCAAGAGACAAATTGCAAACCATCTACCGTCTATTCTCGATGGCGCCAGTGGAACTTTGTGTTTCATCACGCCTATGGACTAACATCTCATAGCGGTCTTGCCATCGGCATTAGTCATACTCTCAATTCTATTATCACATCCCTCTCTGTGCGAAATATTTGTCGAGATCTCTTACAGCATGCATCCTTTACCATCGCGTCTTCCAGATATCATTTATTCAATATCTATATTCCAAGCACTACAACACAATTATCAGTTCTCTTCACGCGTCTTCGCAGAGCACTCGACCGTATCCCACCGTCAGACCATGTTCTCGTTGGTGGGGATTTTAACTGTACCCTGGATCCTCTTCTGGATAGGTCTTCTACAAATAGAGAGCGCCGCCATGTCCTGGCGAACCTGCTCCAGACAGTTGTCACGAACAACGCTCTTCATGATGTACATCGGCATATTCATCCATGGTCGACTAATTACACTTGGCGCTCCTCTCATGCGCAAAATCCTTTCTTAGCCCGCCTTGACAGGTTTTATGCCTCCAGTACTCTACTTCCTGCCGTGACAGAATCAAGTATGCATCCCACGGCCTCATCTGACCACTGCGCCATTGCCATCACAGTCCATACTGCACCATTCAAACCCAGGATAATTCGCCCGTGGACATTTGATGATGCACTTCTCTCCGACCCGGCATTCTGCTCTTCGGTCCGGTCATTCCTGATTGACAGACGACCGCAGCTTCAATCTGCACTCTGCGGATTAAATTCTTGGTTAGAGATCAAGCAACAGCTCGTTCTGCATGTCCGAAACTACTCTTTCCAACTAAAGACACTCCAGAACATGCGCCTCGACTATGTTCGTTCAATGCTATCCATGCTCAGTCTCAGTGATCCTCTCTTCTCCTCCTTTCAAGAAGAGCTTCGATCTCTTCTCACTCCTCTGGCGCAACAAGCTCTCCGCCGACTTCGTTTGCAACACCTGAAGCCGGATGCTCACAACTATGAGTTCCTGACGTCGGTGGAAAACACCCGACGAGCTTCGTCCATACTTCATCCTCTACGCCTTTCTTCTGGAGAGGTATCCGATGAGCCGATTGCGCTTTGTTCCCATGTCCGTCAGTACTTCTCCATGAAGTTCAGTGAACCTCCTCAACCATCCTCTGCAGCAATGGATTCTCTCCTTTCAAATCTACCTCAGGTTTCCCCCATCTCGCTTCTTCTCTACTCCTTTCCCCCACGCCCTCTGAACTAAACACTACATTCTTTTCTCTGAATTCTAGTGCCGCTCCGGGTCCGGACGGCCTAACCTTTAGCTTTTATAAAACTTTTCTGCCTCTTCTTCTTCCGTTTCTCCTATCCGCTTTCTCTGCTGCCTTTACTTGCTCTCCTCTCCCGAGGGGATTCACAAATGCATACGTTGTCCTTTTCCCCCAAAAAGGTGATCTCCTTGACTTGGTGAACTGGCGCCCAATTTCCCTACTGAATCTCGACTACAAACTTTATACCAAGCTTCTTTCACAACGACTAAATCCCATCCTCACTTACATCCTCTCCCCTAACCAGACTTACACAGTTCCCGGCCGTTCCCTATCTCACAACATCCATCTCCTGACTGATCTAATTCACCTTGCGCGCTCCCGCTCTGAACCCTTCGCCCTCCTCTCTTTAGACCAACAGTCCGCCTTTGATAATATCTCCCACACTTATCTCTCCGCCACACTTCTCCGATTTGGATTTCCATCTCCGTTTATTTTTCTCCTCACCTCCCTCTACCAGGACGCCAGTTTCCAGGTCAAGTTGCCCACCTTTCTTACAGCACCAATCCTCTTCCGCCGTGGAGTGAGGCAAGGATGCCCACTCTCCGGTCAACTTTTCGCTATAGCCTTAGAACCTTTTCTCCGCTCCGTTCAACGCTCCTTTCAAGCCACCCTGCCGCCACTCATCGCCCGCACGAGACACCATGTCACCACTTCCGTGGCGTATACAGACGACGTTACCTTCTGTATACGCCTGGATTCACAGTTCTCTTTGCTCCAAAGTCTTTTCGCCGATTACGCCTCCTGCTCCGGAGCTGCGATTAATACAACCAAAAGCACAGGCCTGTGGTGCGGCTCATGGGTTGACCGTTTGGATTCCCCTTGGGGAGCGCACTGGTCTTCAGCCTCTCAACGTTTCCTTGGCGTACATCTTGGCGTCCCAGGTGAAGCCTGCAGCACAACGTGGAATACCATCCAGCCACGTCTTCATCGGTCAACTGCGTTTTGGCGAAAAGCGCAGTTCTGCACCTCATATTTTCAACGTGCACGTCTTGCGCAAACCTATCTTCTCTCCATGTGCACACATTCCTGGCTTGCTACTAAATCCCCACTTCTTCGTCTCAATGATATCACTCGCTGCTTCACCTCAGTTATCAGGACCGGACACCACTGGCTCAGTGCCCCCAAGCTCAGCCTTCCTCCTGACCAAGGTGGCATTGGCCTAATTGATACACGACTGTACTATCAAGCTCTCCGGATTATTTCGTTCCTCCGTCTTCATACCTCACCTGTTGCCGACGCCGTTACCGCAAGGAATGTCATCACCTCTTCGAGCAACACTAATTTCACTTTCACTTCTTTCATTCTAATGGACCTCCGTACTACCACTCACTCTCGCCTTCCTCCTGCCTTACGGGAGACTCTTACCTTTCTCCGCTCTCTCCCGCTCACTCGATTCCCACCCGATTCCACCACTGAACTCCTTGCCGAACCCCTGTTCTTCTCCTCTCTTCTTCACCCCCTCATCTTTCATGCTTCGCCTATCCTTCTTGGCTCCGAGTCGGAGTTGTAACCGTCACATACCTTGTAACCTCAGATCTGTCCTGGCGACCCTACGCCAGCCTCCCACCCACCGTTCCACTTTCACCCTCCTCTCGCTCTGTCTATGACTCCCTACTCTCTACCATCATTGCTAAGTTTCCTCATCTCGCAACCACCACCGGCCTGACCTTTGTTCCTTCCGCCTCCCTCCCCCTTCCTTTCTTTCTTTCAGTCTGCAGATCTGCATTTCCACTATCCTCTCTTTCAACCTCAGTTCTCTATCGGTTACTTTTAAAATCCCACTCTCCTTCTCCCCTTCACATCCCTGATGTCTCCCAATCCTCTCTCACCGCTGTCTGGTCTGCCACCCTTTCTCCTCTTTCAGCTCCTCTTGAAATAAACACTCACTGGCTTTTTCTCCACCGCCGTCTTCCCGTTCCATCCATCCTCCACCGCATGACCATTCTTGACTCACCTCTTTGCCCCTTCTGTGCTCAAGAAGCTGATGTCTCTCACGTTTATCTACATTGTGTCATCCTCCTTCCACTACTCCATCTTGCATTTTCCATTGCTCAACGTTCAGCCACAACTGATCTTTCTTTCGATGCCTATAAGACACTCCTCCTGCAGGTCTCTCCGCCAGTCAAGCTTCCACCCATCTGCTCAAATATTTTCATCCTAGTGAAGCATGTCATTTACGTATTTCATCAGCGCTGCCGAGATATCTCATCCCCTTATACCATCCACCAAGCTTCTGTGGAACTACTGTGCCACTTTCGGGAGCGTCTCCTCTCAAGACTTCGTCTAGAGAACCTTGTGGCCGTCGCCCAACAGAGAGAACAACATTTCCGTTCCACCTGGTCTCCGGCCGCTTCCTGGTTCGCCGGCATGCCAGCGACGTTACAACTGACTGTCGGTAGTTTATAACCTCGTTGCTCCTAGCTCTGTTGAACTTCAGTTCAACGTGCATGCTCACCATTGGTTTTCGGAATCAAACTTCAACATACAGCTTATATCTTCTAACACATGTGAATATATATGCACCATACTGTACAAATGTATATAGTCTTACTTGTTTTCTCTTTGATTATAATTTTTTCTACCAGTACTAAGACATCGTAATTCCGTTTGCCTTAGGTTTCACATTGTCTACTTTGTCATCTACAGTTCTCCTTTTGTACAGTGCTTCATTATAATATTCTCGTTCTGTTATTTGTCAGCACTATAATATATTTATGCTTCGAGACGAAATGTTTCGACAATCTCTCTTATTATTCTTGTGCAAAATGCCTGTACCTCTTACCACGAGGCTCCTTTGTGAATCAATACATCGTGCTGTATATAATGTACATAGAATTTTAGAGTTTGTATATTTTACCGTACAATATATGTACCATTACGCCCATGTTCGCCTCCTGAACCCAACTTTGTTAATAAAATTGTGTTGAACTGAAGAAGCGTATATGCTCCAGCGTTGTCCGTCCGTCTGACCGCACGATAACTGGCGTAAAAATGGTTCGATTTCGATTAAATTTTAGTATGTGGTAGAGAACCACCTGGGGACGAACCCTATTGAAAATGGGACAAATGGGGTCAAAGGTGACGACGTAGGAGTGGGATCTATTCCATTGCACTTATGCGTCATAACTTGCGTAAATATGGTTCGATTTCAATGAAATTTTACTATGTGGTAGGGGACCACCTGGGGACAAACCGTATTGAAAATGGATGAAATGGGATCAAAGGTCAGGACATAGGATTGCAATCCATTCCATCGCCCTTATCCCATATTATTAAGGTGGAAGTCAAGTAATTTTGCTTCCTATACTTCCAATGGAAAAATTTTGTACACATTTCCTTCACAATTAATATGTTCCGAAGAATGAAAATTTTAACATCGATTAAAATAACTTCATATTATAACTTGGAATACTTAATTTTTTCTAAAACATAACCATAATTTTATTTAAAATAAATAACTTTTCCTTTGGTGGTGTTGGCGCGACCAGTACTTTGATGACGTCAGTAGACAAGCAAATGTTGGATTGCATAATTATGGTTATGTTTTAGAAAATATTAGGTATTCCAAGTTATAAAATGAAGCTATTTTAATCGATGTTCAAATTTTCATCCTTGTGAACGCATTAATTGTCCAGAAAAAAGATGGCACGACCTGTATTTTCATGACGTCAATACAATAGAGAAACAAATGTTGGATTGCATAATTATGGTCATGTTTTAGAAATTATTAAGTATTGCAAGTTATAAAATGAAGAAATTTTAATCGATGTTCAAATTTTCATCCTTGGGAACGCATTAATTGAGAAGAAAATGTGTACAGAAATGTTTCCATTCGAAGTACAGGAAGAAAAATTACTTGACGTTCATCTTAAAGGAGCAATTCTTGTATGTATGTAAATTTTATTTTGAAAACAGCTCTAAGGATTTTGATGAAAGTCGTTAACCTACCGTTTTTTGGAACTAGAAATTGATTTAGCTTGATCTCGACTTTAGGAAAATTCGTTTAGTGATTTAAATAACCGCCCCGAATTACCACGTTTTTAGTATAGTGTCATGGCGTCAAGCCATTAGATGTTGGCGCGCGGTCACGCCATCTGTCTCATTACGTCACGTGTTGTGTGTGGATACTATTAAAGTTTTATGACGTCACACTCTTGCGAGCAGATGGTGGCGATTCCCATCTGCCTCATTACGTCACGCGTTTTGTGCGTATGTTCGTCCGCACGATTACTTGGGTAAAAATCGTTCGATTTCAATGAAATTTTAGTATGTGGTAGGGGACCACGCGGAAAGGAACCCTATTGAAAATGAACGAAATGGGGTCAAAGTTCAGGACACAGGAGTGGGATCCATTCCACTGCTCTTATGCTTCATACCTAATGTAACAACGGATCGATTTCGATTAAATTTTAGTATGTGGTAGAGGACCACCTGGGGACAAACCCTATTGAAAATTGGCGAAATGGGGGTCAAAGGTCAGGACATAGAAGCGGAATCACTTCCATCGCCATTATGCATCATAACTTACGTAAAAGTGTTTCGATTTGGATGAAATGTTAGTATGTTGCAGGGACCTGCCTGGGGACAAATCCTCTTGAAAATGGGCGAAATGTGGTCAAAGGTTAGGACACAGAAGCGGGAACTATTTCATAGCCCTTATGCATCATAACTTATGTAAAATTGCTTCAATTGCGACGAAACTTTATCATGTTATTTTGGAGGTATACTGGACCAGTTCTGTTGAATATTATCGAAATGAGATCAAAGGTCAGGGCACAAGAGTGAGATTTATTCCATAGCCATTTTCCTCATAACTTGAGTAATAACTTGAGTAATGATTTTTAGTATGTTGGAAAGCGTATCATAATCAATGCATTGCATGATTTTACTAACTTGTTTATTATGAATCTTGTAGGAGATTTTACTGACTGTCATCTCTGACAAGTCAACGCCAATGGGGAAGAAAATAAAAGAGGTTGAGAAGTAGCATGCAGAACAAAGACATAGCAAGAAGCAACAATAATTTACATAAGGGTAAAAGACAACTAATCTGGAAGGTTAGAAAGGCGGTATGAGTCCACAATCCTCGAGTACTTTTTAGTACGTCTTTGAAAAAAAGTGCGTATTTATAGTATAACTTTGCCCGTCCGTCCACCCGTGGACACTATATCTCTGTAACTATTAACCCGATTTGAAAATTTCTCTCTGCATTAGGAAACACAAAATACTAAAACGTGAATCTTTGCTTACCGGTCCTTTTCTGATAAAAGACTTCGCCACTAGATAGAGTAAATGCAGATGCTACGAAATTCAGATTGCAGTTTATTACACATCACTGTTTCTAAATAGCCGATTGGAAAAACTTCTTTCTTTGATTCAATACGATTTATAACGAAAATTATTTTTGGGTAGAGTTTCTTTTCCACATAATGCGCAGTGTTTCAACTAGGGACGTTAAGGTAAATTTGGGTTTGCCGCCACGGTTGCGCAGTGGTCTAAGCGATGGTTTCTGATTATTCGTCCCAGATGGGGTCCGGGTTCGAATGCCGGTGAGGCATGGATGTTGTGTTTATCTTACGGCATTGGCTCTCTCCCTTTATTGGAACAGTGGCCCTAAATTAGAGACGGACGACTAGTTACACCCCACTGAGTTGCTCACGGTGGTCGTTAAAACCCCAATCAAAATTAAAAAAAAAAAAGGAAAGACTGAGATTTCTCAATATCTCTGGCTCTAAAAGCCAGGTTTGGAAAAAGCGTTTTTCCCTGGATAGATTTTCTAGTGGAAAATGTTCTGCATCTAATGCATAATGTTTCATAAAGGGCCGTTCTACAACTAAGTGTATGAGTACGTATCTGTTTCCAATGTATTTCTGCAGCAATATCTGTGATTTTGAAAACTCGATTGAAATTCCTTTCCTGTCACACACCACTCACCACGGAAAATCTGTCGGGTTTATGCTCTGCTTAAAAAATGTACAACGGCCGTTCCATAACAATTGAGAGTAAAATCACACCAAATGAAGAAATATAGGTACAACAAAATATATGTTATTATTTCTCAAAGTATCTTCCCTCGGATGATATGTAACGGCCTCATCGTTCAGTCCACTTTTCAAAGCATGTGGCGAAGGCATTTTTTTGGAAGCTGCTTTTGCGACTCCTGCACAACTTGAAAAACGTCAGCATCTGTGTTGAATGTTGCGCCACGGAACTTTTCTTTCGTTAGTGGAAACATCAAGAAAACGCACGTGGCTAAGTCAGGACTGTAGGCAGGCTGTGGTATGATTTCAATACTGCATTTCGTAAGAAACTGTTGAACACAAGCAGCCACATGTGGGCGGTCTTTATCATGGTGTAGGGCCTACTTGCTTACCAGTTACTGTTGCTTAAACGATATGTGTCGTTGCAGACGCTTCAACACTGAAATGTAATACTCAGCATTGATAGTAATTCGTGGAGGAACGGCATGCTGGTAGACTACACATGTATGATAAAAAACATTATCATCATCACCTTTCCAGCTGATTTGATTTGGCGGACGTTTTTCGGAGCAGGTGAGCCTATGTGTTTCCAGACACTTGTTGCACGCTTTGTGAGGGGGTCAAAATAGTGGACCCATGTTTCATCGGCAGTTATTACTGTATTTAGAAAGTTTGGATCTTATGCAACCATTTTTTTTCATTCATGACACACCTGAACTCTGGCTAACAATTGTTTTCTCGTCAGGTGATGAGGTACCTGTCTGGAATACACACGATGCAGCTGTAATTTGTCGTGTACAATCCGGAATGCTGACGTTTTTGAAATGTTAGTTGACGTCGCTATGTCTCCACACGTCATTCGTCGATCTTCTTGCAGGATTGCTCAAACAGTGTTAACAATACGCTCCGAAACAACACTTTCAGGTTGATCAGGCGTAGGAGCGAGTTCTGCCGACAAACGCCCTTTTTTTTAAATCGCGGTGCCATCTAAAAATCGTTGACTCACCTAAACAATTATCTTTGTAAGCATTTTTCATTAAATCAGCTGTTTCAAAAGCTGTATTACCCAACTGATAGCAAAATTATATCGCACAACGCATTTCACTTCTTAACTCTGAATCACTCATCTCCATAAGCTGCATAGTAAAATGCAGACGTACTTTAAAGAACTGCGCAGTAACAAAACCAGAATCGCCTGCCACGGCTAATAACTGTTGCCATATATACTTCTTTAATTAAGTTAATCATCTGAGTAGTTATTTCCCCCTTTGCACTGTTGCCAACTCAAAAAAAATTGCTCTTTGTTTTTATGGAACGGCCTTTGTGGTTTATCCTCCAGAGGTGTAGACATACATCATATTTTTCTTGATACCTCTGTTTCTAATAATCCGGTTTGAAAAATACTTTCTTTGTCGGACAGCGTTTCTGGTGTGAGATGTTTTGCATATAATTTGAGATTTTTCTTAACGCACACGTTTGGCTCCAAAGGGCATAAGTTGACGTTTCCATTTACAGCACATTTGAAGAAACATCTGCGTGTTTAAAAACTAAGTTTTCCTTCTGAAAACTATGAAAACATTTTATGAGCATTTTCTGATGGGACACGCAAAATGCTAAATCTGTTTTTCTGGCCATTTCTGCTTCTAAAAATCCGATTTAAACTTCTTTCGACACCGAATACCATTCGCCGTGCAGAACATTTTGCACGATTTTTCATATACTCCTGTGGTTTTTTTTTTGTTCATAGTTCTGGTACTCGGTTTTCAAAGTGTGTATTTCTGTTTGTAACTGTACATACACATCTGAAAATCTTATTGAAAAATTTCTTTTATTGCTGTATGCCATTCGTTTCTATTTTTAAATATTGCAGAGTTTTCGCTCTAAAGGGCGAAAATGACTAAACATTTTTGTCGCTATCTCGTATTTTAGAAATTCTTTTTGCTTAGCATAACTTTTTGTATGAAGGATAATACTCTCCTCATAATTTCTAAGTTTTCACTATTCAAAATATTTCCGCCAGTGGGTTCAGCAAATATGATATTCAAATTTGAAACAAAGGGTTTATTCGACTCTAAAGATTCCTTAAAACTATCTTTTTATGGTAAGATACTCTTTATTGTGAAGAGTATTTTGTCCATTTTTCTTGATGTAACGCACAGCTTTTCGGCTAAACGGTGTAAGGTTACATCAGGTTGTCCTGTATATCAACGGTATAGCATATCCACTCTCTTTTTCTTTTTCCCGTTGTCTGTGCTTGTACTTAGATGTTATATGCTACAATGGTGTCAGTGATTTTATTGCTATAGTGACTGATGTACTTGCATACTAAATTCTTCAACCAAAATGTTAAGCCAAGGATATGTGATGGATCCTTCTCATCTCATTATCTTCTAGTTGGTTTTGTTGCAGCAGACATTACCCTTTCTTAACATTTCTATGTATTCTGCCTACATTAAAACAAGCTTATATGTATTTACTATAAATATTCTGGATTTCCTTCGTATTTAGGCTGTCTAGCTTGCATGCGTTGTACGCTTTGTAGAACCATGCTTTAAATTCAGCTACTTCGTACTTTTCAGGGATGTGTGATTTAGGAGGGACGAGTTTGGGTACTGTGGTTGACATCGAAATCGAAACTAGTGTACTCGTAACTGATGCAAGATGATAACGTGTCTGAAAAACGATGACTTGGTAGTACTGATGACAGTTGTTAAGTTGAAAGATGAACAAGGCAAAAAAAGTATGTATGCTGGGCCCAGTGAAAAGAAAGCAAACTAAAACTAGCGCAGCCTGCAGCTGGAAATATAGTCACTTGGTATCCCATAGTTCTCTTGCGAGCACAAAAAGAAATTGAACATACACAGGGTGTTCGAAAAGTAACTGTACACCTATTTGAAAGCAAACAAAAATTATTATTTTATTATTAAGATTTATTTGTTGTTGGCCATTTTTATTTACATAACACTGTACAATAATGAAGTTTGCCCGGACACAAAATATCGCAAATATTACGTTTTAGGATGTGCTAAAAGCGATAAGGAATTCATTTCTTTCCTAGCACTTAACGCATGAAACCCTGATGTGGTGTCACACTTAACCTTGATGTGGTGTCCTCGCCAGTGAAACGGAACCATCTGGCGCGCACTTGCGTTTAAAACCCCTGGTGTTCAGCTTAAGGTCGAATGATCTCCTCCCATTGCATTACTCATTTCCGGTCGGTCAAAGTATTCAATTGTTTTGCTTGTGAGAACTAAAAACAGTTACTTCTGTTTCTTCGTGGAGCTATTCGGATGATTTTTCGTACTACTATTATGTTGTTACAATATCGCGGAAGGGCCAATGTGTAAACACTACGAATCTCTTCTGTTACGTGTGCGATGAATGCGCTGCGATTGCCCAAAGTAAAGTATTTTCTCCGATGAGTAAGAAGGCATATGAGTGTTGCTTTGCTTGTAAACTTTATGATCAAGACAAGACTTGGGCACCTCATGTATGCTGCTGCAAATGTTCGCGACATTTAAGAGTTTGGTTAAAATGAACCGCATCCTTCAATGTCATTTGCTATCCCATCCTTCAATGGCATTTGCTATCGCATCCTTCAATGGCATTTGCTATCCCATCTTTCAATGGCATTTGCTATCCCATCGTTCAATGGCATTTTCTATCTCAATTTAACAGAACCAAAGGACCATGTTTCCGACTGCTACTTCTGTTTAACTAACGTATGTTGGCTTTTCCACCAAAAATAAGCACACCTTAGTTTACAAGAATTTATCTTCAGCCATGAGACCTGTCAGCACAGTGATTCTCTACTAATTCCCAAACTGCCGGAAAAATGGACCCTGGATGACGAAACATCAAACTCCTCCTCTGAAGCTGGACCATCTACTGATAGTGAATACCTGCCTGAACCGGAGAAGTCTCATTCAGTTTCACAGTACGAGCTAAACGACCTAGTGAGAGACCTTAACCTCATGAAAAACTAAGCTGAACTCTTAGGTTCTCAGCTGCAAGGGTGGCATCTTTTTCATCCTGGCACTAAAGTCACAACCTATAGAAAATGTCATAATCGTCTGACGTTTCTTTTCTTGAAGAGTGGTGATCTTGTTTATTGCAGTGATGTTAATAGACTGTTTGCCGAGTTAATTATAGTCCTAAAGAACGGCGTATTTTCATTAATTCTTCCCAACTAAGTTTAAAGGCGGTGTTATTACACAATGGAAAGATTTAGCATTCGGTACCATTGGCCTAGACTGCGCACATGGAAGAAACTCTAACCAGAATATGTTCTCTTTAAATCTATCAATTACTCCGAACACGTGTGGCAAATATGTGGGGACCTCAAAGTAATTGGACTTCTAACAGGAATGCAACCAGGGTAAAACAAATTTGTTTGTTTCTTTTGCGAGTTAACAGTCGGAATAGCGAACGTCATTATGAAATCAGAGAGTGGCCTTTGAGCGAAAGTTTAGTTCCCGAGAAAGAGAGTGTGAAATACAAACCGCTCGTTGATTCCGACGAAATTTCATTGCCTTCACTGCACATCAAGTTGAGCTTGATGAAAATTTTTGTCAAAGCTCTGGATTTCAGTATTTCAAGGAAAAGTTCTCTAGATTAAGCGAAGCAAAATTAAAAAATTAATTTGGGTTCCTGTGTTAGCGGAAAAACTCGCTGAAAATCGAAAAGCTGCGTCGTTTGCACTCAAAGTTGTTTGAGATAACTTTCTGAGAAATGTTAGGGCAGAAAACTACTGTGAACCAGTGAATGCTATGGCAAAGGCACACAAGGTTATGGGGTGCAATATGCCCCCTAAAATCCAATTTCTCCATTCGAACCTGGAGTTTTCCCCCTAAGCCTAGGTGCGGTGAGCGACGAGCACAGAAAAAGATTCCACCAAGATATATCTTAAATAGAAAAGCTATATACGGGGAGGTGGTCATCGCGTATTCTTGCTGACTATTGCTGGTTTCTTATTACAGACGTTCAGAGTCTAGTTACAAGCGGAAATCTTCCAGGAAAACGTTTTAAAAATGTTAATAAAACACTTAATTTGTTTACATTTTTGGCATGTTTGTAGCAATCTCTTGCATTCATAAAGCTTTCCTGACTTCAGTTTTGAATTCAGCATGTCATTTTTAGCTGGAATGACCAATTTCAAACCTTAATGTGGCAAAATGTTTGTAAAAAAAAATTTTTATTTTGTTCTTGAAATTTTCAACTTGAATTCCCCAAAAGCTGATAGGTGACACAATATTTTGGACATCATATTCAAAATCAGGGCATGCTAATCAGTCACAATCACCTACTTTTGTTTCGGGGCAAGAAAAAAAGTTTAAATTTGTTATTCAGTGTAATTAGCCATCACAATAGATATTGAAAGTGACCTCCACGAACATCCGAATAAGTTTGTATGAAAGCACGATGGCCGTCTCGGTGGCGCGGTGGCTCATGACTATTCGTCCGAGAAGGGTACGGGTTTGAATCCCGGTGAGGCATGAAGGTTGTGTTGAAAATTAAATGAAAAGACTTCCAGACTTGTTTGGATGTTCGTGAAGGTCATTTTCAACATCTAGTGTATGTAAAATCGTCAATAACAAGCGAATTGCAGTACCAAGATGATCGTTGCTTTGAAATAAGTGTATGGTTACTTTGTGAACACCGTGTATATAGATTTGTATACTGGGCTTCCAAGGTCGTTTCAGAATCACCCTTTGGGCCTCAACTGCACGCTGCCCTAGACCAGAAGGCGTCATGTAGAAAACTCGCGTAGCACATCGTCGTCGTTTCCGCTCTCGGGTGTGTTCGAGTATAACCGATGGGGTGGGTGCCTTTCCTCCGGCATATGATGGCGGGTGGTATGAGTAGTTCATCAAATGAGGACGGCCATTTCTTGCTTGCCTCTGGGTTCATCCGCTTTCTGGTTGTTGAAAATGTATGTTGTACGCTCGCTGATATTTCCAGCTGTTGTGTCGCTTTTGGTATCTTATACGGACGTCTCAAACTGGAAGAGGTCACTATGGAGTGCTGCCTTTTCTTTTCGAAAATGAGTGATGTTCGGTGTAGGTTCTGACTGTCTAGATCTCGTGTTTAGAATCTAAATCCAAGAGAATGAATGGACGAAAGTTTTCTTCGTGTTTAAGGAAAACAGGGCGTTTCCGATGTTTGCCCTTTTCGTGCCACTTCCCCCTTTTGGGAACAGCAGCATCTTTTTCGCAAAGATGGGACCTGCTTGCTTCCTTCAAGGGAAGAAGACCCTTTGCGGTGGAACCTTTCAAGCTGGATTATGGCAGCTTCATAGTTGCAGTACGCCGTTTTGTGGGATATGACTTCGGAAGAGTTACAGAGAGAAACCGAGACGGCATGTGACTCCCAAGACTTACCTCTTAAAGTATGAAGGATAGTTGGAAGCCACAACTCATGATGCAGGAATAGGAAGTGGTGGTGTAAATTTGTTGGAACCTTGAGATAGAGGAAACAGATAACAGTCGTAACAGGTGTTTCCGTTACAGGATGATGCTCATTATTCTTGGTTTCGGGATTTCTGAAGGCAATTACATCGGAGGCAATACTTTCATCACTGTTTTGCATGTGCCGATAGAATTGTGCCATCTCTTTTCTGGAGCGTGAGATTATTTCTGAAGTCGACGTGACAGAGTGGATCATATAACAGTGATGCAAATATCACAGACTACTGCTAATGATGTATTGTAAGCAGTGCATGATCGCGTACTTGAAGATTAACTTCATGACGGCCCGATTGTATTAACACACGGTCGAGTCACATTATTGTGACCACCAGCTAATATCCAGAGTAACCGCCGTGTGCAGCACGGCAGCAGCTAGACGGGCTGAGAGTGACTCAATAAGGTGATGAAAGGTGTTCACAGGTATGTGGAGCCATGCTGACTGCAGTGCATCTGACAGCTGCTGGAGGGTGCGTGGTGCAGGATCCATAGAGCGAACAACACGATCGAGGTGGTCTAACAAATGCTCAATTGGGTTTAGGTCTGAGGAACTACGGTTGTCTTCATCTTGGTCAGTACTATGAAGTCTTCATCGTGCTCTTCCAACCACTCTCGGACATTTCTAGCTGTGTGACATGTCTCATTGTCGTTCTGGAAGATCCATTCCGCCCTAGGGAAGACAATCAGCATATATGGGTGAACGTGATCTGCAAGGATGGATTCATAACGAATTCGGTCCATATTGCCTTCCACAGGTATGAGGACCCAGGGAATGCCACGAAAACATTCGCCAGACCATAACGCTGCCCCCACTCGCTTGTGTTCTTCCAGCAATGGTTGAAGAATGCTTATTCGCCGATGTTTCTCGACCTATACGCCAACGTCCATCCTTTCGATGAACCAGAAAACTTGACTCATCGGAGAAGGTAATACTTTTCCAATCAGCGGAGGTCCAATTCCGATACTGCCGTGCAAATGTAAGCATTTTCTGCCGATACACCTTCGTTAGCATAGGGGCAAAGACCATCCGTCTGCATCGGAGCCCCATACGCAGCAGGGTTAGCTGAACTGTCGTTTTCGACACACTTCCGGTAGTCCCCTGGTTCATTCGGCCAGCGAGTTCATCCACTGTAGCATGTCGATTGGCCCTCGCGCACTTTCGCAGCCGACGTTCACATCAATGGCACATGGTGCTCCGCAGTTTCCACGTCAATTATTCGGAATGGTGCCATTTCTTCAATCACGATACACTTTAACCACAGCAGCACGCGAAGAGTTCACAAACAGCGCTGTTTCAGAAATGCTGCCACCCTTGGCCCGAAAGCTGATAATCATCCCTTTTTGTAAATCCGATAAATCGCTCCTTTTATCCATGACAGCAACGAGTGATATTTTTTCAGAATGCCTCCTTATATACCCTCCAAGCCAGCTCACGACTTGTGCCTTCTTTTATTGGCTACGCGCTGTTGACATCAAAAAAGGGGGTGGTCACAATAATGTGACTCGACTGCGTATTTCTCCTGGTTCACTTGAGTTCTCGTGAGGCACTGCTAAGCCTTGCTGGCCAGTTACTTTATTTTCGCTGGTGTTGGTCTATATCGTTCTTTATCAACACAATATGTAATTACTTCAAATAGAGTCCATTTTTTGCCCCAAAACTAGTTTTTCGGGAGTGAGACTTGTATTAATGCTTTTATAGATTGAAAAACGAAATGAACACGCAAAAAGGCTGAAGTTTTCATTCTAAAATTTCTAGTTCTCACGAACACAATAACGTTAAGAAGATTTCTGTTAAACTCTTTCAGCTTGAATATTTTAATATCGTACATTTGGCAGCATACTGTCGTAGATTTATCGACATGGAATATAACCCATCGAGACGAAGTAAGCAAGAAACCTCATCACTTGTGAGCAAGAAGCCTCATCACTAGTGTGAGCAAGAACCCTCATCTGACCGTTAAATTGCACAGTATCTGTATTTATATAAGAAAACATGATTTGCCTGAGTACCTGTCATACTTCTAAAGCCTTATTGGAGTTCAGACATAACGGTTACGGCCAACCAAATAAGACAGTTTAAAGGGCAGATGTCACGTTGGCTTTGACGTTGGTCAGGAATTATGAAGATATTGTTACGAAGTATCAGTCACTTTATTATCGTTTCCCGTAGTGATGTGTGAAATTATATTTTCTTCCTCTCAATTCCCGCCGAAAAAAGAAAGAGGAAGCGATTAAAACCCTTCACTAGTAAAAGTGCGGTTGTCCAAAGTCAAGGCATTGTCACTGCCTGTGTTCGGAGATCGCACTTTTATTTCTCTTTCACAACTGTTAGAAGTAAAGATTGTCAATCTCTGTTTTGTTTTGATAACTCACGAAGAAGATACACTTGCATTCTCAAGGATAACAGCCTCAGAACAAACGGGTGGGTTAAACCATGACAAGTGGCGAAATGAAAAATGAAGGAGAAATACGTCGTATAAACATGTTATGCGCTAGCTGCATGTGAACTTGAAAAAAAGAGAAAAAAGTTGATTTAGGTATCATGTGATCTTGTTAGTGTGTGTGTGTGTGTGGGGGGGGGTCTGTACAGAGGACCCCATTGGAGAAGAGAAAAGGCTTTTGAGCACAACGGATGGAACATGCATCCAGACAGAGTGCAAGGAAACTTCTCTGTTTCTCTGTTGAACGACGCGACGCGAGATTTGTCGCTGATGTACGGACTGCCCAGCCAGAGTCATAATATTAAATTTTGGTGTTTATCGGATCCGTTGTTTCCAGCTGTTAATTCTGTAATACTTTTTCTTCTCTTTAATTGTTTGTCATCCAGTTTATGTATCCGACCGTTCTGTTCTCATCCTGTGCGTGGCTTATGCGTTAGGCAGCCATGAGTAACGCAGCAGTATGTTTTTAGTGAAAAGACTTGCCTTCCACACATCTGCTCAAATGATTCACTAATAAATGGAATGCCTTTATTAAATACTCTTGTGCTAGTGACCCCATTTTTATTAAACATATTTTTAAGTAGTACAGTGGGTCCGAATAATGACTGTGCAGTGAATGTACGAATTGCAGTAATGTAATAATAAAGAAATTTTGATTGGAATTATATTAGAAGTGACATGCCACGTGGAAGTGCTCTGTGTCTGGTAACCCTCATGTCTCCTAACCCCGAGGCGCGCGCAGCTGTCATTTCTCAGTAAAGGTCACTTCCGAGCACTTAGTGGACGGATACGGACGTAACGATTGATCACCTTTCTTGGCACAAGGACAATGGCGTTGACGGTCGAACAGAGAGTGTTTTTGATGGAACATGTCTTTCGCTATGAGAGCAAGTTCACGAACGAAGTGCACAAACAGTCCTCTAGGAATTTTCGTGATGCAGACGTCCCCCACGGAAATGCGGTACGTCAGCTCATAGCGAAGTTTCGGAAAACTGGCAGTATTTTGGATGTCCCCGCCCCGTTAGGCCATCTATGGCTGACCAGACCGCACAGGATATCCAGGACAAGATACAGGTGAGTCCACACATGTCCGTGAGGTGGCTGAAAGAGTACAGCCCACGATATTCTGAAAAGGAAGTTGCGTTTCCACCCATACACTTGTCTCTCGTGCATCAGCTAAAAGAAACAGACCACGTGACCCGTGTTCGGTACTGCAGGTGGTTCCAAGAGTTCCTGTCTGAACAAGATGAAGACATTCTGGACGCGACTTTCTTTACAGATGAGGCTTGGTTCCACCTGTCCGAATGCATCAATAGCTAAAACACTCGTTTGTGGGGTACTGAATACCACGAATTTAGCGAACACAACAAGAAGGTCGGTGTTTCGTGTGCCATGACTTTCGTGTGTATTGTTGTGCCCATTTTCTTCAGTGAAATCATTAACTCAGAAGGATACCGTGCCGAGATTATCCAACCATTCATATCCGAACTTACAGAACGGGAAATTAACGAAGGCTGGTTCCAGCAATACAGTGCAACTGCTCACACCGCTGGCGTACCATTACAGCTTCTTGAGAAATTCTTCGGAAATGGAATCATCACCCGGGGACTGTGACCTGCTCTGTCAACGGATCTGTCACAGCCTGACTTTTTTCTGTGGGAAACACTGAAGGGGAAAGTGTACGCAGCTAATCCGCATACACTTCAAGAGCTTGGCTGAATGCAAACATCCAACAAATCACACCACATACCCTGAGAAAGGTCTTCACGGACATGCAAAGGCGTGTGCAGACATGTCTGGACGTCGGTAGGGCCCATTTTTAACGCCTACTGTAGGAACCCGTTCGACATGGTAAGTGTTACTTTCAGTGCACAGTTATTTTCTGGACACCTTGTATATTACATATGCTAACAGCAGTATATAGCGTTAAATGAAAATATTCCACGTGTTTTTAAAAAAAACCAGTCTGTAATTAGTAAAATATGTCTACTTTTAATTTTAACAGATAACTGATAAGGACCCAATAAAATCAATAGAAATAGACTGAAATATCAAACAAAGATTCTCGCTCTTTCCACGTTTATAAGTGAGTCACGGAAAAATTCTCATTAGCCGCCACCGGGAGTCGAACCCAGGGTCTTCCAGTAACGCGCCGGATATGCTTCCGCTACACCACAGCGGCCTCGAATTCCCCGAGACTCACACACGCTAACTGCCAAGCCAAGTTGGCAGGTTGCTTCTTGGAGCCCCGCACAATGATGGGGATTCACCAAAGATGGTAAGCAGCAACTGAAGAAATAACGAGTAAAGAGCGAGAATCTTTGTTTGATGTCCCTGGTCCACGTTAAATGTCTATATTAATCAGACTGAAATACGTATTGATTATTGCTAGAGGTAAGTCGGCATTTTATTATTATCGTTGACGAATATCACAGGAGCGGTTACATGAGAGCACACTGTCATAATACATGACCAATATGCCACATTTCCTAATTTCATTCCCGTTTTTTGGATACCTAAATGACCAGCAATACAGACGACAGTTGAAAATCTTAAAATGCGGAGACTTTCCAGCAAACGATTGGTCTGTTTTGAGCTTCATCACTTTTATGTAATAAATAATGGTATACTGCCCCAAAGTCCGGGTCCGATTGCAAAGCTTCTATGATCTTATCTCTAGTTCTGATTTCAGATATTATGTACACAGATTACGATTCATCTCCATGCTTTTGTGTAAGTCCACCCCTTGTCGAGACAAGGCATCAGGCACTTGATTTAGCTTTCGACTTCGATACGAAATAGTAAGGCTATAATCCAGCAGTTTTAAAGCCCATTTCAATAATCGGGTCGACAAACACTTTGCTGCATTTAAATTTTGCAAGGCAACATGATCAATAATGATTTCACTTTGTATTTAATTCATTAAGATATGAAGGAAACTTATGCATGGTATACGAGAACCCACTCCAAGCGCTCTGTGCTCGAATTTTTTCCTTCTGTTTTAAACACAGCTCGAAATGCGCAAGCAATATGATGATTGCTTCATGCTAGTACAGCACCTAAACCAACGCCAGATGCAGATGTATATATTTGAAAGAGTACAGTGTGATTAGAAAAAGGGAAAACACAAGGCGAAATTAAATATTGCTTACGTTGTTGGAAGGCTTCACCAGCGGCCTTTGACCACACAACGCGTTTATATTTTCTTTCGTATGTCATACAAACGCTCGCAAATAGTCGTGTAAATAACTGTTCGCACTAGTCAACTGTTGCTGCTAGATTTAGCTTTTTAGATTTCTTGGGCAAGGAAGGAAACGCCGATGACTTTCACTTAACTATCATCAGCAATCAAACTTTGAGATGCCATTTTTAGCATTAAGTAAAGGAGTTGTTCACTGCCAAAGCTTCATTAACTAAGGTCAAAGAGTGAGGCCGACAGCACGCAATAACTTAAGGATGTAGTCCAAAATTTGAAGATGTGCCTCGAATGTCCTGACAATAGTACCACCCAGAAAGTCCGTGACAATAATGCCATTCATACAAGCACGTACATTTGGCGGAAGTACCAGATTTAGAAATATATATACTGGTGTCCAAAATTAAAATCCGAAAGGCATTCGCAGGAATAAAAAGGAAAACACGCAGTAGCAAGTAAAGACGTTTGTCATGTAAAGAAATACTTTCATAGGAGTAATAAACATTTTATGACAACAGATAAATGAGTACACATTTTGCATATACAGGGTCGCATCTGCAAATGTCACTAAGGTGAGAAGTAAGAATGAAACATAAAAATGTCTTGATAAGAAATGCGATCATCTAGTGCAGTTAAGGAGCCTTTTCTTCGGAATTATAATTTACAAATTTTAATTAATTTATTTCATTTTTAAAGCATTCAACTATTGCTTAAATTTGATCTTTCGATCTGCTCTGCCAAACGCTCACGCACTAATAGTTCATTTGATTGTTGCGCAAAATTATTTGTGGCACTCTTCAACACCAATATTTCATTACACTTAATATAAATGCAATAACATTTCATTGCTTTTTGGAGAACATCACTCCAAACATGATAGAGTTTCTGCAAAAAATTTTTTGTTTATTGACATTGCAACTTATACACTATGTGCAAATCTTTCACACACCTAGGGGTGGTTTTTATCAAGGCAGGCTTATACCGCAAACCTATACGGTAGAACACCTACGGAAAAATAGAAACATTTATAATTATAGGTTGTGCCCACATTTTGGAAGTGCACTTCGGAAAGTGACGTGTATCCTTTAGCCGCAGTAACCGGATAATTTGTTTACGTTTCAAACCCTGGGTCTCCATGCGCTACTACTCGCTATAAATACAGAATTCCATATGAAAATTGTGTTTACAAGCCTGAATCCATAAGTAATATCACACTTTAAGTATGATTATTAACTACAAATATATAAATAAGAAAATAAAGTTAAGAACATTCGGGATTTTCAATGTCCATTACATTTTAATATTATCTCAAGGTACGGGAAGATTTTGACTTGGATTTTTCAACAATTGTTTCGAATTTGACATAATGCGAACGATTTACAATTTTATATTTGATTTTGCTGTTTACTGTGTTAGACTTCCAAATTGTTTCGTGTGTCCTTCCGCCGCAGCTGCAGGAGTGTTTATTTACGTTTCATACGCGGCTCCCGCATGTTACTACGGGCTATAAATTGTTCCACTACTTTAAAAGCAATATTTCCATGACTTTTTACAGACGAAATTAATTTCAATCAAATGCAAAGAGAATGCAAGAAATCAGATGTGAGAAAAATGTGCGTTTTCTTGCACATAATTTCGTCAATGCTCAATATTTCTGCTTCCTCGTTCGCGCACTCTCCCACCTCATCTTTATTACTTATTTATTTTTTTCTTGACAGAAGCTCTTGAGGGATAAACTTACTTGCGCTTTGGTGAACTACACTGACGGAAAAAAGTCCCAACACCAAGAAGGGGTTGTGTTAGATAAACGACAGTTGGTAGGCGATGAGAGTACATCTGTAAGATGACGTCTATGCAAATTTCGCGCTCGGCGCATACGTGTGGCGCTAGTAGCGCCCCTCGGAACATGCAAAGCAGGTTTGCTGTAAATACGTGCTGTAACGTTCGTGAGCGTTAGTTATCGTTGAGATTCGACGTAGTGTGTTGATGTAAGTCAAGAATGCCTTTAAGAAGACGAAGAAGCCATTATCAACAGCTCACGGAGTTTGAACGAAATCGTGTAATAGGGCTACGAGAAGGCTACGAGAAGGTGGATTTTCTTTCCGCAATATTGCAGAACGACTTGGCAGGAATGTAGCCACTGTGCAAGATTGTTGGCAGCGGTGGTCAAGGAAAGATACTGCCTCAAGAAGACCGGGTTCCGGCCGGCCACGTGGTACTACTGAGAGGGAAGACCGCCGTTTACGGCGTATGGCCGTGGCGCATCGTACCGCGTCTGCGGCAGCAATTCGAGCTGCAGTTGTCACCACAGTGACACAACAAACTGTTACAAATCGGTTACTTGAAGGACAGCTCCGAGCCAGACGCCCTGTAGCGTGCATTCCACTTACTCCAAACCACTGCCGTTTGCGACGTCAGTGATGTCAAGCTAGAGCTCATTGGAGGACGGAGTGGAGATCTGTTGTGTTTTCTGATGAAAACCGTTTCTGCCTGGGTGCCAGTGATGGCCGTGTGTTTGTTAGAAGGAGGCCAGGTGAGCGCCTGCAACCAACCTGTCTGCGGCCGAGACACACTGGACCTACATTTGGAGTTATGGTCTGGGGAGCAATTTCCTATGACAGCAGGAGCACTCTCGTGGTTATCCCACTCACCCTGACGGCACAATTGTACGTCGGACTGGTGATTCAACCTGTTGTGCTGCCATTCATGAACAGCATTCCAGGGGGTGTTTTCCAACAGGATAACGCTCGCCCGCATACCGCTGTTGTAACCCAACATGTTCTACAGAGTGTCGACATGTTGCCGTGGCCTGCTAGATCACCAGATCTTCCACCAATCGAGCACGTATGGGACACCATTGGACGACAACTCCAGCGTCACCCCCAACCAGCATTAACCGTCCCTGTATTGACCGACCAAGTGCAACAGGCATGGAACTCCATCCCACAAACTGACATCCAGCACCTGTACAACACAATGCATGAACGTTTGCGTGCTTGCATTCAACATTCTGGCGGTTACACCAGTTATTAATGTACCAGCATTTCACATTTAAAATGGCTCTTCTTGCGCTTACAATAAGCTGTGATCTTGAAACCTTAATCGATTAAATATGTTACCTGTACAAATGTATTGCCGCCATTTCATTCCTCTACAACTATTTTTTCGTGGTGTTGGGATTTTTTTCCGTCAGTGTATATCTAACACTGATCATAAGATGTTAAATTACAACTGTTGTCTGAGCACGATCTTGAAGAATAAAATATTTAATATAAAACTTTAGTGAAAATCATATAAAAATTAAAAACACATTCAGCACCAACATTTCTTTCAGATCCGCATCGGACCCTTCCTCAGATGTGATCACTAGCATGTGAATGGTGTGGTTAAATACATTTGGGTATGGATATGGTGTGCATGCGTAGTATAGACATGCGCATATGTGATGATATTATAATGAGGCAACAAAACACAAAGGTAAACAATAGCCTTAAAGTCAGTTAGTCATGAGTCTTTTGAAGAGCTGTTTCCAGGGGTTTGGAATAATTCAAGGAAGGTCGTCATTACGGCATAATGGTTGGTGATGAAGAATTTGCAAACGTTCCGTAAATAAGGTTAAATTTCGTGACACAGAAGTGGTTAATATAATTGTCTGATCCCATTGAGGTTGATATGCCCCTTCAGGAACAAGGCGCGACAGGGACGTGGAGGTAGATCTAGTTTTAATATTATATTTATGCTCCGATAAGCGACTCTTCAAATTACGGGGGTCGATTCGCTATTTACCCGATCTTCCAATTCTGGAAGGCTTTCAACCGGACTGCATAAGTACCTGGTCGATCCTGAGTCTGAATCAAGTCCCTGTCTTTCTTCACCATTGTCCAAATGTTATAAGTCTTTAAATATATATATAGTTTCCTACTGTTATAAGTCTTTTAAAAAAGGAATTCTCATTCCTACTGATCATAAGACAACAAAGAAATGTAGATGCTTCAAATAAATTTTAAAAAACCGTTTCTTATTCACTGTTAATCAAGACAGCTGGCTTCGTACAACTGTACCTTCAGAAGAACAGATTTTATTCTTTTTTTTAATTCTTTTCTTTCAATTAAATGTTTCTAAGAAATATATCCTGATCTTAATTTCAGCAAAATTAGAAAAACACTGGCCGAAAAGCTGATTGATGTATTTTTTTGCTAAATCAGGGCAAAGCCGAGTCCCTTTGCTAATAAAGAAATAAAGAGATTTAATGCAACGTACATGGTTGCGTCAGTAATGAATTTCTTGCCTACGTTCCTATGGCTTTACAGAGATCTGTAGCATGTTTTTCTTCATTTCGAACAATTAGTGAAAAGCAACTATTTCGTTATTGTCTTTCAAATTCTAAAAATAATTACGGAATGTCTTCCCCTATATACGAAGTCAGTGATATGTAATAAACTTTTGTTATTGTTTCAATGCTTGAATATAATTCTAGAGAAAAATATCAGTCCTAAAACGTGAAATAAATTGGAAATAACACTAATCCACCCCATAATTAATGTTAATTTTCAAAGACATCAGATATCAATCAATATCAAAATATATTATATATCAATCAGTATCAAGGTATATCAGATATCAAAGATATATGATAATTTTCAAATATACGAGTATATTTGATGATCATTGATCACTAGATGATCCTTTGGTCAATGTTATTTAATTTAATTAACATTGTACCAGTCGCTATCCTGTGATCAGTCTTATTAAATTAAAATAACATCCGTTTAATTTTCAGTAATATTATTTTTCTTTCAGCCAGACAGAGTCGTTGATTATTTACTTCAAAGATCACTTTCCTCTGATACAGACGACGAAATAGTCACTGATTTTGGATATGTTGAAAAACTGAACTATATTAAAAGTTTAATTATTTCAATTTTTCGTACACAAGACACAGCGAAGTACTTTAATTCATAAATTCATATCCTGTGTAAAAGAAAATGGCAAATTTCATAAATTTTATCATCACCAACTAAAAAAGGGAATTAAAGAGTAGAAACTTTCGAAAAATTGTTCACCATCTGTAAAACTTTGTCCTAAAACCCATTCGCCCCGCAAAAAAAAAAAAAAAAAAAAAACCTTAGTGTTGTTTGAAAAAACAGTGCTCAAACTGTTATGATAAATAGATTTCGTGGTTTTAACGCAAGCAGTGAAACTACTTGAAATTAAAAGCAGAATTGATTTCTATTTTTTCTATCCAACATGTTTTCTATTTATTTGTCCACTTATTTTATTTACTATACAAACAGCATGGTATTTCTCTTTTAAGCTACGTAACTTAGAAAATTGCATTTCAACTCTTTGAATCCATGACTTAGCTCACGGTTTGTAGAAAACTAGTATGTTAATGCAACAAAATGAATTGTTTCACTCATTTTCGCTTATATTAAGTACGAGTCAAACCTATTTTATAGGGACTGCATTGCCTTCATTAATTTGTTAAATTATATTGCATTATTCAGCATTTCATGGGACTGAACTTTAGAAAGTAGACTCAAACCACATAGCTTCACTTTAGGCTCTTTTCCGATAGCGTTACCAAGAGCAAAAAGTTCGTCTTGTTTTGGCATACACATAATGTTGGACCTCCATTCCTGTGCCCAATGGCTTCTATTGGGTACCGCGATAACATCGATCACATGAGGCTGATAACGTGCATTTGTCACGGAGCCACACTGCGCTATCAGTTCAGCAGAGGATGGAGGTCGATAAACATACTGTTCGGGTGTTTCAGCGCCATTATTGGAAAAAAGGGTTGCAGCAAACTCGGCAGCAACAAAAGAAATTCGTACAGTTGACGGAGAGGAAACAGTAGACAGCAGCACTGCACGAAAATGGTTCCAGCGTTTCAATGTTAGAAACGCCAGTCTCCAAAACAAATCGAGCTCAGGACGTCCAATGATCAAAAATACTGTCATCCTGGTCGAAGCTGTGACAGCGAAACTCGGTAACAATTGACAACTGAGGAGGAGTCTTCCCAGTTTATCATCCTTCGTTCCCTGCAGCAACTTGGTTTCTCCACCAGACGTCATTGAAAGGTTCCGAAAATTGACACCCCAGCAAAACGTGTCACCCAGAAATTAAAGCTGTCGCGTACTGCTGTCAAATCTACTGGGTGGTAAGTTTTGGTGTCGTATCGTCACAGTTGATGAAAAGTGGCTATTCCTACGTCATCCTGCCACTGGGAACTAGTGGCTGAGTAATCTATCCTACCACTATCCTTCCTGGGAACTGCGAATAGGCTATGCCAGGAAGCACAGCCTGTAGTGAAAAGAGGATGATGGTTCAAGAGGAAAATCGTGGTTTGCATTTGGTGGAATTGTGAAGATCCTGTGCACTGGGAACTCGTGATAGATCATTAGGAAGCGAACGGACGGGAACATCAATGCTGAACAAATGAGCGGGTCCATGATGCTCTGCGCCAAAGCTATCCAGCACTCATCAAAAGGAAGAGGGCGATGTTGCAATAGGATAATGCCCTGAGTCACACCTCCAGAATGGTCAACCGAAAACCACAGGAATTGGAAGGGGTTAAGATCCTACGCCATTGTAATGCAGTACGGAACTTGCACCCTCCGACTAATGTAATACATGATTCACCACATGGCCAATTCAAAAAAAAAAAAAAAAAAAGGGATTATGTGGAATCTGGAATCAGAGTTTTTGTCCTCGAAACCTGCTAAATGGTACATACGTGAAATAGTGACTCTGGTCTCTGGTGAAATATTAGCAGAGGACTAGAGAAAAACAAAGTCCTGTTCTTTGTATAATGAGGTGAGCGTATATGGATTTCTTGCATCATTAAACTGCTTAGCTTTAAACGAGATGAACTTGGTCTAACAAAGTTCCGCCGCGTAAGGTAAAAACTTGCAAAATATGTTTGCTCTTTTATTCAACCATTTATTTATATTTTTTTTCATGAACATTCTTATATAAAATATGGCTATTTCACATTTCTCACTTTATTTTCGTTTAGTTATTTTTGAATACCACAGATTAGTCTCTTCAACTAAACACAAGTAATTTATGCCATGAAAACCGTATTTACATGCTTGAATCCATAATCAATACCACTCTTTAAGTACGCCTTTTAACTGCAAATAAATAAATAAAATAATAAATTTAAGAACATTCGGGATTTTCAATGCCATCATTTCATTTTTATATTAGCTAAATGAACTATCGAAAATAATTTTAAAAATATTTTGAAGTAATGGAAAAATGACTTCAAAAATATGCAAGTAGTTCAGATAGTGCGAACACTATTTAGCTAAGGGATTACAAAATTTTGGAATGCGGCGCTTATGCTTGTGTGGATTTTACCCAGAATGTTTTCCAAAACAATGATTTGTGCTAGATACAACTCTTACACCGTCTCGGGGCTTAGCCCGAAAATTACGGAAACAGTTTTATAAAAATGTAAAGAAAGTTTTCACAATGAGATAAGCTCTTTTACGATTCAGAAATATCTCTGAGAAACTGTTTCGGCCATGGAAAAACTCGGACTTCTTCTATTCTTTTTCATGAGATTTCTTTCGTGTTCATCAGGCTACTGGTTCCATTCTTTCATGTAGTTCTACCTGTTTGTCTTATCCTTCAGTTTGTATATCCGGTATTGTTTCAGGCAACAAAGAAACACGCCTTTCAGCAATACAGCAAAAAATTATCCAGCTTTCATCTATCAATCCACCAAAAATAGTTTTATGTCTTCTGCTATCATCAGAACCCACACATTTATTTCCTTCTCTTAAAAATAAAACTGTAACATATTTTAGTGGCTTCAAATTTCAAATTCATCCGCTTTTCTTTTTGCTATTTTTTTAATGGACTTTCTTCCATTTTAAAGAACCTGTTGGCAAACTAATGCGTGTTCTATGATCTTATGTTTTTTTCTGTTGGAAACGTGTTCTTTATTTTCCAAAGGCTGGTTAAATCAGCAACGCAAGCAATCAAAACAAATGTGTGGAGTTAATTTACATAATGAAAAGGTTTTCTTTTGATTTTTAAATTACTCGATCACACACACACATGTAGCCAAAATATGCTGATGATGTCACTGCTTATTTTTCTTCTTCATGCGGACATCGAAAATTTCAGTTAAAAGCTTCCGTCACAGTAATTTCAGTGATTACTTTCTTCATGCATCGGGGAAAACCACCACTGCCTAAAAGTGAGGAAATATCTGTCCTTCTTGTCAAACCTTATAACTTTACCTAGGGACGATATCCAAAATGTATGGCTATCGGAAGACCATCTTTGAACTTTGTGTAAGCTCAATTAGCCAGTAACGGTGTTAAAGTCAGGTGCATCAAAATAGATTTTGTTGAATCCATCTTTTAGTGCGATTTCTTGTATAAATGTTTCTTAAACGTTGTCAGTGATTATCCTTGTAATGTGATTAAAGTGATGATTAATCTTTTCTCTAAGAGGAGTGTAGTACTAGAGGTCTTTTGACATCTTTTACTTAAGTCTACAATTGTTTTCATTAAAGACAACTTAACAGTGTCATTTCCTTTCAGTTTTTCTACAAAGTGCTAGTTTCTTTTCCTCCAAGACGTTACATTGCATGTTTTTTAGATCATTAGTTAAAATCAGTCATGTAACCAACGGTGCTATCTAATTTTGTTACAATTAAATAGCGAGCGGTGCGGTTTCTCGCGGATTCCTCTATGAACTTTACCGTAGGGTCTCGTTCATTGGCTGCTGTTGAAGCGGCTGTGAGGAAGAGGCCTTGTGATTGTTCGTCAGACTCACAAACACAGGCACATCCCGCTCCATTTAATCCAACGCCGAGCTCGACTTCCCTATGATGGATTGCTGCATAGGTGCTTACTATTCTCAAGATAAGGAGCTTCGATGGACTACGATAAGCTTGGACAGTTTCGGACGACGGTGTATCAGATGAAGAGCAAGCTGGGAGTTAATGGTCCTCACTGAATCCGAGCCTCCAACACCCACAACTAAGGGACAGTCATCCTCATCTATCCCTCCCTTCATCCCTCCACATTCGCAGTCACCTCTCGGTTTCAACAGTGAACGATCTTGGTCTCAGATCCGAAACACAGACACAAACACTGAAAGAAAAGGAAAACACGCGCATCGGTGTCGCTCCTCTGCAGACCTAATTCCCATTCACCGTCATTGTAAGTTATCTGAAAATTCACCCAGACCGTTGCCACGAAAAAAAGGAAAGAAACTGCAGCTCAAGGCTTGCTGTGTTCTAGAGATAATCACGGCTGATTAGAGACACGCACACATACAGTCTGACTCATGCCATCTCCCTCAGATTTCGCTCATTTACTTTACTTTTCTCCCGAAAGATGAGAAGACGACCCTCTTTTTTTAAACATGGAAAAGGAGAGGTGTATGTGGTTTGTTGACCACAAAATTGAAATTCTTTGATGCTTTCTGTACGTAAGAGAAGTCATGACACATTTTTGCATGAAATATATAAAATATATATATTTTTTATATATTTAATGTATATAGAACATATATATGTATATATATATTATATATTTCATGTATACAGAATATATATATATTTTATATATTTCATGTATATAGAATATATATATATATATATATATATATATATATATATATATATATATATATATATACACACTTGTGGTTTTTTTTTCTTTTTGACGCGTATAAAGGAAAGTAAAACCAAAACTGCGACTTTATTTACCCTGTTTGGCTAATTTGTCATACGCATAAGGCATTAGGATCAGGTAAACTACTTGAAACCTTTACGTTCTGAAAGAAACCATACAATAAATTTCAGGAATATCTATTGTACCTAGCCAGTCTGACACATGTCTACTTAAGAAAAGATACGCAGGGCGAGTAATCTTTGATTGCAGATGCTTTCGACTTCACAGAAGCAATTGTAAGATCTCTTTCTGCGTAATTATATTTACAATTTTTCAAAGTTACTTTCTGGGCCAAAAATAAAGACTCTAAGTTAAAAGCTTTCTTATAAAAACACATGGTTTTTAACAATATTGCCTTGAATGCATTAGAAACATTTAAGGAATCATGTTTGGTCACTGTAAAGACTTTGAAATTATAAATTACAAATGTTTCTTGAAATTTCAGTTAGATTGGCTTCTATTCAAATAAACTCGGAAAATTCATCAACCAGTTAAAAGAAGTCAATATACTGTATATATTGTGTTTGGGTTGAGTACTCATAAACTACAAACGGAATGATAAATAATGTAATACTTCACTGTAAGAGTAGACCAAAGTTACAACAAATCCTGAGTGGTCTGAACTACAGTACAGTTAATTTGAAACAGTTACACGGGTATTGCCACACAGTTATTCATTGGCATTTCCGCGGTGAAAAAACATTAAACATTATGAGAAATTCTTTTTGCTTCTCGCTTATTTTAGATTAAGTTTAACTCGCCGCAGAGTTCACGTCGCATTTAATCATGGCCCTTTAAGATTTCCTCTCTTAACATTTTCTTCAGTGCTTCAGAGTTCATGTCAAGTACGAAACAGGGAAGGTATAGGGCCATCACCACCTGCGAAATATTGATAACAGGTGATCTCCAATGGTCAGGGAACTTAGGTACATGTCGAGGACTCCATAGTCGCAGAAGTCTTCAGAGATGGCGTATTTTCTTATTTTTCTCAGGGTCAAAATGAAGTCCCATGACTAAGATAGAAAGCCTATGACTAAGATAGAATGACTATCTATGACTAAGATAGAAAGCTATGGTTCTTGGTATCATCTCAAACACTTCTTTTTGATAAGGGTTTGTCAATGAAACCCAATGTATACTAAATAGCGCCTGTCGAGAAATCAGATGTTTATCCTGAAACAACCTCATTTTAATACCATCAAAACTCAAAATTTTAATACCATCAAAACTCTAAACGAATTGAGGGTTTTGTTTGTGGAAAAAGGTCGTTAGATCCGGTACGTTCTTAAGCAACAGTTTCCTAAATAAACACTTAAAGAAAAGGATCACAGCGAAAAAATGCCATAAAGAAGAACTACTCCTCCCAGAAGTAAATAAATAATAAAGTCAAACTCGCATACATTGTGAGATCAAAATCATCCAGACCGAGTTTACTAAAAGAAAAGTACAAGATTTACATATTTGAAACTTAATCATCTTCGAAGTAGTCCCCTTCCGAATTTAGCTCAGCGTTCTTTCCATTGCTCGAATTACTGTTTGAAATCATCTTCTGAAATAGCGAATAGCTGCTTCGTCGCATTCTGTTGTATCTCTTCAAAATCTTGAATGTCATTTCCTTTCAAGTTGTACTTGATTGTCAAGAAGCGAGAAAAAAGTCGCCGTGAGCGAGATATGGCGAATAGGGTGGTGTCGGACCTGTGCAATACGGTGCATAGCAAGAATTTGTTGCACAATTTTCGATGCACGGAAAGGCGTGTCGTGATGGTGGAGTTTGCCATTCGCCACTCTCATCCAGTGTCGGCCTTTTGCGACGCACAGAATTTCTCAACCACCGCAAAACTTTACAGTAGTTCTCTTTGGTAATTTTCTGGCCTGATGGAGTGTATTTATGATGCACAATTCCCTCATAATTGAAAAAAAGAACAGACAGCATCGTCTTGACATTGTTGAGGCTCTGTCGTGCTTTTTTGAGTCTGGGAGAGTTTGGGGTCTTCCACTGCAAAGACTGAGCCTTAGTTCCGGAGTCATGCCAATATACCTACGATTTATCACCAGCTATGATAGTTTATAAAAGTTTTCGTCGTCTTTGAAGCACTCAAGCCAGTCACTAGCAGCTGAAATAGGGGCCTGTCTTTGCTCAGCTGAGAGCAATTTTGGCACAAATTTCGCTGATACCCGTCTCATACTCAAATGATCCGTAAGAATCGAATGAACTGAACCAAAAGTAATACTGAAGTCTTCAGATAACTCACGAATAGTGATTCAGCGGTTTGTTTCGTAAAGCTGTGCGCACAAGTTCGCCATTGGTTTTACTTTTGCTGGTTGCGGACCTCCCAGATCTTCCACCATTGGGCTCCAAGGTCAACATGTGCCAAACCGCTTCCTTCTGTGTCACGCGATTCCGAACTCATGCAACCAGTCTTTACATTTTTTTTTATCACAGTTCATCGAATATCATCCGCTGTGGATAGTTGGACTGCTGCGGCTTTATGTCTAATACAGCGATCGAAGAGTTCGGACGTCCGCCTACGTGCGCCAGACCCATTGCGGAGACGAACATTATCTTCCTCTAACCACAGTCTCTACATTCCACTGCAATTCTTGCATTTCGATGTGTTTCCGCTGCGATGTGATGCAGGGATCAATCAGCTATACGTAGCCCTACAATGAAGCCTGTGGTAAAGGTGTCTTTCTGATGCTAAGATTCCCGGTGACGCCTCCTAGGCATTCGCAATCTTTACACTTCTTTTCGTCACCGAGATCACTCTGATGCGGAGGTTCACATGCCTAAATGAAGACGACCAAACTTAGCTACTACCATTCGCTTTGGCACTTTATCTCCCTCACTTATCACGTGAACAACTGCAAATGTTTACATAACCCAACTGTCGAGACATACCCACCAATTTAAACATAGGGCTCCAACAAATACTTCGTGGTGTGGCATTTTCTATGTCAAAAATGCAGTACTCTAATTTTGTGACTCTTTTTTTCTTCTAAAGCTATGAAATATTTTTAAGTCTTTCTCTTCTGAATGGAGAACGATTTTCATTTGCCAGCTTTTCCCCGCCCAAGAACAAATGTTATAATTAATAGAATAATACTCTAAGCTGAATTTTCATTGTGTTATCAGAAGCGATGAAAAATCCTCAGATTGTGTTCATCGGAACGCAGGCCTAAAGTCGTAATATTTTGAAGTAAGAGTTTCACGGTAATGCTACTCCAAAGATAAAGTAAAAAGGAACTTGTGAAGCTACACAACGACCTGTTCTAGAATATGATTTTTTGAGTTTAATTTTTTGCAGGCAAGAACCTTGAAGAATGAATATGTGAGATAATGTATTTCAACATCTTTCAGGTTTCAAATTGCATTCACCTAAACTGAAATGAATGTGCCAAAAAGTAAAAAAAAAAAAAATAAGTGTCCACATAGATGTATGTACTGATGAAATATGCAAGCATGTACTTTGACTGTATTACCATTTGACCCCCTATTAACTGTGCTGCATTTTGCAGCCGTCCAGCTCTGTAAGTGAGTTAGACTAAAAGGACGCAACTTGGAGAGCTGTTTTGTATGATTGCATTTTATTGTTGTTTAGCACGTTATCAGAACCCGAAAAAAACATCCAAGGTCTTGCAAAATGCTGCAGGTGAAAGGTTGTCGCAAGATGTCCTGATTTGTCTTCGTTTTCTGCAATTTATTCTATTTTTTTACTTAATCTAAAACTTCAACGAAAAAAAACTTAAACTGATGTAGTGCACAATAGCTAAGTAAAAGCTTCCACTTCATTATGCCCTTCAATTAGTGTAGAGAGCAAATCCACTTGTGCGGTAGGATTTTATCAAGAATTAAATTTCGATGGACATTTTGAAGTACCGGCAAAACTGTAATTTCCAAGTGAATTAGCAGTGTTAAATTTAAACGTATAATTTCCAAGATACATTACGCTCATGTGTATGCCATTTGACTCGATGCATCTAGTATTTCTACAAGAGAGATTACAAATATTCCTTTCGAATGGGATACAAGTACATAAGAAGGATTCAGTTTTAAGTCATCTAGCAGGAGATTTTCCCATTAGGTGTCAGCAGACAATGGCATACAGGACGCGCACATGTTCGCGGTAATTTCTACGAGAAGAAATTGCGCATTCCCATTTAGAGCCACTGCATCCAGGGAAGGCAAGAACCAACAGAAAGGCCAAACACATTGTAGAAATAACACGAGGGTCGATCAGCAAAAATGTTTAGACGTTCGAGTAGGAGAAAGGAAAACTCACCAAACAAGAAGTGTTTGAGTGATGTGACAAAGGATATGAAGCACTATTCCTCAACGAAATCACAGGGACGATTCAGACATTTGTCGGACCGCAAGATCAACCTATCCACCCGGACCGAAAAATTTCATGTCTCTGTTTATGTAGCTATTGTTGTTGCATCTGTTTTTACGTCATCGTAGAATGTGAAGAAAGTACCGGATAGGTGGTGTTTTAGGGTTCGAAAGAGCTGAAAGTTACTAGGAGCCAAGTCCGGGCTTTAAGCCACAAATTCCGGTGGGAGACGTGGAAGCTTCCTCCGGAATTTGTGAAACAACAGCTGCGTGTTGTTGGCAGTGTGCTGCTTCGCATTATCGTGAAGAAGAATGACTCCATCGCTCAAGAGACCTGTTCGTTTTTGTCGGATGCTCTCGTGCAATTTTTTCAGCTTGGCACACTACCGATCAGCGTTGATGGTGCATCCATGCTCTAAGAAGTCCACCAAAATCACACCCGAGAAATCCCAGAAAACGGATACAATGATTTTTCCAGTAGAAGGTGTAATTTTAACGACGGTGAAGCAGCGTGTTTCCATTTCATGGAAGCTCTCTTGCTGGTGGGAGCAAAGTGGTGAATCCATGTCTCACCCCCAGTCACAATACGGTCAACAAAGTCCGCCTTCAGCGTAACGTTGCAGGAACGTCAAACATTCCGTCATTCGTGCTGCTTTGTGATCGACGGATAATGAACGTGGCATTCATCTGGCACAAACCTTGAAGTACGGTAAAACATCCACCACAAATGCTGAACAACGCCATAGCTCAATCCCAGCTGGGATGCAGTGTGGCGCAAAGTTACCTATCAGTCGTCTTAAATCATTTCGTCCACACGTGCAATGTTGATTTCTATTGTTGACGAACTTGGACATCCACTGTTTGTGCGATGTCGGTTCCCCATATACCTGCCGGATTGAAACGAACGACAATATTTCGCCACGTGTTATGGAGACACCCCGTTGTCACCACAAACTTCGACAAGCTGCCGATGAATTCTGTCTACGGGCACGTTCTTGGCCCATAAAAACCTTACCACTGATCTAATTTCGACATGAGACCACGTTTCCAACCTCGCCGCCTTTTCGAAATGTCACTGGGCATCTCACACTGGGCACAGGAATTCACAGTGGTACAGTAGCATCATCTCTCGAACGTACGTATAATCTATGCCACTCGCACGACATTTACTTTATAGCATGCGTAACCTTTTTTTCTGTGATCGACCTACGTATTATTTCTCTGAATTTCACATAACAAATAAATTATAACATATTGTAAAAGTTCTATATTTGAGTCTTTTCTTTTTCATTCTTTCTTTCTTTTTCAAACAAAAAACGCCGTTACATTTGACTTTGTGACATCGTTGGTTTTTCTCATTTCAAGAACAATGCTTTAATTTGAAGAATGATACTAAACAGCTTCCCTACGATGTATCATTTCGATATGTGGTGGACTATAATTTACGTGTAGCCATAGGAAAATTATGACAATAAATGAGAGGAAATTGATTTGCATTCTAATGACTTCCAAAGGAAACGTATGAATAAAATGTGATTTTTTTCGTGCTCACTGTTAGGTATAATCCATCCATTAACATTACTTCTTTTTTCTCGTCATCTCAAGAATTATCTTTAATACCGTTTTGTTTATCTGAATTACAAAATAATGCAGACAGTTTCTCTAGCATTAGTCTATTTTTCCTTCCTGAAGAATATAACATATCTCCTGCAAAACCAATTGTCATAGTCATCCCCAAGAAAGGTAAATAAATTCAAAATGAAATTTATGACATCTGAGTAACTATTTGAACTCCAATATCAATTAACACCATTTAGATTTCTCCTGTATTTTAAATTCAAGGAAAATGTTTAACTCTGGTGTTATAGCAAAACCTGACTTCCCATTACTCAATTGCCCTTTATTCCTTGGAACATTTAGCGCTTTGGGTAAAGTAAGAAATATACAATATTTACAACGAAATAAGGGTCTCCTTCGAAACAAAAAAAGGGGATGAACTGGATTTCTGGCAGAGAATAATCATAACACACCCGATTATTTTCTTCTTTCCAGGAAGGAATGTTTCTGCCTGCTTTTGAAGATTAAATAGTTGATCAATGATCACTTGCTTCCTCAACGCTAAAACCTCCGCGTGCATGTCAAGTTATAAAAATAAATTTGGGTAAATGCATTCGCATGTACAGAACGCTCTAAAAGAAAGAACGTTCGGACACTAAATATTATGTCATAATCGCTCCAAATTTTTCCATTATAACAGCAGCATTTTTTCATTTTTTGTGCTTCTCCTGAAAAGTTATATTGTTCAACTTTGATCAAACAAACAAATAAAGTACACTAAAGAAATGTGCAATTTTTTCATGTATCACAAGACAGACCTGGAAGCTTTTAGTTTCTGACCTTCAAAAGAGTCGAATATTCTGAGCAGATAGGAAAGTAAAACATTCGCAAAATAACAATTTTAAAAGATTCTGATCGATGGTCAGTCAGAATCGATCAGAAAATCCGTGCATTTTCCCCCATTCCTACGGCAATGTTGTTTGCTTGGACGATATTGGCGAACACTTTCTCAATCATAGATTACTTTTGGCCTCAGAAGGTCTAAATATTCTGCATACATGTGAAAGTTATGAAAGTAAATTAGGGAAAATAAATTCACGAAGAGCCCATGTGACACAAAGTGAGTTTTCCCATTTCGTAGAAGCCAGAGATGGAGATAAGGATGTCGGCGTCGATCCCGATAGCCAGTAAGCGAGGATGAAGACCTGCCTCATGATCTCACTAGCGAGAACCTGCTCCATAAATAGCGGCCCGGTAGCACTTATTATTTGTCGCCGCTCACTACGGTAGGCGGTCACATGATGGCTTCTAATTTTAACCAAAGAGTGTTCAGCTTCATCTCTGTCTTCAGATAAGACGAACACTCTGCCACTAAGTGATAAATCTAAAAGAGCTGCAATCATAGTTTCCTGTGGGTTTTGGAGTCCTGATTCCTATCGAGACTTCTTTTGAGCCACAGAAATGCTGACTTGTCGCTGCCTTATCACGCACTTCCTATTTTTTCTGTGCATGTGTGTGCGCGTTCCGGACTCTATCTCGCCATCGAGCTGGGAGTAATGGGAAGTTAAAAATTCCCCACATGATTAAGGTACGACTGGGCAGAAACATCCACAAATCTCCGAGATAAATCAAGGAACACACTTAGTTAAAGTCAACTTGCCGTTCATTCAGCGCGGGTCTGGCGCGCCTTAAGTGTAATTAGAAAACGTGAATCCCTTAAGGAGTTCAGAAATTTTTGGTACCCGCTCCTCTAAGTTCAGATTGAAACGTCTGATGCAGGTCTTAAACTTTCTATTAGGCCTTCAGAAGATATGTATAGATCTGACTCAAGATACTCGGTACAACATACAAGGTGCTTCAAAAGCACTGTTTTAACAAGAAAGTACACTGTTTAGCGATTTACAACTTAAATTAAAAACAGATAAACTTTTACTTGCAAATGATTTAACGTTTTTGTCTGACTAAAAGTATCGAAAAAAATGTCTGCAGACAAAAAGATGTGCAATGTGCTGAAAGACTAAGGAACTGAGCAATACAACCAACGAAAAAAAGGACGTTTAGTTCAATATTATAAAGCTGATATTATATAGCTCTTACTAACTAGAAGGGGGAGGGAGGCACAAAATATGGCATCCGACTAAGGGACCGGGCGAACAGATGTACAATACAAGCATCTACCAATGCCAGGAAATATAATGTACTTAATGAAACCATAACAATATTTTGTAGCTTAGCAAAAGTACCTTTTCAAACACCATACGTTTTTTGTTGAGCTTCGCAATCATGAAAAAGATGCCAACATACTTTGCTGAGCTTAATGAAAGCACAGGACATCTGCAAATTATCCTGTTGATTCAGACTGTTTTTGACTGATAACTTCGATGAGCATTTCTGTAGTGAGATATCTCCGATTGTACTGACATTCATCACTGCATTTCAAAATGTATATATATATATATATATATACAAGTATATATATATATATATATATATATTCTATAAAGAAGATACCTAAGCAAAAAAATACATATATAATTTTGACTCACACCTAGTACAACATAGAAAAGGTTATGTATCTACCTGTGCGAGTAAAAGGAGAAAAGATAAAAAAATAAAATAAAACAACTGAATGTAGAAGGTGTCGAGAATACTGAGCCTTGGCTTTATCAAGGACCAGCAAAAACTCTGCATTTTCTCACTTCCACAAAGACCTAGTTGGAAATGGGTTTCTGCAAGGCCATAGATGCAAGTAACATTCCCACCTAAAATAGTTTAAAAAATATATATATAAGTCATGTCCTCCGTAGAGTAGCATGACCTAGCACTCAGTTAACAATTTCGCTTGCATCCATTAACCTTCATGGCCCGACCCATGCTCTTCATCTGTTACTATTAAACAGAGAGAAGAAGATTAAAGAGAACTCAAGCTGTGAGAGTGACATAATAATTAGAAATGATTTTCAGCTATAACGAAATTCCAAGTTCGTTTGAGAGAGAATTTAAACCTGAAAAACAATGCAAAAGAAATCCAAATTTTACATTGCAATTAAAAAAGGAAATGTTAATTTATAACGAACAGATTTTTGAAAGAAAACTTGAGTCTAAAAAACCCCTACTCTACAACTTATGACAGCACGAAAACGAGAATAAGTTAAAGATAATAATTAACTAAAGAAAACTTTTGTGAAAGTTATATACCTTAAACAGTTAGTTGCAATATGTACAAAGTATTTCAGCAGTGCTTTAAGTGCATAATTAATTAGTTATTAAGAACTTAACTACTTTGAAAAAACAGCGCATAGACAGCGCATAGAAAAGGAACAAGCTTAGCCATCTTCTGTTCCTAGGTACCCCAAAAGACGCTCAAAGTTACAAAGAAAAGTAAGAGTTAAAACCCGCAAAAATGTTAACAGACAAACCAATGCTTAAAAGCTGAAAAGCTAAAAAACGACAGAGGAAAGGGTACATGAAGTACAAACATTGAACTTATAAAACCTAGAACCCAAAAACAAGGAAGAGAGCTTACCTCTTGTGTGACAAAAACTTTTCTCCTCACAAGAGAAGAACATGGCTGACCTCTTCCGCCACTCCCTAGACGCTAGGGGGCAGTGAGGGTGGGGCTGATGGCCTCCTCATACAGCAAGAAACCAACGCGCGGAGATTTTAACCAGTGAAAAAATATATAAACTTAAGACTGTGGATCTGAATGATCAGAAAGAGCAGAATTAACTCTCCAGAATACATGAGAAATATTATAAAATACACGAGCAGTTTATTTAATAATCTTTGCATGTATTAAATCACCTTAGTGAGCTTCTATAGATTAATCAGAATCTTATTAATTTTAATGTTGGTTTTACTATTTTTAGTATAGCTATCCTAGTGATGAATAACTAGTTTTATTTTTTATTTGTTTTTATTTTCTTTTATAAACAGATTTTTAAGTTTTTTTTGTGATTTTGTTTATATTATTTAATTTTTTGTTTTAATAGGACCGTCATATCCATAGCACTAAGGTTCCTTTAGGTAGTTAATAGGCATCCTCTAGCCAACTTCCTTACGGCTTTGATTGGTCAGAATCATATTATTAACTGTGTAGAAAATTAAAGCAGATCTGCCAACCTTACTCTATTATTCAGAATAATTTTTCTTAAAGTTCTTTTGATGAAAGAAGAAGGAATTTCGTTCTCTAGAAAACTTTCTAATAGTATATTAATGTGGTAATTGAAGTCCAAATTGTTGCTGCAAATTCTTGAAATTCTTAGGACCTGAGAAATTAGTACATTCTCAATTACTTTGGTTGAAATGTTATTATTCCAGTGTAGATATTTAATTACTTTGAAAGGAAAATTAACTCTTTTATCAAAGAGGCTAATAGATGGGTTACCTCTGTTGAGCTTAATGCTTAAGTCTAGGACACCTTCTACATTCAGTTGTTTTATTTTATTTTTTTATCTTTTCTCCTTTTACTCGCACAGGTAGATACATAACCTTTTCTATGTTGTACTAGGTGTGAGTCAAAATTATATATGTATTTTTTTGCTTAGGTGTCTTCTTTATAGAATGTGAATTCTGAATTTTCAAAACTGCTGCGTTGCGCGTTTTGATTTTCAGGTTATTTTGCACCCTTCGTTTTAAATTCTAAAATTTTTTCCTTAGTCTTCAGTTTTGCTCTTAAGTATATATATATATATATATATATACACGTATATATATATACATGTATATATATACACATATATATACACGTATATATATATATACATGTATATACATAATTATCAATCCAATTCTGATGAAGGTCCCCCTTCCCTAGGGCTAATCCACAACCGTGTGTCTTCAACCAGATTCCCCCGTGTCATTAGAGCATTCTTTCAAATTTCACCCACTCTTCTCCCACGTGGTCTTCTTCTGGGTCTTTTTCTCTTCCTTGATATGCAGCTTAATATTTCAGTTGTCCATCAGTGGTTAGTTCTTTTGACAATATGTCCAACTGATTGCCATTTCAGCGATTTTACTTTGATCGTGATGTCATTTTCCTAATCCACGGGTTATTCACCTTATCTTTCTTGGTTACAACTAGCATGTATCTCTCCATGCTTCTTCCAGTAGTCTGCAGACTCGGTAAGACTTTTTTAATTAAGGTCCATGTCTTTGATTCGTCAGTAAGATGAGTAAGACCTGGAAGGATTAAACAATTAATTTAATACATAATGGGAAGATGCTCTTGAAAATTCTGTTTCACTTAAATGCTCTCCAACCACGTTTTACCCAGCTGATTAATTTCTTCATCAATGTGGGTGTTGCCCAAGAAAAATGTAGATATCTCTTACCTCTAGATTTTTTACAACGAAGCAAAATCTTCAGCTTTTGTAAAAGCATTGTGTATCAATCTTGTTTTCTGAAAGTAAATTTTTAATCCCAATTCTTTACTCGTGTCAGTAAGTTACTGTGTCTGAGGAGGTGCTTCCAGAAGTGATTACATCATCAGCAAAGCAAGGGTAAATTTTTATGTGTCTGTGTGTGTGTTTAAAATGCAGTAAATGTACGGTTACAGCAGTGGCTACAAAGAAGTTAACCACAATCACTCATTACTGTATTAGTACTGAATAATAATACTCATTCAGCATTACAATTCGGTAGTCATAGTTGTTCATCATTACCATTGACAAAAGAAGAGTATAGATATTGGTTATGGCAAAGCGAATATAATTTCATCAGTAAACAAGAATAATGGGGGCGCTGCAACTTAACAAGACAGTGTATTCATTTTATTAGAATTAGATAAATAGGCTTGCTAGTCAAAAGTAACGTAATGCTTTAGGAAGGTGGAAAGCATTTATCACCACACTTCTGTAGGTGATAAAGGTGTGAACGGTAATAGCGGAAAAAATGTGCAGTTTGTCTAATGTTTAATAATTTCTGTTTTTGCAACAGTGCTAATTTTAGCGAGGCAGCAAAGAATTGTGGAGTTACGTGAATTGTTACGCTCGCCGACGACAAACTCTTGCTTCAGTTGTCTGAGATGGCAGAGTTATAGGTACTCTGCATGTAAGCTTCAGTCGGCTACCATCGGACGGTTCCGAGGTCTCGTTATGGTCAGCAAAGTGCAGAAAAGATCGCTGAACATATCGAATGCAACCGAACTACAGATACCAGACAGTTACATATGAAACCATAACGCGAGACGTGAAGTATACAGAAATGCCTTATAAAAATCGCAAAATTCATGAAACTTTTAATACGATGGTCTCGTTCCAAACCATGTTACTGAAGTCAACAGTTGAAATATTAACAGAAATGAATCAATTAGCATGTTGAATGACATTCAGAGCTCCTGAAACTACCATAACATTGACCCTGGCGTGTCTTGGTATTTGGAATTATATGAAAAGAAATAATATCAGTGTCAGGAACACTTTTTGGGTGGAAAAGAGAAATAAGGTCCCAACTACCTGTGACCTGTCCTTGATGCATTGCTACAATTTTAGGCAACAGATCTTTGTGCAATGAACTTTTCAAAACTGAACCTTATCAATGATAAGTAGGGGTCAGGCGTAAGGAGCCTGGATCTGAAAATTACTGTTTCTCATACAGTTACCCGTGTTCCTAAAGAAAGGCGCAACAAGTGTCCCACTAGTGTTAAATGAAAATTCAGGTCTTCCTCTGTAACTTTATTCTTCCAAGGGACTGTTTTAAAATACATGACTGCTTTGTGATCTTTAACGGCATATTTAAGAGAAATGTTATGAAATAGAGTAATTCCATTTTTACTTGAACGCTGGATGGATTAAGTTTGGAGTTCTTAATGAGATTTGAATTCATTCTCCAATAGTGATTGAAATATCCTTCACACCTGTATTTAATTAACGTTAAATTCGCAACTTTAGTTATTATTTGTTCTATCTATGTAGATAAATTATAGTTTACTTCCCTTCAACTGGATAATTAAAATAGTATAACTATACTAGTAATCCGAATTTCTTGGCGTAGAATAGAAAATCAAAATTTCCAAGCGTTCGCTACACATATAAATGTCAAGTCAAGCCACGCGTTCAAATTGTTGCAGTGTTCTATTATCCAGTTTGTTATTTGCTATTATCCAGTTTGTTTAACTTCCTTGAGAAAGCCATCTGGTTGATGCGCGAAAGCTTGGAGATTGTGATTTTCTATTATACGTCAAGAAATTCGAATTACTAGTATAGTTATACTTATTTTGAGTAAAGTTGGTGTACGGTTCCTGTTTATTAATTGGATAATTAAAGTGCCATGCACACTGGCACCGAAAAATTTAATTCGATGTGGGGCGAGATTCAATAAACACAAAAGTTAGCAGTGAAGTAAAAAAGAGGGGAAAGCGCGGATCGCCGACCTTAAATCATCTCAAGTGCTACAGGTGTTACAAAAAGGTGAAACTTAATATATAGGGTTGATACAGCATTTTTAAGGACCAAAAATGACCCTCGCACTTGTAATTATTCCCATCGACTACTAGATGCATTTTAGCAAGTCAGGATTATAGGTCTGTGCGAAGCTGGGTGGTCGAAACGCCTTATCGTGCACATGCGAATCCTAACGTCAGTACAGAAGGACAGTGTGGGCAACAGCGTTTGCAAGAAGAAACAACAGTCATTGTAGGATGCAGGCGCTATCATGTGCACGTCAGTGAGAATAGATTGGGGTATACATCCTCAAACCTGAGCGGAACCACTGTAAACTGCGACGAGCTGTAGCTGCTACCGTGCACATGCACATTACAACTCGAACGGTATCCAGGAGATTGACAGAGACAGGCCCGAGCTCTGGACGGCTACTGCATCGGCTGTCATTCACCCAAAGTCATAACCTGGATCGGCTTGACTGATGTCCGAGAAGAGCTGTCTGGCTACACATATTGCACATAATCGTGTTCAGCGATGAGTCCAGATTCTTTCTCTGGGTTGACGATCGTTGTGTCCGTGTTTGGAGAAGACGTAGGTAAGGGACGGATACGGCGGTCTTCTGCGAGCGTGCCAACCAGTTATCCTTGTGTGGAATGTCATCAGTTATGATAAGAAGTCATTTTTGGTGCACATAACGGGAACCTTGACGTCCCTGCAATGTGTCCCGGTGGTGTTCTATATCCAGTGGCGTTGCTACTTCTGAAACGTATCCCTCTGTTCATTTTCCAGCAGAATAACCCTCGTCCATACACAACCACAATCTCTAGAACTTGTCAGCGAGAAATGCACATACTTCGAGATTTCCGGACCTCTCGTCTGGCGAGCATATATTGAACTTTATTTGACGATGATTCGGACGTCCAGGAACTTAGCTAGGTCATAGGACGAACGTATCGTTGTCCTAATCACCTCAGGACACCATTTGAGTACTATATGACTCCATGCTGCGCCATGTGTCTGAATATATATTGCAAACCATAATGACTACCTTAGGTATAGAAGAGATGTGACACTTTTTTCTGTATGTCTGTAAAACTAATGTACGGGATTGCAACTTAAATCGTTTGTTATCCGCCATATGTCCTACGTCTAAGGTGATGTTCGGGTTATTTGACTCACGCCTTCTGGGTGGGGAAATTTCTGCGTCGAGCAGTGTATTATTTGTAGAATGTTTGCAGCCCAAAATTATGGCTCTTTGTCCCGTTCTTTCCTTTCTACGTGCTCTGTTTAGTGACATAATTCTTCACCGGTGTAAGACTGCCATGCTGAATGAGCATCTGGCATTGTTGCTCCTTATTCCCTTCGATATTGTGATACATCCGGAGTAGAGTTTCGTTAATCGACTTCCTACATCTCAATCTGGTTTTTGTTGTGTGTCAGAGGAAATTTGGGGTGCTGGGATGGAGTAACTTTGTAGCAGGTGGTCCGTGCACAGGACTGCGTGCTCCGTGAGTTCAGCCAGTCGCGGCTAAACGGCGGCATCGGGACTCCAATCCGAAAGCTCTCATTTAACAGCGGAGTACCTTAACCACTGGGCTAGTCGAATTTTCTGCGACTATCTTCATATTTATACGCATGCTTCCAAGACCTGCCGTGTCATAATGTGTCTTTCCTACCGTTTTTCAAAACAGTATTCACAGCAGGTTTGGTTCGTTCCCAGTGCACGCGCAGTGGTTAAGCTTATATGATCAGTCAAGCCATTAATGCTTTTCGTTCACGAATTTATTTGTCTTAACCTGATTTCCCTATTTCTTGACCGGGTACTTGAATTATTCCTTCCGATCGCTAATATCATTTTCTGTGTCTGACTTTGGCTAATTATGCCAGCACTAATGTCGCACGTTGCTGCCTTCAATTTTTGTAAGATTGATTAGCGATGAAGTTTTATTACACGAATATATTTCTTTAGACTCTAATTTTGGAGAAAAGCTTACCACTTCTTCGTCAGCAGTTGAACATGCATCTCTTGATGATCTGACCATTCTACGAATTTGTTAAGTGTGCCTCACTCTTCTTTACCTTTTTTCGAATTTCAAAAATCTAAATTACAGCTAAACATTCAGTAAATATTTCTTTTTATTTTCAGGTAGAGGAACGAAACGTGAGTAGTCATCTTCAATTTTCAAGAAAACTAGAAAAGGCGCAGAAACTGAATGAAAGAACAGTGACTATAAAGGCTGGTCAGTTCATCATGAATATCCTAATCTGCTACTATTAGGATGACTCCGAGAACCTGGAAATCACGTTGCAATTAATATTCTACTAACCCACATAATAGTTTACTTACTATTTCTTCATTGTTCACTTTTTGTGAGAATTCTAGAGAATTCTAATACCTCCCACTGAACATGTTTTTAGGGGTCAAATTGACCGGGCTAAGGAGTTTGGTTGGAATCCTGACTAAAATTGGATGTTGTGCTATATTACCATTGTCTTGATTCTCTCTCTTTTTTACGTAACAAGCAACCAGCGGTGATTTTAGAACATTTTCGCCGTGAGAGCGGTGCAAATGAAAATTTCCGCCGGTGAAAAATGCAATATTCATTGTGGCTAAGTGGTGAAAAATGCAATATTGCAATATTCATTGTGGCTGTGCTGGTGAAAAATGCAATATTCATTGCAGTTATTGTCTCATCTTTCTCCCGAGGTTGGATTGCAAATTTTCGGGGCGCGAAGCCCTCCTCTGATAGATACCTTCCTGAATGCAAAACTGGAAAAAATCTAAATTAAGAGCATGGTTCTTATCTCTACAATAGATGCTTGTGGTAAAACTCAGCTGATAAGTGGCAGGCAATGTACTTTAAAAGATTTTTTTTTCTTTTTGGAACCTGCTTAAAATTTTCTTTACATTGTAATGTGTTATCAGTTTAACTAAGTAAACTATAAGTAATAACCTCATGAACTTAATGAGGCAAATTTAAAAAAAATATGTAAATTACTATTACACATAAAACATTAAAACTTTTGGAATTGAATTTTTCTCATGAAAGAAATGCTACTGTGTTAAGAACACAGAAGAAAATGTCATTTTTATTTTGGATATATACGAAAGACATGTTGTTTCTTCTTTTGTTGTAGCATTTAATGCACGATTCAAACACAAGAGCGAGTCTGTGAATTTCGGCTTTTACACTGAGAAATTTAACTTATGTTTTGGCGACATTCTGACATGTCTGTGGTTCCTATCAGAAGTTTCGCAAGATTCATTGTTAATATCACTAGAAACACGTCTTTGTCTTTTTTCTGTTTGGGGAAAACTGATATCAAGAAGTTTTAAAAAAAGACAGAAAATGGGAATTCAAGTACATTACCTGCGTTTTCTCGCTTTGGGGGAAAACTTTATGAGATAAAGAAGAAACAGGAGAAAGCGATGATTGGAAATCAAAGAAGTTGTATGGCTTTATATCACCAACGCAACAAAGTGAGCTCAAAAATAAAGAACTCAGTTTAAAGATATGATTCCTTCGTCAAATTCTCTGCAATTTAAAACTGAAGGTGGAAGCTGCAAAAAAAGGAATATAAGAAGATAAACACTGAACACTTGGTTGCGCTTCCTAGAGACCGTGAGATCAAGAGCCCAGGTTCTGATGTGATCTGGATTACAAGTCAAGGGCCGAAGAAAAAGAAAAGGAAGGAAAGTGAAAATGAAATATGTTTACAGCACTAAGTCACTAAATGCTTTAGCTGAAGATACTTTTTCTTAGCTCGTCCTTTTTTTTTTACTGGAGGTATTTGATAAATTTCAAGCACATAAGCACCGCACTTGTTTCACGCAGCTTTTCTTCTTCACTTTATAATCGTACTGTGCTTACAGGGCGTTGGTTTCGTTTTGAAGAAACAGAGATGCAACTCAAATTCTTGATCTTCAGTTTATCGTGTATTCATTCCAAGTATTGTCCATTTTGTTTCATCTTTTTATTTTCAGTATTCTTCGCCAAATATGATAAAAAATTTAAAATGTAATATAAAAATTATGATTGTTAAAGATGTGACTGACTTGGAGCCATAACTTTGAGGTTAACGCTTGTATTCTTATCCGTGTATTTGCTTCAAGTTTATTAATTTACCGTGCATTTGTTTTAGGATGCGAATGATTTCCGACCACTAATAGAATCCCAGTTCTCAAACCCATGAAGCTGCTCTTCTCCTCACGGTCCACAAGTGACAAGAACATTTTCAAGCAGGCTCCAGTATCAGAGTAAGCACGCACGTTCAATGTCACGTAAGCATTCTCAGCGGTCTCTGTGGTTGCCCGATAAATATTTTTGCTCTTAATAAGCAATTTAGAATTTCCGAATTTCGACTTGACCCGACCACTGCAACTCCGACAACGATGAAAATGTACTGCTAAATTTTGAATTGTTTACCCTGATTTCACAATGAGTTATTGTAGATACAAGGACATACACACGGATGTCCTTTATCATAGTACATGATCTGCCGAACTACGCAATTCGCTTGTAATGATATTAATAACTGAAGACGAACTACAACGTCATTAAGTATTTTATAACGAAGTAAATTTCTCCGTCATTTTTGGTCTACGCCGGGAATCGAACCCGAGTCCGCTTATTCCGGAACAAGTCGCTCTACCAACTGAGCTACGCAGACGTTCATTCTGATTGCTATGTGCCTTTATGTCGTGTGCGTCCTGCTGGCAGGTACGTCACATCTCCCCCCCGAAAGAGGGCCGGGGGCATGGCCCACGGGTCAGCCGTGACCATGAATCGTTGCAGGCAGCCATCCGCTGTAGAACGTGCACTTGAGAACTCCCAGTAAATCTAGTGTGTGGAATGCAACATCACACACTTTTATTTTTCGAAACGCTGAAGAAGGGATTCTCTTATTTTTCCTATCTCGCGGTGTGGAAATAACATCACACCATTGCGAGATTTTGAACGGCTGGGTCATCCGGAAAGTTCGGGCGCCATTATAACGAAGTAAATTTATCCGTCATTTTTGCATTTTTGGTCTACGCTGGGATTTGAACCCGAGTCCGCTTATTCCGGAACAAGTCGCTCTACCAACTGAGCTACGCAGACGTTCATTCTGATTGCTATGTTCCTTTATGTCGTGTGCGTCCTGCTGGCAGGTACGTCACAATTGCTTTATACTATATTTTTCTAAACGTTCTTGTATCTATCCCTTCTAGAACTGAATTCAGGGACAAGATAACTGCTTTGGAAAAGAAGTTGTCTTTGTGATTCAAAAGTAAAGCACGTTATTTCATCAGGCCAAAATTCTAGTTCCAAACAGCTTCCTTCCCTTCAGTGTCTATTCCCACAAATTTTTGGTACATTTGAAATGGACTGCAGGTTTCGGCAACGAGTCCAGAAATGAAAGTAACAATACGTGTACACTAAAAATATTTTAATGCTTTCTCAAGAATATTTGAGCCATGACAAATTTTCACAGCTGTGAGCATAAAAAAAAGAGCCTTAATAGGATTGATAATTTTTGTCAAAATAAATGATGCCATGTTTTAAACTTCAGCCATGAATCTTCAATTTGTTACCTCACATTTACCCAGTCCAAAACACGAGAACAACTTAACTTTGCAATTGTGTAAAAGCAATAAGCACTTTGAAGGAAGGGCAAATCTTTTTACAAAAACATTGGTCTAGGTAAAAATGGACCCATTCAGTGTCATGCCAACAGGTTATTCCTCGTTCTAGAGGCCGGGTAGTCAGAGACGCTAGTTTCTGACTAATTGTTCCTACCGGACCTTGGTTCGAGTCCGGGGTGAGGTATGGATGATGTGCTTGTTTTACGGGGCTGCCTGGTGCAAAGATCATGCAAACTGGACGTCGGATAACTGGAAAAAAGTGTGCTGGTCTGATCAGTCGCGTTTTTATTCCATTCCGTGGATGGTCGTGTACGCATTAGGAGCAAACAACATGCAGTGCGCGATCTATTCGGCGTGGTCTTCACAGTGCAAGGCGGTTTTATAGTGTGAGGCATGTTTACCTGGCAGGAATTTGGACCCCTGGTGCATGTGGAACAACGTTTAACTGGTGCCTACTATCGTGAATTTCTAGCTGACTCTGTACATCCAGAAATGTTGCACTTTTTCCGAATGGCGAAGGTCTTTTCCAAGATGACAAGTACACTATGGAACCACAAGTCCAATGTTGTGCAGGAATGGTTTGAGGAACACACTTCAGACTTCCAGCTTATCGATTTGCCTCCAAACTCCTCGATATCAATCCCATAGAGTACTTGTGAGACACTATGGAACGTCATGTCAGGCGTCTGGATACACCAATGATCTCGCTACCTGCACTGAAGGCAGCATTACTCATTGCTTTATTTGTCATACCTCCTAACTGCTTCCGGCATGTTATTACATCGATGACACGTCGGACAGCTGCTGGATTGGGGGTGAAAGGAAAACCTACGAAGTACTGGGTAGATGATCATAATTCAGTGATCACTCAGTGGACGTCGCAATCGTTAACTTTGTTGCTGAAAGGTAACTCACACAGGTTGAGAAAATCATTTTGAAAATAGTTTTATGATTGTTAAGATTGCAAATGGTTGCGAACAGCCGAAACCATTTTTAAAGAAAAAAGTGTCTCGATTTATTTCAGCTACGTAGATGAGCTGAAAAGTTTTGCCACCACCTGAATGAAAGTTTATAGTGAATTTTTTTTCAGTGAAGCAAAAACGGAAATTTACCTTTACCTTTTATTTGAAAAACTATATAATTACTTCATCACATAAATACCCCGAATTTCTTCCAAAGCGTCAACAGTTTTCGAAGTCCGTCTTTTAAAAACCAAGGATTTTGTTTCTGGAAACACTGATGTAATGCTGACTTCACTCACTTCTTCGTTAGATGTGAAGTAACGGGCCTTCAAATATTCTTTTAGTTTAGGAAACAAGTGAAAATTTCCATGAGTAAAATCTGGACTATACCCGGGATGTGGCATCAGAGTAAACCAGAGGCGCTCGGTAGCGGTAACTATGGCAACACTGGTGTGAGGCCAAACATTATCGCGTTGGAGAAGTGTTTGACCAGCATGCCTTGCTTTCGTCTGGATACGAGTTTTCAGTTTCTTTACATTTTCAGTGTAACATTCAAAACTTACACCCATCAGCCTTTAAGTTATAACCACCCCCATCCTTGAGAAATGTGCGCTCCTAGAGACCGAACGGTGGCGCCGGTGAAGTTCACAGAGCACTATATATACACTGCTGGACAATTGCTAAGGACGGATCATAAACGGCTATATAGCGCATAAAAACGTAAGTGTGGTTGGATGCCAAGTGAAATAAAATAATGTCAGAAAGCCAAGACATTACATGAAAGACAATTTATAGTGCTCTGAAATCCAGAAATCTTTGGAACGTGTTCAAGGGACAAACAGGCCATTTTGTGCAGAATACGTAAACGTGAAAAAAATGCAATTACCGTCCGCAGGCGTTCCGGCGTAAGATGTCAATACGGGATATGGCCACCATGGAGAGCGATGCAAGATTCTACACGTCGTGTCATGCTTTGCACAACATTATCAAGCAACTGTTGGGGTAATTTATCCCATTCCTCTGTCAGTGCACGGATGAGGGTGTCCTTGTTTATTGGAGGGCATTGGCGACCAGCAAGACTCCTCCCCAAAGCATCCCCACATTTTCAATGGGATTCAGATCTAGAGAACGTGCTGGCCATACGAGGCGTTGAATATCCTCGCTCTCAAGACACTCCTGGACAGCGACTGTTCCATGACATGTTGCGTTGTCGTCCATGAAAATGAATCTATCACCGACAGTACCACGGAACAAGCCAACATGAGGTAGCAGAACATCATTAATGTATCGTTGGCCAGTCATAGTCCCAGTTGGAAGCACATAGAGGGACGTACGGCCATTGATCATGATGCCAGCCCATACCATGACACTACATGTCGGATATCGGTCCCTTTCCTGTATGTTTGCTGGACAATATGCAGTACCACTATCACGCCAGATCAGTTGTCGTCGACAATCAGACGATAGACTGCATCTACTCTCATCTGAGAAGAGGACAGCAGACCAGTCGTTATCAGTCCAATTGCGATGTTGATGGCACCATTGCAAACGGGCGGTACGATGACGTCTGGACAATGGGATGCATACAACAGGACGGCGGGCATATAGTCCTCCTTCATGCAAACGTCTGGAGACATTTTTTCGGGAGATCCGCTTGCCAGTAGCAGCCATAAACTGATTTTACTACCTCACTAGCTGTGCTGCGCCGGAGTCTTTTTGTTGATAGCACTATGTACCGTTCTTCTGCAGGTGTCGTACTGCGAACACGACCTCCCCCGTGACGTTTGCTACACTCTCCATTTGTTTGAAATGATTTCCAAAGCCTTGAAACAACACTGTGGCTGACGTCGAACTCCCTGGCAACATCTGTTATTTTTCGCCCTTCTTCAATCTTGCCAATAATACGGCCACGCGTAAAACCATCTAGGTGATGTCGGGAAGACATACTGAAAATTGCAAGATCGTCAATTGATTCTTTCCATTTCAACTTTGCATTTGAACAACAACGGTCAATACGCGTCAAATCCTTTATATCTCTTATCAGCGCCATGACGTCACGAACAAGTTCGGCAATTCAAAATTTGCATACGCAGAACACGTCTTACTGTATCCCGCACTTATGCTAATTTCCACATTTTCCTGCCTTCCATTTTATGGTTGCTATCGTTGCTATTGTCATCCGTCCTTAGCAATTGTCCGGCAGTGTACAACCCGAGGACCGGCTTTCGGTTAGTAGAGTGTTCGGAACCAGAATGGGTTAAGATGCCGATTTATCGGAGTTTGATAAAAGATAAATTGTGGTGGCACGCGCCTCGGAACTACGATCCCAGAAACGGCACGGGTTTGTGGGTTGTTCACGTGCCGTTGTAGTGAGTACGTATCAAAGGTGGTGCACAGATAGCCGAATGACGATCAGTCGCCCAGCCATGTGTCGTCTGCAGCTCATTGATGCCAGAGCAGAGCGGAGACTGTCCCGCATTGTTAACCGCGACCTCAGGGCCACAGTGCTACAAATCACCAACAGCTACAACAGTGGTGATGAAGACAATGTGTCACAGCACACAGTTCATCGCAGGCTTCTGTGCATGGGCATGCGTAGACGAACCCCCAACCGGGTCTCCATGCTCACTGCACGTTATCGCCAACAACGCATGAAATGGGCCCAAGTTCATCGAGATTGGACCGTGAATGACTGAAAGAAAGTAGCTTGGTATGACGAATCAAGATTCCTGGTGCATCACGTAGACGGGTGAGCACGGATACGCCGATTACCAATGGAGGCTATGGTACCTGGATGCACTGTTGGGCAGAAACAAGCGGGCGGCGGTGTTATGCTGTGGGCGATGTCTTTTTAGGCCCCATTATCGCTATATCACAATTCCTGACAGCTTTCAGGTATCTGAATCGTTGCGGACCAAGTTCACCCATACATGGCAACTGTGTTCCCTGCTGGCAATAGCCATTACGAACATGATAATGCGCCATCCCCCACTGCCAGAATCGTCAAGGAGTAGTTCGAGGAACATGCTGGTGACTTTCTGTTAATGCACTGGCCTCCAAATTCACCTGACGTTAACCCAATCGAACATTTGTGGTTCGACTTGGAAAAGCAGTTTCGCGGTAAATCACTACCACCCTGAAATATACGGGAACTAGAGGACCTGCTGTTGACATTATGGTACCATATACCCCAGGATACTTATCGCCACCTTATCAAATCGATGCCTCGCCTAGTGGCCACTGTTTTGCGGGCTAAAGGGATCATACAGCTTATTAGGTAGGTGGTCATAATGTAATGACTCATCGGTGTATTGTAGTCTTTTTTCCAGAAAATCAGAAAGCAGAAGTCCTTTACTTTTCCAAAAAGCACACATGACTTTCCCAGCTGAGGCTCGTGTTCTAAATTTTTTGCTTGCAGCAATTCTTTATGGGAATATTCCATGGATTGCCTTTTGTTCCCTGAGTTGTGTGGGACCATGTTTCACCTCTTTTCACAATTTGGTCCAGAAAAGTTTCACCTTCGTATTTTAAATGTTCTAAGAGTTCACATGTGAAATTTACACTTGTTCAGCCTTCATCTCATCGGATAACATAAACGGCACACACCTGGCACAAACATTTTGAAATCCAAGAACACTGACAATGCGTCCCACCGTTGTTTGGAAATACTTAGTTCAGAGACAATTTCTTTTTGCTTGATGCGACAGCTACATCGGATCATTTCTTCAACACTCTGTTGATAAAACTTGTTCGTTGCGAGCAAAGGACTCTACTCAAATTCGCTTTCCACACCTGCATTGCCTTAACCATCGTCTCACAGTACTCACATCAACACATTGATCGCCACAAACTGCTTTCAGTCTTCAATAAATGTCGATGACTGCAACTTTTTCCGCAGTGCGGAGTTAAATGACAGAATATTGTTTGAACCGTCCATCTGAATAGCTTTCCATTGTGACTCATAGTGAAAAGGAAGTGAGTAAAACTGAGGGACCCTGCTCTAGTACGGGGGAAGGAAGGCTGAATCATGTGACTGCCCCAAACCGGTTTTATCTGAATTTATTCATTCTTATACCGAATGCTGCAGTGAAAGCAAAACTTTTTAGCTCACCCTTATATTGATGTCTTTTAAAATTTCTCGAAGATAGATTAAAGTGTTTTTACATTGTGATTGTTAATTACTCGGCTTGTTTGGCAACTCGTGCTGACGTTTTCACGACGAAATTTAAACTCAGGTCAGAAAATGTTTTTGGAAACCTTTCTTTTTATGATAGTTTTCTGCAATTTCTGTGGTATCAAATTTTCATGCGGGGTAACTGCTATTGTTCATCATAGCATCAAGCACAACATAAATGGACAATTTTAGTTGATTTTTGTAATCACTTAAAGCATAGCAAAATCGAAGAACTTATCTAGATTTCCATGACAACGCTTATGCAAAAACCAGGAAAATTGTCTTGTGGTGGGGTGAATGTATGCTCTTATTACCACGTCTGAGAGTCGTAGTTTCCTAATTTTCGTTTGGTCTTCCATTATCATCAGGTGTTCCACGGCCAAAGACTTCCTGCTTTCTTAATACTGCTGTCAGAGAATTTTGAAGATATTTCGAGCAATTGTTTCGTCCTATAATATTTGAAGCCTGTAAATGATGCAATGGCAGCGAGTATTTCTTGATGTCTCTATGTAAGACCCATCGCTGTTAACCAAAAATTTATATTCAAGTTCTTACCGTGATTCTGCAATTCTTCATTTTCACTGCAGCTTCGGTTTGGCTACAAGATGAAATTCGGTTTTCTTTCGATAATGAAGTTGTAGGGAGTTCTCTCTTTGTTTCGTTGCAAGACATATTCTATGAATACAGAAAAAATTCCAAGCAAAGCTTCGATTCGTCTGTCACAATGAATGGACTACATCGATCGGAAAACAAAGAGGTTAAAAAGAATGTCCTTGCACAAAATGTTCGATTGAAGGACGATATATTTTCGAAATATCAACCTTGATACTTGCCGAAATAAAGCTCTTGTGGTGTAACATTAAAGGATGCCTACCGTTCTTTTCTTCCTCTCTTGACGTTATTATGCTCGGGGCTCTCCTATTAAGGATAGCAATCATTGGTCTCTGGTGCAACAATAGGCAAAGCAACAATGAAATCACCCCGGCGAGAAAAGAAGACAATAGACATCTCTGGAGGTGTAAAATTGCTGTCGGTGAGGGCCCAGTGGTTGAGATTTTTAATATTAAGTTGCTGGGTATTTTTTGTGAAAGTGCCATCATGTTTTTAAACAATGCTGATGCAAAGGTTTCCGTAAAACAAGAAATTACACACCCGCTTTGCTCGTTTGTAACATTCTCGCAAGCCGAGAATGCGTCGGATAAAGAAATTAATCGATAAAAACTGAATATTGGAAATCACTGCAATATTCTTCATTGTTTGCATTAGCTTTTCGTGCATCCCCCTTTTTTATTCAAAAGAAAGTTTCAAACAAATGTGATAATGAAACAGTTTTGCAGTAATATTCCTGGACTAATACCGACGGTATTAGCTACCATAAAATGAAATTCAGCGCATTTAGTTCTATTGAGGCTGGAAAATAAAAGCAGAACAGACCGAACAAAAGCAATATTTCTGGAAATTTCATGCTTGCAAAGATTGCAAATAAAAATGACCGTTGAGCCGCCATTTCGCTTACATAAAAAGACACAAAGTTTTCTGTTTAAAATTACGTGCACACAAGCTGCTTGCCATGCTTAGAAAATGTTCAGTTCGCACTGAACGTTTTCATGTAAAAACTGATATAAGAAAAAGTTGCGTTTGGAAACATTTGCAAATGGCACAATTTAAAATCAATATGCATTTAGAAAACAAATAAGAGAGCTCGCACATTTCGAATGATAATTCCAGGTGAAAGGGATTATTATTTTTGATTTTAAGTTAATCCTTTTCTTGCAAAGAAGTTTTTCAGAAACCTGCTCTCGAATTGCATTCAGATCAGAACTCCGTCGTTTTAGTCCAGGATCAATTAAATATAGAGACATCAGAGCAATCAAAACACTCTGCTTGCCTTACAACTTCAATATTTTTGCAATAAAAAATTTTGAGTTCTAAATGCAGATACTGTCGCCTTTCTCATTCTTTATCAGAGTACCTTAATGTTTTTTGAAAACACAGTTTAAAATGGTAAAAATTTCCTAAATACGTAGAAACAATGTAAATAGACAAAGTCATCGCCATTTCCACGTTTTTCTTCAATTTTGGAGACGTCTCAGTTGCTGAGCCCATCCCTTCGGATTTGTGCCGAAGGATAAACACACATAGCGCCGTGGATTATTGGCACCGTAGCGTAAGGCGAACATACTCGGCTAGTTATCGAGAGATCTGGGGGTTTGATTCCAGCGGTGACGAAATACAATTTTTCAGTTGCTGTGTGTTCATTAAAGAAAAACGTGGAAAGAGCGATGACTTTGTGTATTTACAGTTTAAAATGAATTTTTCTTGGCTACTTAGTCCAAGGACTGGTTGTTCAGTAGATGTGCTCTGTCTTTCAATTCCTCTCTATTCTTCGCCGTTCACTTTAAGTCATAGTATGTCCTAGTATTGGTGTCTTGGAGTAATTGTGCCACAAAACCATTCCTTGGCCGTCCTCTTCCTCTCTTGCCTTGCATTTTCTCTTCCAAAACTTTCAGAATTGGGCCTCCATGGCACAATGTGTGTACAAACACTAGTTCTGTACGGGAGTGATAGCTGATCGCTCCCCACACCAGGAGACCAGGTGTAGGCACTGTGTGTCGCTAGCGGATGCAAGAAGGGTGGAAACGCTCCCCTGTGCGTCTGCGAACACGCATACGGCCATCGGAGGCTCCCAAGCAGAATCAGCTTTCATCGCTGAACACGACAGATCTCCATTGCGTTCTCCAGTGCAGACTTTGGCGACACCACTGCAGCCGTTCTTGACGGTGGGCTGGAGTCAGAGGTACACATGCCAGAGGCTCACGTGCACGTAGTCCTGCATCCAGTAGACGGTTGCGGATTGTTCGCACAGTCACCCCAGGTGCAACGGCAGCTCGGATTTGCGTTTGCAGTGGATGTTCTGCTTGACAACGCCGCTTTTCTTATGCGTCGATCGGTCCGCTCATCAGTCCGACTGTGGCTCCCGGTTCCACGTCTTCTCGTGTGGGAATGTTCCTCGGACCATCTACGCCACCATCGTATCACCACCGATACTTCCCGTCCAATTTGCTCCGCAATACGACGATACGACCACCCGGCCTCGCGGAGTCAGACTAGACGACCTCGCTCAAAGTTCGATAACTGCTGAAATCGTACACGTCTTCCATGTCCAGGCCTTGCAGCTTCTTCAGGGTCTTCGCACGTGTCCGAACGCCGACGACAGATTACATTCACTTTGCCGTACTCCTTAAATACCACCGATGATAATTTGCATATTATTGCCCTGCTGTGGCGTAAGCGCTCACCGGTTGGTGCCGAAATTAACATCACACCTACGTAAACTCGACCCGATTAGCATATGCAAATTTCATGATCGTCCGCCAATTCCTTCTTGGTGTTCTTTTTTCACTCTCCGGCAGTGTATTTCTTGCGGCATTTCGTACTCACTTCACTTGTAGCATTTTCTGGTCCTTGGGAATAAGCCACGGGTACCCCTCTCATGACCCTCTGCTGTATAACCTGCAGCCAACTCGGCCTATCCCATCATGGCGCTGCCCTAGTCAACGAAATTCCGACGTGACAACGCGTCTGAATGCGGAATTCTTTTTCCTGGTACATGCGTTTAACATAAATTAAATTGTGAGATGGCTAAAATCTATCTTTGCAGTTTTGAACTCTGAGAGGCTGTGTTGGTAAGGAATGTGAGTGGATTATGATCCGACATCACCTCGATTTTGAGTCCGAAGATCCACCCTTCAAATTTCTGCAACCCCCAGATAATAGCATACGCCTCTTTATGGCTCGCCGCCCACCGTGCCTGCTTATCACTCAACGTTTTGTTGGCATAGGCCACCGGTCGAATCTGACCTTCCTCGTCCCGCTGATCTAAACAACACGCTACCGCGAAAGCGCTAGCGTCGGTATATAATAAAAAAGGTTTGTCAAAATATATGTAATAAAAAAGGTTAACTGCTGGAATGTACTCTCCAGCTCTGTCGTCCAACCAACTTTGCCCTGTGCCTTCTTTGCCGTGAGATCCGTCAGAGGCTAAGCAATCTCTGCGAACCTCGGCACACAGTTTCTGTAACAGCTAGTTAAACCTAAGAAGCTTCCAACTTCCTTTTTGGTTCGGGGTGGGGGTGGGGGTTAAGTTGTTTAAATTGCCTGGAGCTTGCTTTTCCGGATCTGGGCGATGTCTCCCCGATCCCCCAACATGTCCTAAATAATATACCTCCTTCCGTGCGAAACAACACTTAGACGAATTCCCCGTAAACCCTGCATTTTGTAAACTCATTAACACCTATTGCAGATGTTCCAAGTGCTTTTCCAAACACTGTATAAATATGGCAACATCGTCCAAATACGCAACAGCGTAGTCTTGGTGCGGAGTAAGCACCTTGTTCATAGCCCGCTGAAAAGTGGTCGCGGCCCCCACCAATCCAAATGTCATGACTTTCCATTGGTATAGCCCTCGATGGGTGGCAAACGCCGTATGCCGACGCCTGTGTACTTCTAACGGTTTCTGATAGTATCCTTTCAGTATATCCAAAGTATTACAGATATAAAGTTAGCTGTTCCCACCTTAGCTGAAAGGTCCGGTGCCTGAGACATAGGAAATGCATCTGGGACTGTATGTGCGTTCAAGAGGACCGGGGAAGTTTCATTTCCCCCGTCCTCTTTGCCACGCATACGATCGGGTGGCTGAACTTCTCACTGCACTCTTCTATCATTTTCGTTCTGCCGTTCTGCTTTCTTGGCTCCCAAATGTCCCCACCGTTTTCTGCATGGACTGCGGTACCTTATACCGGTGCTGCGTCTTCAGTACGCTTCCCAGTTTGAGAGTAATTTTATGGCACTCCACTGTGGTTTCTCTTACTCTCCCTGAGAAAAACTGATCAAATTTTCCCACCTCATCCTCCAACTCTTTCACTTGCTCCAGAGAGATGGCATCATATTTTACACAAATATCCTCCGGGGTTATTTCCTTCCCCTTTGCGTCAGGCCTGGGCACCTCCGTGATTTTTCCTAAATCATTATCCCCTTTCGTGATCGGACGCCTTAACTGGCATGACGTGCACGAATTACAATATTTCCTTTCGCCCTTCTTCAACGTGGGCCAATAAAAGAGTACACAATTCGTTCTTGAGTTTTCTTGGCTCCCAAATGTGCTCCAAACACTGAATCGTGGGCGAATTTTAATATTTGATCCCTTCTGGTTTCCGGTACTACAAGTTGTAAAGTATCCTGATCCTGTACTTTCCCTTTGTGATATATCATGTTGTCCCATATCACATAACCTCCTTTCTTCATTTTTACCCACTCCCTCGCTTTTCTTAAAGTCGGGTCATTAAGTTGCTCCATGATGAATGCTTTGGTGTCGGACGTGTAGGTCTCCGACGGCTCTTCTTGCGTCTCTCTACAAACTCTCCCTCCTGCCTGGGGCTGTTCTTCGTCTACGGGCTTATGTTGCGCCGGTTGAGTTTCCCCCTAACCTGCAGAACACCTGGTGTTAAGCTCTGACCTGCCATGAGGCTATCCTTTTTTGCTTCGCCACGTGACTGCAACGTGTTCTCTCCCTTTGTTCTATCTACTTTTCCGCCCCCACGTTGCTCTACCCCGCGGCTATCTTTGTCGCTTCTAAGCATGGCTCTGACAGCGAAATGCTCGTCTTCAAAACTCAACACCTGGCTTTCTCCTACAACGTTCTCATCTGACATCGCTGAATCGGAACTTTTCCTACCACGTGCTTTCCTGACATCTCCGACTCGGACATTTTTTTCTACCACGTGCTCATCTGACATCTCCGAATCGGAACTTTTTCCTACCACGTGCTTCTCTGACATCTCCGACTCGGACATTTTCACTACCACGTGCTTATCTGATATCTCCAACTCGGAATTTACTCCTCCTGTCTGCCACCGAGGCGTCGCCTCCTGTAACTCTCTTAAACTCAGAAAAACATCTGGTGCTAAAATTACCTGATTAATGAGGTTGGGAACAATGGCACACAAAATCTCGGGAGACGAACCCACCCCTTTGTCTGCTTTGATCATACCTTCCTTTTCAATTCTGTCACTCAATTGTTTTATTGGAAATTCCTTCCTTCCTCCATAAAAAAATTCAAAATCCCTGAACCTTACGGTTCAACTGACTGTTCACCTAAAACCTCGGCCCTTACACAAAAAAATTCCGACCCAGTGTCTACTAATGCCACTGCCTCTGATTCATTTTCTCCTACAAGCCTCACCGCGGCTCCTAACGAAATTCCCGCTATCTCCGCCTGTAAACTATGCCGTGCGGACACCCTGCCTACATTTGCGGTTATTCTCCTTTTTTCAGCCGTATTATCGTGAATTATGGCCTTCCTGTGCTGAACTACGTCCCTATTACCTCGTTGCTCAAGGCTGACGCGATTAATTCTTCTCGGGTCTTCTTTCCTCCAATTCTCTGGATTACCCTCGTTCCCCTTGAGCAATGATTTCTGGGGACAATTATTCTTGAAATGCCCCTTCATCCCACAACTAAAGCAAACTCCACTCTTCTCAGAATTACCCGGTTACTAACTCTCTTTGTTCCTTGATTAGGAAATTTAGGCCAATAGCTGCGTTTCGGTCCGCTACCCTTAACCTGGCTCCCTGCAAACCCACTGCTATGTCCTTGTCTGGGTTTTCTTCCGCGTTTCACCTTGACCCCACGTGACTTGTAAATAGGTCACATAATTCCGCTAGATAATCAACTTTTTCTAGCTTCCCCGCTGCTCCTCTCTGCAAAATGTAGGTTTTTAGCTCAGAAGATATCAAGGTCTTAAACCTATCACATACAATGAGATTTACTAATTGGTCAAATTCTTTTACCTCACTGCTGTTAACATAGTATGTTAATGTTCTTTTTAATCTTCCTGCTAGTTGCATGTAGCTTTCCCCTTTTCTCTACACCTTATCAAATTGCTTCCTATAGATATCCGGCGTTGGATGTCACTCTGCTAAAATAGCAGTTTTTACTCCTTATATTCATCCATCGTCAGCCTTCGGAATAAATGGCTCACACATTCAGAGTTAAAAAGTGCAATTACTAATTTACCTTTTAACATATCTGGAACTTCATGTAAAGCTCTTTCTAAAGAATAAATAAAATCTAATATTTGGCCCGGTTTACTCGGTCTGCTAGGCAGAGTAAATCGGACAAAATAAGCCATACAATTTATCATGGCTTTTGCTCTTATCAACATCTTTTCCTTTATCTTTCATTAGCTCAATTTTCTTTAACTCAAACTCTCTTTCTTCTCTCTTATTTACAAATTCTAAGTCTCTTTCTTCTCTCTTATTCGCTAATTCTAAACCTAGCTCTAACTTTTTTGTTCTCCTTCTGCTTACCTATCTTCTTGTTCCAGAACTTTTAATCTTACTTCCCACTCCATCCTATTCTGATTTAAAATTGATTTATCCTGGTTTATTTCGACTTCATTACTAGAATTAAGGTCATCTCCTTCGTTCCTATCTTCATTGTTCGTTTCTGACACTGAATTACTTTCTCCGAACATTATTCAGCTATCTAAAAATCACAATACCTTCTAACTAATTAAGCACAATATAATACAAATGACTGATTGATTACATGCAAATTAATAAAAAAACACAAATTCTTATTAACACTTTGCATAACGCCTGTCTTACTTGTTCTATCTTAGCCCTAATGCCATGATGGGAAATATCCTAACACTTTCTTATCCTAGGCACAGGTTAAAACAACAGAAAAACAAAAGGTCAAGAAAATGGTACATTACCCGAGGCTTTCGATCCTCCTTCTTTTCATTCTGTTAAACCCCGTCCATCACCGTCACCACGTGCAGATTGTCCCTTTGTTCTTTGTCACTGAATTCCTTTCAACCACGTGCACTTCGTTTCACTGTCCATTGTCACTAGATTACTTTCAACCCCGTGCACTTCGTTCCTCTGTCCGTTGTCGCTGGATGCTGTCGATACTACACGTGCTGTCTATAAAACACGTACTGCCGACTACACGTACTGCCGACTGCGCCACAATATGTCACGTCCCGCTGAGTTCGATCTGCCACTAAGTCTTACGGAATCCGAATCTGTCAAACGGGCCTGACGTAGGTTCTTTTGAGAGGTCGTCAAGTTAAACTCGATCGTTCAAAAAAACGGGAACGTGTAGTCAGTAATTACTTCAACTCACGGCAATGAATAACTTCAACAACAAGTCCTTGGTCAGACGAAACAAAATTTAATAGATGAAAGAATAAGTTCCGTTCAATTGGCTATCTCCACATGCCAAAAGGTTTCCAGCTAGCTAGCACTTCACTATCTCACCGATATCCCGGAAGACCCTCCGCCACGTGGACTTGAGTCGTGCCGTCAGAAAATCCGGTCGATCTCGTATCGCCGAAAAATCCTGACTATTCCGTCAGTGAAAACGAAATACCTCGAGAGTTCTAACCGACACTTTCTGCGTACCACACGTCTTACTTCGTGGGAGGTGAAACACGAAAAGCCTCGTGTCGCTTCCTTTTATATCCTTAATCTTCCCCCCCCTCCGCCTCTGGAAATCCTTTTGGTGTGGAGTTAGCCGTTCACCGGAAGTGGTGACCTTTGACCTATACATCAGACCCCGTCGACCCGGTCGGAGTCAACGGATCTTGTTAGTCACGTGCTTCGTTCGGTGTTACACAATCCGCCATACAAAGGAAACGTACCACGTGCCAACACGTGCGTTTGAATTTACCTTACATTGTCTTTGAAATGAGAAATAATTACATAAGATATTACTACTTGGAAATAATTAGTGGGGCCCGACTCCGTCACCTTACAACATTAAAAACATTCACTGTACCGCTTCAGTTGATAAGCAGAAACTGCGAACTAAATACAAAACAAGCAAGCACCCAGAGATACAGACGGCGAGTCTAAAGTTTTGCAATATTTGCATAAACGCATTTGCTGCGGCGAGTATGTCACGTGTTCAAACTAGTGCAAGTCGCGCACTGCAGTCAGTCGAAAGAGATATAAAGTGGCAGTCGTTGCGTGAACAGCATTGCATGTCGCCGTTCTGTCTGTGGTTGGGACGCCTGAAAGATGAACAGCCGCAACCGGCTAATTAGGGAACGTTTGTTGAACCGGCTAATTAGGGAACGAGTTTGAACTCAGTCATAACGTTGCTCAAGCAACACGAAACATTTGTCACGATAAAGGGAAAGGTTTCGTGGACAACAGCACTGGAACCAGATTGTTCAAGAAATTTCGTTGAGGTGACACAAACCTCGGCGATCATCCAAGGTCAAATAGGCCGCGAACCGTGGATTCGGAGGCCGTGCATCAGACCGTAGAGGCAAATACGACAACCGGTACGCAGAGATCATCAGGCTAGCCGGGCATATATCAGACCACCGTGGTTCGTCAACTTGAGGACATCGGCAAGGTCTACAAGAGCTTCCGCACTGTCCCTCACGAACTGACGCCAACAGAAGCAAACCGCCGAGTGGAAGTGTACACGAAACTTCTAGAAAACCCCGCGCGATGTATGTTTCACCAAGAAAATTGTTACGTGCGATAAAAAGTGGGGTTATTTCCATAATCCTAACTCACAACGGCGGTTGTTGAACCCGGGCCAGCTTCTAGAACCTGTTGTCCAACGTGGGCGCTTCCAGCACAAGGTGGTGCTTTGCGTCTGGTGCAATTTCAAGAAGATAATCCATTACGAATTTATTCCAGACGGTCGGATCATCAGCGTTAACCTCCAGTCTGAACAGCTGGAACGGAGGTATGCAGTTTTGAAGGAGAAGTATCCAGCACTGGTGAACAGAAAGCGCGCTCTCCTACAGCAGGACAACGCTCGGCCACATACCGCGCGAACGACCCGAGCAAAACTCCAGAACTTGAGAGCATCGAACTGGTGCCACACCCAGCATATAGTCCGGACCTTGCCCCGTTGGATTATTACCTCTTCCGGTCCATGGCCCACTTTCTTCGAGGGCAGCATTTCAATAACCAGGAGGAGTGTCAGCTGGGGCGAAGGAGTTCTTCGCCTCGAAGGACAAGGACTGGCACCGCCGTGGAATCGAAGAACTGGCAGACAGATGTCTAAAGATGGTGCAATATGAGGATGGCCTTCACTTTGAATGCTAATTAGCTTTCGTCGTAATGGTACGCATGAAAACATAAAGTGATCCAAATATTGTAAAACTTTCGACTCATCCTCTGTATATTGATAATACACTTTAGTATGTTTTTTACGCAAATTATTCTTGAAGTTTCGGTTGTATTTCTTTCGAAACAACATATTAAAGTGTGTGATAAATTGTAACGTATACTCTAGATTCAGTTTCCTTTTGATTTTACTATCTCTGGTTATTTTATTTTCCTATGCAAATTATTCCCTCACTTAACGAGATGTTATTTCACCCGCTGAATGATATGTGGCAATGAGTGTAAGTCATGACGTGGTGGTAGGCAGTATAAATAGGCGCGTTCAACTATACCGAGGGGAGTTTTTGTTTATATGTGGAGAGGTTTTGTTTGATGTGAAAAGAGCTTTGTTTTAGGTGCGAAGAGAGCTTTTGTGTGCCGAGAGCTTCGTTCTATGTGATTAGGTTCTTCTTCTTTATTGTGATACGATTCTACGAAAGTTCGGATATTCAGTAGTAGAGTGATTAGTAGAGTGTGTGTTGGATGATACCAGGAGTTTTCCAATAAAAGGTTTTAAAGTGAGTACATTTTTCTCTGTTCATATTATTGTCAGACCTCTGTCTGGCAGTTAGGTCTCTTTCATTAAGTGTCTCCATTAAGTCCAGCATAAAACTTTATTCATTATAATTACTACCAACAACCAGTAAAAACATTATTCATTATACAATATATCTCTGGTATCTTGACTTTCTCTTATTTAGTTTGCATCATCAACTTATCAAGTGATACAGCGGCAAATAATCACATCTTTACTAAATTCCTTTTAGAGATTCAGGTTAATCTAGAGATCTCCATATTGCTAAAGTTCACCGTACAGATTTTAACACATGCCCCGTGTATTAAGCAGATATCAAGAATATGTACCAGGGATCCCACATTTTCCATAATTTTGACAACGGAATTATATATGGACAAGTTGTTCGAAATCTGAAAAATCACCTTAGAAGTAAAGTATATAATTTGTTTCGAAGACACCAATAAGTTTGTCGCTTAATTTAGTTGAAGTAAACGGCATATCATTTCTATGTAATGGAACTCAGTCTGACTGATACCAGTGAAATAACTGAAACATCACAAATGCGGATGCTTCGAGTTATTGCTTCCTAACAACATTTGTGATGCAATATCTATAAATACGAGAGGTGTCATTGTTTTCCGAACTTTGTATTGCTTCTGACCCTCAGCCAAACTACATTAGACGTTAAGTGGTATCACTAATTTTGAAACTCAGGATCTCAGTGGCAATATAAGCGAAATATTTCATCTTGAAATACTGTGCCCCCAGCAGAATATATGTATAAATCAAATAACGTTACAGTCCATCTGATATCATTAGTTTAAAAACACTCATTCAAAATCAAAATATTTTGCGAAAGATACTTCCTCTGTTAAATCATTGCATAGACCGCTTTACTAAAAAAAAAAAACAAGATTGGTGATCAAAAAATTAGAAATTTTTTAATTCTGACATATGCTGACATGAAGCAGCATATGTCAGAATTAAAATTATTCTAAGAACCACAAATTTTAATGACGGCATTAAAATTCGTGGTTCTTGGAAGAAGATAGAGACACAAAAGCAGCTTTTTTCATCAGATATCCACTTATTCAGATTCGTTCAGTTTCACCAGAATGGAAATAGACATGAGTTCCTCGACAAAGTATAAATGCCTTAAAAGGTTTCCTATTTCAAAAATTTTTAAATCGTATTACTTTGATAAACAGATGCTGGTGAAAAATAGACAGAAGAATTGAAAATACTTGTGACTATATTCTTGAAAGATGCTGTACTTTAAGATAAATTATTTAATACGCCATCGTCTTTTGAATTTCGTATTAAATCACGCAAAGTATTCGTATCTCGTTGAACTCATTTCAGCCAAATCACGTCAATACTACTGTGAAACAGGGGCATAATCTACCATTCTTTAAAGAAAAGACAAATGAAAATATTAACATTTATACAATTCTTTACGACAGCACTAAGAACATCAAATCTTCCGGTACTCTTGCGTGCTCCAAATCATGCATAGTGGAAAACAGCTTGTTAAAATTTCGAAGGAACTGAGTTCCGTCATGCACTGAAATATATATATATATATATTATCTTTGTTCATTATTCGAAAGCTGTTGTGCGGTTTAGAAAGGGCAAAAACTTTGACAAATGTATTGGAATCTTATTTAAACCGGGAAACATCGGACAATTAGAGAAAGAGGGTGTTCTGTTCATCCCCTACCCATCTTTCCTCACCTGCTTTTTCTATCTCAACTAAGTGTGGGTGAAAATAGGAAAGGGGGTAACGGTTGACTCTGGGGAAAGCTTCTCCTTATCATTGATCAATCGATTGCTTCTTTAATTAACGGCGACCCTAAGAAATACAACGGCACAACAAAAGTTGGCTCCTTAACGATGGCAATGCATTCGATAACTCATTAGAAGGCATTTCTTAAGACTCAGCAGCACAGGGGAAGAGAAAAAATAAAAACCTGCGAAAGAAGTTGTTGATGAAGAAAGAGGAAGGGATGAGGAAGCGAGGAGAGCGGAAAAAACAACTTCCAGGGTGATACCATCAAAGTCTCCTGTCGAGGCATAATTCACATCATCGCCAAATTAGAGCTGCAACGGGTTGTTGGGGCTACAGATGAGATGAGGAGGGATGAAATAAGGAGGCTCAGCAGCATGAGAAACGGCAGGACTTCATCAAATGAGGTAAGACTATGGAGCATCCTGATAAGTGACAGTCTCTTCAAATGTCGTTCACTTTTTTCCTCATTTTTTCATTCCCTTTATTTTTTTTCCGAGGAAGTGATGTGCCTGTTTAACAAAAAAGTGATCCCATTTGTTTTGTCAAAAAGATCTCGTGATTAATGATAGGTAACTTAGGAAGAGTTTCCTTTTTATCTTCCCTCTTGTGAGTGCCAGATAGGAAAAGAAATAAATTTGCATTAAGGATTGACGGGGAATTGAATTTTTAATCTGATTAATCGACCTGGTGTTTTAGTCGATAGATTTACTGATGTGCTTTTGATTCGAGCCTAAAGTTCAGTGAAAAAAGAAGATGGATTTTTCACATCACTGGTGTCGTATAGTTGCCAGATTAAAAGAGGAAGAAATCCTATCGATGTTGGCAAAATTACTTGATGATTGCTCAAGCTGATAAAACTGCTCTCAGTTTCAAATTCCATCGAATTGAGGGCATTTTTGCAAAGCCATTTTCTTCCATTACTATACAAAAAAGCGCTACGCACTTTCTAACGTCTAAGGAAGTCAAAATATCGCATTAACGAATATTTAGCACAGGTAAATAAATATTTATAAATATTTTTCTCTCTAATGGAAACGGAATATTTGTAATGGAAATATGTGTCTGCTAACTTTCAATGGAGTACAGAATAGCGTAATTTTTATTATTTACAATTTTTCATCACTTAACTGATCCAGATTTGTTTCCTACATGGCGTAGCCACCAGTGGTAGGGTGGATAGAGGGGTGGGTTCTTGATTAATAACCAAATCTAAACACGCATGCTGCGGAGCTGCTTTGTCCTTCTTTGTCCTGCGGAGCTGGTTTGTCCTTCACTGGAACCAGTGTCCCAAGTAAAGAAAGTGTACCTCCTCATAGCCTTAGATGCATAGGAATCAATTACACTTCATGCTTGATTTTAAGAACCGTCATTCACACTGATTAAGACTAAAGTTGCTCCATTACAACACCGTTAATAGCAGTCTATCATCTCTGTATATCTTGTGTCCGGATACCTAACAGTTCAGAATCATTTAGTTAAAAAATAAAGCAAGTTTTATTTTTGTATCCTGGAAGAAAAACACATTGTGGCATACAATATAAATAAAATTATTGGAATTCACGTAATAGAGATTTAGTGAATTCAGCTGTTTTTATTGAAACAGGATTTTTTGTTCTTTGTTTCAGGGTTTAACAACGTTATTCATGAGCATCGAAAGAATGAAAAGTATCCCGTCCTGAATTTAGAATTACTGGTTTGAGGAAAGGGACAGGAACAAGACAGCGCCGACTCACGCCCCATCCAGAATTGGCAATGGGACCAACTTGGACAATTAGGCAAAATACCGCGCTTGTGACTTCTCGGCCAACGGGTTAATAAAAATGAGATTCTAAAATTGAAAAAAGTTAAGTTGTTTATTTTTAATTTTCAGCTTTCTTCGAAAGGAATTTACAAAGGCAGAAAAATATCTAAGAGTTTCCTTAAAACAAATGGAAGAAAAAACCCAACGGAGGCAGTTCTTTTCCTTTAACAGAATAGTATTTATCAAGATACGCGTATTTTATTGTGTTTGTTAATTTTCTAATTTTAGCTGCTCTAACTGAAGTATATGAGCTCAATGAGAAATTACCAAGTAACAGATTCAGTCGTTTGCATGACACATTAGATGATCCCATCGTGAAACCAAAAACTGTAATAAACGATTTAGATTTCTTAAAATTTTATTTACACTTCAGAACTGCAACCTTGCCCCTTACATTTGCAAACAAAGTTAAAAGATTAAGGTTTAGATTGGTAAGGGTAAGGGCGACAAAATTAAGAGAGAAGCCACTTATAATGATTTGGATTTTGGTGGCGTTTGAATTAAAAGATTACTACCACTCACAGGTAAAATCCTAAAAATTTTGACCTTAAGGAAATTTTTGCATAAACAGAAATATTCAGTCTTTAAAATTCTAAAGTGTCAGGTTGGTCGAAATCTGAAATACTTTTCGGGTTTAAAATCCATAAGCCTTTTTTCTTCTTCACTAGGAAAACATATTCTGAGTTAAAGGAATTATGGGAGAAAAACAGAGGAAATTTCAATCCTAAGAAATGTTTCTCATGACGATAAATTAAGGAATTATAGAAGGCTCTAAATCCGAAAAATCAAACTGAAATTGAAGTATTGTTAAATAAAAACATAGCAAAATCAATGTGGAATCACAGCAACAAATAACAATGAATGAAATACGGAATTGCACGATTGTACAATACACATTTGGAAGATGTGAATCCGTTTATTGGTGTAAATATGACATGGATGTTAAGTCAGATAATATATGAAAATTTAAAATTTCGTCGTCCTGGAGCTGAAATCGAAATCGTGTCTTCCAGATAGCGCCCGAGTAGGCGAACCACTACACCTCCCATTACGACCAAGTTTCAAGTTTCCGATTAATTTGAATATAACCATCACAGAATTCGCTAGTTGAAGCAACCGGCATTCGTTCTAGCGCTATCCGGTAGACGTGGGTTCGATTCCCGCTCCAGGACGACGAAATTTTCAAGTTTTCAGATATTCATGCCATATTTACACCAATAAACAGATTCACATCTTCCAAATTTGTATAGCAACAAATAAAATTAAACCCATATATAAAATATTTCAATTTTAAAATCGCGCATAATATAACTCCAAACCGGAAGTGGTTGGTTATTTCGTAAGTGGTAAATAAATTTAATAACAGACCCATACTGTAAATTATATAATAAAATTAAAACGACAGAACCTATTTTTGTAGAAGGTAATTTTTCTGAAAACATTTGAAACTGGTTACTTAATTATCTAAATTTAACGGAGAGCCTTACTAAAGGTCATAATTTATTCCATGTATAACGAAAATACGGTAAAAAAATAATGCTGTACATTATTTAATTTCAATCACTAAATAATATTTGTGGAAAGAACAGAAATCTAATGTCTTATAATCAAAAGTAGCGTAATACTGAACAAATAAAATTAGCAATCAAATGCGAAGTTAGGAAATTTGGAATCCCCCAAAGAATAACATTTAAAAAGTGAATACCTTTAAAACCTATTGTTCATAAAAAAGGAAACGAAATAATAAAATTCTGGAATAAAAGGCAACTTAGGAATTTAATTGTATTTTTAATGACTAAAACGTTTGAAGCTTTAAAAGGACCCAGAGTTGGACTAAGAAATTTATCAATTGCAAATTACCATTTTACTGTTTTTGGACTTGTGTGTGCTGTAATTATTGTCCTTGTTACTGTCTTGTTCTTTGTTTCTGTTTCTTTTCAAACTTCAACCAGACGAGTTCCTGGTCAGAGTTTCCTTATGAGTGGTTCTAAATTAATCGAGAAGGCTTCCCCCACTCTGTGTCAAATGTTAAATTGGTTCAATGAATGCTGCCACTTAAGTAAAATGATTTTACTAGCCATTTTAAGTTTCTTTCTCTGGGTACCTAATAGCACACTCGATTGTTTAAAGCACTTTTAGTGCTACTTGTAAGGTTTCTTTTTCATTGTCATTTAACAAACCTTTCAGTTATCCTTTAGAATAACAATATGTATGTTGACTGTACGTAGTTTAAGAACAGAGTTGAAAACTTTTTAGTTTATTAGGAAAATGTTTTCTATTACTTAATATTTGATGCAAATTTTTATTGTAATTTATATTCTCATCTTAAAATAAATGTGAATAAATAAATAATAAAAATAATTATAATCTTAAATATATTCTAATCTTAAATAAATATATTTAAAGTTTGTTTTAATTTTTTATTGAAATGTATATCATAATCTTTAAATAAATATGCAGAAATATAACTCAAAATCAGAAATTATTTCTGACTTTTCATTGAAACTTCCTTGTAAATTTTGTACATAGTGTGAAAATGTTATACATGATATGAATAAATGTGAAAAAATAGTTCCGTAACGAATATTTGTTAAACCCTCATGGCTGTTTTCAATATAGCCAGGCATGAGACATACAGAACTCAATAGGAGGTAAGCTTAGCTTTACTTGGACCCATTACTTATCGACGCTTCTTTAATCAGAAGCTGAGTCTTCTACATAGGAGCAGCTGAGACACAGTCGTCATCCTCCTTTTGCAGTGGTTAACATGATATTTCTTGAGAGGGATTGCGTTCAAAGAGACACTTAGGGGTAATGTTGTGCACAGCGACTTTGTGTCCCAAGTATTCCTTTGTAGAAGACCTTGGTGAAAGAGGCGCCATACGAAATGGCGTCGAGTAAAACTGAACTTACTTTATCGAGCTCTACTAGGATTTTTCTGGTTTCATCATTTCTTCAATAGGATGGCAGATGTTTTTCTACCCTTTCCAGATTTATTAAAGGTTAAATTTTTGTGTTTGACAGTAATATAGCTCAGTTAAATTGGAAGCTTTTAACCTACCATTTTCATACACACATACAATGATTAGAGCCAAAGTCGGCAACTGTTAGGCTAATTTTGACTTCAATAGGACAATGATTTGCTGAAATAAGGGTAAAATTACCTCTTTTTCTGCTACAGTGTCCCCAATTTTAAGAAATATTAACTTTTAACATCAAAGGTTCCAATCTCAAAAGCGCCGCCCCGGGGTTCACGTGGTTCGAACCGATGGCATCTAATCATTCGTCCGAGACGGCGCCGGGTTAAAATCCCGAGCGAGGCATCTGGGTTCCAATGAGACTGGTTCAGGTTTGAATCTCAGGTGTGTTTGTTTTACGGCCCCGTGTCTCTCTTCTCACTTTAACCAGCGGCTCCAAATTAAAGACGGGGGCCACCGTCTTAATTTTTCTCTGAGTTGCGCCCGGTGTCGTTAAAACCACCAAACAAAAAAAAATCCCTGTAACTTAACAAAGACAATTCGAATGAGCTGTCAACTGCATCTGCATCCCCTCTGAATAACGCTCTGAATTTGTCGCTAGTCCCGGACATTTTCCCTATTTTGGCAAACTCGCAGGAGCGTTTGCAAGGAAATTATGCGTAGTTACTAATGTCCAGATGGACACCTTGTACACAAAATTTGATGTCGATTCATCAGCCCTTTCCAGAGTAACTGAAGAGCAAAATTCTGTATTTAATATTATACGTCCTGCTGAGCTCTGCCGATCAGTGTTATCATGTCCTTGATATATTCTTCTAAGTGACTGACAGTGTTAACTGTTACAACAGCACGCAATATCCATGTCTTTGAGAATACATATAGCTGGAAATTTAAGAAACACAGAGAAGTCGAAGACGAAATGAGGAAAATTTCTTCAAAATGTACAGGGCACATAATCTCTAATATTTTGAAATGTGTCAACATAATAAAAAAAAGATACGTTTAATGAATAAGAGAATTATGGGGTTTTACAGAGCAGGAATACGAAGTAACTAGAGAGAAAACATACGAGTCAAAAATAAATCGTAAAGACAGGTAGAATATAAATTAGTCAATTACATGGGAAGATCAGTAAGTTGAAATTCCGCACTTCGTCGAACAAAATACCGCAATTATTCTTTTGCAAAGTTTTTGCTCCAGAATTTCTAGAGAAATAACCCCTGTTGCAGAAAACTTAAGAATTTAACAGAGAATTTAAATTGTTTAAAGTTCCCTTTTTCCAAGTCTTATCAAGCCCAAAGAAAGTGTCAAGAATCTTTTGAAACAGAGCTGTTCAGTGTTAGCAAAACATGTGAATCTTTCTAGCCCAGTGACTGAAAACAATCACTTGAACAACAAATCTTTAGAAACAGAGCTGTTCAGTGTTAGCAAAACATGTGAATCTTTCTAGCCCAGAAGAAGACTCTTCTTTCATTAGAATATTTCATAACTTTCTTAGTATCACAACAGATCCTGTAATAAACATGTGCCACCTTTTTTAGATAGTTTCACGGGTCTTTTAGAAGTAAATTGCGTTTCTTTATTTTCAGTTTTCAAATTTTCGAACTATTGAAACACAAACTTTTTTATTTGTGGCGTGGATGCAAACAGAAGGAGTAAGATGTTCACAATACTACACGAGAACGTTTTTTTCTTTTTAAATTTTTTTTATTGTTTAACAACAACCGTGCGAAACACTAAGGACTATCTAAGCAGCCACCCGTCAGTAATTTAGGACCACTGGTTCCCGGGAGGGGACAGAGCCAATGTTGTAACATAAGTGCACAATCCATGCCACATCCGGAACTCGGAGCACTGCCCACTTTGACGAAAGTTGTAAATAGCGCTTCGACCACTGAGTCAGAGGGGAGGCCACGAGGTCACGCGGAGTTGCCACTTACCGGAACACAATTTTAGAATGGCATGAAGATTCGCTTTTCTATAGTTCATTCTGAAATTCGTACAATATTAAATCGGTCAACTGAAGAAAAATCGGAAAATATGCTTTGATATAGGCTCACGTAAATATCTTTCACTGCTGGTAGTTCATAGAAATATGTTAACATAGTGTAAGAACTGAAACAGATTTCTACATATTTGGCTTCAGTTACTTTGAACTGTAAGGTACTGGGTATAACGGCAGCATGCTGAGACAAATATCGGAATTACGAGTTCGACGCTATCTTCAAAATAGCCCACTTTTAAGGTGTTTCGGGATTGATTTAAGACAATTATAGCAGTTTAACACCACAAAAGAACGATTAAAATGCTCCTGTGCTCCATGTAACATGATAAGATGATATGGAGCATGTTTACTTGTGATAAACTTGGCCTCCCTGGTGCGTGCGTAACAACGTATGGATGCCAGCTACTACCAGGGACTGCTTGCGGACTGTATACAATGTGTTGTTCCAGAATGATAATGCTCTACGTCATCGGGCCTGCCTCGTGCAGGAATTGTTTGACAAACACAGTGCAGGAAGTAAAATATTAAGCTTTTTGACAAATACCCTGCAAACTGGCCTGATCTTAATCGAGTTGAACATCTGTTGGGTGTTATGGAACGCTAGAGGTGAGGCAGCTGACCCACTACCCAGCTCCATACCAGAACTATGGACAGCAACACAAGAAGCTCAAGGAGCTTGTCTGCAGATTCTCACACAACTGTACTCACCCCTCGTTGAGTCGATGTCACGATCACCATTTTACGGTGGTTACTGAATATGCAGCTCCTTTCTAAGCCCAGGACCGTACTCGGCGAGGAGCTGCAAATTTCCTGATCATGTTTAAGCTCTACCTCTCTACCCAATCAAGGTGGCCTATCTATCTTCTAAATTGTACACCTCCAAGAAGAAGAATCCCTTTCAGATGAAGGTGTATGCACCGAAATCTCCGTTTCACCACTTAGAAAATAAAACCAAAGCTTCACACAGCCAAGTTTTCCTAATTTTTTGTTTCTAGATATTCCAATCACACAAGCAACAAAGCCTACAAAGTACAGGGGTTGTCCAAAATAATGGAACACCTCGCTGAAAACAATGACTTTGGTATGTGTTGCTTTTTGAGTAAAACGAACATGTAGCTAACAATTTGTTTTTGTAAAAAAGTGTTGCTTATAGTCTCAAGGGTCTGTGGGATTGCATTGTAAATCGGTGTTTGCATAATTTCGTTCCAGGTGAAGGCCCAATGAGTTACTTTTCGGAGTTTCAAACAAAGAGGGCCGATTGTAGGAGCTCGTCTGGTTGGTGCGTCGGTAACCACAGTGGTACAGGTATCGGGGGTATCGAGAGGTACCGCGTTGAAGGTCATGACAGCATACAATGTTCACGGCATAACATCATCTGCGAGACACAACTGTTGAAGGAAAACCAAACTCACTGCGAAAGACAGGAGGACATTAAAGAGGATTGTGACCGCAAGGAAGAAGACCACGGTGACGAAAGGGACTTCTGAGCTTAATGCACATCTCCAAAACCCAGTGTGGACACATACCCTGCGAAGGGAATTGCATAACCACAATATTTACGGCAGAGTTGCGATTTCAAAATCCCTGGTGTCACAGGTGAATATGAAACGGAGACTACAGTGGTGCCAGGAACATAAAACGTAGACTGCGGATCAATGGAAACATGTCTTGTTTTCCGATGGATCAAGTTTCTCATTATTTCCCTCCACAGGACGGGTTTAAGCCTACAACCCAGACTCCTTCTTACAGCGAAGCATTGGGGCGGTTCCGTAATGGTTTGAACTATGAACTCGTGATTTGCAGCAGGTCCCATTATCCCCTTACACGGATGGACCGCTAACGGTGACTATATCACTCTTTTCTTCTTTTTTTTTTAATTGGAGGTTTAAAGACCACCGTGAGCAACTCAATGGGCTATAAGCAGTCGCCCGTCCTTAATTTAGGGTCACTGGTTCCAGGGAAGGGAGAGAACCAGTGCCGTAAAACAAACACAACATTCATGCCTCACCGGGATTTGAACCCGGACCCCTTTTGGACGAATGATCAGAGGCCATCGCTTAGACCACTGCGCCACCGGGGCGGCTATCACTCTTTTGGCCGACTATGTGCATTCAATGGCGCAGACATTGTTTCCGTCAGGGGATTGCATCTTTCAAGATGATAATGCCCCGATTCACAGAAATCGAACTGTTCAATCATGGTTTGAGGAACATAAGAATGAAGTTGCACACCTTCCCTGGCCTGCACAATCACCGGAACTTAAACATCATTGAGCCCCTGTGGTCTGTGTTCGAAAACAGAGTGCGATCACGTTATCCTCCTCCAGCGTCTCTCAACGAATTGGAGCAGTTTCTGCGGGAATAATGGTACAACATACCATTTACCACCATCCAGGACTTGTATGCGTTCATTCCAAGGAGGATTCAAGCAGTTTCAAATGCCAAGGGTGCTCTCGCACCATATTAGGTGCATAACACCAATTGCTTCAAGGCGTTTTTATTATTTTGGACAACCCCTGTATATTGTTCTTCCTCAACTAACAGTAGTATCTCTATGGAAGAATCGGAATTAGAACATTTAAATGAGACTAACGTCAGTTTTCACTAGGGACTCTGACTGACGTGCATGGTGGCACAGTTCAGCAGTTATCAATCGGGAACTTACTAGACTTTCTCTTTACTTTTCGCCTACGTTGCCATGATTTCTTATGAAAGGTCATTAAAAGGAACTGAAATATTAAGCTTTTTGACTCATGTTCGTATGAAGAAAACAATCGAAAGCAAAATTCCTGTGATAGGCATATATGTTTCCATGAAGTGTGACCACTTCAATGACGAAAGGTTACACTCATATTCAAAATCTTACATTTTAGTGTGACTATTAGGACGAGACGTCACCCGTTAAAAAGAGCAAAATAAAAAATAAACGTGAGAAGCTATAGAAACGAGAAGGTTGACTTTCAATGGAAAGATCAGAATGAGAAAGAGTAAGCCAGGGACTGGGCAGCCCAATTATAGTGGTGAGAGGGAAAAGGTAAATTGAACAAGAAAGATGCCACCAAATTTTCCGGTGTAATGAGCACGCCTTTTAAATCCGTTCTGATGCTAATTAAATTTACCAAAGCTATTCAAAGTCAACGGAACCGGTATGGAAAACAGTAGTATCTGATCGAGAAAGAGGTTTTTCAATCGGTTTTTAATCCCACAGATATTGCTGTAAACGGAATCGTCAACTTACGCTCTCTGATTACACACTTGTGCTTTAAGAAAAATTTGAAATTATATGAGAAACATTTCGCAGGGGAAACGCTGTCCAATAAAGAAAAAATCTAATCGGATTCTTTGAAGCATAGAGGAAATGCTGCCCAATAAAGAAATAATTTTTCAAATCGGATTCTTTGAAGCAGAGATATCGACAAATAAAAGATATGCGCTTACGCCCCTGGCGGGAAAGCCATGCATTATTTAAAAAAAAAAGTAATTTCAAAAATTTTTCGATGTGAACGGTATCGGTCCAGGAAATAATTTTTTCAGTCGAGTTTTCAGGAGCTCAGATTTTGCTGGGAATATATCAGAAGCAGAAATTAACACTTATGTCCCCAGGTGGCCAAACCGTTACTTACCAAATATTACAAATCATATGAAAAACATTTCCCATCAGGTGATGTATGCGACACAGGAAGAATTTTTCAAATCGCAGTTTTAGACGCAGAAATATAGGGGAAACGCAATTTATCTTAACGCGCCATCGCGAAAAGTCTAGAATTACTTGAAAATTTTGAAAATATATGAAAAACATTTCGCGCCAGAAACGCTATCCAACAGAGAAGGAATTTTTTCAAATCGGACACTTAGAAGTAGATATATTGACAAAAAAAAAAAAAGAAGAAAAAAGATATATATCTACGCCCCTTGGTGGAGAAGCCATGCATTATGTTAAGAAGAAAATATTTTGAAAAGGTTTATCGACATGAGTAGTATCGGTCCACAAACGAGTTTTTTCCCATTGAGATTTTAGAAGCTTTGATTTTGCTGCAAATACGTGAGAAGCGGAAATTAAGATTTACGTCTGCTGGTGCCCAAGCCATGTTTTACCAAAAATTAGGAATTATATGCAAAAGATTTCCTATCAGAAGCTATCTATATCTAGTGCAAACATTTTTTTTTTGAAGTCGGAAATTTAGAAGCTAAGATATCGGGAGAAATGCAATTTACCTTTACACCCCTTAGCAGAAAGTTATGAATTACTTGAAAATTTTGAAATTATACGAAAAAACATGTAGCACCAGAAACTATCCAATAAAGAAGGAATTTTTAAAATCAAACCCTTGGAAGCAGAGATATTGACAAAAACAAGATATACATCTACGCCCCCTGGCGGAGAAACCATGCAGTATTTTAAGAAGAAACTATTCCGTAAAGATTTATAGACGTGAGTAGCATCTCTCCACCAACGAAATTTTCAATCGAGATTTTGGAAGCTCAGATTTTGTGACAAATACATCAGAAGTAAAAGTTAACACTTACGCCCCCTGGTGGCCAAACCACTCTTTACCAAAAATTTGAAATTATACACAAAATATTTCCCATCGGCAGCTGTACCCGCTGCAGAAAGAATATTTCAAATCGGAGTTTTAGAAGTAGAGATATCGGGTAAAACCCATATACTTTTACGCCTCCTAGCGGAAAATCTATGCGTGACTTAAAAAAGTGGCTACACTTAAACTACTTTTTGACATAAATGAAATCGAAAAGTAACAGATTTTTCAATCGGATGTTTAGAATCAAATATATGGAATGAACTGTATTTTGAATTCGATATCATCTGCATTTACGCCCTCTAGCGGCGAAATTGTACATCGTAATAACAAGTTAGTAAAATCATGCAATGCATTGATTATAATACGCTTTCCAACATACCAGAAATCAATAATCAAGTTATTACTCAAGTTATGAGAATATTAGCTGTGGTATAAATCTCGCTCCTGTGCCCTGACCTTTGATCTCATTTCGATGATATTCAACAGAACCGGTTCAGTATACCTCCGAAATAACATGATAAAGTTTTGTCGCAATGGAAGCATTTTTGCTTAAGTTATGATGCATAAGATCTATGGAATAGATCCCGTTCCTGTGTCCTAACCTTTGACCCCATTTCGCCCATTTTCAATAGGATTTGTCCCCAGGCAAGCCCCTACAACATACTAACATTTCATCCAAATCGAAGCATTTTTACGTACGTTATGACGAATAATGGCGATGGAAGTGATTCCACTCCTATGTCCTGACGTTGGACCCCATTTCGCCCATTTTCAATAGGGTTTGTCCCCAGGTGGTCCCCTACCACATACTAAAATTTCATCGAAATCGAACATTTTTTAACGTTAATTATGACGCATAATAGCAGTGGAATGGATCCCGCTCCTATGTCCTGACTTCTGACCCAATTTCGTTCACTTCCAACAGAGTTCCTTTCCAGGTGGTCCCCTACCACATCCTAAAATTTCATCGAAATCGAACGATTGTTACGCGAGTTATCGTGCGGACGGGCATACGCACACAATGCATGACATAATGAGGCAGATTGGAATCGTGACCATCTGCTCGGAAGAGTGTGACGTCATAAAACTTCAATAGGATCCACTCACAACGCGTGACGTAATGAAATAGATGGCGTGACAGCGCGCCAACATCTCAATCGCGAGCTTGTGACATCATAAGACTTCTAAGCATGGGTACCATTAATGGAACGACGCCATGACACTGAAAACGTGGTAATTTGGAGTGGTTATTTAACCTACTAAACGAATTTTCCTAAAGTTGAGATCAAGCTAAATCGATTTCTAGTACCAGTAACCGGTAGGTAAACGACTTTCATCAAAATCCTTAGAGCCGTTTTCAAAATAAACTTTTCATAGATAAAAGAATTACTTTACTCCTTAAGGTAAATTTGCTTCCTGTACTTCCAATGGAAAACTTTTGTACACATTTTCTTCACAATTAATGCGTTCCCAAGGATGAAAATTTTAACATCGATTAAAATAGCTTCGTTTTATAACTTGGAATACCTAATATTTTCTAAAACACAACCATAATTATGCAATCCAACATTTGTTTGTCTACTGACGTCATCAAAGTACAGGTCGCACCATCTTTTTTGGTTTCAACACTACCAAAGGAAACGTTATTGGTTTTTAATATAATTATGGTTATGTTTTAGAAACTGTTAAGTATTCCAAGTTATAATATGAAGTTATTTTAATCGATGTTCAAATTTTCATCCTTGGGAACACACTAATTGTGAAGAAAATGTGTAGAAAAGGTTTTCCATTGGAAATATAGGAAGCAAAATTACTTGACGTCCACCTTAATAGTATGGGATAAGAGCGATTGAATGGATCCCGATCCCATGTCCTGACCTTTGACCCCATTTGTCCCATTTTCAATAGGGTTCCGCTCCAGGTGGTCCCCTACCACATACTAAAATCTAATTAAAATCGAACCATATTTACGCAAGTTATGACCCATAAGGCCAATAGAATGGATCCCACTCCTATGTCGTGGTAGGGGACCACACGGGGACGAACCCTATTGAAAATGGGCGAAATGGTGTCAAAGGTCAGGACATAGGATCGGGATCCATTCCGTCGCCCTTATGCTATACTATTAAAGGAGCAATTCTTGTATGTATGTAAATTTTATTTTGAAAACGGCTCTAAGGAGTTTGATGAAAGTCGTAAACCTACCGTTTTTTGGTACTAGAAATCAATTTAGCTTGATCTCGACTTTGGAAAAATTCGTTTAGTGGGTTAAATAACCACCCCGAATTACCACGAATTTAGTGTCATGGCGTCGTCCCATTAATGTTACCTTTGCTTAGAAATCTTATGACATCACACTCTCGCGATTGAGATGTTGGCGCGCGGTCACGCCATCTGTCTCATTACGTCACGCGTTGTGTGTGGATCCTATTAAAGTTTTATGACGTCTCACTCTCGCGAGCAAATTGTCGCGAGTCCCATCTGCCTCATTACGTCACACGTTGCGTGCGTATTAAGCATTACTTCTATTTTCTTCTAGAACAAAAAGTGAGCTGTGCCAGCTGCTTGGAGTTGATGCGTAGTACAGTATGAGCAGCAGAAAGCTGATGTGGTTTTTCCTTCAAAAGGTAAACTGTTAATGCAGCATGGTTTTTTTTTTTTTTACGTTTTTGAATAGTCACTTGGTGACGATCGCATCCGCTGTGCTAAAATATGATTAGTTCATTATTATTATTAATTACTGTTAACAGAGTGTCACGTGGATGCTAAAACAGTATAAAAAAATATGTCTGGTCGACCCCCTACGAAACGTGGACGTTTCAACTTTAATAAGAAGAATAAGTAGAATACGGCACTGTTGAAACAAGAACAAGCGGAAGAAGTAAGTATGGAACAGCTTGTACATTCAAGAACCAATGGTTTTCGATCACATTCCAGTCTCGAAACATATGATCTTCCATTGGAAGAAGATCAGCCTACAAAAAGACCATTCCGAACAGCTAAGACGAGGAGCATGGAAATAATGTCCGACCTCAATGAATCTATATCGGAAGAAAACCTCGAACAAATGCGGCAAATAAATAGGCAGCAAATTGCAGCTGAATCATCCGAAGAACGTAACCACCGCTTGGAAGAACTACGAAGCCGTTCATCACAGTGAAACGCAGCCGAAACCGCGGATGAACGTGTTCAGCGACTGGAATACTTGGGACAACGTGCAACTGAACGACTAAGCATTACAATACTTGGAAATAACATATCAAAATAAAAATAAATATGTGCCCTTATCCCCCTTTTACCGAGCGACGCTCGGTATTCCTGATATTGCGTTATAACTTACGTAAAAATGCTTCGATTGAGACAAAACTTTATCATGTTGTTCCGGAAGCATACTTTACTGGTTCTGTTGAATATCATCGAAATGGGGTCAAAGGTCAGGTTATAGGAGCGAGATTTATCCTACAGCCATTATCCTCATAACTCTAGTAATAACTTGAGTAATGATTTCTGGTATGTTGGAAAGCGTATTATAATCAATGCATTGGATGATTTTACTAACTTGTTTTTACAAAAGATGTGCTAAAAAACAGTAACATCCCAGCCAACGATAATGAAAAATTCAAACGAGTCCAGTTTTACACTAAGACATTCTCACATCTTACCTACAAGACAGGAAGTGAGAAAAAGAACATCCCTTTCAGTACGAGCAAGGCACGTATCCAGATTGTTCTCCAACAAATTTATTTAGCTGTTGTAAATTTTGAAATCTCTTTGACAGTTCAGTGGTTGTTTTTTTACACACAGGTGCACTTTGCATCATCTCGAAGTCCTTATATTAGGTACAATGAAGGTTTTCAGCATCTTCTGGTGCCAGAAAACATACATTTTTTACGGTAATTCGAACAATTTTTTTTCAGTAGAGGAAGTGATAACTAAGAAGAAACAAACCCAAGAATCTCTCTGAAAAAATATGAACAGAAATGAGCAGGACACTAGTCTTAACTGAAATAAAATTAGAGTATCTCTGAAAACACTAACTAGAAGAACACTTATTCTCCTCAAAAATAGAGGAACACTGACGCACCTTCTTCTCAGCACTTAATTACTTTTCAATATGAAGATTATTATCTTTCTTTAGATCGATTAATGTTTGCGTTTTGATGATAAATCAAATGGAAATCAGCTTATAAAAATTTTATGACTTAACGTGTACATACCTGCATGTATGTTACACCAAGGAGCCAAAGCATTATGGCCAGCGCGTCTTTATGCAAATCGAAGCAACTGCAAGTAATTGACGGTACGTGACTGTACGTGGTCATGCAACGGTATGAGTAACACCTGATACTGAGCTTTTTAACTAGAGTTATTCTTGTTCTTCAGATGGGGAAGCTAAACGAATTTGACAAAGGCGAATTTGTAATGGCCAGATGACCGGGTGAGATCATTTCCGAGACGGCAAGGCTTGTGGTGGTGCTCAAGGTCAACCGTGGTTAGCACTTTCAAAAATTGGTCTGAGGAGGGAGAAACCGCGAACCGCCGTCAAGATGTGTGCCGAACACCACTCATCGATGCTAGAGGTGAACGAAATCTATTCCCGTATGGTACGAGCTGACAAAAGGGATTCTGTGGTGCAAATCGCCGATAATTTAAATTCTGGTGGCGGTAGTAATGTGTCACAACATTGTTGGTGCTAAATACCACAAGACAATTTTAGAAATTTTGTAACGTCCATGCCTTGTCAGGTAAGAGCTGTTTTGGCGGCACATACAGATGCATGCAAGTGCGTCGTACGCTATAAATATTTGTATAAACAATGCATATACATTCATATATGTGTTTATATGCACATTTAACAGATGTAGATTCATACACGTCTTTTTTATATAAGGTGCGTCGCATAAATATAGAGACAGTCTACTTTGCGCCGTGATCGCAATGCGAATATAGGTAGGAAGCTGAAGTGGTACCTAATTAGACATAACCCTACAACAAACGTTTCGATCCGTCGAGATAACCGGATTGTGTGAAAAGAACAACACCACAAAGTGAAATAGTGTACTTTTAGGTGTCTCGTAAATATAAAGACAACTATGTAAAGTAGCCACATGGAAATGAGATGTACAAATTAGCATGTTGTGCGCACGCGCATTGGCCGTAATTTGGTCCAGCCTACAAAAGACAGCGGACCTGCCGTCAGACATTCATTTGCCGAAATGACACACAACAGTCAACTTTCTGGTGAGGAGGTGCAGAAGATTTGGAGACTGAGAGCAAATGGATTGCCTGTAGCGAAAATTTGTAAAGCCATGGGGAGGAGTAGGGCAGTCATTTATAAGTCTTTATCGAGACGCGGTGCGTTAACTGCCAGAAAACGGCTTGGAAGGCCTCGAATGACAACCAAAAGAGATGATAGTGACATAATGCGTTTAATTTCATCCCAAAAGTTATCACTACTTGACGGAATGAAACTAAACGCATGATGTTTTAGTTTCCTCCCAAAGGTTATCACTCTCTATTTCTCGGACTGTTGGTGTCACCGTCGCAAAGGACACAGTTCATCGACCAATCAAGGAAAGTCGCAACATTGTGCTCCGTAAAATGCGCCGTCTGCCACACCTCACGCGGTGTCACAAGGAAGCCAGATTGTTATATGCAAGCAGCCACACGAACTGGATGGACGAGGGGATCACAACTATTTTTTTCCGATGAGCAACAGTTCAAGCTGGACGGCCCTGACGGTTGGAACTGCTGTTGGCATGATTTACGAAGCGAGCCACGCACCTTCTTCAGCAGACAGAAAAGAGGGTGATCTGTGATGATCTGGGGAGCGTTTGCGTTCAATGGGGCAACGGATATCGCTTTTCTGCAAGGCAGGCAAAACTCCGAAACGTATCAAGAGATACTCAGCAGCCACCTTCTACCGTTTGCCGGAACTCTAGCGGGTGTTGATTACCTGTTCCAGCAAGACAATGCCTCTATCCATCGGTCTGAATCAACGAAAAGCTGGTTTATTACTCATCCGGTGACCGTAATGGATAGGCCAGCACTCAGTCCAGATCTAAACCCTACCGAGAACCTCTGGGGTATCCTAGCTCGTGATGTGTATGCGAATGGACGGCAGTTCTCAAGTGTGGTGGCATTGAAAGAGCAGATTGAACGAATCTGGTACGCACTCCGTCCAGAACACTTATATCACAGCATGCCCAATCATGGACAGCATGCCCAATCGGGTTTTTAGTGTTATTCGGAACAACGGCTCCACTATTCGTACCGGAGCTGCTCATAACTAGTAAGTCTTTATATTTTTGAGACAGCGTATTTCTGTTTTTTTCTTGTACTTGGCGTTGGAATTGTTATGTTTCCGTCAAACTATTGTGCAGCAGCGTGTCCTATGCTATTTTTGCTATAAATATGAGGTGTACATTTCAGCTCGTTGTTGTTTCTTTTTTATTCGATAATTTGTTCTGTCTTTATATTTATGCGATGTACTATATACGCATTTATATGCGGTAGAATGCTTCCGGTAGAGAACTGGAACCGAAAACGAATGTCACTCTCCATTAAAGGTTAATAACAGCAAGTCTTTGGTTAAAATTAAGTACTTGCAAATGTTTTTCTTGGAAAACTCAGTTCCAACAAATTCCTCTTTCTCGCTTTTATCATAATTGAGTCTCGATAGCTACGGGATCTAAGTCCTCTAGAATGAAAAAATTATTCGACACAAACACTAACAGGAAGAATGCAAATACTTGATTAAAAGGAAGACAGAAGCGATAGCATTCGGAGGAAAATATTTAAAAAAAAGAAAAAGAACTTAAAATAACATCAGGGGTGAAAATCGGTAAATGATCAATCTGTTAATGAAACTTGTAGAATAAATAAGGTTCTCGATAGAATTTGGCAAAATCGAGATTTAAAAGCATCCGTTTCTCTCTCTCTCTCTCTCTCTCTTTTTCTCTTTATTTCACTTTACTCTCCCTTTTTTTTTCTTTTTTTCCTTTCTAAAACTATTTGGCTATCTTCTTTTCAGTACCTCTTTTGAAAATTGGCGACTGATAGCCAATAAGGGAATACTTCAGGAAGAACCTGGCTCGGTTTTTGTTCGCAATTAGTGTTCCGACATCGATCAGCGTGGTTGATATTAAAAGCACGAAAGGCAGAATGTTTGCTTATCAAATAAAACAAACCAATAACACTAATAAGGAAGAAGAAGAAAAAAAAGCTGTTCCTGAGTACAGATTTGCCGCTCGGCGCGTGCTCATTAAGCATGAGGCTCGAAATTAGTGATCTGGATTTGTTTATCATGAATGTTTGGTGCAGCAGCAGGAGTTATTTGCGGATCTATAAAGAGCAGAGAGAGATGCGACGGGTTGAAAGCCCAATAACCGATACCAGGTTCTTCTCTAATACACCTTAATAAAGGTGTCATTAATGCGTGATCGATAAATTACAACAGCAATCGGCGGCTCATCAGGGCCGTTCATCTTCAACCCCATGACTTCGCTCTTGTTGCTCCTTGCTCAGGATTGCTTATTGCCTCTTTGACGGCGTCCACAATCGGGGCGATCACATCATCTCGGAATGGACGAACATACACGCCAAGAATTGTTCTCACTATTAAAACCGAATCCAGTTCAACTTATATTGTACTTCACTCTGTTGTATCGAGTTATTTCATAACACTAAAAAAACAGAATAAAATCCAAAAATCAAGAGATCTTTGCTCTCCGTCCATCGGACTAATCATCTTATAGCACGCTAGACGATAAACGTTTTTTTCTGTCACATGGCATGAAGGAAAAGTAAAATCATTAGTAAAGTACAGTTCATATGTGTTTTAGAATATTTTTATTCATGGTTAAGTGTAGCACTATTAAGTTACTCTAATCACTAGTTATGAATCAATCGCTTCACAGAGTAAGAATTCAAACAACAGGCTGAAATAATCAAATACATTACAATGTACTGCGTTGTTTGTTGGGATCACATCCTCGTTCATAAAAATCAGCATTATACCCACTTGGGTTTTAAAACAAGGCAATAACAACAAAAATAATAATATTAGTACCATGCTTGTTTAAGTAGAAGTTTGTGCGAACTACATAAAAACAGGGGTTTGGAAAACAGAAACGGACAGCAAAATGTACAGAAGGTGGGAGAAATAGTGACACTGAATGAATATTCTTTCTGGTGTGAATTGTTTGGTTTTCATAATAATTTGCCTCGCAAAACTGGCAGCAAAATAAGGAAAACACGAAGAGAAATTTATAAAATAAGGGTGTATCTTAAGAATGTTTGCAATTAGCACTGCGACAGCGGTTGAAAATTAAAACAGTAATCTAAATAGTTATGAAAAGAGCTATGGAGCTTCCAGGGTTTTGAGAGCAAATACAGAATCTGTACAAAAGCTAAGTTTTGTGTGAAAAAAGAATTGAAAATGAAGGTGGAATTCTTGTAATTACGATAATAAAATCAGTCTTGAGTAAACACAATAAGAAAGGTCTACATCTATTGAGGACGCACTAAATTACTGTATATTCTTTAACACATTGAGGAAAGAGGCTTCTGGAAGAACAGTACAAGGAGTTCTGAAAATTTGCTCTGTCAAACAACTGGAAACACTAGTTCACCATATTGAAGGAGGAGGAGGTTATGCAAAATACAGTTGTGTAACTAAGTCAATGATGAAAAGTGGTAAAACAAAGTGGTCAGTTGTCAGATACATTCAGGGAACAGGTAGAATTCGATTCACAGGCTTTAAACGAGAGAAGCAACGGGGCATTTTTGACGGAGTGGACAGGAATTGGAAAAGCCGCTTACAATTCGCACTGAATGCAGCGTGTAAGAGAATATCAGGAATTTTTCACTTATAAAGATTGTAACCTGGATTTGGGATTATGTGTGGAATTTTATAGCCAGTAACGTTCTGTGGAGCAGCGAGCTCTGTAATTTAAAGGAATTCCGACAGATGTAACTCATACTCTAATTTAACTTTCTTTTTTGACTCCTGTTTTTTCTAGCATGTCTTATGTAAAAAAAGATCGTGCTTGTGCTATCGGTTTGTCCGTCCGTCCGTCCGTCTGTACCCATGATATCTCTGCAGCTATTAGTCCGCTTTAAAAAATTCTTTTTGTATTGGGAAGCTCGAAATATGCGAATGATGATCCTTCATTTATTTTTTTTTAGGATGTACAATTTCGCCGCTAGAGAGTGTAAATGCAGATGATGTCGAATTCAAAAATACATTTTATTCCACATATTTGCTTCTAAACATCCGATTGAAAAATTCTGTTATCTTTCGATTCCATTTATGTCGAAGAGTATTTTAGATATAGTTACTTTTTTCAAATTGCGCATAGATTTTCCGCTAGGGGGCATAAAAGTAAATTACATTTTTCCCGATAACTCTTTTTCTAAAACTCCGATTTGAAATTTTTTCCTTCAGCGCATACACCACCTGATGGAAAATCTTTTGCATATAATTTTAAATTTTTGGTAAAGAATACTTTAGCCACCAAGGGACGTAAGTGTTAATTTTTGCTTCTGACGTATTTGCCATAAAATCTGAGCTTCTAAAATATCGATTGCAAAAATTCTATCATGGACTGATGCCACTCACATCGATAAACATTTTTGGAATATTTTCTTCTTAGGATATTCCACAGTTTCTCCGCCAGGGGGCGTAGATGTATATCTTATTTTTGTGAATATCTCTACTTCTAGGAGTCCGATTTGAAAAATTCCTTCTTTGTTGGATACTGTTTCCAGTGTGACATGTTTTTCATATAATTTCAAAATTTTCAATTGCTTCATAGACTTTCCGCTAGGGGGCGTAAAGGTAAATTGCTCCCCCCCCTATATCTCTGCTTCTAAATCTCCGATTTGAAAAATTCTTTCTGCACCGGATACAGCTCCTGAAGGGAAATAGTTTTTCTCATAATTTCCAATTTTTGTAAAAAAATGGTTTGGTCACCAGGGGGCGTAAATCTTAATTTCCGCTTCTGATGTATTTGCAGCAAAATATGAGCTTCTAAATTCTCGACTGAAAAATTCGTCGTTTGTAGACCGATAGTACTCATGTCTACAAACCTTTTAGAAACATTTTCTTCTTAAAATGATGCATGGTTTCTACGCCAGAGGGCGTAGATGTATATCTTATTTTTGTCAATATCTCTATTTCTAGGAGTCCGATTTGAAAAATACTTTCTTTGTTGGATAGTGTTTTCAGTGTGACATGTTTTTCAAATAATTTCCAAATTTTCACAGACTTTCCGCCAGGGAGCGTAAAGGTAAATTGCTTCCCCCCCCCCCCTATATCTCTGCTTCTAAATCTCCAATTTGAAAAATTCTTTATGCACCGGATACAGCTTCTGATGGGAAATCCTTTACACATAATTTCTAAGTTTTGTAAAAAAATGGTTTAGCCACCAGGTGGCCTAAGTTTTAATTTCCGCTTCTGATGTATTTACAGCAAAATACAGTATGAGCTTCTAAAATCTCGACTGAAAAAAACGTGGTTTGTTGACCAATACTATTTACGTCGACAAACCTTTTAGGAACATTTTCTTCTTGAAATAATTCATGGTTTCTACGCCAGGGGGCTTAGATGTGTATCTTATTTTTGTCAATATCTCTACTTCGAGGAGTTCGATTTGAAAAATTCCTTCTTTGTTGGATAGTGTTTTCGATGCGAAATGCTTTTCCTATAAATTCTAAATTTTCAAGTAAATAATAGACTATAAGGTAAATTGCGTTTTTTGCATTATTTCTGCTTCTAAAACTCTGATTTGAAACGCTCTTCTTGTATCACATACAAGACGTGATGGAAATTTTTTTTCACATAATTTCTTATGTTTGGTAAAAAATGGTTTGGCCATAAGGGGGCATAAATGTTAATTTCTGCTTATGATGTATTTGTAGCAAAATCTGGGCTCCTGAAAACTCAACAAATTATTTTTTTTCTTGTACCGATAGTGCTCATATGAAGAAACCTTTTGAGAATACTTTCTTCCTAAAATAATGCATGGTTTTCCCACCAGGGGACGTAAATGCACATCTTATTTTTGCTCACGATTCCGTTTACAGCAATATCTGAGGGGTTAAAAACTCTATTGAAAAACTTCTTTTGTTCGTCAGATATTAATGTTTTCCACACCGGATCCATTGACTCTGAATCATCATCATCATCATCATTGTCAACCATTATCAATCCACTGCTGGACGAAGGTCTCCCCAAGTTTCCTCCACAACGGTCTGTCTTGTGCCAGTCTCCTCCATGTCACTCCCGCATATTTACGAATTTCATCCACCCATCTCCCATGTGGTCTTTTTCTGGGTCTTTTCCTGTCCCTTGGAATCCAATCTAAAATTTCGGCTGTCCATCGATGATCTGTCCTTCTGGCAGTATGTCCAGCCCATTGCCATTTCAGGGATTTAACTCTGATCATGATGTCTTCCACTCTTGTCATTTTTCGGATCCACGAGTTCCTCTTCTTATCCCTCCTGGTTACACCAAGCATGCACCTCTCCATGCTTCTTTGAGTTGTCTGCAGCCTTTGTATGTCTCTTTTAGTTAAGGTCCACGTCTCTGCACCATACGTAAGCACTGGAAGGATGCATTGATCAAACACTTTTCTTTTAAGACATAATGGCATATTGCTCTTGAAAATTATGCTGTTTCTTCCAAAAGCTCTCCAGGCAAGTTTTGTACGCCGATTAATTTCTTCATCAATGTGACCCTCACTTGATATCTGCTGTCCAAGATAAACGTACGTGTCTGTTATCTCCAGCTTTTCTCCATCAATCGATAAATCTTCATTTCTTGTAAAAGCATTGAACATCACTTTTGTCTTCTGAAAGTTCATTTTTAATCCCACTTCTTTACTCTTGTCAGCAAGTTCCTGGATCATACTCTGCAGCTCTGATGGGGTAGTTGCAAAAATGACTACGTCATCAGCAAAGCGAAGGTGGGTTAGATAATCTCCATTAATCTTTATTCCCTTGTTTTCCCAGCTCAGCGACTGAAAAACACCCTCCAATGTGGCATTAAAGAGCTTCGGAGATATGGTGTCCCCTTGTCTCACTCCCTTTCCAATTTTTACGTGTGTTGTATTTTCAAACAGCCTAATCTTTGCACTTGCATTTTCATAGATGTTATTAATAATATTAATGTATGCATCTTCAATACCGCAGGTTTTCAGAGCCATTGTAACTGCTGATGGTTTCACCGAATCAAAGGCTTTTTCATAATCGATAAAAGCCATGCACAATGGAAGTTCATATTCCCTCGCTCTTTCAATTAGTTCTCTCAGCACGTGGATATGATCTATTGTGCTGTAGCCACTCCTGAATCCAGCTTGTTCTCTCGGTTGAGCCATGTCCAGTGTTACCTTCAAGCGGTGTGAAAGAACTTTAGTGAAGATTTTATAAACTACTGATAGGAGGCTGATAGGTCTGTAGTTTCCGAGATCCTCAATGTCACCTTTCTTATGTAGCAGGATCATTGTAGCGGTGTTCCAATCCTCAGGAATCTTTCCTTCATTAAGGCATCGAGTGAAAATTTGGGCGAGTACTGTTTTGATTTCTCCACTTGCTTCTTGTATGATGTCTACAGTAATTCCATCTTCTCCTGGAGCTTTTCCTCGCTTCATGTTCTTGATTGCATGTGCAACTTCTGCTGGAAGGACTGGAGGAACTCTGGTACTGGTATCTTTCATGATGTCAGGAGTGCATATATCATCCCTTTCATATAATTTGGAGTAGAAATCTTTCACTCTTGTCAAAATTTCGCCTCTATTTCTTGTTACAGAACCATCTTCTTTTCTCAGTGCCATAATCTGTTTTCTTCCCTTACTGAGATGTCCCTTTGCTATCTTTAGGCTTTGGTTGTTTTCAATTGCTTTCCTCACTAGTTCACAGTTGAATTTCCTTACGTCTTCAGTGATACTTTTTCTTACTGTCTTGCATAGCTCTATATATTCCACTTTGGAAGTCACATCTTCTTTAGTTGTTCTCATCTCTCTTCTTTTTTGCATCAACATTTTGGTTTTTCCTGATAATTTGTTCACATGCAACTTGTTCTTAGACCCAGCCAATTTTGTTGCTGTTTCCATAAGAGCTTTGGTTACTTTTCTGTTAACTTCAGAGATGTCCACTTCTTCCGATGTTAGGCCTTCTAAAGCAGAGAACCTGTTCTTCAGTTCTAACTTGAAGGTATTATGGTGTTTTTTAAGGTTGGTTATGTCAATAGATTTTGTTTGTCTTATGAGCTTGCCACGTTCAAGTTTAGTGTTGAGGTGCATCTTACATCTCACCAATCTATGGTCACTACCTGTGTTGAACTTGTTTAGCACACTGCAGTCTTCTATGACGAATTTTTTGTTACACATAATAAAATCAATTTCACTTGTCGTCCCATTTGGATGTCTCCATGTCCATTTCCTGTGTGGCTTTTTCTTGAAAAAGGAGTTCAAGATGAAAAACCCTTCTGCCTCTGCAAACTCAACGAGAGTATTTCCACGCTGGTTTCTGTTGCCATGACCGAATTTACCTACTGAAGTTTCATTCTGTTGCCGTTGCCCTATTTTTGCATTGAAATCTCCCATAATTATTTTCAAGTGCTGCTTACCTTTATTATTTAGATGACAAATTTCCTCATAAAATTCTTCAATTTCTTCTTCAGGATGACTTGTGGTGGGTGCATAAGTTTGAATAATCTGAGCCTGGTATCTTTTCGAGAGTTGGATAACAAGTCGTGCAGCTCTGTCAGAGGAACTTTCAACTTCTACAACTTTATCCTTCAGTTTCTTGTTTATTATAAATCCAACACCACTAGTTCTGCCAGTATCTGTCTCTGAATAGCTTTGATAAATTTAATTTGCGTTAGAACGCATTCAAAAGACGAGCTTATTACACCCGAAAATTCAGTGTCATCTTTCTCGTTTTTTTTTTTTTTGTTTTTTTTTTTGTATATAAATTTAGTTTATTCTCTTTAAACGTTTTGCAATCTGAACGTCACATTCCCTGTCTCGAAGAATATTTGTTTGACAACCCTGACAACAGGTCAGAGGTCAATGACGTATGTTCAAGCTAGAGTAAGAGCTCCTTTTGTACTTGTTTTTGGCAGATTCACTTGTATTTCGGAGACGCATACTGTATTTTACGATCACGATGTTTCGAGTTCGATGTTTTGAGTTGTTACGATTTGCTAGTTACGATCGTACAAAAACGAGCGCAGTGTTTTATATTTCTGAGCATAGAGATGATTTCTTCATTTGGATATTTTCTGAGACCAAGTTATGTTGATTGAACAGCGCGTCTCACGTGTGATATACTCGTACTTTAGATAAAAGCAAATAAATACGCGTACCTTGTAAGTACTGACTTATGAATATTCCTGGACGTTCTTATTGCTACAGTGCTTAATTAGTTCTTTCAGGTTTTATTAGGATTTTAGTTGCACTGAAAAGTGAAGCTATCTGGATTCAACTGAAAGTAATTCAGTAAGCTTTAATTTAGCTTTACCGTGATGCAAGTCAATTCTGCAAGTTTAAGCCATAGTGTGTAAGCGATGTAGTGCTTTACATCAAAGTTTAACGTCAGGGGAATATTTATAAGCTACAAACAATTCCTTAAATGAATTATAATTCTACACAGACGGAATTGTGGGAGAAAGGTTTACTTCATATCCAGGGTCTTTGTTGTGAGAAACAGTAGAAATACTGTAAAATGTAGAACAGTGTGACCGAATACAAAGTATTTCGTTGATACAGCTTAAACAGAACAATAATCACAGGCAATCACCCAAAAGGGAGATGACTAGAAAAATCACGATGAACCTGAACGAATTCCATTTGCAAGCAGAAAACCTATGAAACCATTGAAGGGGAAGATATTTGAAGAATGTAAGTGTGAAGTTTTAACAGCACTACTACTAAGTCTGCTAACAGAACTCATAGCGACAATTCAAAGCAAAATGAAATAAATCATCCTTACCAATTACAATACCTTTAGAAATATAAAAACATATGTCGTTGTTTTGGCAGTGACAAAATTCCCGCTTTATAGGCAATCAGGCAACTGTGTTGTTTGTCTTTTATTGCGCACTTCGCAGCATGTGTCTCGTTAAAAATTGCTACTTTTACATTGTACGAAAAGTGTAAATATTTCATTCGGATTTATCATTTTTACTTATTAGAAACGCCATTTAATTGAATCAAAGTATGGTTTGCCAACGTGGGCATATAAACTCACTACTAGTGGATTTTTGCTCGTTCGTAGCAATGCGTATTCATCAGGAACGGCAGTTCTGAATTTCCGTCGCGTCAGAGCTGTAAGAAGTCCGCATTTCCTGTAGTTTACAGTATGATAAGATATTGCGCTGCACTTATTGTAAAAAGATAAAAAGATAATAGCGTCATTTTAATGAAACAACGTCTGTGAAAAATCATTTTATAAGTATATGGAAGAAACAATGCATTTAATCAAATTTATCAAAAGTTGTTACTTCGCGCCATGATTGTCGATTTCAAAACAACTACGTTAAGAAGTAAGTGGAATAGACGACTACCCACTTCGCATCATGGCGTCATTATGTTGTGTTGGGAAATAGAAACATTGATCTTAGAAACGTACCTGTTGCGCCGACAGTTTCACGAGACGGTTTTTGTCAATATTTCGGCAACAAAAATACGTGTTCACTGAAATTCCAAATTCAATAAGATTTTACTTAGTTTCACCAAAAAAACGTTTACAGTTAAACCAGTATTTCACGATAATTGTGAAATGAACAGAGAAAAGATTAATTGCTTACAGACAATAAATATCAGATATTGAAATTATAAGAGCAAGTCAGAACAGCCTCCCGTGCTGCCGTTTTTATAAGGCTAATGTGGCTAAAACGTAGTGATGAAATATATATATATATATATATATATCATCATCATCATCATTGTCAACCATTATCAATCCACTGCTGGACGAAGGTCTCCCCAAGTTTCCTCCACAACGGTCTGTCTTGTGCCAGTCTCCTCCATGTCACCCCTGCATACTTTCGAATTTCATCCACCCATCTCCCATGTGGTCTTCTTCTGGGTCTTTTCCTGTCCCTTGGAATCCAATCTAAAATTTCGGCTGTCCATCGATGATCTGTCCTTCTGGCAGTATGTCCAGCCCATTGCCATTTCAGGGATTTAACTCTGATCATGATGTCTTCCACTCTTGTCATTTTTCGGATCCACGAGTTCCTCTTCTTATCTCTCCTGGTTACACCAAGTATGCACCTCTCCATGCTTCTTTGAGTTGTCTGCAGCCTTTGTATGTCTCTTTTAGTTAAGGTCCACGTCTCTGCACCATACGTAAGCACTGGAAGGATGCATTGATCAAACACTTTTCCTTTAAGACATAATGGCATATTGCTCTTGAAAATTATGCTGTTTCTTCCAAAAGCTCTCCAGGCAAGTTTTGTACGCCGATTAATTTCTTCATCAATGTGACCCTCACTTGATATCTGCTGTCCAAGATAAACGCACGTGTCTGTTATCTCCAGCTTTTCTCCATCAATCGATAAATCTTCATTTCTTGTAAAAGCATTGAACATCACTTTTGTCTTCTGAAAGTTCATTTTTAATCCCACTTCTTTACTCTTGTCAGCAAAATCCTGGATCATACTCTGCAGCTCTGATGGGGTAGTTGCAAAAATGACTACGTCATCAGCAAAACGAAGGTGGGTTAGATAATCTCCATTAATCTTTATCCCCTTGTTTTCCCAGCTCAGCGACTGAAAAACACCCTCCAATGTGGCATTAAAGAGCTTCGGAGATATGGTGTCACCTTGTCTCACTCCCTTTCCAATTTTTACGTGTGTTGTATTTTCAAACAGCCTAATCTTTGCACTTGCATTTTCATAGATGTTATTAATAATATTAATGTATGCATCTTCAATACCGCAGGTTTTCAGAGCCATTGTAACTGCTGATGGTTTCACCGAATCAAAGGCTTTTTCATAATCGATAAAAGCCATGCACAATGGAAGTTCATATTTCCTCGCTCTTTCAATTAGTTCTCTCAGCACGTGGATATGATCTATTGTGCTGTAGCCACTCCTGAATCCAGCTTGTTTTCTCGGTTGAGCCATGTCCAGTGTTACCTTCAAGCGGTGTGAAAGAACTTTAGTGAAGATTTTATAAACTACTGATAGGAGGCTGATAGGTCTGTAGTTTCCAAGATCCTCAATGTCACCTTTCTTATGTAGCAGGATCATTTTAGCGGTGTTCCAATCCTCAGGAATATTTCCTTCATTAAGGCATCGAGTGAAAATTTGGGCGAGTACTGTTTCGATTTCTCCACTTGCTTCTTGTATGATGTCTACAGTAATTCCATCTTCTCCTGGAGCTTTTCCCCGCTTCATGTTCTTGATTGTATGTGCAACTTCTGCTGGAAGGACTGGAGGAACTCTGGTACTGGTATCTTTCATGATGTCTGGAGTGCATGTATCATCCCTTTCATATAATTTGGAGTAGAAATCTTTCACTCTTGTCAACATTTCGCCTCTATTTCTTGTTACAGAACCATCTTCTTTTCTCAGTGCCATAATCTGTTTTCTTCCCTTACTGAGATGTCCCTTTGCTATCTTTAGGCTTTGGTTGTTTTCAATTGCTTTCCTCACTAGTTCACAGTTGAATTTTCTTACGTCTTCAGTGATACTTTTTCTTACTGTCTTACATAGCTCTATATATTCCACTTTGGAAGTCACATCTTCTTTAGTTGTCCTCATCTCTCTTCTTTTTTGCATCAACATTTTCGTTTTTCCTGATAATTTATTTACATGCAACTTGTTCTTAGACCCAGCTAATTTTGTTGCTGTTTCCATAAGAGCTTTGGTTACTTTTCTGTTAACTTCAGAGATGTCCACTTCTTCCGATGTTAGGCCTTCTAAAGCAGAGAACCTGTTCTTCAGTTCCAACTTGAAGGTATTATGGTGTTTTTTAAGGTTGGTTATGTCAATAGATTTTGTTTGCCTTATGAGCTTGCCACGTTCAAGTTTAGTGTTGAGGTGCATCTTACATCTCACCAATCTATGGTCACTATATGTGTTGAACTTGTTTAGCACACTGCAGTCTTCTATGACGAATTTTTTGTTATATATATATATATATATATATAAATACAACCGATTAGCAAATATGAAAAACTGAAGAAAAATAAATAAAAGCATTATAGAACTGACAACTGATTATATTTAACTTATAATCCACTTATGTAAGTTGAAAGAAAAAAATCTTAGTTCATAACAGTAAAAAGAATAAGAAATCAAAAGTGATTAATAATCAAAAGATAATCTTGGTTTAACTCGAGTAACACTGACGCTATTTGCAACACTAATAAAAAAGAAAAGTGTAAAGAATAAAAAATCACATCAGTTTTACTAGTATTTAAAATAAATTATTTTTATAGGCAAGGATTATGCCCCTCAGCAGTCATCAAGGCATGAAAGGTATTGATAATTAAGAGTGATTTCAATAACTAACACTCCTTTTGCATTGGACGTAATAACGGCAAAATTATATCGATAATATTACAATAAACCAGATGTGATACCACTGAATTCTCTGACATTCCTGGCATGACTTTTGACAAAGAAGTCTCAAGTTTACTTTCGGAAAGGCATATTAGGGGCGCACTTCGTAGGTGTTTTGTGACGCGCCTGCACCACAGGACGCACATGAGATAAAGGTAGATAGCAGCGAGAGCACGTGTCCGCGTAGCTCAGTTGAGAGAGCGACTTATTCCGGAGTGAGGGGACCCGACTTCGATACCCGGCGTGGACAAACCTGTGTTTTCAAATTGGCGCCCGAACTTCCAGAATGACCCGGCTGTTAAGTTTCTCGCAATGATGTGATGTTCTTTCCACACGGCGAGACAGGAAAAATGAAAATCCCTTCACCAGTGCTTCGAAAAAATAAATCAGTGTGATGTTACGTACCACACACCAAACTGTCTGGGATTTCTCAAATTCACGTCCTTCAGCGGATGACTGCCTACAGCGACACATATGATACCGGCCCTCTTTCGGGAGGGGGTGGGGGGTGGAATGTGACGTGCCTGATGAAAATGAACGCAGCCGAATAAACATACTAACAGGCCTTAACTTTATATTAAATGCTTTATGAATGAACAAAAGTGCAAAATTATTAACATGACTTGTTATGTAAACTTGATGAGTATAAGCATGGCGGTTTTAAGTTTACTAAACAGGTCCAAGCCTGATGTTTTAGGACTAACTAAAAGTGCAGCAACATTTACTTGTTGGGTGCATCTTATGAATATTAGCACATCGGATTTATATTTGCCAAAATGGACCTTGTAATTAATATTTTATGCTTCAGTTCAAGTGCAACATTATCAACTTGCCTTGTGATGTCAACTTTATGAATACTATTTTGTTTTGTTTCGTAGTTCAAAGACCTCCATGAGCAAGTCCAAGGCCTACATGGAGTCGCCCGTCTCTAATTTACTGCCACTGATTCCGGGAAGGGGCCCTTTAGAATTCTTGAAAGTCTACAACTGATTTGACTAGAAATGCTTTATATTTCATATTTTTGGAGTGAAGCCCCTCCTTCAACACGCGCACGCGCACAGAGTAGTGATGCAGAATAGGGAGGTAGTGACGTAAGACGCATTCATGCCGCATCCGGGACTCGATCCAAGGCCGACTCGTATGAACGGTAAGGCGCCAGTTCTTGGTCCATTACACCGCTGCTCCACGGGAGAGGTCTTATAAATATTAGCACTACGGATTACAAATTGCTAAAACTGTCCAGGTGTGGTGGCTTTTAAAATAATGTTAGAGGTCATATGACAGACCTTCCGAAAGTCGACATGGAAACGCAAAAGTGCAAGTTTTATACGAAGCCCTGATGCTTTCGTGGTTAGTTTTCCTGGAGTCCAGCTTTCGTGTGGCAAATTTTCCTACGGTTAGGTTTCTTGTGGCTAGTTGTTCGCCTTGTCTTTTGACCGAAAAATCATAAAAGTGTCTTTCTTTCTAAATCATGATCCGATACTAATTAAAAACTGTTTTTGTGTACAGTAACTACCGAAAACAGGAAATATAGCAACTCCATATTTTCATGAATGGAATACGGGATTACACCATTATGTCCAGTTTTTTGCACCCACAAAGGACTTGAACATATTCTATAAATACATAGTTTTCGATGAAATGATCTTTCAGTGCAACGAACTTTAGGTAAAGATACCCTTCTCCTTCGGTGAAATGTATCTTTCGATGGAGTGCCCCTTCCGTGAAACGAATTTTTCGATCAACTGACCCTTCGGAGTGGTTCTTCAGTAAAATAATGGTCCGGCAATCAACTATATTTAGGTTTTCATGAGTTATGAAGACTTAACAGACAAAGTGATCAGAAGAGTGAAGTGCAAGTGAATAAATGGAATTAAAAGTTAGAAGACAGCATGATGGAAGACTGCCAGTGAACCTGGTAGCATTTTCAGGACTGTTGTTGGACTTGAAAGGCTGCAAAGTAATGGTATGCAGTGTCTACACGTCTTGAGACGAAAATACTCTAAATACGTGGCGACATTTAATAAATAAATACATCGCACGTTCCAGAAACACACAGCATCCGAAAAATTGTTTTTCAGCCCCCGCTAAGGGATTTAGGGATTTACAAGATCGATGAGAGATTTACAAGATAGAACTAATTGATTTTCAAGATCGATGGACAATAAGCAAAATTGCCATGGCCTGAACAAGTTTTTTTTCCAGGGTTTAACGCTTCCTGTGGGCAACTCGTAAGGCTGTAAGAAGTCACCCGTTCCTAGCTTCATGCCACTGTTTTTAAGAAAGATAAAGACCCACAGCCATGCCATCAGACAAGTGCACAACCCGTGCATCATATGGGATTCGAACCAGGACCCATCTCGAACGAATGGTCAGAAGCGAGCCCTCAGACCACTCAGCCTCCGGGACGGTGTATGGGCCTTTTCTAGGAAGGAAGGAAAGTTACGTGTATGTAGAGTTATGAACAGGAAGATTACATTTGAAGGAGAAACCGTGATCTCACTGATATTCATTTACCTCGTGGTTTTAATACTTGGGTGGTGCAAAAATGAACTGTATGACGAAGTCCTAAATTAGCAACTCATCCACCACTACAGCAGATTAAAGACAACAACGGTGTAAATCTACACTAAGTGATCAGTGAATTATGCTCACCTACTTAATACTTCGTACGTCCGACGTGGCACAGAGTCGGTAAGATGTCTGAAGCAGTTAGGAGGTATGGCCAAACAAGCTACTTGTAATGTGACCTTCAATGCAGGTATAGAGGTGATTGGTATATCCAGACACTTGATGTGCCGTTTCATAGTGTCTCTTAAGTGCCCTATGAGATTGATATCGGAGAACTTCGGAGGCCAATCAGTATGCTAGAAGTCTGAATTGTGTTCTTCAAACCATTACTGCACAATATTGGACTTGAGGCTCTGCGCATTGCCAACTTGGAAGACACTATCGCAATTCGGGAAGGGTGCAACATTTCTGGGAGTACAGAGTCTGCAAGAAACTCACGATAGTAGGCACTAGTTATACATTGTTCTACAAGCACTAGAAGTCTCCACATTCCTTCAGGTAAACATATCCAACACCACATGACACTGTGGAGACCATGCAGATGGACCAAGTGTCTCATGTTGTTTGCTCCTAATACGAACACGACCATCCACGGAGTGGAACAAAAACGCGACTGGTCAGACCAGCACACTTTTTTCCAGTTATCCGACGTCCAGTTTGCATGATCTTTGCACCAGGCGAGTCTTTTGCGCAGATGAACCGTGATTTGGAGAAGATGTCGTCGGGGTCATCTGCTATTACAGCCTCGCGTGCGAGCGTACGATGCATGGTCACGACAGATACTGTTCTACGTTTACCTATGTTGTATTGGGTAGTCAAATGTTGTATTGGGTAGTCAAATGTTGCATTGGGTAGTCAAATGTTGTATTGAGTAATCAAATGAGCGTACGACGCATGGTCATGACAGATACTGTTCTGCGTTGACCTCTGTTGTATTGGGGAGTCAAATGTTGTATTGAGTAGTCAAATGTTGCATTGGGTAGTCGAATGTTGTATTGAGTAATCAAATGAGCGTACGACGCATGGTCATGCGAGATACTGTTCTGCGTTGACCTCTGTTGTATTGGGTAGTCAAATGTTGTATTGGGTAGTCAAATGTTGCATTTGGGTAGTCAAATGTTGTATTGGGTAGTCAAATGTTGCAATGGGTAGTCAAATGTTGTATTGGGTAGTCAAATGTTGTATTGAGTAATCAAATGAGCGTACGACGCATGGTCATGACAGATACTGTTCTGTGTTGACCTCTGTTGTATTGGGTAGTCAAATGTTGCATTTGGGTAGTCAAATGTTGTATTTGGTAGTTAAGTGTTGCATTGGGTAGTCAAATGTTGTATTGGGTAGTCAAATGTTGCAATGGGTTGTCAAATGTTGTATTTGGTAGTCAAATGTTGATCATTTCTGCGTCTGTTGACCTGCACGTGTCTTTGAACCCGGCGCTCACCTCTCACATCAAATTTTCGCTGTCCTTTGCACTTTTGCCTCCGGGTCGTTGTTTGATCAGTTTCACGCGAGTCCTGATACATTTTAACTACGACGGTAAGTAAACAACCCATCAGTTCAGTCGGTTGGGAAATCGAGGGATCCGTTCTCCGAGTTTCCAAAATCTCTTCTTTCTCAAAATCCGATTTATAATTCCGTTTGTAAATCACGCTCCGAATTTTACTGCCTAACGCTCCACTCACACCTTATATATACTACGTCGGTCAACTAATCGCGCCCTCTCGGAAACCAATTGGTCAATGGGCCGCATGTACTTTTGATAGGAGTGGTCATAATTCTGTGATCACTCGGTGTATATTTTATTGGCACTGTTTTTAAATACCAAATGTTTTCATAACGATGAAAAGTAGAAAAGAACTGGTAACTAAAATGTTATCCTTGTTTGATTACTATCTCGCAAAATTGGTTGGTAACTGTTGTAAAACTGCATTTTGGCAAAAGAAATTCAGAAAAAACTTGAGCATTGGTTTGGCACTGTGTACTGCTTGCCTTAGGTTCTATTGAATACAATGGTATCATGAAAATTATAAATTTATCCACAAAATCAGGATATAGAAAATGAAAAGTTTTTTGGAAATAATACACTGAAGTGCCAATAAAACTGGGATATCTCTCAAATATCGCTTTGTTCCTCCTCGCAATCGGATAACGGCGGCAACACGACGTGGCATGGACTCCACAAGCTTTCTGTAGAACTGTGGAGATAGTGCACACCATGCTTCCTGATAAGCGTCCCACGATTCCGTTGAGGATTCCTGGCATTGACGGCACGTTGAACAGCATCCAAATGTGTTCAATGATGTTAAAATCCTGCAAAACAGGGGGCCAAGACAGGATGTCAAGCTCCGTGGAGTGTTCCTCAAATCATAATAGGGCGACTGTGAACATGTGTGGTGGCGCATTGTCGTGTTTGAAATAGGTCGCACCCATCGGGGTGATTGCATGACATGAAATGGTGCAAATGATTCCTAAAATGGTTACGTAGCAACCACCGGTCAGAAACGGTCTGGAAATGTATCAGGGGGTCTACTGCGTGCCAGCTGAAAATACCCGACTCCATAAGACAGCCACATCATTTTACTGGCCGACGCCGGGTGTGGTGACTTCGTCCATATGCCCTAAACAGTTGGTACCGCTATCTGTCGGATCAGGCAACACGTTTTCAGTCATCTTGTGTCCAATGACGGTGTTTCCGAACCCAGGCGAGACGCACAGCCTTTGTGTCGTTTTGTAGGCAATGGCACTCGAGTGAGCCGTCGGCTCCTGAACCTCATAGAACACAGGTAACATTGCACTGGCTAAACGCTGATGCTACTACTAGCTCCAGAATTGAATTGTGCTGTGATTTGCGGCAATATTGTATGCCGGGCGGATGTACGATGCGCTCCAGACGCCGCTGTGTAACGATCGTCCAAGGCTTTTCTACGGCCGCACCGGTCTCACACTCTGGATGTTTCGCTGAGTTTGTTTAGTCCAGATACATCCTTGAAGTTGTTGACCGTGTAAATCCAAATTTCATGGTAATTTCCGAGTTGCATTGACCCATCTCCCGAGCGCCGATTATTATACCACGTTCGAAATCGCTTAAATCTTGCTAAGCTCCTATCTGAACTGCGAATGCTACTAATGAGCTTGGGAGGATAGCTGCCTCTATATATACGTCGTCTGTGGACGATACCATTTACCGAACGGGTGTGGTAGCGTGCGATGGAAATGGTAGCGCCCTTCTCAGTTTTGTTTAGTTTTTTCACCTCAGTGTACATATGAGGTCAAAACAATTATACACCCGAGAAATGCAGACAAATAGCATAATGTTATCTTTTGTAGCAAGACATAGACTCATGTTTGGTCGGTTTCAAAGCATTTTATATATATGATTAATTTTCTGAGTACTTTTGGCGGGCCGCTGGTGGCCTAGTGGGCAACGTTCGTGACTGCCACGGAAAGGCCCTCCGGTTCGATCCCAGAAAGGTACGAACACTCGATCCACTAAATACCCGCCGTGCGTCGGATGGGCACGTTAAGCCGTCGGACCCCGGGTACTGGCCCCCGGTAATAAATAAGAGCGTCTTCCTCCCCCTTTCTACTACGCTTCCGTGTCACTTTCCTATCGGGCACTCTAGCCCAAATTTTCTAGCTTCCTATTTCTATGGGTTGTTTAAGACCTGGGGTCAGACACTACCTTCGTAAAATCCTATACATATGATCTGATCTGAGTACTTTTGGCGAATTTCATGTAAAATGTGCGCCCATTCTGTACACAGAACTAAACTGAATTACTCCAGTGATGATGAGTTTCATGGATTATTCTTCGGGTGTCTTTCCAGTTCACTCCATAAGTATTCAGTGATGTTTAATTCAGAGATCCATTCTGGCAAATGCTTAGGGGTCGTTGTCGTTCTGGAACAAGCTTTGTACTTCACTGTAGAATTCCAGAAGTGTGATCCACTGTTAAACTATGGTAATATTAAACACAAACTCACATACATTCATCAGTAGACCAGATCCTTGCCATGCAAAACATTTCCAAACTATCGCACTTTCACCGTCATACCTGACATATTCGAACATTATCGTCTTTACATCCATTTGGTTCAGGTTCTCCCATTCGATGAGAATGGACGTTCGTCAGAGTTGCCCTGAGCACAGTTTATAGGATTTAACCGTTATGATAATTACCGCTAAGCATGAACACTTGTTATCCAAAATTTGTGGGTAGGAGTTCTCTCATGAAAATTCAGTAGCAGCAACGCTTTATAACCATTAATCGCACAGCAAAACTGACTCCTGCATACTTTGGAATCGGCAAAGCTTTTGTTGAGAAGCCAACATGTACTGTAGAATTTTCAGGTAAAAGTATTATATTTACATTTCCATGCAATGTTACGTACTATTTTGGTCGGAAATTTAAATGCTTCAGAAGTCCGTCTCGTACGTTCTCATCCTGTAAAGTAACATGGGCTGTTCACCTTCGAAATCGTTCGTTTTTAGTCAGCGTGACATTTATTTTAGTTGAAGCTCTATGGTGCTTATTGGTAGCTTTTTTATACATCGTAACAACTTCAGCTGTAACGGGATACCACATTGTGTCATAACATCTATTCCATTTCCTTATACCATATTGATGTTCTGCTGGAGGATCGTTATACATTTGGGGAAACAATGTAGATTCTACCGGTTAGGAGAGGCACCTTTTTATCACGTTCTGTTCAAAACTTAGCAACATCAATCCTCCAGAACAGGGTAGAAATTTGTCATGATGAGAGTCACTTAAATTTCAATGTGTCAGCTGCTAATGAAACATCATTGCATTTTCAGTGAAATGCTAAACAACTGAGTAGTCTCCTTGCAGCAAAAATGACGATATTTTGTGATGCGCAAAACAACCTGCTTTTTCCGAATCAAATGTGTTGGCATTTCCAGGCAGCTTGGAATTAAATTACTTGAAGAAAATGTACTTTCATAATTTGAATTATATGTTGGTGTTCTCTATCAATTTACAACAGCATGTTAAATTTGGGAATCGCGGCTACCAGAGGTTACCATATTCAGATTTATAACTACTAACCGGTAGCGTCTACATTGTTTTGCCAAATGTAGCATCATATGAAATACAATTACGAAAATACATACGTACGTACATATCATTAAGCTGTTCTCTGAGATTCGGAGGTTAGTTCCTCAAAGAAAGGCCATCTGCCAAGTAAACATTTAACTAATGGAACTAGAGTGTATTTACTGTTGGTGTATCAAATGTCTCCATTTACAACGATCTCGGCACACAACTCGAGCTTCATTAACATCCATCGCACGCCGCACACAAGACCTTTTTACTTCATACTCATAATCTTTTTCTCAAGCAGACATTCCTGAATCTGGTCCTCCCATAATATACTTGGCCTTCCTCTACCTTTCTTTACTACCACTTGGGTTGAATAAATTCTCTTAGTCAGTATCTCATCACTCATTCTTTAATGTGGCCAAATCACCTAAGACTATTGGTCTCCACCTTACTAACAACATTTTGCTTCACATTACACAACTGCAATGCATCTTCATTCCTCATATAATCAGCGCGTGTCTTACCCCCCCCCCCATCTCCGTAAGTAACGCATCTCCCCAGCACACAAGCAACTCCAATGTCTTTTCTGCAGTACCCAGGTTTCACTACCATACATCAGAGTAGAAACAATTACCCTTTCATACACAGCCATTCGGGACTTCCCCGAGAACCCATCATTCCTGTGAAATCCTCCTAAGGCAGCTACGACTTTCAATGAAGAATTCATTCGTGCACTAATTTCGCCATCTAATTTGCTCTCTCTGCCAAACATACTTCCAAAATATACAAACTCATTCACCTAGTGAATCTCTGCGACAATAAGACTTATCTTACATTCATTACTAACAGTTCCTCACTCAAACCCATAACTTTGGGTTTTCCCTTATTTATACTGAGTTTGAACTACGTAAAAACTTAGTACTCCCGGGAAAACATACCCTGCAACTCACTCTCGCTTTCTGCCAACAGGACAGTGTCATCAGCATAGAACAATCTGCACACACACATATTACCAAGACATAAACCAGTATTATCCATTTTGGCAACACACATGCATGCATCCACAAATATATTAAACAGCCAGGGTTACATTACACAACCTTGTCTGACTCCTGCACCAATAGAAAAACATTTCAATAAAGCACCATTCACTCGCATATACTGTATGCTCTACTGCCGGCGTACTTGGCTTTCACAATATTAAGTAGATTCCCAGTAATACCATATTTATTCAGTACCTTCCACAGAACAGTCCTATCTACTTTGTCATGAGCTTTCTCTAAATCTATGAAGGCAGCAAACAGCTTTTTGCCAACAGACAGATACTTTTCAATCATCATGCATAAAACCACTCTTTACATCCCACACTTTCTCTTATGTAAAACCTCGTGCCTTATCAATAATAACTTTCCCAAACACTTTTCCTAACACACTCAGAAACTGACACCACGATAGTTCTTGCATTCAGTCTGATCACCTTTTCCCTTGTACAAGGGAACAATAACAGCATCTCTCCAATCCTGAGGGACCATTCCTAACTCCCAAAATAACTGGCAAATTTCAGTTAACCAATCTTTATACACCGCTTCTCTTGAGATTCCACTAGTGCTTCCATTTCTCACTATGACATCATCTGCTTCTGCCTCAGAATCACCTTTGCTTCCATGATCTCATAAACCACAGAAGTTTTCACCCCATCTTTCACTTAGCTCATTGGGCTCCCATGTCATTTCTCCGAATCTATGCCTTACGCAACTCAGAATTTTATTAACCCTCTTTTTCCTATGTCTAATGTATTTCCAGAATGTTTTTCTATCTTTACAAAAAGCCAAATCGTGCCTTTCTTCCTTTTTCTTCCTATCGTTTGCCTTACTCTGGCGAACAAGCTTTGCTGTTTCACGCTTCTTAGAGCGATATTCATCCACAGGAACTCTACTTTGCAATATCCCAAAGTATGCTTCCTTCTTTCTCTTTACTGCTTCTTTAATCTCACTGTTCTACCAAGCATCACTTTTAAAGTTACCCACTGTTGCAGTAACACAGACCTCTTCAACGGCAGTGACAACGTAGTCCGTAAAATATATCCACTCCTTTTCTACGTTCCTCTCTCATGTCTTCAACTCATTCAGACGTTCACTGAGTAAATCAGATTAACGCTGACATTCTACAGACAGCCTTTCAACCTTTATTATTTTCATCACATGCAACTTACTTCCTGTACCTCCTTTTCCATCCAACATTCAGGTTCACTCGTGACACTAATTTGTGATGATCAGATCACAGTCAACATCTGCACCTCTCAGCACACGGGTATCAACAATTCAGTGTTTCAGACGCTTATCATAAACAACAAAATCTACATCTCTTTAATCTCTTTAATCCAAGAGTATGATTTTCCTAAGTGTATGTGTGGATATACTTGTAGTTGAAAAGCGTATTAGATTTCCACAATTCATTTTCAATGCAGAATTCATTTAATCTTTCACCAATGTTATGCACACCAAGATTATTGATCTTACGCAAAAGTTATCAGAAATCCCATTCTGAACACCTACTCTAGCATTAAAATCCCCTGCTGTGATAACTTTCTCTTTAGCACCAAATTGGCTCAAAACAGCATTTTGCTCATTCCAGAAATCTTCCTTCCTGTCAGAGAGATCTGAATCACAAGGAGCATACACTACAACATTACTGTTTTCTTAAGTTTCACTTTCAAATGAATACAGGGAATGATCTCACTTATGCAGTTGTAATGAAATAAATTGTTCATCTTTTCACTTAAAATCACACCTACACCAGCCTGTCCTCTTACATTATCCAACACTCCAGACCTCACATACACACCGTTACATTGATTCCCAAATTCACACACCGTTCCATTGATCCTCACACACCGTTCCATTGATCCTCACACACCGTACCATTAATCCTCACACACCGTTCCATTGATATCCCAATTTCTTTCTTTTAGTTTCACTTATACACAGCACATCCAATATGTACTTATTAATTTCTTGAATCACCTCATTTATATTTCCATTTATACCTCTAGTATTCCATACACCAATCTTACACTCACTCAGCCGAGATCTGTTTCTGATATGCCGATTAGAAATTCCAGGTCTATTCCTTGGCGGACCATCTTTTTCAAGTGTGTTAGGTCCACCATATTGCACACTTGAGTTACAAAAATTATTTCCTTGTATCATTGAAATCACAAAAGTACATCAGTGCGGGTGATCAGCCCACGGCTAACAGTTCCAGTTGGTCATTCCATCTAAGGATTCTGAAAAAAAACCCAGTAAGTTGGGGTCTTTTCGCCAATGTCACACAGAACTAGCTGGAACCATTACGAAAATGGAAATATAAAATATGAACACGACATGAAATCACACAAACGACAAAGCGTTCGAAACAATGTTTCATTGCAACGCAAACCACGTTCAAATTCCGGGTTAGAATGGGGATTAATTTTCTCTTTCGTTCAGCTGTTTACATTTTCCCCGACTTCTGCGACCTCTTTCATCTTCTTGGAGTGCCATTTCAGCAAACGCTGCAGCGAATTATCTTTTACCTTTAGTAGATGATAAGAGTTTTTATCTTTAGTAGATTAAGACTTTAATGTTTAAATTAATCCTGTTTCTTTCATTAGTTAGTCATTATAGTCTTCTTAGGCCGATTACCTTTTTTCCTGTATCTGTTGTAGTATTTTATTTCAATCCTGGTTGTATGTCCCACATACACCATTGAGCACTTACATTATGGCCACCTACCTAATGAACTGTAGGACCCCCTTTAGCCTGCAAAACAGCAGCCACTCGGCGAGGCATGGATTCGATGAGGTGGCGATGGGTATCCTGGGGTATCTGGTAACATAATGTCAACCCAAGATCCTTCAGTTCCCCCACATTTCGGGATGGTGATGATTTAGCGCGAACCCGCTTTTCCAAGTCGAACCACAAATGTTCGATTAGGTTCACGTCAGCTGAATTTGGAGGCCAGGAGATTAACAGAAAGTCACCAGCATGTTCTCGAATAACTTTTTGAGGATTTTGGTAGTGTGGCATGGTGCGTTATCCTGTTGGTAATGGCCATCACCAGTTGGGAACACAGTTGCCATTGCCATGAATAGGTGAACTTGGTCTGCAACGATGTTCAGACACTTAACAGCTGTCAGGGATTGTGCTATTGGGATAATGGGGCCTAAAGTGTCCCAAGAAAACATCGCCCACACCCTAACACCGCCGGCGTTTGCATGTTTCCGCCCAACAGTACACCCAGGTGTCATTGCCTTCGTTGGTAATCGGCGTATCCGTGCTCGGCCGTCTACGTGATTCACCAGGAATCTTGATTCGTCAGACCAAGCTACTTTCTTCTAATCATCTACGGTCCAATCTCGATGATCTTGGGCCCATTTCATGCGTTGTTGGCTATGACGTACAGTGAGCATGGGAACCTGGCTGTGTCTTCGGCTACGCAAGCTCATGAGCAGAAGGCTGCGGTGAACTGTGTGGTGTGACACATTGCCGTGATCACAACTGTTTTAGCTACGGGTGATTTGTCGCACTGTGGCCCTGCGGTCGCTGTGATCAATGCGCGACAGTCTCCGCTCCCCCTCTGGCATCAATGGGCTGCGGACAACACACGGCTGGACGACAGTTCGTCGTTTGGCTAACTGTGCACCACTTTTGAAACGTACTCACTGCAGGGTCACGTGAACAACCCACAAACCCATGCCATTTTTGAGATTGTAGTTCCGAGGCGCGTGCCATCACAATTTGTCCTTTATCAAACTCCGATAAATCGTTATCTTCCCATTCTGGCTTCGAACACTCTACTAACCGAAAGCCGGTTCTCGGGTTGTATATACTGCTGTGGGAACTTCACTTGCGCCACCGTTCGGTCTCCAGGCGCGCTCATTTTTTAAGGCTGGGGGTGGGCATAATATAAGGGCTCATCGATGTACGCTGTTTTCTGCTCTTGACTAGGCAATCAGTTCACTGTTTTTCACCCTGCTCAATAAATTGTGGTTGACATGGGTCTTCCTCACTCATCTACAATCCTCACCACGACAGCCTCTAGCTGTTGGCCGCCCCGATGGCGCAGTGGTCTAAGCGATGGCCTCTGATCATTCGTCCGAACGGGGTCCGGGTTCGAATCCCGGTGAGGCATGGATGTTGTGTTTGTCTTACGGCACTGGCTCTCTCCCTTCCCTGGAACCAGTGACCCTAAATTAGGGACGGGCGACTGCTTATAGCCCATTGAGTTGCTCACGGTGGTCGTTAAACCTCCAATCAACAACAACAACAACAACCTCTAGCTGTTGAATGTTTTTACCTTTATTATTCATGCCATCACAATGAAGACCGACTAAACCTAGCATGTCATCACACGTGTTCTAATTCCATATCAAAATCATCATTGCACAATAATTCATCTGTAAAACACTGTCTTACCGTTTCCAATCTAGTTCTTATTATATCCACATCAATATCACTAGGATCATTTAACTAACAACGAAGCATCGAATTTCTCTTCCATTGAACAGTAACTGAAATAGGGCAATAGGAATTTTATTGAATATCATAAATTAAGTTTTTTTAATGTACTCCTTGAAATCTAACGTTGAGAGCTCTTGACCTTCATTCCCAAGAAGTAGTCAGATATTTTGACTATCCGTTGACAGTAAGGCCGAGCCATCAACATAACGTAAGATAATTCTAATTCATAATTGGAACCCACATTTAGAGCTGGGACCGTATTCTAGAATGCTGTAATACTGTTGGAGGAAATTAACCAACAAAAATGATGTTTTGTAAAAAGAGCGAATGATCGCTACTCTCTAAGCTTCTCGAAAACGTCATACAGGCATTCAACTATAACTCTTATTAAATCCTCTGTTCAGAAAGATTAGGGGTACTCTTCTTTTCACGAGAAGTACTGGATTATTGAAGTCTACAGCTTTGTTAGTATCTGAAATGTATAGAATAAATCGAATGCCAGTAGGATGTTCACAACCCTCCAGTACAAATCCATCAAAAAACTCATGGTGCTATAAAATACGCAACTCATGGTGCTATAAAATTCGTATAATCCCAGTATTTATCAAGATCAAAATAAATAACAATGTTTTGCCCTTCTAGTCATTACTTCGAAGTTGAATTCCCAATATCAGTTCGTGCTAGTTCTTTAGATATTTTCCATAACGTGATTTTATCCTGCTGCAACCAAGTTAGTTAGCGAAGTTATATTTTAAGTTCTAACAGATATTTATTTCTTTTCATGAAGCTTCAAGATTAATTTATAAATCAATTGAGTCCATTCAAACGGCCCAGTAGGCGTACAGGCAGTTTTATCATGAGGGAATTCTATATTCTAATTTTGAGAAAGTCATTTATGCTGTGTTTTTATTTCAGTTTTACGCAGCGTTGTGATTCAGCTATCTTAAATCAGAGATCTTCATTTTTTATGGGGAGATCAGATTTAATTGCCCTTATGAGTACTTAAACTATAAGGATCGGCTAATGTAAGGCCACTGGCTCCAGGGAAGGAAGAAATTATGCTTCTTAAAAACGCAGGATTCCTGCCGTGCGTTCGATTTTCATCCCGGGTCAGAAGTATTAGAAAGCAGAATCCCACGCCATGGATCACGAGATCACCTATTGACAAATCTGCGATAAATAAATCGTCTTCACGCATGATGCTTATGTCAAACATTGTAGTGAATCAATATTTTCAGATTCTATTTTAAAAACAGGATAATAATCAGTTTTTTATGGGAGTCTCTAAGATGATTTAAATCTGAGATTTAGGCCAAATTAAAATCAGAAGGCACTTGGACTTGAAATGTTTTCAGATAACTCTTTCGATGGCGATCATAAATTTTCTCCACTCATAACCAACCGATTTGAACTGTATTTCAGTATTTTAATGCAGTTCGGCTAAACTTTTAGGCATTTTCCACTCTTGTTGAACATGCTAGTATCCCTCCTAGTTTCATCTATGAAAGGGACTTTTTTGAACTGGATAGCTTGTATGCGCATGTATGTGTATGAATAGTCAGTAAGTGAGAATTTTTATTTAGCCTGGTCTGCAGATAATGTAAAGCATCCATAGCACGTACGTGGCCAAGCCTGCCATATGGCTGCCGCTACTTGAAAACATTGCTACCTTATCTGTTGTGGCCCCAGAGGCACAGGAATGGATGCACTTCCAGAGTGAGTCACACCAGCTCTTGCAGGTGTCTGTGGAGTTGTTGGTTTTATCTATCTTGTGGGCACTGACTAATGCGATTGCATCTATTTACTCTTAGTCTGGTACAGATTTACCAGGATAAGGTGAATAATAACTAGATCATATTTAGTTGCCTCATCGCAGCATTATTTGAACTACTTCAATGAAACATATCCACCAGCAGTTTTCTTAAAAGTAATAAACGAAAAGAACAGAAAATATAGTTTTGAAAATCTCAGTGCACAATTTTAAATTTGCACGAGTATTCCGAGGTTCAAACTTTCGTTGAATCGCAGCAAAACTGAGGTACGAAGTGTCGAAAAATTACTTTGTGTCTGTATTTGTTAGTAGATATACTGAGACGGATAGTAGAGAGCAAGGTAGGGTAAAGAGAAAGTCGTATACAGGCAAACAAATAGAGCGCAAAGCTACTGCAACGAAACAGACGTAGAAACAAAATAAAACAACGACTGACCGAAAGATGCTCGAAAAAACACTTACGACCCTGAACAAGGATGCTACAAAACAGAAAGAGTGAGAGAATAGGACCGAGCGATCGATGTAGAGATATGTAAAGAGACTTACAGATACAGAGAAAGACAGATTGGCTAATTGAGAAATAGACACAAACACCGAAAGAGAAGGATGCCGTAAGGTAAAGAAAACTATAGCCCTGCATAAAAGCAAAAGACATAGATAGGAACCGAGAGTCAGGTAGACAGGGGATTACAGTGCATAAAATTAGTGAGGTGTAGAGGCAGGTGCAAAGAGAAAGCAGAAGAGAGAATGATATATGAGATTAACATACGAAACCGAATGCAGGTACCCAAATACATATAAAACAGGCAAACAAATAGGAACACATGGAGAGCAAGACAGGAGAGAAAGATGGACTAAAATACACGCACAAAAAAAAGTGGCACACGTCGAGAGAATTCAGACAGGCAGAAATAAAATGCGGAATTTTCGAGAGAGGAATAGAAAAAAACAGAAGCCAAGAGAATTGGCTTCTGAAGAGAACAGAATCATTAATGAAGAAGCAAAGAGAAAAGTACTCGATTCCCACTTTTATCACCTTTTTCTTGTCTATCTCCACAGACAAGAAAAAAGTGATAAAAGTGGGAATCGAGTTATAACAAATACATAATTGTTATGTTATTATAACAACATAACAATTATGTATTTAATAACAATGATAATGAATTTTGAGGCGAAATTTTGGATTTCACGGTGACTGGTTGCAATGTCATTGAGAAAATGGAATGCATGTCCAATAGCAGCGTGAAACAGAGTCACAAAGGGCACAATGAACTCGTTTCGGAGCACTGAGACACTCATATTGACTTGACAAACGTACAAGGAAGTACGGCCATTAAAATATACTCCTGTCAAGACTAGAATTGAGTGGTAAGGTTGGACAGACTGTACATAATGTGGTTGCATTCGTGTGCTGGATCGCCTCCACAAGTGTTCTCTAAAGAGCTAAACGCGATTCGTCTGGGAAAAGTACATGGTTTCAATCTGTATTCCATGACATGTACTGTTGGACCCAAATATATCTTTGACGACGGTGACCTGATGTCAATGCAGTATATCTCAGATGGCTCTTTGCTGTGAGTCCGTACTCGTGAAGACGGTTTGGTGCCGTGTGAGTACATACTGTAACACCAAAAGCAGCTCGAAGTGAGTCCCAGAGTTGGCTACTGGTGAAACTAGGTCTTGACTGAGCCCTTAATCTCAGGTAGAGATCTTGCCTCCTGGGGGTTATCCTTGGGCGACCACTGCTGGGTCGATCTGCAATATTTCAATGCTGTAAAAATCTTGTGTGTAGCCAAATCGCTTCACTTTGCAAAAATGTCTAAAGCAACAGCCACTTCGATCTGCTGTACACCTGCCTGTAATATGCCAACAGCCCTATATCTATTGTCAATGCTAAAAGGCCGTCAGGACATCATGTCAGGTCAACCCCACACTGGAGGCAATAGATTCAACAAACGTCTAGACCAAGCGACGAAACGGCTTGTTTCCCACTTCTCTGTAAGCACTTTTATCGGAACTCGAACATCTCGTGCTGTGTTATCATGATGCTAATTTCCATATGACATAGCTACCCATGCTGATAACCGATCTCCAGTAGTCGCTAAATTTGCATATCACCACGTTTTCCTTTCGAAATCGCAATATCGCTAACTTTTTGGTACATCTCTTGAAATTCATTAGCATATGTTATTGACTATTATATGAAATCGATATTTTGTACTGCCTAGAAAAATATATCGCTCATATTCACTGATAACAGATAATCGAGCATTAGGATTATTTTTGCCTCACTACATACACTGGCGTGCAAAAATTAAGGACGAGACAGTTGCACATCGACTCAAATAATACCATAAGATCCCCAAGATGTAAGAATATGCGACAAGTTAGCAAAACCGTCCAAACAAGGAATCCAAAGGATGCAAAGGCACTTTATTGAAAAGGTAGCTTCGAGCACAACTGGACAGAAGACAAAAACATCCATGCGACATGCGGCTTCCAAGAAAAATCCAGTCTTTAGTAGGGGATGTGATCACCCCTGACTGCGTTGCAGAATTTACAACGTCTGTCCATGCTGAGGACGAAGTTGTCAAGAAGCTGTTGAGGCATCGCGGCCGATTCCTCTTGTAGCGCCAATCGTAGCTGCGGAATCGTTCCTTGCGGCTGGTGACGTACTGCCAAGCGTCCCCGAGAAGGTCCCACACGTGTTCGATTGGATTTAGGTCCGGATACCTTGCGGGTCAATCCATACGTTGAATATCTTCACTCTCCAACAGCTCTGTGACAGCCACTGTACGTTGTCATCCATAAAAAGGAACTCAGGACCCACAGCACCTCTAAACAGACGCACGTGAGGCAGGAGAACCTCGGAACAATAGCGGACACCAGTGACTGAACCTCCTTGGAAGATGTGGAGGTCAATACAGCTACCAAGCATGATACCGCCCCAAATGAGAATACCGTCACCTCCAAACCGGTCCCTTTCGATGATGTTGGAGATGTGATTGCGTGTTCCTTACTCTCTCCAGATGTGTATACGTCCAGAATCGCTCGTCAGACTAAATCGGCTATCATCCGCTATCATCATCATGATGTGTCCAGTTCTTGTGTTCCTGGCACCACAGAAACTGCCGTCTCCGATGAGCAGGCCTAAATAGCACACACCGTAATGGTCGTCGTGCAAATAGACCACCTTTGTGCAGCCTCCTGGCCACGGTAAAACGCGATAACGGACGTCCAGTTGTCTGTTGCATGTGTATTGCGATTTCTCCCGCTGTCTGCCGCCTGTCTCTTCCTGCCTGTAGGACAATATACCTGTCGTCTGCCGCCGTGGTTGCTCGTGGACGACCACTGCTAAACTCTCAGACAGCTGTTTATGTCGTTTGAAATGCTCTCTAATCTCGTGAAACGATGCTGTGAGCGATCCCAAACGTCTCGGCCACACTAATCACACCTCGGCTTTCTTCCAACTTCCCAATGACGCGACCTCGGGTAAAGTCTTTCAGATGTCGTCTACTGGATTGCCTGTTGGCCATATCACACAGTGGCAGCAACTCGACGTAGTTCAGACCGATGTACACCGTGCAATAGCGTTCACCGAATTGCTGAGCGTACACCGCCCATGTGCCTTATACCCTTCCGACACCCCCCTACGTCATGTTGCATATATGCGCATGCCCTACCGTGCCGGACCCTAGTCTATCTCCTGAGTGGTCTTTCGGTCCATTCTGCCTGCTCGTTCCGCTGTTATGCTAATTTCTCCTCTTCGTCCTTAATATTTGCACACCAGTGTACCATTACACTACATGAAATCATATTTTCATATATGTAGACAACACGTAAGAGATATAAATTCTTCATTTTTTCTCTCTGTTCTCTCCCTCTCTCCTCTTCTCTCTCTCTCTCTCTCTCTCCTCTTCTCTCTCTCCTCTTCTCTCTCTCTCCTCTTCTCTCTCTCTCCTCTTCTCTCTCTCTCTCTCTTCCCTTCTCTCTGTGTCTCTCTCTCACCTTCTTATTCTCTCTGTCTCCCCTTCTCTTTCTCTCTGTGTCTCTCTCTGTCTCTCCCCCTTTTCATTCTCTCTCTCTCTCTCTCTCTCTCTCTCTCTCTCTCTCTCTCTCTCTCTCTCACTCTCCCCCCCCTCTCTCTCTCTTCTTTACATGCTTCAGGGTGCTGCTGCTTAGCTAGTTTTGACTGCTTAAATGCATTCAGTGATAATAATTTTCCTTTTCATTCTCTCCCGCCAATTCAATGGCTGCTTTTCCGGTCAGTGAAACAGCTTTAGTTTCTTCTGTTGTAAAAATCTGTTAAGAATACCTTTTCAATATATTCTCAAGATCGGCGAAGGTTCACTCAAAATTGGAAATAAAATCCTTCTGATAATTACTGAGTTCTAAATTTTCTCGGAACTGAAGGAACCAAATTCCGCAACACTTGGTATCGTAAAATTCCAACTTACTGGAAAAGAAAACATTAGAACTTAGCTATGCTTCAACTTCACAGACGCGATAATACATACAGCTGTTCAATTGGTCATTTACTCTATTCTCCAACCGTTTGAACTTAGTACACTCATTAAAAAATGCTTCATTGACCAGACGACAGATTTTCTATACTTTTGCTCTATTTGATTCTGATACTGGCTTAGGCCTTGTTAAAGGGGGAAATATTTCTAAATATGTTGTTTTCCGTGGCTTCTAGGAAATAGAGAAAGAGGACAGTGATTAATCTAAAATCCTTGACAACTATCTTTTTGTATTTCCTTTTTTCCGTTGTTGACATGAACGTTCAGAGCAAACGAATTAGCTGCTAAATCAACGCAAATGCTATAGCATGTTTTCTTAGATTAATATCTCCACATCGATTTCAGTCAGTGCGTTCGCTCTCTGACTAGGAAACACCAGTCAATTTAATAAATTTACAGACTATCTAGATAAATTTTCAAGTTTTATTGATATATTTTGCAAGCCATTTTCATGCATGTTAAAAGTAACTAGTTCATTTCTTGTTTAAATAATTATTTCTTAATTTGTCAATTTTACATGACAATTTCGTTATATTAAACTTGAAATAAGTTTGAGTTATACGGTAACTACATTGCTTAGAATGATGAACTTTACCATCAGCCATTTATCCGTAATCGTGAATTCTAGATAAATTTTAAATTATCTTCCTTCTAAAGTTGTTTAAGTTGCTACAACAGCTATTAAATAAGTGCCTATTCTTTTGTTGCCGTTAAAAGTGTTCGTAAAATTAATAAGCAAATCCAGCTCACTAATTCTACCAGAAATTCATTTTAAATAGAATATCTATTTATTTTCCATCATAAAAAATTGACTAATACCACAATTTTCTATACATACCGCCCCCTCCACAAATCTATCCCATCCTGCCATAATAATGTTGATGTTGCCACATGAAACCCCCTGCGGGCTATAAATAAATACCCCCCCTCCTGCACGCACTGTGATGATGGGTAAACACGGTTATCTCACTGAGTTCGATCATGAACAGATAGTCGATGCAAAGAACATGGAGTGCTCCGTTTCCGCATCTGCAAAACGTGTAAGATCTCCGCGTGCTGACGTCCGTCGCAGGACTAGATGAAAACCGGCAGCTGTAGGGGGAAATGTGGCAGTAAAGTTTAGTCGGTATTCAATGTGAGGAGTATCGCTTCTCCCTATCGTAATATTGGAACTGAGGTACACAATGGGTAAGACAACGTCGACATTCATCGACTGCGAAGATTTATGCAAAGGCCATTCGACGTACAATACGACTGGACTACAACAACCGACGTCCACATCTTAATTAAAAGATAGTCTCCTGGCTGTGAATCTGCAGAAGACGAAGGAACATCGCCGCTGACCTCTCCCTGGAACGCTGGAAATGGGAGAATGGTCCGACGAATCAAGGTTCCAAATACAACATGAGTGAGTGTGTGGCGTACAACACACAAGGCCATGAGTCCAACTGTTAACTCGGGGTGTTAGAGGTCGGACTTGGCGCTGTAATTCTGGAATGTTTTTATGTTAGTCATCTTGGTGCCTTTTGTACCTATTGAAACTATCATCACCGCACAAGAAGGCTATGTTGCCGTACTCGCCAACCACCTGCAACCGTTCATGGACATCCATTTTCCACAGAAGGATGCCGTCTTTCAACAAGACAACCCCGTCCGTGTCTAATAGCTACCGTATGGCAAAGGACTAGTTAAAAGAGCACTCCAGTTAGTTCGCAACTCTCATATGACCCTCTTACTTTCTGAATTTGGACCAAACTGTGCATCTATAAGACGAAGTGGATCGATGCATTCGAGTCCGAAACGTACTACTCGCATGTCTTGGCATTTTGACGGCGGCTATTCTGAAATTATTGGCCTCAATGCCACACGAAAGTTTCAAACTCTTGATAGTACATTGGCACGCACGTATTGTGACGCATGAAGACGGGGTTTTAGTTGTAACAGCAAAACGTAATCGCGGCACCACGGCTGACCAGCTTGCGAGTCGCTCCATTCCAGCACAGGAATGCGGATATCCCGACAAACCGTGGCAAGACGTCTGCAACGTATAGATCTAAATGCCCGAAGGCCTGTAGTCTGTATCCCTCTACCCAGAGCTCAACGTAGCGCATGTTTTCAGTGGCGAGTGACGTCGTATGCACAGAAATTGGACACGTCATCAATGGGCCAATGCACTACTCTTCGCAGATGAGAGTCATTTTAGTCTCTCTTCGGATTCTAAGCGTCAGTTGATCTGGCGTCAAAGTGGTACTACGTACCAGAGCAGGAATGTGCAGGAAACGGTCAGATACCGCGGTGCCGGGGTCATGGTGTAGATAATGGGGGTAGCATCATAATTAATGGGCGCGTCAAACCACAAGTGTTGGACATGGGACTATGACGGCCAAATGATATTGCAACGAAGTTTGATTATTCCAAGGCGCTGTAGACAAAGACTTTCTATTCATGAATGACAACGTGACAACTGATAGTACGAGAGCAGTGCAGACACTTCTGGAGACCTAAGACATTCATCGCACCGACTGGCTAACCCCCCCCCTACCAGACCTCATCCCCATCGAACACGTTTGGGACGCAATGAAGAGACGCATTGGTGCTCGAAACCACCCTCCAGAAAACAAGCAGGGCCTCATCCGTGTTCTGAGGGAGGAGTGGGCCAATTTGCCTCAGGAACTCGTGGATCAGTTGGTGCTCAGCATGCCACGACGTTTTGAGAGCTACATCGCAGTTCGGTTTGGACATATTCCATACGGAAATGTCCCTCGACCTGATTATCGGTAAGCACTGTACATCCATTCTTCAGCTATGTTCTTCGTAAATTTGTAACTTTTGCGTAAACACTGATTACGTTGCAATTTGTGCGTCATTTATAAACAATCTTTTGAGTTTTTTCATGTGTTCGTATGCTAGCAATATCGTTATTTCCCTATTTGGCTGCGGTCGTGTATTGTTTTTCTTATACAAGTAAAAATGTAAAATGTAGCCCCACCTTAAGTTTTGAACACCAGTGTATTGAATTTTAATCGTCTGTTGACGAACCCGATTTTGAGGGTCTGTAGAGATCGGAGAATTTGGATAGCATGTAACATGATATTATGTAACATGATATTAAGGCAAGGAATATTTTTCCACCCCACTCCACCCAGTTGGTGCACCTACACATTGAGGTGCCGTAAGAAATCGGATACTTGAAGTGTCCTACTCGTGACTGTCTGATGTCTATGCATCAGTCTGTGGACCCCTTAACACTTAAGAAATTACAGCAATCAAGAGCAGATTTTATATTTCGAGGTTACGCGAAATAATACATACTATGAAGCAATACATTCACCTTTTCTTAAATGTATCTGAAAATCATTGTGAGTTTTAAAATATCTCGAATTTCAAAGTATCCTATTCCGTTTAAAAATCATAATGGGGAAAACGTAATTTTTCATAAGTCCTCCCACATAAAAAAATAATTACAAAAATAAAATAATATAAAATAATAAGCTCCTACAGAACCTGTTCAGAAATATAATAAGCTACAACAATAAAATAAAATGACTAATTAACCCATATTCATAACGAAAAGCATTTCAGTTTTCTTTATTTCTACCGTAAAGATGCGCTGGTGGTGTCTTGCTGGTTCCATCAGTGGCGCGCGTTACTTGCGTGATAACCATCGCAGGATCCAGCACTACCGAAGGACAGGGGAAGGATTCCTTTTCTATATTTACTTTTTCAATCCCTTTTTCAGCAGCTTATGTCTTGTATCGTGCTACGTCCTCTCTCAATGAACGTTAGTACTTTCCCACCACCCTCATCCATAAATATGTTGTTTTCCTTCAGGTTCCCAAAATTTATATTTTCCGTAGAATGCGAGCTAAGCCTTATTCGAAGTCCACCTGCAACAGCAGAAATCCGTAGCCAGGGAAGGAAAAAAGTGAATCACATTATTCACTGTGATATGACATCTATTCAATTAAGAAAGTTGAGACGCTTTTCATACCTTACATTTAGATCGACCTCGTGATTATCCGGCCGTAGTAATTTCTTTTTTTCTTTATGTCCAAGCAAGTTTCATTGTCTTAATTTACAGCAACGCTGTCCATTTCGATTTTTTTTCACCAAGCTGTTTTTGCATTATTATTGCGGTCAACGCAGGAGAATATTCACTGTATTTCATAAATGTGCCTCCTTTTGGGGACAGCGCCAGCGGTAATCAGTCGAAGGTTACGTAACGGTTAGAAATAAATTTCAAGAATTTCTCTTTCATTCCTTAAAGATAACGGGTAGAAGTACATTTAAGAACTTCTCTTTTATTTCTTTGAACGGTACCGAGCATTGATATCATCAAAATGTTTTCTTATTGCGAGTTTTGCACCGATTAAAATACTTTCCTAAAATTATCATCTTGAAACTTTCCAATTATAAGCGTTGTTTTTTTTTTTTAAATGCAACTACATAAAGAGATATTATTCATATTTCAATGTAACTCTTTAATTTGCTTGACAAATTGCAAGCACTATTATCCGCCCAATTTTTTCTCACGTTGCCGTTTGTATGTTCTAAATACAGTAAATGCTGGGCATGTTTTAAAGGTTTATAAAGACCTTGGCAGTGAGTGGAGAGTGTTTCTTATAATTAATTAAACAGTGTACTAAAATCTATTTGCTACCAAACGGAAGTGCTAGCGGTTCTCCTTTACGACACTGAAGAGCTTCATGGCTTTCTTTCCCACTTCGCAGCTGCGTTGAAATGCCATAACATCATTCTGTGTGTGCAAGACGTTGACGCATAACGCAGCAGGACTAATTGATGAAAGAGATATGATGACATTATTTGAGATATTTGTTCCCTGAAATGAAATATAAAGATGATGAGGCCGCAGTGAAAAAGGCTTCTGTCGGCTGCCATAAAGACGTCATTCTCGCATGAATCCCACCCGAAGAACTTGCTTGGAACAGAGCTATGTTGATGGAGGCCTAGATGTCGCTGATGTTACTTCCTGAAGTGATGGCGGGGAAAAAAGCGCATAGTTCTTTGATAGAACGAGATAGCATGCATCGCTGTGACTATCAGACTTGCATCTGTGGCAGATGGCGCCGAAGGAAAACCCCCGGGAAACGTTATTGCAGACGAATCGTCTCGTTCATAATGCGAACAGCTAAATCTCCAGACACCTACTCCTTTAACCATATTTGTAACTTAATTTTTGTTGTTATCGGCTATCTAGACAACAACCACAAATGTTTTCTAAATTTCATAGGCTGCTGTAGCGTCATGGAATGTAAAATTATATCAATATTTTTTATTAGTTGATTACATGAACAGAGGGCATAGATGCACTCCTTTGCATGTGTTTATCTAAGCAAAGAGAAATCGTAAAGCTATGATCAGAAGGAGTGTAAAATTTTATTGCTTTTCGAGTTTCTCCATTCTCTGGGTTGGACGTAACGCTTTCCGAAAGTTCGTTTAGTTAAATTCAGATCAAATGTTCTAAATAATTATAAAAATAACCAGAGTATAAAAGTTCATAAAGAAATCCGAGAACACCTCTTTAAATTAATGCAAGTGACCTGTACAATGGCATCACCTGATCTGATAAGCCGAGTTAGAAAGCCCCTTGATTTTATATTGGGAAAGTAAGCAACTTGGACTGCAGAACTATAGCAATTGTGTTCTCACTTCATGGAACACCGCTTTGTCATGGTGGAAGTGCTCGTTTTTATTTCCAACTTCTTTTGAGGTTGAAAATAAAAAAAATATGGTCAAATTCAGAACAATCGTAGAATAATAATGAAATGCTACCTCCAGGAAAATCTGCTATTGCCTCGTGGGTATCTGGAAAGAAATACAGTAGCCCCACGATATATCGTGCCTTTTTTCTTGTTTCCCATTTTTTCCTACTACGTCGAACTGAATGCGAGAAATGCCATAACCAAGCCTCTGTAATACTGCATTGGACATAATCATCATCCTCATCATCATCATTGTCAACCGTTATCAATCCACTTCTGGATGAAGGTCTCCCCAAGTTTCTTCGACAACGGTCTGTCTTGTGCCAGTCTCTTCCATGTTACTTCTGCATACTTTCGGATTTCATTCCCCCATCTCCCATGTGGTCTTCTTCTGGATATTTTCCTATTTTATTTTTCTGTCCCTTGGAATCCAGTCTAAAATTTCGGTTGTCCATCGATGGTCTGTCCTTCTGGCAGTATGCATTGGACATACTGTACAGTATATAGGGACAAAATGGGATTTATCACACCAAAAGAATTGGTGGGAGCATAAACCTGAAAAGGGTATGTAGTTAAAATCTTTTATATTTTAAAATTCAAACAAACGAAAAACTTGATAACAGTGCACCTAATATTACTGCAGTTAAAAGGAAATAAAATTATGATTATCGATGTAGCCATCATACGGGCGTGTTAGGGCTCAAGAAAAAGCAGTCGAAAAGATTGCAAAATATCGAGTTCATAAAAAGTTACAACACATCTAGTGGAAAAGTACACCAGTAATGGTTTCTGTATTAAGAACAAATCCATGAAAACTGAAAGAGCATAGAGAAGTGCAGAATAACAAGAATAACAAGAGCAGAGTTGCAAAAAGTGGTAATACTTAGAATTTTATATTGTATACTAATTGGATATTTACATTCTTGAGAAGAATCCGAATCACCGAAGGACTAAAATTCTAGTCATCGCATCTGATGGACTGGGTTTGAACACAGCGGTAAAATGTTTTGGATAGTTTCAAAGAATTAGCGTAAAAGTATTTTCACATGTAGAAAAATATAATTTCAGCTAATTTTGTGGCAAGAACCATCTTTTTTTTTACTTTTTGCATGATATGTCTCAAAAGACCAAAAGAAAAAAAAAGCAATGTTGTGCCCTGAGTTTCAGGTGGACGATGACGATGCGGTGCACGTGTTTTAAGAAGCTGTTCGAGACAAAAAGTGGTTGGGTTGTAATCTGTTATCTCCATTACAATTTATCTCACCTCGACCTCACAGCAGGGTTCAAAACCTTCCACGTCTTCCAGGTTCTAGCGTGGAACAACGTGAAAGTCGCAGCGCATGATAAATATCTTTCAAAAAACATCTAGTTTTATTTCGTTTGCAAGTACTATTACTACAGGAGGTCTCACTGTAAATAAATTATTCTTTATACACGGAGTCAAATATGCGTATGTTTTTAAATGCTTCCAACGGGGAGTTTAATGAGTGAACAGGAAGTAAAGTTCGTAAAAATTCCTTTCTGAGACGATAATAATTGGTGTTCCAATGCAAATAGTAGGTGTGGAACCTAATTCTCGGCCACAGGCACGACACGTAGACAGCAAATTATAGCAAATCGAATACGTACCTAAAATCAGAGATATAATCCCCGTCGTGTTGGATACATTTTAGCCATCGGTCAGGGAGCTGCCGAATGTCACCGCGGAAAAAAGAAGGCTGTTTCGAGTTGATAAAGTCATCAATACTTGTATGGACCTCCTCGACAGAAGTGAAGTGCGTATCACTCAGGTGATGTTGCAGGGAGCGAAAGAGGTGGTAATCCGTCGGGGCGAAGTCTGTAAAATACGCCGGGTGGGAAAAAATTTCCCATCCCAGGTCACTGATCTTGTGTAAAGTCCTTTTCGCCGTGTGAGGACCCGCGTTATCCTGAAGCAACAGGACCGACCTTCTGCCCTTGCCTGTGTATAGCCTTTTTGCCTCCATTGCGTCACTCACACGAATTAGTTGCTGACAATAAGGCTCAGCATTGACCGTTTCACCAGGTTAGAGCTCCTCATAGTGTACGAGACCGCGCTGACCTCACCATATGCCCAGCAACAACTTCCTGGCATGGATATTCGGTTTGGCCGTACTGGTGGTAGGCTGACCTGAATAAACCCACGATTTGCGCCGCTTAGGATTATCGTAGACGACCCACTTCTCATCACAGGTCAAAATCTTGTGGAGGAAACCCTTCTTGAATCTGGAGAGCAAGGACACAGCAACATCGTAGCGCCTAGACTTATTCGCAGCTGTGAGTTGGTGGGGCACCCAACGGCCCTCCTTGTGAATCCGTCCGAGCTTGTGCAGGCGCTTTGCAATAGCTTGCCGTGTTACTCCGAGTTCCTGGGCGAGCTCTGACTGTGTGCGACAGGGATCCGCGTCCAAAGGTTGTTCTAGTTACTCACCGTCAACTTTCTGTGGCTGTCCCGGACGTTCTGCATCACGGAGATCGGGAGAACAGGTGGGCCACGGCAGCAGTGACACCTGGTGGGCCGTGAAGAATTGTTGCACGATGCGAGCCACGTGATGTGGCGGTGCGAGCCGGCAATTCCCGCCGCACAGCATGCCGGTCCTCTCATTCGGTGGTGTACCACGACTGCGGTAATCGCTCACGTCGGTCCGTCCGTCCCTCCTGCCCCCACCGAATCCATGCTCGCCTCACTGTTGCTGGATGTCGTCCCACACGGGCGTCGATGTCTCGGTACGACAAACCGCTGTCGCGATTAGCCACTATTCGTCCTCTTTCAAACTGCGAAACGTGCTGGAATGACTGCCGTATTCTGCGACGAGGCATCAGGAAGCTTCCCACGCACAGGTCCGGCAGCACAACACACTTCCACTACTTGCCTTCTGTGCGCCCTTCTTATAGTGCTTTTCGGTGGCGTGCCGGGCTCACATGATATCCATATGCACTGCAATGCTAATCGTTTGCATGTCCCCTCGCGGGCGACGCATGCTGCGAATTTCAGGCCAATCGGATGCTTCCTTCTTCTTGTTGCATTTTGGGTGGTGTATGATCGCTTTCGGTTACGGGCCGAAAATTAAGTTGCACACCTAATATTTTTTTTATTAAACACCAGTAAAACTGAGTGCAGATATGTAGTTAATATAGATATGTATTTATGTATTTTATCTTCAATGTGCATTCAGTTTTATGCTCTTGGGTAATCCAGGTGGAACATTTTAGTAACGAGAAACCTAAGATGTTTCCTCAGATAGAAAAACACCGGGTTGGTTCAGATGTGGGACTTCCGAAAATAGCAATGCGAAGGAGAGACTAGGCAATGAAGAACTGTGCTGCAGTTTTATCGCTTCCGAAAATAGCAATGCGAAGGAGAGACTAGGCAATGAAGAACTGTGCTGCCGTTTTATCGCTTCCAAAAATAGCAATGCGAAGGAGAGACTAGGCAATGAAGAACTGTACTGCTGTTTCATCGCTTCCGAAAATAGTAATGCGAAAAAGAGACTAGGCAATAAATAACTGTGCTTTAGTTTTATCGCTTCCGAAAATAGCAATGTGAAGGAGAGACTAGGCAATGAAGAACTGTGCTGCAGTTTTATCGCTTCCGAAAATAGCAATGCGAAGGAGTGACTAGGCAATGAAGAATTGTGCTGCAGTTTAATCGCTTCCAAAAATAGCAGTGCGAAGGAGAGACTAGGCAATGAAGAACTGTGCTGCAGTTTTATCGCTTCCGAAAACAGCAACGCGAAGGAGAGACTAGGCAATGAAGAACTGTGCTACAGTTTTATCGCTTCCGAAAATAGCAATGCGAAGGAGAGACTAGGCAATGAAGAACTGTTATGCAGTTTTATCGCTTCCGAAAATAGCAATGCGAAGGAGAGACTAGGCAATGAAGAACTGTGCTGCAGTTTTATCGCTTCCGAAAATAGCAATGCGAAGGAGAGACTAGGCAATGAAGAACTGTGCTGCAGTTTTATCGCTTCCGAAAATAGCAACGCGAAGGAGAGACTAGGCAATGAAGAACTGTGCTACAGTTTTATCGCTTCCGAAAATAGCAATGCGAAGGAGAGACTAGGCAATGAAGAACTGTTATGCAGTTTTATCGCTTCCGAAAATAGCAATGCGAAGGAGAGACTAGGCAATGAAGAACTGTGCTGCAGTTTTATCGCTTCCGAAAATAGCAATGCGAAGGAGAGACTAGGCAATGAAGAACTGTGCTGCAGTTTTATCGCTTCCGAAAATAGCAATGCGAAGGAGAGACTAGGCAATGAAGAACTGTGCTGCAGTTTCATCGCTTTTATGAAATGCGGGTGAAACGTGCACAACTATTTACAACATTAACAATGAGATAATTGTATTTTATGAAACGGAAGACTTCAGATTATCATGATGAGAATGAAGTAACCCTCATGATTACCGACGTTGGCGACTGCATCCTTCTCCCACGCCTACGGACGGCGCTGAACGAAGCACTGCGAGAAATATGTTACACCATTGACAATAGTCTGTAACATAGCAACAATTAGCAGTACATATTAAGGCGTAGTAAGTTATGCACACGTAAATTAAGTTTCAATAATTTGGTTCCAATGATGGTTTTCGTCATCAGATGACTGTATGAGGTGCTTTGAAAGGTACATGTTGATGTTTTTGTTTTGTTTTTTTCATCCCCATTAGGGTGAATCAACGCAAACCTGCACAGTGAGTGCACACCTCACAGTTTTGGATATGTTTAGGCATGTAAAAAACTTAATTTATGACAGTAATGGCAATTCAACAGGAGCATTTCTGGGGAAACTATTTCCGAGAATGCTCTCCCCTTCCCCCTGAGAAAAACATCTGTTTACACTTATTTGTACCCCCTCCCCCATGCGCTACGCTATGAAACTTACATCCAGGAGGGTATATCAAGAGCGAAGCTCGCACGTAGGGACAATTGTGACCGCGGATTGCGGTTGCATTAGCCTCCACGGACTGTGAGGATGCTTTGACGTCGGATCCGTGCATAATGCGAGCAGTTGAGTGAGTTTGAGGGAGGATGTGTAATTGTGCTGAAAGAAGCCGGTTGGTCGAGTCGCCGTGTCACCAGGCATTAGGCTCGGACCGATGCGGCAATCGGACGATGTTGGCGCTAAAGGATCGAGGACGGTAGGACCCTTTTTAGTTCATTCTGTTTAAGCGTTTCAACCTTAACGTTCTATTTTTATCGCTCACGGAATGTTTGTGGCAACAGACTTGAGGCCAAGTTGCATGATGTGTGCGTGTGCGTGTGTGTGTGTGTAAGAACGAGCTATAAAATGTTGGAGCAAGTAGCGAAAAGTGTGGTGAGGAGTGATTTTGCAATGTGCTATTGATAGAGTACTATAGTAAGTTGTTGCAATTGGTAGATCAGATGTGAACTTGTTGAACTTAAGTTGATGGGGTTTCAGTATTCTGTGTTGTGCTGATGGCATAGTTTTGTTGAAATTGTGTTCCTGAAGCTCCGTAAAGTTTTTGACGATAAAGACCATTTTGCTCGAAAGTATTTTCACGGCCACTCACTTCTGGACGTTAGGTCGCCTAATTTCGCTCAGTGTGTTATTAGGATTTGTATATGTAGTGGCTATCAGATGATTAACAGTATGAAGCTCCAGAGATACAACAGATGCTACAAAGATAATGTTTAAATACTGACATATTGAACAAAAAAAAAAACACTATAAGGGCACAACCCAAAAGCACGCGGGCTGTGGACGGCCGAGGGCAACAACAGAACGCGAGGATCGAGCGATTGTGAGAGTGCACGAACAGAACCGAATTCATCACTCTCAACTATCCGTGGTCATGTTGCATCGTCTACAGGTACAGAAGTCGACATCCGGGCCGTTGCAAGAAAACCTGCAGCACGGGGACTGCATTCGAGGAGGCCATTCCTCAGCGCACCACTTAGCATCGAGCATCGCCAGCACTGGTTGCAGTGGTGTCTGGTCCGATCAACGTGGGAAAGTGCCCAGTGGCGTCGTGTCTTCCGTGATGAGTCACTGTTTGCACTTGGCGCCGATGATCAGCGCATACGTGTCTGGAGACGAGCCGGCTAGCGGATGGATCCTGCCTTTACCGTGGAACGGTACACTGCTTGCGCACCGGGAGTGACTCTCACGGGAGCCATTTATTACGATAGCTGGACACCTTTGATAGTCCTCCGTAGCATACGTATAGTTCAACACGTACGTCGACGATATTCTACGCCCTGTTGTGTTGGGATTCCAGTCCCAGCATCACCGAACAATTTTTCAGCGGGATTATGTCCCGCAACACACAGCACGGCTCTCCCAAGACTGCCTCCGTAATGTCGACACTCTCGCATGGCCAGCCCGACCTCTCACCAATCGAACATGTTTGGGGCAAAATGGGTCACAACCTACGTCCATCGCGGAATGTCCACGAACTGGCCCACAATTTTGACACCATCTGGCATGATATACCTCAGGACACTATCCGTAGACAGTATGTTTCTAGGTTCAATGCCACGTCAAGTAACTTGTACCGAGTCAGCGGTGGTGCTACAACGTTCTGACGTATTCCATTCGTGTTGCTTTTTATAATCTGAATAAAAGGCCCAGCCGATTAGATGATTCCTTCTGTGTGTGTGCTGCTTTTTTTTTTTTTTTTTTTTTGCAAAGAGTGTATTCCTTCTAGTGGTATTTGAGAACATAAATAAGACTTTTGGAAGCATAGATATCTAATTTCAAACTTGTTCCTTACACAAAATTTGAATTTATAAGCATTATATTCTATACCATAAATGCTGTCCGACACAAAGAAAGATATCAAACCTGACTTTCAGAAGCATAGATATCTTGCGAAATTCGGTATAACGCTATACCTTCTCGGCGGAAATTGTGCGTTATTTGAAGAAATTTTGCCCGAAATGATCTTCTTTGAAAAAGATGCGGAAGAAAAACGAGTTCCTTCAACCGGAGTTTTGTAGATGGGGTAAAAGTTATTTTTATTTACGCCATCTCGTGGCGAAGCAATGCATGGAAAAAGGACCAAAATACAAGGTTTGTCGTTTTCATACCAGCGCAAAAAGAATTTTTTAAATCAGACTAATAAGTTCAGAGGAATGATGTTCACAGACGAACGAACGGACATATTAATAAGATAAGCACCTACGATTTTTTTTCAAATCACGTGCCTAAAATTAAAATTCTTGAAATTGTTGAAGCATTTATTGTATGAATTTTTGGTGCTCTATCAACCAGAAAATAGAGTTTTGAAAATCGCGAAACAAAATAAGAAGTTCGACATAAAAAGACAGATTTAAAAGCGGATGGCATATAAAGCAAATAATTAGCACTTTCTAAAGAGAGGATCATTATCATCCAGAAAGCTCCTCAATTAAAATAAATCACACGGATCTGCTTTTACTTTTTTTTAACATAACCTAATGAAATTCAAAGGTAGCAGAAAAATTAATTCGTCTCGGGATAGTACACTGTGAATACAACTAACAATAGCAATTGAGAATGTAAAAATCCTTTTTTTCTTTTATTTTTCTCTAACCGTCGATTTCGTTGGGTTTTTTTTTTTTTGTTTTTTGCTATTTTTTCCTTTGTCGAAATTAAGGAATTCAACATTTCACACTTGAAACCCCAAAACACTTGCCTTCGCTAACTTTTATTGTTTTATTGATGCTGTTCATTTGAATGGTTTTAGTTGATGATCACTGAGACGAGGCTGCGAGTAAGGCGCCAAGAATCTTTGAAAAAGGGTTGATATTCTTTGGTGGTTCGCTGGTCTAAGAACACTAAAAATGAAGTCGGACCGCTGAAATCGAAATGGTGTTGGTCCGATGAACCAGTCATATTTCCAGGTGACGTCATGTTTTTTCTGAAAAACGCTATAGCTTTTAAAACCCAGTAAAGGAACGTTATAAAATATTTTTTGTTCATCGTAGATGACAAATAATTTATTAGTTGCTACTATCTTCTCTGAAATCTGTGACGAACCGCAGAAGTAAAGCACATGTCAAGACGATAAACTGCAGATATACATTTTGTCTATGTAGCTTAGTTGAGAGAGCAACTGCGGAGTGAGTGGGTGCGGATCCGTCAGGGACAAATTTGTTTTCACAAATCCAGTGGATGGAAATTGCTTATTTTATGAATGAAAATTGCTTGATTTTGTGGATGAAAATTGCTTATTTTATGAATTTGTGAAGAAAACATCCACAATTAACATAATATCAAAGTGAGTAGACCCAGGCAAGCGCAAAAAGCTGCAGGTTGGTCACTCAACCAAATGCGATGCTGATAAGAATTTGATAAAAATCTCTGTTGCATGGGAATATTGCAAAGAAAGTAAGGTAACTCCTTCTTCAGTTCAAAGGAAGGTGTGTTATGTGTGTTGCAGTCAGTTTAAAGTGTCGGCAAATTAGGTTACGTTTATGTAAGCGAATGGTAACTTAGATTCCATTTATAAATAGTGTTACGGCATTAATCCGGGCCTCAACGATAAAAAAATAAAGGAAAGGATGTGAATCCAAAATTATACATGATAAAGAATATGACTGCAATCGGCGATCAAGTGTTTTCCAGCAGATTTTTATTGGGTTGACGGAAAAGTCATGACGCATTTTAGCCATGTTTTGCAAAGGTCATTTATAAATACACTGGCAGAAAGTGAAAAAAGAACACCAAGAAGGAGACGTCTGATACCGAAGAAATTTATACAGCATAATAACGGAATACAGAGGATAACGCGATCAAAACATTATGGCAAAATACAGCTGTATTTGCTGGTAAACTGAAAAATAACATTTCCATGTAACATGGTTAGTACGAGGTTGAACCGCCATGAACTGCATCACACTGTGCTATTCTGGCATGGAGTATGTCGTACAGATGTTGGATGTAAGTTTGGGGTATTGAGTTCCAAGCATCCTCAACCTGGACGCGTAAATCGGGGATGCTCGTGGCTGGCCATGGAGACCGGATAAGTCGTTGTCCCATAAAATCCCACACGTGCTCAATGGGAGACTAATCCGGTGAACGTGCAGGCCATGGAAGTTGTCTAACACCCTGAAGTGTATGTTGCGTTGCACGTGCCGTGTGTGGGTGTGCGTTATCTTGCTGGAAAACACCACGATGGACCGAGCTTACAAATGGCACAACAATGGGTTGAATGATGTTGTTGATGTAGGAGGTGCTGTTAACGTACCCGGTACAAACACTAGTTTTGTACGGGAGTGATAGCTGATCGCCCCTAACACCAGGAGACCAGGTGTAAGCCCTGTGTCTCACTGGCGGATGCAAGAAGGGTGCAAACGCTCTCCTGTGCGTCTGCGAACACGCATACGGCCATCGGAGGCTCCCAAGCAGAATCTGCTTTCATCGCTGAACACGACAGATCGCCATTGCGTTCTCCAGTGCAGACGTTGGGGACACCACTGCAGCCGTTCCTGACGGTGGGCTGGAGTCAGAGGTACACATGCCAGAGGCACACGTGCACGTAGTCCTGCATCCAGTAGACGGTTGCGGATTGCTCGCACAGTCACCTCAGGTGCAACGGCAGCTGGGATTTGCGTCGCAGTAGATGTTCTGCTTGACAACGCCGCTCTTCTTATGCGTCGATCGGTCCGCTCATCAGTCCGTCTGTGACTCCCGGTTCCACGTCTTCTCGTGTGGGAATGTTTCTCGGACTATCTACGCCACCATCGTACCACCACCGATACTTCCCGTCCAATTCGCTCCGCAATACGACGATACGACCAACCAGCCTCGTGGAGTCCGACTAGACGATCTTGCTCAAAGTCCGATAATTGCTGAAATCGTACGCGTCTTCCATATTCAGGCATTGCAGTTTCTTCAGGGTCTTTGCACGTGTCCGTACGCCGACGACGGGTTACATTCACTTCGTCGTACTCATTAAATACCACCGACGATAATGTACATATTATGCCGTGCTGTGGCGTAAGCGCTCACTGGTTGATCCCGAAATTAACATCACACCTACGTAAACTTGACCACATTAACATATGTAAGTTTCATGATCGTCCGCCAATTCCTTATTGGTGTTCTTTTTTCCACTTTCCGCCAATGTAGAAAGAACAAAGATCAATCAATGATATAATGCCCGTTTTGTTCGATGACTTTTTGCCATCTGTCAGTGAGCTGCAGAATGCCTTGTTCATAGAAGGACCTGTCTTTCGTGGCGAAAAACTGTACAAGGTGCTGATTTACAGCCTCATCTGAATTGAACGTTATACCATACAAGGACTGTTGAAGAGAGCGAAACAAGTGGAAGACTGACGGCGCAAGGTCAGGCGAGTATGCTGGGTGTGGCAACACATCCCACCCAAGCTCCAATAATTTTTCGTGGGTGATCAAACTTTTATGTGGTCTCGCGTTGTCGTGATGGAACACAACACCTTTACGATGAACAAGCTCTGGACGTTTCTGGATGATGGATTCGTTCAAACCGTCCAATTGTCGACAGTACACATTCGAATTGATTGTTTGGTTCCGTGGTTGGTGCTCAAAAAACACGACACCTTTAAAATCCCACCACACTGAGACCAGAACCTTCCGCTGATGAATGTCTGCTTTGGATGTCGCTTGAGGCGAAGCAGCACGGCGGGACCAAGGCCGTTTACGCAGCACATTGTTGTACACAATCCACTTTTCGTCACCAGTTATCAATCGCTTCAAAAAAGGATCGTTTTCCTCAGGTTTAATGAGCATATCGGAGATGTTGATACGCGCCGTCAGTTGAGCTACTTTGAGTTCATGAGAAACCAACACATCGAGGTTGCTTACGTATCCCAGCTTCTTCAGGTGGTCGTGAACGCTTAAATGATGGGTGTGCAATGTGTCTGCAATCTCTCGTGACGTGCAACGTAGGTTTGACTAGATCAGTGCCTTGATTTGGTCGTCATCAACCTCGGTTAGCCTTCCGGACCGAAAATAACCGTTGAGGTCTAAATCACCACCACGGAATTTTGCGAACCACCGCTGGCACTGACGGTCTTGTAGAGCATTATCACCGAACACTTTACGCACCTTTTCACAAGCTTGACGCGCGTTCTTCCCTTTACGGAAGTAAAACAGTAAAATATGGCGAAAATGCACAGTTTTTTCTTCCATCTTCAACTTGATGTCAAATCTCCGGAAATCAACCAAATCGCTCACTATGCCTTTTAGACTGCAGTTAGAACTAGCACCTGTCAAATGCCATAGCGATAACGGAGCTGCGCATGCCTCTAGTACTTCCAAAACGCCGCCCCGGTGGCGCAGTGGTCTAAGGCGCTGGCCTCTGATCATTCGTCCGTAAGGGGTCCGGGTTCGAATCCCGGTCAGGCATGGATGTTGTGTTTGTCTTACGGCACTGGCTCTCTCCCTTCCCTGGAACCAGTGACCCTAAATTAGGGACGGGCGACTGCTTATAGCCCATTGAGTTGCTCACGGTGGTCGTTAAACCTAATAAAAAAAAAAAAAAAGTACTTCCAAAACCGCCCAACCACCATCGTGTGCCAAAATACGTCATTACTTTTTCGACAGCCCAATGGATGGTTCTAGCACGATTCTGAAACAGACAAATATTTTGTTTACTTTGCAAAAATTCCAAACCTGCTGAGAGTCACCATTTATTACTGAATATGACAACTTCAAAATTTATTATATTATGGCGCATGCTTCGAGTATACCCCATATTCTGTCAATAAATTACAACATGACTTCTGAACAAACACTGAGAATATCTGAAGCCAGCAAAGCTCAGTTTTCACTACAAGAATGCCAAACAAATTGATTAATAAACTCGTTTCGATCTGCTCTCGCTTTAGCCATAAATTATCGGCCATTCACGGATTTTTACATGTCAGTATGAACTAGTTATTAAATATCCTCAAGTAATGGACTCGGTATGATGATTTCCGAAGTCATGCACTCGGTAAGATTAACTACGCACCGGATTATGTCTATAGAATAAAAGTTTATACCGTCTAGGCACGTTAAAATGCCTAGACGATATAAACTTTTATTCTATAGACGAACTGGTTATTATGAAAAATGTGGATGTTGGGCAAACATACTTAAAGGATAAAGCTCATAAAGAATGTAAATCATTCATCTCACAGGCGTATCTTTAAGAGCTTGTTTGTAATATTAATGATATGTGGCATCATTAGTATCTATTATTGAACAGCTAATTGTTTGAATTGTGTTTCGAAGCAGACGTAAACTTCAATAATCTTTTAAATGTCTGTTCACTTAGCAAAACCCATGCTGAATGAATCTCTTTGGCTTTAGGTGATGCATACATGAATTTACTTCGGTTTGTTCCTAATCCCTTTGTAAAGTTTTCGTGTTTCGTTGCTGATGTGGCAGCGACAATGCAAGGCAATAGAACAAGTGACGGGCAAAGGAATTTGGAGGAAACCCGACAGTGATGAAGTTTCACTACATGAGACATAGACAAGAATTCGCTTTTAACACACCTGAAAGCTTTAAAAGTGTTTTATATAATGTGGAAGACTTTCTTTTCCAAATTTTCAAATTGATTATTGCAATCCTCCGAATAGGTCTCAGTTGAAAGAAGCGTGCAAGTCTCTCAAAATTAAGCAATTGATTCCCACCAGAAATGGTCGATTCCACTGGATACGACATTTGGATAAACCACTGAATAATTTTTGGGGCATTTCTGATGCTGTCAAATTACCACTAGAAATAGCCGTTTTTATCCAAAACACAATTTCCATGTGTTGCACATGCACCGCTCAAACTCATGTCATCAAGGACATTCATTTGTTCACGTTTTCGTTTGCAGAATATTTGCATCATTTCGTGCCCCAAAATAATTCACAATTTCCCAGCAAGGAGTGCAATTAAAAAAAATGGTTTCGGTATTCTGCTTCTAAAAGTCAGCTTTAAAACATTCTTTAACACCGGATACCATCCACCTTTTGGAACATTTGGTGTGCACTCGTGGGTTTTATGTTGTTCGTAATTCTGGCGTTAGGTGATGTTAGTGTGTATTTCTCTTGCAACTGCATCTCCGCTTCTAAAACTCCTATTGAATGTTTATTTATATTATATTCCATGCACTGCAGTGCATGGAATACGATATGGAGGAAACCCATGCACTGCAAAATATGGAGGAAATCCATGCATTGCAGAATGTTTAGGAAACCCATGCACGGTGGAGGAAACCCATGCACTGCAGTGCATGGAACATAAGAAGGATAATGTTGCATGCGCTTCAATGTCAAAACCTTCTTCTCGCTATCTCAGCTTCCAGAAGATGTATTTGAAAAATTATCTTTCTTAGCATAGTTTTTGTTATGTAGAGTACTTTTTGCATAGGGCTTATTTTTTCAATAATCAAAACTCTTGCGACAGGGGGCGTCAGCTTATATTTATTCTTGAAAAAGTTTATTCGATTCTAAAAATTCTTTAGGAAAATCCCTTTTTGATAGGACACTCTTCATCATGAAGAACATTTTGTTCCGATTTGCGATTTCAAAGAACGGGCAGCTTTTTCGCTAGGGGGCATGAACTTACTCATATATAAGGTTTCCCTGTATATTTCTTTTTTCTAATTGTTCGATTTGAAAATCTGTGTTGCCTCTGATATCTGTGAGAAACTTTTTGTTCACACTTTGTTAATTTTCCTAACACATTTTCCGGTCGCTAATGAGAGTAAGTAGTTTTTTTCTTTTTGTAGAGGTTTTATCAGTTTTAGAAATCTAGTTGATTCCTTTTCCTTTTTGTAACCGTTTTTATTCATTATGAATAACCCCGCTCATATTGCACACTTTAGATGTTGCACAGTTTTTTCCTATTTGGTGTAAGGGTATTATTATCTGCTGTTTGGCACATCTTTTGTAAAAACAAGTACGAGCTTATGTTATCACTTTTGTCCGTCCTCCACCTCTGTGGGCATCAGATCTGTGCAAATATTAGACCGATTTGAAAAATTCTTCTTGTATTTGGAAGCTTGAAATATGAGAACAATGGTCCTTTCTTTCTGGTTTTTTTCTAATGCGTAACTGTGCCACCAGTAGGCGTAAATGCAGATGCCATTGAATCAAAATGTATTTTATTCCATATCATTGCTTTTAAATATCCAATTGGAAAAATGATTTCTTCTCTTCGAGATCATTTATAACGAAGACCATTCTGGGTGAAGTTTCTTCTTAAAATAGTGCACAGTTTTTCGCTAGGGGCGTAAAAAAATTGAAATTTGTCCAATATATCTGCTTCTAAAAGTCCAGTTTGAAAAATAAATTGTATCGGACAGAGCTACTGGTAGGAAATGTTGTGCACATAATTTCTAATTTTGGGGAAAGAACGATTCTGCCACTAGGGGACTGAGCGTCTATTTCTGATATATTTGCAGGAATATTTTCGGGTGTGAAAATGCGATTCAAAAAATTATTTTGTAATAAGATACCACTCATCACGAAAAACATTTTGGGAAGGTCTTCTGCTTCAGATAATGTATAATTTCTCTGCCAGGGGGTGAAGTTGTATGTCATACTTTTCTCAATATCTCTGCCTCTAATAGTCCAATTTGAAAATAATATTTTGTTGTCGGAGAACGTTCCTGTTGGAAAGTATTTTGCATATCATTTTCATTTTTTTTAAACGCACAAGTATGCCACTGAAGGGCAAAATTTCACGTTTACGCTTACAGCAATATCTGCGCGTCTAAACACCCAATTCCAAAAATGATTTTTCCGTAGATACTGCTAACAACGAAAGCATGTTATGTGCATTTCCTTTCCATAGTAATGCAACATTTTCCGGCTAGGGGGTGCAAATATTTAACATATTTTTCGCAATATCTCTGCTTCTAAAAGTTCCATTTAAAAAAAGGTCTTCTAACACCGTTACCATTCACCACGTGGAACACTTTGCATGTACTATTAATAGTTAGTGGGTTTTGTAGTTCACAGTTCTGGCGATAGGTAGCGTTAGTGTGTGCATTTCTGTTTGGAACCGTATCTCAGCTTCTAAATATGCTATTGGAAAATTTCTTTCTTCACTGCATGTCATTCGCTACAGTAAAGATGAGTAACATCATCGTTTTTAAATAATGCACAGTTTTCCTGCATAGGGCGGAAGCGTCAAATCCTTTTTAATCGTATTTGAAAAATGACATTTCCTCAGCATAACCTTTACTATGAAGAATACTTTTAGCATGTTTTCTACGTATTCATTATTCAAAAAATTTCAAATCTGAAGGAATTCATTCGATTTTAAAAATTCCTTAGAAAAATCCTTTTTTGGTAGAATACTCTTCGTTACGAAGGAAATTTCGAACCATTTTCTTCTTTAAGTAAAGCAAAGGTTTTCAGATAGGGGCATAAAGTTAATCATGTTTTTCTCTATATCTATTCTTCTTTCGATTTAAAAACATCTTTGTCGTTGATGTCCTTCTTCCGATATGAGGAAATTTTTGAGCACAATTTGTTAATATTCGTGACATACCTTCAGCCATTAGTGTGTGTAAGTAGCTGTTTCTATCTCTGGATGTTTTGCAGTTTGTAGAAATATGGCTGAATTTTTAACGGGTTTAATTTACTATGAATAACCCTACTGACATTGCGTATTTTAAATTATGCGTAGTTCTTCCCTAGGTGGTGTTAGTGTATTTCCTTTTTTGCTGAATTTTTGAATTTTCTAAAAATCTGCTTTGAAATATATTTTTCGTCTCGGAAAGGTTCAACAGACGTGCTCATTACAACCGAAAGCTCGGTGTAATCGTTCTTGTTTTCATGTCTGAGAGGACACAAAAGACAAGCTCTGTGCAACCGAAAATTCGATGTTATTTTCTTTTTGTTCTTGAAGTTCCTAACAAATCATTACTCTTTTTACTTTTTATTAATAATTCAGTCCTTTGTACTAGAAACACCATAGGTAAAAGTATGGTGTAATTATATAGGAAAATCTTTTGTATGGGAAATTCTTTTGTAGAATGTGCCTCCCAAAACAAGCATCACATGGGAATCTTTGTACACTGGTTACAAAAAGTTAGGGATACTGCGGTTTTGTGGGGATATACAAATTTAGCGGCTACTGGAGATCGGTTATCAGCAACGTCATACGTAAATTATGTTCATGACAACACAGCATATGGCATGCGAGTTCCGATAAAAGTAACCTGTGAGAAGTGGAAAAAGGGTCGTTTCACCGCTTGGTCTGCTGAATGTATTGCCTTTAGTGTGAGATTAACCTGAAATGATGCCCAAACGAAGTTTAAACATTGACAACAGATATAGGGCTGTTGTTATGCTACAAGAAGGTGTACGGCGAATCGGTGTGGCTACTGCTTTAGGAGTTTGGCAAAGCATTGTAAGTCGGCTACACACGAGAACATCACATCACCGTCGTAAAAGATATATTTGGGTCTAACAGTACATAATGGAATACAGAGTGGAGCCATGTGCTTTTCACAGACAAATCTCATTTCGCTTTTTAGAGGACACGTGTGGAGATGATCCGAAACACGAATGCGACCAGACTGAGTGCAATCCGTCCACCCTTACCAGCGGCAATCAGTTCTGGTCTGAGCAGGAGTGTGTTTCACTGGCCGTACTTCCTTGTATGTTTGTGAAGGAAACATGAATGCCTCAGAAACGAAATCCTTGTATTAATTGTGACACTGTTTCTCCCGGCTGTTGAACATGCATTCCGTTTTCTCGTTGACAATGCTATCAGTCACAGTGCATAGAGTGTGATATGTGATAGTCACCGAGCATAGAATGGAAAATCTTGAGATTGAATCGCTGCAGCCACATCCGAGGTCCCCTGACCTCTTTCCTATTGAGCACATTTGGAAAACTGTACAGCGACATCTGGATAACAACGTTCCGTACATTACCAAACGTCCGTAACGTGTTGCCTTTAATGCGGAACGAGCTGCCGCAAACACTCATCAATAATGTCATTGCAAGTACGCCTCGTAGGTGTCAATATGTTTTTCGACACAGAGGTGGTGTTACGGGTATTGAAATCCAGAGCTATGGACATTCTCAGAATTTACAATTTTGTCTATATTGCTATAGTGCAGTGCTATCTTGTTTGTGCGTAGAAATTGTCCAATAAATTGTTTTCGTATATTTTCTAAGTATGCTTTACTTTTTATCGTTTATGTTACGTTGCCTTACTGATGTTATTTCAATGCTTGTCATCAGAGTCAAATACATACATCCTTTATTTCATGCAACATCCTTACCTTTTTGTGACCAGTGGATGTTTCAAAAATGACACGTAAACCCAATGTTTTATTACGAAGAGGTGAGGCATCTGTGAGAGCTTTCTGCAAGAGTTCTGTATATGAAAATTATGCTTTTAAACGATGCAGGTTGCTTCTATTCAGCCTTTCCATTGATATAATAAGGATATTTGAATTTCAACCAGCAGATGGATGCTTGTTGTTCATGTGATTTTCTATGTATCATTTACTTGATTAAAAATTTCAAGGCGTATCATCGTGCAATTATCATCGTCTTGCATTTATCGGTTACACAAGATAATTCAACACACTTCGCTCGTGTCAGTGTGAACATATTTACCAACTAATCACAAAAGTTACAGGTGAATAATGGATATACGCCATCTCTTAACTTCCGCAGGCAGATTTTTGTCTTAATAACCGCATTTAAAAGTTTCAAAGGCAAATATTCAAAAACTTCGATTTCATCGCGGTTTTGAGAGGTATTATAATAGATTCAAAGTGGTTTCACGCAGATCTGAGATCTAGTAAAATTGTGGAATTGTAGTAATAAGACTGTAGAAGTAAATATTTGTAATGAAAGAAGAATATATTCTATGAATAATCTTCGCATATCTTTATTATCACATAGAGGAAAAAGAACTCAGTGGTAGCAAACTATAAATAAACTAGCGTCCAAATGTAATATCCAGATTAATTTTACCTACAATCTTCGCATTATATTTTCGATGAAGCCATAAATATTTACCTTTATTTTAGAAGCATTATATTTGCGCTGTTTCAGTGTTCACAATGTATGTAAATCTTTATTATTATAAATATTTACCTTTATTTTAAAAGCATTGAATTAGCGCTATTTCAATGTTCACAATGTTAACTTTATGTCATCACGAAAAGTAAGACACGATATTTGTCCACAGATTTTCTAGTATGAAACGCAAAAGTCTCCTAGACCTTGAGAAACTTCAGCCAGCAGATGGACCGTTTTACCATTCGCTATATGCATTCTTTAAACGTTATCAGAAACTCATTCTAAATCATATACTTATCGGGTATAACCACATGAATGAGGAGAGATTACAACAGTGCTAAGTTGTTGAATCTTCGATGCGCAGTTGTGACGATATATCCATAAATTAAAAAAAAAAAAAATTTATTCGTCAAAATATTCCTAGGTTCCATAAATCTCCAAATCGCCATTTCATTAACAAAAGACTGCTTTGGGATGGAGCATCACGTTGTGAAGGTGTACCATGCTTTGAAGAAAAAGAAGTACAGAAATTTAAAAGCAACCAGAATTATTTTTCATGTTCACTGAGGCAAAAAACCAAAGGTTGGAATTTTAGATTTTGTTTTTTAAATTCTGGAGAAGTAAAGCGCAAATAAATAAAAATAGTATATCCTTTAAATATATGTCCAAAAATGTTCGCTGAAAGATCTTTGAATTTTCAAAAGATTACTTTTCCTCTGAATTAAAAAATTAAACACAAGCATTTTCTTTCAGGCCCTTTCGCAATTAGGTTCGCAATAAAACAGGAAATGAACTCCATTTCTCTCTTTCTCTTTCTCTCTCTCCTTCTCTTCTCCCACTTTTTGTCTCTTTCACCCCTCTCTGTCCTTGAACTCTACTGCTCCTTCTCTATCTCACTCTTCCCATTCCACATATACACAGCAATTCATCTGAGTCGTCCTCTGGTCTAGTGGCCTCGAACATAGGCTGTTCCTTCCTAGAACCTAATGTTGCTACCTAAAGCAAAGAAAGTTTCGAAGTTTAAGCCCATTGTACGAATTCCTTTATGTGTCAAAAATTGCCAGTACTCCCTATTATCTGTGACATCTGCAGCTCTTTATTGGAAAAATCCCCATTGCATACTGCAAATATAGCTATGAATATTGTTTGCAGCATTTCTTTTCTTAATCTCTCTTTTTTACGCTTTCCAACCGTAGGTTGAAGAAGCGTATATGCTCCAGCTTTGACCGTCCGTCCGCCTGTCCGGACGATAACTCGCGTTAAAATGTTTCGATTTCGATGAAATTTTAGTATGTGGTAGGGGACCACCTGGGGGCGAACCCTATCGAAAATGGGTGAAGTATTATCAAAGGTCAGGTCATAGGAGTGGGATGCATTCCATTGCCCTTATGCGTCATAACTTGCATAAAAATGGTTCGATTTCGATGAAATTTTAGTATGTGGTAGGGAACGACTTGGGCACGAATTCTTTTGAAAATGGGTGAAGTGGGGTCAAATTTCTTTGCTTATAGGAGCGGGTTCCTTTCCATAGTCCTTATGCGTCATAACTTGCGTAAATATGGTTCGATTTCAATGAAAATTTAGTATGTGGTAGGGACTACCTGGGAACCAACCCTATTAAAAATGAACGAAATGGGGTCAAAGGTCAGGACATAGGATTTTGATCCAGTCCATCGCCCTTATGCGTTATAACTTACGTAAAAATGCTTCGATTGAGACAAAACTTTATGATGTTGTTCCGGAAGTATACTTTACCGGTTCTGTTGAATACCATCGAAATGGGGTCAAAGGTCAGGTCATAGGATCGAGATTTATTCGATAGCCATTATCCTCATAACTTGAGTAATAACTTGAGTAATGATTTCTGGTATGTTGGACAAATCTCCTGCTGGACAGCGTGCTACCCGAAAGCAAAATAAAGCGCCGTAAATAAAATTTCAATTTTACAGAAATAATGATTAGACATCTTGAAATGCTATTAGAAAATACAGGTCCGAAATTAAAAATAAATATCGCACGAAATCGGATAATTTCATATTTTTTATAATTCACTGTAACGCACTTATTTGCGTAACGTTTAATCGTACGGTTTCATATGTCTAAAAATATTTGAGCATAATTAAATTTGAGATTATCTTTTTTTCCGTGTGATGGGTGTCAAAGAACATGTTTGTTACCCTCGGAGATCCGGTGGTGTCAGTCCTGTTTTCAAATGTTTATTTGTATGTTTCAGAGTCTTCGCCCGTAGATACATAATGGCATCTGCTGTTGGTGAAAGAGAAGAGTTGTATGAAATTCCAAACAATATCCAATGAGAGGAAGTAAATTATGTGCTCTTATTCAACAGTGAGAGGAAGTATATGCTGTCACACAATATAAAAGTAACTATATTAAGCGTGTCTAATTTCCTGAAATACTGGAAATATCTGCCTGGTTACTTCATTATGTTCACCATTATAACATGTCTGCAGAAAGGAAAAATGACTGGCAGCGAAATTATTGAAATAATTTTTGCATGAAGAATAAACAGTGCGTTTAAGGAATGTTGAACTAGAAGAAATTATGTAGCGCCGTTAAATGTGTTATTGTTTGTTTGTCTTATATATCAGGAACAGAAGCACTCTGACAGTTTCTGTTCCTAAATCTGATCAAAGTTAGTGAAACGCAGAAAAGTCGCGGACTGTGTGAAATCAGTACGTTGGAAGGTGTGGGTGGATAATTCCCAATGTTTTATACACTGACTGTATTGTTTTGAATTCATCATGTATACAATGGCTTTCGAATGTTTTAAATTCATGTATACAATGGCCTTCTAATATTTTGAATTCGTGTATACAATGACTTTTGAAATTTTTGAACTTATCTACAGGTCGTGGAAGAACATGTCTGAAACTCATGAGTTCCTACTTGTCTTCAGAGCGTTGCTTCTCTTGAAACTAGTTATTTGAAACGTTACACTGACTGTGTTTCATCTCACAGAAAACATGAAAGAGTACCTAATTTGATAACCTTTCAGAGTAAATAACATCAAACGCTGTGCTTGAAAACACGGAAGCATTTCAGTTTGGAAGGTAACACCAACAGAAACGCGCTATATATAACACAAAGCAATCATTCACATGGCCAAGTTTTTTTCCAGTTTATATCAGACAAGAAAAACATCGATGATCTTCCCTTTCTGCTTCAGTGTAGAAAATTGTAGCATTGATTTCAAATGCTGGCCGGCCGCTTAACATTTTCTCCGCTGTTCTCAATGCAGATTATAGTTTGGAGAAGGGTGTATCAGAATTGAAATAAGAAGGACTAAAAGAGAAAGGAAGAGATGTGTCGAAGGAGAGCACTGCATTCGGAGCGCCTAAAAAAATTGAAAAAAGAATACACCAGAAGAAAAAACAGAAAGAAGCAGAGGAAAATAAACAGCGAACAAGTTAGTTGGTCGAATGGGTCTGTGTGCTTATCACCACGACCAACTGAACGCATGCACGTTGAGAGGAAGTTGAAAGAGAGAGAGAGAATAGGGTGGGTAGGAGGAATATCAGGGGAGAGGCAGTCGGGTGGGGCGTCTGTTGCTTATCGAGCAGCTCCAGAGCAGCAGTCCCACAGAACTGTGAGCAAAGCCCACCGAGGCGCCATCGCGATTCAGATAAACGATATCGGCGAGCGATCTGGCTGGCCAGCCGATAAGACGTCCGGTGCTGGCATTTGGTCGGCCCCCAACATCTAGTCTGTGTCTGCCACCCCTTTGCTCACTGAGTTGGTTTTCCTCTACTTTGTGTGTATGTGTGTGTGTTTAAGGGAAAGATGAGGAGGTGGAGGAGATTCACACCGGGTACCAGAGAGATGTCATGCGGTTCTCTCAGATGACACAATCACGTGAGAAAATATACCACCCGCACAGATTGCCTTAAACCTTGTATTATCTTTCATTTCAATAATATATGCCCGCCTAGCAATTTCTACAGTAGGAGGTGTGAAAACATAGCTATTCAATTGACTGTTACGCGATAACTATGATAATCGGACTTTTTAACCAGTTAATATTTCTTATAGCTACTCCGTTGTGTCAAATAAATTTTCAAAATTTTTTGCAAATACGAATATGAGTTTTTTATAGGAATTCTTGATAAGGAAATACTTGATCGTGTTCAGCTAAAGAAAGCATAAACAAGAAAGAAACAAAAGCAATGCGTAACAACTGTTATAAAGGATATCTTAAAGAAAACGCTAAAAAATCAAAATCAATAATTAATTTCGAAATAAAAGAAATTAAACTCCTAGAACTCAATTACGAATCGTATTTTTTTATTAAGGGTTTAACGTCCGTCGTGTGCAACTCATTGAGCTATAAGTTGTCGCCTGTCCCTAATTTAGAACCACTGGTTCCAAGAAAGAGAAAGATCCAGTGCAGTACAACAAACACAACAATCATGCCTCATAGGAATGTGAACCCGGACTCATCTCGGACGAATGGTAAGAAGCCAGCCAGCTCTTAGACTACTGCGCCGCGACGGCTTAGGAGCTGCTCAAGTCGACCGAGTCAAATTTCGATCTGTGAATTTCAATGGATACTTATGTTTCGATACTCGAAACTACGCATACAGGTGGCGGAGTGGCTAGTTGTCCGAGCTGGAGCAGGCCAGAGTCTCGGATGAGAAACTTGGGTATACTTGTCTTATAAGACAAGCATACAAGAAAATGGGGAAGGAACCTCCTCCATATATGGCCATGGTTCTCTTCTTTCCTTGGAGATAGTGGCTCTGAATTCGGGGTGGGAATCTGCTTACAGCCTTTAGAGTTGCTCAAGCTAGTCGTTAAACCACAAAACAAAACAACATCAACAAAAAAAGAAACACTAAGCTGCGAAAATTTTGTAGGAAGAATAATTTTTTTTAAAGTAGAGGCGTCAATATCGTGTAAGATTAAGGATCAGTCTCCTACAACAGCAAAAAGCACTCGAAACCATGGATGGTTTAATATTTTAGCATGTACGAGAAAATAAGACGAGTGAGCAAAATAGTTTAATTGAAAACATTAAATAAAAAAAGAGTTTGAAGCAGTAAAAACTATATCACTCTTCAAAAACTCCCATTTCATGTTTCTTAATTCATGGTTCCTGTTCTGAGAACAGAAACTGAGCTCCTGCTTAATAAATGCCTAGTTCCTTTATTGGAACTGTAAGTATGTTGCTAAAAGAATGATATAAATATTTTGCAAATTTCAAGCGTTACTGAAGCTTCCTTTCCCCGTATAGTTTTCCACTAATATTTCTGTATGAATTAGTGTCGGACTTTTATTTAGCTTTTTAAATACTTTTAAAAACATACGTTCCGATTTACTAATCCTGGGGTATGAGGCAGGGGCGTAAGTGTTCCATTTCTTTGTTAAAATGCGACTTGCATTAGAAAATGCTTTAATTTAATAAAAATTAATTAACTTACAATAGAAAATAATGCTTCACTTTTCCTTCTATTTTTCATTAACTTTTATTTTGTCCTGATGGATTTCAGAAATTTCCATTTTCTGTCGCCCCCTTCCCCTCGAAAAAAAAAAAAATTCTATATACGCCCAGCTTCAAAACATGTAAATTTAATTCCCCCATCTTTGTCTGTTACAAGCAATGCCTTTGACGTTAAACAAGCTAAGACAAAATATTTTTGATTAGCCAGAATGTTGTGTAACTGGACAAGCTGTGCAATAATTGTATTTACTTCTTAACTGAAGACAAACTGCGCCGCCCTTGTGGCGCTGCTTGTCTTCATAGCTCACTGACAGTCTCACGGTGGTCGTTAAAGCTCTAAACAAAAACAATTGCACAGAAATATGTGTACGAATCTACAAAATTCGCACATAATCCTAAGTCTGAATTTGTAGTTTCTTGTGGATGGGTATTAAGTCTTTATTTACCAGAAATATCTGAAACTTGGGATAAGTTATAAATATCTTTTCCTTTTATACTTTTTTCTTTTACGGAAAGAAAATTTCACTGTGTTGTGCATAACTTATTTTTGTGGCATGAAAGCATATTTAGAAGAAGAAAACTGATAACAAATGTAAATAATTTGCGTAGTTTTATAAAAGGGAAGGAAATTTATTACACCGTTACGCTTTTCTTTTTTCTTTTATTTTTGGTTTTTAAACATAGTTTTGATAACTTAACGGCTTTAATAATTGTTATGTGTTTTGAACAGAAAGAGTTAGTTTCTTCGGCATTCATATCAAATCTAATAGTCTGCCCTATAACTACGTCAAAAGTTTCAGGAAAATGTGTGCATCGAAATAAAGAAACCTTTCTTTCCACAATCATTGAAAGTATCATGTTATATGTACCTATTCAGTTCATTCTCAATCCCTCTGTATATTTCTTTGAAAAAAATGTTTAAATGTGACATCCGCTTATTTCATTCCGTAGTATTCATTCTGCATTCGCTTAGTAATTGCTAAGTATTCTTCATAAAATATTTGCACTGAAATTTCAGAGTTCAAAATCATTTACGTCCCATGAAAACCATGGAAAACACCATTCATTTTTAAGTCCAGCCTGTGAAAAAACTTTTATTTCACTTCGAAATTTTTATATCAATGTACCTGAAAGAAAAAGAAAATTAGCTCTTTCTCAGCCTAACATCCAAGCCCAGATCAATCTAATATCCAAGAAAAATAAAATCATCTCTTCTTCCCATAAAACTAAGAAACAGGTCAGTGCAGTTTTCGGAAGTTGTATTAAATAACAAAAAATATCCTAACAGTGCATTAATGGGAATTTCCATCGAACAGTAGCTGGAAATAGAACTGAGTTCCAACAGAAACTAATTTTAGTTTCTTGATACTTAAATTTTAAGTATTCTTGCCAAAATGGCTTTAAAATGTATAGTACATTCGGTGATATTAAAATTATAAAATTAGACAGCTAAGGACAAGAGGCCCACATGTGGCCAGGTACTGCAGGTAGCGCGGAGAGAGGGCAACTGCACACAGTGGTGGAAAATCGCCTCTTTGCGGACAAGATAGATCCTCCCGATCAGGAAAGCACCGATCGAGATAGTAAAGAAGCGCCAACCGGGAGCGCTTGGAATGAAATAATATCCGCTAATGGTTACAAGGAATGGCAACATTTATCAAGTAATGTAGAAAACCACGTAAAAAGTGCTAGAAAAGGGAATAAAGGTATTGAAATTAGATAACATTGTTTGGGTTTTGTTCTGTAACAGATACAACCGGCGGAAGAATAAATAGTTTAGTCTTTCGCCCGTATGTTTTACCAATATGAAGGGACAACACAAAAGTCTTCAAAATATATATATATATATTCTAACCTTACCGTTGATAATTTTTAAAGGAGGTTCTTCCATTTGACTATAAAAACCAATCTCTGGAAGAATATGGGAAAGTAGCATTGGTGTCGGTAAAGGTACTGACGTATAATTCCTATCCGCTTACGATGTATTATACTATCGCATTGGCGATACTTTTGGAGATAGTGATAAAACAAATTTAGAGGATCATCGTTTTTCTCTATTAAAACTAAAATCATATAAATTTATATACTCATTTAACTTTGCATCAGAAACAGTCCCCGTTTTACATATTCAGAACGATAACGAAGAACCACGTGATATCAACGTCACGTGCGGCTACTATAAATTGTGCACATCTATTACATGTATACGAAAAGGGTCGCGGGTGGCTTAGTGGTCAACGTTCGTGACTGCCATGGAGATAACCTCAGGTTCGATCCTGGGCAGGTACGAACGTTCGAACCACTAAATACCCGGCGGGCGTCGGATGGGTACGTTAAGCCGTCGGACCCCGGGTACTGGAAGAAGGTCATCTGGAGTGATGAGTTCTATTTCCTGATGCACCATGCGGATGCCGGATTCGCATATGGCGTAAACAGCATAAAGCCTTATCCCTGATTGCACAGTTGGGGTTCAACAGGTCCGTGAATCTGGTGTTCTAGTCTGGGGAGATTTTTCCTGTGAAGTCGTAGTTCCGTTGGTTATCCCGCAATCACTGAATGAGGGACCCATTAGTGGACCATCTCCATCCATATCTAAAGAAGATTTAACCGGACTGCAGTGCCGTCTTTCAACAGGACAACGCACCATGTTGTCGGGCTGGTATAACTACTGGCGAATTCGCTCGTATAACTAATGCCGAATTCATTGTCGTGTTGGAGGAACACGACAACGAATTCGTCAGTTTGCCTTGGCCCCCAAACTTCCCTGACTGTAACCCAATTGAACATTTGTGGAATATTCTAGCAGGGGGTGTGAGAACTGCTGATCCTCCTCCACGGAATGAGAGTGACTGACAAACCTGTTACAGTGGACGTGGGTCAAGTTACGCATGATAGATGTTCGACACCTTGTAGAATCTGTTACTAGGCGTCTGTGAACAGTGATTGCATAGAAAGGTCCAAATGCACAGCTAACTCAGTGTAGGTTTCATAGTGATTTAGTATAATATTTAAAAATACGTAATTATGCTGTTAAGCAAATCAATACAAAAATCTGAAATAATTATACTGATCATAATGGAAATGCAGAAAATGATTATTTAAAAGAATATAGAAGGCTGAAGTAAAGCAATTGTGCAGGAAATAGATTGCTGAATGGCATTTCTAGGTGTTGGAGTGGTTAGACCACGTAAGAGTAAAATAATTTTTGCGTACGAAAATATGCGTGAAGGTATTGATTTGCCGGAAAGCCATTGTAAAACAAAGTTTGTCGTTATTGCTTTGTATCTACGATATCCAAAATAGAACAATCGTTCTGATACTTTAACATGCATAACGAGACTTTGCAATTTTTAAATGACCTTTATTTCTTATTTGCACTAAGGTGAGATATAAAAATGAAGTACTGTATGGACTTGCAAATTACATTTTGAGATATTACACAGAAAAAACTCATATAAAAGCTTCAGATTTGAGGAACGAAACTGAAATTATTTTGACGGACATTAAGTCCAACATGGAAGCATTAATATTTTTAGAATGCATATTTTCATATGATCTTATAAATATGTTACGAAACACGTCAGTAGCTTTAAAAATATTCTTGATCCCTGTAACAATGGTTTCTGGGGAAAGATCGTTTTCGAAACTTAAAATCATTAAACGTTATTTTGGATCAAATATGAAACACAGACGACTTTCAAAAGTATTGTTAGTATTGAAAACAAAATTGCTGCAGACATAGACATTTCAGACATTGTTAATGAGTTTGCGATAAAAAGAAAACTCAAAAAGTTAATTTGACTTCAAACTAAACATGATTGTTTTGTGCTTTATTGTATATCAAGTTTGAAATTTATAGAAATAAATATTTTAATATTTTTGTGATGATTTGGAGAGCCTTCTCATGGGATACTTTAGGTTCCTTAGTATGTCTGGAGAGGTCCTTAATCGTTGCGCGCTACCATCATGTAAAGGCTGATCGCCTATACCTTTTCATGGGCTTCGAGCATCCTGCGGGCGATGATCTGTTCCAGCAGGACAATGAGATGCCCCATCGGGCCGCAACACCTTTGGCATGGCTCGTGGAACGCTCATCTGAGTTTGGAACAATCCAGTGGACTCCATGGCCCACGGATTGAAACCCTGTCGAAGGTATCTGGGATACCGTGGAGCGGAACATCACATCCATGGATCCTGGGCCGACGCCTCGGGCTGAGTTGTGGAGAATTCTGCAACAGCCATGGTTACCATTACCTCCGGATATCCCCAGGCATTTGATCGAGTCCTTGCTTCGGCGTGTACAGACTGTTATTCTCGAAAGAGAAAAACAACACGTTACTAGGTAGGTATCTTTAATGCTTTGTCCATTAAGAGTGGCCACTTTATTATGACCATCTGACAGTTTTAAGCAAATGAGCTATGGCTGAGTGGCCACTTTATTATGACCATCTGACAGTTTTAAGCAAATGAGCTATGGCTGCACGCTGTTGACGCCAGAGCTATTATAAAAAGGGAAAGCTTAGTGCTTGCGACAGTAGTAGAAGTGATTTTTCGGTTACGAGATGGGTAAAAAATGCGATTTGACGGACTTTCAACGTGGGATGATTATAGGAGCTCGGAGCCACGGAGCGAGTATCTCCGAAACCGCTGCATTCGTGAAATGTTCCAGAGCAGCTGTTGTTAAAGTGTTTAAAGACTAGACTGTTAGCCAAAAAACACGGTCTATACGTGCAACGTGTGGTCGTCGTTATCGACTAGTGACTGTTCGGGCGGAACGGAGAGTGTTCAGACTGGTAACAGACAACAGAAGGGCAACAGTGCAGCAAATTACAGACCATCTTAATCAAGGATCCCCTCAAATGATCTCTGCACGCACTGTTCGCCGCACACTGCATCGGATGGGATATGGCAGCCGAAGGCCTGTTCGAACACCTTTGATGTGCAGTTAACAAGAGAAAACGTATCCAGTTCGCACAGGAGCACAAGCATAGGACAGTCGATAATTAAAAACAAATTATGTGCTCCGATGAATCACGTTTTCAGTTGCACCATGCCGATGGCCCAGTGAGAATTTCGCGGAAACAGCACGAAAGCATGGACCCCAAATGCAACGCTACAACCCTTCAAGCTGATGGAGGTAACGTTACGGTTTGGGGAAAGTTTTCCTGGCATGCTTTGGGCCCTTTAATTCGTATTGATCAACGTCTGACTGGCACATCATATTTAAACATCGTTGCGGACCAAGTGCATCCTGTCATGTGGATGGTTTATCCCAATGACGATGGCTACTTTCAACAATATAATGCGTCCATAGTGCTCGTATTGTACAGGATTGGTTTCAGGAACATGCGGATTAGTTTACTTTGCTTAGGTGGCCCCCACAATCTCCAGATCTCAACCCCATTGAGAATTTGTGGGATGAAGTTGAACGAGCTATCAGACAGCTGGATCCACAACCCTGCAATCTCACACTCCTGAAAAGTGCTAATAATCAAGCATGATCTCAGATTAAACAAACCACCTATCAACATCTCGTGGACTCCATGCCACGAAGAATCGACGCAGTATTAAAGGCAAAAGGTGGCTTAACGAAGTACTGAGGGCGTGGTCATAATAAAGTGGCCACTCAGTGTATATCGCATTGTTCTCCTTTCCCTTATATATGTAAGCTGAATACGTTTTGAGTTATATGGCCGCGTCTCCTAAAATCGAGTTTTACAGATTATTATTTTAATGAAATATTTGTACGAGACATTTGTGTTTTGTTAAAACTGTTAATTTAAGGCAAATAGAAAATGACATTTTGGAAGAGATTTATTTCCTAATATGAAAACACCAGTACAAAATTAAAAAAATAGTTCTTTTACTAGGCGGGGGGGATGGAGTAAATCTGAGCAGTCACCATGGGGCATTGGCTCACCCATGACTCTGCTGAAACAAACACAAAACAAAATAATTTTGCATTTCGTTGGAAATTTATAAATATTACGATGTTTAATTATTGATGTCACGAACACGTATATTATGAACTTATAACTGCGATTTTTCTCGCTCTCCAAATACATTTTTACTGCACTGCTAACAAGACTTGCACACATAGAGTGCATAAAATGCTAATATTTTGCGGTTAGGACGCAAGACAGTTCTCTTAACAGGGATGCATAGCAGTGGATTCACCTAAAATTGAGTTAAGAACATTCGTTACAGAAATCTGAGTAGCGACGTGGTATTATCAAAAACGTTTTGTCTCTTCATTGGCATCGGCCACCGTCCAGTAGGCTATTCAATGGGGAGCGAAATAGTACTGCTTCATTAATATCCACGTCAACTCTGTAATACTTCAAACCCCACTTAATGTGTTCTAAACCCACCGCTCTCCTATCTTTGTCAGCAAAATCTACGTTCCACAAAACCCACGTCCCCAAAATCTTGGGAACCCCAATGAATCGCATGAGCTGGGTCCGGGCCTGAGCCCCGGATGAGAAGCAGGTGATGTGTCTATCCGAAGATGCTGTTCCTTCCTTGGAACCAGGGGCCCCGTATCATGTTGGAGAGATACAATCTTCTGAGATACTCACGGATAACTTCGGACTGGCCCGAGGGCTGGTGAGCTCTCGAGTAGACAAATGTATTGGTTTTCTGCCCAGGCTCCGCCTCCCTCTTGAGATAAAAAAATTGCAATGATAAAAATAAGACATTTAAATTCAAAATAACATTCGAAAAACCGAGACTAGTTGGAGGCGAAATTAAATTTTGAGCGAGTACAGATTTAGGGAGTGCGGTACGTTCAACAAAAAGAGACCTTCTCTCCTGGGGCCCGGCGATACACGGGAGAGATCTTCCATGATCCGTGTGGCCGTATCGTGTGACGCCCTTGGAGCAGTGGAAATCTGCTGTTTAGTAGTTTACGCGCCTTGAGTGTTTGCGTTTGGTATTGCTTTTATGCGTGTGCAGCGTGTGTTCGGCTCTTGCGTAAGTTTTAGTTACTGAGGTAAGAATTAAGAAAATTTAAGATATTGGACAACAAGAACTGTTGTTTAATTACCAAGTTTGGTAAGTAGGGAGAGCCTTTCGTAAGCCTTCAAGTTCGTACCCACAGAACCTTATTGAGCTCATAGCACAACTTCCTGGAGTAAGTTTTGATCACAACAATACCTGTCTCCCTCACCCTTTTCCATTTCTAATTTCTGTAATGAGCTTACTGTGACTAGTATTAGGAAATGAAGCCCACCCCCTCAAAAATAAAAAAAACATTCTGGCTACGCCGCTGGTGAGCACCGATCCATCTACTTGTGTTCGATTTTCTTTCTTCATTCGTATTTTTCTTGTTCATTCATACCTATACTTTTAACGTAAAGCGGCTTAAAAGCGGGTGAATTTCTGAAATTCATTTGTCCTAGGTTATCACGGAAAAAGAGCCTCGTAAAAAACGGAAGTCGGGCCATGATTTAAGGAAAGAGAAAGAGGCTCGGCAGAGAGGAGAGGCAGCCCTGTCATGTGGAAAAATCACAATTTTCTGTGTGTCACAATCACAAAGCTCCAAATGCAGTGCTGCACTTCCATGTTCTGCTCAAGATGAACAAATGAGTATTGAGAGTGTTCAGACTGAGATATTGGAACGTATTGTTGAACAAGAACAAAATTTGATGAACAAAAGCAAAAACAAGATGAAATTTTGCAGCAAATGGATGTGGATCTTGCAGGAAGTAAGGACTAAAAACTTAAATAAGCATGACTTGCAAGGTTTAGCTCTGGTTGATTTTGAAATATGCCTGGACAGAACAGCTTGGACTTGTTTTTTTCATTTCATCCAGTCCAACCAGCACAAAAGAAGGATGCACCTCCCCTGTCATTTGGCGATAATGTTTTTCATGTTAAACCTGGCGATGATCAAATTTTCTAGCGAAACTTACAATATAAATGACCAAAAGCTATATTGTAGTGTTTGCCTTGCTTTCACTGATGGGTCCTCAGTATTCTATCAAGGCTTTGACCGATATAGGCATTTGAACCAAACGCTAGGGAAAATGAGAGATTAAATGCTCACATAGAGTCAGTAAAAATTTACATCGCACACAAACAATTAAGAACAATTGAAACCATACTTTTTGGAAAAGAACTTGAAAAAAGAAAGAAAGAATGGAACGAGAAAAGTTTTGTTTGGTGTTATTGATGCTATCAAGTTTATTGGGAAGCACGATCTTTCTTTTCGAGGAAAGGAAGAAGGTGCCTATAGTCTTGATTGTTCCTTCTTTCAACCATGTAAAACTTATAGAAATTTTTCTCCTTCTCTCTAATATTATGATAAGAATTTAGCTAAGCATGTGAGGAGTGCGACTGAGAAGAGTAAAGCTGCATTTGAAGCAAGAAGGAAATCTTGAAAAAAGGGAAGAGGCAGTCGGGTCACCTTTCTCAGTAAGGCGACTGTTGCAAAGATAATATACATTGTCATGCTTGCAATTCAGACTGAAACTGCGAACGATGTAAAGCAAGTAAAACTTTTTTCTGTATTAAAGGATTCAACAATGGATCTGACAAGTTATGGTCAGTTTGTTATGGTACTAATGTATCTGTTGGAAAATGAAGTGAAGGAGAAAGTCGTAGGGTTGATGTGTGTCCAGGACACTACAAGGGAATATTTGTTCAACACATTGTTGGACATTTTGAATAGTACAGGACTTGCTGTAGAAAACTGCGTACCAAATGATTTGATGGTGCTTCAAACATGAGCGGCGAGTATAACGGGGTCTCATCCAAACTGAAGGATATGATACCAGACCACCTGCATACCTGGTGCTATGCGCATGAGTTAAACTTTGTAATGTCAGATACCGTTCAGGGTTTACCAGTAATCGTATTATTTTTCGGATTACTGCACAGACACAGGTGTTTCTCAAGGACTCACACAAGAGATTATCTGTGTCCTTACAGCAAAATCCAAGAGTACGTCTTGCAACCATTGCAGCTACTAGGTGGAGGTCGAGAAACGATGCAACAACCAAATGTTTTTGGTCGCTCTTATTACTGGTTCCACAGTGAAGTCACAAATAACACATCACAATCAGAAACAGTGTTTGTAGTACTGATTATGACACTTTGTGTGCTTGGAAATTCTCAAGAGTTCACCCCAAAGGTACGAAATGAGGCTAATATACTTCTTGAGAAGTTTCTTTTATTTGAAACCATAGTGGTGGCTATGATGTATCTGTTGATATTCAAAATCCCAATACCTCTTCCTGACTACCTCAAAACCAAATATATGAATTATGCCCATGCTTGGAGGCTTGTTTCCGCTGCACAGAAAAAGATGAGGGATTCCAGCGAGCAATTCGATCAAGGGATTAATGCTAGAAAAAAGATTTGTATCTGTTATGTCAGAAAAATTTGATGAAAAGATAGGAGATCCTTCTCTGGAAGTGGAAAGTCTTTGCTGTCTTGGAGCTGCTGCGTAAGACAGTAAGAAAGGTCACGATAATGCCTGGAGAATTGACAGAAGTTGATGAAACAGGCTCCTCCAAAGAGGATAGATTCCAAATAAAAGCTTTCAGTGTTGTTTTTGATAAGCTTAACCAGAGTATGAAGACCAGATTTGCTAATCAGAAGAACCTATACCTTGCATGTTTCAATCCGTGGAAGTTCCTGGAGCTTAAACAAGGTTTACCAGCAAACGCTTTGGACAAAATACCTGATTTTGTGCCTAATATGGAAAGCAAGCTAACTGAAAAGCTACAATCTTTTGTACAAGATTGGGTCCAGTTGTCTTCGACGCTGAGAGAATATACTAAGGACAGACATGGATTCAGAAAGTGAAATGTCAAAGGAAGCTGAAGAAAATGAAAAAGTTCAGACATGTCGAATGCCATAACCTTGTAAGGAATGTATAAACTATGTGTATAAAGTGATCTATGACTACAACATGTACTGTGTCTTGTACGTAGAGCTTAGTAAAGTTTATAAATATATGCTCACAATGCCTCTAACCCAAGTAAGTTGCGTGAGTGAGCTTTTTCTAAGCTTAAATTTATAAAAACAAGGCTGCGCTCCAATCTGACAAATGACAACCTGGATGCAATCCTCAAGTGAGAGGGACAAGCTCGTGACAGTTGACAATGATATGGTTATCAACAGACTCTGTACAGAGTGAAGAAATGAAGCGACTTTTAGCACCTTAAAAAATATAGACTATCTATCCGAATCCCTATTTTAATTTTTTTCATTGGCATTTCAAGAGAAAAAAACAGAAGTCAGGTTCTTGACAAATTATTTTTTGAAGGAATTATTTTATAAGAAATATTTTATTTTCAGAGTAAATGCATTTTTATTGGTGCAATAGAACAGTGATTTTGTACACGTCAAAAATGTGATGGTTAAGTGTCTTGGGATTTTTCGATTTAGTATTGTCAAAAATTTCATAAACAAAGTGAAAAATCTGGAAAAGGGAATTCAAGAGCAAGGGAGTCCAGGAAAATATTGTTTTTATAAAAATACTTGTATAACATCTTGCAGAATTTGTTCCTAATTGCTAGATGTTTTTCCAGTTTTGTGAAACAAAATTCAGTTGTCCCATGAATTTTTCTTTATTGGTAGATCAATATTTATGAAAAAAAATTTCAGTAATTCACAATATTCAACAATCCTTTGAAATACGTGAGGAAAATAAAAATAACGTTGTTTTGAAAGTCCCTGCAGAGATTTTGGAGGCTGTATTATTTTGAGGGTGTAGACCCGTCATGCGCGTGTATAATTGTAAGAAAAATTAAATAGGTAAATGATTTTTTTATTTCGTCAAAACACTTTTTGCCCTCTGAAAATTCTAGTTCTGCGCCCTTTTGGAGGGCCCAGTTGGACCCTGCTCACGGAATCCTTAAACTTCCAGCTGCATCTTTGCCCGAGTGTTCTGAGGGCCTAATGGACTTATATAACCATTCGTCCGAGATGGGGTTCCAGTTCGAATCTCGGATGAAGCATGACTTGTGCGTTTGTCTTATGCCGCTGACTTTGTCCCTTGTTTGGAACAGGTAGCCCTAAGATAAGGACATTACAATTGCTGTTATTAAACTCCGAAAAACGAAACCTCCGCAACGGAAAAACAAAAGATAAGAAAACGACAAAGAATGTTCAAAATATCCAAATGTCATCATAACCAATGAATAATCGGGAGAGCAAATATTCAAAGACTGTCGTGCATGGTATATGCATATAATTTGAAATGAAACTGTTTTCTTTTATAATAGCGATTAAATCAAATACCACCCTCATATGAACTAGATACCATACTGCCGAAAGTTCCAAGTCCAAGCGATTCCACTGTATTACTGAAATACACCAGAGAGCGCTCTAATTTGCTCGGAAAGAAATATAGAAAGGTAAACTGACTTTTGTTTTGATCCGGGTTTCGGGCGGATCTTTCACTCAACATCACAAAAAATAATAAAATAGTATGCCCAATAGACAAAAAAGAATAAGGAAAGAGAGAAACAAAAAAAGCAAATCAAAAGGAAGAAAAAAAACCCGCAATTCGAAGCCGAAGTGATGTGTTGCCATTGGCGTGGAGTCTCTAATCACTAGCATAAGTTCGTCTTGTCCATGGTTAAGTGGTATTTTCCACATGATGATTATCAGGCTTGAGATGACCCACGAGCGAAGGATGATTGCTGCTGACAAACTATCCATGTTCCCAAACTAGATGGGCGTGGGCTCACCCATCGCCACTAGATCACGACCGGGAATTGTCTGGGCGGAGGGAAGAAACGAGCTCCTTCTCATGGTCAGCTCATTTCATTTGTCTCTCCTCCCCCTCCCCTCATTCTGGGTTATTATAGGCTTATCGAACATTCAGAACCCCTCATTCTGAAATACAAAGGCTTCTAAATCATACTCATGCAGCCAAGGGTTTGGAAATTTAAGCCAGGATGAAGAATGGAGCAAACTCTGTTAAAAGCAAACTATTGAAATTACCTTATGATAGAAATCAGGCAATAGGTTCACTTTATATTGAAGTGGGGTAAAAATGTTAAGGTTTGGGGAGTTTTGCAGTACAAACAAATATACTTATTAATGGATATGTACTGAAACATTTGCGTTGAGTTTCTAAAATTAACATAATGCTTTCTTTAAACATTATAAGATAATTGTCTTAGAATCATGCTTTTAGGGAACATTAAATAATCAGATTTTTGAGTTTTCGGTGAGTGCAAATTTATTTGCTATTAGATTTTTCAGTGAAAACAAAAATACTGATTACTAGAGAACAAAAGCACCTGAATATTGAGAATTTCTGCGAGCATTTATTAATGGAAATTTCGGAAAAAACAATGGTGTCTACATTTGGCTGACCCAGTGGCCAAGTGCCTGTGAGGAATCGATCGCCCTAGCTGGACATCGCCTCGTGTCCGCTGTATTATGCGCATGTCCTGCGCAGGTAACTGCGCTACCTCCCTGCTTATGGCCCCATATTAGAGACGGGTGAAACTTATAGCATTAGATGCTCATGGGGGGGGGGGGGGTTGTTGCCAGAGACCGAGAGAAATTTACTGCAAAATTTTCGGTGAGGACAATATATCTACATTTCAGAGAAAATGAAGGTGAATTGAATGCTGAATCCTTATGAAAATATTTCAGCTAGAAATTTCCTTCGAATTTTTGGTTTCTTAATCGCTTAACGAAATTTTCTTATCAGTTTTCAAATTAAATCGTCTTTAACAAACTTCACGATAGTGAAGAGAAAAAGAGCTTCCGAAATACAATCAAAAACACTTTATTTTTTATAAAGGTAATAGTTTTGTGAAACAGTCAAAAATAATCCAGGTCTTTTGGGGATTTTTTTCAATGAGATACCTTTTTGGGTTTTAACAGAAATATCTAATTAAGTTATATTATTTTTTGCCGCCCCGGTAACGCAGTAATCTAAGTGCTGGTCTCAGACCATTCGTTAGAGATTGAAACCCAGTGAGGCATGGATGTTGTGTTTGTCTTACGGCCCTAGCTCTCTCTCTTCACTGGAACCAGTGGCGCTATTGCAGTCTGTATTATGTATTATTCATCCAGTTGCTCATGGTAGGCGTTAAATCTCACTCCCCCGCCCTCCCACTAAAATAATTCTGGACATTGGACATCAGCTTTCTTTTTCTAGTAGGAATTTGGCAACAAAATATCCTGTCCAAAAACTTTCATCGGTTTCTGAAACAAACCTTCAGTAAATCTTGCCACAACGAACGAGAAAACACAAAAAGCTTTTATGAAGCATTATAAGAATGCGATTTCGGAAAAATGCTTTTATGAAACACTATACACTCTTACGATTATGTACTCTTCGGAATCTTTCGCGATCTTTTCGCTAGCTGGCATTTTCATTCTGAGAGAAACTGAAAATAAGAGATTAGATCCCACCTTAACTATATATACCTCCTAGAATTAAAAATATCGTTTTCAGTAGAAATTCAAGCAAACAGGCGAAATTATTAAATGATGTGCAAATACATATACTGTATATCAGAAATGATATATTCTGTCATTTTTACTTTAAAAATTTTTATGCTGCCAAAAATGTTTTGAAAGCCGTTTCCACGAATAAATATGTAAAAATTTGAATGGTTTTGTACTTCTGAGTGAAATGCATGTTTTTATTATCGAACATTGTGATGTGCGTCGCACGCTTTCAATGTTTCTCGAAAATTAAAATTTGAGACCCAAGATACAAATTTACGGATACCTTGTGGTTTTACAGAAATTAGAAATCATTAGAATGCGATTAATTTTCCAGCCTCCCTCTCTCTTTCTAAGACAGGGTTTTTTACATCTAGAGGAGACACCCAAATCTGGGCTACGATAGCCTAATAATGAGTCGCAAATCTTTCAAGTGCATTTTGCACGTAAAAATATGACATTATGAAATAAAGTGTATGTTTGCTCAGAAAATGGTATCTAAATTATATAAGTCTGCTAGTGTAAATACGCCAAATAATAAGGTTAATACTATAATTTTATAATGATTCATATCGTGAAACGACCTGAAGTCGTGTAGAAATCGATCTAGTGGAGAAAATAAAATTTAGTATAAATCTAACGTCAGATCTTTGTGGCAAGCATAATAGTTCGGGATTCACTGCTCTAAGAAATCGTGATTCTGATTTTGAGGTTCATATGTCCCAGGTCTCTTTCATGTGTACCGAATCCATGAACTACAACTTTCCTGTTTTCCAGGAAAGCACACCTTCTGCATACACACTTTTTATTTATTTTTTTTATTGGAGGTTTAACGACCACCGTGAGCAACTCAATGGGCTATAAGTAGTCGCCCGTCCCTAATTTAGGGTCGCTGGTTCCAGGGAAGGGAGAAAGCCAGTGCCGTAAGAGAAACACAACATCTATGCCTCACCAGGATTCGAACCCGGACCCCTTTCGGACGAATGATCAGAGGCCATCGCTTAGACCACTGCGCCAACGGGGCGGCCCATACACCCTTTACCTGATATTAGTATACGCGTAGATATTAAATAGGTAAACACATGTATTGGTATTTTTAAGATATGATAGAAATGAAAAGCATGTGAACGTAAAAGATGTGATAAAGAAATATACAATGCATGAAACATTGTCACTTATTATTGAACGATGTCCTTGCTTAATCTCGGTTCGAATACCAGATGAGAAATGGGACTTTTATTCGTTCTTACGACATGAGAGATTACAAGGTATGGACAACAAACTGTCTCACATCCTAATGAATGATTGATTATAAGCTACGTATGATTATAATGATAAGCTACGTAGGTGAATCATAAAGTAAGTTACACTTAGCGCCATCTGGAGTGGGATTACAGTCAGACCATGTGTACTTGGGAGCGAAGTAGACGACAGTACGTCAGAGCTTCCGGCGGGCGGTGTTTTGATTCAGTGATTGCGTAAGGCGTGTGCACGAGGCAGTTTGTAATGGCGCGCCAACTCGATTCTTACTCCAAATTGGAAGTGCGACGAACCATTCGATTTTTGTAGGCTAAGCGCTTAAATTGCACTGACATCCATCGTAAAATCTGTGCTGTATACGGGGAAAATGCCTTGCCTCGTCCGGCCATTGTAAAGTGGTACCAGCAATTTGTAAAAGGTCGCACAAATTTGACGGACGAATATTGCGAAGGCAGACCATCAATATCCAACACTCCGGAGCATGTTGCCGCCATTGACGACATGGCACGGGATAATAAGCGTATCAAAATCAAGGAAATTGCCAGTACGTTAGACATTTCGTACTGGACTGTGCGTTCCATAATTCATAAGTAGCTGGGATTTCGGAAATTGCGTGCGAAATGGGTGCGACGTTTACTCACCGACCAGCACAGAAACCAATGTTTCCTGTCGTCATTGGCTCTTCTGTATTCTGCTGAGGGTCACAATGTTTTGAGTCGAATCATCACAGGTGACGAAACGGGGTTTCACCATTTCACTCCTGATGCCAAACAATTGTCCATGGAATGGAAGCGTGTCACCTTTCCAACAAGGAAGAAGTGCAAAGTCCAACTGTCTGCGGGAAAAGTGTCGTGGCGACTGTTTTCTTTGACTGTGTAGGTGTTGTTTACACAGAGTTTTTGCCAAAAGGGACGACTATCAATATTCACTCATATTGCCAAACGCTACGAAATATGCGAAAGGCAATTAAGGACAGACGCCTGGGTAAGTTGAGCGAAGGTATCATCCTGTTGCACGACAACTCCACACTCTACACAGCCCGGAAAACAAAGCAATTGCTGCAGTCCTTCAAGTGGGAGGTGTGGCAACATCCACCGTACAGCCCCACGTACGACTACCAGTCGTTCGGTAAAATGAAATAGGACCTTAGTGGAAAACGATTCCAAACCTGTGAAAACTGTGGTACTTAACTGGTTGCATCAAACTAGAGGAGACTTTTTCTGTATAGGTATGGAAAAGTTAATCACATGTACCGATAAATGTTTATAGTCGTTAGGCGAGTATGTCGAAAAATGAATAAATGTTCTAACTTTAAACCAACATACATCCCCTGAATATATCTCTTTATTTATTTTCTATTCAACAATGTAACTAACTTTTTGATCCGCCCTCATATGAACACAAAACAGTCTCACAACACAGACATTTCAAGTTTTTTTTCATATTTCTTTAAATTTCTTAGATTAGTCGCCACTGCACTGACGAAGAACGGAAAATAACAATATCTTAATAAAACATTTTGGTATAAAAGAGTCTGATGTTTTTTTTAAACAATACATTTAAACTGTAATGATAATGACAGTATGGAATAATGCAACATAGTTTTCATCCAGTATTTCAAAGAAGAAAAAAAAGGCCTTTACAACAAATCTAACAAAAACAAATTAGGGAAAGTAATGTTTTCATGTACGATTACAGAACTTTGTTGTTACAGTAATTTCATGTAACGTTAAAGTATCGATGTTTTTCCGAAAAAAAAAAAAAAAAAAAAGAAACTCAGTGACATCATTCTTGTAAAATAACGTGATAATGCGCAAAAGTATTATCAGAATATTATATTATTTCTGCATTACTGTTTTATTAAAAAATAACCCACAGGAATCGTTCAATAAAAAAAGACGTTAATTTTTTTTTCATTGAGCAGTCGAACGTCTAAATGTTTGAGTTATAATTACTTAAAACATAAAATCATGATTTTTACGTAATTCACTTACAGAGTTATTATTGCTTGTACCATTTTACTTTCCAATAAATCTAAAACATGCTCGTGTCGTTCTGTCCTCGAGTAATTTAGCTCACTGGATTCTAATTCCCTGAATTACTACACTGCTAGCCACCCAAAATGCAACACCAAGAAGGAAGCATTCGATTGGCCTGAAATTCGCAGCATGCGTCGCCCGCGAGAGGACATGCAAACGATTAGCATTGCAAGGCATATGCAAATCATGTGCGCCCGGCACGCCACCTAAAAGCACTATAAGAAAGGTGCACAGAAGGCGGGTGTAAGTAGTGGAAGTGTGTTGTGCTGCCGGACCTGTGCGTGGGAACCTTCCTGATGCCTCGTCGCAGAATACGGCAGTCATTCCAGAACGTTTCGAAGTTCGACAGAGGACGAATAGTGGCTAATCGCGACAGCGGTTTATCGTAGCGAGACATGGGCACCCGCGTGGGACGACGTCCAGCCAAAGTGAGGCGAGTAGGGATTCGGTGGGTGCAGGAGGTACGGACGGACCGACGTGAGCGATTGCCGCAGCCGCGACACACCACCGAACGAGAGGACCGGCATGTTGTGCTGCGGGCATTGACGGCTCGCACCGCCACATCACGAACGTTAGCGCATGAATTAGGGTGTGTTGCGCAACAACCTGTGTCAGCACTTACCGTTCCACGTCGTCTGCAGAAGCGGGGACTTGTCGCACGGCGCTAATTGCTCCGATTACCATTGACGTTTCACCACCGGCGACTGCGGTGGCAGTGGGCCGTTGAACGCCGTACCTGGACTACAGAATGGCACGACATTGTTTTCTCCGACTAATCCTTCTTCTGCCTGCAACACCACGGTAGTCGGAACCGCGTGTGGCGGCACCGCGGCGAGATACTGTATAACGTCTGCATTATGCATCATACCAGTCCGTCGCCTGGCGTTATGGTTTGGGGCGCAATTGGATATGACACCCGCACCCCTCTGCTACGCATCACCGGTACACTGAACAGCCACAGCTACATCTCTGACGTTTTGGAGCCTGTAGTCCTCCCTTACCTGCAGGACCTGCCACCGGCCACGTTTCGACAGGACAATGCGCGCCCGCACGTGGCACGCGTCGTGCAACAATACTTAACGGCCCACCAGGTGTCACTGCTGCCGTGGCCCACCTGTTCTCCCGATATGTCGCCCATCGAACACGTCTGGTCGCTGATCGGCAACCGAGTGGCCCGCGGCTACGCCTGATGAACTGTGGCAACGTGTGGAAGCAGCCTGGACCGACATACCCCAAGCCCACATCCAAAGCCTCTGTCGTTAGATGTCGCAGCGTGTAGCGGCCGATATTGCCAGCCATGGGGGCCACACGAACTATTGATGTCTGCGTATTCCGCAAGTCGCACGGGCCTGTAAGCGCAATCGTTTCATCTTTGTATCTGTTGTTATGTGTCCAGTAAATCTGGCTTTGCTATCTCTTGGTGTTGCACTTTAAGTGGCCAGAAGTGTATGTCTGGGTGAGAATCCTTGTGCAAGACATCGCTGTTGTGATTATCCTTCCAGATCTGGTTCCCTCCCTTCTTTTGAAATAATGACCCTAATTAGAGATCGTTAACTCTGTATAGCCTTGGATGCTCGTGAGTCTACTTAAGCCTTGAAATAACATCATATATTAATTTTTCATGTTCTGCATATAGTGCTAATTTCTCAACAAACAACTAACAGTACTACAGTACGATAAAACAGTTTTGTAAAAAAACAAAAGGGGAGGGGGGGCGGATTTCAAACTGACATGAAAGTTGTATTAATGTATTAAGACTACTAATGTATTACATAATTAACCAGTATCAGAATTTGCTTTCCAGGATTTATTATTAGCTTTTACAATGGAAACTTTCCTAACGAAAAACAATGAATCTCTCGTAGAAAATTGCACTGCTCCAAAAGGACCATATAATTAGTTAACTTTGCATGTCGAAAGTGTTGACTTTGATCCCTTTTGATAAACATTCTTTGGAAGGACAAGTACATGGTGGACACATAGTCTGTTTTTCTTTCTGCAAACAAGTAATAGTTTTAAATTGCTTAATTTTTAGTCATTATGTCGCGCACTGGTTTCAGCGCGTTCTCACAAGAACACAGCATCAAGTGAAGCGGCGGATGCCTTGGCACTCAAAAACCTAAAGTACAAATTATAGAAAAAATGTTTTCAAAATATACGGTTTCATACTCGATAAAAATAAATAAAAAAGGGTTGAGGAACCCGCTTCTAGTCAAAACAAGAATTCTCCCAGTTAAATAAACCTCTACAAAAAGAGGGGAGAAGATTAAGTCGGGAGATTTTCCTCAAAAGTTTAGTCACACAAGCACGTACAGTATATATGATTACTAAGTGTGCAAACAATGACACGGCAAATTGGAAACTTAACATTTCATAATGTGTTTAGATGAGTTTGTTTTTCTGGGTTTAAAATAATAGGTAAATACTAGACCCGATGGCTTCCGCCGAAAGTTTCATTCGATACATTCGCCAAACGATCGGTAAAAAGAACACCGGAACAGAAACTGATCTCCTTCCTCACAATTTCTTGCAGTTTTGGTGCATGTTAACCACGTTAATTTGAAATCTTTTTCCCTAAATTACCCAGCATTTCCTACTTAGGTAAACAAATCTTAGCTTAACCGTAACTCTACTGAAAATTTTGATTTAACTGTCATGTGACAGTTCTTCCTGAAAGGGCCTCCCTTTCTATTAGGAAGAAAAGCAAAAATAGAAAACAGTTTCTAGGAGACCGTGTTTTTGTCGTTATGTTGTTTTTGTCGTTATTGTGCTTTGCATTAGTTTTTGCCGCAAACAGAATTTTTTTACAACTTTTCCATGGAAATGTACATATCACACGTTAGTATCAGGTGAGCTACAGCAATTACACATAATATCCTGATGCAGGGTTCTAAAAATATCTTCGGAATTATTTGTGAAATTATATATGTGACATTCACCCTAATAAGATCCCCTAGCAAAACAGCGGCCTCTCTGCGAGTGATCGATTCGATGAGGTGGAAGTAGCCATCCTGGGGTATCAGGTTAATAATGTCAACCGCAGATCCTCCAGTTCCCATAAATTTCGGGATCGTGGTGATTTAGCGCGAATCCGCTTTTCCAACTCCAACCACAAATGTTCGATTAAGTTCACGTCAGGTGAATTTGGAGGCCAGAAGATTAACAGAAAGTCACCAGCATGTTCCTCGAACCACTCCTAGAGGATTTTGGCAGTGTGGCATGGTGCATTATCCTGTTGGTAATGGCCATCACCAGCAGGGAATACAGTTGCCATGAATGGGTGAACCTGGTCCGTAACGATGTTCAGATGCCTGACCACTGTCAGGGAATGTGCTATTGGGATAAAGGAGCCTTAAGTGCCCCAAGAAAGCATCGCCCACAACACAACATCGCCGTCGCCTGCCTGTTACCGCTCAACAGTGCATCCAGGTGCCATAACCTCCGTTGGTAATCGATGTATCGGCGCTGGGCCGTAATCATGATTCGTAAGACCAGGCCACTTTCTTCCAATCATCCACGGTCCAATCTCGATGATCTTGGGCCCATTTCATGCGTCGTTGGCGATGACGTGCAGTGAGCACGGGGACCCGGTTGGGTCTTCAGCTATGCAGGCCCATGCGCAGAAGGCTGCGATGAACTCTGGGATGTGACACATTGCCGTGATTACCACTGCTGTAGCTGCGGATGATTTAACGCACTGTGGCCATGAGGTAGCTGTGAACAATGCGGGACAGTCTCCGCCCCCCTCTGGCATCATTGAGCTACGGACGACACAAGGCTGGACGACGGTTCGTCGTTTGTCCATCTGTGCACCAACCACTTTTCATACGTACTCACTACAGCGGCACCTGAACAACCCACAAGCCGCGCCGTTTCCGAGATCGTAGTTCCAAGGCGCCGTTCCAACACAATTTGTCCTTTATCAAACTCCGATAAATCGGCAGCTTTTCCCGTTCTGACTCCGAACACTCTACTAACCGAAAGCCAGTCCTCTGGTTGTATATATTGTACTTCTTGTGAACTTCAACTGCGCCGCCGTTCCATCTTCAGGCGCGCTCATTTCTCTCGGCTGGGGGTGGTCATAATGTAATGGTTCATTGGTGTATGTGTATGTGTCTATTTACAGTTTATTCCAAACAGGAAGCTGCTTCGTCGTTAAAAATATGCTGCAAATGTTACTTGACCATTTGATTTTTGTAAGCTTACAAATGAAGCTGGCAGATGTGAATGCTCATAACCATTAATGAGGACATTATAATCTGCCGGAAAAAAGAAGAAGTAAATATTTTTTTTTTACTTTGTGTTATCATACGAATTACCCATTTAGTATCAGCATGTAATACCCTGATCGTGAAACTAGACCAGTTTTATCTTTACGTACACTTCCAGTTTTCAAATTCATTTGTTTTCACTGATGAATGTGTCGTCAGCGTGGTGGCTCATAGTACAGAAGAGATCGAAGTACTTGATGCTGTCATGAAATTCATTCGAGCAAACCAATAAACACATCTAGCTTGTGCCACCGACAATTTTAGCAACTCCGATGTAGCCAACAAATGACAAAGTGACAATGAGTTTCCAAATACAAGAAGCCCATCTGAAAAAAAAAATGTGTGAAAACTGATCAGTAATGTATTTCGTAGTTGCTAACGGTTCGTTTACCGCATCGTTGTGTTGTACGGTGTCCCGTCAATTCGTCCTGCCCAATTCATCACCGACTCTGTTCTCGAGTGCAAATTCATCGCTCGCCAATTCGTCGCAGTTAGCAATTCATCGCAGGCTCAGTTCGTCGCAGGCAAATTCATCGCGAGCAAATTCGTCGACTACTCATTTTGTCGTGGACTAATTCGTCATATTTCAAATCCCCTCAGTAAAATACTTTGGAGTTTGTAAGACGTTTTAGAGCTCTGCAAACTGAAAACGTTCTGCGGGAGATGGTTGGGTGGTGGGTTGCCGTTACGAATTTGAATGTTGTAAACCTTGTGGGTCTTTCATGTTCCATGTACATGTCTCCTTTTTGGGGCCACGGTGAAGTCTTTTTGAGGGATATAGTGGTTCAGGAAGGTAGAGGCCCTTGTCCTTTGGTTCCTCTTGCAATATTAAATTTAACTCTTGTACATTGCATTGATTTATTCTTAGTGTACTTTACATTGTTCTGCAGGTCCACGGCGCCCCGGCGGACATCGGTATTTTCTGGGCCCTCGGGGATCGCAGGACGGAGATTTGTATAAGCCTAACGAAAGTGATTTGCCCGCATTTTTCGTGTTTACTGTTGTATCGAGTAGGAGACTACTAGTGGCTATGCCCTTCCCCCAGAAATTTGGTGAAATCTGTAAGAGGGATCGGAAGTCTTTTGTTTGGGGGGGCTGCCCCAACTTCCGTAATTTTATATTCCAGACCGCCAGAGTCAGTCACTATATCCGGGGTGTTCCCCCTGCAGAGACCGCTAGCTTCGCGAGCTATGCGGGGGCTCACCCCCCCCAAATGTTAAAATGGACGTAGAGCTATAAACATTGGCACACATATGATGATTCTGTACACGACCACGAATTTCCAGGAGGGTGGATCGAATTCACCTTCCTCCCCACCTTCCCCCTCCCAGGTTTCTAAGAGCGGAGAGAAGGTGTTCAATGTAAGTTTTGCTTGCAATTTCCATGCTTAACGTTGACTTAGACCGTAGACGGCTTTTGGAAGGGGTCGGGGCCCCCATAAACATTTTCGTAAGATCTACAATTTTCAATTTAAAACCACCAAATTTGGTATACTGTCTCATGATACTCTAACTTAGACTGTAGACAGTTTTTGGAAGGGATCGGGGCCGGGGATCAAGGGCCCCCATACACAATTTTCGTAAAATCTACAGTTTTGAATTTAGTACCACCAAATTACGTTTAATATATCATGGTACTCTAACATAGACCGTAGACGGTTTTTGGAAAAGGTCAGGGCCCGGGGTCAAGGGGCCCCCAAATGAAATTTTCGTAAGATCTACAGTTTTTAATTTAAAACCACAAAATTTGGTGTACTATCTCATGGTACTCTAACTTAGACCGTAGACTGTTTTTGAAAGGGGTCGGGGCCCGGGATCAAGTGCCCCCCACGCAAATTTTTCGTAAAATCCACAGTTTTCAATTTAGAACCACCAAATTTGGTATACTATCTCATGGTACTCTAACATAGTCCGTAGACTGTTTCTGGAAGTGTTCGGGGCCAGGGGTCAAAGGGGCCTCATACAAAATTTTCGTAACATCTGCAGTTTTAAATTCAGACCCACCAAATTTGGTATACTCTCTTATGGTACTCTAATTTAGACGGCTGACGGTTTTTGGAAGGGGTCTGGGCCTATGGTCAAGGGGCCCCCATACAAAATTTCCGTAAAAAGTTCCATTTTTTACTTTTAAGAACTACAACACAATTCAGCACTCCAATACTCGATCTACGGTCTAAGTTAGAGACCGTTGATAACAATAAAGTGTAAAAATGTCCGTTTAATGGTGTATCTACGGTCCTTAACTTAGACCGTAGATCGTGTTCTAGTGGGCCGAATTGTGTTGCAGTTCTCAAAAGTAAAAAATTGAACTTTTTGCGAAAATTTTGTATGAGGGCCCCTTGACACCGGGCTCCGTCTCCTTCCAAAAACTGCCTACTGTTTAAGTTAGATTACGATGAAATAGTATAACAAATTTCGTAGTTTTAAATTGAAAATTGTAGATCTTACGAAATTTTTTACAGGGGCCCCACCCCTTCCAAAAACCTTCTACGGTCTAAGGTAGAGTACCATGAGTTAGTATATAAAATTTGGTGGTTCTAAATTGAAAACTGTAGATTTTACAAAAATTACGCGTGCCCCCCCCCCTTCCAAAAACCGTGTACGGTCTAAGTAAGAGTACCATGCGGACATTTTCTGGACCCTGTCGACATTATGACTGTGTCGATCATTTGGCTGTCGACATTATGACTGTGTCGCTATTTTGACCGTGCCCCGTGTCGACATTTTGACTGTCGACATTATGACCGTGTCGACATTATGGCTTTGTCCACATTATGACCACCACCGGTAGAGTCTGCCCCTCAACACAACATGAAGCATGGAAATTGCGAGCATAACTTTCCTTGAACACCTTGTTTCCGCTCTTAGAAACCTGGGGAGGAGGGGGATAAATTTAACCCAACCTCGTGAAGATTCGTGGTCGTGTACAGAATCATCATATATGTGCCAATGTTTACAGCTATACGTCCATTTTAACATTTTGGAGGAAAGCCTCCGCCAAGCTCGCGGACGCTTCAGGGGAAAACCCCGGATACACTGACCGACTCTAGCGGTCCAGAATATCAAATTACGGACGTCGGGGTAGCACCCCCCAACCAAAGCACCTCGGATCCCTGTTACAGATCACCAAATTTCTGGGGGAAGGGCATAGCCACAAGTAGAATCTGCTACTCTATACAACAGAAAATACGAAAAATACGGACAAATCACTTTCGTTAGGCTTATACAAATCTCCGTCCTACGATCCCCGAGGGCCCCGAAAACACCGAGGTCCGCCGGGGAGCCATAGACCTGCAGAAATATGTAAAGTACACTAAGAATAAATCAATGCAATGTACAAGAGTTAAATTTAATGCTTCAAGAGCAACCGAGGGACAGGGGCCTCCACCCTCCTGAACCACTATATCCATCAAAAAGACTTCACCGGTGCCCCAGGAAGGAGGAGACATGTCAAATGGAACATGAAAGGTCCACAAGTTACACAACATTCAAAATCGTAACGGCAACCCACCACCCAATCATTTCCCGAAGGACTTTTTCAGGTTGGAGAGCAGAAAAGCATCTTACAAACTCCAAAGTATTGCACTGAGGGAGTCGAAACACGACGAATTCATCCACGACAAATTGAGTAGTCGACGAATTTGCTCGCAATAAATTTGCCTGCGACGAATTGAGCCTGCGATGAATTGGTAACTGCGACGAATTGAAGCGCGATGAATTTGAACTCGGCGAAATGAGTCGGCGACGATTTGATGCGCTACGAATTGACGTATAACCGTGTTGTACAGTTTCCTGGTTACTCAGTGTCAAGTCTGACTAAAGTAGTCTCTTTAAATTTTATTTTTCCTCGACATATGTCTGTTCAAATTTATATTTTTATCTTCCTTTTGTTTCTGTACTACAAGTACATGCACCTGTGGTTATGAATTACTTTTCACCAGAATCCACAATTTATTTTATTTTCGTGGAACCGGGCCAGAGGGTGTGAGCACTTAATTTGGTAAATGTGAGTTACATATCATGTACTGATGATGCTCATAAAAACATTATTTTTATTTTTATTTTAAAATTTATTAAAGGTATTGTGGAAATTATAAAATGAAATTTATATAGCGGGCAAATGAAAAAAAACAGAACAAATTTCAGAAATTAGTTACTTGTATTAATGCAAAATTGCAAGAGGTGATTTTAAATAGCTTGCACTTAAAGAAGATATTTCAGTTTTCTGGTTGTCCGATCCAGGAGGAAAATTCTGATTAAAGCTCGCATGTTTAGTACCGAAGTGACGCCTCATATTGTATTCTTTATATACCGACACAGTTTCATTCCACGCTAGGCATAAAGGAATAGTACTTTTTCTCTGTGGTGAAATAAACAAATACGTCTCTGTCGAATCATCGTCAACTTTTCTCTTCTTTAGGGTTGAGAACGACATTTTGAACGATCACAATACTTAGAGCTGCTGTGCTCGGTGCTGCACGAAGCACGATACGGAATAAACCGCGGGAAGAGTTAGCTTCAAATGCTGCCAGCAAGAATTCTTAGATGTCGCGTTGAGTGGAGAATCGAACACACGGATATGCCAGTCCTTTTTCTCTCCCGTGACGCCTAGCGGAGAGCTGCATAAGAGCGTCAGAGAATCCCGCAGAAAACTACCGAATTACGTTTATCGTTTGTTACGTGTGAATGCACATTCTGAAATCTTTAAACACAGTCACTGAACTAAAAAACAAAAATAAACAAACAAAATATATAAAAAAATATTTATACGATACTATTTTTTTAAACAAAAAAAAATATACTGTTTTATATTATAAAATATTGATGAACATTTTTTTTTTCGCTTGTGCATTTTACAGATTTCTTTTCGGTTTAATTTTCTACCGCGGGCCAGACTGACACTGCTCACGAGCCGCCTATTGAGAGTCACTGACATACACGTACACACACGCACGCACACACACACATTAAGCTTTTCTGCATTCTACCTTTCAAACAGCTAAAACAAGTGACGATATCACAGTTGAAACTATTATCTCCTTACGTGAACATAGCAAGTAAAATCCAAGTGAACTTATACAATGACGAGGATACGAATACATATTTTCACATAGCAAGCCCCTGAGCTCCTATGGGTTGATACATTTGATAAAATATTGGCACCCCTTTGTGGAAGATGAGGTATGTAGCTGCTTGTGACATGTTACAACGAATATCAGAAAATCTGAGCAACAATAAATGAATACATGAAACACATTAAGAAAAGAAAAACGTTCGGTATATTTCGGTAACACCAAATTTGAAAGGTGATGATTAGAAAAGCGATATATGAAAAGCTCTTAAAAATGTGCATATATTTTTACGGAAAATGACTGGCAACTCGGAACTTGAATTGTGAATTAGCCCGTATTCAGCATTGACTATTAATCAACGTTGAATGAAACTTTTCCGATGCACGCAAAAATATAACACTCGACTCGTGTATTAACATGGCCAGTTTATTAATACTACCATTTCCTTGAAATGGTAAACTGAACTTTGGCAGCAATGATATACGGGCAACCAGAGTTATTTCTCGAAAATTTCTAACAGAACACGACAGTAAATTATGTTTGAAGTTAAGCAGTGTTTTCTACAGAAGGATGTAGTTATCAGATGGAACAGCAGGGTATCTTTAAGAGGGCCAGGCCCTAGGTCCTCCATGGAACAAAGACTTTGCACTGTCCCCTTAACACACGTGGCCTTATCTGGCATAGTACATCACCTTATCGTTTTCGTCTTGTATCCGATAAAGTCCTTATATGGAGCTTGAGGAAATACTGCGCCGATCGGCTTATCGTTATCAGAGAAATGTTCATAAACTGAAACCCGACAACCTGATAAGCATTCATATTATGTTTTCCTTGAATCTTCATCTTATCTAATTCTATCGAAGTTTCAACGAATACCATCTGCACTCTGTCTCAAATGATTTCTCACCTGCCAAGGTTTATTTGCCGTTTTGATATCCATTTTATTTTTTATAGGTGCATTAATGATATGCCAAAGGAAATGATTTCAGACATAAAAAATTTAAAAATTTCTGAAGAATTCGGTAATTTCATGTTTTAGGGAACATAGAAAAGAAAGGGACTTCAGCAATAAGAAGAACAAATCTTACCACAAATTATCAGAATGTTCAGACCTAGACATTATTTAAAATCTGGAGAATCCTGCTTCATGTTCTGTAAGCTCATTAGTCCTCTTGTGTTACAGACTTGCAGCATCTCACACTTTTAACGCATGAAACCGTGAGTAGATCAGATCTCTGTGCTTTCTTTACCCGTGTCTGCACCTTCCAGTCAGAAACATGGTGCTGTATATGAAATAGAGAGAGAATTCTACTTGTCTCTCATTCATATTTATCATGCTGATAGCTAGATGTTCCTCCTAACGGCTTTGATTAGTTAAATTTAAAAGACTTATGATTCTTCGTTCTTGATTATTACCTCTATTTTGGTACATCATACAGTGATATATTTTCAGTGTACAAGGTATAATTTGACAGAAACATTCAAATTATTGTCGAGAACGGGTGCGAGGATGAGGAGCTTCCAATATGTGATTTTTTACTACCCAAAGTACGCTTTATAACACTGAAACTGACTGCAACAGTCAGGAGCACCATTCATATGCCAAATAGCGCCCTAATATGTAGGAATATGCAAATAATTCCAGTATCGGGCAAATCCGGCAGCGGCGAAAGCCAATATGTCTCACTGTGAAGCATACCATCCAGGAATTTGTGAGCATTCTAGTGACCGATTACCCAAAGAACAGCAGCTTGAACAAAATGCCTTAAATACTCCTATGCTATCGACTTTGTACGGGGAAGAATTCTTGGCCCCCAAGCAGACACATGGTCCACTCGCCGAATAATGGGGCATGTGCGCAGCAACAATCCACAGCCACTGGGGCTTCCAACTGTAGTTGCGAGACGACACGTGCACTAGTTGGATTTGGATTGGTGCACATCGGATGACTACGCCACAGTTGAACCTTCTGCTCCGGCAATAGACCTCCATCCCACGTAGTTTCTATTCGCAGAGCGATGAAGCCGACCAGCAATCATTCCATCATACAGCAAACCACTTCCGGAACATTGGTAGAAGGAGGCGAGAGTGTGTGCACGGCGGCCATTGCGGGCGTCTGAGTGATGGCCATAGTCAACAGTTTGTGGAGTGGTGTCACTCACCCGTCAACTGCGGTTGTGAGTGGCATTGTGTGGATTTTGTTTCTATCTAGTACATATGACAGCAGAATATTGGTGAGTAGGCGACGCGGGCAATGCGCTGATCCTTGAACCATCATCATACGGCATTCAGCATGAGCCTCGGGCGTCGCAGTCTCAAAATTGATCAACTAAGCAGAATCTCTCATATGTCTCACAAGCAATTTCTACCAATGAGAGCCACGTAGCAGAAATTACGGGAAAAGTAGCTATGTCTTTCGCAATAGGGTTTCATGTTTTACCAAGATAACACTCGTCCACGTACCGCAAGATGCTTTCGAAAACATCTACTGGTGTCGACGTTTTACTTTGGTCAGTCAGACCAGTGGATTTTACAGCAATACAGCATGTGTGGTATGTGGTTGAGCGTCGTCTCTAGGCACACCAGCAGCCAATGCTGTTAATAACTTCCCTGAAAAAACCAAGCACCAGAAGGCTACTGGGCAGTACTGTAGGTGAAATCTGACGGTTCAGGTACTCTGTTCCACGACGCGTTTCTGAGTGTACCGCCGACAGAATATATTTATGATCTTCCCTGTCTGCCTATTAAAATCGTTCGTTACCTCTGAGAATGTAATCTAGTCTTCCGCATCTCTTCTGTCTTACCTGTAAGTTTCCCCGGAATTGCTTTAAACTTCTAGTGTAAGTAATTTTGATTATTGTTATGGAAACAGCTCTTCTCCTCCAGCTATCAGCATCATTGCGACGTATTTTCAACACACAGGTTGGTACGTTCTCTCTTACGAAAAACTTGAAGTGCCACCTCTCAACGTTACATGAAGAAGCCTTTCAACTTATATATCTGACGTTATCAGCACACCACAGGGCTGCGCAAAAAATATGTGTGGGTACATTGAATATTCACTTTTCAAAGCCAGATTATTGAATTCATAGAGAAAACGGCTTCGATGGCTTCCCCATTTAATGAAATTTAGGAATTTAGGTTTAGTGTACTTAATTTCCCGTATTCTTGATATGTGATAAATGTGTGATGACTAATTTGAGTGTTTTAAGTAAATGTTATCTAGTTTAACATTGCTTAAGCACTATTCTCACTTACAACAGTTATTTCGATGAATACATCACATGTAAATCTCGTTTCAATAGATCTAAATTGTGGCTGCACTTTTTAAATGGCTCGTCAATATTTATTTCTGAAAGAAAAATTCAGAAAGGAAAATGGAAAAGAATAAATAAAATAGAAAGAAAGGTGAAACTAAAGGTAGATGGAAAAGAATAGACTCGGAGTTAAGATTTATAGAAATGCAAACTTCAGCTTCTAAGTATTTGAGAAAACTTCACGAAACGTTAAATCGACTGCAATGATATATGCGATTTAATAATATATAAAGTAACTAAAAATCTGCTTGCATAATACCTGTGGCTGAAGACCGAATATTAGTAAGTATCAGATACTTACTAACTTCGGTCTTCAGCCCCAAATTCAACTGATATACTTACTAACGGATTTCAATAAATATTTCATAAACATGTAGTTGCTATAGTAAGTATGAACATATTTCATGCTTAAAATAACCAATTGCCACTATTATTGAGAAATTTTGAAATGAAACTACTAAAGTAAATTTCAAAAATTTCTTTTGGGAATTTTTAAATTTTACTCACGACATTTTTAAAGCACGGAAAATCTATTAATTTAGTTTTTTTAGTTTTTTTTTTGTCTCTGAGCCCTTTAAATTCAAAAAGGGAACATTTTGCAGCTGAGTTTTACTGATTTTCTATGAAAGAAAAAAATGCTACAATTCAGTTTTCAATTCTGTGAATGGAATGAGCGATTTCAGCGAGAGATTTCAACTTCTGAAAAAATTAATAAAAAAAAAAATGAAAATCGAAAGTTCAATGACTCGGACTTCTACCTAATCACCAGAGCAAGGGAAGTGTTCGAGTCCTGGATGAGGTATGGGTGGTGTGTTTGCCTCAACGGGAAACAGGGCCTTAGATTAGAGACTCTTCATAACCGTAGATGATCATACAGTAGTGGGTCGTCAACCCCAATGGAAAAATATTCAGAAAAGTATTTTGTCAACAGTGTTTCGGACAGAACTGAGTTAGAAAAGGTTGGTGACAAAAATTCGGGCAAATTAGTTTTGTTTAGAAGTCCTATATAGGGAAATGCGATTTCAGCTAAAAGATATTTAGACTAGTGCTACTGTGACGTACCTGCCAGCAGGACGCACACGACATAAAGGCACATAGCAATCAGAACAAATGTCTGCGTAGCTCAGTTGGTAGAGCGACTTGTTCCGGAATAAGCGGACTCGGGTTCGAATCCCTGCGTAGACCAAAAATGACGGAGAAATTCACTTCGTTATAATGGCGCCCGAACTATCCGGATGACCCGGCCGTTCAAAATCTCGCATTGGTGTGATGTTATTTCCACACCGCGAGACGGGAAAAATCAGAGAATTCCTTCTCCAGCGCTTCGAAAAATAAAAATGTGTGATGTTGCATTCCACACAGCAGATTGACTGGGAGTTCTCAAGTGCACGTTCTACAGTGGATGGCTGACTGCAACGATTCATGGTCACGGCTGACCCGTGGGCCATGCCCCCGGCCCTCTTTCGGGGGGGGAGATGTGACGTACCTGCCAGCAGGACGCACACGACATAAAGGCACATAGCAATCAGAACAAATGTCTGCGTAGCTCAGTTGGTAGAGCGACTTGTTCCGGAATAAGCGGCCTCGGGTTCGAATCCCGGCGTAGACCAAAAATGACGGAGAAATTTACTTCGTTCTGCAACTGCAAGATTACTACACTCATGTCCAAAAATTAAGGATCAACGAATTCATACTTTGGTCAGTCAGACCAGTGACGTACCTGCCAGCAGGACGCACACGACATAAAGGCACATAGCAATCAGAACAAATGTCTGCGTAGCTCAGTTGGTAGAGCGACTTGTTCCGGAATAAGCGGCCTTGGGTTCGAATCCCGGCGTAGACCAAAAATGACGGAGAAATTTACTTCGTTCTGCAACTGCAAGATTACTACACTCATGTCCAAAAATTAAGGATCAACGACAAAAGGCTAAATTGACTCGCAAATTGTTGGTTAGCGGTCAAACATTCTGACGTCATCGCAACACGTAAGAGCGATCTATGCAAGGATTTTAGAATAGATGGAGTAAGGGTGACGTCACAAACTTGAAGCACTTTGAGCAGACGACGCGGAACTGATGGCCACGCCCAGTGAGACCTTACTAGTACTTTTTCACCATTGCGGGAATAAGGAATAGACCGTTTTTCATCAAGAAATTTATACTTCTTTTAAAATGGGATTGTGCTGTGCCTTTGAAACACTCATCAACTGAAGCACGTGCTGGTGCAACTTTTCATAGGTAACTGTATACAGAATATTAATTTTTCTCTAAATGAAATTTTTTTTTGCAAGTCATTTTAGTTTGATAAAGAAACTGCCGATTCTGAAACTGACCAAATTTTAAGCAAATCGAAATTTAGATTAATTTTACCCTCGAGAAACTGTCCACAGTACTGTTCTCATTTACTAATTGAGCGAGGCGAGGCCGAAGCCCGAGCGGAGCTCTATTTACGAGACTCGAGACAATTAGTTGTTCGGGCATAGTTACGAGATGACACATATGATCACCGTGATTTTTTGCATACGACTAGACATCGTCCATAGTCAGGTTTTGACGCCTTTCGATTTCAGAAATTCCGTGTCATTAAGGAATAATCGTCCCAAAACTAGCATTTTTAAGGGGTTTACCGGGTTTTGAGAAGGGGTCGTTTGTTACCTATCTCCTCCAAAGTTCTTCAGCCGATCCCGGAGACACTTGCCACAGAGAAAGGGAAGGACATGGTGAGTGACATGGGGTTCGTATCATGGTGATTGGTCGTGTCGTATAAAAATAATGACCATTAAAAAACTGACCAATTTTAATAATAATTGAAAACATCCGCTCTCTATACGAGACTGGGGACAATTAGTTGTTCGGTCATAGCTACGACATGACGCATCCCGATCACCGTGCTTTTTGGCATGCAATTGGACATCGTCCATGGTCTGGTTTTGACACCTTCCGATTCCGTGTCATTGAGGGTTAAAACTAGATGACCTTTTACTTGAACCGTTCTACGAAAGTCGTCTCACTAACATTAATTTAAAAAAATTGTTTGAATTGAAAAACGAAGAAATTGAAAGACTCCGTCTGTAAGCTCAACACTTGCTTAATCTATGATAATAAAAGGAAGTTTGTGTATGTGTGTCTGTGTCTGTCTTTTGTGATACAAAATGAAAAACGTTGTTCCCGATCTGAGTGTGTCTTTCCACTTTGTTTGCATGCAACCTGATCACAACTAACGTGAAGGCGTGAAGAAAAGTAATTCATGATAAATTTTAGGCATTTCTTTTTTAGAATGTTTTGTACTTTTGTTCTGGAAGTCATCAATTTTACGCGTTCGTTTTATAGAATTTGTTATAATAGACGCCTTAATGAGCTAAGATTCTGCAACAGCTTCGCTCAAAATTTGCCAACTATACCCGAGTTATTGGTTACCTTTGGCGGCTTGTCCTAGTAATTGATATACCTTACACATTTGGGTTATTTTTATACTTGATCATACTAATGCGTGGAGATCTCAATCTGTGCTGACGGCGGCACAGAGTGCGTCGCGGAAAAACGGTTGAATTTTCTCGGCATAGCTTTCTCAGACATGCGTGCAGATAATATAATAAACGCATGTTTCATATAAAGCGATAAATTCGTGATTTTACTTTTAGTGCTCTTTATGTTAACAAGTTCCAGCAGCGTACCCATGATTTTTTTTATGGAGGTGGCCCAAATTATTGAAGACGCAAATTAAAACATTCTGTAGGAAGCATCTCCCAAAGTAAATTTGAAGTGATAAAAATATTTCCGCCATATTAAAGTGAAAATATGTATGCAGAAACATATGCAAATATATTTAATATTCCCATTGTTGGTAAAATATACATTCAAAAACGCATACAATTATATTTAAAAATAAGCAGCCAATACAAAGAACGAAGGATCAAATGATACCTCATGGGGAGGCCCGGACTCCTGGGCCAAACCCACTGAATTCCAGTAAACGGTTAAACGAAATTTTCATTATAAACATTTTGAAATGCAAAAAAATTTCATTCGACTGCTTATTTTTTATACAAAGCCTGTATCGCATACCTTCTTAAAAGTTCGATTTCGCAATCAAAATGATACGTAAAAGCATATTGGACTCAAAATGATACGTAAAAACATATTCTCAAGGGTAATTTATGCGTGCCTGATGATCTGAGGAAATTGTCCACGCACGCGCGCGCGCACACACACACACACACACACACACACACACACACACACACACACAAAATCACTTTAACTACAAATGTTAAGTACTTGTGTCAAAGGGAACTTGTAAAAATAAATATATAAAAATAATTCTGCTATTTGCGAGTAAACAGGAACATCAAAAAGCACACAGAATTGAGATTCTAACTGTATTACACTGCTGGACAATTGCTAAGGACGGATCATAAACGGCTATATAGCGCATAAAAAAGTAAGTGTGGTTGGATGCCAAGTGAAATAAAATAATGTCAGAAATCCAGAAGGCTTTGGAACGTGTTCAGGGGACAAACAGGCCATTTTGTGCAGAATACGTAAACGTGAAAAAAATGCAATCACCTTCCGCAGGCGTTCCGGCGTAAGATGTCAATACGGGATATGGCCACCATGGAGGGCAATGCAAGATTCCACACGTCGTGTCATGCTTTGCACAACATTATCAAGCAGCTATTGGGGTAATTTATCCCATTCCTCTGTCAGTGCACGGATGAGGGTGTCCTTTTTTATTGGAGGGCATTGGCGACCAGCAAGACTCCTCCCCAAAGCATCCCACACATTTTCAATGGGATTCATATCTGGAGAACGTGCTGGCCATAAGAGGCGTTGAGTATCCTTGCTCTCAAGACACTCCTGGACAGCGACTGTTCGATGACATGTTGCGTTGTCGTCCATGAAAATGAATCTATCACCGACAGCACCACGGAACATGAACATGAGGTAGCAGAACATCATTAATGTATCGTTGGCCAGTCATAGTCCCATTTGGAAGCACATAGGGGAAGTACGGCCATTGATCATGATGCCAGCCCATACCATGACACTACATGTCGGATATCGGTCCCTTTCCTGTATGTTTGCTGGACAATATGCAGTACCATTATCACGCCAGATCAGTTGTCGTCGACAATCAGACGATAGACTGTATCTACTCTCATCTGAGAAGAGGACAGCAGACCAGTCGTTATCAGTCCAATTGCGATGTTGATGGCACCATTGCAAACGGGTGGTACGGTGACGTCTGGATAATGGGATGCACACAACAGGACGGCGGGCGTATAGTCCTCCTTCATGCAAACGTCTGGCGACAGTTTTTTCGGGAGATCCGCTTGCCAGTAGCAGCCATAAACTGATTTGCTACCTCACTAGCTGTGCTGCGCCGGTGTCTCTTTGTTGATAACACTATGTACCGATCTTCTGCAGGTGTCATACTACAACCACGACCTCCCCCGTGACGTTTGCTACACTCTCCATTTGTTTGAAATGATTTCCAAAGCCTTGAAACAACACTGTGGCTGACGTCGAACTCCCTGGCAACATCTGTTATTTTTCGCCCTTCAATCTTGCCAATAATACGGCCACGCGTAAAATCATCTAGGTGATGTCGGGAAGACATACTGAAAATTGCAAGTTCGTCAATTGATTCTTTCCCTTTCAACTTTGCGTTTGAACAACAATGGTCAATACGCGTCAAATCCTTTATATCTCTTATCAGCGCTATGACGTCACGAACAAGTTCGGCAATCCAAAATTTGTATACACACAACACGTCTTACTGTATCCCGCACTTATGCTAATTTCCACATTTTCCTGCCTTCCATTTTATGGTTGCTATCGTTGCTATTGTCATCCGTCTTTAGCAATTGTCCGGCAGTGTAATTGATTCAGTTTGATACAGGGATTTCTGTAAAACACGATAAGTAGAAAATATTAGGTTAGCTATTTACGACCTCGGTGACAAAAGCACATACTCTTCTGCAGTTGTTAAAAAACTAAAACAAAGTTCGAAAAACATAAAACAATGTATCATAGCCAGCCTAAAACGTTTATTATATGTTACCTAATAATCGCTAGTTTTTTTTACTGATTCATATACTGAAATTTAACCTTTAACCGACCAGAACGAATTTACTCGGGGTTAGAAAATGGGCTGAAATCAGCTCAGAGGAATATATTCGCTGTCTAAGTAGTGAGTCGAACGCGGCTAGAATGTGTAAACCTGCTCATCAAAAAGCTTTACTTTCCCCTTAGGCGTGTTATTCAAAATGGTTATTTAGAGGGGTGATTGCCACTAATCCTTCCTCACTAATTATCTGCTAAAACGAGCTATAACAGTAGAGACGAACTCAAAAGAGGAGAGAGAGATTTAAAAATCTTTCTTTTTATCCAGTGGCATGATGTCCGTGTCAAGGAGACTAGCCCATCCTCATCATGCCTTGGCTCATGGAGCATAGAGCAAAAGCTTCTCGAATGACTACGTACAATAATGCATCGGTTACTTTTTTATTCTAAATTAATAAAGCACTACGGACTATAAGCTGTGATAGGAGTACGATTGGCACTGCTTAGATGAGAGAGGGCAAGGGATTATTTTGTCGTAGTTTTCGTAAAATCAAGCTTCTATCTGAACATTTCTGCGTGGAGAGAGCAGGCAATTTAAGGCACCATTTGGTTTAGGCATATCGGCCGCTTAAAGGGTTAAAAATATAGATCGAAAAAGGTAGCCACATCCTCACTACACAAAGTGATGCTATGATCTCAATCGTCTCACTGCGTTACTCAACATGGCGGCGAAGGCTGTGACGTCAGAGTCGTGACGTTTCTCTGACTTTTTTTTTTTTTTTTTTTTTTTTTTTTGAGGTTTAACGACCACCGTGAGCAACTCAATGGGCTATAAGCAGTCGCCCGTCCCTAATTTAGGGTCACTGGTTCCAGGGAAGGGAGAGAGCCAGTGCCGTAAGACAAACACAACATCCATGCCTCACCGGGATTCGAACCCGGACCCCTTACGGACGAATGATCAGAGGCCAGCGCCTTAGACCACTGCGCCACCGGGGCGGCTTTCTCTGGCTTCATTTTGATCACACGAGGGGAACGGCGTACCCTTACTCCATCTATTCTAACCTCTTTGGATGTATGTGAGAGTGTTTGGTCACATGCAAATTGTCAGGAATCACGTGATCGCTGTGTACTGCCGATCGGCGATAAAATCTGAGGTGTGAGAGGGAAGAAATCGCTTGTTTTGTAGGTGTTCAAGTATGGATCTCACTTCTTATTTGTTACTGCGACTTGTAGTACATCTCAGGGAACTCATCTGAATGATTTTACCCGTAGACGAATTGTTAGTAAACTGGAAAAAGGGTGAACAACGACAGACATAGCGAAGGAGCTCCGAATATCCCAGAGCGTAGAATTACGGATGTGGAAAAAATTTCCTGGACATGAAATAGCTACCAGAAGGTTCAGCAGTGGTCGACCAGGCAAAACTACTCCATCAAATGATCGTTATCTTGTAACGTCTAAAAGATCGGGCTGACTAACTACGGGCAAGTTAGCACACGGCTACGAAAATATCGGGTGAAACCGTGTCAAGGAGGTTTGAATAATTTCGGATTGTGTGCCCGAAAACCAATACAGTGTTTTCCACTTACCCCCGAAACGCAAAACAACTCGCTATCGATGGTGTCGTGAACACTCTACATGGAGTGAAGAGCAATGAGCAAATGTTCTGTTCGCAAACGAAAGCCCATTTTCTTTATCGTCTGACTCTAGGCGACAATACATCTTCTAGAACCCGACACTGCCTATTTAGCCAGAAACATCGTAGAAATTGACCATTACAGGCGTGGTGGAGTAATTGTCTGGTATAGGGATTATGATCAATGGGGTTACACAGCTCTTAGTATTGGAGAAAGAGTCAATGAAAGCCCAGCGGTATTGTGAGGAGGTCATTTTAGAGCATGTAAGGTTGTTTAGTGGTGCTGTGGGAAATTATTTCGATTTTATGGACGATAACGCCCGTCCTCACCGTGCATGATGTGTTGATGAACTGTTGGAGAGCGAAGGGATGCACCGAATGGAGTGGCCTGCGTACTCCTCGACCTGAATCCCATGAAAAATGCATGGAACGCTCTGGGAGGCGCATTCCTGAACGCGACTCCCCACCTTGCACCAAAAAAGACCTGGTGATGGCGCTGAAAGGTGAATGGGGAAACCTTCCTCGTCAAAAGCATGATCCACCGATGGCAATCATGCATTGCAGTCAGGAGTGGACATATGCCCTATTAAAATGATCAACAAAAAATTATTAATTTTTTTCTGTCAATTTTAGTTATTGTGAGCTAATATGAGAAAATGGTATGGTTTGTTCTTTTATCGATTGTCTTTATTAATAAGCACAAATTCATGCTTATTTAAGCGCGTACGTGTCCCTTTCATCTTTGTTTCCCTCGTATTAAAATATTTTCAACCATATCCTGTTGGAGTGAAACTATGTTATGAAAATATAAGTGATCCTTACTTTGGACATCAGTGTAGAAGGTAAAGTTCGCTTTACTAGTTTCTCTCGCACATTAAAAAACTGCGACGTGAATGTCTTAAGTCTTAACTGACAGATTGTGGAAGAAGCATTCTGATTAATTTTAATTCGAACAGGACGTAAAGCTGAAAACTCGCAGTCAAATGGCATATTTACTGCTAGCTGAAAATCAAGTTTTTTCATGTCGAACAAATGAACATTTCGGCAACATTGTGCAAATTTACTTATCAAAAAACTAAAAACAGTGTTTTAAATTTTTAAAATTCTGGATGCTATTTCCTTGGGACAATTCCTACACGTTGCGTTATTTCTAAGTATATTATAATCGCCAAAGTAGCGTTTCCTTAGCGATTAGAACAGTGACGTTGCGAAGCAGCCACAGGAAGTATAGGATGAGCACAACCTGGTCGTCTACTGACCTTGCTCCAGCAGAAGTGTTGAAGCAAAAAAAATTACATAAGATCATACTGGGAATAGGATTTATGGAAAAAGCGGGAGAAATGGAAATGAGTTTCATCCCATTCCACTGCACGATTTCTATGCTTGTGTGTTAAAACATAAATTGTGCGCACATTATATAAGTTGCGAGAAACTACTGGGAAATCTCATTTAAGTGCAATATTGAAAAACACCAAACATAGAAGACTAGGCGAACATAATTATTTCCAGATCTTGAAAACAATATTCGGGTACTTTTCAGAGGGCATTATGAAATTCGCAGCGGCAGTGTATAGTCAGTCAATAAGACGGACGTTTTGAAATGGTTCGTGTTATCTACTGGCATGTGAGTTTTTTCAAGAAATAAAATTTCTTTTTTTTTAATAAAGTGTATTTAATTTTTCATGAAACAAAGTAGATGATATTGGCAATCATTGTACAGAAATATATATATATATATATATAAGTATGTTACTGAACGAAATGTTCGCACAAAAATATTTCCGATTTTATTTAGTTGTGCTACACGTATTTAAATGCTTATGAATGCGTTACTGCATTTTTTTTTTCACTTTTCGTTACTCTGGAGAGACTGCGATCTAGACGAAATATCCCATGGCAGTTATCGACAACTTTCATTTAATTTGGTAACATAGAAGCGCCATTTCCATTTCTTTCCCGAACTCTGGCAGAGCATTTTGGACAGGATGACGTGACATTAAGAAGGTTAATGACGACCCCTATCGGAGAGCCTCGACGACAGAAGACCAATTTTTTAAAGGCCTTGCCAAATAAATGTTTTCTTTCTTTGCTTTTTTACCCTTTTTTCTGAGCTTTCAGCGTGAACGAATGTTCCCCCCTCTCTTGATGATCATTAGATCCGTTCACAGGCGAGAACGCCGATCAGGTATCAGTGATCTAAATTCAAATTTAGATAAGCTTATTAAATGGGATAGAGCTCGGGAGAAAGAGGGAGGAAGAGGGAATGTTACAATCTCTGCGTTCCAGGCAGTGTGACTGAGCTGACCTCTGTGCTATCGTAATTTTCGCACTTCCATGAGAAAAGATTTACTTAAGTGATTTGGAAAGGCCGAGATATCACACATTTTTCTTTCGGTGTGCCCTTTATTTTTTGTCAGTTTTTCTCTTTGTTAAGTTCATCTTCTTCATTCGTTTTGATTGCTCGCTTAATGCACTTTTGCAAATGGCATTTCATTGTATTATTCTTCCTGGTTTTTGTCTGATTAAACTACAGATACCATAAATTGTCTTTTTATAAATAAAAAAAAACAGAACGTGTTTATTCCATTTCTCCAGCTCGACGTTTTATGGTAATTTTTTAAGTTACTACACTTGAAGTAAAAATAGATAAAAATCGTTTTATACTGCAGTTGCTTTTGTCAGGAAGATTTAGGAGCAGTTTATATTGTAATTATAAAGGCACGCTCTACTTGATAAGTCCAAAGGCACTGAAGTTCGTACTAATCACTTAAGGGAAGTTTTGTCACTAAAGCGGTCACTTCTTTCGGTAACGCTTATCGCTTGAATTGTTCGAAAAGTCCAATTTCCTCCAAGCACTACCAGGTGTAATACTTAGAACTAAACACTTTCAGAATGCTTTTTCTCTTTTCTTCTGTTAATTCAATGGCTACATCTGCAAGCTGCTCGAACAAATGATCGTAATAGTTTGTTACTGACATGATGAACATGAGCACGTTTAAAGGCCAAAAAGACAATTTTTGATGGTTAGCACCTGTGAAGACACCATCACTTCAGAACTGAGGGTGCTAAGTATTGAAAGGGAGAAGCATAAATTTTGAAGTGCTTCGCAGAAATTTTGCCAAAAAAGAAAATTCGTTTATGTAGATTTTACCCAAAGTTGATGGTGTTATATTATACATATATTTTATTCAGAGTATGCAGTACTGGGAACCATGAGAATATGAACCTCCATGTCCTTTAACAAGTTACTATTTTTTTGCAATGTCAGATTACTTACGTCCTTTTTTATATCTTTTTACAGTATTTGCTGTCATAAAGCTGTTTATACATTTTAGTTTATAACCTAACAAGCAATATGTTGTTCTCTCTCTCTCTCTCTCTCTCTCATATTTTGGAATTACAATTACGAAAAATGGGTGTTTTTCTACTACTCTCTCATACATTCGCTTAAAGTACTCTCTCCATTTCGCAGAATAGCACAAAACAAAATTTAACAGAAAATTAATTTTATATAACAAAACTTCTGTGAATTCGAAAAATTCCCATATGTTCATCCTAGTTCCCGAAAATAGATGGATGCACTAGTCGTTTGTTCTAGCTGCTTAAATATTTTGGGGGGAATAAAAGGTGGCCTCAGAAATGTTTTTTGGGCTGAAGCCCACCCTACCCGTAGCGTCGCGTCTGGTTAGCATGAACCTTCGTAGGAAGAAACCGCAGAAACATGAGCTAATATGGAGAAAGATCATTTTAAATTAAGAAATGTAAGTGTACGTTGCGCAATTATACATATTTTCGTTCGGTTCGTAGTAAAAGGAATCAAAATGTACGCACAAACCACCATGTACGATGTTGACAAAATTCAGAAGAAAATAAACAAAAGTTTACAAACGTTTTACAAGCATTTAACATACAGGAACCCTGTAAAACTCATTCATTACAAGCTAATTGCAAGTTACATAATTTAAAGTACTTGCGAAGTATGGCCAACCAAGTTGTGTGAAAAAACGGCATGTTTAATGAAGTACCTAGCAGGTATCTTGGCACCATGTAATATGGTGCCTAGATAACCGTTGAAATAATGCACAGGTTCTATTCCGTGGAGCCAGCTGTCATTGAAGTCCGTGCAAAGCACCAAGTGACGGCGAAAGGAAATTGCATAAACGAACTTACTAAAAGGGTAAAAATGTTGGGTAAAGAAAGCGCTTAACAGAGAATAAAACTGACGTACATTACTTTTACAAAAACTGAAGATTTAGAGGATGATAATGCTAATTCAGAAGTACGTGATGCCAACATCAACCTACCTTGGAAAACAGATATCAAGTAACGGTCACATCGAAAAATAAATTGATGGCATATTTGGGAGAAACAGTACATTTTCGGGAGCAATTTACCATTATGTATGAAAAGAAAAATAACTTATTCAAAATGCATTTTTTCACTTCTTGCCCATGGATCAGACATGGATCTTAAATATAAAAAAATAAATAAAGAGGCTGCGGACAACTCAAAACAGTATGGAGAGACGCCTTTTTGGTGTAACTATGAAATTAATATCCATTATAGCACTGGCGTAAATTTTAGTACTTTTTATCTTCGATTCCTTCTGCATCATTCAAAATGTAGCCACATTTTAATAATCTATATCTGTTTCACTACAATAAATATCACCTTAGATTGCGATGTTTTATAATAGCCGATGTATTACACCAACTGTATTTAATAACGAAATTTAGTGTTTAATCTCTAAGTATAATAATAATAATAATAATAATAATAATAATAATAATAATAATAATAATAATAATAATAATAATAATTATTATTATTATTATTATTAAATGTTTATTCGAAATATACGAAACACAGTCTATGACAAACAAAAATAAGCACCAAAATTATCATTGACCGGTGTTGTCGAGATGATACGAGTTTTCACCGGAGACCTAGGTATCAGTCAAGTATCGGCTGATGTCTCATGATGTCCCAAGTAAAACTGTTTTTTGCAGTTCTGTGGATGGAATAGCAGAGAGCTGCAATTTGTTGAAATGATTCATAATACCTTTTTGAAATTGTTCCTGGTGCCCCGATGACAATGGGGGACTACTGCTGTGTGTTTAGTTCTATAGCCAGGTCAATATATTTAGTCATTTTTTCAGTTCTTTTTCATCGACTGATATTGCAGTCACCAGAAATTGCAATATCAGTTATTCAGACCTTCCGATTTTCTATGACTGTTATGTCTGGTGTATTATGATCTAGGTGCCGATCGGTTTGAATTCCAAAATTCCACATGATCTTGACCTGGTCATTTTCTAAGACTTTCTCAGCCTGATGTTCCCATGAGTTTTTCGATGATGGAAAATTGTGCTTTCTGCATAATGACCAGTGGATCAATTTTGCAACTCTGGCGTGTCTTTGTAATTTGTCTGTGTAATTTTGCTACATTCACATATAGTATGAGACACAGTTCCTTCTTTGTCTTGACAAAGTCGACACTTTGGATTTTTACTGAATTTCTAGATTTTAGCCTTCATAAAATTTGTTTGCAATGCCTGTTCTTGTGCAGCAAAAATCAGGCCTTCTGTTTCTTTCTTCTTGAAACCCAGTTTCTGCCATGCCCAAGTCAAGTTATTTTCACGTTTTCCTTCAATGTTTTTCAGATATTGTCCATGCAGTGACTTGTTCTTCTAACCATTTAGTCTGCTTTCAAATTGCCTCTTCTTGTATTCCGCCTTTCTGTTGTTTTTAATACATTTTCATTTCTCACTGCCTGAAGCAGCTTTTCCCTGCTTCTGCTAACGTAATCATTCAGGTTTCTTTTTTCTTCCTCTACTACCTGCTGAACTTGTAGAGTGTCCATGTCTCCAATTTTCTGCATTTTCTGTGGTAAGTATAATCATATTATTATTAAAATTATTATTATTATTATAACTATTATAGCAATAACACTGCGCTCTTCCAATTTCAAAGAGGTTTAAGGAAGTCACAATCTTCATTTTTTTTTGTCGCCCATGTTTGCAGAAACGAGAACTTTTATACGATCCTTAGAAAGTTTACCTCCATTTAAAATTTTAACGTTCGACCTGAAATTAAACACAAAACAGTAGCACGTTTTACCGCAATTTAAAATTTCGTTGCCCAGGTAGAATTCACATACTTTTTTCAGCATAACCATGTTACCCCGTTATTCTGCCGTTTCTCTTTTTATGCTTTTGACCCCTTCACTAATTTTTCAAAAAACTATTTTCTAACGAAATTTGAAATGAACAATCCATCCGTCCACTGATAAATCACTGTGCAGTGAGTGTTTTCTACTGACCAGTGAGAGGTGTGAGCGCTGGCTTGTGACCATTCGTCCGAGATGATACCGGGTTTGAATCCCGGTGAGACATGGATATTATATTTGTCTTACGACAATGGCCCTCTCCTTTCCCTGGAATCAGTGACCCTAATTTAGGGAGGAGCGACTGCTTATGGCCCATTGAGTTGTTCACGGTGGTCGTTAAACCCCCCAAACAAAAAAATAAAAGAAGAAAGTAAAGAAAACGTAAGAACAGGTGGAAAACGGAAGGTCCCAAGCCAGGCGAGTAGGCTGAATGTGGGAGGGTTCCGAATCTCACTTCGCATAGTTTCTCTTTCATCATTTTTGACACGTGTGGTATCGCGTTATCATGGAGAAGGATGGGACTCTTCCTGTTCACCAAAGATGGCTGTTTGGAACACAGCTTCTGTTGCATTCGGTGAATTTCTTCACAGTATGTGACTGAGGTAATGCTTTCACCAGCATTCAAGAACCTGTAGTGTATGACACCGTGAACAGTCCACAACACTGTCAGCAAAACCTTCTTTGGCATCAAACTTGGTTTAGGATGTTGTTTCGGTGGTTCACTATGGTTCAGCAACTATCCAGATCGTTTACGGTTGTCGTACAGGCCTACACCCACTTTTCATCACAGGTTACAATGCGATCAAGTAGGGGCTCTTTTTCGTTGCGAAACAGAAGGTTACTGCACATCTCAAAACGCTGTTGTTTCTGATGCTCCGTCAGTTTATGTGGGACTCACGTATCAAGCTTTTTGACCTTACCAATTTGGTGGAGATGTTTGGAAATGGTTGACACCGGCACATTCTGCTGTTTGCAGGGTTCTCTGACTGTGACGGGAGGATTTTCCTCCACATTTGCCTTCAGAGCGTCGTTATCTAGCCCTAATGTCATCCATGACCTTCCTTGTGTCACCGAAACGAAACTTTGCAAACCACCGACGAACAGTACGTTCAGATGTTGCCTCCTCGCCCCATGCCTCGGACACATTACGAACTGTACTCCTCGACCACCGTCGAACAGTACATTCAGATGTTTCCTCCTCGCCCCATGACTCGACCACATTACGAACAGTACTCCTCGACCACCGACGGACAGTACGTTCAGATGTTCCCTCCTCGCCCCATGCCTCGACCACATTACGAACAGTACTCCTTGATCACCGACGAACAGTACGTTCAGAGGGTTCTTCCTCGCCCCATGCCTCGGACACATTATGGTAAGTTTGTGCCGCATTACAACCCAATTTCAACTCACGAAGCAGAATCACCCGCAACTCACTCCTTCCTAACATGTTGTATAGACCACTCTCACACGAATAGCAAGGACTGCAGCCCAACCGATTATGGCGTGTATTGGCTTCTGAGTCGCCCTTCAACTCGTACGAATGGCGCTGCGAACAGGTTGGTCTGCAAGTATTGTGGGCGAGTTGAATGTAGCACTCTAGAAAATCTGCCATTTTTTCCAAATGAGCTGATATAAAAATGTCGGCTCGGGCCGTGAGGACGCCAATCCACTGCCAACTCGAAAACCAGCCGAAACCTTGGAAATCTAGACTTGTCTTCGTGTTATTAAGTACCCCGCTCGCAGGCGCGCGAAATGTCTTCATCCCAAACATTCCTTAGTAGTACGAAACATATTTTTTTTAATGCTGAGCCCAACTTTGCTTTAACGTAACAGTGATATTGCTGCTTTGTTTGCCCTGCAGTAATGACATGCAATTCTGGCTCTCAGAAATGCCTTACTTTCCAAGTATTTAGAAAACATTTTTATGGTGTGCACAAAGAAGTAAGCTCAGAGCCTTACAACGTTTGCAATAGGATTTCACCAGGAAAATCTACTGAAGACAAATGATATTTGACAATCTGTACCAAAAAAGCACTCAGACTATACACAGTCGTATCAGAATAATATGACGACCTAGCTAATAATGGGGAAGTTCCACCTTTGGCCCGGATGACTGCGGCGAGAATGCCTGGCATGGACGCAATGAGGCCCTGGAAAGTTGCCGAAGGTAGACATGCCCATTCGTACTGCAGAAGAGCACGGAGGTCCCGGAGATAACGTAGTTGGGTCGGCACGTCGAACCTGCATATCCAAATAGTCTCACAAGTATTGTGTGGGACTGAGGGCCAAGGGAGAGCGTAGACGTCGTTGTCGTGTTCCTGGAACTAGTCACGCACCCCGTTAGCGAGTGGCACGGCGCATTGTCTTGATGGTGGACACCATCACCACCAGGGTGAAATCCAGACATGAAGGGATGCATGTGGTCAGCGAGGATGGGCAGGTTGTCATTGGCGTTCAGGGACCCATCCAGTGGTAGCAGCGGTCCCAGGTTGTACCAGAAAAACATCCCCCAGACATGGACACTCTCACCGCTGGCCTGTACTTGACTGACAAGGGTGTCCTAGTGTTGGTTCTCGTGAGTCTTGATTCCCTATCGGCCACCGCTATTCACTTCTGTGGAATATAAACCTCGATTCGTCGGAAAGAGTGACCGTAGTCATATGTGAACTGCAGGCGTCGTTACCAATGGACCTGGGTTAAAATGGGCACTTTGACGGAGCGTCGACTCCAGAGAACCATGTGTAACAGGGTTCGCTCTACTGTCATCGGGGACCCTTACCTGGGTGCCTCAACTTTTATTTGCGTGGTAAATTGCTGCACTGTTGCACGTCAATTGCTTTTTACCAGTCTACGGAGGCGACGTTCTCTTCTGGGGTCGATGGTCGTTGCGGCTGCACAGTTATGACGTCGGGAAGTACTCGGTGTGCCAGCGGTCCATTCTTGGTGCACCCTTACTAAAGCACCGCGTGAACAGCCCACGAAGTCTGCTGTTTCCGAGGTGCTTCCATCCTTGGCGCTGTAGCCGATGATCATTTCTTTTGAACGTCCGTCAAATCGCTTCCTTGGCCCATTGTGCTCACGTTGCGCACTATGGCTCATCAGTCCTGGTCGGCCGCTTATATCTCTGCGTCGGTTGTCACCTGCGCTCTATGACGCGCCTGGGCGGGTACACTGTAATTCCCGGTGTGGTCATATTATTCTGATATGAACGTGTATATCAGTTGTTCCTCAAACCGCGGCAGCCAAGAGGTGCAATTTTGCTTCCCGTTGCTATAGTTATGACGCAGTTTACCCATATATTTTCCTATTTCTGATGAAATTTCCATTTGGCTGGCGTAATTATAATTTTCTGTTCAGCACGACATATTACCCGAAAGCGAGACAGAAGAGTTAGAAATTTCCTGTTTGTTGGAAAAGTGCATTTGATTTTTATTTATTTATTTTTACTGATTACGCTGATGTTATTTCAGAAAAACAATAGCATAGTGTGAAAGCATGCTGATATTTTTCTGAAATAACATCAGCATACTTCCATGTAAATATCCATAAATCTCGATTCGTTCAAACGCGGAATGCTAAAAAAAACAAAACAAGAAAGGTGACACCAATTTTTCGGTTATAAAATCACGTCTTCTGAATGCGTTCTGACGCGAATTAAATTTATCAAAGCTACTCAAAGTCAATGGAACCGGTTTGAAAAACAATCAATCGGTTTCTACAATCGATATAACATCCAGAAATAGAAACATCTGCTTTGTTCCACCAGCGGCTATAAAGCATGTTACGAAAATGAACAAATGGCGCACAAAAAGTTTCTCATAGCACAAGGAAGGTATCAGAGACAAAGAGATTTTCAAATCGAACAGTTAAAAGAAGAAATATAGAAAAGGAAACATGAAATAAGTCTACGTCTGCTTGGGGAAGAATTTTGCATAATAGAAAAGCTGAAAAAAGGCGAAAAATATACTTCATAGAAAAATCTATGCTAAAGAAAAAGAACTTTCCAAATACATCTTCTGGAAGCAAAGACAGCAAACAAAAAGAAAAATGCCCATAGAGGGAAATATTTGCATTATTTAAAGAGGATAATGCCACATCTGTATTGTAGCAAATGGCATATAGCAAAGAAGAAATTTCTTGACAATGTTTTTAGTAGCGGCGATACAACTGTAAACTGTACACAAACACCACTTACCGACAGAACTATGAACTACAAAATTCCTCATATGCCAGCCTAAAGAGCTGTGCAAGGTAAATGGCATCCGGTGCTAAAAGATTTTTTTAAATCGTACATGTAGGAGTAGAGATATTGAGAAAAACAGAATAAGAATTTGCGCTCCCTAGCGGCGAAATTGTGCATTATTTTGGGAAGAAAATATCACACAGGGTTTGCATAGTTAATAGTGTATGGCTCTAAATGGAAACGTAAACTTGCGCTCTCTGATGGAATAATTGTGCGTTAAGAAAAATTTGAAATTATATGAGAAACATTTCGCAGAGGTAACGTTCTCCAACAAAGAAAGAATTTCTCAAATCGGACTCTTAGAAGCAGAGATATCTACAAAAATAAGATATGCATCTACGCCCCCTGGCTGAAAAAACATGCGTTTTTTTAAGAACAAAGTATTCTCAAAAGGTTTTTCGATGTGAGTGGCATCGGTCTACAAAATAGTGTTTTCAATGAAGTTTTAAGGAGCTCAGATTTTGCTGCAAATACATCAAAAGCAGAAATTAACACTTACGCTCCCTGGTGGCCAAACAATCATTTACCAAATATTAGAAATTATACACTGAGTGGCCACTTTATTATGACCACCTGACAGTTTTAAGCAAATGAGCTATGGCTGCACGCTGTTGCCGCCAGAGGGCAAGGCTAGTATAAAAAGGGAAAGCTTAGTGCTTGCGACAGTAGTAGAAGAGATTTTTGGGTCACGATATGGGTAAAAAATGCGATTTGACGGACTTTCAACGTAGGATGACTGTAGGAGCTCGGAGCCATGGAGTGAGTATCACAGAAACCGCCGCATTCGTAAAATGTTCCAGAGCAGCTGTTGTTAAAGTGTTTAAAGACTGGACTCTCAACCAAAAAACTGGGTCTCTATGTGCAACGTGTGGTCGTCATCGACTAGTGATTGCTCGTGCGGAACGGATAGTGTCCAGCCTGGTAACAGACAACAGAAGGGCAACAGTGCAGCAAATTACATACCATCTTAATCAAGGATCCCCTCAAATGATCTCTGCGTGCACTGTTCGCCGTACACTGCATTGGATGGGATATGGCAGCCAAAGATTGGACAGTCTATAATAGCCAAAGATTGGACAGTCGCACAGGATTGGACAGTCTATAATTGGAAACAAATTATGTGGTCCGATGAATCACGTTTTCAGTTGCACCATGCCGATGGCCGAGTGACAATTTGGCGGAAACAGCATGAAAGCATGGACCTCAAATGCATTGCTACAACCCTTCAAGCTGGTGGAGGCAACGTTATGGTTTGGGGAATGTTTTACTGGCATGCTTTGGGCCCTTTAATTCGTGTTGATGAACGTCTGACTGCCACATCATATCTAAACATCGTTGTGGACCAAGTGCATCCTGTCATGTGGATGGTTTATCCCAATGGTGATGGCTACTTTCAACAAGATAATGCGTCCTGCCACAGTGCTCGTATTGTACAGGATTGGTTTCAGGGACATGCCGGTGAGTTTACTTTGCTTAGGTGGCCCCCACAATCTCCAGATCTCAACCCCATTGAGAATTTGTGGGATGAAGTTGAGCAAGCCATCAGACAGCTGGATCCATAACCCTGCAATCTCACACTCCTGGAAAGTGCTATTCATCAAGCATGGTCTCAGATTCCACAAACCACCTATCAACATCTCGTGGAGTCCATGCCACAAAGAATCGACGCAGTATTAAAGGCAAAAGGTGGCCCAATGACGTATTGAGGGGGTGGTCATAATAAAGTGGCCACTCAGTGTATAATATTAGAAATTATCATTATATTATATCCCATCAGGAGCTATATCCGATGAAGAAATATTTTTTCTCAAATCGTAGTTTTAGCAGCACAGATGTCGGGGAAAACACGATTTACCTTTACTCCCCTAGCGGAAAGTCTATGAATTATTTGAAAATTTTGGAATTATATGCAAAACATGTCGCACCGGAAACGCTATCCAACAAAGATAGAATTTTTCAAATCGAACAATTGAAAGCAGAGATATTCACAAAAATAAGATATATGTCTATGCCCCTGATGGAGAAACCATGCATTATTTTAAGAAGAAAATATCTTGAAAAGGTTTATCGACGTGAGTAGTATCGGTCCGCCAACGAATCTTTTCGATCGAGATTTCAGAAAACTCGGATTTTGCTACAAATAAATCAGAAGCAGAAATTAAAATTTACGGCCCCTGGTGTCCAAACCATTCTTTACCAAAAATTAGAAATTACTTGCAAATGATTTCCCATCTATAGGTGTATCCGCTGCAGAAAGAATTTTAATTTACTTTACGCACCCTAGCGAAAAATCTATACGTAACTTGAAAAATTGACTATACCTAAAATAGACTTCGACATAAATGGAATCGAAAGGTAAAAATAATTTTTCAATCGGATGTTTAGAAGCAAATATAGAGAATAAAGTGTGTTTTGAATTCGATATCATCTGCATTTACCTTCTCTAGCAGCAAAATTGGGCATCGTGAAAAAAAAAAATGAAATAAAGAATCATCATTCGCACATGATTTGAAAAATTACAGCGATATTGTGCCCACAGACGGACGAACAGACAAACCAGTAACGTAAGCACGATTTTTTTTACAAAAGACGTGCTAAAAACGGGGGTTTGCAACTCCTAATGATTGCGAGTAAACTTTTGACCGCGAATGAATAAATACGTCCGTTTCTTGGACGAAACATAATCCTACAGAATTTTGCTTTTGCAGAAACGTAACCCGACATTTCTGCGCCCGGTACAAGCCACAGAATATTGTGCCCGCTATCTGTCATTTCGTCTTTTTTCCGGAAATTCAGCACCACCGGGGGCAGATCAGATCATACGTAAAGGATTTTAGGAAGGGAGTGTCTGACACCAAGTGTTAAACAACCTTTTGAGCTAAGAGGCACTAAAAGAATCACCAATCGTATTGAAGTCACTATATACAAACTTTGCCGTTTTTTACACGATAAAAAATGTGTTGATGAAGGTGACATTTAAAACTTTACCTAAAAGGTTAAAATTAAATTCATTAGTATTTTCAGGTTTACTATAGACCGATCATCGATGTGAATAACAGCTACGATATTTGGGCTAGAGTGCTGTACCGGAAAGATACAGGGAAGCGAGGTAGAAAAAGAGAGATTTTGAAAGGTAAGAACATCAGTCGTCCACATTTTGTTTCTAAAACACCATTTGAAACTTTCACCGATCACAACCTGAGAAATGTAATTTGTGATTAAAATTTCATCTAAATCGTGGGAAAGTAATGTTTTGACTCTAGGTAAGAAATGAATTACTGAACGTGTCAGCTGCCGTGCTCGTCTTCACTTCGTCCAACGTTTATATCTAAAAGTCGGTTACATTTTGGTCGTTCAAATCCAAACAAGTAAATCCACTTATCAGGAAAGTGAATCTACACATTAAATATCTATTAGCTGGAACCTAATATGTCTACTCTTCGTTTCTAGGAATTTATCTGCAAAAAAAACTATTTACTGAGATTAAGGGTTACATACCGTTTTTGGAAGAACGATGCTAATCCTTAATTTTGTTCTGTGTGAATTACATGTGACATATAATTCCTATTTTTCTCATCTACAAGTACCGCAATGGCATATATAGCATGGTACTCTTGGCAGTACGGCCATGTACTGAGAAAGTCATCCATGGTTTAAAGATCTCCTTACGGTTTCGTATGTATTTTGGTCCTTAGGCGTTGTAGGTCCAAAGCGTCAAATATAATTACAAGAGTCTGAAGAATTGTACCAGTTGTACAACTAATTAATAGGTGTGTGTGAAATGTTCTCAACCTCTACATCAGTTTAACTTCTGCGGATAATTCCACATATTCGTTGACCTTTTTCTGTCCCACAAGTCGTCTGAACGACTTTGATTCAGCGGCACTATTTTATCAAAAATAACTATTAGATGTGTGCAAAAGTTCTACCCGTTTTTCATAATGCAAATTCCAAATAAATAATTTTAGTAACTAGGGCCCTAACAGATGGCGCGCGTTTAACATGTCAAGCAGTAAGGATCACATTAGGCATTCGTTTGCTTTATGAATTCGACAAAAGCAAATATACAGCTGATCTCTCCGCTACATTTGAGGGGTGTATGACAAAGACGCTGTAGACGAAAGCACATGTCGTCGTTGATTCTGGAAATTCCGTGAAGGCGACAGGAAGCTGCAGAGGTCAACCACGTTCTGGAAGTTCATCAGATGTTTCTGAAGAGGATCTCAGCCAATTCAAGTCAAATGATCAACATCTAACTGTTGAAGAATTATCAGAAAGGTTTTGTTCACACGAACAATAGTGGAAGGAAGAACGCATGTGCTCAGTTTTATCACAAAGTCAACCGATGGGTACCACATGACCTATTCGCAAGAAATCGGTAGAACAGAATAACCACCTGTCTTTCTTTGCTTGCGCGTTACAGAAATGAACCTTGGAACGATTGATTACAGGTGATGAAAAGTGGGTCTTTCATAGAAATGTAAAGCGCCAATGGACTATATCCCGAGTGGGAGAGCCTGCTCCATCGACTTCAAGAGGAGGAGGACCTCATCCGAGAAAGGTCTTGTTAGATGTACGGTGGGATGTCAACGGGGTAATCCACTGAAAGCTACTTGCACCTACCCAAACGATAAATACTAACCTGTACTGCCAACAGTTAGAAAGGTTGAAAGAAAAATTGAAATCTAAGCGACTAGCACTGGTTAATCGCAAAGGCGTCATCTTGCAACATGACAACGCAAAACCGCAAGCTGCTTTAGCCACTCAGAGAAAATTACTAGACGTTGGATGGGATGGCCACCTCATCCCCTCGTATTCCATAGACCTTGAACCTATGGGCTACCACCTTTTTGATATCTTCACAGCAACTTCGCTGAAAAAACCTTCTATGAAGTTGAGGATGTCGCAACTGCATTACAAGAATTTTCTGACTCCAAAACGGAGGAGTTCTACAGAAGGGAAATTCAGTTACTTCCAGAACGATGGAAAGAGGTCATAGGTACCCATACTGCAAAAAACGTTTCAGATGTGTATCAGTAGTGTTACAATCTCTCATTTTCGTTACACTTTCAGAGTTATCTTACAATTACGTTTCAGCAACATCTATTTTGGAACATAACTCTTTGTACATTACGGTTACGTTAAAAATAGCATTCGCCCGATACTACTGCTTTATAGTTTGCATTGTACATAATTGTTACCTTGATGTTACATTCCAGCGATATTTAAGATTTTTGATTTGGCAAAGATGTGGATGCGCATGCACATTTATGTCATTTCATCGAAACATTCTCGTAGTCGTTCCACGTGCCACTGGGATATTCTTTGGTGATACTGTCGTACTCCAGTTAGCTGCACGTAGGAGAACTGGCCACCGGAGAAGTGGCTAGAAAAATTTTAAGGGGCCGTATAAAAATTGCATTTTTGACCTCTTCGTGTCCACGACCCCCCAGAGGTTGGTTATCTGAGTCATATAAAGTTTCGGTTATTTCGTGTTTTCTTAATTGCGATTATTAATGTAATTCTTTATAAAAAATATTTGTGATCTACAACTCAACAAAAGATTTCAGGGTTTACAAATTACAAGTCTGCAAATTATCTGAGGACATGTGCTGACTCAGGAAAACTGTGAAGGGGGGGGATAACAAAAGTGTAAAATATAAAGAATTTGTGGTCCGATCGGGAAATTTTCAGCATTTACAACCTACAAGTCAACAAATTATCTGAGTACATGTGCTGCCTTAGGAAACATGTCGGGTGGGGGTGGGGGTGGGGGGCACCGAAAGTATAAAATATAAGGAATTTCTGGTCCGATCGAGAGATTTTCAGCATTTACAAGCTACGTATAACTCGACACATTTTCTGAGGGCCTGTGCCTACTCAGCAAACCTGTCGGGGAGGGGGAGGGGGTAATACTCAAAAGTGTAAAATATAAAGAATTTCAGGCTCGATCGGGAGACGGAAGATTTCCAGCATTTGCAACCTACAAGTCAACAAATTATCTGAGTGCATGTGCTGCCTCAGGAAACATGTCGGGGGGGGGGGGGGTTAACTCCAAAAGTATAAAATATAAGGAATTTTTGGTCCGATTGGGAGATTTTCAGCATTTACGAGCTACATCGCAACAAACTCTCTGAGGGCATGTGCTGATTCATTAAACCTCGGGAGGGGGGGGGGTTGTAATACCTAAAATATAAAACATAAAGTAATTCTGGTTGTAAATGCTGAAAATCTCCTGATCGGACGAGAAATTGTTTTTATTCTACACTTTTGGTATTACCCCCCCCCCTGACAGGTTTCCTGGGTAGGCACATGCCTTCAGATAATTTGTTGAGTTGTAGCCTGTAAACGCTGGAAATATCCCGATCGGGCCACAAATTCTTTATATTTCATATTTTAGGTTTTAAGCACCTTCTCCCAGATAAGTTTCCTGAGTTTGCACATACCCACAGTGAATTTGTTAAGCTGTAGTTTATAAACCTTGGAAAATATCGTAAATAAGAAAATGCGAAATTACGGAAATGTTATGTGTGTCAGATGACCAATCTTGGGAGACGTAGCCACGGAGCAGTCCAGAACGCAACTCTTATACGAGATCTTAAAATGTTTGTGACCAGTTCTCCGGTGGTCAGTACTCCGCTTTGTCTTTGGCCCGAAAATCATGGAAATGTCTAAATTTCTTACTGAAAATGAAATATTAAAAGATATATTTTATGAACAATAGTTGCTCAAGTAGCGGGGAATATAGCCACACGAAATGTGTTTATGCAGAACAATTTAATGGCACTGAAATTCCAATGTGTCCAGTTCTCAGGTGGCCACTTCTCCGTACTCGAGGTTAGCTAGTTAGTGTACAATAGTGTCCGTCCTTAAGTTTTGCACACCAGTGTATGATATCTTAGTACGTTTGTTGGTTTTGAATCAGAAAAATAAGTTTTAATAAAAGTAGGTTTTAGTTTGTAAAGGTATAAAAAAAAGTAATGTTGATATATTGAAAAGTTTAACGACTACGCAAGTTTTGAAAAAAAAAGAGTGAGATATACATTAAAAAGTGCATTTCGTTGATTAATCATGAAGAAATTTAAGTCATCCTACAGAAAAATAAAATGATCTATGGAAAGAATAATACATTTCTATTGAGAAACGTATTCGCAAAACACTGGCCTTCTCGTTAGTTCCTACAGAACGCTGTGATCGCGGGACGTCCCATGATTGAGTGGCATAATTCATCTGCCTAGAAACCCTCTGGACAGGGGTTCGAACCTGGCGTGAATTCGAGGATTTGTATTTCCTTGGAAAAAAATTTCCCTAGCGTCGTGACGTCACACCGTAAGATTTTCTGATAGGGAAAAACAAAAAGCCATGCAAAAGATATCGGTGAGACCATGTGGGGAGGTAAAAAAAATTGGCGAGCAAAACATGTTCGGTAAGACAACGTGGCGCACAAAATGTTATGGTTGAACACAATGAGAAAATGGCGGACAAAAGATCACGTGGAAAAACAATGGCTGCGACTGACGTCATGATTGACCAGGTATCGAACACATGCGTCCTTAAGGCAGCACGTGGACGGGTTCCTTTTCACAGAAACCCCTTATTATCACGTAACAGTAATGTAACGAAGTTACAAATATCTTTCAAACACGTAACATTAACATGAAGTTGGTATGTTGAAGTTACAAAGACCTTTCACTGTAACGTATCGGTTTCGAAGTTATGTAACGTTTGCGGACATTTTGACGTAACCGTAAGGTTTCTGAAACATTACTGTTACATTGCGCAACGTATCTGAAAAGTCTCAATGTTTCAGTGTTACGTACCTGTAACATATACGAAATATTCTGTGCTGTGTGGGTAATAATGAAAATTATAAAATAATAAAGATGCTATTTATTTAAAAAAATGTTTTTCGCCTCTACTAAAAAGTGGGCAGAACTTTTGCCCACACCTAATATATCCTGCTGTCTTTCATCGCAAAGAATTACGCCTGAAGAATTGGAAACTTTGGTTACTTATGTTTTGATGCCAATACAATTTATATTCCTTGTTATGCCGTACATCAACAGGATGATATTTCTTAGTGTGGTACATCTAGCAATGCGAGTATTGTATCCTGAAGTAACTGTTGATGAAAATTATCAGAACATTCCAAAAATTCATTTTTACCTTTCGTCACCTTTTACCACGAAAAACATTTTACGTCCAATTTCTGTTTGAAATTGTGCATAGTGGGCGTAAGTTTATATTGTATTTTTCCTGAAACCTGTGATTCTGAAAATTTGCTTTTTAAATTCATTTTTGCATTAATTCTACGCTTAATATTTTGCATGAGTTACATTATTTCGGATCAAAATGCCTTCCCAGTAGGGGGCCAAAAGTGCATATTTCTCTTCTTAAAATGTTTGCAGTTATATTTTTTCTTCTAAAAATCTAACTGAAGAATTCGTTTTCAGTCAGACGCCACTCACAGCGGAAAACACTTATGTGAATTTTTTTCTCCAAATAATGTTTATTTTCCCCACTAGAGTGTTTTAATGTAAGTCTCTGTAATAATGATACTTCCGCTTCTAAAATTTGGATCTAAAAAATATTTTTGCAACTGATAGCGTTCGTGGCGAGGAATATTTTTCACCATGTTTGCAATTTTTGTACCATACAGTTTTGACACCAGGGTTGCAGGTGTTTGTTTCTGTTTATACCATACTTGGAACCGTATCTTCCTTTCTAAGTACCCGATATGAAAAATTCCCTTTGTCTTGAATATCCTCCATTGTGATAAATGCTTTGTTCACATTTCGTATTTCTCGAAACACGCATTTTAGCCGCTAATGGCGTAAAGTAGCTATTTCTATTTGTGGATGCTTTACCAATTGCATAGTGTTACATGGAAATATTCAAACTTTATTTAAATTAAAACTCCGGTTATTTTGTGTGCCAACGACAGCTACAGAGATTCACTCCCCAGTCAAAAAGGCGCTTAGCACAGATTCATTTCGGAGAAAGGTGTCGACCGTGGGAGGATTTAAATGAAGTTTGAATATTTCCATATGACAGTAGAAATCAGGTTGACAGTATTATTTTTTTCCTTGTAACCGTTTCAATTCATTATGAAGAACATTGTTTACATTACGCATTTCAAATTATACGCAGATTTTCTCTATTAAGCGTAAGTACCTTCCCTTTACCACTGAAATTTTTCTTCTAAAAATCTGCTTTGAAATATTTTTTTCGTGTAGGAAAAAATTCAAAAGTTGTGCTCCTCACAATCCAGAATTTGGTGTCATTTTTCTTGTTCCTTGTTGCCTCTCCTTTTAACAGTCGCATTTAAAAAAATTCAGTCGTATGACATCTAGTATGAAGAATAATGTTTCCTTTTTATAATATAAAATTCTGCCGCTATGTATGTAAATGTTAATTTGGCCGGCCCGGTGGCGTAGTGGTCTAAGCGATTGCTTCTGACCATTCTCTGAGATGGATTCAGGTTCAAATCCCTGTGAGGCATGGATGTTGTGTTTGTCTTGCGGCACTGGATCACTCCTTTTCCTGGAACCAGTGAATATAAATTAGGGACGGGCGACTTCATATAGCCCATTGAGTTGCTCACGGTGGTCGTTAAACCTCCAATAAAAAAAAATATATATATATAAATATATATTTGAATTTTCAAGACATCTCCGATTCTAAACATCCGATTGATAAACATGTTTTCTTGATAACATACCAATCACCACAAAGAAGATTTTGCGCCCAATTGCTTCTTTAAGTAACTCACAGATTTCACTCTTGGAGGCGCAAAGTTACACCACGTTTTCTATTACATCGCTGCTTCCAATTGTTCGATTTGAGAACTTCCTTTTGCTTCGAATATCTTCCACTATAAGGAATATTTTGCCTACATTTGTGACTTTTTGTAATGCACATGGCAACCACTAGTGGGCGTAGGTAGCTAGTTGTACTTATTTTACCATTTTTACGATTCCGCTTGGAAAAAAATTGTTTACAACTGAGTTGTGGGCGTACTTCTTTACCGATTTTAGGAATGTACTTGAAAAACATTGTTTGCACCCTAGTCTATTTTCCGTTAATAATATTGTGCATTTTGTGTATTTTAAATATCGAACGGTTTTTTTCTGAGGAGTGTAAATGCATTTTCTTTTTCGCTGATATTCTCCATTACTAAATGTCCACATTGAAAAACTGTTGTTACGTTGGAAACGATTTGAATAAGGTGCTCATTACACCCCAGAATTCTGTGATATCTTTCTTGCTGTTATTATTATTATTATTATTATTATTATTATTATTACTATTACTATTATTATTATCATCATCATCCTCATCGGAGAAAGGGACTGGATCAAAAAGTCATTCCATCATTTCTAAGAGGGTTTCTATTTTTTTTTTTTGTTTAGAAAAAGAGGATTGAGTAGTGCGATTTACCTCTCTGACTGGAAATTGTAGCAAAATAAAAAAAACAGTAGAAGTCCAGAATTATACCGTTACCTTTAAGAGCAGCTAAATGGATTAATGACCAAGTTGCATATGACGGACAGTTCAGCTTTTTAATATTTTGCAATTTTATGGAGAAAACGGTAGAATAGGTTAGTTGACAAAGGTTTAAAATATCTTTAAAAAGTTTCAGTATCTTTAAAAATAAGAAAAGGATTTTAGTGGCCTAAAGGCTGTTCTGCCTGAAATCGAGGATTTCAGGCAGAATGATGATGGTTGAGTGGCCATTGAAAATATACACTGCCTGAAAGGTCAAAATGAAATTGTGCTAACCAAAAAAAAAAACATAAAATAAGTGCAACGTATTTGGATTTTTCGTGTTGTCAGTAAGGCAGCATACATGGCCTCAAGTCATTTCCGCAAACTATGGTGTATCGAATGCATCAAAACAAGTAAAGTGTCCTATCTGAAATACTGTGTGTGGGGTCACTAAAATAAGTAAACCGCCCTAGGGGCTAATAAAATGATTAGCAATTCCTAGGATCACAGACATGTAAGGTGGCCTAGGGACCATTAAAATGCATAAAGCAACCGAGGCGCCACCAAAGTCAATAACAGCATCTGTGTTACTACTAAACTGAGACAAACTTAGCACCTGGAAAAACGAAATTTAGTTACAGTCCGTGCAACCGGAAATAAATGCTGTTGTGAGTTACTGAAAATAATTACACTGACTAGGGACACAAAAACCGGCGAGAGTGCCTAAGGTATAAAAAAAATAAAAATAAAAAAGATGTCACATGACCATTTAAAAGGAAATACAATGTCACTGAGACCAATAAAAAGACAACTGAGCCTCCCATTCCTGATTCCATACCAGAAAATTTAGAATCCATTTGCAAAGATCAAATAACTTCTATATTATCTTTGTTTATTTTCCCAACTTCCTTTTTTTTCTTGTATATATAAATGAGTATGATATTGTTCTACCTGGAAGTGGAAATAACCCACCTTCCTGAAAGCAATTTATGGCTGCAGAAGGAAGCCATAGGTTTTAATATCCTATCGAGGATTTCAGGCAGCGAAGAAATCAGAATTGGTGTTCATGTGCTTCCGTATAAAAAGGAAACGATGTTCATTCTGTCTTTGAAAGATTCCATGAAACTGTTGTGCAAGAAGCAGAGACCAGCCGAAAACTGCTAGATTGTGAAGTCCGGAAACGGAGCCAGTGGTGTGGCAGATTACACTAAGCTGATATGCTTGGATATCGAAAGGAACCACGCTTTCTTTATCTGCCGACTTTTGTAATAAAGATAGTTTTCTATTCTTTTTCATTTTCAAAAATATATAATACGTCAAACTCCACACACCAGATTCGCTCTAAAACAAAGTGATTCGAATAAAATGATTTGGGAGAAAGATTGTAAATGAAGATATAGAATAGTTAGACACAAAAGTGAATAATCGATACGTATCAAAACTCCACGCATGAATCCTTAAAAACGCCATTATAATCTCTTATCAATATGCCTTTCAAACTGTGCAATTATTTAGAAATATGTTTTATTGGGAATCTCACTTTAGTATGTTGTTCCGGAGGTATACTGAACCGGTTCTATTGAATATAATCAAAATAAGGTCAAAGTTCAGGGCACAGGAGCGGGATTTATTCGGCAGCCATTATCCTCATAACTTGAGCAATGATTTCTGGTATGTTGGAAAGCGTATCATAATCAACGCATTGCATGATTTTCCAAACTCTTGCAAACAATACACTATGTAGAAAAAAGCATTCTGATACCTAGATCGAACCGAACGAAAATAATTTTTAAGCCAAAATCAGTACACATTCAGCCAACTTTGTCAGGAATGACTACAACGACCGCTCTAGGCGTGCTTTCCACGAGATATCTGTAGGTCTGTACAAGAAGTTTTCTCTATTCCTGCTGCAAAGCTTCTTCCATAGCTGCCGTGGAGGGACACCTTGTCCGTCGAGATGGGATTTGGCTTTCCAGCTCGTTCCCCAGATGCCCTTTTGCAGTTAGATCGGGACTTTAGGCCAGCCAGTCCGGCCCAAAAGTACCGATCAAAACAGGCTCAGATAGACGTAGCAGTATGGCAAGATGCTCAATCATGCTGAAACAGACAGATCGGCAAAAGTCAAACCCAAATGGGTTTATCATAATGAAATAATGAATACTATTTGTCACTGCACACGGCCCTCCGCCGCTCTTCGGTTGTCATCCAACGGCGAGCGAGGAACCCCTGCAGTCGTCTTCTGGCAGTGTCTAGAGTGATATAGGAATTGCGTGAAGCTGATGTAGCATAGTAATCGTAAGCATGAGGTTCCCGATAGACTGTTGTGGTGCAAATAGCAGTTCCGGTGGCGCTGCCACGTTGCCGACCAGGTCTGTGGCCGTGAACTTGTGTGCCTTCTTCATATTCTCAAATAAGCTTCGTTTGACACGACCACTTAGTTTGTACGCCTTCCGAGGACGCTGCTTTTCTGTAGGAACACCATCTGCGGCCCACCGACGAAGAACATCAGCTACAGTAGATTTGGGGAATCCCAGGAGACCGACAATGCTACTCATTTTCCATCTAGTTGCCACGCGCCTTTCAAATTCCATCAGTCCAGCACAGCGCTGCATACATAACCGCTTCCAGGGAGGTCTGACATTCCTCTTATTTACAGCACCCAGGATACCCCGCGCGTGTAAATGCACGTTCATTCGTATATGCGGAGGGGTCCAAATATTTTTGTTTACATAGTGTATGATTTTAATTAGAGACAAGGTGAGACACACTTCGGAAACGTACAATCTGAATAATCAAAAGTATTAGTTTTTGAAATGTCCAGGTTAATGGGTTTTTAAGAAAAAATATGGACGCTTTTTCGATGGTCTAGAGGTCAGAAGTGTGTGATTTTTGCAAATCGTCCGAGTTAGGCCAGGGTTTGAGACCCTGGCACGACATGGAAGGTTTGTTTGACTCAGAGCGCTATTTCTGTCATTTTCCTGAAACTACCTCTAAATTCCGGGCCTGCTATCCTTTCTAGACCTAGATACTCTAGGTCTTGTTAAATTCTAAAAAAAAGAAAAATATATGAGACGTACCTTAAATGACATTCAAACGAAAATGCAAAAAGGCAAAATAGTAAACCTAACAGAAAGTTACATTGTTTCATTTCTGTTTCAACCTAAATTTCTTTCTCCTTGACCAAAAGTCTTACTTTTTGTATACATCAGAAAAAGCGAAAGTATAATGGTTGTATTTTTAGGTATATTCTTTGCGAAAGCAGATTTTTGTATTCATTATAGCATCAGTAGAAAATTCTGGAAACACTACAAATAGAAAAGCCAAAGAGAGATCAAAAACCGCTGTCTGATACTAAAACGTGAGCGAATCTATGCTTCGGTACAATGGCAACAGTTGTAATGATATGGCTACAAATGAAAAAACGAAATTCCTTCAGTAAAGCCAAGCCTGAAATAAAAGGCAGTATGTGTTTTTAAAAGACTGCAAATGCCAATTCTTCAATAGCTGACAGTATCTAAGATACAGTATAACAGTTAAATTATCCGCTGCCGTAAGGAAACCTTTGTGCCCATTAAACGTAAGAATTTAATTTATCCAGCTGCTCTCAAATTGAAGGGTTAAGAGGATGACATTCTTTGCCTCATGGTGCAAATTCAGTAGCATAGTAAAATTGTACAGCATGCGCCATTTCGGCCCACTGCTGTTTCTCGATTAGCGCATGACGCATGCAAGTTTGTACCTTAGCAAATGCAAGTCTGTTACCCAATGGTCGAGAGGTCTAAGACACGGTTTACTGAGTTCGTGTTCGAATTTTGATTAAGTTTATATTCATTTTTGCTGCTCTGCCTCTCTCACTTTCCTGAAACTATTGGTCCTAAATTAGGGATGAGCGCCTTCTCCCATCCTTAGGTGTTAATGAGATCATTAAGCTAAAACATAGAAGCTAGTTTCATGGTAAGAAAAGGTAGCAAAAATCAAGCTAGCCCAAATCCACGTATGAAGCTAACACAAATTTAAAACATGGGGGTCATTTGTTTTCAGTGGAAACATCACTAAAAATCTCCAATTAGGATGCCATTAGACAAACCTGCGGCAGTGTGTTTTTCTCTGGTTTTTTCGTAGTCAGGCTGTAGGTTTGTGTTATTGACGTTACTGGTTGAAAAGTAGCGAAGATCGAAAGGCACAAGAGTTTGTGCACTAAGTGATATTCACTCGATAAGAGCCATGTCACAAAGGACTAAACAAAGCATGTGGCGATTATGCGTTGCCATGTCGTACCGTCTTCAGACGGATGAATGGTTTCTGACGTAGAAGAGAGAACACTTAGCACGGTAGTTAACATCTTGTGACCAGGACAGTTGGACAACACGGGGAATCAGTGAAGGGATTGCTGGATCTGATTGTCAGTTGACATGCCAAGAATCGAATGCAGAAGACATTATTACAGCTTTAGCTGTGTTTGACGAAGAATTTGAACGATATACGTATAATATAATACATAATACAGTATAATATGATATATAATACAGTATACGGCCGGGGAAATTTTTTTAACTCACATTATAGTATTGACTAGACATGAGTATCTGAGATTTCAATTTGTTCGGGAAAATCAAAGAACCCCTCTTTCGGGACTATCGATAGCATCATCTCTGCGGACGTTGGTCCGACACGATGCTGCCGATGGCAACGGGTCGTTTTGGGCCAATGACTGTACAGAAACAGATGTTTGGCAATGGTTTGTTCACGAAAGTGGACAAAGCATTGGACAAACAAAACCATTGCCAAAGGAAGTGGACAAACCAAACCATTGCCAACGAAAGTGGGCAAACCATTAAACCATTGCCATGAAAGTGGACAAACCATTGCCACGCATCTGAAAAGTAAAAGTAGAGAAAGTGAGAAGTGGTGAAAGTGGAGTAGAGTGAAAGTGGAGATTTTCACTTGTTTTCATAAATCAAATAACAATTTGAAAAATTATTATAACTCAAAAAGTGTGCAACCAATTTGAATGAAATTTGGTGAAAATCTTCATTGTACCATATGTTACAGAAAAATTGCAAGAACATTTTGTACAAATCATTTATGCCACCCCGTTGGCGTAGTGGTCTAAGTACTGGCCTATGACATTTCGTAAGTGAAGGTTCCGGGTTCGAATCCCGGTGAGGCATGGATGTTGTGTTTGTTTACGACTCTGGCTTTCTCCCATTCCTGGAACCATTGGCCCAAAATTAAGGACGGGCGACTGCGTATAGCCCATAGAGTTGTTCACGGTGATCGTTAAACTCCCAATAAAAAATAATGTATATTGTGTATTTGCCATAAAAATAAAAAATAAATCAGTATTGCAAAAATCAGTATTCCGAAATCAGTATTTCATAAATCAGTATTCCATTAATAAGTATTCCAAAAAGTGTTTAAATATGGAGTGTGGTCCCCCCGAACTACAGTACAGACCAGACAGCGATGCTTCATGCTGTTAATAATGGTGTTTATGAGATCCGTAGGTAGCAATGCCCATTATTGTAACAAAGCAATTTTAAGACCCTGCAGGGTCCTGGAAGGGGAAGGGGGGGTAGTGCAGCAACACACCTGCCTAGAGCGTCCCACTTACGTTCGATTGAGTTAGGCTGGCCAATCCGTACGGATAATAGTCTCCTCTTCAAAGGATTGCTGTACCAGCCGCGCTGTGTGTGAGCGAGCATTATCGGCTTGCAGTATGAATGTGTTGTCAATTGCACCTGCATGTGGCCGAAAATAGGGCACCAGAATATTGTATCTATACCTCCAAACGTTCACGTTTCTACCTGGCAGCACGTAGGGAATGATACGTCCGGCTAAAGAGATGCCTTCCCATACAAGCACACTATCTCCACCATACGTGTTCCTTTCACGGATATAAGAGAGATGATATCTGGTTCCCATGCTCTTTCCAGATGAAAATTCGACGAGAATCAGTCTGTAAAGCATACCTCGACTCGTCAGTGAACATTAGAAATCTCCATTGATTCGGACTCCAATGCGCGCCCAACTCAAATATTCCCTCTTGTGGCGGAAGGCATGCACGTTACGTGCCTCCTAGCATAGAGCCCTCTTGCTGCATACCGTAGAAGCTTATACCGTCCTTCCGGTAGCAGCAGCAAACACAGATAGACGATGGGTTGGCGTAACAGTCGTGTTCCAGCGGGCAGATAGCCACAAACATCTATCTTGTGAGGAAGTAGTTACCCCAGACCTGTCGTGGCTGTACCTGCGGGAACATGATTCTGTGGTTTTGAAGCGGTCCCACAGCCTTTGGACCACAGAATGACTTATGTTCATCCATTTGGCTTCGTTCGCCTGACTTTGACCTGCCTTGAGTTTGCCTATAGCTCTGAAACGTAATTCTACTGGCAAATTATGTCTCGAAGTCATTACAACACAATATCCATCACGAAATCCTTTCTTCAGTCTCTGCACCTGAATTGGCGACTCGCTGAGAAATAACCAGTTTTATATTGTTGTTGATTTGCGTAAAGCTATTCCAGCGCCACTTATCTGCATACCATTCACCTGTGCTGTAGTACTTTGCCTGTAACCTATGCAAATTTCGTGCATATTTACGATAATTAGTCAACTTATAGCTATTTTTCTTTTTGTTCCTTAATTTATGGAAATCATTGAATGCTGAGGAATTGTGACTGCCACTAGAATACTCCCCTTCAATATGTACAGCGTTGCTGCCACTACAGAAATATTTCGTATAAATGACCCTCTTAAATGCCATCTAATAACTCCAAAGTAAACAAATTATGCTGAACAATTCAACGGAATTTCTTATTGAAAGACAAAGTTGCTTATGAAACAACATAGCGTTAATATCTCGCCGACAGGATAATTTCCTGTGGAATAAATTCATGCATATTGTTCGTGTTTCCTCTTGTTATCTCTTTAAGAAAGTTATCTTAAAATCAGGTTCTTTGAAAGGCGAAAACCTTTTCTGTTCTCTTTCTCGTCCGACTTCTCGATAACAACCTCATATGGCTTGGGCACACAGCATTTTCTCCACTTCTACTGAATTGTTGGATAAACACCACAGGACTTTAGTTCCCAGATGAAGCTTTACAAAGTACACGTCCGATAATATTCTTTAGTTTCCAGTCTTTTTCTAAACTACTTAACCTTCTTTACACCCCTCTAAGAAAAAACGAATCATATCATTTCGTAACCCTGGGACTTTTCTCTCACCCTTTATATTTGCAACTTTTACGCATTATCAGTTTCGACGTTAATCACCTAACATCATAGATATTGAAAAAGTTTGGTAGAAGTCTTTATCATACACCGTAAATACGGGGTATAGCTTGGGTGAAGTGTGGACTTTGGTTAAATCCTGGTTCTCTCCTTTCCTTAGGTTCAGTAACCCCAAACTGGGAATACGACACTCCTCCAAGCATTCAATATTTGTAGGTGTCATAAAGCTTTAAAGAAAATGTGAATGGATATTCAAGTAGCTCGATTTTGTTATTTTTACTGCTGCAGCTGGCAGTTCATAGAAGTGGAATTTAAGAAAACTTTTTCATTTATTTTTTTCTGCTTCCGGTAGTTTTACACCTTCATAAGCATGGTAGACGAAAAAGACTTTCAGATCTAAGTTATTACTGCTTTGAAAATGAGATCAGAGACATGTATGCAAATTAAATCTGAAATTTAAATCAAGGTGTTTTCCTTGTGCAAACATTTAACTTGAGGTGATGTCAACTTCAACATTCGTATGCTTTTGAAAACAGACCGGCTTCACTTTTTTTTTTTAAGTTGAGCTTAACTGGTTTATTTCCTTCTTAAAAATGGCGTAGTTCAAAGTGATGATTTTTTGAATTAGCATTTTGATGGAAAATCTACACAGCGGAAACCTATATGCGTACACTCCATCTAGAACACCCAAATTTAAGTCACATTATTTGATTGCGATGACACTGACGGTAAAACGTATGGTATTCATTTCTCGAGTACTAGATATATCTTCTAATCCACCACGAAAAAAAAAAAAAAAGGAAGACCGTTGTGGAGGAAACTTGGGGAGACCTTCGTCCAGCAGTGGATTGATAATGGTTGACAATGATGATGATGATGACATACTGAACTCTTGAAGACTGAAGTGATTCATTCAGCCCATGTCCAGCACAGCTCTCATGTCGATAAATTTACTTATTGTTCAACCGGTGTACAAAGTGCACTTTCTTCACTGTCCAGAAATAAAAATTTCCATTTCCGTTATATTGTCGCAATTTTATGAAACTGTTATCAAATGATTTGCTTAGTTAAATATCAGAGCACTCACAAGCGTTATTTTAAATAGTCGGACTTTCACAACACTATTTTTTCAATTCATAGATTAATAACATACACTGGTGTGGAAAAATTAAGGACGAAGAGGAGAAATTAGCAAAATAGCGGAACGAAAGACCACTCAGGAGATAGACTAGGGTCCGGTACGGTAGGGCATGCGCATATATGCAGCATGACGGGGGCAGGGGGTGTCGGAAGGATATAAAGCACACGGGCGGTGTACGCTCAGCAATTCGGTGAAAGCTATTGTACGGTGTACATCGGTTTGAACGAGGTCGAGTTTCTGCCACCGTGTGATATGGCTAACAGGCAAACTAGTAGACGACATCTGGATGACTTTACCCGAGGTCGCGTCATTGGGAAGTTGGAAGAAGGTCGAAGTGTGATTAGTGTGGCCGAGGAGTTCGGGATCGTGTACAGCATCATTTCACGAGCTTAGAGAGCATTTCAAATGACAGGAACAGCTGTCCGAGAGTTTAGCAGTGGTTGTCCACGAGCAACCACGGCGGCGGACGACCGGTATATTGTCCTACAGGCGAAAAGAGACGGACGGCAGGCATCGGAAGAAATCGCAAGGCAGGCACATGCAACAGACAACTAGACGTTCGTTATCGCGTTTTACCGTGGCCAGGAGGCTGCACAAATGTGGTTTATTTGCACGACGACCAGTACGGTGTGTGCCATTTACGTCTGCTCATCGGTGACGACGGCTTCTCTGGTGCCAGGAACACAAGAACTGGACACATCAGCAATGGGATCGAGTTCTCTTTACGGATGAGAGCCGATTTAGTCTGACGAGTGATTTCTGGACGATACACATGCAGAGAGACCAGGGAAGACGCAATAACACCCCCAACTTCATCGAAAGAGACCAGTTCGGAGGTGGCGGAGTTCTCGTTTGGGGCGGTATCATGCTTGGCAGCCGTACTGACCTCCATATCTTCCAAGGAGGTTCAGTCACTGGTGTCCACTATTGTACCAAGGTTCTCCTGCCTCACGTGCGTCTGTTTAGAGGTGCTGTGGGTCCTGAGTTCCTCTTCATGGACGACAACGCTACACCTCATCGTACAGTGGCTCTTGCAGAGCTGTTGGAGAGTGAAGATATTCAACGCATGGATTGGCCCGAAAGGTCCCCGGACCTAAATCCAATCGAACACGTGTGGGACCTTCTCGGGAGACGCTTGGCAGCGCGTCACCAGCCGCCAGCAACGATTCTGCAGCTGCGATTGGCGCTACAAGAGGAATGGGCCGCGATGCCTCAACAGCTCCTTGATAACCTCATCCTCAGCATGGACATACGTTGTAAATCCTGCAACGCAGTCAGGGGTGATCATATCCCCTACTAAAGACTGGATTTTTCTTGGCAGCCGCTTGTCACATGGACGTTTCTGTCTTCTGTCCAGTTGTGCTCGAAGCTACTTTTTCAATAAAGTGCCTTTGTATCCTTTGGATTCCTTGTTTGGACGGTTTTGCTCACTTGTCACATGTTCTTACATTTTGGGGATCTTATGGTATGATTTGAGTCGATGTGGAGCACTTCTGCACGACATTACATTCGAAAAACCGCCTCGTCCTTAATTTTGGCACGTGAGTGTATAAGAGTGTCAAAAGATACAAAAGTTGCACGTTGCAGATTTTACAATGTGTACTGTTCAAGGGAAGAGAAACAATTAAGACATTTAAATGAACAAAATATTTATATCTTATTTTTCTTCTGTCCTTTAACGACAACCAAAAGCTCTTGTAGGGCTATAAACGGTCGCCCGTACTTAATTTAGGACTACGGTTTCCAGGGAAAAGAAAGCTATCGGTCAAGTACACCAACCGTGCCTTATTATCGGAAAATAGCGTCTTAAATCGCTCGACTCTCAGTACGTCTCTGATATTCTTAAACCTCTGCATTCGTGTAAATTTAGTCAGGGATGTTCAGGTGTGGGTGCTTTTCTACAATTCTGCACTTTGCTCTCAGTTCATCATTTCCTTTAAACATCTACTTCAAAAGTTCTTGTTCGCGGAATGTGTGAAAGCATAGAGGCAGAATTGGAGCCGACCCAGATCAGACTAAGTTGGTTGGTTGGAGTTTACTGGGAGCAAGGACCTCAATAGGCTAAAGAGCGCCAAGTTCAGGCGTAGCGTCGCAATTGGTTAGCAGACTAAGTTGGTTGGTTGGAGTTGATTGGGAGCAAGGACCTCAATGGGCCAAAGAGCGTCAAGTTCAGGCGTAGCGTCTCAATTGGTTAGCAGACTAAGTTGGTTGGTTGAAGTTTATTGGGAGCAAGGACCTCAATGGGCTAAAGGTCGCCAAGTTCAGGCGTAGCGTCTCAATTGGTTAGCATAGTGTACCGATCCTACTGCTGTCTTATAATTTCAGGCACTCTATTGTGTAAAAGCAATACTTGATGCAATTACGTGTGCATGTGTAAACGAATTCACGTAAATAAATGAATCGTGAAATAACCCCATATCTCCAAATTCAATGGATCGTTTTCTTTTACAATTTATATCAAAAATGATTAAAGTGTCAAAATGAATAAAGGTAGCAGCATTTATTCGCTTTACTCATACACAGATGGAATATTGTTCTCATAATGCTATCAACAAAGAAGGCATTGAAGACTTGTTTCTCACAAGAGAAAGACAGTGTTTGCAGCAAAATCATTTAAAACGTTAGGCGCAGATCTATCATTTTCCTCCTCAGACAGTTCATTTTTTTGAAAACATGAAACGTTAATAAAAACATATCAAAACCAGATCATGAACTATTTTGAGCCTTTGGCCAGGTGGCAGATATCTTTTCAACACTGCCTTCCCTTGGACTGAAACTTATTTTTCGTGGTAACAGTTTACAAACACAAACTATTTCATCGCTGAGCAAAATTAAGCCGTTATTCCGTGTTATGCTACTAGGTACGCGAGAACAAAACCCAAGACTTCTGAGGTAAAAAATTCAGTTGTTTCACGAAACTTAAGCTAACCTCTGATACTTAGTATCATTACTAGTTCATTTCAGTAACATAACAGATCATACACACACCGGCCACTGAATTAGAAACCCTTATTCAATGCCGGGTTGTATCATCTTCAGCCCGAATTACATGTATGCCACAAGGTGTTAGAGTTCATCTACGTCTCTACAGCATAACAGGGGCTCACCACACAGTCCTATTAACCGGCTCAGATCTGACGGAAAGAACTTTGCTCCCTAATCGGTTTTTCTAACATGTCTCATTTTCAATGGGGTTCAGATCCGGGCTTTGTGGTGGCCAGGGAATATGGTGGAAGTCGCTATCATGTTGAACCACTGCTGAACATATCGTGCGCGACTTACAGTAGCATTGTCGTCCATGAAACAGCCACCACCTGCAAGATAAAAAGTCAACACTGAAGGATAGTGAAAATCCTCTAAATACGTGGCGTCAGTAAATAAACAAATGCATCGCTCTTTCCACGTTCCAGAAACACATAGCAACCGAAAAATTGTTATTCGGTCACCGCCGGGGAATTGAATCCACGGATCTCTCGATATCTAACCGAGCACGTTAGCCTTACACTACGGTGGCCAACAATCCACGGTGTTATGTGCGTTTTTAAGTCAGCTTCTTAGCCAGTGTTGTTAATGCCCACCAGATGGAGACGTCTCAGTAGCTGAGCCCATCTTACGGATTTATGATGTCAGAAACTGACTTAAAAACACATATAGCACCGTGGGCTGTTGGCCATCGTGGTGTAAGGCTAACGCGCTCGGCTAGATATTGAGAGATCCGTGGATTCAATTTCCCGGCGGTGACCGAATAATAATTTTTCGGTTGCTATGTGTTTCTGGAACGTGGAAAGAGCGATGTATTTGTTTATTTACTGAAGCATAGACTTGATGGCAATATTGTTCAAATTATCCTTGAAGGACACTCTACCGATCTTCCAGCAATATCAAGAGACCCGTTCCATACGTAGTGCGATCAAAAAGTTCCAAGACTAGGTACGTAGCGCGCCAACATATGGAAGTACGCGAATGCGCGTGCATCGGTCGAGGGCAGTGACCTTCATGAGTCAAGTGGTATCGTTCTGTGAACATTGGGAGCTGCCCTACACGATATATGGTGACCACGTGCAGAACACAACTGCAATTTGGAATGGACTGCAAACTAGAGCAGCGAGGGAATAATAAATTCTGCGTCAAACACGGCAAATCGGGAACAGAGACGCATGAGATGTTGCGGGAGGTTTATGGCAATGAAGCAATGAGTCGTGCGAGGTGTTTTCAGTGGCACTCGCGCTTCGAGAGCGCCAGAACGGCACTGGAAGAGGACGAGAGGTCAGGGCGACCGTCCACGAGCAAAACCCTCTACAATGTGGACAAAAGTAGGGAACTGGTGCATGAGGATCGTCGGAGAACCGTTTAAAATATTGCTACCATCGTCAATATGTCATACGGAACAGTGCAAGAAATTCTGACGTCGGTTTTGAACATGGGTCGCATTGCTGCAAAGTTTGTACCAAAGATTCTGAACCCCAAACAGAAGGCGCTCCGTGTCGAACTCTGCCAGGATCTTTGTCAGCAGGTGGTGTATGAACCAACGTTCCTGTCGCGGGTCATCAATGGGGACAAGACTTGGGTTTACGTTCACGACCCGGAGACCAAACAACAGTCGTCGCAGTGGAAGAGCCCGGCATCTCCGCAACCGAAGAAGGCCCGACAGGTCCGGAGCGCAACCAAAAGCATGCTCATCGTGTTCTTCGACATTCGTGGGGTTGTGCACCGTAAATTCGTCCCCCAGAGCCAGACCGTCACCGCCCTCTTTTTATTGCGATGTTCTGCGGCTTCTTAGGGAAGACATTCGCCGCAAACGACCTGAAATGTGGCGCAGGGGCGATTTCCTCTTCCATCATGACAAAGCAGCAGCTGACAGAGTGTTGGCAACACGCCAGTTTTGCGACCGCAATAGCATGACTACCCTTCGTCATCCACCTTACTCGCCGGATTTGGCCCCCTGCGACTTCTTTCTCTTCCCGAAGATGAAGCTGAAGCGCAAGCCTCGCCGTTTTGAAACCGTGGACGAGATCCAGCGCGAATCGCAGACGGTGCTTGACACAATTCGCAAACAGGACTTCCAGGGAGCTTTTCAACAGTCGCAAAAACGCTAGCAGCGGTGTATCGCTGCCCAAGAAGACTACTTTGAGGGAGAACATAGCCAGATTTAAGTAACGTAAGTACTTTGTTGTATATCGGCCTAATCTCGGAACTTTTTGATCGGACCTTGATGGCAATAATGTTCAAAGTTTTCTTGGAAGACACCCGATCTTCCAGCAATATCAAGAGACCCGTTCCATACCAACAGAACGTTTTTCACACCATGACACGACCTCCAGAAACTTGAGTTGTGCTTACAAGGTAAGCTGTGTCCATTGCTTCATGGGACACTCGCTAAATTCTCTGCTTACCGCTGGTACAGAACGAAGTGTATCGCAATTTGTCGGACCACATAGTTTTTTTTCCAGTCATCCAGTGTCCAATCACGGTGATCCTGATACCACTCTAGACGAACTTTCCGGTTCTTCTCCAAAATCAGTGGCTTCCGTATAGGCATGCGACTGCCAGTACCGATCCTCTTTAATTATCTGCGCATAGTTCGCTAAGATATGTGTCGGGAACAGCCTTCACTGAATGCTTCTGTCAATTGTTGCACACAGGAAGCCCTGTTTTTTTCGTACAACCTTTCTCAGACGACGGTGATCTCCTTCCTGACAGATTGTCGTCGCGCCACAGTTACGCCTCTTAGACAAGAAACATGAGTCATTTTCCCACTAAATAAAGACCCGGGATATCTCACCTTTTGAAAAACTAGTCAGCTATGCTCTTTTCAAAATCGTCAGATAGGCACCCATACTAATCACTTTGTCGAACTTCTAAAGATTCTTTGTTTTCCCCATTGTGATCAACACTACTGACGATTACTGCAAAGAAGCAGTCTTAAACAGTTGCCTAGATCACGTGGTGACGCACTTGACCACGTTTTTTGTATATACGCTGCGTAAATGACGTTTAAGTATATCTGCATAAATTCTAATTCAGTGGCCGGTATGTCTGATTGCAGATTAGCAACTTAATAAAACTGGCATTGAAAGCAAATTCTAAAAGTGACTTGGACTTTTACGAAAACAAAGAAAAAATTCCAAAACAAAATCGCCTTTGAATATCACACACACTCAATAGGAATTCTTTGGATACATCTTGAACAAAGAAGTAATGAAGAATCTCGTTCTTACGTAACAGACTGAAGAAAGACAATGAAAATCTTTTCGAAAAGTGTATAGGAACACAATACACCGATAATAGATACACCGACCTCCGGCATTTTTGTGTCTCAAATGAGAGAGAGAAAGTTATGGAACACCATGTTCATCGTGTTCCTTTCACATACTTAAGAGGGCAAGAGAGACAGATAGATTACTAATACTTCCAGTACCGGAAACGTTTTTTCTTTTCAAATAAGCAGCTCAAATATGAGGATTTCTTCCTCCATGGAAGGACATTTTGTGTATGGAATTACGGATATATTGTCGGCTACATTGATGAAACTTAATCTAAAACATTAGAAGAAGAATAAAAATAACTGGTCGAGAGAGTTGGAACAACGTTGTGAAAAACACGAGATGAAGAAAACGAAAATGAGAAGTCGAAATCAAAGTTTTACTTTCATTTTCCTTTTTTATTTATATCTGCAAGACAAGCGCAATATCGCGGAAAGCTGAAAAAGCAGGATGCTCCTTCATAAGATTAGTCCTTTGAATTCAATTCTAAGTAATTATTCTAGAACCTGGATTGGAAAAGTACTTAAATCTAATTATTTATTCCATTCACTCATGATGCACTCACTCATAGTAGTACAATGATTAGCAAAACCTGGAACACTGAGTAATGTTAAGTAATATTCAATAATGAACAACAAATGCCTACAACAAGGCTATTGTTCTCAGCAATGAATCGTTTTCTTTATTTTATTTTATTTCATTTTATTTATTTTCTGTTGTTTTTGGTTTGGGGGTTTAACGACCACCATCAGCAATGCACTGAGCTATAATTAGTCGCCTGTTCATAATTTGGGATCACTGCATCCAAGGAGGGGGAGAGCTAGTGCCGTAAGACAAACGCACCATCCATGCCTCAAGCGGGATTTGAGGCCGAACCCCATCGAGGACGAATGATTAGAAGCCAATCCTTCGCACCACTCAAGCACTGGGGCCGCCTCAAGCAACGGTTCAGCACTTTTCCTCTGTAGAGGAACAAAGGAAACTGTCAATCTGAAAGAATCAAGTTCTCTTACCGTATTCTTACAAAATATTTAAACAAGAATTCGCTGTATAGTAGTTGTATGGTATACAAAATCGGTTCCGTATTCCAAATATGGTGTAAAATAAAAAACCAAATGGCGTGTGGCGTGTGCTTTGAATTTTCTTTACACAAAATCCAAGCACTCGCCATTTTTTCGATACACAATAAATAAGAAAGAAGCGATGAAAAATTAAAAATGTATCTATTTACCTATGCGACTTTAACTGCGTCATCGCGGTTTACTTCTTCTTCGAGGGCAGATAACTCGATCCAATAAATGAATTCACTTTGCCGTCTGTGCAGCAAAGTAGATCCTTTGTTTCGGTCACATAAATATCTTCTATTCCTTGCTCTCAACAGATGCGATACGGTTGATAACTCTGAGAATCTGTTCTATGAGACACTTTTTACCCTTGTCGGATGATGGATCTCCACAAATACTACACAAGGAAATAAAAATTTAAGGCTCGATTAAACTAGGTAACGAAATGTCTGCAAAGCACAGATGTACTGTGATAAAGAGTGGATGTTCAGAAACGAAGGGGAGTGACCTTGATTGGCTATTGAAAAAACATGGTTGCTTGTATCCATCATATCAGAGCAGAATGTTTAACATTGTAGTAGCTCCCAAGTTACACGAGCACATTCAGAGACGTTAACGTTTCTCTTGACGGCGAACGTAGTAAAATCAGACGTGGCTATGTCTGACAGATGCGGAGGGTCTGGAAAGTAAATACTAACAGCGAGTCCAGTGCTGGTGTTGTGCAGTGAAATGATGACTTATGTCTAGAGATCTCACATAGCGGCCGTTTATCTTTTTTTATTGCCTTTTTTGTTTTTTTCATTTTCATTTGTTGTCGAAGCTGCATAGAGCTGTTTTCGTAGCGTATGGCTCACCAATTTTAGATCCATTAGTTCAATTTTCGCGATAGTTGTATTACGACAAAACTGGTTCAAGTGTCTTGTATTAACAGAGATAATAGTTTTCCACAAAGTGTATGTAGATACGTTAATTTTGTAACACGCGGTTTCCTAACAACTCCACATCATTGTCTGACGAGGGTTGAAACATATCAACACAACACTTCAGTGACTTCTGGAAATAAAAAGGATTAACCCTTTGACGACCATAACGCCCAAAACGTGCGTACATACAAACGACCGTGGCCGCCCAAAATACCTAGAGTGAGTCAGATTTCCTACCCATACCTGTTTTTCAAATTTGAACGACTTATGAGGGATCAGCAGGAGTCACCCTCAGTCACTATTGTTGTTATTAAACAAGGAAGTGAACCAACAGACAGTTTCAGGCGTTGTGGTATTTAGAGTGATACAAGATTTTTGGGGTCATGGTTGTTAAAGGGTTAACGACAATCGACAATCAGACAAGTTATTCACATACTAAGATTTAAAAATGGCGACATTTTTAAATCCTTGGGTTTTTTAAATTCGTTAACTTTTTGACAGCATTTGCTTTAAAACGAATTTCAACATTCGAAAGGCAATTGCAAGAGAAAACAAAATTAAATATTGAAGGAAAGATCAACTCGTTTAGCAGTGAACTGTAGCTTACATTAAAAACTACTAATGATTATGAAAAATATTATGCTTCACCTGAAGCCTAAAATTTGTTTCATAAAATTGTTTGAACTTTCTTAAAAGGAAATCTTCAAGGCGTTTGAAAGTTTTATCTTTGTTATGCTTCCTCCTGTTTTTTGCTTTCCCAGGTTACTTTTTGGAAATTATTAAACTGAATATTTAACTTCTCCTAATATTTTAATGTGATGTACTTAAAAAATAAATAAGGAATTCGTATGATGCCTTACCTGAAAGAACAACCATTTCGCACGATTTAGTCTGTTAGCGGAAGATTTTTATGACATACGTAACAAAATCAGGCATATCTCGCAAAAAATGAAAAACTTCCTTAATAGTACTTTCCTTTTTCATTTCTTTACTCAGAATGTACATTAGCACCCATTGTTATTGTCTTGATAGGTGGCTAATTTATTATTTTACTAATCGGAAGGACATCAGAAATTAATTAACAGCGACTGTATCGTTGAAGAGGAAAACAAATTTTCGCTCCTCCTCTTACGTCACCAAAAACAACCAAAAAACGAATATTAAAATTTAGGATATCTTTCAAAGACAATATGTTTAACTCGTTCACTTTTTAGTCCAGAATAATTCAACATGAATGATCTAATTTCTAAATAATATTTTTTTGTTTCCAAGAAACAGATATGAACGCACTTGCAAGATACAAAAATTAAGCTTTTTGATAAATACGAACATACAGCGATTTGCTTTTTCTTCTATTTTTGAAAACCGAAACTGATAAAGGAATCTGAACAAGCTTTCCAGCATTTTTTTCTCCACTGTTTTTATAACTGGTTGGTGTTGCATCAGCCTAAGTGGTAGTAGTCTTCCAATCTCTCTCCTAAGTAAATAAATCCATAATTACAGTATGTGTCGTATGTTACTCCCTGATGAAGGAAAATTTCTATTTCCTTTTGTTTAATATCTCGGAAATTCGTTTTATGTGGTAATTGAGTTCTGAAGTAAGTCTTATTTTAGCACTAAATACTTACGTTTTGGAAACATTCAGACAGCTCTGCGTAGTAATTAACTTTTCTGGTGAGTTTTATTCCTTTTATAGGATGATCTTTTTTACTGACTCAGAGTAATTATTTTCTGAACAGAAGATCTTCGGGGTTTTTTTTGTTGTTTTTTGTGTGTGTGTGTGCGTTTGTGGAATTTCAAACTTTTCTGTTGAGTTAAATGTGTTGATTTTTTCTTTGAATTGCTTAGCTCCATTTGTTTAAGTATAATTACGGTGGTATGAGTTATAATAATTTTTGAGTATTTATGGGATTTTTATATAGCTCAGTGAGAATTTTCCCTTTAGCAATAAAAATATGTTCAATAAAACAGCATGTGGCAGACATATAAGGGACAGTGTATATGTAACGAATTAATAAATTCTTAAAATTATCAGTCATCAAGGAAAATTCATGAAAAGAAAATCAAGTGAAGGAATGGAAATAGGAAAAAAAAAAAAAAAAAAAAGAATCCTTCATCCATGACCACTGAAGCTGAAAAGAAAAAGGAAAGAATCCTCAGAGTAATATTTTTATCATACCCACACGAAAGCAGATAGCAAAAACTCTTAGCTTTGGCCACCATTACAGTTAACCTTATGCCACAAAAAACAAAGGAAACCTCATGAAGAAATGGCATCCACTCAGAACATTTGTCTAATTTAAATTTGAAGTAGTGCTAGTAAAAACACATACTAAAGCTTCGTATAACTCTCAGGAGTTAAAAATTTATCTTTTGTCGATTGCCAAAAATGTTTGATAACCGCCAACGCCATTAAACTTTATTTTGTTTTCTTATTTTTAAGGACATTTTTAACATATGTGCATGATTCAATTAAAGGGATTTATTTCTTCCTGCTAATCCTTCGCTTCAATTGTTTTTCTTACTCTATTTTGGTCGCTACATATTATTTTCTCAAACGGAGCATGCAGACAATATTTCGCTGAAATAAATCCACTTTTCTACAAATATAAGTTCAAGGTCTTCTGAATGCAAGAGCGTGCTCATAGGGGTCATGTTACAATCGCGCAATAGTCTTTCAGAAATTTCTACCCCGTCCCGGTGGCGCAGTGGTCTAAGTGATGGCTTCTGATCGTTCGGCTGAAAGGGGTCCGGGTTCAAATCCCGGTGTGGCATGGATATTGCGTGTGTCTTCCGGTACTGTCTCTCTCCCTTCAATGGAGTCAGTGGCCCTAAATTAGGGACGGGCGACTGCTAATAGCCCATTGAGTTGCTCAGGGCGGTAGTCAACCCTCCAATCAAAAAAAAAATTATTCTAGTGGCGATCATTTCGCAACAACGGTCGTGTAACAGCTGTGGAAATAAAGTAGCATTTTGCCCATTACCTTTAAGAATAAAGTGATGAAAAACCAAAAGTATCTCTTAATCCAATTATTTGTTTTATGCCGTACATTCTTTCCTTTTATTCTTTACATTCGTTCCTTTTCTATACATTCGTTATAGGCATCTAGAGTTATTCGAAGAGACCAGAAGCAGGAACTAAGCTGCGCTTGTCCTAAAAACGTTTCCGCGCGAACTCGCCTTATTCTTCGAAAGATATCCAAAGTCCATTTATTTCAAATACCAATCTCTCTTTCGATTAAAATGGGAAACATTAAGACTTTTAGTGAGACTCTTAAAACGAGAAAGGTCATGAAATTAAAACGTGCTTTAATTTAATTAATTAAACACGTTTTAATTAATTAAAATAGTTATTTAATTAAAACTATAATTACGGTTTTTAATTAAAACTATGTAATATAGATAAAAATAACTGCGCTGATCTTCTTTTCGCGGTATTTCACTTACAGTGTATTTTATGAAATTGTTCACATGTAAAGTCAGGGGATTTCGTACATTTTTTTTGTTGTCGTTGTTGTTTTCTGTAAGCATAGCATTTTGGTATTATGAGATGCCCCGTTTTTCAATTTTATGTAATGTTTTTTTACTATTTAAGGTATATGGTAGCGCAAATGGAAAGTTATGGTATATAAGTCCTAAACCAGCATAATAAGAGTAAATAACAGAACTTTGAAACAAATTTAAGCAAATGCACTCGAAGATAATACAAGAATTTTTTCATAATATTGAAGAGATCACAAAATTCTCTTAATAATAGTGAATTCTTCAATAACAGGAAAAGTCTCTCGAGAGTTTGTGCCGAAAATTAGTCATTATCCGGTATTTATCCTTTACTATCTCGTACAACTATATTTCGAATAGTATTCTAGTGTTCGAATAAATGTTGGTTTCTTAAAGTGAATGGCATAACTTACACTTCTGGCCACCCAAAATGCAACACCAAGAAGGACACGAGAGAGCAAAGCCAGATTTACTGGTAACATAACAACAGATACAAAGATAAAACGATTGAGCTTACAGGCCCGTGCGATTTGCGGAATACGCAGACATCAATAGTTCGTGTGGCTCCCATGGTTGGCAATAACGGCCGCTACACGTCGCAGCATCGAACGAAAGAATCTTTGGATGTAGGCTTGGGGTATGTCGGTTTAGGCTGCTTCCACACGTTGCCACAATTCATCAGGCATAGCCGCGGGTGGTGCTCGCCGGGCCACTCGGTTGCCGATCAGCGACCAGACATGTTCGATGGGTGACATATCGGAAGAACAGGCGGGCCACGGCAGCACTGACACCTGGTAGGCCGTGAAAAATTGTTGCACGATGCGTGCCACGTGCGGGCGCACATTGTCCTGTTGAAACGTGGCCTCTGGCAGGTTATGCAGGTAAGGGAGGACTACAGACTCCAAAACGTCGAAGATGTAGCGCTGCCTGCTGAGTGTACCTGCGATGCGTGCCAGAGGGGTGCGGGTGTCATATCCAATTGCGCCCCAAACCTTAACGCCAGGCGACGGACCGGTATGGCAATGGATAATGCAGACGTCATACAGTCTCTCGCCGCGGTGCCGCCACACGCGGATCCGACCATCGTGGTGTTGCAGACAGAAGCGGGATTCGTCGGAGAAGACAATGTCGTGCCATTCCGTAGTCCAGGTGCGGTGTTCAACTTCTCACTACCGCCGCACTCGTCGGTAGTGTAACGCCAATGGTAATCGGTGCAATGGGCGCCGTGCGACAAGTCCCCGCTCCTGCAGACGACGTCGGGCGGTACGTGCTAAAACAGGTTGTTGCTCAACATACCCTAATTCCTGCGCTAACGTTCGTGATGTGGCGGTGTGAGCCGTCAATGCTCGCCGCACAACATTCCGGTCCTCTTGTACGGTGGTGTGTCACGGCTGTGGCAATCGCTCACGTCGGTCCGTCCGTCCCTCCAGCACCCACCGAATCCATACTCGCCTCACTGTGGCTGGATGTCGTCACACACGGCCGCCGATGTCTCGGTACGATTAACCGCTGTCGTGATAAGCCACTATTCGTCCTCTGTCGAACTTCGAAACGTTCTGGAATGACTGCCGTATTCTGCGACGAGGCATCAGGAAGCTTTCCACGCACAGGTCCAGCAGCACAACACACTTCCACAACTTACACCCTGCTTTCTGTGCACCTTTCTTATAGTGCTTCTCGGTGGCGTGCCGGGCGCACATTATTTGCATATGCCCTGCAATGCTAATCGTTTGCATATTGTCTCGCGGGCGACGCATGCTGCAAATTTTAGGCCAATCGGATGCTTCCTTCTTGGTGTTGCACTTTGGTTGGTCAGCAGTGTAGTATCCGTAGGCGCAGCTGAAGAATAAATGTAACATTTCTTTCCTCCGTGCCATTCCACCGATTTCTCTTTCTATACTCTACCTTATTTATACATTTTGTTTTTATTTCATTCATTGCTTTCTCTTTTCTAACGGACAGGGTGTACCTTAGAAGGAAAGCTGATGTTCAATCTTTCTTTAAGTCTTTAGTTCTTTGACCCTAAGAGATCTTTTTTGTCCGCTTAATCAATTTCTTTTCATGTTTAAGGCATAGAAATACCATATTTACTTGTTACCAAGTATCAAGCTTTTGAGAAAATTTTAACATGCGCCGTGTGTTTCCTTGCATTTCTATACATTCCGCAGACTTAACCTTCATTAGCATCAAACATTTTTTTACCGTCCTTACTTTTTTCCTGAACCCCTTTGAAACTGAGGGATATTTAAAAAAGGCAGGACTTCACCAACAGTAAATTCTCTTACAAGTAATTGCCAAAATATATAGTTTGAATTTCAAACAACGTTGTATGAAAAGCCTTTTACGTACTAGACTACATATCATGTGCTAACCTCATTTGATAATAATCTTTTATACACAGTCGAGTCACATTATTCTGACCACCTCCTACTTTTGACGTAAACAGCGTGTAGCCAACGAAAGAAGACACGTAGGTATAAAGTATAAGGTGTGCTGTAGGCATTCTGAAAGCATATCACTCGTTGATGTCATGGATAAAAAGAGCGATTCATCAGATTCTCAAAAAGAGATGATTATCAGCTTTCAGGCCAAGGGTGGCAGTATTTCTGAAACAGCGCAATTTGGAAACTGTTCGCGTGCTGCTGTGGTTAAAATGTATCGTGATTGGAGAAATGGCACCATTGTGGAGAAGCGAAGTGGAAACTGCGGAGCAACACGTGGCATTCATGTGAGATATGAACGTCGGCTTCGAAGAAGCGCGAGGGGCGATCGACACGCTACAGTGGAGCAACTCACTGGCCGAATGAACCAGGGGGCTACCGGATGTGTGTATAAAACGACAGTTCAGTGAACCTTGCTGCGTATGGGGCTCCAATGCAGACGGATGGTCACTGCACCAATGCTAACGAAGGTGCATCGGCAGAAAGGGCTTACATTTGCACGAAAGTATCGGAATTGGACCTCCGCTTATTGGCAAAGGATTGACTTCTCCGATGAGTCACGTTTTCTGCTTCATCGAACGGATAGACATTGGCGTATAAGGCGAGAAACATCGGAGAACAAACACTCTTCAACTACTGCTGGAAGAACACAAGCTGGTGGGGGCAGTTTTCATGGCATTTCCTGGGTCCACTCATACCTGTGGAAGGCACTATGGACCGAGTTCATTATGAATCCATCCTTGCAGACCATATACACCCATGCATGCTGATTGTCTTCCCTAGAGCGGATGGGATCTTCCAGCACGACAATTCGACGTGTCACACAGCTAGAAATATCCGAGAGTGGTTGGTAGAGCACGATAAAGACGTCAAAGTAGTTCCCTGGCCCCCTAATTCCCCAGACGTAAACCCAATTGAGCATCTGTGGGACCGCCTCGATCATGTTGTTCGCTCTATGGATTCTCCACCACGCACACTCCAGCAGCTGCCAGATGCAGTGCAGTCAGCATGGCACCACATAATACATGTGAACACCTTCCAGCACCTGAGTCACTCCCAGCCCGTCTAGCTGCTGTCCGCGCTGCACACTGCGGTTTCTCTGTATATTAGCGGGCGGTCACAATAATGTGACTGGACCGCGTAGTTTCTGTTGGAAATTAGTAAGTGAAACTTTACAATAATGCGAGTTCTAGAGCTAGAATTGTGAAATACAATAGGCAATTAATAAAGGATTCAGAATTAATTGCTAGTAACTGCAGCACGTTGGTTGATTGCACTTGATTCTGATATTGTTTGTTTTCAGTTAAAATACATAATTTGAAAGACCAGTTTCTGATTTGAAGACTATGCAGATTTCAGCAAGGACTGGCTAGTCCATGGCTGATCTGTAACTTGCCGAAATTTTGTCCAGTATCATTTCTTCGGAGACTTGATTAAGTGCATAATAAATTAGACAAAAGACGAGAAAATAGTGCTTTCAAATAACAGCTGACAATTTCTTGATTTTAAAGACTTGTCGATATGTTTTATGAAATATATGAGAATGGATGCAAACGTGACACGTGACGAGCAATCATAACCAGAGCTTGGTCACACAGGGTGACCTCTAAAATCCAAGTAATCATCAACTGCACTGAACGTAAAGTCAGTAAGAGGACAGAATTGTTAATGTGATGTCTCTCTCTCTCTCTTTCATCACTTGCTACGTGTTTTTCCCTTACACCATTCCTCGATATATACTGTATATCAGGAAAACTTTTGGTGCGTGCATAAGCTTGAATGATCTAAATCTGGTACCTTTCTGAGATGGATAGTGAGTCGCGCAGCTCTTTTTCCGAGGAACTTTCAACTTCTAGTACTTTACCTTTCAGTTTCTCTTTCATTATAAATCCAATACCACTACTTCTTGCAGTATCTGTCCCGCAATAGTAGAAGAGATATCCAGTTTTCAGTTCAATAAGATCTTATTTTCGTCTTACCTTACCTAACCCCAACTTAATTAAGGTCAGCGGCAGATGGAAGTCCGGTCGTCTGGTCAATTTTAGTACTCTCTGCCTTCATGTCTCAATATCCGTTGCCTCGACCAGATACATTCCACCAGTCGGGGACTGAGGGCCAAATTCTGAGTTCTGGAATATATTTTTTGGAAGGGGAGGAGGGTTGGACGTAACTCATCACGCTGGCAAAGAGGGCAGGTGAGTGAGGAATAGCATTTTACCTAATCCCGGTGGTATATTTATATACATTCAAATGAAAAAAATTAGCGATATATACCTAATAGTGTGTTGGTTGTCCTGTAGCGTGAATAATAGCCTGTACACCCCGTGGCATCGATTCACCTTATGCCGGAGAGTTTCCGTAGGTAATGCCAGCCATGCCTGTTACAGCATTGTCCACAACTCCCCCGAAATGGTCGATCCAGGATCCACGGATGTGATATTCCTCTCCATGGTATCCCCGAGATTTACCACAGGGTCTAAATACGGGAAACTTTGGAGGGGGGGCTACTGGATAGTTCCAAATTCAGATGAGTGCCCCTCGAACCATGCTTGGGTGGTTGCTCCCCTATGGGACGGCCCATGGTTCTGCTGGAACAGGTCATTGGCCGCAGGATGCGGCCAATGACCTGTTAAGTGATCAAACTGCACATACTCTGACCTGTGTAAGTGATCAAACTGCACATACTCTTAGCGCGCATCGGTTGAGGACCTCTTCGGACACATTAAGGGACTTAATGTGTCCCATGAGAAAGCGCCCCAAACACAGAGCCCCCACTGCGTTGAACAGAGCCGACCTGGCACGACGGGGAATGGCCTCACGCTTTCGATGCCACACCTGCACCCTCCCGTCATCTCGGAACAGCTGAAAATGGGTTTGGTCTTAGCACAGGACGCGGCGCTACTATGCAGAGTTCCAGTTTTGATGTTCTCGGTATCAGGCGAGGTATAATGTCCGATGACGAGTAGTCAGCAGTGGCACTCAAGTAGGGTGTTGGCTCCCGCACACAAGGTTATGGCTTGTGTGCGGGAGCCAAACCAACACCGTTGGCTTGCTCAATGACGTTGATTGGTCCTTCAACATTAACCTCGATGTGCTTTGCGCCTTGTGTGCCAAGTGGTCGGGCCGTTCGAGCCTGGATAGTCTACGTCGATCCCGATCATCAATGACATGTGTCGGCCACCGCTTGGTCTCTGGATGCTGGTGCGTCCGTCGATGTTATGCTGCCGGCACAACTTTGATATGGTTGCCTTCGGGAACTCTAGGTTCTTGTCACCTGGGCGATAGAATGTCCATCTTTCTTGCGCCGACAATGCATCGACCATCTAAGTCGCTCAGATTACCACGTTTACCTATGTTCGTCGATTGCGGTACACTGTTCGCAAGCTCTGCTGTCCGCCCATTTGTGTCTGTTCCTTGCCCATGTCAACTTCCCATCACCATATCCTTAATGTTTTGTCTAGTGAGTGTATTTTTTATGTATTTAAACTCAGACAACTTATGTACTTCTAACCAGGACTTCCCTAGATACTTTCTATCACTATGTGCAACAGTAATGCGAGTTTTGATGGCTTCAATATTCTTTGCTTTCATTTCTGTAATATGTAAATTAGCATTAAGAAATATGAACCTTGCCAATGCTTTCAAAGCGAAAATAGAGCAAAAACAACAGAATGAAAATTCACTATGTGATTTCGGTAACGGAAACAGAAGCTAGCATGGAAATCTCTCGTAGAGTTTGCAGAGGAGAAAGGTTTTTCATCATTAACTCCTTTTCCAAGAAAACATAATGAGCATGGAGGCACCCCAATTGGATGAAAAGTGAAATTGATTTTATTATGTGTAAAAAAATTTGTCGTTGAAGACTGTGGTGTACAAAACATATTCAACAAAGGTACTAACCGTAGACTGGTGAGACGTGAGATGCACCTCAACACTAAACTCGAACGTGACAAACTCATGAAGCAAACTAAATATATTGACATAAAACCCTTTTAAAAGCATCATAATACATTCAAATTGCAACTAAGGAACCAATTCTCTGCTGTAGAAAGTTTAGCATTGAAGAAGTGAATATCCCAGCGTTCCCATTCCACTGGTTCATGATATTAGCCATTCCAAGCTTCGGAATCTGAAGCTATTATGTCAGCTCTTAAGCTTGTGTCCTCACGCACTTATTTTTTGTTTGATGGTGTCATCTACCAACAAAGCGCTGGGACGCCCATAGGCCCCTTTCCCCCATCCTAGCAGAACTCATTTTACAGGAGTTACACGAGCGTGTTTTTTTAGTTTGTTCATTTAAACCTTCTTTATTCATTCGTTATGTAGATGACATCTTACTATTCTGGTCTTTTTCTATTGAACAACTTTACATTTTTGGCTGTTTTAATGTCATCTCAGTTTACGACAATTAAATTTACTGTGGAACTGGATGAACAGGATCCCTTCTTTTCCTGGATTTTTTGCTAACCCATATTTCTAGTTCTGGTGGTCTCAAATACTGAGTTTATCGTAAGCCTACTTTTTTGCCCTTCAATTATATCGTATGATTCCGCTCATCCGTGGAGTCAAAAACTAGTTGCTTTACGCTTTTTAGTCAGACGCTCATTCCTCATTACGCTTTTAGTCATTCTCATTCCTCATCTAGTCATCTTCAGCGTTTGGAACTTGTCAAGATTACTGATATAGCCCGAATGTTTGGATACTCTGCGAATATTGTCCACGGTTTAATTCGTGACTTCGATCGACTTGCGTTCACTACTCTGAAGCATGATGTACCTACTACCCACTTTGTGGGAGCAATCAGTTTTTTTCCACCAGTTGTGAACTTTCTAAAGAACTTTTATGGGAAACATGGACTAGACTTTGGTGTGCGCACAGTTAATAATTTTGCATTCGTTCGCAAGGATCGAGCAAGGGTGGCCCCACATAAAAAAAAAAATTCGGCTTTTACCGAGTGCCTCTTTCCTTCAGTGTTCCAGGTGTCGTTGATATGTGTTACATTGGTTCTACTTTGCGCAACCTCGGACTGAGATTATCGGCGCACAAATATGCAATACCCAAATGATTGAACGCTACTGCGCTGAGTCGAACTATTACTAGTGGTGAACACAATCCCAATTGGGATCAAGCTTCAATCATTATTTCCGTACCCAATAAATACGCATTGTTATTTGCGGAAAGTTTATGCATGAATAGATACTTCCCAACATGCTGCAAAAATAATTTCCTGCATTCATTCCGCAACCTTGGTTAACGCTAATGGATGACTTTTTTCACAGGGATGACGACATACTGCCTGTGTGAGATGTTCTTGTGTTTTTTACTTTTTTTTTTTGGTACAGGGTCTTTGGTGGCAACAGGTAATCTGCGAGGCCGCAAAGTATTGTGGTTACCTTCGACTGTATAAGTGCCCATGTTCGTGATCATTTTGTGCACTTGACCTGAAGATGGGGCTTTGGAAGCCTTGAAAGATCTTGTCGACGTAATTTTAACCCTTTAATGTGTTTTTAATCTGTAAATAAATGCCATCGTTTATTTAGTAACACCTTGAGTTTAACTTCAACACTTCGAGTTTAACTTCAACACTTCGAGTTTAACTGTAACACTTCGAGTTTTTTTTAGTTTTTTCATAAGTATCGTCTTAGATAACGTGTTTCATGGATTAGTATCTCTGAAGTTAACAGAAAACTAACGAAGGCTTTTATGGAAACATCAACAAAAATATATGTTACTACGAACAACTTGCATAGGAAGAAAATATCAGAAAAAAATGATGATGCAAAAGAAAAGAGAGTTGTGAATAAACAAAGAAATTTTAACTTCTAAAGTTGAATACACAGAACTATGAATGCCAGTGGGAAAAAGTATCACTGAAGACATAAGAAAATTCAATTGTGAATTAGTAAGAAAAAAACAACCAAACCCTGAAGGCATCTCAATAATTGAAGAATACAGGTTACGGCACTGAAAACAGAAGATTGTGCTGTAATAAGAAATAGAGGAAAAATTTTGACAAGTGTGGAAGAGTTCAACAGAAAACTTTATTAAGGGAATCATACATTTATTCCAGACAGTAAGAAATGTACCATTACCAAGGTTCCTCTAGTCAAACTGGAAGTTTTCACTAGATATCTCAGTGAAGGGAAGATTCCTGATTTTTGGACTAATGCTACAATGATCCTGCTAATACATAAAATAGATGATATTAGGGATCTCAGAAGCTATAGACACATTAGTCTCCTATCAATAGTTTATAAAATTTTCACTAAAGTTCTTTCCCATCGCTTGAAGGTTACACTGGACATGGTTCCACCGAGAGAACAAGCTGGATTCAGGAGTGGCTACAGCACTGTAAATCATATCCATGTACTGAGAAAAGTAATTGAAAGAACGAGGGAATATGAACTCTCATTATGTATGGCTTTTATTTCTTACGAGCAAGCCTTTGATTCCGTGAAGATATCAACAGTTATGATGTCTCTGAAATCCTGCTGTATTGAAGATGCATCCAGTAGCATCATTAACAACATCTACGAAAATGCAAGTGCAAAAGTTCCGTTATTTGAGGATAAGGCACCAATAAAAATTGGAAAGTGAGTGAGACAAGGTGACGCCATATCTCCCAAGCTCTTCAATGCCACATTGCAAAACGTTTTACAATCATTGAACTGGGTAGACAAGGGAGAAAAGTTTAATGGAGGTTATTTAACTCACTTTCGCTTTGATTATGATGTAGTCATTTTTGCAAACACCCTTTTAGAGCTGCAGATTATGACCCAGAACGTGAGGAAAAGAGTAAAGAAATGGGACTAGAAATGAATTTTCAGAAAGCAAAATTGATGTACAATGTTTTTACAAGAAATGAAGATTTATCGAGAAAACCTGGAGATAACTGATACCGATACCTACATTCACCTTGGGCAACAGATATCAAGCGAAGAGCACACTGACCAATAAATAAAACTTAATTGTAAAGCTTTTGATGAAAACAGTTTAATTTTCAGGAGCAATATTCTATTATGTCTTAAATGAAAGTGTTTAGTCAAGGTATCCTTGCAGTTCTTACGGGGCAGTGACATGGATCTTAACTAAAAATGACAGACAAAAGCTTCAGATAACTGAAAGAAGCCTGGAAAGATGCATGCTTGGTGTAAACAGGAGAAATAACAAGAGGAACTCGTGCATCAGGAAAATTATAAGAGTGGAAGACATCATGGTGAGAGTAAAATCCCTGAAATGACATTTTACCAGAAGAACGGACAACCGATGGTTAATCAAAATTTTGGACTGGATTCCAATGGACGGGAAAAGACCCAGAAGGAGACCACGTGGGGGATGAGTGGAAGAAATTCGAAAGCATGCTGCAGTGACATCGAGAAGACTGGCAGACTGTTGGGGAAGAAACTTGGGTAGGCCTTCATTCAGCAGTGGATTGATAATGGTTGACAATGATTCTGTGTGTGTGTGTGTGTGTGTGTGTGTGTACGTGTGCGCGCGCGCATGCTGGTGTGTTTTCTACTTTTACCACACATCTGTTTTTTCTACCTCTTTCACAGCTTTTCATCATTCCTAATCTATCTAATCTTCTCTGTTTGACAACATGGCAGTTACTTCTTTTACCGAATCTTGTTCTCTCTTTACCTTTCTTTCTCTCTTCCTTTCTCGTTAATGCATCAGAATGAATGTTTTCCAGAGTCAAAAGATGAATTATGCGTAATTTTTTGATATAGTAGGTGGTTTGTCAGTTGGTGACACACTAATAAACAAATACCACAGTTGACGGAGGAAAATCTACAGCTGTCGTTTGAAAACGTCGCCATGTAAACGAAGAAATTTCATGAGCGAAACGAGATTGGAATGAAAATTGTTACACTGGTGCTTTATTAATAACAACAATTAGAAGTATTTCTTTAAATAATGTTGTTCGAAGACATTTTGGACACCTTAACAAAATTGTTTTGATCTAGCGGAGGTACCCGGTGTTGCCCGGGTATAACAAAAAATACATGAATCAGCTCCTGTTGGGGAAGAAACTTGAGTAGGCTTTCTGAGTTTTCCTGAATAGGATATATACTGTAGTATGGAAACATTTAACTGAAATGTGTTCTTGTAATAAAAAGAAAAGGATAAAAAAAGCGAGCGAAATTTATACTTGTGCCAGCACAATTGGCCTAAATCAGCCGTCTTTATTTACCGCAGATACCGGAAATTTGAAAAATCTGAAATATCTTATTTTTCTACAGCATTGTAATCAGCGTAATGTATTGTTGAAGCGCAAGTAAGCTTATTCTTGAAGAGCCTCTAGGTCAACGACGTTGAGTGTTCTTTTCTTTGAAACCAAAGGTGAAGAGGTTTTATGTTTACTAACCTGGGAGCAGCCAGCATAAAGCTGGCCATGGGAAAAGCATGGATTTTGCAGGTTGAGTTCAACAACTTTTAACGATTGAATCTGTATCTTGTTGGTACTCATGATAAAACTGTGAACAACAGGAAACCAATAGGCGTTTAAACTAAAAAAGAAGGTGAGGTGGGACGATTGGAAGGCGTTGAATAAAATCATGGTCTGTCATGATAGTAGCTCCGATGACATTCGACATGAGTTTCTTGATATTCAATCGTGTCCCATTGTAGAGTTCAGGAGGATCCAGATTTCATCACAGAAAAATAAATAAAACTTTAAGATGATGTGGAAGAGTGCGCGAACGGAGGAATAGCTTTATTAAAATTTAAAAAGATGAAATGCAAGAGGCGCAGTGGTCTAAGCGATGGCTTCTGATCATTCGTCCGGAAAGGGTCCAGCTTCGAATCCCGGTGAGGCATGGATGTTGTGTTTGTCTTACGACACTGGCTTTCTCCCTTCCCTTGAACCAGTGGCCCTAAATAAGGGATGGGCGACTGCTTATAGCCCATTGAGTTGCTCACGGTGGTCGTTAAACGTCCAATCAAAAAACAAATGCGAGAAAATTCATATTTTCTTTTCAATTCATTTCATGTATTTCATTTGAATTTCATTAAAATATTTTTCCTCTCTAAAAAATCGCAGAACTGCTGTTTTTAGATTGTGGAAATATTCATAGCGTGCAGTGATACATAAACAGCCGCAGCAGTGGGAAAAGTCAGCAAATTCGCAAGCAGCAGCTGCGGGAGGATACATGCGACATTTTGGAAATCTAACACCGTAAACTACACATCAAATATTAACCTGTAAATTGGTGGCATTATGTCAAATTTGAAACAACGATTGAAGAAACTTACAGGGGACCCGTGGTCTAAAACTTAAACAAATCCGCAAACAACTAGGTGAAAGGATACACGTAATACTTTGAAAGTCTAACGCAATAAACAGAAAGATTAAATTTCTAATTGTAAGTATCGCGCGTTGTGTCAAATTCGAAACTGCACGGCGGTCCCAAACGCGAATCTAGCGGAACAAAAGTAATTTTGGTCATTCTTGAAAAAATAAGTAAATATGGTTATGTAATATTGTAAGCATATTGCCCTATTACGATTCAACCTTTGAACAAGAGTAATCTAAAATATGACTGCGCGGCAGACCCTCAAATTTGAAGGCTGAGATCACTGACCTTGCGTCTGACGTCAGACGGTTCATGTCTCTGTAAGATTAGTTAGTGGCTGCAAACGAGTGTGAGCAAGTGGAAGCTTTTATTCCTGCTGGGTATAGTTAAAGATATGTGTAACCTTTTGGTATAATAATTATACATATACTGAGAATTGCGTGTCCATGCTATTAACTGGCATTCTTTAGGGAGAAAATATTTAATTATTCATTTTTCGAAAATTTTAAACAGACTTTTAAAACAACACGTCCAAGTATCCATAAACATAAGTATATTATAGTTAAATTTATGGGCGATAAAGGGGCTTTAAACCGCAACATTGGCCACTTGCACTTTTTTCTGATATGTCTTTTTTTTAAGGTGATTAACAGGTCCTACGACCAGGACTTGCTCTTATCGAAAGCAGGACGTCGGATCAGTACCGAAGCAAATGGACATAAGCTGGCAATAAACCCCATGTAAAGGTACATAATATGTTTATTTAAGCAGATTTAAGTAAATGCAACCATTAAATTAAATTTCTATTTACTTAATGCGTCGATATCACAGCCTTAATCTTGGAATGAAAGTGAAATTTATCATATTAAACCAGTAGGCGGGACAATCGGAATTTTGATGTTTTCATAACGCTTATTGAACTATTATTATTTACTACTATTACAAAATTCTTTACAAATTTTTATTTATTATTATTTAAGAAAATAACAATAAAATCAGATTTTCTATTTTCAATGGTGAACGGCAAAATATGCAGTGCTGTAACCGACACTTTTTCGCCGACCTGTTATTATGAATAAAGACAAGAAGGAAAAGAACTGAGCCGATATTACTACACATAAATTTGATGTTTGGATTAAGTTTTTCGAATGCCTAATCCACATTTCCTATAAGCTGGATCTGAAAGAGTGGCAGATTAGAGGAAAAGGAAAAAATGAAGAAAAAAGAAAAGAACTAATACGCGAAATTTTCAAAAAGGAAATGGGGTTGACTGTGGACCAGCTGACTCTCGAAGAAAGTCGAAATTCCAATGACGGCAATACAGCTGGTATCTTATTTTACAACCTGAAACTTTCAGCAGAAATAAATTGGCATTGATCAAAATTTAATACACGGATTTGGAACCATTCACAGAACTCTTTCTTCTGGCTTCTCAGTAAATCCTAAAATATTTTACCTTTGCGCACATGAAACAAAAAAATGTATTCTCAAAGCTGTATCCATGGTTTCGCATGCCTGTCACTGTGCATAAGGTGCTTATACATAGAGCACAGGTCATTTAATATGCAATGCTACCGATGGGCATGCTTTCCGAAGAAGTACAAGAGGCTAGGAATAAGCACATGAGAAAATTCCATGAAAGACAGGCACGAAAAACTTCACGGAAAGACACAATGCAAGATGTTCTGAATCTACTGCTGATCACTTCAGATTCTTTCATCTCAAATATACGTACTTCACCCCAGAAGAATAAATCTACTTTACCCTTGTAGAAGTCCGACAGTTCCTGAAAGAACCACACTTAATTAAAAACAAGAAAGACGAAGCGAAGGAGAAAAATGCAGCACCTGCATTTTTCGATATATGATGAAGATGATAATGGTGATGAAGAAGAAGAAGAAAAACGAAGAAGATAAGTCTTCTTCCATGATAATGATGGGGACGAAAATTTTGAAAAAGGCTTTTCTGCTATTGATGATAGCGTTGAGAATATCTGGTATTCATATATTTTATATATAGTCATATTTTTATGTATGTATGTATTTATCAGGAGATAAGAAAGTAATGTTTTAATTAATAATGTACCATTATATTATGTTATTACATTAAAATGAATTATATATTTTTATATTAAAATATATGATATTATATTATGATATTATATTATTATATTAAAATATATGGTATTATCTTATTATATTAAAATATATGGTATTATCTTATTATAATAAACTATATATTATATTATTACATTAAGATATATGATATTATATTATTATATTATTTAAATTAAAATATATATTATGTTACATTATTATTATATTACATACTCTATTATTTTGTTTCATTCATTTCCTATGATGTATTACATTTGTTCTTAAATTTAAAATATGAGATAAACTGTACCGTGCAATTTTTTCAGATTGATAAAATTATTAATTTTTTTATCTGTCATCATAACTAACAATCTTAATAAAAATATCAACATGCAATTTCATTAATTTGAGGATTTTCTTTGTTTATGCTATAAGATCTGTCAGTTACAAGTTACAAATAATTTTGACCCACTAGATTCGCATTTGGGACAACTGTTCAGTGGTTGAAGAAACTTAGTCAAAATCTTCTCGGAAAAATGGCTTGGAACTGCATATACGTAGTCCGTAGTTACACAATGGGAGCAGCGGTCTGGAATGTAAATAAACCCGCCTGCAACTGGGGATAAATCATGCACCTCGGTATTCGGAAGTACATCCCAAAAAATTTCGGCGCAACCTATTAATATCGTCCCTTTTATTGTGCCGTAGGTATTCTCCAGCATAGGTTTGTAGTATTAGTTTGCTTCAATACAGCCACCCGTAAATGTGTGAAAGTTTGGAACATATAAGTTGCTACGCCAATTAAAAAACGCGATAAAAAAAATAAACGACTTTATCACATTTAGTATCAGATTTTCCTAATTTGTTACGTTTATGTATAATGTGATGCAATAATGTTCGGCGATAGGGTAGTAAAATATATTGTTGCGTAACGGCGGAATTAACTATTGTTGCGTTATTTCATGGGACAGTATGCCTCACGATCAGATTTCAACCACGGTTTCTTCAACAATGGTTAAATGCTTTAGAAACTAATTAATTAATATAGAATAAAAATACCAACGATTAACACAATAAAAGGTTTATTATTAATCGTAATCGACACTTATTTTTTTTTGCTAAATGTATGACATTTGCATCAGATCAGTAGCGAATAAAATTCCATCTCCCTTTTTCTCACTTAACGCAAAGTTTTGGATAGAGTTTTCAAGCGTTGAATAAATTCATACAGTCGAAGAAAGTAATCTACAATATTCCTCCTTTTTTTTTCGTCAATTTTAAAAACACAAGAAAAATAGTCTAAAAAAATAAGTTCCTTCCTAAACCTGAACTTGCCAAAATTAAAGAAATTACAATCGCCAAAATTAAAGAAATTATTTGTTTTTTGTTGTTTTTTTTTTTTGCTCAATGCCATTTCTGAAAATTTTATTAGCATCACAAAATCCGGGATGAAAGAACTTTTAGAGTTCATGTATTACAAATCGTATAAATTATGCAATTTATGCATGCCAAGAATTGCATATCTTCCGTATTGACTTTCCAAATCTTCTGTTGACAAATTTGATGAATTTAGGAGGCAATTCCATAATTCTTCGGGTAAAGGCTTTCAACCTTTTCAAAGAAAAGTATATAAATGTTTATATAATCATAGTTCCTAGAAGTAAGCAAGCAAGCAGCACTTCCTTTCCGTTGTATTCTAATTCCAAATACTTTCTTCGTAAGAAAGAAAAAGATTATAAAGATGTTTTATGCAAGCACATTACTAATTCCTCAAGTAAAATATTATCTTTCGGCTGCATCCATCAAGAGAAAATTGCAAAATTTGTAGGTAATGCGATAAAAAACCAAATGAAAAACGTTTAGCATTAATCCCTTACAGTAAAGAAAGATTACGTCGTATGTAATCAGGAAATAATAATCTATGTCAACACATTTAGGAGTGCATCAACCCACTTTGTGTAGAAACACTTCATCGGCGAGAAATTGAAAAAGATACATATTTTGCAACCCAAAAATGTAAGTGTTACCAAAACCTTTCTCTGCTTGTATGTTTCTGGCATATAAATAAAATAATAAAAGAGTCACGACAACAAAACCAATAGTTAAAGGAAATGCTGCCATGAAATCAGCTGTCGTTGTTTTAAGCAGGATTTTCAATTCGAATATTTCTTTTCCGTTTAACTAAGAAGCATACAACAGTTTTTTTATTCAAATTCATGTGCCTGAGTAGCATTTTAGCGTTTTCAAAACATTAATACACATGTCTACAACATATTCATTGTTTGATATTTATTGCCTGTTTCCTTTTGAAAATTGATGTGCTGATTCCAAAAATGCTGCTCAAATTTTTCTATCACGCACAGTTTTACCACAAAAGGAAATTTTCAATCATCGGGTTAAGAAAGAAACAAAGGCTTTGCAAGTTAGTGATTTTGTCAGATCGCCAACAAAATAATGTTGCCACTCAATCTTGTTATGTGATAGGTCTGAATATGAATCTGGTGACAGTTGGGAGAAACTGTCTAAACTTGCACAAACTGTCTAAACTTACACTTGAGTTCATCTGCACCTCTCTACTAGGATGGAATGTGTCGGTTAGAGTTGTGGCTCTGCACTGAACAGAGACACAACTCAACTGCCACTTGGAACAATTCTTATGAAATAAAAAAAAAAAAAATTATTATTGATTGTCGGATGGCAGGCTCAAAGAAGGAATATTTCTCTGACCAAACATAAGGAAACTACGTAGATCAGGATGACAGACTTTAAACTTACTACCTGGATTTGAAAACGCAGCGTTGGTAGCCATAAATGATGTCATTAAAAAGTTTTTGGGTTTGGGTAACTACAAAGAACAAAACTTCAAAGAAATGATGTTGAAGGATAAAGATAAAGCTCAAAGTACATTTCTTGGATGCACATCTGGAATACTTTCCGGAAAATCTGGATGAGGCGTTTAAGTGAAGAGCAAGGTGAAAATTTTCAGCGTGATGTAAAAGAGATGGAGATAAGACAAATGGAGTGTCAAGACGATGAGAACGACTGTTGGATATTGCACAGAGACAGACTCCACAAGAAACACACAAGCGTAAGTATATGAAACGCAGTATTGAAGGAAAAAGAGAAAGAGAGGACTTTACGAGTTAGAGTCTAAAACTCGTTAGATGTAAGAACAAAAGACATGTAATAATGTTTGAAATGTGATAACCTACCTTCATTAATTAAATTATCTTTCTCTACGCCTTTCCAATTTTTATGCATACTCTCTCGAAGTGCTATATCATTTTGTGAAAAAATCTTATGGAATAAAACTAAAATTTTAATTCCAGTGAGCACCGCAAATACATGCAACGTCTGCCAAAATGACTCAACTTTCATTATGTAACATTCTGTACATTATTATGTACAGAATGTTACATAATAAAGATTATTACATAAAAATGCATAATAATAATAATACATTAATTATTATGCACCTTTATTATGTAACAAATGTGTAATTTTCTTTTCAAAATGACGTTAAATCTGAAGTAATTTTGATGAAGAAAAGTTACGAAAAGCACAAGATTTGCATCTGATACTTTCTGTTATGGCGATAAATTAACAGTGAAAATTCATATCCTGGAAACTTTTGATACAAGATATCCAAATCTGTTTCAAAATACTGCACAGCAGTGTTATAAAAAATTGCGCTAAAACTAAAGCAGAACTGTGAATTTCCAGTTAGCCATTATTTATTGAATATAAGGAAAACGAGACGAGAAAGAAACATCTGATATTAAGTTGAAATCCCAAAAAGGTTTAAAGATGCTGCATTGAGGCTCATCGTATTACCTCTCAGGAAAATTTATTCAGCATAAATTTGAACACCGGAGAATTTTCATAAATGCATCCTCTGTTGAAATTGCACATTTGCTAAAAAAATTTTAAAGTTGATGAATGAAAAGTATTAAACTAGTGCTTTTTGTTTCTGAAGATATATATATTTTCAAGATCATTTTCTAAAGTCGAAAAGTATTGTAAATACTCACATATTATGCCTGTATAATATTTTTGTTTTACTTACCAATATTATTATTTTACTACCGGATAAGATAAGCTGCAAATGGAAATTTAAAATAAGTTTAAATGACAAAACTAAAAGGTAATATAATTGCAAAATTTCAATTTTATAGAATACTGCAGAATTTTCATTATCAGGTGCATAACTTATACATGTACATTTGTTTATTTTAAGCGGCAAGATCCATTCTTTCCTTCTTCCTCTGGCTGCAGAACAGTTTGCACTTTAGCATCATCTGAAATGAAATGGCCCCATGTTTTGAAATAAAATTTCATTTGCTCATTTCAAACGAAGAAATTTTCTCTCCCTGTTTTTCTTGTTGTTATATCATTTTGAACCCTTGCATTTTGGTGACACTGAATTTTGGAGTGGAATGTTATTTATTTTACTTGAGCGGTTTAGTATTCCTGTATTTCCTTGTCATACACGTTACTTCACGTTTCCATTAGCTTTTTATTTATAAAAATGCTTTTATGATGTAAAGTATTCTCAGTCTTACATTTCCCAAACTTCCATACAGTGACATCTTGTTTTAGAAGTTTCACTAAGCTCCTCTCATTTTTGTTCAACAAAAAAAAAAAAAAAAAAAAAAGCGAATACCTTCCATGTGGAAAATCTCCTATACTTTGGCAATAAACTTTGTTATTTATGAGCATTTTCAGACTGGTGTGATTCTTTTCTGATATTCACAGATTGAGCAACGGACCGGCCCGTCGGTTGAAAGCAGCGGGAGTCCATGGTGCTGTCTTCCGCATGGATCACCACTCTCCGCGCCGAGATATAAGACCTCGACGAAAAACACCGCTACCGATGAGAAAAGCGGTCAGTGTTACGTCAACAGATGTAAGCGACAGACAAAACATGACTTACGTTTCAGAGGCTTCGGGTTGGACTGCTTCCGCCTCGACATGAAGCTGACGCTGTATGTAGATGAGCTTCGCTTAAACCATGCGTTCGTCTAGGCATCTCCACGAGCAGTGACGGCGGGATCGGGATCAGCCCCTTCGCACAGCGCGCTACACGGTAAGTTGCGCTCCCCGCATGCGCCCAAACACGTCCTCCTCCTCCGCTGAATCTCTTTTGCAGGAACCCTTATGAATGACGACACCCGACGTCAACACCAACTCCACCACAGCGGGAGGGGTTGGCAAGTAATCTTTTCCCACCCCTTCTTTATTCTCTCCACAGCCTCAGCTTTTCCCGAAGCAGCTCCCTTAACTGTGGGAAGTTATGAAAGGTAAAGAAAGTTCGCGAGCCAAAAACGCATGTCTGAACGTTTAGAGGTAAAAATAAACAAACAGATACATTGTATTTTGGAAGCAAAGGACAAAATCTGTTGACATCTGTTGCGATCGTCCAGCAATTTCCTTCAACAACAAAATTGTTCTTTCATTGACAGAAAACTTGGAATGGCTAAGCTGTGGTATCGCTCTCAGAATTTCTCAAACCCGGTGCATTGAATTATGCTTGGATCTTCCGAATAAAATTTAAAAACTGATTTTGGGATCGGAAGGAAAAGTACTTAAAAAGATGTCCCTCGAATACCTGAAGCCAGTGGCACAGGATCTAAGCGCTGGTTAATGACCTCTCATCCGAGATGGGTCTGGATTCTAATCCTGATGAGTCATGAATGTTGTGTTTGTCTTACGGCACTGGCTCTCTCCCTTCCCTGGAACCAGTGGCTCAAAATTAGGGACGGGCGACAAAGTAAGGCCATTAAGTTGCGCATTGTGGTCGTTAAACACTCAATTGAAATAAACTGAAACTGTGTACTGTCAACAGGAATAATGAGTAGCAATGGAAATCGAACTAGCCGTAATAATGATGACTAAAGTCCTCCTGTGGCTCAAAAAAATCCTCAGTCTGCGATGAGACCGGGTTTGAGCACTTTATGAGGCATAGGTACTGCGTTTGTCTTACAGCGCTGTTCGTATATCTTCCTTCCTAGAACTGCTGGCTCTGAATTAGAGACGGAAAAGTGCTTAAAATCTTAGACTCTTACGGGGCCGTACCCCCCCCCAAAGACGGGGGTACCAGAATTGAAGCAACAGACTAATTTCTATGTCATATATATGCATAAGTAAGAAAAATTGTGGAGTGATACGCGAACTTCCGAATGACACGAATATGCCGTCCTTATTTACTTGTGAGTTACCGGCTCCAGAGAAGAGAAAATTCGGAAACTAAGAACTAACACAATACCAACCAATGCTCTCGACCTTAGGTTAATAATTGTTTGCGACTGCTTATAGCCCATTGAGTTGCTCACGGTGGTCGTTAAACCTCCAATAAAAAAAAATGATAATAATTGTTTCACTGCATGAGTTTGAATTTCCCTCGATCCCCCCCCCCCCGAATTTTAGGGGTTTTCTGTAATTTCGCGAATATCAAAGATATCCGCGAATTTCATATTTTCTCCCTATTGTTGCCTAATTTCTATTTTAATTTTTAGATTATTTTTTTATATTTAAATAATTTTGATACTGCTTACAATTTACGCGAAAAATATACCTCAAAGTAATTCTATTCCAAAGACCAAACCAGAATTTTAAACCTTGAATTACTATTCAAGATTGTTCATTACAAAGAGACTCTTATGGAACAAGCTTGGCGGGTAATTTCTAGGTCACATGCACTCTCCTAAAGAAAGCACGCGTCGTCTTTCGTGATTTCCACTCCCCCACCCCGCTACCGTTGAATACCCTTGGAAACTTGCAGCATTAGCAAACCGTATGTTGTCAATTGTATTAGTGGTTTTAATTGGAAAAAGCAACTCACAGAAAAAAGTGTTTGAGTTTCGCAGACGCTTACCTTAGAAAATCTGTGTGCTTTCGTGTGAGTATTTAGTTTATAAAGTTTCTAGATGTTATTGTTAAATTTGAGGATGGGCCACGTGAGTAAAATGAGTGCATCTAAAAGAGGCAAGCAAGGGAATGTTTCATGTGAGCAAAAATCTATTGTTCTACTCGTGTTGCAACATACCAGTGGATATTTCAAGAAAGGACAGTTGTAGAAAACATTTAGCAAGCAAGCTGCATGAAAAAAAAAGGTGTATCCGAAAAGTAGACCGAAAATAATGCAGATACGTGTTGATGAATTAATTGAGAAAAGAACTAAAGAAGAACAGCATCGCTCAACTAAACTTTCGACACTAACTGGTGCCTTTTGTGCAGTAAACACCCCACATTTCCAAACTGGATAAACCTACATAAAAAAAAATTACTTGGTAAATTCGTTGAAAGATATTGGTGTTATTCAGAATGCGAATTGGATGCGGAAATATTATTTGCCGAAAATATATGATATTCACAAGGAACAATATATTATTATTAGTATCCGAAGTGAGCGCCGTAGCAGACGAAACAACTGATTCAGAAGATACAGTTTGAAAATTCTTGCTGTTCCATGTAGGTACAGTTTGAAAATTCTTGCTGTTCCATGTAGGTATAGTTTGAAAATTCTTGCTGCTCCATTAGCTGAAACGAATATTGAAACCTGTAATGCTGAAACCCCTTTGAACGCAATCTTCCTCGAGTGCATCACTTTGGAATCCGTAAATTTTAAAGCAGTCAGCGCGGCAATACTTCAGTGCCTCAATAAGAATGAAATACCGTTTGCGAATACAATCGCTTTCGTGACAGACAACGCGTCTTACATATCCACAGCGTATGGAAAGAACCTGAAAGCCGAATATTTGAGTAAATATTTAGCAAAATTTCAGGGTAAATCCTGAAATTTCGCGAACAGCCACGAACTTTTCGAGAAATTTCGCGATTTAAAAAAATTGAAGCACAGGAGCAGAAAGCTGCGAAAAACCTTCAATTTCCTTTTACAAAGTACCGGATCGTCTACAAAAGATGTGATAAAGAAGAGGGGGTCTCAGAATTCTACAAATTCTGAGTGAATTAGAATCTGCTTTGTCTTCAACGGAAGACGATTTGGCTGCTGAACTAAATAATCAGAATGACAGTACACAGTCTGCTTATCACATCACCTCGTCATCCTCTCTGTACGATACAGTTGATTCTGCATTGCGGCCAAATAAATTGAATTCTACATTTATAAATATTACTACAATTTCTGGACACCTGAAATTAAGGATATGAAATTTTCTTTTGATAAAAATAAACGTCATTTTTCAAAAAACTTTGAGATGAGAGCATTGGACAATGGGGAAGAAACAAATATATGGTTGATTTACTAAAAAACGTCTGACTGCGTATATCGTTTTAACTTTTTCTAACCGAAAAATCGCAAACTTCTCTAGGAAATCCAAACTTTTGCCATTGCAGACGTGTAAGTGTTCGTTTGAAGAACATGAAAAGTTGCCGGATCAAATGACGTTATGTTTAGATGGAAACAGAGGCAAGACCGGTTAAAAAACGTGGACATTTCACATAAACAAATGATAGACCAAGAAATGTGTCATTGGAAAGGTTTCATATCAATAATTTTATCCTTTTCGGAACATATATTGACCTTTAGGGATCAGCAGATAAGCTGTTTACGGCAAGTAATGAATTTTTTTGGGATTAATATAAATATTTGGCAAGTTTGATGTGATCCGAGAAAATTTAGAAAATTTTAGCAAACCAAGTGGCTAACGATATTATATTTAGAGCTTAGTGAACATTTAATGAATACTCCGGTCAGATCAAGACATGAGGCCAAGCAGTAACTTTATGGTACAAAAGTACGGCCCAGCCATGTGATGATAATTATCTAGACAAATTTGTTATTTTAGGCTAGAAAATAACAAAGCTATGTTTGACTGGTAATGTTTTAATATCCATTCCCCATATAAATTCCACATTCAATTTGTACGGTGTTTGAGAATACCCTTCATACTGTACATATTTTATGTGCGTCTGAGAATACCCATACAGTCCAGCATAAAAACATTCTTGTGGGTGCGCCCACAAATACTGTCGCACCGAACGCACGAATGTTAAAGCCGGCCCTGTCTACAGAAACCAGCAAATTTGAACATTGCAAGTTACAATAAACTTTAAGTTAGAGTTTGCATCGCAAATACTCCTCGCCCGTATCTGGCAACAGCTCAAAAGGAGCAGTAAAGGTAGAGTGGCACGTATCCAGCTGACTGTTTATTAAAAATTTAAATGAAATTAATGTCTTTACAAATATTTACGGTGTTCAAAAAATTATACTGACAGTGAGACTTACGCCAATATTAAATGATATTTCCCAGTCACAACAAATATAAAATTAAAAGCATTTTTTTAATAGACAGCACATAATATTTGTGCAATAAATCCAGAGTGACATATACACATGCACTGCAATACAAACAAGAAAAAAGAAATCAGAAAAAAATGAATTGTGCTTGATTTTTTGAGAGTACCCTGCCCATCTAAAGCTGACCATACATAAACTTAGAAAATATTCTTTATTATCAGATTATTTATCCATTACTTTGTCAACTTCTGTTTATCACGCGATGAAACATATTATAATAATAGGTCATAATTGTGTTCACTTTTGACACGATGTCTTCAACATTTAAAGACCTTACGATAGTCACATAAGATTTTACAGCATAACTGTACTTCGCTTGTCCGTCCATTCTGATTCATATCATAGATTTAAGAATTTTTCAAAAATTATTCAGTTCTGACAAGAAAAACATAAATTCTCACCCCCACCCCCCTTGCTCTAACTAACTAGAAAAATTATCTGTTTCAAAAATAAAGAACAGAGAATGTTTTGTCCCTCTTTATTCTGTTGATTACTTCTCTTTGAATCTCGATAACAGACTGGAATTCAACTCTTCATATGGAGGTCATACGAAAAAAGCCTAAAGAGTGCTGATACTTCAGCATTACGATACTTTCTTTGGATCACCAACAGCATAGGACACAATAAGTATACTTTCTTGATATCAAATGTAGTTCACCATTTGAGATACACACAGCCACAAGACGTTAAATTAAAGAAAAAAGCAAATTGACTCCTTGGTTGATGCCTGGAAATGGGAATTTCATATCTGTCGGCAGTACTTTCTTCACGTATCCTTCAACACCAGTACGTCGAATCACAATTTCAAAATTCTTCGCATAGTTGGCCAGCCCAATAGCATTTCTAAAGGAAGGTGAGAATAACAATCTCTCCTATTTCCTTGAATCCATTCATTTTTTCTCCTTTTAATATAGCGAAAAACCACGTCTACTAGCACATACTATTGTAAAAAGATCAAAAGAGCTTCACAAACATCAGTTTTCTACCTTATGCGGTTGCGTGCCGGAGCGTTGTTACGATGTTACTCGGGATCTGATTCCTTATGCCTGCTTGCAACCAACTGAGGAAAATACAAAGCAAATGAATAGTTGATAGAGTTGCAGTCTCAAATTGTTTAGATACCATGTCCCAAATTTTTCATGTATAATGATTCCTCTAACTAATCTTACTTTTTGCGGGAGATCTTAGTGAGAGATGGGTTTTCCTCCGCGGGGCGTCCCTTGGGAACAGTGGCACACTGAACAGCAACAAGGGCCTCTGTGAATCTTGGAGATGTGCCAGCTAGTTCCGAGTGACATTGGCGAAAAGACCCCAACTCACTGGGTTTTGTTCCAGAATCCTTAGGTTGAATGACCAACTGGAACCGTCAGCTGTGGGCTAATCCCTCACACTGATGTACTTACCTGATAAAAAAGGCACAAAGAAATTTGAAAACTGACTCAGATGTGGGATATGGTGGACCTACCACACTTGAGAAGGATGGTCCACCATGGAATCAACCTGGACTTTCTAAACGGCATATGCGAAAGAGTTCTCGGCTGAGTGAGTGTAAGTTGGTGTATGGAATACTAGAGGTATAAAGGGCAAGATGAACGAGGTGACTGAAGAAAGAGTTGTCCTTTGGATCCCGAGCAGGAAGGTCGCACATCGTGTGAGCTCCTGCGAGTGAACTTCAGTGCAAGCTTTTCGTCGTCGTCGGCCGTGCGTCTTGTTCTACGATTAGATAGTTTCTGGGTTACCAGTCTATCCGATTCAGTCCGGTTAGGGGATCTTTTAGTTGTTAAGCTTTTTTCAAAGCTTAATTAAAATTTTCCCGAATCCACTTCTCTTCGTTTCAGCTTCCAGCCCATCGTCAAAAATAAATAGGATTTCCATTACTGAAGTTGTAGAGCAAAAGCCTGACGCCAAGAAAAGTGATGCCGTTTCCCGTTCCTCATTCAATTTCACGGAAAAGCGAGAGTCAACTGAAAAACCTGATCCAAGAAGATCCAGAAGAATTAGAAACCTTCCGCCGGAACTATGTAATAGCATCCAAAAAAGAACCAGAAGAACAAGAAGAAGATTGGTAAGTGAAATAATTTCTTATTCTGTGCCTCAGAAAATTCTAGGCACGTCATCTGACAAAAAGTTGTCGATGACTCTTCTTGTATGTCTGTGCCAATTCCAGACATGGTAAAAGCACCGGTGGGATGCCCGGGCGATGGGATATCTGAAAAAATTACAAATATCATTAAAACACCGGAGAGATGCTCGGGCGAGGGGGATATCTGAAAAACTTGCAAATATCATTAAAACACCGGAGAGATGCCCTGGCGATGGGATATCTGATAAATTATCAGATATCATTAAAACGCCGTTGAGATGCACGGGCGATGGGATATTTGCAAAACTTTCAGATATCATTAAAACACGGGCGATGGGATATTTGTAAATTAAAGCACGGGCGATGGGATATTTGTAAATTTTTCAGATATCAGTAAAACACCGGTGGGATGCCCGGGCGATGGAATATCTGAGAAAATACCAGATATGTTTTATGAAAATTTCGAGAAATGTCCGGACGACCTTACCCAAAAGGAAGGTTTTTTGGAAAATAGACCTGAGACGGCTTCGGTGTCAGGCTTTAGCAAGGAATTTGGTGTGAATCCGCGTCGGTCTTTTTTTTTAAAAAAGGCCCTTTTTAGGGCCGAGTACTTTTTTCAAAAAGGAATTTGCCAAACCTGCTGAGAAGTTGAAGGAAACTTTGTTTCCACAGACACGAACACGTATTCACACAAGTAAAGAAAGACTTTACAAAGAAAAAATTAAAACTCTAGAAAGTTTCAAAAACTTTTGAGAAAAGTGAAAAAAATACTCTACAAAAACAGAAAAAAAAATGTGTTGAAAAAAAAGAACAACCTCAGGCATCATCATACGAGCATAAGTTAAGCTCATAAATAAAGGATGCAATTAATGACACAGAATTAATGAAAAATGATACAAATAAATACCTGCGTAATATTAACTTATTACACAGAGAAAAAAAAAGTTGTCATTAAAAGCAATTTACAGAACTCTGTGCTAAAGGAAAGAATTGGAAAACATCGCAAAAATTTCCAAAACACAAATGTGACTGAGAAATTGATGGCAAATGTTGACAAATATCTAGGTGAAAAGCAAAAAAAAGACCCTTTTAAGAGCATTGTACAGAATTATGTGCTAAAAGAAAAAATTAAAAAACATCACACAAAAAAATTCCAAAACACAAAAGTGATAGAGAAATTGATTGTTGTTGTTGATAAATATTTACATGGTAATGCTACGCAAAAGCAAAAAAATTGGTTACTCCAACCGTGGAAAAACCAAAATATTTCACTGGCAGGCTTAGCAAAGAAATTAAAGAGGCAGGAAAAATTAATTGTAATGAAGATGCTTAACTGCAGTATGCTAATAACATTACATTTTATAACACACAAAATGAACTGCCTCTTCTATATGATAATGTGGAAAATAACTACACTGAAATAGCAAGCCAACAAGTAAAAACATAGAAAGCAGTGAAAGCAAAATTGACCTATTAATTAAAAAAAATTAAGGAAAAGTCCACGAGTGAGAAACTTACGGGAAAAAAATAAATGGAGAAACAGATAAAAAAAAAAAAAATTGGTGAATGGACCATCAATAAAATAGCAGAATTAGCTGCCAAACTGGTCAAAAACAAGGAAGCAATCAATTGCAATACTGACATTGATGCCCAAGTCATCGAAAGTAACAACAATATAAAAAAAATTGACACAATAAAAAATGATGAAAAAAAAAACAAGTGTGAAATTTTTTCCTCTGAAACAAATGGAATTAACATATTAATTTGGAATGCGCAAGGCATCAAAAGGCAGCATAGAGAATTCTTAGCCAACCTAAAATACAAAAAAATTATATTGCGCTAATTAATGAATCCTGGCTAATGGACAGAATTAAATTCAAAATTTCCAACTACAAGGTTTACAGAAAAGACAAAACCTCCCGAAGTGGGAAAATTTTGATTGCAGTGAAAGATAAACTAGAGCAAAGTGAAGCAACATGCAACATAGAGGATGGCATGGAAGCGCACTCGGTTATTATTAAAACAAAAAATAACCCGATTAAATTTACGGCGCTATACAATCATCCCAAACACACTATTACCAGGGACGTTCTAGATAATCTTTTCGAGGAAGATATTCCTACGGTCATAGCGGGAGATTTTAATAGTAAATCCCCTGCTATTATAACTTTCTCTTTAGCACTAAACTGGTTCAATACAGTTCTTAGCTGATTCCAGAAATCTTCCTTCCTATCAGATGGTTCCGAGTCACAAGGAGCATACTCTACAACAATTACTATTTTCTGAAGTTTCATTTTAAAACGAATCCAAAGTATTATCTCACTTATGCAGCTATAATGAATCAAGTTCTTCATTTTTTCACTTAAAATCACACCTACACCAGACTGTCCTCTCACATTATACAATACTCCAGACCACACACTCACTGTTCCCTTCACTTCTTCTATCCCAGTTTCCTTTCGTTTTGGTTTCACTTACACACAACTCATCCAATCTACACTTATTCATCTCTTCAGTCACCGCTTGAGAGAGATTTCCTATCTGAGGTTGAGAGACCCGAACCCTCAGCGCTCTGCGGCTTTTGTCAGGTGAAAAAGAAGAAGATAAGATATTTGGGAACAGATTTTCCTGATAGAACAGCATGAAAGAAAAGTACAGAAATATTAGAGCAAAAGGAGTATACGGTTTCCCGTTAAGTATTGAAGTTGTAAGCTACCCTACATACTTACCTGCAACAAATCAATCAAAGCAAGTCATCCCGCAGTCAACGCCCGGCCGCAGAGAACCGGGGAAAGGACAGGGAAAAAGGGTGCCTAAAAAAAGAAAAGAACCACACAAGAAAAATCCGACAGATAAGAACCCAGTTTTCACACAAAACCATGTGTTGCAAGGCACCTTAAACCACACATTTGTCGTTTGCTCAGTTCCCGTGTAGGAGTCGGCTTTTTTTTTAAACCATAGTACCTTGTTTCTGGGCCAGTCTCATATATGTGGACTGTAATATTTCTTTTGCAAAACAAGTTCAGCCCCTAAAAGAGCCTTTTTTTTTTAACAAGATTTCTTCACATGTGTGAAGTATTTTTGCAAAACAGAGTACGGCCCTTAAAAGAGCCTTTTTTCTTTAACAAAAATTCTTCTTATGTGAAGAATACCCTCTGAATACTAGTCCCAATTATTGTTATTTTTTTCGCTAAGGTAGCTGTGAATTGGGTTCATTTCTGGAACTTTATTCAAGATAGCTTTTGGCCTTTTATAACTGTCAGTTTCATTGACAGTATAGTTGATGGCCTCTCTGACTAGAGGATTAGGATGAATCTTAGTTGTTTCATAGTATCTTTTTGCTAAGTCATACATCGTGTAATGGATATAATTAATATTTAGCATGCTTCGGATAGCATGGTTTGAAGTTCTTCCATCAAGTCCAACCATATAACGTAGGGTTTTATTTTGAAATGAGGTAATCTTATTTCTCTGCTGTTTGTTGCAGTTACCCCAGATAGGACAGGCATAAGTAATAACAGGGCTGATACAGGCTTTCCATATCAAAGTTTTGTTTCTCCTGCTAAGCCTTTAATTTTTTATTATTGGCTGGAGACTTCCTCTGATCTTAAGAGATTTGGTCAGAGTTTCTTTAATATGCTTGTTCCAGTTTAGGTTGTGGTCCATAAAAGGTCCTAAATATTTAACATCATTTACCCAAGGTATTTTTTTTTATACATTTCTATTTCAAAGTCTGGATTGTGATTGCATTTAATCCTAGAAAATAGAATTGCTTGAGTTTTTTCAGTATTGATTTTGATTTTCCAATCTAAGAAATACTTCTCAACTTTTTCAACATAATGTTGCAACATCAAAGTTGCTTGATTTTTATTTTTGGAAGTATAAGCGAGTGCAGTGTCATCAGCATAGAGAGCTGTATTCAGATTCCTGTTATTATAGTTGGGAAAGTCTGACGTAAAGATAGATAGAGTACAGCGTTGGCGCGAGTACACTGCCTTGCGGTACACCAGCTTCGATTTTTTTAACGATTTTTTCCCATTGATTTTTACACAGAATGTTCTGTTAGTGAGGTATGATTTGATTATATGTATAATCTAGGGTAGGAAATCATGAGCTTGTAGATAATTGCCTCTTGTGGGCATTTATGGAATGCTTTTGCCACATCCAGAAATATGGCTGCTGTGTGTTCTTTTTTTATTATTCCTTCAGCACATTTTTCAGTTATTCTAGAGAGTTGGTGCACCGTGAAGTGTTTATCTCTAAAACCTCCTTGAATAAATGGAATTACTGGGAATTCCTCACAGAATTGTTGCATTCTAATAAGAATTATTTTTTCAAAGATTTTTCCCATGGTTGGGAGCAACGAAATCGGTCTGTGATTTTCAGGAATGGCTGGGTTTTTACCTGTCTTGGGTAATAATATTACCTATGCTGTCTTCCAAACATCAGGGAAATAATGTAATTTAATGGCACAATTGTATATTTTAGTAAGGGTTTGCACATACTCTTCCGGTAATATTTTAATAATTTTATTATTTATGCCATCATTGCCCGGTGCCTTTTTATTTTTAAGATTATTAATATGAAACCTAACTTCCCTTTCACAGATGGGTAGTCGTTTTTCAAAATCTGGGGGAACAAAAATTTTTTTTGGCCCTTAAAAGGTGTCTTGTTTTTTCTTATCTTTTCAGTTTCTGGCGTTCCGGACCCAAGAGAGGTCGTAGCACCTTTAATTTGAAGTTGCTGCTTGACTTTTGCATGTTTTTGGATTCCGGACCCGAGAAAGGTCGTATCCACTTTATTTAGAGGTTGCTGTCTATCTGACGTAAGAGAGGCCGTATCCACTTTATTTAGAGGTTGCTCTCTATCGGACGTAAGAGAGGCCGTAGCATTTACTACTTTTGATTGCTGTTTTCTAAGCCTTGTCCTCCTATTTTTTTTTAAAGAGCCCTTTTGTTTACTTTTAATTGGTGATGTTAACACAGGTTTTTTTTTACTAGCAAATTCTTCATAGAGTTGTGCACTTTGGGTGATGACTCTAGAATTTTCTACATCCTCCGCATGTTTAAAATAAGTATCCAAGGCCTTTTTCATTTTAATGGCTACATCAGTGTCAGGGATATCATTTATTTTAAACTGTTTTTCTAGTGAGTTTGCAAAAATTTCTGCTTTTCCTTCGTCAGTTCTAACTACCGTCCCATCTTCTTTTTGAAGGGGTGGGAGTAATTTGACATTTTTATTTTGCAAGCTCGACGTAAGATTCCATAGAGCCATTTTATTTTTTTTTATCCGAATTTTCAGAGTAGTCAATATGAGCTTCCTCTAAATACTTGACCCCGTGCCCCATTCTCGAATTTTCTGATTTCTCTTTTAATTTGTCTATTTATGCAGCAATAAAGGTCATAGAACGTTTTATTTCTTGTTCTTTGCCACTTGCTTCGGTACCTATTTTTTTCTTTAATAAGTTCCAAAATTTCTGTGGGTAAATAGTACGGATTTTTTTCTCTTTAGCAGGAGTTTGACATACTTCCATAATTTTTTTAATGGCGAGGTTACAGAGTTTAATAGCTCTGTCAATTTCTTTTTGCTATTACAGTCTCCAATTACCGGGGGTGGCACTAGTTTAATTTTCTCTTCAAACTGTTTTAAGTTAGTGACCATTTTGGGTGCTACCGTCACAGTTTTATCAGTATAAAGCTGGAGGTGAACTGGATTGTGGCCAGAGGAGAGCGCTGCCGCAGTGTAAATTTAAAAGTAATATTTATTATTCTTCAAGAGGGCAAAATCTAGTATGTTGCTAGTTCCTCTGAGCGCCGTTCTTGTGGGTTCAGATGGTGTCCCTAAATCAATGTTTTTGTTTAAGAGATATCTGAAGATATTGTTTCCACTTTTATTAGCTCTAGGGCAGTACCACTTTTATTAGCTCTAGGCCAGTACGTCCGATACACAGCAACCTCTAAATAAAGTGGATACGACCTCTCTCGGGTCCGGAATCCAAAAACATGCAAAAGTCAGGCAGCAACTTCAAATTAAAGGTGCTACGACCTCTCTTGGGTCCGGAACGCCAGAAACTGAAAAGATGGCATAAATAATAAAATTATGAAAACATTACCGGAAGAGTATGTGCAAACCCTTACTAAAATATACAATTGTGCCATTAAATTACATTATTTCCCTGATGTTTGGAAGACAGCATAGGTAATATTATTACCCAAGACAGGTAAAACCCCGGCCATTCCTGAAAATCACAGACCGATTTCGTTGCTCCCAACCATGGGAAAAATCTTTGAAAAAATAATTCTTATTAGAATGCAACAATTCTGTGAGGAATTCCCAGTAATTCCATTTATTCAAGGAGGTTTTAGAGATAAACACTTCACGGTGCACCAACTCTCTAGAATAACTGAAAAATGTGCTGAAGGAATAATAAAAAAGAACACACAGCAGCCATATTTCTGGATGTGGCAAAAGCATTCCATAAATGCCCACAAGAGGCAATTATCTACAAGCTCATGATTTCCTACCCTAGATTATACATATAATCAAATCATACCTCACTAACAGAACATTCTGTGTAAAAATCAATGGGAAAAAATCGTTAAAAAAATCGAAGCTGGTGTACCGCAAGGCAGTGTACTCGCGCCATATCTGTACTCTATCTATCTTTACGTCAGACTTTCCCAACTATAATAACAGGAATCTGACTACAGCTCTCTATGCTGATGACACTGCACTCGCTTATACTTCCAAAAATAAAAATCAAGCAACTTTAATGTTGCAACATTATGTTGAAAAAGTTGAGAAGTATTTCTTAGATTGGAAAATCAAAATCAATACTGAAAAAACTCAAGCAATTCTATTTTCTAGGATTAAATGCAATCACAATCCAGACTTGGAAATAGAAATGTATAAAAAAATACCTTGGGTAAATGATGTTAAATATTTAGGACCTTTTATGGACCACAACCTAAACTGGAACAAGCATATTAAAGAAACTCTGACCAAATCTCTTAAGATCAGAGGAAGTCTCCAGCCAATAATAAAAAATAAAAGGCTTAGCAGGAAAAACAAAACTTTGATATGGAAAGCCTGTATCAGCCCTGTTATTACTTATGCCTGTCCTATCTGGGGTAACTGCAACAAACAGCAGAAAAATAAGATTACCTCATTTCAAAAAAAAACCCTACGTTATATGGTTGGACTTGATGGAAGAACTTCAATCCGAAGCATGCTAAATATTAATTATATCCATTACACGATGTATGACTTAGCTAAAAGATACTATGAAACAGCTAAGATTCATCCTAATCCTCGAGTCAGAGAGGCCATCAACTATACTGTCAATGAAACTGACAGTTATAAAAGGCCAAAAGCTATCTTGAATAAAGTTCCAGAAATGAACCCAATTCACAGCTACCTTAGCAAAAAAAAAATAACAATAATTGGGACTAGTATTCAGAGGGTATTCTTCACATAAGAAGAATTTTTGTTAAAAAAAAGGCTCTTTTAAGGGCCGTACTCTGTTTTGCAAAAATACTTCACACATGTGAAGAAATCTTGTTAAAAAAGACTCTTTTAGGGGCTGAACTTGTTTTGCAAAAAGAAATATTACAGTCCACATATATGAGACTGGCCCAGAAACAAGGTACTATGGTTTAAAAAAGCCGAATCCTACACGGGAACTGAGCAAACGACAAATGTGTGGTTTAAGGTGCCTTGCAACACATGGTTTTGTGTGAAAACTGGGTTCTTATCTGTCGGATTTTTCTTGTGTGGTTCTTTTCTTTTTTTTAGGAACCCCTTTTCCCTGTCCTTTCCCCGGTTCTCTGCGGCCGGACGTTGACTGTGGGATGACTTGCTTTGATTGATTTGTTGCAGGTAAGTATGTAGGGTAGCTTACAACTTCAATACTTAACGGGAAACCGTATACTCCTTTTGCTCTAATATTTCTGTACTTTTCTTTCATGCTGTTCTATCAGGAAAATCTGTTCCCAAATATCTTATCTTCTTCTTTTTCACCTGACAAAAGCCGCAGAGCGCTGAGGGTTCGGGTCTCTCAACCTCAGATAGGAAATCTCTCTCAAGCGGTGACTGAAGAGATGAATAAGTGTAGATTGGATGAGTTGTGTGTAAGTGAAACAAAAACGAAAGGAAACTGGGATAGAAGAAGTGAAGGGAACAGTGAGTGTGTGGTCTGGAGTATTGTATAATGTGAGAGGACAGTCTGGTGTAGGTGTGATTTTAAGTGAAAAAATGAAGAACTTGATTCATTATAGCTGCATAAGTGAGATAATACTTTGGATTCGTTTTAAAATGAAACTTCAGAAAATAGTAATTGTTGTAGAGTATGCTCCTTGTGACTCGGAACCATCTGATAGGAAGGAAGATTTCTGGAATCAGCTAAGAACTGTATTGAACCAGTTTAGTGCTAAAGAGAAAGTTATAATAGCAGGGGATTTCAATGCTAGAGTAGGTGTGCCGAATGCAATTTGTGACAATGTTCTGGGTAAGTTTAATAATCCTTGTGTGAATGATAATGGTGAAAAATTAATTGAACTCTGCATTGAGAATGGTTTCTGTGTATCTAATACGTTTTTCAACCACAAGTATATCCACACATATATTCGGGAAAATCGTACTCTTGGTTAAAAGGGTGTGATAGATTTTCTTGTCTACGATCAGCGTCTAAAACGCTTAGTTGTTCACTCGTGTTATGAGAGGTCCGGATGTTGGTTCTGATCATTACTTAGTAGTGTAACCTGTTCATCCATATTTATCAGAAGTGAAGTTCAGTAGCCATTTTTGGGATAGTGAATTGTAATCATTTTCCTCCATTTTCCCTCCATTTTTATGAGCTGGGCAACAAACCGTCGAAGTGCGCTCTTTCTCACGCGTCACTTCAAATGAGGGAGTGTTAGATTTATGGTTTTGTGGATGTGAGAAGAGGGGGACAGTTTCAGCCAATTAAGAAACTTTGCGTTTTAAGAGAGATTAATAAGTATAGATTGGATGTGCTGTGTATAAATGAAACCAAAACGAAGGAAATTGGGATAGAAGAAGTCTGTACTTTCTGGTAAAGCATGAACTTCACTCTTCGGCAGGCGGCGACTTTTTTGGGGAGTTTTCTCAACAAGAGGGCGTGGCACTCGGTTGCAGGGGATTCGGTATTAAGGATGCGAGAGAGGAGGTGGGAAATCTCTCCGGTCAGTGGGAATTAGGAAATATTATAAGAATCGACGGAGAATGAGAAGGTAGGAAGCGAAGACAGGCCGCGAGAAAAAGGGTGATCAGCGTGTTGATGAGAGTAGAGGAATGGAGATCAGGACAATGCTTCGAGACATTCCCCATAACATCTGAATAAAAGTCTTCCTCACTGCAAGAGCAAAGCTTAACTTTAATCGTGTTTATTTATACTTTATCTATCTGCTCAAATAGGGAGAAATAAGGGTTAAATCATTATACAGAGTTGCTACAAACGAAGCATAAAATGAACCCTTCACACAGAGCGCTGTAATATAGCTCAGCACCAAACCCTGTAACATAAAATATTTTGACGCCCGAACAGGGACCTTTAGATCTTCCATTCACCAGTATGGAACCCTAGCATCTTCGAATAAGCATCGTGAGACTCGAGCATCGTAGATGATAAGCAGAGTGGATCTTCAATTCAGCAGCGTAGAGCCTTCGTTTCTTCAAATCACCGGCGCGAGACATGAGAATCTTTCATTCCTCATCGTGGAGGTGTCGTCAAATTTAACGTCAGAGGCGAGACATTTTTAGTTTGACCAGTGATATTACTGCTACTGGACTTTGTGTGACGGTTAAAATTTGGAATACCTATAAGCGAGGGCGAATTCAAGCGACGTACTGTAAGTAGAAAATATTTTCTTTCCGTCTTGAAGTGTACCTACTCTTTCCGTGAAATCCCACACCACACGGCGCTGAGAGTCAGAATAATTTTATGCATCATAATTGCTGAAAGTTAAGATTCGTGAACTCAGAGGGCTTTCCATGAAAACCATTTTACATCGATTCTTTGCAGTGCGCATGATACTCGTAAGAGACAAATGTGATATAAAAAAACATTTTTAGCAATTACACTGCTGACCACCCAAAATGCAACACCAAGAAGTACACGAGATAGCAAAGCCAGATTCAAAGATGAAACGATTGAGCTTACAGGCCCGTGCGACTTGCGGAACACGCAGATATCAATAGTTCGTGTGGCCCCCATGGCTGGCAATAACAGCCGCTACACGCAGCGGCATCGAACGAAAGAGGCTTTGGATGTGGGCTTTGGGATATGTCGGTCCAGGCTGCTTCCACACGTGGCCACAGTTCATCAGGCGTAGCCGCGGGTGGTGCTTGCCAGGCCACTTGGTTGCCGATCAGCGACCAGACGTGTTCGATGGGCAACATATCGGGAGAACAGGCGGGCCACGGCAGCAGTGACACCTGGTGGGCCGTGAAGAATTATTGCACGATGCGTGCCGCCTGCGGGCGCTCATTTAAAACGTGGCCGCTGGCAGGTCCTGCAGGTAAGGGAGAACTACAGGCTCCAAAACGTCGGAGATGTAGCGGTGGCTGTTCAGTGTACCGGCGATGCGTACCAGAGGGTACGGATGTCTCATCCAATTGCGCCCCAAACCATAACGCCAGGCGACGGACCGTCATACAGTCTCTCGCCACGGTGCCGCCACACGCGGATCCGACCATCGTGGTGTTGCAGTCAGAAGCGGGATTCGTCGGAGAAAACAATGTCGTGCCATTCCGCAGTCCAAGTACGGCGTTCAACGAACCACTGCGCCGCACTCGCCGGTGGTGTAACGTCAATGGTAATCGGAGCAATGGGCACCGTGCGACAAGTCCCCGCTCCTGCAGACGACGTCAAACGGTACGTGCTGACACAGGTTGTTGCTCAACACACCCTAATTCCTGCGCTAACGTTCGTAATGTGGCGGTGTGAGCCGTCAATGCCAGCCGCACAACATGCCGGTCCTCTCGTTCGGTGGTGTGCCGCAGCCGCGGCAATCGCTCACGTCGATTCGTCCGTCCCTCCTGCACATACCGAATCCATACTCGCCTCACTGTGGCTGGATGTCGTCCCACACAGGCGCCGATGTCTCGGTACGATAAACTGCTGTTGCGATAAACCACTATTCGTCCTCTGTTGAACTCCGAAACGAGCTGGAATGACTGCCGTATTCTGCGACGAGGCATCAGGAAGCTTCTCACGCACAGGTCCGGCAGCACAACACACTTCCACTACTTACACCCAGCCTTCTGTTCACCCTTCTTATAGTGCTTCTCGGTGGCGTGTCGGGCGCACATGATTTGCATATGCCCTGCAATGCTAATCGTTTGCATGTCGTCTCGCGGGCGACGCATGCTGCGAATTTCACGCCAATCAGATGCTTCCTTCTTGTCAAGCATTTTTTACAACTCTGATATAACAATCATTTTTAGTATTTACTGCAGCACCATGAATTGTATGAAACCTAATGCCGAGAATTCCACTTCGGAATGTTTTAACGTCACAGAGTCATATAGCATGTATGCGCAGCACCAATTAGATACACGAGAAGAGAGCATGTTGCAGCTAATGATGAAAAACCTTGAGGCTAGTGATAAAGCTGTTAAAGCACTGACTGACGAAGTGATCGCGTGGAAAATGCAATTGTAGGAAGAGAAGTGCCCTGAACCCAATAGGGTACCGAGACACTAATATTCAAAACAGGTATCTAAATAGAAAGACATGTTGTTGGACCTGTGGTTCATATTTTCACCTGCGGTGGCATTGCATAGAAATGGCTCCCTGAAATTTCTATGGCAGGCGCTATTACAGAACTCACCCCAGGTCAACGCCTAGAGATGACCAACCGCGGCGGCAGAGAAGCGGAAACTGCGCGCCGTCAGATACTGTTCAGGGTGCCCAATCTGGGAACCGGCGAGTCGGAATTGGTCGGAGAGATAAATCACCGCTAAGGAATTAAGTGCACAATTTTGTGCACTTCAGGGATGAGTAGCTGCTCAAGACTGTTTCGTGATTAAAATTACCTCCCGAAGGACATTCTAATAGTGCGGAAGCTATGCGGAGCCCATTTCCTATTGTAAATGCCTCAGAAAAACAGGAAACTTGTCAGATGAAGACAGAGGTTTGAAATTTTTTAAAGTAAATCAAATTGTATTTCTTAACTCTCCGAAAGCAGATATTGGACAGAGTAAGAAATTTGATCATTTGTCTGAAGGCCCATATCGCATCAAAGCATGATGGACGACGTCAGTGCGAATTTGCAATTAGTCTGCAATCCGAGAAAGAAGACAATTGCTCATTTCGATCAGCTGTACCGATACCCTACCGGGACACCCAGACAGACGGAAATGACAACAGAAACTCAAACAGCACGACGGGATTCATCCAATGAACAACATCGACATTTTTATTACCGGCGATGAACAAGATCGACATTTTCCTTACCGGCGTGGGAATATACCTGATGCAACCGTGGAGACTTACATGGGAAAAGGTTATCAACTCCCCAAAACGTGGAACAAGATACAGCCAAACCAGGTTGTTATCGATATGGAACCTGCAAACCTTGCATAGTTCGTGACATCTTCGGCAGGGTGCGACACATCAACAGGCAATAAGTGTAATTCTTCAGTGCTTTTGAAACTTTCCAATCGGCTGAGTCAACGACTGTAAAGAGCGTGCCTGCAGTGTATTTTATGACAATTTGTATTTTCGTGATAAACTATTCACATCGCACAGGTTGTTAATGCCATTTAGTGAACGCTGTATGGTATAGTTATGATATCAAGCAATTTGTGCACCACCGTAGATATTATTTTTGAAATGGCGAGATACTTTCCACCATTAGTGAGATTCTCAGTTTGATTAATTAGTAATTCTCAATTTGTGATATATGTACATACGAACATTATGTGTGCTTACATGAACATTTCGCTAAAGACAATTTTAATTTTTGTGCATAAAATTGATGATCTATGCTAAAATATTTTTATGTGCCTTCATGGACTAAGTCCTTTTAATGGTTAGACGGACAATGATTATCCATGATTTTATTGAACTTTAATCATAATCATTCGACATACTGAAGAATATGATGATTATTTGCAGTATTATTTACCTCAACTTGTTTAGGGTGTATAATATTTGCGTAAATAATTTTGATATGTAAAACATTGTAGTGTAAGTGTATATAAGGTTTTTCGAAAATTACTCAAGTGTTAACCGGCGACTTATCAGCAATGCCGAAACTTACATTTTTCTGCATTCCATATTTCATCTGATTGAGAATTTATGCATATTTTGGTCGTACATTGTTTGAAAATTTTCAGCGTAGAGCAGCGTTAAAAACTAAAATATGGGTTAATACAAACCGGACAAGAATGTTTGTAAAGTGGTAAGATTTTAAGAATTAATTGCACCGTGAAGTTAATTTTTTGTAGAGATCAGTAGTAAAATTGTAATGTAGGAGTGAAATGAAATGTGGCTAACGATAAAAGCGAAGTATGAAATGTAAAGTATTGTTTGTAGTAGGTATCTGTACATGTAGCTTTCAGGAGAGGTGTGATTATTAACCATGTTTGTATATATGTAATATCAGAAGATTTTCTGGAACCCATGGTGATAGTTATATTTCAACATACTTACTGGAGATTTTTCCTCAATTTTATCGCCAACTATCTTTTAAATTACTCTACCATCAGGTCGTCATCGTAAAGTGTATGGAAATATGTTTACTAATGGAATCAAAAATAACTGTATGTAAACCTTAGCATGCAGGTTTCACTTCAAAATCGTGTAAAATTGTCCGCCCAATATTGTATGGTCACAAGCTTGTCCGGATTCCACTTAATCATGTTAAGTACTGTAGGCAAAAATGAAGCTGTATAGCGTCATCCACATTTTTATTTTGGCGGGGGAGATATTGTAACCAGGGTATCCATATTTATCAGAAGTAAAGTTCAGTAGCCATTTTTAGGAGAGTGAATTGTAATCATTTTCTTCCATTTTCCCGCCATTTTGATGATCTGGGCAACGAACGGTTGAAGTACGAACTTTCTCACTCGTCCCTTCAAATGAGGGGTGTTAGATTTATGGTTTCGTATATGTGAGAAGAGGGGGACAGTTTCAGCCAATTAAGTAACTTTGCGTTTTCAGAGAGAAGGTATTTTTAAGGAGTGTCCGCGCTATCTTGGAAAGCGTGGACTTGCCTTTTCGGCAGGGGACGTCAATTTTTTTAGGGTGGGGGAGTCTGAGCAAGAGGACGTGGCACTCGGTTTCAGCGGATTCGGTGTTAAGGAGGCGAGAGAGGAGGTATGAAATCTGTCCGGTCAGAGGGAATTAGGAAAAATGCTGAGAATCGACGGCGGTAGGAAGGGAACACGGACCAAGAGAAAAAGGGCGATAAGCTTGTTGATGATAATAGAGGAAAGGAAATCAGGACAATGCTTTGAAACATTCCCCATAACATTTGAATAAAAGTTTTCCTCACTGCAAGATTAAAGCTTAACTTTAGACGTGTTTATTTATATTTTATCTATCTGCTCAAATAGTGAGAAATACGGGTTAAAAACCCGATACAGAGCTTGCGGCAAACGAAGTATCAAACGAACCATTAACATAGGGCGCTGTAATATAGCTCAGCGCCAAGCCTTGTAACAGTAGTGTCACGAGTGAAACAGAATATTGGTTGGAGGAAAAGGAATAGTAAGAAGATGCCCAGGTTGGAAAGAATAAGGGTTGAAAGGCTCCCCGAAGATCATTAGTGTTATTCTGTCGTACTCAGAGAACGACTGAAGGAGCTGAAGTCTTGTGAGAGAGATGTAGAAAAGAAGGGCGAATATTTTAAGAACTGTGTTGTCACTGCTGCTGAAGAGGTCTGGGGCACCACAATAGTGGGTAACAATAGAGATGATGCTTGGTGGAATAGTGAGATTGAAAAGGCAGTAAAGAGAAAGAAGAAAGCCTATTTGGGGATGTTACAAAGTAGAGTTTCTGTAGATGAATATCGCTGTAAGAAGCATGAAGCCGCTAAGCTGGTTCACCAAAGTAAGACAAAAGAGAGGATGGACAAGCTGGAAAGGCGTGAATTAGCTTTTTTGGAAAGATAGGAAGACTTTCTAGAAATACATGAGAATCAGGAAAAATAGGGGAAACAAAGGTGTAAGTTGTGTGAAGAATAGGATCAGAGAAATGATATGGGAGCCCAATGAGTTAAGTGAAAGATGGGGTAAATACTTCTGTGAGTTATTAGATCAAGAAAGCAAAGGTGATTCAGAGGCAGATGCAGAGAACGTCACAGTGAATTATGGAAGCACATGATTGATCTCAAGAGAAGAGGTGTGTAAAGCTCTATAATATCTTCAGAATGGTAAGGCTCCGGGGAGTTGATGGCATAACTGCAGAGATGCTGAAATATGGTGGTGACTCTATAATTGACTGGTTAACTGAAATTTTCTAGTTGTGCTGGGAGTTAGGAATAGTCCCTCGGGATTGGAACGATGCCATCATTATTCCCTTGTATAAGGGAAAAGGTAATCAGACTGACTGCAAGAACTATCGTGGTATTAGCCTACTAAGTGTGCTAGGAAAAGTATTTGGTAAGATTTTTACTGAAAAAGTACGGATCTTAGCTCAGAGAAAGTGTAGGATGTTCAGAGTAGTTTTATGCATGGTAAAGGCTGACCTTACCAAATTTATGCGTTAAGCATGATGATTGAAAAGTATCTGACTGCTGCTAAGACAGTTTTTGCTGCCTTCATAGATTTAGAGAAAGCTTACGACCAAGTAAATAGGACACTTTTGTGGAAGGTATTGGATGAATATGGTGTCACTGGGAATCTACTTAATAGTGTAAAAGCCATGTATGCTGGCAGTAGATGCTTGTGTACGAGTGAATTGTGTTTTATCAAAATGGTTCTCCATTGGTGCAGAAGTTAGACAAGGTTGTGCAATGTCACCATGGCTGTTTAATAGGATGTGTGCATGCGTGATGCCAAGATGGACAATACTGGTTTATGTCTTGATTATATCCTTATGTAAAGATTGCTCTATGCTGATGACGCAGTCCGGTTGGCAGAGAGCAAAAATGAGTTGCAGAGTATGTTGACCCGGATGTACGAAGCTTGCATGAAATTCAAACTGAGTGTAAATAAGGGAAAAACCAAAGTCACGGTTTTTGAGAGAGGAACTAGTAGTACTGAATGTAATATAAGTCTCAATGGCACAGTTATTGACCAGGTGAATGAGTTTGTGTATTTAAGAAGCGTGTTTGACATAGAGAACAAATTCGATGGTGAAATTAGTAGGCGAGTGAATTCTTTATTGAAAGTCATGGCTGCTTTGTGAGGTTTTTACAGGAATAATGGGTTCTCAAGAGTCCCACATGGTTGTGTATGAAAGTGTAATTGTTCCTACTCTGATGTATGGCAGTGAAACATGGGTACTACAGAAGAAACATAGGAGTCGTTTGTGTGCAGGAGAAATGCTTTAATTATGGGGGTTTGTGACAAGAAACGTTCGGATTGTGTGAGGAATGAAAAGTGTTGCAGTTGTGTAATGTGAAGTAAAATGTTGTTAGCAAGGTGGAGACTAATATGTTTCGGTGGTTTGGCCATGTTGAAAGAATGAGTGATTAGATGCTTACTAAGAAAAACACTTTTTAGCCCAAGTGGCAAGAAGGAAAGGCAGAGGAAGTCCGAGGAAGTCGTGGGAGGATCAGATTCAAGAGTGTCTGCAGGAGAAAAAGGTTATGGGTATGAAGTATAGAAGATCTTGTGTACGGCGTGTGATAGACATTAGTGAAGCCCGAGTTGTATATCAAGTAAATGGAGAAGTTTGACTCGGCAACAGTGAGTAAAAATTATCTGGTAATTTGTATTCCTTTGTGGAGCTAACCTTTGAATCTCATAGAACAGCTTAGTGATATGTAAGTGATACTACTCTTATAAAAAAAGTAGGAGAAAGGAAAATTTTGTGTGGACAGAGCATGCTTAAAACGCCCGCCAAAAAATTAAGAACTTGATTTGTACTAGACCTGTTCTTCCTTACCCTGATCATGACGGATTATATTATTTATTTACAGATGCAAGCTGTGAAGCTGTGGGGGACGTTCTGAAACAGGAAAGTAACAATGAAAGGATCCTGATTAGTTACGCGAGTAGAAAGTTTAAGAAAACCGAGCAGAATTACTCAGCGACGGAAAGAGAGTGCCTAGCCATCATTTTGACAGTTAACCATTTTCGACCGTACCTCTACGGAAAGCACTTCATTCTAAATACCGATCACAAACCCGTAACTTATATATCCACCGAAAATAGCCCCAACATCAGATTAAATAAGTAGCAAGTACAGCTACAGGAATTTGACTTCGAGATAAGATTTGCACCGGGAAAGGAGAACGTAGTAGCGGACTGCTTATCGCGGAACGTAAATATGGTCACCACAGATACAGTAGAAATTTTAAAAGAGCTATTTTCTCTAGAGGAAATGAGAGAATTACAAAGGGAAGACCCTGTGTGAAATGTCATCACAGAGCAGCTAGAATGTAAGAAACAACTCTCGCCCAGGAAGGAAAACGATTTCATTTTTTATTTCAGATGGAGTTCTAGATCATTACCGCACACCGCATCCTTTCCAGGTAAGAAAAAGGTCTGTGGAACAACTATTGTCCCAACTCCGCTGATTGATGAAGTCATGAAGAAGATGCACGAATCACTATTTACTAACCGCCATTTGGCTTTCGGGAAAACGATGTGCCGTATTAAACAGCACTATTTTTGGAAGAATATGTATGGGGTCATCCAAAACTTTGTTCAATCTTGCCACAAATGCTTAGCACGCAGAGGTTATAAACTGCCTCAGGAGGCACCCTTGCAAAGAATGCCAACACCGAGCCGATCGTGGGAACAATTACATATGGACATTCTTGGACCACTCAGAAGAAGTCACAATTCAGCATGCCTTAACAAAATTCCCTTTAGCCTATCCAATTCCAGATATGAAAGCACAGACGATAGCAAAAATTTTGCTCGACAAGTTTTCTGCCTATTCGGCGTGCCTGACGTGCTCATCACAGATAGAGGCCAAAATTTTCTATCAGGCACTCTGACGCTTTATCCGAAAAAATGCAAATTATGTACTTACAAAGTAGCAACCCTCATCCGCAATCAAATGGCCAGATCGAGCACTTCCATAGGGTTTTAGCAGCAATGGTAAGGCATTTCATTAACTACCATACAAACTGTTCTAAGCGTATCCCTTTTGTATTGTGTGCGTACAGGACAAACATTCCTGCATCCGCTGGAGATACACCAGCATTTCTATTTTTCACCAGAGATGTAGTATCGCCATACGCTTTAATTCCTCCAAGAACGATGCAAACTTATTTCTCCCCCGATGATTACGTCGAACACATCTCGTACACCATAGCAACAGTACATCGAATAGTGAGCGAGAAATTGAGAACGAGCCAAGAAAAAACAAGAGGCACACAGAATGAAAACTGCTATATTAAAGAAATTGAAGGGGGTCAATTGGTTTTTCTTTATATCAAAAGCTGGACTAAAGGCCAAATAAGAAATCTGCGCATTTTTCGGACACTCCCTACCACATCACCAAAATACTTGGAAATGTGTACGCTGAAATATATGCACGTAATTATTAATAAGAAAAAGACGAAAGCTCATTTCTGTTGCCTACATCTATGTCCCACATGAATTCATAGGCATTCTGCTTCAGAAAGTGAGCAGCAATCCCCCTAAGAGGAAGAGTATAGTCGAGACGAAGAGACAATTCCACCTGCTTATGAGAACGAGAAGGATGATGCTTCCTACAGACCCTGGTCTTCCCCACAGGAAACAGCAACAATGTAGATGGCCGATAATCACAAACCCGCCCAGCTAAGAGATGAGATGCAGCAAAACCAATCTGTAAAGAACGACCCACCTGTGAACGAACCGCATTTACTCAGACAACGCGATATATTCAGCAGAGTGCGGAACTACACCACAAACCTCCAGCAAAAAGAACTAAAATTTTCATACAGGTGAAAATTACACACCAATCCGAAAATTATGGAAACGAAAAATGTATTGCGTGTACAGTAATATCTATTATGTGCTTGTGTAAATAATGCAAATTATTATCATGCAGGTGAAAAATTTGTTCTACAATATATTCATGACAAATAATGCTCATAAAAACTGAAAATGACTCATACTAAGTCGACTAATAGTGAACAATTTGTGCGCCGTGAACGTTATGATAAACACTGTGACAAGCATACCATGGCAAACAGGAGGCGAACAGTGACATTTAATTTTTTCTGTTGTAAAAATTTTTGTTTTGAATTATTACATATAATCTGCCACTTTTCGATACATGAACTTATGTGCATGACTTTAACAACTTATTTTTGATAGATTGAATGTAATTATAACAATATAAGCTTAATACCTCAATACTGTAGTAGTAAAACGTTCTGCAAATGCAAATATGTAATGAACTGCTTATAAAGCAATTATTTTTACATGATACATAAGAACTAAATTTTTATGGAAGAAATTTTGCATGATACAATTTTTATGAATATTTTTATTTTGCTTTATTTTGTTATTGCATGGTTCAGGGGACGAGTAAGGTCACTAAGGTAATTTAATAGTCAGCTCATTTTAAAATAGAACACTCATCTTTTCGTAAAATACGTTTTTTTGTTCCAGCCAAATTAAGTGCTGCAATATTTTTGAGCAACAGCTTTTTTCCATGTTTTTCAGAGTGGACTGAGAGAATTCATGATATGGGTTAATGCAAATTGATTAGACATAGGAAGTGTATGAGATAGATGCGTGGAGAAATATGTAACTTGAAGAGAAGAGGATCGTTATTTTCGTTCACAGTTCACAGATATCGAGTGGTATAAGTATCGTCCGGGAATTTGTTTTGCAGTGTGTAATTTCATTAAGTGTATTGCGAAAATCAATTTACACATGTTTAATGCTGGAATTATTCTGGATCCCATAAGATATTAGTACACCAATCTTCTTACTGAAAATGATACGTAAAACTTTACGTTCATATGCTCCATTCAACTTACCGCTGGAATTATGCTCTAATTAATAGTCGTCAATGAAATATGTCCAAAGTACTTCAGAAACGTAGAATTTCAACGATGTGAATGCGGAAATGTTCGTAAATACTCTTTCTTGGAACCTTTCGCTTTTGGATATATATATATATATATATCCAAAAGCAGAGTTAAAGACAAAATTAAAAAACAAAATTTTTTTGAACTTACATTCTGAATATCATGACGCGCAACGCAGCAGTGACGAATATTCAGAAATTACAAATAACAAAGCAGGGTCTGAAACAAAAAAGTTATTTAACGACGACAAAAACTACGAATTAAAACTCAAAACCCAACAGGCAAGAGTAAAAAATAAATAAATAAATACCAAATCCAGAATGCAGAAAGTGTCAAGAATGCCGATCCTTGGCTTTATCAAGGACCAGCAAAACTCTGCATTTCCTCACTTCCACAAAGACCTAGTTGAAAATGGGTTTCTGCAAAGCCATAGATACAAGTATAAGTTCCCCCCCCAAAAAAAAAAAAATTTTTAATTAACATAACCGCCCTCAATGGTGCGGAAAAAATTAATTTAGCAAAAGTTTTAGCATACATCTATCACTTTCCTGGCTCAACCCATACTCTTCATCTGTCACAAAAAACAGAAGAACGTTGTCAAAAAAAACCTCACAAAAATGTGAGAAGGCTTGAACAAACCAACAGAAAAATCCAGTTTGAGCACGTGGTTAAGCAACCATACCGCCCAAGTGAAGTTCCAAACGTGAAACAAAGTACAAAATGCTTTTAAATAATGTCATTCCCTGTGGAAAAAAGCACTTCCAAAAATACAATAAAAATAAAAATAAAAAAAAAAATTACAACAGAGACCTTGGAAGTAAATAGGAACTTTTGTACATACAGCTTCCATGAAGAAACGGAAGCCACAAGAGCAAAAGAATTAAAGAATGCTTTGGAAAAAATACTTAAAGTTAAAAAGATAGTTGCAATTTTTACAAAGTATTCTAGGAATGCTTTAAGTTTACAAAAAAGAAAATTTTGCACTAACCAACTCCGAAAAAACGACTACGACCACGAGGTCGAGTGACCAGCAATCAGCTCTAATACAGAGCACAAAAACGCGCACATTGCCAAGAGTAAGTGAAAGAAAAAACTCAAATAGTTAGAAAACAATTTGCAACAATGCCAAAAAAGAAAAATAATATATTTTCAGCTTTTAACGAACACAATTGAAACGAGAGAAAAAACCTGCACAAGAACAAAGGCAAGAGCTTACTCACAATGGTGCTTCCTCAACCATCGTTGACATAAAATGGCCGACCAACAGCACCAGCCAAGGAGGATGGGAAAGTTCCTATGACTGTCCCGCATAAAATTACGATGCACACGAAAATCCTCCAAGCAAAATTACAAAACTTAGAATGAAGACCTGCTTGTCCAGTAAGAGTAGAATAACTCTCCAGAATACACGAAAACTATTATCAAATATACCTGATGTGTATTTAATAATTTTTACCTGTATTTAAATACCTTAGTGCACTTCTACAGACACAACAAGTAACCAATTTATTTTAACGTAAGTTTTACCATTTTTATGTTAGATATTCTAGAGAGATAATATCTAGTTTACTTTTTATATATTTTTTTATTTATTTTTAATCAAATTATAAACTTTTTTGTGATTTTTATTTTTATTATTTTTATTTTTAAAAGGACTGTCCTGTCTATAGCACTAAAGGTTCCTGTTGTTAGTTAATATGCATCTTCCAGACCAACTTCCAAGAAGGCTTTCATTGCCCAGAATCATTTTATTAACTGTGAAGAAATTAAAACAGATCTGCTAACCGAACTCTATTATTCAGAACGATTTTTTCTTAATACTCTTTTAATAAAAAGAGCTGGAATCTTGTTATCTAGAAAACTGTTTAATAGCATACTTATGTGGTTATTGAAATCCAAATTGTTGCTGCAAATTTTGGAAATTCTAAGTACTTGTGAAATATGTACATTTTCAATTACTTTGGTTGAGATGTTATTGTACCAGTGCAAATATTTTATTACTTTGAAAGGAAAATTTACTCTTTTATCAAAAAGACTAATGGACGGGTTACCTCTGTAAGCTTAATGCTTAAGTCTAAGAAATCAAGTTCTAGGTTACTTTGGTTAGTCTTACACAATTTAAGAGAGCTGGGGTAGATATTTGCAAAATCACTTTCTATAATTTCAGAGTTATATATACAAAGCAGATCGTCAATATACCTATAAGTGTATAAGTAGTTATCTGAGCTCGAAGACCTATTTTTAATAAACTTATATTCTTTAAAGAACAAAAAGAGGTTACAAACGCTAGTTGAGTGAGAACATCCCATTGGGATTCCGTTAATTTGCTTATAGAGAGTATTATTATATAAAATATGGTTATTATTTATGCAACAGTTAAGATAAGAGTTCCAAGCATTTACATTAACAAATTGGTTAAGTTTAAATTCTCCATGCAATTCTTTAAAGGTGGAAATGATATCTGAAAGAAGCAGATTAGTATATAGATTCTCTACAACATAACTATTAATATATATCTGTTTTAAGCTGAGAATAGTGGAAATCACTTCGGAATTACTATTTATAATCCAAAAATCTCTGTACTGCAGATTAGTACAGTTCCTAATAAGTTCCAAAACCCTCTTCCATAGTGCTTCGAAAGCCTGGTCTATTTTCTTTTTATGACTTCTAACTCCACTGGCAATGAACCTAAATTTTATCGGATCTTTATGAAACTTAACAGTTGCAAAAAGAAAGAGAAACTCAGGTTCATATCTCCTAAAAGATGGAATTTTAAGCTTCTTGAAAAAGGCCTTAAAACGATTTTCAAGCTGTTTGGTACAAAAACTTACTGGCTCGTAGATTAATCTATTATTAAGTTCTTGATTTAACAATACAAAATAGAACTTCTTACAGATAAATGCAAAATTATTGTTAGCTTTATCAGTTGTTGTAAATATATATAATAAATAACACCCTAAACAGACCGACAACCCGACCTCCACCTCATCAAAACTCAACACAAAACTCAAAATTTCAAAAATGACAAAACTCCCAACTTTTTAAACCTGTAATACAAAAATACAAAGCCGCCCCCGGTGGCGCAGTGGTCTAAGGCGCTGGCCTTTGATCATTCGTCCGTAAGGGGTCCGGGTTCGAATCCCGGTCAGGCATGGATGTTGTGTTTGTCTTACGGCACTGGCTCTCTCCCTTCCCTGGAACCAGTGACCCTAAATTAGGGACGGGCGACTGCTTATAGCCCATTGAGTTGCTCACGGTGGTCGTAAAACCTCCAATCAAAAAAAAAAAAAAAAAATACAAATAAAAACATTAATCACATGCTTCAACTAAAACACTCAAGCAACCCAGACCAATCTTCAGGGAAAAGTATCTGTGTCACTTGAGAAAATATAAGAGTTCAGGTTTCATGAGTGTTCTTTTTTAATTTCTCATTTGCCAAATTATATTTACAAAATGGAGTAACACAAAGCTAAATTTTATTGCACATTGCTTTCCCTACCTGAACTCACAAATGCAAAACAAATAACAAATCAAATACCTGAATTCCCTAAAGATATGAAATAGCAACTACAAAATAATAATCAAATCCATCCTCCCAAGTGATTTATAAACAAACTGATGGATTACGGTTAAACCTTTTTAATGATACTTCCGTAAATTCTATAATATAAGACCAATCTGTTGATGCGTTCTGAAAACAAATTGATCAAAAATTAATCTTTGGATATAAGAATGAATAGTGTTAAATTTCTTCGGGACTACACGGAGTAAGCATTTTTTTATTCTGGTCCTAAGAATGGTTATTTCAAAGCTTAGAACGTAGTATGTTACAAAAACGAATTTTGAAATTAGTTTCATGATTTTCAAAAGACAGCAGACTATCAAAATGTTTTTTACAGAACTTCAGAGGATATTGTTTTTTTAATAATATTGAAAATAGAAATTTTAAATGCTTCGTAATAGATATTTTATTATTGCAGATACATACAATTCTGAGGAACTGTGAAATAATAATATTGCGATGTATCGATATTGGAATTCTAGAAGTCCATGAACTTAGAAACGTAGGTCCAAAATCATAATCCTTTCTTTTATCGTAAACACCAATATTTAACTGCCCTTTGTCACTTGTGATCTCCAAATCCAAAAAGGTGACCGAAAGCATATTATGACATTTCTCCAACTGAATATCAAGTGGGCAGAGTTGTTGCATCTCCCAATCTCTCTCGCTTGCATTAAAACAAATCAAGTCATCAACTCCCTCGCTTGCATTAAAACAAATCAAGTCATCAACATATCTGAAGTTATGAATCTCTTCAATATTGAAATTCTGTTCATAATAGTGGAGGTATAAATTTGCTAAGCCTGTGGCGCAGTGGTCTAGGCGATGGCCTCTGATCATTCGTCCGAACGGGGTCCGGGTCCGAGTCCCGGTGAGGCATGGATGTTGTATTTGTCTTACGGCACTAGCTGTCTCCCTTCCCTGGAACCAATGACCCTAAATTAGGGACGGGCGACTGCTTATAGCCCATTGAGTTGCTCACGGTGGTCGTTAAACCTCCAATCAAAAAATAAATAAATAAATAAATAAATTTGCTAATAAGATTGAATAACTAGTTCCCATAGGTATACCTCTTTTTTGTGTCTTCAGTCTCTTTTGAACAAATATGTAATTGTGATAAATACAAAAATTGCATATTAATGTCCAACATTTTTCTTCAATATTCAATAAATGGCCATATTTAATATAGTAACCCTGCAGCACTTCATACAAATCCTTTTTGGGTAATTGAAGTAAAAAGATTACAAAAATCATAAGTATTTATAGTATCCTTAAATTTGGATTTCTGTTTATAAACTGTGTAATATTTTTATTGTTTGATATAATCCAAGTAGAATCCTTAATTTGATCATAAATAATTTGTAGATACTTTTGAAACACCTTTCCAACCTTTTTATTATAACTATTTGAACAACATGTAATGAATCTAAAACCTACAGGGGTTTTGTGAAACTTAGGTGTTACAAATATATAGGGAAATGCTATCTTAAACTCTCTAATTCTAAGTAGTTTGAAGTAACTCAGTATTCTTTTTTTAATAATAGCAATATTTACACTTTTATTAGTTTCATATACATCTTCATTGCTCAATTCTTTATTCATCAAGTTGTAATATAATTTGTTATATATAAATCCAAAATTATTTGAGCATTTATCAATAGGTGTAATATTAAATAGTTCCTTCAAACCCTGTATTTCTTCTTTAATTCTCTTCCAACCTTTCATAAAGTGTGCTTTTTTATATAGTTCATCTACAAATTCAAAAAGTCTTTTAGTAACCATTGATAACCATACAAAAAAATGTTTGTATTGGTAATCCAAATTTGTCAGATAGACCATAAATAACACAGTGAAGTTCTTCAGCCAAGTTTCTTTTAATAATTTTTTTTAGGTAAGTAAATAATTGGTCTGTATTTCACACCTTGCTCAAACAATATCCTAAGTTCTTTATTGGTAGCAATATTTAAGTTTCCAGTCAAAACATGTCCATAATGTTCATTCACAAATTCAGAATATTTTTGTTGGTACATTGACAAGTTATTTCTTTTTCCTGGATCACACCAATATTTTTACAGATGATGTAGCCACTTCATATTTCTGTTGCAATGGAAATGCAGAATCAGCCCTTTGCTTTGACATATTTTTTTAAATGGGATTTCTTCAAAGAATTTGGCTTGAAATTGTAGGGTACAATATTGTTTTTGCAGTTGGTCTTTGATTTTAATTCCTTTATTCATTTTGTATATGCATAAGTCTGTAAAAAGATCTTTAACATTGCTGTTTTTAAAATGATAGTTTTCAAAAATTAATTTTTCATTATTCTATGTCACTTGTTACTTTGAATAGACTTCGGCACTGACCACTTATGAAAAGTACAGAAAAGGAATTTTACATGCAGCATCAGCCGTCGCGCTGTATAAACAGGGCTGCGTGTGTGGATGAAATGGCAGGTTCAGACAAGTCAAATGTGATACTGCCACGGTTTTTTGAAAATATTAAAAATTTAGGAAAAAATATAAATAATAGAAAAAAAATGGTTTTTCTTCTGGAATTCTCCCAAGGTATAAACTACACTGCTCTAAAAATTGTTGAAAATAATTGCAAGATACATTTAATTTTTAAAAAATGTGAAGATTCAAGATGTCTAACTTGCAAAGTTGTGAATCAAGAACAGAGAAGTCAAAAAGGAAATTTGCAGAAGTTATGTAAGACACAAAATTGTGTTTACTTGATAACCTGTAACACATGTCAAGCAGGTTATGTAGGACAGACTTCCACTGCACTTAACCTCAGAATAAACGGACATAGGTCAGATATAAAGTTTTTTTTTAAATACTCAAGATATTGAACTTGCCCATTTCCAATTACATAGTTTTGAAGAAATTACAGAGCCAATACTACATGTGGAAAGTAATGAACAACAGAGACTCTCCTTAGAAAACCAGTAAATATTAGTACATAGAACTTTATATCCATATGGATTAAATAACTTATTTAATAACAAGAGAATTTTCCTATATAATGAAGATAGAAATATTCAAGAAATTTTTAAAGAAGCTGATAAATGTTGTAAAAATCAAAACCAACTAACAAACAAGTTAGTAAAATCATGCAATGCATTGATTATAATACGCTTTGGAACATACCAGAAATCATTACTCAAGTTATTACTCAAGTTATGAGGATAATGGCAGTGGAATAAATATCGCTCTTGTGCCCTGACCTTTGATCCCATTTCGATGATATTCAAGAGAACCGGCTCAGTATACCTCCGAAATAACATGATAAAGTTTTGTTGCAATAGAAGCAATTTTACGTACGTTATGATGCATAAGGGCTATGGAATAGATCCCGCTCCTGTGTCCTAACCTTTAATCCCATTTCGCCCATTTTCAACAGGATTTGTCCCCAGGCAGGCCCCTACAACATACTAACATTTCATCGAAATCGAACCTTTTTACGTTAGTTATGACGCATAAGACCAGTGGAAGTGATTCCACTCCTATGTCCTGAATTTGGACCTCATTTCGTTCACTTTCAATTGGGTTCCTTCCCAAGTGATCCCCTACCACATTCTAAAATTTCATCGAAATCGAACCTTTTTACGTTAGTTATGACGCATAAGACCAGTGGAATGGATCCCGCTCCTATGTCCTGACCTTTGACCTCATTTCGTTCACTTTCAATTGGGTTCCTTCCCAAGTGATCCCCTACTACATTCTAAAATTTCATCGAAATCGAACATTTTTTACGTTAATTATGAAGCATAAGAGCAATGGTATGGATCTTGCTCCTACGTCCTGACTTCTGACCCAATTTCGTTCACTTCCAACAGAGTTCCTTCCCAGGTGGTCCCCTACCACATCCTAAAATTTCATCCAAATCGAACGATTGTTACGCGAGTTATCGTGCGGACGGGCATACGCACACAACGCATGACGTAATGAGGCAGTTGGAATCGTGACCATCTGCTCGAACGAGTGTGACGTCATAAAACTTCAATAGGATCCACTCACAACGCGTGACGTAATGAAATAGATGGCGTGACCGCTCGCCAACATCTCAATCGCGAGCTTGTGACATCATAAGACTTCTAAGCATGGGTACCATTAATGGAACAACGCCATGACACTGAAAACGTGGTAATTTGGGGTGGTTATTTAACCTACTAAACGAATTTTCCTAAAGTTGAGATCAAGCTAAATCGATTTCTAGTACCAGAAACCGGTAGGTAAACGACTTTCATCAAAATCCTTAGAGCCGTTTTCAAAATAAACTTTTCATAGATAAAAGAATTACTCCTTTAAGGTGAACGTAAAGTAAATTTGCTTCCTGTACTTCCAATGGAAAAACTTTTGTACATATTTTCTTCACAATTAATGCGTTCCCAAGGATGAAAATTTGAGCATCGATTAAAATAGCTTAATTTATTAACTTGGAATACTTAATATTTTCCAAAACATAACCATAATAATTCAATCCAACATTTATTTGTATACTGACGTCATCAAAGTGCAGGTCGCGCCATCTTTTTTCTGGTTTCAACACCGCCGAAGGAAACGTTATTGTTTTTTAATATAATTATGGTTATGTTTCAGAAAATGTTAAGTATTCCAAGTTACAATATGAAGGTATTGTAATCGATGTTCAAATTTCCATTCTTGGGAACACACTAATTGTGAAGGAAATGTGTAGAAAAGTCTTTCTATTGGAAATGTAAGAAGCAAAATTACTTGACGTCCACCTTAATAGTATGGGATAAGGGCGATGGAATGGATCCCGATCTTATGTCATGACCTTTGACACCATTTCTACCATTTTCAATAGGGTTCGTCCCCAGGTGGTCCCCTACCACATACTAAAATTTCATCGAAATCGAACCATTTTTACGCACGTTATGACGCATAAGGGCAATGGAATGCATTCCGCTGTTTTGTCCTGACCTTTGACCCTACTCACCCATTTTGAATAGGGTTCGTCCCCTACCACATAATAAAATTTCATTGAAATCGAAACACATTTACGCAAGTTATAACTCATTAGGGCAATGGAAGGAATCCCGCTCCTATGTCATGACCATTAACCCCATTCGTCCCATTTTCAATGGGATTCGTCCCCAGGTGGTCCCCTACCACATACTAAAATTTCATCGAAATCGAACAATTTTACGTGAGTTATCGTGCCGACAGGCGGACGGACCGACGGACGGAAAAAGCTGGAGCATATACGCTTCCTCAAACTACGGTTGGAAAGCGTAAAAAAGGAAAGAGGTTGTAGGGGAAGAGGTTAAAACAAGAAAAACATTTTTGATTTTGAGAATTCCTTAATAGAAATTGATGACATGTTTTTAGGACCATATGGAGTTTATAGAATTTTTGTGGCTTGTCAATTTTCAAACAAGTCAAAAAATAAGGCTTTATGGAAGAAAATACAGAACCAAAATTTTAAAAACAATAATGTTAAAGATCTTCTTACAGACTTATGTATATTCAAATTAAATAAAGGAATTAAAATCAAAGACCAACTGCAAAAACAATATTGTTCCATACAATTTCAAGCCAAATTCTTTGAAGAAATTCCATTTAAAAAAATATTTCAAAGGGCTGATTCTGCATTTCCATTGCAACAGAAATATGAAGTGGCTACATCATTTAAATTGGATCAAACAATAGGTTCTGTAACTTTTATTATAACTATTTCTGTAAAAATATTGGTGTGATCCAGGAAAAAATATGAACTTGTCAATGTACCAACAAAAAACATTCTGAATCTGTGAATGAACATTATGGACATGTTTTGACTGGAAACTTAAATATTGTTATCGATAAAGAACTTAGGATATTGTTTGAGCAAGGTGTGAAATACAGACCCCAAATATTTACTTACCTAAAAAAAATTATTAAAAGAAACTTGGCTAAAGACTTTCACTGTTTTATTTATGGTCTATCTGACACCTTTGGAATACGAATACAAACTTTTTTTGTATGGTTATCACTGGTTACTAAAATACTTTTGTAGATGAACTATATAAACAAGTTAGTAAAATCATGCAATGCATTGATTATAATACGCTTTCCAACATACCAGAAATTATTACTCAAGTTATTACCTAAGTTATTAGGATAATGGCTGTGCTATAAATCTCGCGCCTGTGCCCTGACCTTTGATCTCATTTCGATTATATTCAGTAGAACCGGTTCAGTATACCTCTGAAATGACATGATAAAGTTTTGTCGTAATAGAAGCATGTTTACGTAAGTTATGATGCATAAGGGCTATGGAATAGATCCCGCTCCTGTGTCCTAACCTTTGACCCCATTTCGCCCATTTTCAACAGTATTCGTCCCCAGGCAGGCCTCTACAACACACTAACATTTCACCCAAATCGAAGCATTTTTACATAAGGTATGACGTATAATGGCGATAGAAGTGATTCCGCTCCTATATCCTGACCTTTGACACCATTTCACCCATTTTCAATAGCGTTTGTCCCCTGGTGGTCCCCTAGCACATACTAAAATTTCATCGAAACCGAAACTTTTTTTACGTTAGTTATGACGAATTAGAGCAGTGGAATGGATCCCGCTCCTATGTCCTGACCTTTGACCCCATTTCGTTCACTTGCAAGAGGATTTCTTCCCAGGTGATCCCCTACCACATACTAAAATTTCATCGAAAATCGAACGATTGTTACGTGAGTTATCGTGCAGACGGGCATACGCACACAACGCGTGACATAATGAGGCAGATGGGAACCGCAGCCATCTGCTCGAAAGAGTGTGACGTCATAAAACTTTAATAGGATCCACACACAACGCGTGACGTAATGCGGCAGATGGCGTGACCGCGCACCAACAACTCAATCGCTTGCTTGTGACGTCATAAGATTTATAAGCATGGGTTAATGGAACGACGCCATGACACTAAAAACGTGGTAATTCGGGGTGGTTATTTAACCCACTAAACGAAGTTTCCTAAAGTCGAGATCAAGCAAAATCGATTTCTAGTACCAGAAAACGGTAGGTAAACTACTTTCATCAAAATCCTTAGAGCCGTTTTCAAAATAAAATTTTATAGATACAAGAATTGCTCCTTTAAGGTGGACGTCAAGTAATTTTGCTTCCTATATACTTCCAATGGAAAAACTTCTGTACACATTTTCTACACAATTTCGTCACACGGATGAAAATTTGAACATCGATTAAAATAGCTTCATTTTTTTATAACTTGGACTACTTAATATTTTCAAAAACACAACCATAATTATGCAATCCAACATTTATTTGTCTACGGACGTCATCAAAGTACAGGTCGTGCCATCTTTTTTCTGGTTTCAACACCACCAAAGGAAACCTTATTGTTTTTTAATATAATTAAAATTATGTTTTAGAAAATGTTAAGTATTCCAAGTTATAATATGAAGTTATTTTAATCGATGCTCAAATTTCCATCCTTGGGAACACACTAATTGTGAAGGAAATGTGTAGAAAAGTTTTTCAATTGGAAATATAGGAAGCAAAATTACTTGTCGTCCACCTTAATAGTATGGGATAAGGGCGATGGAATGGATCCCGATCCTATGTCCTGACCTTTGACCCAATTTGTCCCATTTTCAATACGGTTCCTCTCCAGGTGGTCCCCTACCACGTACTAAAATTTCATCGAAATCGAACCATTTTTACGCACGTTATGATGCGCAAGGGCAATGGAATGAATCCCGCTCCTACGCCGTGACCTTTGACCCCCACTTCACCCATTTTCAATAGGGCTTTCCCAAGTGGTACCCTACAATATGCTTAGATTTCGTCGACATCGAACCATATTTACGCAAATTGTGACGCATAAGGGCAAGAGAATGGATCCCGCTCCTATGCCGTGACCTTTGACCTCATTTCGTCCATTTTCAATAGGGTTCCTCCGCAGGTGATCTCCTACGACATACTAAAATTTCATCGAAATCGAACTATTTTTACGCGAGTTATCGTGCTGGAGCATATAAGCTTCTTCAACCTACGGTTGGAAAGCGTAAAAAAGCACACTTTATGAAAGGTTGGAAGAGAATTAAAGAAGAAATACAGGATTTGAAGGAACTATTTATCATTGCACCTATTGATAAATGCTCAAATAATTTTGAATTTATATGTAACAAATTATATTACAACTTGATGAATAAAGAATTGTGTAATGAAGATGTATATGAAACTAATAAAAGTGTAAATATCGCTGTTATTCAAAAAAGAATACTGAGTTGCTTCAAACTACTTGGAGTTAGGGAGTTTAAGATAGCATTTCCCTATATATTTGTAACACCTAAGTTTCACAAAACCCCTGTAGGTTTTAGATTCATTACATGTTGTTCAAATAGTTATAATAAAAAGGTTGGAAAGGTGTTTCAAAAGTATCTACAAATTATTTATGATCAAATTAAGGATTCTACTTGGATTATATCAAACAATAAAAATATTACACAGTTTATAAACAGAAATCCAAATTTAAGGATACTATAAATACTTATGATTTTTGTAATCTTTTCACTTCAATTACCCAAAAAGGATTTGTATGAAGTGCTGCAGGGTTACTATATTAAATATGGCCATTTATTGAATATTGAAGAAAAATGTTGGACATTAATATGCAATTTTTGTATTTATCACAATTACATATTTGATCAAAAGAGATTGAAGAGACAAAAAAGAGGTATACCTATGGGAACCAGTTATTCAATCTTAATAGCAAATTTATACCTCCACTATTATGAACAGAATTTCAATATTGAAGAGATTCATAACTTCAGATATGCTGATGACTTGATTTGCTTTAATGCAAGCGGGAGCGATTGGGAGATGAAACAACTCTACCCACTTGATCTTCAGTTGGAGAAAAATCATAATATGCTTTCGGTCACCTTTTTGGATTTGGAGATCACAAGTGACAAAGGGAAGTTAAATATTGGTGTTTACGATAAAAGAAAGGATTATGATTTTGGACCTACGTTTCTAAGTTCATGGACTTTTAGAATTCCAAGATCTATACATCGCAATATTATTATTTCACAGTTCCTAAGAATTGTACGTATCTGCAATAATAAAAAATCTATTTTTGATTGGAGGTTTAACGACCACCGTGAGCAACTCAATGGGCTATAAGCAGTCGCCCGTCCCTGATTTAGGGTCATTGGTTCCAAGGAAGGGAGAGAGCCAGTGCCGTAAGACAAACACAACATCCATGCCTCACCGGGATTCGAACCCGGACCCCGTTCGGACGAATAATCAGAGGCCATCGCTTAGACCACTAACGCCACCGGGGCGGCAAAAAAAAAAATCTATTATCTATAACGAAGCAGTTAAAATTTCTATTTTCAATATTATTAAAAAATCAATAGCCTCAGAAGTTTTGTAAAAAAAAAACATTTTGATAATCTGCTATCTTTTCAAAATCATGAAACTAATTTCAAAATTCGTTTTTGTAACATACTACCTTCTAAGCTTTGAAATAACCATTCTTAGGACCAGAATAAAGAGATGCTTAGTCCGAGTAGTCCCGGAGAAATTTAACACTATACATTCTTTACATCCAAAGATTAATTTTTGATCGATTTGATTTCAGAACGCATCAACAGATTGGTCTTATATTATAGAATTTACGGAAGTACCATTAAAAAGGTTTAACGGTAAACCATCATTTTGTTTATAAATCACTTGGGAGGATAGATTTGACTATTATTTTGTACTTGCTATTTCATATCTTTAGAGAATTCAGGTAATTGATTTGTTATTGGTTTTTCATTTGTGAGCTCAGGTAGAGAAGGCAGCGTGCAACTAAATATAGTTTTGTGTTACTACATTCTGAAAATATAATTTGGCAAATGAGAAATTAAAAAAGCACACTCATGAAACCTGAACTCTTATATTTTCTCAAGTGACACAGATGCTTTTCCCTGAAGATTGGTCTAGGTTGATTGAAGGTTTTAGTTGAAACATAGCAGAAATCAGTTTTTATTTGTACTTTTGTATTTCATGTCTGAAAAGTAGGGAGTTTTGTCATTTTTGAAATTTTGAGTTTTGTGTAGAGTTTTGTGGAGGTGGAGGTCTGGGTTGTCGGTCTGTCTAGGGTGTTATTTATTATTATATTATCTTCTTCTAGTGTAGGCAGCTACAAAGCGCAGCACTGAAATAGATAATGTACATATGAATATGATTTTATTTCATTTATTACATAACTATATACATAGCAGAAATCAATAAAAGGAAAATAAGCAAAAAGTCAAGTACAAATTTGAAATTCCAAAGCGCCAGAGGATGCATAGGAGAGAGATCAAATCAAAATAGAAGTGTGAAATCAAGGAGCAAATTTTGAAAAAAAGAAAAAGTAATACAACAAAAAATTCCGAGAACGAGCAGAAGAACAACCACCACCAATCTCCAACCGCCTGAAGCAGGCAAGCTTCAAACGATTGAAAATTAACGAACATAAGAACGCAGGAAAGCATATTAATGACTGATTCTCTGATGGCTTCGTCAAGTGCAAGCATTAAGAAAAACACTCATTAATCTACTGATACCAGAGAATTGTGGGTTTCTGCTATTTTAGTTTTGCTATAAGGGCAGATTAAATTTAGGGATAAAATTGTCAAATTAAAAAGTGATATCTAATAAAACCAACAAAGCAAACTAAAAAAATAATCACAAATAAAACGAAAATGAAGGGAGCCGAGCACCCCAAAAAAGCAAAACCAGGGAAGAAATTAGTATTAAAATATCAAAAAAGAACCTAACCAAAGAAAATTACAGAAAGGATAGCTTTAAGCTTGTCACAGAAGAAAAGAAAACTTTTAACCTGCCAGATAAAACGAAAAGCAGAAAACATCAGAAAATGTTAATATAAAAAAATAATAGATTTAAACAATAAGAATAACTTTACAATTTTGAAAAAGGCAAATTCAAAGCAACAATTTTACGAAAAATGAAGCAAAAAGTGCACAAGGAACAATGTACAGTTGCAAATCCCGAGAGTGAACCCAAATAACCGAGTTGCATGTATCAGAAAGGCAAGGTAAATGCCCAATACCACAGCAAAAAAAAAACAACCAAAGTGCTAGGTTGCAAGTCAAATCATATGCCCTAGACACACAAGAAAACATTGAAATTATAGTTAAGTTTAGTGCACATTTATGATAAACGAAAATTCACTACATTCCTAAAAAAAATAAAAACAACCTACAAACAAAATTAAAGATGAAATTACATGTGAGGTGGTGCTTTGCTGGTACAAGTCAAAATATTTACAAAATATTGTACTAATCATAAAGCCCGCATGCAGGCTCAAAACCCACGAAAAATGAACTTTTGTAAAACCAACAGAGGGACACAAAATGCTTAACAAAGTTCCGCGGGAAACTTTAAGCATGGCCAAAGCGAACAACCAACTTTCAAAGAGTGTAAAACAGCCCAAAAGAATTAATTCCAAGAAAAAATTAAAGTTAAATTAAAAGAATGAACATACAAAATAGAAAAACGACTTACCATGCCTGAGAAGTGCATGGGAGCTGTCCATCACCTCCTCTGGGGTGGAAGAAACTAACTGCAGGGCATGTCAATCGCAGCGCCATCTAGCGGCCAACTTTAGAACCTTTCCTGGGATGTTAACAGTGAAGTTTCCCAGAGTAAACTTCAAACAGCAGATTTAATGCTATGTAAAAACCGCTACGAGTTTTCAGAGAAAACCCAAAGTACTAAAATACTCTTTCTGGGAGTAGGGAAAATGTATCTCTGCTCCCAAGACTTCAAAAAGTATTATATAACCTAATTAGCAGCATTCTTCCCAAACCTTTGAAATTTAAGTATTACTATTTTTTTGGCTTTTATTCTTATAAATATTTTTAAATTTTTTTTCTTAGGAGTTTTATGCTTTTTTGTTGTGTATTTTTTTAATTATAACTTTTTTTTGATAATCAAAGGAGAGAGATAGAATAGGAGTTTTATAGGTTCCTTAATTGATTGTTGACCACATTATTACCTAAACCTCTGAAAATTAGCTTTAATTTAGAAAATTCATTCGGTCAACAAGATTTAAATTAAATTAAGTCTTCCATCCTAATTCTATGCTTGAGAACTATTTTTCTTAATGCAATTTTTAAGAAGTTTCTAGGTACTTAGTTTTCAAGAAACTGTTTGATTAAAATGATAACATGTTTTTCCAGTTCAGAGTTTAAGCTGCATATTCTAGAAAGAATTAGGACTTGTGATATAAATACATTTTTTATTACTTTGTTGGAAATATTGCTCCACCACATACCATATTTGGCACTTTTAAATTCAAACCGATTTCTCTTATCATAAAGACTTATGATTGGGTTACCTGCATTGAGATTTATAGCTAAATCCAAAAATTCAAGAACTTGGCTGTTATCATTGGTTTTATTTAGTTTAAGGCATTTAGGATAAATAGCTACATTATTTTTTGATATTTCCTGAATTATTAAAGCAAAGTAGGTCATCAATGTATCTGTAGGTATGAGAGTAACTTTCCTGATTGGATGAATTTAACTTCATGAACTGAAATTCTTTGAAGAACATGAACAAATTGCATACACTCATGGAATGGGAACAGCCCATAGGTATTCCATTAACCTGTTTGTAAAACTTGTTATTGTAGAGGATAAAGTTATTTTTAATACAGCAATTTAGAAGTATATGCCAAGAACTTTCCGAAATGATGTTGGAGATTTGTAAATTCATTAAAGAGTAACTTGAAGGTACTGATAAGGACTTCTAGCGGAAGGCTGGTATACAGGTTTTAAAGTCATAGAAATTGGTCTCAGCAGGCCTGTTATCAAGAATTTCCCAAATGAGAACCCTCAAGTTACTCTTTAATGAATTTCAAATCTCCAACATCATTTCAGAAAGTTCTTGGCATACACTTCTAAATTGCTGTATTAAAAATAACTTTATCCTCTACCATAACAAGTTTTACAAACAGGTTAATGGAATACCTATGGGGTGTTCCCATTCCACGAGTGTATGCTATTTGTTCTTGTTCTTCAAATAATTTCCGTTCGTGAATTTAAATTCAAGCAATCAGGAAAGTTACTCTCAAACCCACAGATACATTGATGACCTACTTTGCTTTAATAATTCAGGAGATATCAAAAATGACTGCAGCTATTTATCCTAAATGCCTTAAACTAAATAAAACCAATGATAACAAGCAAGTTCTTGAATTTTTGGATTTAGCTATAAATCTCAATGCTAAGAGAAATCAGTTTAAATTTAAAATTTTCAAATATGGTATGTGGTGGAGGAATATTTCCAATAAAGTAATAGCAAATATATTTATATCACAAGTCCTAAGGCTTTCTAGAATATCTAGCTTAAATTCTGAACTAGAAAAACATGTTATCATTTTAATCAAACAGTTTCTTGAAAACCAAGTACCTAGAAACTTCTTAAAAATTGCATTAAGAATAATAGTTCCTAAGCATAGAATTAGGATGGAAGGCTTAATTTAATTTAAATCTTGTTGACCGAATGAATTGTCTAAATTAAAGCTCATTTTTAGAGGTTTAGGTAATGATGTGGTCAACTATCAATTAAGAAACCTATAAAACACTATTCTATACCTCTCCTTTGATTATAAAAAAAAAAAGGTTATAATTAAAAAAATTACACAACAAAAAAGCATAAAACTCCTAAGAAAAGAAGTTAAAAATATTTATAAGAATAAAAGCCAAAAAAATAGTAATACTTAAATTTCAAATGTTTGGGAAGAGTGCTGCTAATTAGGTTATATAATACTTTTTGAAGTCTTGGGAGCAGAGATACATTTTCCCTACTCCCAGGAAGAGTATTTTAGTATTTTGGGTTTGCTCTGAAAACTCGTAGCAGTTTTTTCATAGCATTAAATCTGCTGTTTGAAGTTTACTCTGGGAAACTTCACTGTTAACATCCCAGGCAGGTTCTAAAGTTGGCAGCTAGATGGCGCTGCGATTGACATGCCCCTGCAGTTAGTTTCTTCCACCCCAGAGGAGGTGATGGACAGCTCCCATGCACTTCTCAGGCATGGTAAGTCGTTTTTCTGTTTTGTATTTTCATTCTTTTAATTTAACTTTATTTTTTTCTTGGAATTAATTCTTTTGGGCTGTTTTACACTCTTTGAAAGTTGGTTGTTCGCTTTGGCCATGCTTAAAGTTTCCGCGGAACTTAGGTAAGCGTTTTGTGTCCCTCTGTTTGTTTTACAAAAGTTCGTTTTTCGTAGGTTTTGAGCCTTCCTGTGGGCTTAATGATTAGTACAATATTTTGTAAATATTTTTGACTTGTACCAGCAAAGCACCACCTCACATGTAAGTTCATCTTTTATTTTGTTTGTAGGTTGTTTTTATTTTTTTTAGGAATGTAGTGAATTTTCGTTTATCATAAATGGGCACTAAACGTAACTATATTTTCAATGTTTTCCTGTGTGTCTAGGGCATATAATTTGCTTCTCTGTGACTTGTAACCCAGCACTTTGATATTAAACTTTATCTTAATTTTTTTTTTTTTTTGCTGTGGGTACTTTGCGTTTACTTTGCCTTTCTGAGACATGCAACTCGGTTATTTGGGTTCACTCTCGTGATTTGCAACTGTACATTGTTGCGTGTGCACTTTTTGCTTCTTTTTACCTAAAATTGTTGTTTGAATTTGAATTTTTCAAAATTGTAAAGTCACTCTTTTTATTTAAATTTTTTTTTTTTTTACACTAATGTTTTCTGATGTTTTCTGCTTTTCTTTTTATCTGGCTGGTTAAACGTTTTCTTTGTTTCTGTGACAAGCTTAGAGTTATCATTTCTGTACCTTTCTTTGGTTAGGTTTTTTCTTGATATTTTAATACTTATTTGTTCCCTGGTTTTGCTTTTTTGGGGTGCTCGGCTCCTTTCATTTTCTTTTTAGTTGTGATTATCTTGGTTGTTGTGCTGTCGGGCAATATTTTTTAGTTTGCTTAGTTGGTTTTATTAGATATCCCTTTTTAATTTGACAATTTTATCCTTAAATTTAATCTGCCCTTATAACAAACTAAAATAGCAGAAACCCACAATTCTCTGGTATCAGTAGATTAATGAGTGTTTTTCTTAATGCTTGCCCTTGACGAAGCCATCAGAGAATCAATCATTGATATGCTTCCCTGCGTTCCTCTGTTCGTTAATTTTCAATCGTTTGAAGCTTACCTGCTTCGGGCGGTTGGTGACTGATGGTTGTTGTTCTGATGCTCGTTCTCGAAATTTTTGTTTTATTATTTTTTCTTTCTTTCAAAATTTGCTCATTGGTTTCACATTTCTTTCTTTATCTCTCTCTCTCTCTCTCTCTCTCTCTCTCTCTCTCTCTCTCTCTCTATATATATATATATATATATAATCTCTTAAAGGTGTACTACGAAGTTGCCCTAATCATCCGCGAACTGCGCACTGCGCACTGCAGCAAGAACCACTGGTGGGGTATATAAGTCAAATTCTCTACACCTTCAACTAAGAACTTCCCGTAGAAATCTCTGAATCCTACTAAATTAACACACCCAAACTAAAACTAAAACTCTTAGTGGGGTATATAAGTCAAATTCTCTACACCTTCAACTAAGAACTTCCCGTAGAAATCTCTGAATCCTACTAAATTAACACACCCAAACTAAAACTAAAACTCTTACAATTCACATACAACAATAATAAAAATAATAATTTTAAACACTTGTCGGGGACCGGGAGCCACTCATCAGGGGAAGACGCCCCCTGTCTCCGAACCCTGGTTCAGGTTTCATGCAGGTGTCTTTGAAATATGTGATTTTCGAAACAAGGGTTATTTTTTTAGTGTTATACACATGGTCTTCCCTACCTGAACCAGCAACACAGAACTTAAATACAAAAACTTACCTGAAATGAAACAACTGTAGACTTTATAACTCCACTGAACTCCAATAAATCTAAACTTCGATCCCAACACATCCCTTCCATGTCATGCAAAAGCGTACCAACAGCTGCCGAACCCACTCCCAGACATATCTTGAATTTTTGAAAGTAACCATATAATGTCCTATGGTGAGCTCTGTCGGAATTCACAAAAAACTGGAACGAAAATTAATTGTTTTTTTGGTTTGATGGATGTCGGCAAATGTTAGGTTAAATGCTATGGGGCGGCTCGGAGGAAGATATTTTAAATTTGGCACGAAGAAAAATTAGTTCAAAGCTTAAAAGGAAGTAATGTTACATAGTCTGATTTTATAAGATTTACCGAATTAAAAGATGTGAATAATTTTTGGAAATGAAATAAACAATATTTTAACGGTTATTAATTGTTTTAAAAAGAAGAAAAAGTATTTTTAACTGCCTTGTGGTATTGGACCGATTATTGCTTAATCTTGTGATTCTGATGAATTTGGAAATAATATTTCTCAGTACGTGTTTAGAGATATTGGAATACCAGCTACTTAAAACATTGGTATTAAAACTAAAATGTGTTCTGTTATCGAAAAGATCCAGAATGATACCCTGGCTTTGGAGAAGAAGGTCCATATCGAGGAAATGCACATGATCTTTAAATCCCGTTTCACAAAGCCCACAATTCTTTGGCCTCAGTAGATTAGCCGGGGGTCCTGGAGGATAGATGTCATTAATTCGGACAGAAGGGGTACCAGATGAAAATGTTATTAAATCGTGAACGTATCTGAAGGAAAAAATTGTAGGTGAACTAAATTTCTCCTCGTAGTGATGAAGATAAAGATTATGTAACAGACTGGAGAAACAAGAACCCATTGGAACACCTTTTATCTTTACATACAACCGTTTGTTGTCATAAATGTAATTATTCAAAATGCAAAAATTACATAAGGTTGTCCAATATTCAAATGTAACATCAAGCTGCAGACCAAACTGTTCAAAATAAACATCCAAAATTATCCTTAGATCATTCAAATTAATTGAAATAAATAAATTTGGGGTCATAGTGTAACGTATACTCTAGATTCACTTTCCTTTTGATTTTTACTATCTCTGGTTATTTTATGTTTACTATATAAATTATCTTCTTACTGAACGAGATGTTATTTCTCCCGCTGAATGAGATCTGGCAATGAGTGTAAGTCATGACGTGGTGGTAGCCAGTATAAATAGGCGCGTTCAACGATACGTAAAGAGAGCGTGCGTTTGTTTATGTGGAAGAGAGCGGTTGTTTATGTGCGTGAGAGCTTTGTTTCGTGTGTAAAGAGATCTTCGTTTATGTGAGAGCCGGATATCGAGTAGTCGTGCGACCGATGAAGTGAGTGTGGATAAATAACAGAAGTTTGCCTAATAAAAGATTGTCTTAGTAAGTACGTCTTTCTCAGTTCATAGTTTTGTCAGATCTCTGTCTGGCTGTTAGGTTTATTTCATTAGTTATTATTATTAACAACCAGCATTAAGACTTTATTCATCTTAATTACTACTACAACATTACTAGCAGTTAAAAGCTTGTTCATTATTATTATTACTACACTACTAGCAGGAAAGTTTATTCATGATATAATTAACAAACAACAACCATTAGAAGAAGCATTAGTAGAAGAAGTTGAATTCATTATAATATTAGTAAAAGCTGAATTCATTATAATATTAGTAAAAGCTGAATTCATTATAATAGTTAGTTATCTGTAGTTCAGTATGATTACTAGAATTAACAAAATCCAGAACTTTTCTATTGTTATCAATAATCCATGAAGTATTTTCAATTTGGCCATAAAAAATAGATAAAAAAAATTTAAAAATTTTACAAGCCTGATTAATATAACTGTTTATTCCGCAAGTAATAAATCTGAATTTTACGAGCTGTTTATGGAATTTTGGAACTGAGAAAATACACTGCTGGCCACCCAAAATGCAACACAAAGAAGGACACGAGATAACAAAGCTAGATTTACTGGACACATAACAACAGATACAAAGATGAAACGATTGAGCTTACAGGCCCGTGCGACTTGCGGAACACACATCAATAGTATTATTAATACATCAATAGTTCGTATGGCTGCTATGGCTGGCAATAACGGCCGCTACACGCCGCGACATCAAACGAAAGAGGCCTTGGATGTGGGGGGTATGTCGGTCCAGGCTAGTTCCACACGTTGCCACAGTTCATCAGGCGTAGCCGGGGGTGGTGCTTGCCGGGCCACTCGGTTGCCGATCAGCGACCACACGTTTCGATGGGTGACATATCGGGACAACAGGCGGGCTATGGCAGTAGTGACACCTGGGCCGTGAAGAATTTTTGCTCGATGCGTGCCACGTGCGGGCGTGCATGGTCCTGTTGAAACGTGGCCACTGGCAGGTAAGGGAGGACCACAGGCTCCAAACCGTTGGAGATGTAGCGGTGGCTGTTGAGTGTACCGGCGATGCGTACCAGAGGGGTGCGGGTGTTATATCCAATTGCGCCCCAAACCATAATGCCAGGCGACGGACCGGTATGGCGATGCATAATGTAGGCGTCATACAGTCTATCGCTGCGGTGCCGCCATATGCGGACCCGACCATCGTCGTTTTGCAGGCCGAAGTGGGATTCGTTGGAGAAGACAATGTCTTACCATTCCGTAGTCCAGATGCGGCGTTCAAAGGCCCACTGCCGCCGCACTCGCCGGTGGTGTAACGCCAATGGTAATCGGAGCAACGGGCGCCCTGCGACAAGTTCCCGCTCATGCAGACGACGTCGAACGGTACGTGATGATACAGGTTGTTGCGCAACACACACTAATTCCTGCGCTAACGTTCGTGATGTGGCAGTGCGAGCCGTCAATTCCCGCCGCACATCATGCCGGTTCTCTCATTCGGTTGTTTGCCGCAGCTGCGGCAATCGCTCACGTCGGTTCGTCCGTCTCTCTTGCACCCACCGAATCCATACTCGCCTCACTGTGGCTGGATGTCGTCCTACACGGGCACCAATGTCTCGGTACGATAAACCGCTGTCGCGATAAGCCACTATTTGTCTTCTGTCGAACTCTGAAACGTGCTGGAATGACGGCCGTATTCTGCGACGAGGCATCAGGAAGCTTCCCACGCACAGGTCCGGCAGTACAACACACTTCCACTACTTACACCCCGCCTTCTGTTATAGTGCTTTTCTGTGGCGTGCCGGGCGCACATGATTTGCATATGCCGTGCAATGATAATCGTTTGCATGTCCTCTGGTGGGCGACGCATGCTACGAATTTCAGTCCAATCGGATGCTTCCTTCTGGGTGTTGCATTTTGGGTGGCCTGCAGTGCATATGGATATTGTAATTGCATTTTATTTATTTTTAATAATTTATTAAAGCCGATCAGCTGCTTTTTTAATGTATATAGAGTATAGTCTGTTACTGTTTTATATGTATCTTTATTGGATAGTTCTAAAGCAAGTACTTGGTGATAATTTTTTTTGCAAATGAATGCATAAATATTGTTACTTTTATCTATTGGGGTAACTATGAAATCATTCTGCAGTTTTTCAATTTGAGCTTTAATACCCCTTCAATCCTTAATATAACCATTTGTTTGAAAGTTTTTATCAACTGATCTTAATAATCCCTCCAGAACTGAACTCAGCCATTGAAAGAAAAGCTCAACGGGAGTACTAGTTCTATCAGACCATTCATAGATAAAACCATGAATGTCCCTGGACAAAATATTTTTGATAATTCTGAGGAGTACAAAGATATTTGGTCTGAAGTTAGTACCAAAGCTTAGTAGCTTCCTGAATTCGTTATGTTTTACAATACCAACATCTCCGGTCACACAATATGTCCATAGCTATGATTCACATGACGTTTGTTTAACTTGTCTTGATACATGGTAAATCATTCTCATCCATTTCTCCAAAATTTCTGCAAAAATCGCTGTAGGTGAACATCTTTCTTCCTACAGGTAAAACACAGGAAAAGGAAGGGACCACTTGGAATGGCTCTCTAAGAGGAAACAGCGCCTCTCTCGCCTTGAATATTTTCTTGAAAGGTATCTTATCAAACCATTTACCCTGATAACTCATGACACAGAATTTTCTGTTTATTAATTTTGAAATACCTGTGGCATTTTTTATCCTAAAACTACACTGGTCAATGATAATATCTCTTACATAGCCATTATTAATTTTTATTTTCATTGTTTCCCCTAAAAGGGCTTTAACTTTCCCGTTGTTCAAGTAATGAAGAGCTGTAATAACTTTACATATACGAAAATTACTCTCAACCACATCCTCAAGATCCCTGATGAAATCCACAAAACTGAGAAATGGCTGTTTGTTTTTCCCATTACCTCTATTTCCTCTTTTTGTTCTGTGGCTAACTTCTTGATGTTTTGTAGGATTTTCATTTATCATGTTTTGCACATTTCTTTCAACATCATATGGGAACATTCTCTCACTGTTGAAGATGTTATTAAGTCCATAGGGTATAAAGTTCTATGTATCAACATTTTATGGCTCTCCATCTATAGTCTTGTTTTCTCTTTGTGTTCTATATCTAGTATACTAATGGTAATGCTTTGTGAAACGGGATCTAAAGAACATGTGCATTTCCTCGATATGGACCTTCTTCCCCAAAGTCAGGGTATCATTCTGGATCTTTTCGATAAGAGAACACATTTTAGATTAGATACCAATGTTTTAAGTAGCTGATATTCCAATGTCTCTAAACACGTACTTAGAAATATTATTATTTCCCAATTCATCAGAATCACAAGAATATGCAGTAAACGGTCCAATACCACAAAGCAGTGAAAAATACTTCTTTTTTCTTTTTAAAAAATAATTATCCGTTAAAATATTGTATATTTCATTTCGAAAAACCATTGACATCTTTTAATTCGGGAAAATCTTATAAAATTAGACCATAAAACATTGTATCTTTTAAGCTTCGGACAAATTTTTCATCGGGCCTCAATTTAAAATATCTTCCTTCGAGTCGCCCTGGAACATTTAACATTTGCTGACATCCATTAAAACACAAAAACAATTAATTTTCTTTACAATATTTTTTGAATTCCGACAAAGGTCGCCATAGGACATTATATGGTTACTTTCAAAAATTCAAGATATGTCTGGGAGTCGGTTCGGCAGTTGTTGGTACGCTTTTGCATGATATGGAAGGGATGTGCTGGGATCGAAGTTTAGATTTATTGGAGTTCAGTGGAGTTATAAAGTCTACAGTTGTTTCACTTCAGGTAAGTTTTTGTATTTAAGTTCTGTGTTGCTGGTTCAGGTAGGGAAGACCATGTGTATAACACTAAAAAAATAACCCTTGTTTCGGAAATCACATATTTCAAAGACACCTGCATGAAACCTGAACCAGGGTTCGGGGACAGGGGGATTCTTTCCCTGATGAGTGGCTCCCGGTCCCCGACCCCAAGTGTTTAAAATTATTATTTTTATTATTGTTGTATGTGAATTGTGAGAGTTTTAGTTTTAGTTTGGGTGTGTTAATTTAGTGGGATTCAGGGATTTCTACGGGAAGTTCTTGGTTGAAGGTGTAGAGAATTTGACTTATATACACTGGCGTGCAAAAGTTAAGGACGAGAAGGTTTTTCGAATGTAACGTCGTGCAGAAGTGCTCCACATCGACTCAAATCGTACCATGAGATCCCCAAGATGTAAGAATACGGGACAAGTGAGCAAAACCGTCCAAACAAGGAATCCAACGGATACAAAGGCACTTTATTGAAAAGGTAGCTTCGAGCACAACTGGACAGAAGACAGAAACGTTCATGTGACAGGCGGCTGCCAAGAAAAACCAGTCTTTAGTAGGGGATATGATCTCCCCTGACTGCGTTGCACGATTTACAATGTCTGTCCATGCCGAGGACGAGGTTGTCAAGGAGCTGTTGAGGCATCGCGGCACATTACCCTTGTACCGCCAATCGCAGCTGCGGAATCGTTGCTGGCGGCTGGTGACGTGCTGACAAGCATTTCCCGAAAAGGTTCCACACGTGTTTGATTGGATTTAGGTCCGGGGACCTTGCGGGCCAATCCATGCGTTGAATATCTTCACTCTCCAACAGCTCTGCGACTACCACTGTACGATGAGGTGTATCGTTGTCGTCCATGAAGAGGAACTCAGGACACACAGCACCTCTAAACAGACGCACTTGAGGCAGGAGAACCTCGGTACAATAGCGGAAACCAGTGACTGAACTTCCTTGGAAGATGTGGAGGTCAGAACGGCTAAAAAGCATGATACGCCTCAAACGAGAACTCCGCCACCTCCAAACCGGTCCCTTTCGATGATGTTGGAGGTGGGATTGCGTGTTCCCTGCTCTGTCCAAATGTGTATACGTCCGGAATTGCTCGTCAGACTAAATTGGCACTCATCCGTAAAGAGAACTCGACCCCATTGCTGATGTGTCCAGTTCTTGTGTTCCTGGCAACACAGAAACCGCCGTCTCCGATGAGCAGGCGTTAATGGCCCACACCGTACTGGTCGTCGTGCAAATAGACCACCTTTGTGCAGCCTCCTGGCCACGGTAAAAAGCGATAACGGACGTCCAGTTGTCTGTTGTATGTGCCTTGTGATTTCTCCGCTGTCTGCCGTCTGTCTCCTCTCGTCTGTAGGACAATATACCGGTCGTCCGCCGCCGTGGTTGCTCGTAGACGACCACTGCTAAACTCTCGGACTGCTGTTCTTCTCTTTTGAAATGCTCTCCAAGCTCGTGAAACGATGCTGTGAGCGATCCCGAACTCCTCGGCCGCACTAGTCACACTTTGACCTTCTTCCAACTTCCCAATGACGCGACCTCGGCTAAAGTCATCCAGATGCCGTCTACTGGATTGCCCTTTGGCCATATCACACGGTGGCAGCAACTCGACGTCGTTCAAACCGATGTACACCGTGCAATAGCTTTCACCAAATTGCTGAGCGTACAGCGCCCGTGTGCCTTATACCATTCCGACACTACCCCCCCCCCCCCCACGTCATGCTGCATATATGCGCATGCCCTACCGTACCGGACCCTAGTCTATCTCCTAAGTGGTCTTTCGGTCCGTTCTGCCTGCTCGTTCCACTGTTATGCTAATATCTTCGCTTCGTCCTTAATTTTTGCACACCAGTGTATATATAAATATGTGACGCGGATATTAGATTTCAAAGGTTTTCGTATAAATTGATTTCTCTAAGCAAGGAATTTTCTAGCGGTTGGTTCAAGGACATTATCTAAGGCGGCGACGGTAACTGGACTTGTGAGATGAGTTTCAAAGGGAATCATTTCTTTTGTATGGAAAGTCGTTGTAGAAAACTTTCAATACCTAAATCGTTTTATGGCATACGCTGTCATCATGCGCATTGTCATCGGCCAGCATTAGGGACGGGCGTAATTGTTTTATCGCGTCGAAGTTGTCGGTTGCTTCTGATCTTGGAGCCAGAATGACAGGCACAAGAGGTCAAGCAAAGAAGTCTGCAGGGTAAGAACTTAGGGAATGATGATTTGAGAAAAAAAAAATTTGGAAGGGAGGAGGACTTCGCGAAAAGAGCGAGGAAGTGAAAGACATTTTCGGGGAGCGAGCGAAGAAAGATGATGGTTTCGGAACCTGGAAGCAAGAATATTGAGTAAATGAATTCAAAGAGAAGTTAGGTAGAACGTGCAGATGACAAGTAGAAAGTAAAGAATCTTAATTTATTCAGTAATTAATATAACTTCAAGACACACCCATTTCAGAAATAAAAAAATAATGAAGAACCTAGTTGATTTCGAAAATAATCCTGATATTATATTTCGTGAAGTGATATTCTTTCGTAGTGTTACAACTCGTCATACATGTTAACCCAAAAGGAAAGGAAAAGTCCCGTTAAGAAGTAAATAAACACCTCGTAATAACTCCTTCCCCGAAAAAATTGACTCCAATCAGCTTTCCCCTATTGGCTAGCGCAGGGATGGCGAACCTATGGCACACATGAACACGATTTGGGTGGCACACCAACATGAAAACATTAACATTAAATGAAAATTTAGTTCTTTTAGGGAGAATATTTCAACAGCATGCCTGTACTGTTTTCTTGCAAATAACTGAGGCTTGACAAGAAAATTAATCTAGCCAAGAAGTGTCCTCCAAAGGGGTAGTAAATAAATCAACCTCACCTCATTTAATCACTTTATGCATTAACTCCCAAAAGTTAAGCATCACATGCACACCATTATTATATCATTCTGCTCCTACGGACATCCACCACGAGACGTCCACACCTGCTTCCGCTAAAGCTCTCCTGCTTCTGCCTTACCTTTGCAGGAGGGAGAGAAAACCAATCTGATAGGAAGACATGCGTGAAACAGCGAGTTCCTATGAGAACTGAAAGTAACCTTGAACAATGGATGGAGAGATTTCAAATTTACAACTTGGCAATACTGCGAAGCCAGTCCAGAGCTTTAGTTTGTCAAAAAAGGTTTATTTGTTTGTAGCTGCTACTTATTTCTTTTGTGTACTGTAATTGTTTCTTTTCTGGTGTTTTTGTATCCGGACCATGCAAACATGTTTTCGGTGCTGAAAAAACAGAAACTTAACAAAGATAGTATTTCAAGAACAGTAGACATTGAAGTTCGGAGTCATCGAGAAAAACAATTAAGCTTTCTGTTTGTTGCCTGTGTACGGAAAGAGTAGTGTTTCGCAAATTCAATGTATGGCGTCATTTTGAGAGAATGAGTGAAGATGTTACAGGTCATCTTAAATTTTATTTGGACAACGCGGATATATTTTCCATATGTCTAGATTAAAGCACTGACGTGACGTCACAAGCACGTTAAATATTTTTTTTTTAGATTTCTTTGTGGAAAAGTAATGGGAGGGGGAAAGAGGGGAAATTGATGTTGCTGAGTTTGCCAACTACAATCACAGGGAAAGATATAATGCGTGAAGTGAAGTGAAGCAGGAATTTGTAGTAAAAATAATGGGGATTGACTTAAATAAAATAGTACTGGTGATGCCCATAGTACTGATGACTACTGATGGTGCCCATAACCTGAAGACAATAGGTTATGAACTGAACATAAATTCCTTGGCTAGTAGCGTTCAGCAACAAGTTTTACCCTAATGTTAACTAAAAAAAAGAAAAACCCAAACAAGAGGTGGCACATTAGACACTTGAAAGCAGTAAAGCAAACTATAAGTGGCACACTAGTGGGAAAACGTTCACCATCCCTGGGCTAGCGCCGTCGTTCCAGCACAACACTGGTCACCTACGCTCCCTTGAACAGATATTCTTACGCTCCATCTAAGGGAATCTCAACTCCTATTTTTTACGCTTTCCAACCGTAGGTTGAAGAAGCGTATAGGCTCCAGCTTTGTCCGTCCGTCCGCACGATAATTCCCGTGAAAATTGTTCGATTTCGACGAAATTTTGGTATGTGGTAGGGGACCACCTGGGGACAAACCCCATTGAAAATGGGCGAAGCAGGATCAAAGGTCAAGACATAGAAGCGGGATCCATTCCATTGCTCTTATGCATCATAACTTGCGTACAAATTGTTCAATTTCGATGAAATTTTAGTATGTGGTAGAGAACCACCTGGTGACGAACCCTATTGAAAATGGGCGAAATGGGGTCAAAGGTCAGGCAGGACATAAGAGCGGGATTTATTCCATTGCCCTTATACGACATAACTTGCGTAAAAATGGTTCGATTACGATGACATTTTAGTATGTATTAGGGAACCACCTGGGGACGATCATAATTGAAAATAAGTGAAATGGGGTCAAAGGTCAGGACATAGGAGCGGGATCCATTCCATTGCCTTTATGCATCATAACTTGCGTAAAAATTGTTCGATTTCGATGAAATTTTAGTATGTGGTAAGGAACCACCTGGGGACGAAAGCTATTGAAAATGGGCGGAATGGGTCAAAGGTCAGGACATAAAAGCGGGATCAATTCCATTGCCTTTATGCGTCATAACATGCGTAAATATCGTTCGATTTCGATAAAAGTTTATTATGTGGTAGGGAACCAACTGAGCACGAACCCTATTGGAAATGGGGTCAAAGGTCAGGCAGGGCATAAGAGCGGGATTTATTCCGTTGCCCTTATGCGTCATAACTTGCGTAAAAATGGTTCGATTTCGATGAAATTTTAGTATGTGGGGATGAACCGTATTGGAAATGGGCGGAATAGGGTATAAAGGTCAGGACACTGGAGTGGGATCCATTCCATTGCCCTTGTGCATCATAACTTACCTAAAAATGCTTCGATTGCGACAAAACGTTAACATGTTGTTCCGGAGGTATAGTGAACCGGTTCTGTTGAATATCAACGAAATGGGGTCAAAGGTCATTGCACAAAGGCAAGATTTATTCCACAGCCATTATTCTCATAACTTGCGTAAAACTGCTTCTATTGCGACAAAATTTTAGAATATCATCGAAATGTGGTCAAAGAATATCATCGAAATGTGGTCAAAGAATATCATCGAAATGGGGTCAACGGTCAGGACACAGGAGCGAGATTTATTCCACACCCTTAATACACATAACTTGAGTAATAGTTTCTGGTATGTTGGAAAGCGTATCATAATCAATGCATTGCATGATTTTACTAACTTGTTTCACTCTGCGTTGCTCGTTAAAGCGGAAGGCCCTAAACCAAAAAAATTACTGTCGGAAATAAAATTAAATAATTAGATCTCCCTTTGGGCGCTTCAAAGTGAGATCTGAATACTACGAAATAAAATTGAATTTATTTAAACTAAAAGCAATTATAAAAACTTCTAAAATCCAGTACCACTGGATTACAATCTGTCAACATGAGATAATAGAAATACACTCTGTAACATTGAAATCGCAACACCCAAAAGCGGTGAGAAAATTCAACTGTTGTTCACAGGTGAAGCAGTATGATATACAAAAAAAGAAATGATTTAATTTTCAAAACTAATGAACAATTTAACAAAAAAAGGCACATCAGAATGAGGTATAATCGTCTCTGTTGGCAATGAATTCAGCTATGTGTCTTGGCACTGAATCGTAGGGACGTTGGAAGGAATCCTGTGGCGTTTTCCACCATGCTTCCATCACCTGGCCTTTCAGGAAGAACGTTGTCTTCGCTGGTTGCCCATGGATATTGAGATTCCGTCCAACCATATGCCGAATTAAATTGAAGATAGATCCGGTGATCTTATTGGTAATTCCAGGACGTTGGCAGCGTGTAGATATTCTTTTTCGAGATCTTTGAATATGCGGATGCGCATTATTTCGCTCATATATTTTCCAACATGCCCCTTACGAAAGGGATAGCAAAAGCATCCAGTATATTCTTTATCTACTGCGGAGGTGACAAACTGTCAGTGAGGAATACAAAAAATGCTGGCTTGTCATAGCTGATTGTTACCCAGAGCATGATCCCAGCCTTTCGCGCTGTATTCCGATGGACACCTATAGATAGCTTGACATCAAGCTGTCAAGCTTCCTGCGAGGCACTGCCCACCATGCTTTGCACCCCTGGTGATCAAGAAATATGGTTGCCTGCGGTGGTTACGGATGGGTGTTGAGAGATGCCCCCAACCATGTTCCATAAAATGTCTATTGAGGAAAGATCGGGGGCCAGGTTGGTCATTACATGACGTTGACCTCGCGTAGACGTTCGCTGAAATTTTTGCAGCATACGGACGCGCATTTTCCTGAAAACACGTGCTGTCTGGGGATCCAACAGTGTCTTCACATACCACGGAGCTATAAAACTGCTTGTGAGTAAAACTAGGGATGTTTGGTTCGCATAGATGATGACTCTCCAGACCATGGCGTAGAACTGCCGTTCTTGCGGTTTGCTTCTAGACAATTACTCTTCAACTGATCCGTTGTTCACCTAGTCTCTGTACGTCAACCCGGCTATCATCGGACACAAAACAAAAACAAAAAAAATATCAAGATTCGTTGCCGAAGATAACACTACGTCATTCAGTCTGTTAGTTCATTGCAGCACGCTAACACTCCAGACGCTGGCATTGATTATCATTGGACAAGGGCAGGCAAACAAATAGACGCCCTGTGTGATGTCCTGACTCCACCAATCTTCAAAATAGGGTTTATCTTTTGACGGGACGGTATTCCGTTTTGCTGTCACTGCCTAAATGCAACGCAATGGAGAGAGTTGGCAATTCGTCTTCTCGGAAACTATAGCAATCCGTCCCCCTCAAATGCACTCAGCTGACGTTGTGGTTGCTAACTTTCGTCCTTTGGCATTCTGTAAGAATTTTACTTTCTACTAGGTTAGTTAGTTAGTTAATTGATTTTAGTAGCGCAAGGGCCAGGTTTGGCCAAAGAGCGCCAGACACAGAACAATCAGTTAAAGATATTTAAAAGCGGGGTGAAATGATTAAGAGCAGACAGGCTTGGCAAAAGTTAGAATAGAGAATGATAACTTTCTACTAGGAATCGCGGCTCCAAGCCGGAAGACTCTTTCCTAGAGGAAATGAGTCTTAGTTGTGACGTTACGCCAGAGCCGTTCTCCCGGATATCGGCAAACGCTGCAGACGGATTGGCCCATATTTTAATGATGTGCATATCTCTGCTTGACCAGTAGCATATGAGATTCCGCGGCAAAACCTATTAATCTGTTACAATCCCTATTCCTGTGCTTCTCGTACAATCCCTATTCCTGTGCTTCTCGTGCAATCCCTATTCCTGTGTTTCTGTTACAATCCCTATTCCTGTGCTTCTCGTACAATTCCTATTCCTGTGCTTCTAAATCTTCTCTTCCATTCAGTCTGTGTATGCCTTCATTTCGTTGTCTTACATGTACCTTCGAATGACTATCAGAAGTTCTCCTTTTCCTCCTCATTGCAATCATTTTGTGGTATATTAGAAAATAATAAATATGCTAAAATGGCTGTTTTATTCATTACGGCCCGTAAGTGTAGCTTCTTCTCATCTCTTCTAATACATTATTTTCCAGATCCCTTTGCAGCACGTTCTGTCCTTGAACATTGGCCGCATTGTAGACAACGTAGAAGCCAGTATTAAGTCCTATACCCCATTATGATATTATTATCACGCATAAAAATGATTTATGACTTTATCACTTGTTAAATCTCTCGGTGGCCGAGCATCTTGACGATTTACAGCTTTTCAGTTCTAGGGAAAGTGGCCGTAGGGCCAGTAAGATGAAGATTCTTTAGCATTTTTTTGTACCAATTACTATGCTTAGTAGGCAATGTGGCACAAGGCAATGCGGCATTTGCTAATTTCGCTATGTTTATTACAAAAATCAATAATAATGTGATTTCTTGCAATAAACGTATTGAATTCACACACAAAAATCACTATTAACTTTAAACAAAAATAAAACCGTGCTTTATAAAAATAAAATACTTAATCAGTTCACAGGGTTTATTTGGGCGACCCTGAGAAAAACCAGCTTAACGAACTAAGTTAACGAAAACAATTTGTTCAGGATATCAAAATCTAAAGCTTAGTAATTTAGAAATCCAGAATTTTGTGATTACTTCATAAATATTTTATAAGGGTGTCCGGAAGCAATTTCAATTCAAGCAAAACATATTTTATATTTTTGAGTTACAAAATTATCAGACTGATCACAAGCAACTGGTATAAACTTATAAATTTTATGAAGTATGAAATGTATGGCTAAATGAGTTTTACTCTGAAGTAATCATAACATAAAAATAAAAGAAATTCATTAAGATGTGCATGTGCGTGGTTCTATAATAGGCTCTGAAACAGCAGATATCATAAAATTTTGAATTTTCACTTCCTTCCCATCTTTTTGCCCGGAATGCGGAAATTGTTTGTGGGTGTTGTGAAAACTGAAACGGTAATGATTGTATATAATTTATGACTACAAACTTGTGGTGTTGAATAATGTAAAAATATCAATGTTTACCACAATCAAGGGTTTATTATATATCGACTATAGTTTTGCAGAGCTTCTGGCTCGGCTTCACCAGGACGAATGGAGCGTAAACATTCAAATCATTGTGACATCATCAGAATTCTGACGGTCACGGTTTTTGGTAAGTTGTTTCCACGCGCTTGAAAGAAATGGAGTCGACGTCATGTCGTTGACAAGCAGTGAAGAGTTCCGGTATATGTAAAAAGCTTCTAATACATTAAGCTTCATCGTTGAATCAGGTTTATCGATGAGCATATCGTTTCCGAACAGAAATTTATGGTTGTTTTCGTGACAATGCTGGGCTATAGACAACTTCATCAGTTCACAATTCCGTACGTAGGTCTGGTGTTCCTTCACACGGAAAGTTAAAGCCCTGCGGGTCTGCCCTATATACGAAAGTCCACATTCACAAGGTATCTGATAAATTCCCCAGGAATTTATGTCTTCGTCGTAAAATGGGATAACCGCCCAATTCTGTGGTATTGGGTGGTCTACACAGAATTGGGCGGTTATCCCATTTGCTCCACATATTTGCTTCGGAATTTCAAAAATTCTCAAGAGTTTTAATTTTAAAGTTATTTTCAAACCCATGAACAAGATAAATTTTTTCGGATCCAAAGATTACGACGAAAACATAAATTCCTGGGGAATTTATCAGATATCTTGTGAATGTGGACATTTTCTATATAGGGCAGACCCGCAGGGCTTAAACTTTCCGTGTGAAGGAACACCAGACCTACGTACGGAATTGTGAACTGATGAAGTCGTCTATAGCCCAGCATTGACACGAAAACAACCATAAATTTCTGTTCGGAAACGATATGCTCATCGATAAACCTGATTCAACGATGAAGCTTAATGTATTAGAAGCTTTTCACTAATGCTGGGTCATCATGCTTCATGTAGTGCAAGTGGTAACTTCAGGAGGTGGAATAACGACTGTCTCTTCCTAGGAGTACCCGTGACAGGACAGAAACTAGCACCGCTGCCTATGGGGAAGGGGTTCGACAGAACCTATTACCGCGTCAAGCCCCGATTGAAAACTTGAGGGCATAAATTTTCTAATCAATTTAGATCGTCTCAATGTGGCAACAATGAGATTGGGTTTCTTAGATTCGGCAGCCCAGTCTCATCATTGGGACCTGTACGCGTTGTGTTTCATACAAGCTCGTACGACGTTGTCTCAAGAACTCATATGCCGCAATGAAGTACGTTTAAACTAATATTCCGGTATCATATTTGTTTTATCTCCGTGCCTCCTGAAAAGGAAAATTGTTTACCTAACATTTAGCATGCATCAGACACTCATGCTAATTTGCAGGGCAGCAACCGAAGAAAGCCACGTTTGTTTAAAAATCAACTAGAAAATGTATTTTGACATATTCGTTAACTTATTTATAATTTAATGGTAGAACCAGGTAAGTTATGCTAAAGCACATCACTTAACGTGCACGTAATTTAAACATACTAACCTCGCTCTCAGTATACGGTTCATACAACCGTTCCCTAACAATCCGACTCGTACGGGGTGAGCAATATTACTTCATTCTCAATTTTTGTGTTACGTTGGCAAAACATTAAAGGGATTGAAATATTTCGATGATGACTTACCCTGAATCTTCTTCTAGTCATCCCTCTTTCGATGATGGTCATCCCGGTTGGTCCGTCAGTCGTGCTACGTGCTCTTCGCCCATGTGATGGGATTCCATGGATAAAGCACAGCCAGGATTTTCCCTAAGAGCCCTCTGTACTTTGGAAGTTTTCCTCCTAACAGTTTCGCATTTTTTGACTCAACAACTTTGCATTAATAACATTCTTCTTGTCATTTTGGACCGTTTTTGCACCTTTTCCCACCCTTTTGGACCTCTTTTGCACCTTTTTCCACGCCTCAACAACGTTGCGTTATTGACCTTAACAACTTTGCGTTATTGACCTTAACAACTTTGCATTTTGTAGCTGCCGATTTCCCTAAGTTTTCGTTTTTATTTTCCTCGTCGTTTTTGCTTCTTTCCTTCTAATACGCGAGTTGCGACCTAGAGGTGTCGTCACCTTCGCCTACATTGGTTCCCGGGATTTCTCTTGACCGCTCGGTATTCTTCCTCTGGGGACGCTGACAGCTGGTCACTTAGAGCAAATGTTCTTCTAGCTAGCTGAAATCTGGCCATAACTGTCATCCTGCTTTAGAGTTTTATTATCAGGATATTCTGAAATACGGTTCTAAGCCTTTACGCACGAACAAATGCACGTACCTAACGCCTGAGTTATGTTCCACGACACAGAGACTGGATGACAGTTATTACATAACTTTTACTTCTTGACCAGATCTAGGTAGGGCTTTATTTGCAGACTCACGCAGCATTGTCCACGCTGAGGCAGCTAATTCCTAAGTTACACCGCCGTGCTTGCTCTTCTTTGCAAACGCCTGCGATGATGTCATGCATAAGTGGAAATGAATATCTATCTATTTGAGTAATAAGATTGAATTTTAGGTAATCCAATACAACTCTATAAGTAGTTTGGTCTTTCTTCTTAATTAATATAGCGGGGCTCGAAAATGGGCTGGTAGTTGGTTCTATAATTCCTGCATCTTTCAGATCATTAATTTGTCGGTGCATCTCATCTTTGAGTGCCAGTGGAGTGCGTTAAGGTCTCGAATATGTCGGAGTATCAGAAGTGAGTTTGATTTGGTGCTGTATAATGTCTGTTTTTCCCAGCTCTCTGTAAGAGGTTGCAAAAATATCTGCATAATCTATCAGCAAGTTCTCTATATTATTTCTCTGGTTTGGTGGGACATGTATGATCAATATATGATCAAATGTACTCAAATCCAATTTCTTGGGTTGCTTACTTAAAATGTCTTCCTTTAACGCTGTATTTACAGGAGTTTCGACAATTTCTTCAATGTAAACATTTTTCTTTCCTTTATTTACCCAAGTTGAGTTAAGATACTGTAGAGACGTTTTACATTTCTCACGTTTGCTTAATAAGTTATGTGTATGTGTTCTTCCAACCTGCGTGTTAATGGGTGAACTAATACTTCAGTGTTGTCGTTTCTCTTTTCCATATCTCTGATAAGTAGACATTGCATTGATGTTGATCTATCCCTATTCCTATGTGATTATTCTTGTTGGGTAGCATTTTTTATTTTCAGATCCTTCATTTCGTGGGTGAAGATTCTGATTTCGTCGTCAGTTGTATCCAATCTTTTGAGTCGGCTGCTGTACACGGATGCGTGTAATTCGTTTCAAGGAATTTCTTTTGTAGGAGATTTTATGTGGCTTGTATTTTTTGGGACATCTGTTGAAAGAGATAGTGCTGCTACAGGCGCTGGCTGAAGGGACATATGTTTCCTCCTGTGTAGTACGGGTAACTGCATCTTGAAAATTTACGGGGTTATACTTAATAGCACCCACATACGTAGTAAAAGTTTCAGGCCCGCAAAAATTGGCCTAGTTTTGTTTAGCTATGCAGATTTCTAAGTTGCGGGGGTTCATTCGGAGTTTCTCTTAAATAGTCCCAGAAACTGCATTTAATCTAGTTGCATATTCAAGGACTGACAGTCCCACTACTAACGGTTGTTCATCTTCAAACCTGTGTAATAATATTGTTTTAAAAGTTAAGTAATCTGTAGGGCTCCGTTGCACGGGATTTAGGCTAAGAAATAGAGCTGCTGCTCCACGTAGCTTTGTACGAGCAATAATAATTATTTTATTTATATCGCGCCACTGTGCCAAGTTTGCGATGTCTTTCAAACTTTGAAAGAAGTTTGCAGCTGTGAAAGTTTTGTCTGCGGGATCATAGTTTGCTATTAGCAGTGAGGAACTTGCTAATAATGCAAAAATGCGATGTGGATCAGGTATTGCTTGTTGGTCTTGTTCATTATTGTCTTCGTGATCTGACACTTTGATTAGCACATGAAAATAATTGAGCAATAAAGGTGTTCAAGATCAAAGTTCAGGCTTTGTTAGCATTTTTCTGTTTCAGTATAAACTGGTACGTGTTGTTCTGTTACCCAAAAGAAATCATAAAATAGGTACTTACATGCAGAATAGCTGATGTGGTCTTCTTTGCTGCTAGTAATCCGTCCGGTATTTGCACTAAAGTTCTTGAAGAATATACTTTCGTTCGTTGGATTTCATGAATGAAATTTACACTGTAAGATATCCACACGTAGGGGTGGGTGGGATAATGAAAACAATTTCCTTTTCAACTACTTTTTGCCTTCCCGCAATTGCTCCATAACAGTCGTGGTTGCCCGTGAGATGTTGGCTTGTTTAAATTTAAGTATTGTGGTGGACGCCAAATTATCAGAAGAATGTTGCAGGTTCCTGTCATTGAAGCAGGGAAGCAAATAAATAAATAGTTAAACAAATTGAATTTAATGACAGATTATTTCGTTTGCACGTATACTTCCAGCGACTTGAGAGATATTTCGGGTGACTTCCTCTACGTAATTACCATCGAAAACTTCCTTCTATTTCATCCCGTGCAAAAGCGTTTCTTCCTGCCTTGTCAGAGCAAAAATCCATCCTTCTTCTCCCCTCAAAATCTCCAAAAAGACTCATCGTTTATGACTCCTATCCGTCCCATTCCCATTCACGATCTGTCCACCTGAAAGATGCCCTTTCATAAGACGTTGACTCTTAATTGTTTACTCGGATTGTCCCTGGTGGGCTCCTTCTGAGGGAGAGTGATGTCCAACAACGGGGGGGAAAGGGGATATACTTTGTTCGTGAGTGGTCCCGGTCGGTGAAAGAAGGCTTTTTCCGAAGTGAATCTGTGCTAAGCTCCTTTTTAACTAATTGTGAATTTCTCAAGCTGGGGTTCACCCACCAAAATAACCGAAGTTACAATTTAATTAAAGTTTAAATATTTCCATATACATAACAATACAAGATCAAATTAATTTGTTTCAGTGGTTGTTGTAAATAAAAATATGGTGGACACAGGTAGGCACGCTGAGTTACTTCGCAACATTACTTCGGCACAACACTGCTAATAGGTTACCGACCCCTGGTCTAGACTCATAAATAACGCGCACGTACGTACGCAAGTCAAATTTATTTATTTAGTGGAAAAGACTATTCTTTGATTTAATGCAGGACACATACACTGGATGAATGGACATCTCTTAGACTACTGTTCCTTTAAGGCAAGTGAACCTGGTTTATTATACAGTGTTTTCTATTCATAATACTTAATATCCAGAAGTAAAAATACAAAACAAAATTGTTCAATGAGCTCATTGAATCTATGGCCATGAGCCATAGAAGGAAAGCTTGGTATGACCAAAGACCACCATGGAATATGAACAAACAATAATAATAATAGTAATAGATAATAAAAAGGAACTGCACATTTTTTTGCCATGACCAGTTCGATATTTTTTGTTCTGGCTGTACTTCACTTCCATAATAACCGCTTCTGCAGTTTTTCCCATGACTGGAATAAATGATTTGCCTCTTAAAGGTTATGTTGAGACATATTTGCTTAAATATGAGGTTTCTGATTTGTTGCTCTCGCTAAAACAATAAATATACAAGCAACAACCAACTCAAGGGAATGTAGTAGCAATTTATAAAAGTGCCACTTTTATCAGCAGCAGAACTTGGCTCGGTAACGGAAAGGAAGTAGCATTCAAGAGATCATGACACTGTATTTTTTTCATTATGACAGAAGGCTAATTAGGAATTTCTGAAATGTACTGCAACAAATCACCTGTGATCAACGTGTTTGACGTGAGTTATTCATAGTGTACGATCGCCGAGATCTCTGACTGATTGCCAGTCTTAGAGACTGATAAGTCATTTATCTGCTCATTTCTCTCCGACCTGTGTTGATCCCTGAAACCGGACTGATTTCTGCGGCCATCAACTTTCAGTAACAGCAAACATAATGGACATCCGTCAACAGGATCTCCAAGTACCGATAAAGAAGATAAAAATCACCATATTCATTCTGTGCCCAGGAAATCCGTCATCCTGAAATAATCTTCTTCGTCGTTAATCATATTCTTTTCCTATTTGCATATACTTAATAAATTTTTCTCTTTCAGGTCTTTATCGTCTTTTTTTGCCCTTTTCACCTTAAGTATGTCTGTGATCGAAGTTTTCCTCATCTCATCTCAAATCTGTTAGGAAAACAATATTCAACAAATGCTGCGCTGATGCTGTCCAGCAACACTGACACATTTTTTTCATAAATCCGTATTTCAGTGTTAGATAAAAAAAATGTAAGGGTCGTTCCAATAAAGCAGGATAAATTAAAACTCTCTTATCAACTATCTTAAATGTTTCTTTCAGGATTTAAAGACCAATATAAGCAACACCTAGTGATATAAGAAGTCGTCCTTCCTTAATTTGCAGCGCCTGATTCCAGGAGAGTGGCAGAATCACCGTCACTAGACAAATGCACCACTGCATAAAAATGGGTTTATTTCGCCAATATAAATGCACATTCCTCGTCCGGTAATCAAACTTGACCCTTGTGAAACGAAAGGTAAGAAATAAAATAAAAAAAACAGAGCCTCAGATTTTTCGTTTTTTGCGACAGCCATAAACCCTTAAATGTATTCCTCGTGCACGTCAAAGCATTTACCCTTAGATGATATAAGTCATTGTACCGCCTCTTCGTAATGTTTCATTGACCGCACACGAAACCAAGACATTGCTACTTCCTGCACAACATCGTACAGACAGAATCGTTTTGGAAGAACATTTTGGGTTTTGTACTACACTGCTGGCCACCCAAAATGCAACACCAAGAAGGACACGAGATAGCAAAGCCAGATTTACTGGACACATAACAAAAGATACAAAGATGAAACGATTGAGCTTACAGGCCCGTGCGACTTGCGGGATACGCAGACATCAATAGTTCGTGTAGCCCCCATGACTGGCAATAACGGCAGCTACACGCCGCGGCATCGAACGAAAGAGGCTTTGGATTGGGGGGAGGGGTATGTCGGTCCAGGATGCTTTCACACGTTGCCACAGTTCATCAGGCGTAGCCACGGGTGACGCTTGCCGGGCCATTCGGTTGCGGATCAGCGACCACACGTGTTCGATGGGCAACATATCGGGACAACAGGCGGGCTGAGGCAGCAGTGACACCTGATGGGCCGTGAAGAATTGTTGCACGATGCGTGCCACGTGCGGGCGCGCAATGTACTGTTCAAACGTGGCCGCTGGCAGGTCCTGCAGGTAAGGGAGGACTACAGGCTCCAAAACGTCGAAGATGTAGCGGTGGCTGTTCAGTGTACCGGCGATGCGTACCAGAGGGGTGCGGGTGTCATATCCAATTGCGCCCCAAACCATAACGCCAGGCGACGGACCGGTATGGCGATGAATAATGCAGGCGCCATACAGTCTCTCGCCGCGGTGTCGCCACACGTGGATCCGATCGTCGTGGTGTTGCAGGCAGAGGCGGGATTTGTCGGAGAAGACAATGTCGTGCCATTTCGTAGTCCAGGTGCGGCGTTCAACGGCCCACTGCCGCCACACTGGCCTGTGGTGTAACGTCAATGGTAATCGGAGCAATGGGCGCCGTGTGACAAGTCCCCGCTCCTGCAGACGACGTCGAACGGTACATGCTAACACAGGTTGTTGCGCAACACACCCTAATTCCTGCGCTAACGACATTCGTGGTGTGGTGGTGCGAGCCGTCAATGTCCGTCGCACAACATGCCGGTCCTATCGTTTAGTGGTGTGCCACGGCTGCGGCAATCGCTCACGTCGGTCCGTCCATCCCTCCTGCACCCACCGAATCCATACTCGCCTCACAGGGGCTGGATGTTGTCCCACACGGGCGTCGATGTCTCGGTACGATAAACTGCTGTCGCGATAAGCCATTATTCTTCCTCTGTCGAACTCCGATACGTGCTGGAATGACTGCCGGATTCTGCGACGAGGCATCAGGAAGCTTCCCACGCACAGGTCCGGCATCACAACACACTTCCACTACTTACACCCCGTTTTCTGTGCACTCTTCTTATAGTGCTTCTCCGTGGCGTGCCGGGCGCACCCGATTTGCATATGCCCTGCAATGCTAATCGTTTGCATGTCCTCTCGCGGGCGACGCATGCTGCGAATATCAGGCTAATCGGATGCTTCCTTCTTGGTGTTGCATTTTGGGTGGCCAGCAGTGTATGTGAAAAAATATTTTCTGTAAAGCTGTCGTCTTTATAGAAAAGTAAGTGCAAAATTGCTTAGTTTATTTCTCTTTAAGTTGTGTAGTGCAGCTTTCTGCGTACTGCAGTGAAACTAAATTTCCGTCCCAGAACTTGAAGTAGGAAAGTAATTTACAGCATACGTTTCGGTTCTGATTCCACAGGCACTCAAGTGAATATAGTGCAGTACAAAAATGAGTATCGCAATATTTGTTGGAAACGTTTATATGAGTTCATAATTCAGTTTTTATTTTACAAAAAGTGAGTATCTCAATATTTGTTGGAAACGTTTATATGAGTTCAGATTTCAGTTTTTATTTTACAAAAAATGAGTATCTCAAATTTGTTGAAAACGTTTATATGACAATAAAAGGATGCCTTCGCACAATACGTCAAATCAAATGAGAAACTCACCGTCTATCTACGATATTTAATAAAATACGAAAGATATTTACAGTTAAAATACCCCACCAGCGCTTTCGGGGTAACATTTACCTCATCATCAGGTGGAACAGAGGCAATGTAGTACTCCTTTATATAGTAGTGCAACGATGCATTATGGGTACAAGTCATCAAACGGCGCATGGGTCGTGACCGTAGTGTAAAGAGTAAAATTTAACAAGTTATTGGTTTAACATATCAATACAAGGATTCGTTACAAATACAAAGTTATGATCAATTTTATATATTGTTGGAATTGTAAATATATATTACTATAATTTAAATTTCAGGTTAGTAATACGCTCTTTCCAAATTCTTGATATGTCCACAGGCAAGTGGTCATTACAGCATTTGTCTCCTAAAGCTTCGATGTACATACTTTCAACAAAATGCAGCGAATGTATATACACTGAAGAGCAATTGAATTAGAGACAGCTGGCGTTATGCAAATGTGGCGCTGTGGCCGGTCCTGTAAACGGAAACGACATGACGTGTGCAGCGATCCGACAATATAAAAAGTGATGCGACGGGAATCACTAAGAGTCGGACGCAATATGGGAACGACGAAGGATCTAAGCGCATTTGATCGTGGACAAATTGTCGGGGCCCGACGAATGGGTCACTCCATCTCGGAAGTCGTACAGGTACTGGGATTTTCACGAGCCACTGTGTCACGGGTGCACCGTGAGTACATCTAATCCGGTAAAACCATCCCTGCAAGGGCCAACTGTTGTGGACCACAGCGTGTGGATGAGCGGAGTCATCGTCGGCTAGCTCGCATTGTAACAGCGGATAGAAGGGCCACAGTGCAAGAAATCACTCGGCAATTTAACGCTGGTGCACAAAAACGTGTAAGCAGCCACACCATCCAGAACCATCTCCTCGCTATGGGGTACAGAAGCCATCGTCCCACGAGGGTACCGCTGCTGACCGCACATCACAGGGTGCAAAGATTAGCATGGGCGTGGGAACATCGCCACTGAACCCTAGACATGTGGAAAAATGTTGCCTGGACTGATGAGTCGAGATTCACGTTGGTACATGCAGATGGCAGGATACGAGTACGGCGCAAACCATATGAAGCGATGGATCCTTCTTGCCAGCAGGGTACTCCTCAAGCTGGTAGGGGTGGCATTCTCATCTAGGGACTGTTTACGTGGACTGAAATGGGACTCCTGTTACGTGTGACATCGTCTCTCACAGGTCAACGTTACCGGGATATCCTGGACGACCATTTGCTCCCGTTTGTGCGTCTTCAACATCCCACTGGGGACCTCATCCTGCAACAAGAAAATACACCGTGCCATCACTCCCGAATTGTATCCGAACGGATGGATGAAGTCTCCACCAACGTGACCTTGCTTCCTTGGCCAGCTAGGTCACCTGACCTCAATCCCATCGAGCACATCTGGGATTCCGTCGAGAGAGATGATCGAGGCTCTGACCCCCCTCCATCAAATCTTCGTGAACTGTGGGAGCTTGTTCAGGGGTCGTGGATCCGTATGGCTTCCCAACGCTTCCGGTGTGTTGTCGAGTCCATGCTGAGACGAATCGCCGCGGTCATCAGGGCGAAAGGTGGTGCTACACGTTACTAGACATGTATCTCTAATTCTATTGCTCTTCAGTGTATGATGGAGTGTCCAGTAGTCTAATGTTTTCCCAGTCTGGTTGTAGAATTCCGTTTACCACATTCCTTGATAAAGCTGTGTTATTGCTGTTGGTTCGGATATCGTATTTGTGTTATTGGACACTGATACCCAAACTTCTTCGTGTCGAGCCTACGTAGTTGTTAACATGTTCTACTGTTGAGGGGTCCAGCAGTGGAATATTATATACACCCCATTTGTTCATAATATCTGTTGTTGCTCGATCCTTTTTAACTGATTATAGGAGGTTCTTCGAGCGGGTGCCGAATTGTATGTTATGTTTTGAACAGATACGAGATAGCGTGTTAGTGATATGGGGGTGTTGGTCTAATGCTCCTACGAAGCGTTTATCAGGCATTGTATCTGGCTTCAGATTAATAGCTCGTTCACTTGATATTCTAGTGTATAATCTATTAATCATCGTCCTGGGGTATCGATGTTTATCCGCTAATTTAAAAATGAACAGTATCTCAGACTGAAAATGACTATCATTTGAAGAATGCGTGAATAAAAAGAAAATTGATAGCAAAATTTTTTTTTGTGGAGTTGGATCTGAAGAGTTAAATGGGATAAGGCTGTTACAATCAGTAGGCTTTCGATAGACACAAAAGGACAGTGAGTTAGTATTTGAATCACGAAATAAACGAAAATCCAAAAAAGGCAGAGAGAATTGGATTCAAGTTCTATCGTGAGCCCGATAGTAGGAAATACTGACGATAGTGCGTCGGCAAATTGTTTTAAATCATCCTTTGAGTGAGGCCAGAACAGAAGGATGTCGTCGACGTAACTAAGGTATAAACTGGGAACTAAAGGAAATTCATTGAGAACTTTGTTCTCAATGTATTGTAGCAGGATTTCTGCTAAAACTTCGGAAAGTGGGGATCCCATGGGGGAACCCTCGGTTTGTAAGTAGATTCTGCCAAGAAATTTGAAATACGAACGCCGTTTGACTAAACAAAGCACATTCATAATAGCTGAGATTTCAGTGGTGGGAACATTAGTTTCTTTTTTTTTTTTTTTTAATTTTAGGTTTAACGACCACCGTGAGCAACTCAATGGGCTATAAGCAGTCGCCCGTCCCTAATTTAGGGTCACTGGTTCCAGGGAAGGGAGAGAGTCAGTGCCGTAAGACAAACACAACATCCATGCCTAACCGGGATTCGAACCCGGACCCCTTTCGGACGAGTTATCAGAGGCCATCGCTTAGACCACTGCGCCACCGGGGCGGCGAACATTAGTTTCAGCAAGTTTGACCTCTATGATATGATGAGTGGCGCCCACAGGTACATTAGTGAAACTACATCTAGAGAGGCTAAAATGAAAGTGCCAGCATATGGCTGAACCATTCTGATCCTTTCTATTGCCCTAGTGGAGCTTTTAATAGAATACAATGAGCTCTCTGCTAACTTAGCCAAATATGGCAAGAGTTTTTTCAAGCGGTCGGGTGGGCTAACATAGCCTGCCATCAAAGGTCTAAAAGGTAGCTCCACTTTATGTAGTTTAACACGCCCAAAGATATAGGGCACACGACAACCAGGTGGGGGAATAAAAGCTTTAGAAAAACCTTTTTCTTTTTTTGATTGGAGGTTTAACGACCTCCGTGAGCAACTGAATGGGCTATAAGCAGTCGCCCGTCCCTAATTTAGGGTCACTGGTTCCATGGAAGAGAGAGAGCCAGTGCCGTAAGACAAACACAACATCCATGCCTCACCGGGATTCGAACCCGGACCCCTTTCGGACGAATGATCAGAGGCCATCGCTTAGACCACTGCCTTCAAAATAAACCTTTATTAGTCTAAAAGCAAGGTACATGTGATACGCTTCAGTCACATGAGACTGTATTAAAAGAGACGAGGCCAAGAAGTCTCAACACAAAAGAAAGGAGGAAAGAAAACTGGTAACATCAAAACAAGATTAAAATATAGAGAGATAAAAAAGGAACACAGAAAACAAAAACAAAAAACACACACATCACAAAACCCAAACCCCAGAGGGAGGGAAGAAAACACATTCCAAAGACTAGTACATAGGAGCGCGAACACAAAAATGATAGGTAAAAAACACAACAACAATACAACACAACACAAATTGACTGACACTGCAAGACAGTGACAGGAGAAACAAAACTGTACTTCTGAAAACATGCAACAGTGGCCAAAACACTAGTACAAGAAGAACATAAAAAACAAAAAACCGTGCACATAAAGAGGGGTGTGAACCAGCCGCTATAACTAAAAACGAAATACGAAGCGACGCATGTATGTCAGAAGGAACACTGTACAGAAGAATACATGATAATAAGAGGAAAAACCGCCGCATCACACAAAATAAATGTAGCCAAAAAGGCACACGAGGATCACAAAAAAAATCGCACTTAATTCAAATTTCATATTAAAAACAAGAAGTCGCGCGTTAGCCGACGTGGCGCTATAGAGAGAATCACGTGGAAACAAGATCGCATAGCACCCTAACACATTGAAAACAACACAATGTACGTCCAGTCGTGCACGTCAAAAGAAGGCTGGGCCGAGAAAAAATACAATATTACAGGAAAAACCCGGACAGGAGAAACAGGAAGCAAGACGAAGAACCCTAGCTTAAGTGCAAAGAAACACAAAAACGAAAACACAAAAAGTGCACTTAAAACATAATCAAAGACAAAACTGCCTCAAACGACAACTTCACTACACATGTAGTCGCATACAGTCAAGAAAAAAACACAAGAGGCCCAGTAAAAAAAATGAGCACAAGACAAATAGTGCGTTGACCAACTCCTTGGGTCAACGTAACACAATAGACAAGATACGCACGAGAAGCACACTGTATAGAAAACGAGAGATAAGGCTGAGTACTCAATGAAAAAACACAACGAGACCAGCAGGGCCACACTAAGTAATTCAAAGTTCATAAAAAAAGCAAAACAAGTGAACATGAAACACAGGGCATGAGAAAAAAAAGGCTCCCTAAACTGCGGAGCCAACTGAAACACGAAAGTAGAACATACACAAACAAGTAAAAAACAAGATTATCACATTAGCAGTATAGGTAAAATACAATCACTGTATTAAAAAACTCACACAGGAGCAGAGCGAGTAGGACAGCCGCCATCCGAACAACTAAACAAAACACGTGCAAAAAGCAAGAGCAATTACAAAAACCCTGGAATACCACATACAGGAAACACAGTACAAAAAAGAAGATCAGGAACAACAACAAACAAACAAGCACAAAAGAAACACAACACGCCAAAAAATTTGCAAAACTAGACAACACAGACTAGCCCAACGGAAAACAACAACACCCAACAATCATCACACTATACCAAACAATAACACTGAGCACAAACAATTGGTGGCCAACCAGTACAACAAAACACCACAACAAGAAATGCATCGACCAACAACTGTGGCCGACGAAAACATAGAAAGCAAGCCCCACAATAATACATAGACAAACAACTCAACAAAAATACCGACACAAAAAACAATAACCGATTGCACAGCACCACCAAGAACCAGAAAAAAATTACACACAGAACACAGGAACACAAATGCCCACGGACTCCGGACAGAAAAAAGTCAAAGCAACTAGCTGTAAAACATCAAATCACAGCGCAAAACGGCAAGAAAATTCAGACAAAGAGGCCGAGGCCGCTAGTAAGAGGAAAAGAATAGAAAAGCACTATCCAAGAAAGAATATACCGACCAGTAGAATGAGCTAACAAAGCACAGGGGAAAAAACAACAAAAAGACCGGAATCTCAAGGAAGCAAAACAGTACAACATTACCAAAGGGCCATCATAAAAACAAAAAAAAGGAAAACGGTAAAAAATTTAAAAGGAAAACGGTAACAAATTTAAAAGGAAAAACAACAGGATCAGAGGAAAAGAATGAATACCAGGGAAAAAAACCTGCAGCTCAATCAAAAACAGAACAAGACAACAACCCGGAAAAGCAAAAACAAACAAAGTGAAGAAAACAGTACACCAAAACAAAAACAAGAAAAAAAAAACTGATCAAACGAATTGAATCAACCCATGCTCAACCCGAAACCATGGGAGGTGGGGGGACCAGATCGAGAAGAAAGCAGGAACTGCCTGCCGGGCCAGAGCTACCTCGTACTCAAGTTGGATGACGGACTTGATCGAGGAACGAAACCTACGGCACAGAAAAACTCTCGCAGGATGATATCGACGAAGAGCAGGCCGATCAACATTGGTATGATAGTATAAATAAATAGTCAGTTTGGCCTCAAAAATTAAAAACGCGTAAACTGGATTGTGAACAGTAGCGGAAGGATGATGACGGCAAAGAAAATAGTAATGTGAAACAGAGTGAAAGGAAAAAAAGACCTTGGAGAGAAGAGCAAACATCAATGAAAAAAGAGGCTGCAAAACTAAACAGGAGTCATATGCGTGATGAACATCACCGAGCGTTGAACAGAAAAAACACAAGGGAGAAGACATGCGACCAAAACGATGAAGAGTCCGTGGTGTGAGCAAGCGACAATGAAGATGGGGCCAGTGAATATCAGTAGCTTTTGGGGAAGCCAGAGAAGTGTGTGAATCGATCCATGTCTGAGAGGTTTCATCAGGTGGCACAAAAGGGATAGCGAGAGGTGTTCTAAAATAAGTAAGAAAGTGGCGGTACAAGAGTTTTGCAGTAACTTGATGCACCAGAAAGGGAACATCATTCAAATAAACCAGAAAAGGAAGGCAAGGGGACGCCGAAGAAGAAACAATTAACCCATAAGAATTCACGAGGGACGGGTAAAGGCGTTGAAGCTGAATATGAAGCAACCGGAGTTGGGCGCGAGGTAAGGGTGTGTCAGCAAGAGAGGGCTCGATTTGGGAAAGAGACTTCCAGAGATGAGAAGCATCTACAAGTTGGGATACCTGTACCACGCCACTAGCGAACCAGGTGAAGAAGCACAAGTACGGTGAAGAGGGAGAACGGAGTGCAGAAGAGTAAAAGAGAGGTTCCGCAAGCAGATCATTAGTTGAGGTAGGTGGGAGATGGACGGGACATAAGGAATGCCAGAGGGAAAAGAAGGTGCGATAAGTATCGGGAAAGTTATCTGGAATGAGGGGGAACAGATCCATACGGAGGAAAGTAGCGAGAGTGAGAAACGGACTACGAGGGAAAAGTAAAGTATCAAAAATAGTAATCGATGAAATCTGAGGATGAGAAAAAGAACAGAGAAAGGTCTGAAGATGAATAGCATTAGATTTTTGAAAAAGATCTGGGAGGGCAAGACCTCCAAAGGACAGAGGAAAGACGAGAGTAGAACGATGAACCCAGTGAACTTTATTCCAGATGAAATCAGTAATCAAACGTTGAGCGGATTGGAGAAAAATGGGCGAGGGAAAATAAGCGAACCACGAATGTGTCAGAATGGGAAGAAGAAAGGAAGAAACCAGATGTGCTCTGCTAAAAAAGGACAAAAAAGATTTGAACCGGCAAAAAGGAGCAAGACGGAGATTGAGCTGCTGAACCAAAGGAATCAATGTGGCATCAGCAACCGCCACGGGATTTCCAACGTACACACCAAGAAGTTTAATGACCGAGGATGACCAACGGGCACCCCAAGGGCGATCACCGTGTACCACTAACGATCCGGCCCACAGACCGACAGATTTAGACAGATTAAGTTCGGAACCGGAAATTGAAGCATACTCACGATAAGCAGAAAGGACAACACCGAAAGAACGTTCAGTGCGAAGAAAGAGAGTGAGGTCATCAGCATATGCAGACAACACTATGCGGTGGTGACGAGTAGGAGCAATACTGCGAGGAATCACAGAAAACAAGCGAGAACGCAGACAAATTAACAGAGGTTCAAATGCAAGCGGATCCCGTTGTCAAAGGGGATGGTAGCTGTCATGAATGTGCAAGTGCGAATACGGAAAGAAGAGTGAGAGTAAAGATTAATAAGAGCTTGACAGAAAGGAATAGGAAAGCCAAAATGACGAAGAACAGCAAAGGGATAAGAATGATTAATGGAGTCAAAAGCTTGTTTCTGATCAATATTAAAAATTGCGAGAGGTTCGGAAAGATGGGAAGCAAGAAAATATAAGTTGCGAATGGTGGAAATGCTGATAGTAATCGAACGGGAGGGAATAGTGTAAGTTTGATCGGGGTGGATTAAATGCTGCAAGACGGGATTGAGGCGAAAAGCAAGAATTTTAGCAAAGGTTTTGTAGTCAGTATTAAGAATAGAGATAGGACGCCAGTTAGAAAGAAGACCAAGGTTTCCGGTTGTGGGGATGAGACGGAGAATAGCAAAAGTGAAATCAGAAGACTGAAAATTTGAAGAAGTAAAAACGGCATTAAAACATGCAACCAGTAGCGGCAGGAGAGAAGAAAGAAACTTTTTATAAAATGAGAGCGGAAGACCGTCCGCGCCAGGGGAAGAACGGTCATTCAGACTGGAAATTGCAGAGCGGACTTCAGAAGGAGAGATAGGAGAAACAAGAGAATAAAAAAACAATGTGGAACCTGAGGGAGGACACGAAGAAGAGGGGAGGTATCTGCAGGAGAAAGGAGTCGGTGTTGAAAACGATCAGAATAATGGGAAAAAGTAAGTTCACAGATACGATAAGGGTCGGTAACTGTAGATCCGTCAGGTAGTGAAAGAAAGGAAATTGTGTTGCTTTTAACATGATACTCCTCAAGGGACTTCAAACTAGAAAAGGGGTCGTCGTAAAACCGCAAGTGAGTGAATTTCAGACGAGTAAGGGCTGATGAAGCAAAAGTAAACAGAATACGACGAAGTTGAGCTTGAAACAGGGGAAAAGAAGGATCAGAAGGAGAAATAGTCTGAAATTTACGACGGAGAACATCAATATCTTGAAAGCGAGAAGTACGGGAAGAGAAAGAAAACTGACGTGCGAAAGAAATAATCGAAATTTTCGTGGAAAGCCACAGAGCCACTGGGTCGTCGGACGAAGAAAGTTGTTGCACAGAATACGAGATCATAGAGCTAATTTCAGCACAGAAAACAGGATCAGTTAAAACTGAATCGTCGAGCGACCAGACTGGGAACAGAGGAAGAATGCAAAAAAAGTTTTAAAAGAACGGGGCGATGATCTGACGAAACGGAAGGATGATGAGTAACTGCAACCAGAGAGGAATGGAGAAAACTAGAAACATAGAATCTATCTAGGCGCGCTGCGACACAGCGTGAAGCAACCGGGGGGTACCAGGAAAATTCCTCGGACCGGGGATGGAGGGAATGAAATGCATCAATTAAATCAAAATTAACAACGACTTGAGTGAGATTGGAAACAAGGTCGGAACGGCTTTCGGTTGAACCATCTCGGTCAAAACCGGGTTGCAAAGTGCAATTGAAATCGCCTGCAACAATGACTGTATCATTTGGATGGGGGGTCGAAAGGATAGAAGAAAGACGTTGGAGGAGAGTTTCTGCATCCGTAGCAGATTGCGGAATATGGATATTGAAAACATGAATACGCTTGGAACAAAAACAAAAAGAAATATGTTGAAAAGAATCCAGCAGACTCTGTGACTCAACAAGATCAGAAAGGGAAGAATGAAAACGTACATGAAATTCTATAGCGGTACCAGACCTGAGATGGGTCCGGTAATTATGATAAAATATGTAGGGCCAGCGTCTCCAGCGGGAAATACCCGGCATCCAAGGAACAGTTCGTCTCCTGGAGGAGGAGGATATTAGCCCCCAGGTAACGAACGTCCTCGAAAACCAAAGCATTCGCCGCAGAAGACGCAAGCCCTCTACAATTAAAGCTAAGTAGTGTCAACAAGGACATCACTGGTAGGTTGCATCCAGCCTTCCAGTTCAGCCCTCAAAATCTTGAGTAGGTAGCCCAGACGGCGAGCATATTTCTCAGTCCCGCCAGGCAAAGTAACATTAGTTATAAATGCATGGAACTGGTTTAGCTGTGCAATCATTTCAGGCAGCAAGTGAAGCTTACTCTTAATGCAAGGTAGTGTGATCAACTTCGCCTTACGCGGGCGAGTGGTCAATGCATACAGACCAGATAAGGTAAGAGGGTGCAAAGGCACCGCAAGTTCTTCAAACATAGTAGAAATATCAAGAAGTGTAGGAGAAGGAGAATCATCGTCAGAGTCAACCATTGCAGTGTCATCAGGATCAGGGGCGACCGTGTCCATAACATCATCATCCTGGAGACATGCGAATCGGTTCGAAACTAGTAATTCAGAATTTGGCTCATGATGGCTAGGTGAACCCGAGGTAGAATGGGCTGTTTTCTTGAACCGTAGACGTTGAGACGAACGAGAAGAGCGAGTAGAAATACCACGTGAGCTGGGGCGTTTACGCTGTGATTTACGTGCAGACACTTCCAGCGATGGAAAATCCTCATTGGAGGGCTCCAAACCATCCAGTACGACGACAGGAACCGGGAGGGAAGGAACGACTGGAGAAACAGCAGGCAAAATTGATGAAAGTAGAGTGTGAGCAGGTGCCTCAGCGGCCTGCACAACATCCTCAGGGGCAGCGGCCACCGGAACTGTAGTAGCTAATGAAGAATCAGATCTAGCACCAGGAGTAGCATGAGGACAAGCAGAAGCGAGATGACCTTCCCCTTTACAGCGGAAGCACTGAACCCTGCAAAAAGATTAAAAATGTACGTCCGGGTATCAGTGACTAATTCCAAAGTTGCAGGGCGTTCCGCAATTGACTGAGAAGTTGGAAAAATAACCCGGTACTGGCGGCGCCCACCCTGCACATGTTTCAGGGGGGAATCACGGGCTGTAGCTGGAAGAATCTTGGTCACTCCCACAACACGACCTATCGTGTTGAGGGCATCAATCAACAGAGAATCAGGAACAGCCGTTGGTACAGGAGAGAGGGTCACCGTAACTGGTCTTTGGGCTGCAGCGACAGGTTGTAGATGAAAGGACCCAATATCAACCCCATGAACTATAATTAAATCTACTGCTTGCTGGTGGGTGAAGTGAACAACCACCCCTCCACCCAAGCGAATAATGGACACAATACTTTCGGCTGGAACGACCTTCGACACAGCATGCAGATACTGGGGGAGGGGGTGTCACGCAAAGCAGGAATGAAAACACTTAATAATAAGGCAGACGACAATTGCTTACCTTGCTGTGAATCACTTGGAAGAACAATTTTCAACGCCGAAGCTATACGTTTGAAATGTGGTGCAGAATCACTAGAAATATATGAGGTACTTCCCAAAGCTTGTGCGAACGACGTGGAAGTAGAAGTAGCAGAACCATGAATATTAGACGCAGCCGGCACATGGGTGGCCGGAAGCACAGTCTCTGGAAGTCCAGTAGAACTATGTAACGTATACTCTAGATTCACTTTCCTTTTGATATTTACTATCTCTGGTTATTTTATTTTACTATGTAAATTATCTTCTTACTGAACGAGATGTTATTTCTCCCGCTGAATGAGATCTGGCAATGAGTGTAAGTCATGACGTGGTGGTAGCCAGTATAAATAGGCGCGTTCAACGATACGTAGGGAGAGGCGTTGTTGTAAAAGTGAGCTGTTGTTGTACGAAGTGAGCTGTGATTTATGTGTCAGAAAGCTGTTGTTGTATAAAGAGATCTTCGTTTATGTGAGAGCCAGAAGTTTCACTAATAAAGAATTTGTTGTAAGTACGTTTTTCTCAGTTCATAGTTTTGTCAGATCTCTGTCTGGCTGTTAGGTTTATTTCATTAGTTGATTATTATTAACAACCAGCATAAGACTTTATTCATCTTAATTACTACTACAACATTACTAGCAGTTAAAAGCTTGTTCATTATTATTACTACACTACTAGCAGGAAAGTTTATTCATGATATAATTAACAAACAACAAGAATTAAAAGAAGCATTAGCTTAGAAGAAGCTGAATTCATTATAATCAGTAGAAGAAGCATTGAATGCATTATAATTCAGTAGTAAAAGCGATATTCATTATAACTAGTCGACGCAACATTCCCCGAAGAAGACACAGAACTATGAAGCGAAGACATATCAGCAATCGACGAAGCAACTGTAGACGACAGTGACTTATTCACAGTGGTAGTGGACATTCTCGACCACTGGCCCACCAAAACTCATACGTCGTAACTGACGACACACGAAAATTAAAAAAAACAAAAAATGAGCACCCACTCGGCACTCAGCCTCACTGCTCGTGAAGCGAGGATACGGAACACTGCAACCAAAACGCAAAACGACGAAATACCACAAAAAGAACAAGTAAACAAACGAACGTTGACTTCTACGCAGGAGCCGAAAAAAATGCGACTTGTTTGTTCAACGACCACTGCCCCACCGGGGCGGCTAGAGAAAACCTTCAGGGAAGTTATAAGAATTCTTCAATCGAGTTAATGCTGCACATGTTGCTTTTTCTGGTTTACGCTCAACTACTTTGTGCGGGAGAGAAGATATGGCTTCAAGCATTTGATCCCTATAGCATGAGCTATCCAATATGACCGTCTGATGCGTCTTGTCCGCGGCCAAAATTTAAATTTCGTTATTATTTCTAAGCTCGGCTGGCTGTTGTGTTTCTTCATTATACATTAATGATAGTTTAGGTTGTTGCTGTGGTTTGCCTCTTCGTATTAGTCTATCAATATGTAAGCGTGTAACATAATTTTCGCCTTCAGGTAAGTTTTTGATAATATGCTCTACTTGTGGGACTGTCTGAAAGACGTTAACTTTGTGCCTCGGATATGCGAATTTGGTTCCTTTCTCCAAAGTTCAACTCTATATTTCATTTAATTCGTAATTACTGAGCTTAACAACATTAGATTTTAAGTCCTCATTTTCGCGATATCTATGGCTGCGAACTTATCAATTACTGACTTCACGGTCAACTAGGAGACGAAGTTTATGTATATGGATTATATATGAGTTCATAATTCGTTGATAATTTAGTTTTTATTTTACAAAAAATAAGTATCTGAATATTTGTTGGAAACGTTTATATGAGTTCATAATTCAATTTTTATTTTACAAAAAAAATAGTATCTCAATATTTGTTGGAAACGTTTATATGAGTTCATAATTCAGTTTTTATTTTACAAAAAATGAGTATCTCAATATTTGTTGGAAACGTTTATATGAGTCATAATTCAGTTTTTATTTTACTCACCTTCGGGCCTGATTCCCTTTTTTTATTTTTTTCTTGGCTGGAAGAAAGCCATCCAAAAAGATTGAAATCACTGACGTTCTTTTTATCGCCTCAAAATTGGAAACCCCTGTCGAGTGTGGGTGATTTCTATGGGTTTAATATAAGATTGGCAGGTTGAACGAGAGGGATATTGACTCTTTGCGACACTCAAATTTCAGTAATAGTAAAATTTTTAATACGATTGTTTTTTTTTTTGTTTTTTTTTATCACTGGCCCTGAGTTTAAAGTTTAAAGCACGTGAAAGTCGTGAATGTTAAGTCTGTTTTCCAATTATAATTATTCTCGTTCCAGGTAGCCTGTAACTCTTAATTTGAGTGGGAAAGTCTTCCTAGACTTCGACTCGCGCACACACACACACACACACACACACACACACACACACACTGTCGTCGGTAAGGAAAATCTACCGAAAACAGATTTTTACAGTCGACATTTATTTTGTCAACGGAAATATTTAAACAAAACTGAAACAAGTAAAATGACATATAGAAGTATCGGTACTTAAAAAGGAAATATTAGATGCATTTCTTATTTCAGTGGATTGATACAAACATTTAAACTGATTGTAGGAAAACCGAAATTGCACTGCTAGCCATTAAAAGTGCAACACCATAAAAGACAGGAGATAACAAAGCCATATTTATTGCACAAAAAGCAAATGATATAAGGGTGAATCCATTACAAATACAGTACGGTGGGTCGAGGGAACAGATAACAATCAGTATCTGGTGTAGCCACCATGGGCGGCAATTGCCGCTGCTACACAGCCCGGCATCGAGAGGAAGAGACGTTGGATGTGTGTTTGGGGAATGTCCGTCCACGCAGCTTCGATACGATGCCACAGGTCCTTTGTTGTAGCCGGGTGTGGCCTCTCGCGTGCCAGTCGTCCGCCAAACATGGACCCCACGTGTTCAATAAACGACATATCTGGGAACCGTGAGGGCCAGGGATGACGTGGCTAATGGTGGCCATCCAAGAAGTCTTGGACGTTGCGTGCCACCTCCGCGCATTATTGCGTTGATAAATGATACCAGAGGATCCCTGAAGATATGGTACAGCAACAACAGGCTCCAACACGTCAGCAATGTAACGACGGGTATTCAACGTACTGGTAATGCGGAACAGGCGCGTACGGAAGTGGAATCCAGTGGCATCCCATACCATAACGCCGGGTGCCGGGCCGGTATGGCGCACTATAATGCAAGACTCACTCAGCCGGTCGCCGCGGTACCGTCAGACACGGATTCATCCATCATGGTGCTGCAAACTGAAGCGAGATTCGTCGAAAAACACGATCCCCCATGCACGACGTTCTTGGCCCCATTGCCGTCGCAGACACCCGTGTTGTACAGTCAAAGGTAGCCGAAGCAATGGACGCCGTGCAAAAATGCCCCGTGCAGCAGACGACGTCGAATCGTCCGTACGGACCCCGTGTGTTGTGCCACATACCCAAAGTGTTGAGCTACGGTGGTTGATGTGGCTGTGCGATCCATCAGAGCCATGCACATCAGATGTCGGTCCTCTCATTCGGTGGTGTGACGAGGCCGTTGAGATCCCGCACATCGGTGTATCCGTTCCTCCGCTACCCACTGACACTATATTCTTCCTACCGTGGCCGCATGCCGTCCCACACGAGCACCGATGTGTCGGAGTGATAATCCGCAATCCCAGTATGGCACACTTCTCCCGCGATCAAAGTCAGAAACCATCAGCAGGGCTGACAGGGCATGCTGCAGATGTCCGTGGCCAGGAACGGCAAGAAAACACACTTTAAGTGCTTAATACCCGCTCTTTGTTCACTCCTGTTATACGACTCCCAGGGGGCGCTACTGTCTCACATGATTTCCATATGTATTGCCCGCTTAATTATTTAAATGTGCGCTCGTGTTCTGCCCTTCTGCGAACTTTCGAGTCCCTGGGATGTGATCTTCCTGGTGTTTCACTTTTAATGGCCAACAGTGCACTTTCACGACGACTCAGTTTATACAATGTATGTGTGTGTGAGAGAGAGAGAGAGTTTTTGGGTTATTGGGAAAAAAACGTTCACAGCGCGTGGCAATCAAAATTTCTCTTACCAGCTGTTGATGGTCTCTGTGCACCAGGTGAGCGTTTTAAAAAATTCTGAATATGGCTGTCATAAAGTTCGAAACAGATTACCTGTCAGAAGTTCTGTTTCTTCTTTGAGGTTACGGTCAGAGAATTTCAATTTTTGAATTTTGCATTCCTGAGGAAGAAAGTTTTTCCTGACAAAAAATAGGCGCGAAGACGTTGCCATTGATCTGTTGCTCAGACCTGGATAAAAAATCCCGGACAGTTTACGTAAGCTCTTTTAAGGGACTAGCGACAACTCCGCGCATTTTCTGTACAAAATGAAAAAAACCTGGGAAATTCTTCTTCCTCACTTTACTTCTCATAGCTACTTGCCAAAAGCAAGAGAGGCCAAGTATCATAGTCAAGAAAACGCAAAGAGAATTTCTCTCCTCTAATTTGTTTTCCTGTGAGTGCTGTACGCAATTCACTATGTAGCTATAATTTCAATATGCTCAAAATAGTACAGTATAACTATACTAATGATCCGAATTTCTTGGCGTAGAATAGAAATCAAAGTTTCCAAGCTTTTGCACATCGACCAGACGGCTTTTTCAATGAAGGTAGACAGCAAACTGCAAACTGAATAATTTCGGTGTATGAAACATTAATCTATGACAAACGGGAGCCGAGCAGTAACGATTTTAGTGACAAGTCAAAGAAAAAAACTGCCGTTAGCATTCTTTCCTGGCTCCACTGCCTATGAGGATGCAGCAGACACGTGCCTTTCCTGTTAGCTACTAGATCATAGCAACGAGCCTTAGTAACGTTACGTAAGTAAAGGACAACCAGTCCTTGTTGAAATGATGGCGTCTTGCTTTGAAAGTTTGACTTTCGTGCACAAAATGCGGTATTTGGAAAAAATTAATGAGATTGAAGGAAATGATCCCCATGTGCTGAATGTAAGTATCTTCGATGGTGACGCGAAAAGTTTTCCAGAAGTGCAAATAGTAAATATTTTCTATTACTTCGTCTTTGGTCGAAGCGCCATTACCATACAACAGTTAGAGGCATTATAATCATATAAAATTCTCGAAGCATATAACAATTTCTCATCGGGCATATTCTTTTACATGGTAATTTAGTGATATCACTAATTAGTGAGCAGTTAGTAACTCTTCAATAAAAGAAAAATCTGGTAATCTATATATATATATAAAACTCAAAATTTGTATATTTGTTTGTTTCTCAGCTATACAAATCTACAGTTTTCAGCTTAGAACCACCAAATTTGGTATACTATCTCATGGTACTCTAACTTAGACCGTAGAAGGGTTTTGGAAGGGATCGGAGTCGGGCGGGGTCAAGCGGGCCCCCATACAAAATTTTCGTTATTTTAGTTAAAATTTCTACAGTTTTCATTTTAGAACCACCAAATTTGGTATACTATCTCATGGTACTCTGACTTAGACCGTACACGGTTTTGGGAAGGGGTCGGCGTCCGGGGGTCAAAGGGTCCCTATACAAAATTTTCGTGAAAAGTTCTACAGTTTTCAATTTACAACCACCAAATTTGGTATATTATCTCATGATAAACTGTGATAGACCGTAGATACTTTTTGGAAGGGGTCGGATCCGGGGGGGGGGGGGTGAAAGTGCCCCACATACAAAGTTTTCGTAAAAAGTTCTACAGTTTTCAATTTAGAACAACCAAATTTGGTATTTATCTCATGGTACTGTAACTTAGACTGTACACGGTTTTTGGAAGGGGTCAAAGGGCGCCCATACAAAATTTTCGTAAAATGTTCTACAGTTTTCAATTTACAACCACCAAATTTAGTATAGTATCTCATAATACTCTGACTTAGATCGTAAACAGTTTTTTGAAGGGGTCGGAGTCGGGGGGTCAAGGTGCCCCCATACAAAATTTTCGAAAAAAGTTTTACAGCTGTCAATTTAGAACCACCAAATTTGGTATAAAAAAATTCTACAGTTTTCAATTTAGAATCACCAAATTTGGTATTAACGAAAAAATTACAGGAATATACAGTATTTTTCATTCATAAAATTTCACCAGCTGAACTTGGTGATTCCATCCGGGAAATACCGGGTACTCTGCAGCGACTATTAAGAACTGTGTTATACAGGGTTCAAAGGATAGTCCTCTTTCAGGGCAATAACTGCGGAAGAATGGGTCCGAGTGGTACACAAGTTAGATCTATGTATAGGAAAGGGACGATGGCCGATCGAATGAAAGCGATTGGAACACCCTAGCGGCAAAGGTAAGAGATGCAAACAAAATTCCAATTACAAAGTTGTAACGCATCGTCTAATTAGTAGGAAACGACATATGGTGCGCACGAATTATGCACATGGACCGGTCAAAATGCTGATAAAGTGCACGCGGTTGCTGGATGGTTAGGCAATGCAAAATACCGGCCCACGATGGAGAACGATTCAAATGCGTATGTAAATATTGATAGGGACGTAGAAGCCGGTCGGTGAGATAAAATACCGAGGCTGGGGATTTGAACGTCGTCAACGTACACGTTGCAAACACAGATGGCGGGCTACTCGAACGTTGAGTACTGTGAAATGGTCGTGCTTTATAGCGAATGTCGTCGCAATGTCCACGAAGCTGCAAGGCGGTATACCGAGCGTTTTCGGGCTGGTCAACATCCAACTGCAGCGACTATTAAGAACGGGGAACATACAAGCATGTCCGCTATCGGGCAGACCTATGGGTTCGGGTGCATCCTGAGGCTGTCCTGGGATATGTCCTTGCCAATCCCAACATTAGTACCACAGCAGTAGCTAAAGCATGCGGATTAACAGCGCAATGTATTTGGCAAATCCTGAACGAGCATGGAGCTCACCCGCACCACGTTCAGCTAGTGCAAGGTTTAATGGATGGAGACAAGGGAAGGCGTTTCGATTTCTGCAACTTTGTACATATCACGTTGGAGGTTAATACAAACTTCTTGGCCGATATCTTGGGGACAGATGAGTCTCATTTTACACGGGACAGAATAGTCAATCGGCATAACACCCATTACTGGGCTCTGAGCAATCCATCTATGGGACGAGCTACTCGACATCAACGACGTTGCGCCACTAACGTTTGGTGCGATATTTGGCGAAACACACTAGATGAATCCATTTTCTATGATTGCACATTAACAGGTCAGCGGTACCTTCAGCTCCTACGGGGCCCGATATCTGACTTTCTGGATGATCTTCCCCTCAGAGATCTGGTGCGCATGTGGTACCAACATTATGGTGCACCACCTCACATGGCAGCTAACATACGGAGTTTCCTGGCTGAAACTACACCAGATAATTGGTTATGGCGATACGGTGGAATGGCCTCCGCTGTCATCGGGCTTAACACCTTTGGACTTCTTCCCGTGGGGTATACAAAATTGAAGGAACAGGTGTATGCTGCAGAACCTATTAGTTTGGAAGATTTACGACACCGCATTGTGTGAGCCTGTAACACAGTGACTCCTGCCATGCTAGATAGTGTACGAGAAGCTATTCTTACACGCCTTCGAATGTGCATTGTAGCCGATGGTGGCCACTTTGAACCGGCTGCACATTAACTTTGCGCAGATGGGCGTTGTGCCTGTAAGTAGGCATATCTCCTGTAAGTATTTTTCAATATTATAAATAAACCTGCACAGCTTCTGTCTCGTGTCCTTATTTATGTGTCTGTTTCACCCGCTTTACCGATTTCGAATTAACAGCATTTTGACCCGTCCAAGTACATAATTCTTTCACACCATATGTCGTTTCCTACTAATTAGACGATGTGCTACAACTTTGTAATTTGAATTTTGTTTCTATTTCGCGTTGTTCGCGAGTTAGGTTTCCTAACTTCTTACCTTTGCCGCTAAGGACGCTCCAATCGCTTTCATTTGATCGGCCGCCGTCCCTTTTCTATACATAGACCTAACTTGTGTACTACTCGGACCCATTCTTCCGCAGTTATTGCCCTGAATAAGGACTTTCCTTTGAACCCTGTATATACATATACACAGTCGAATCACATTATTGTGACCACCACCTACTTTTTACGTCAGCAGCACGTAGCCAATGAAAGAAGGCACGTGTCGTGAACTGGCTTGGAGGGTATATAAGGTGCGCTGTAGGCATTCTGAAAACATATCACTCGTGGCTGTCATGGATTTATCATATTTGCAAAAAGGGATGATAATCGGCTTTCGGGCCAAGAGTGGCAGTATTTCTGAAACAACGCAGTTTGTAAACTGTTCGCCTGCTGCTGTGATTAAAGTGTATCGTGATTGTAGAAATGGCACCATTGTGAATAAACGACGCGAAAACTGCGGAGCACCGCGTGCCGTTGAAGTGACAGGTGAACGTCGGTTGCGAAGGAGCATGAAGGCCGATCGACACGCTAAAGTTGGGCAACTCACTAGCCGAATCATATAGGAGGCTACAGGAAGTGTTTCTAAAACGACAGTTCAGCGAACCCTGCTGCGTATGGGCTTCGATGGAGACGGATGGTCACTACACCTTTGCTAACGAAGGTGCATCGGCAGAAAAGGCTGTATCGGAATTGGACCTCCGCTAATTGTCAAAGGATTGCCTTTTCCAACGAGTCACGTTTTTTGCTTCATCGAACGGATGAACGTTTGCGTATAAGGCAAGAAACATCGGAGAACAAACACTCTGCAACCGTTGCTGGCAGAACGCAAGCTGGTGAGGGTAGAGTTATGGTCTGGGGAACGTTTTTGTGGCATTCTATGGGTCCACTCATTCCTGTGGAAGGCAATATGCACCGAATTCGTTATGAATCCATTCTTGCAGACCACGTACACCCATACATGCTACTTGTCTTCCTTGGAGAGGACGGGATCTTCCCGTACGGTAATGCGACGTGTCACACAGCTAGAAATGTCCGAGAGCGGTTGGAAGAGCGGGATGAAGACTACAAATTACTTTCCTGGCCCCCAAATTTCCCAGACTTAAACCCAATTGAGCCTCTGTGGGTCCACCTCGATCGTGTTGTTCGCTCTGTATGTTCCCAACCACGCACTCTCTCCAGGAGCTGTCAGATGCACTGCAGTCAGCATGGCTCCACATGCCTAGCACCTTCTAGCACCTTATTGAGTTACTCCCAGCCCGTCTAGCTGCGGTCCGCGTTGCACACCGCTGTTACTCTGGATGGTCACAATAATGTGACTCGACAGCGTATATACTGGTGGTCACAATAATTTGACTCGACCGCATATATACTATATATGTACGCACACACACATAAGTGTCTACAAGATTTCTAAAGGTGTCTTGTGGTATGTCGTGCCAACATATTATCAAAAGATCCTTTGACTTTTGCAAATTAAGTGGCTGAGTCGTCGCAAATCGGATTTGCTGTTCCAATACAAGATATATTGATGTCTGCAAAATTTGGAGGTTAATACAATATCTGGTAGTCTTCCTCATGTTCCACGAACCATTCGTAAGGAATCCGGGCAGTATGGCATAGCGCATTATTCTGATGAAAGAAGGCACCACTAGAGGGGAATACCATTGCCATGAAAGGATTGACTTGCCTGCAATGATATTTAGGTGGGTAGTAGACGGCATAGTGTTTTGCACATTAAGGACTGGACCCAGGGTTCCCCAGCAGAACATTGCTCAAAGCGTTACATTTCATCCACCAGCTTATTTTCGTCCCACGGTGCATCCTGGTGCCAACATTTCTGCAGGTAAACGAAGCACGTGTACCCGGCCATCCACGTGATGCAACAGGAAAAGAGGTTAATCGGACCAAATGAGCTTTTTCAAGGTCCAGTTTTGATAGTCGCGTTCCCATTGTAGGCGTTTTTGACGGTGAACTGAAGTTAATATGCGCCCTCCGAGCTGCCGGAGGCTACGCAGCCATATTTTCAAAAGTGTTCGATGTATTGTGTTGTGATATATTGGCTTTTTTATTGTTTGCGGGTTTAACAACCACCGTGAGCAACTCGATGGGATGTAAGCTGTCACCTGTCCCTAATTAAGGGACACTGACTATATATATTATGACGTATATTCTAAATGGGATGTAAGGTCTGGTGATGCGTAACATCACAGCCTCTCCTTGACAAATGTCAACCCCGCCTTCTCGTGGTACATCCTGTTCCCACTAAAGGGGCTCTGACTACCGCCAATAGCGGTATAACTATATCATCGGGATTAGAGGAAATGCTATCCTACACTCACCAACCCGCTTGGCCAGCGTGGTGAGTTATGGCCATACCCCTCCAAAATGACTCCACAACTTAAATCTTGGCCCTCAGTCTCCGGCAGCTGGAATGTACCTGGCTTATATTCTAAATTAACTTTCATTTGATATTCTAAATTAACTTTCATTTGATATTCTAAATTAACTTTCATTTTTAGTTTCTTTCCCTATGTAAATCTTTAGTTTATTCTCAGCCATACTTCACTCTTAACGTGATATCTTTTCTCTCAAACGAATACTGTTGGCAACATAATTGAGGTTGAATGAACGTGACGTATGCCTGATATAAGATAAGAACGAGAGATAAAAAGGACGACTAAACTGTTGCTTGGCGAGCATTGTTAAAGAGAACATTGCTTGGAGAAGTGTTGCAAGTTGAGCGTTGTGTTGTAGATCGTTGTGTTAAGAGCTGTGGGGTGTGTGGAGCGTTTAATGCAATATGCTATGTGATGTTATGATTTGTTATGGAAGTGCTACATCCTGAATAAAGCATCTTTTCCGTAAGTTTGACTTTTGTTGTTTACACTTTTGTTTGACATTTGTTGTTTTCTTCTGGCCGTTGAGGTTCAATTTAGGAACTATTTCATCTTATGGTTATGTTATTAAAATAACGTAGAAGTACAAAAAGACTTCTAAGTCATACTGGCGCCTGAACTTTATTCGAACAGATTCAAGTCACGGAAAATGGCTAACCTAACGGATCTTATCGGTCTCTTCTATGACTGTTATAGACAGGATCATGAGGCTCATAATTCTACAACAGACAATCTACGCACTCAGCGTTATAGAGTTCCAAATAATTCACCCAGTGCTCTGTACGAGGCATGCGGTTCTTTTTTTTTTTTTTTTTTTTTTTTTGATTGGAGGTTTAACGACCACCGTGAGCAACTCAATGGGCTATAAGCAGTCGCCCGTACCTAATTTAGGGTCACTGGTTCCAGGGAAGGGAGAGAGCCAGTGCCGTAAGACAAACACAACATCCATGCCTCACCGGGATACGAACCCGGACCCCAGACGGACGAATGATCAGAGGCCAGCGCCTTAGACCACTGCGCCATACGGTTCTGACTTACCAGACAGCGAATACGCGAGGTACGAAGCTTATGTACCGCGTACTTCGACTGCAGTGCCTCAACAGCAATTTACCCCACCGCCCCCCGTGAGAAGGAGCAAAATTCTTGCTTATTACATACCCCATGCGGGTTCTATTGTATTCAGGGGAAACGGCGGATCGCTTAGGTTTCTGGAGGATCTTGATGATCATTTTGATCTATATAATGTTCCTGAAGATTGTCAGATACCTATTGCTGGCACATGTTTGCAAGATACGGCAAAGGTCTGGTACAGACAGTGGCGTCGAATGAACCCAGAGGGCTCATGTCCGCAATTTCGAGCTGACTTTTTGGATGTCTTTCCTTTTGGCACCAATAAGGCCGGCCTTGCACAACAACTGTTTTCCAGGCGACAGCGAGCGTCAGTTAGTCCACTCTCGTTCGCGCTGGAAACAGTTCGACTTTACAATTTATGGGATCCCGCTGCAGTCGAGTCTGATATTTGTGACACATTACTACAGCAGCTGGATACCTTCCTGCAGGATTTTTTGGAAGTCCGACATCCTGTCTGCATTCACGAGTGTCTAAAACGCATTCGAGTCTATGAAGAACGCCACGGTAAAGGGCAATCTTCACAGGTCCAAGAGTACCGACAACCTACGCAGTACCATGAACCTCATATTCAAACTACTAGGTATCAGCAGCCAAAACAGAACTTTTGTCAAGGACAATTTTTCAATCAGCCTAGGCAGGCTGCTTATCAGTCAAGGGTGGAGAACGCCTATCAGCAGTCTAGATACGTGCCGCCGCATCTTCGGGCAATAGAGGTGCGACATCCTGCCCATTATGGGAGCCAGGATAACCAAGTTTCGCATCCCCGGGATAATTACTACCCGGTTGACAAGACCTATCCAAAACACCATGCTGGGGGACAAGGCCTAATCTTAATGCCTGAGATTAGTCCTCCCAACCCAGAAGAGCCTATTGATTTTTCTGCAGTTTTTGCGAGTGACAGATTATTGCCTGAACACAAGAGCCAACTTCGTTTTACACAGCACACCAAGGTTATTTTCTGATAAGCCAGGGTTTACACAGGTGGTGTATCATACCATTGATACGGAAGGGGCTAACCCCATTGCATGTAAGCCTTATTCATGTCCGAACCAGAAAAAAGCTGAGTACAAAAAAAAAATTCAGGACATGCTCCCTTTGGGGAATAATTAAAGAATCACTTAGTCCTTGGGCAGCACCTGCTTTTCTTGTTAAAAAAACAATCTGGAGAGTATCGCTTTGTGATAGACTATCTTAAAGTCAATGCGGTGACTAGAGCTATCAATTATCCATTGCCTATAATTAGCGATATTCTCCAGGACTTATCGTCAACCAACTGGCTGTCAACTTTGGATTTAGCTAGTGGCTATTGGCAGGTTGCTGTCCACCCAAATTCTGTAGAAAAAACTAGATTTATTACCCCGTTTGGAGCATATGAGTTCCTACAAATGCCCTTTGCTTTGACATATGCTCCTGCAACGTTTCAGCGCCTAATGGACCCAAACTTAAGTCCTGTGCTCGGACCTAATGTCCATGTCTATCTGGACGATATAATTGTCTCTTCTGAGACTTTTGAAGAGCATCTGTCTTTGTTGGACCAAGTTTTCGAGCTGCTACATAATACGGGGTTTGACTTTAAAGCCTGACAAATGTCAAATTGTACGGGACGAACCAGTATATCTCTGATTGAAAATTACCCCTAAGGGTCTTCAAACTGGAGGCAGAGACTGCTTTTAATGCTCTTAAACATGCTTTGGTTTCGCCACCTGTGTTAGCCTTTCCTAACCATACAGAAATGTTTAATATTTTTACCGATGCATCAGGTGTTGGTCTAGGAGCTGTTCTATCTCAACTACAGCATCCTATTGCATATGCCTCTCGAATTCTTAAAAACGAAGAACGTAATTACTCTGCTACTGAATGAGAATGCTTAGCTATTTTATTTGCTGTCACCAAATTTAAATGCCATCTCAATCATTTAACTGTCAATGTCATTACAGATCATTCGGCACTATAATATTTAACCACTACAAAGAATCTGTCTCGAAGATTGTTAAAATGGACACTTCGACTTCAGGAATATAATGTTCAAATTCAGTATCGCCCTGGTAATTCAAACCAACTGCCTGACGCACTGTCTCGCTGTCCGGTCAATTCTGGTGGCCTAGCGGATACTGAACATCCCTCCCTATTTCTCATTTCGGAAATCACTTCAAGGGAGCAAATAATTTATGAACTGCCGAATGATCCAGATTTTGGGGAAATTTATAATTTCTTACTCGCTGGTTCTTCTGCTCCTAGTGAACCTTCTTTAGCGGGTCGTAGTCAAAATTATGTGATCATCAATGGTATTTTGTATTACACAAAATTTGCGAATTCGAGAGCTGAGTACCGCCCTGCGATACCTCAGTCTCTCCGCATGGCCTTATTATTTGAATTCCATGATATTCTTCTTGCCGGCCACTTAGGCATACGAAAAACTCCTACTAAACTTCAAGACGTAGCCTACTGGCCGGGCATGTACAATAGTATACTCGCATACATTAGCTCATGTGAGTACTGTCAAAAGTACAATTATGATATAAAAAGTCACCTTATTTGTAGTTCAAATAATTATGAATTTGAAACCATATCTGTAGATTTATTGGGCTCTTATCCATTATCAACTAAAACTAAGTCTCGTTATATTTTAGTTGTTACAGATAACTTTTCTAAATGGGTGGAAGCATTCCTCATTAAAGCAGCTACGGTTGATGTAATATGTTATACTTTAATATATAATGTTTTTTCTCGTTTTGGCTGTCCCCGTACCGTAGTCTTGGATCACGGGGTTCAGTTCATTTCGGAGTTATTTGAGCGAATGTGTGCAAGGCTTCAAATCAAGCACAAATTTATAATTCCATATCATCTTGCATCCAATCCGGCTGAGCGTGTAAATCGCACCTTACTAAAGATGACCTCAACTTTCATTGGCAATATTCATGAGCGTTGGGACGAACACGTTGAAATGCTTTGTTTCGCCCTTCGCTCATCATTTCATGAATCAACGCGGCTTACGCCCGCTGAACTTTTTCTAGGGCGCAAAATCCGTATCCCCTTTAAGAATTTGCTGGCATTATCGATGAAATCAACCAAAGACCAACACCTGAATCTGTAAAACTACTTGCGCAAAAGGCACGGACTGCTATCAGTCGAGCTCAATTAAGCCTAGCTAGCCACTATAATGCGAAACGGAGAGAACTAGATCTCGCAGATGGAGATCTGGTCTTATTAGAAACTCATTTTCAATCCTCTGTTGCACACACGTTCGTAAAAAAAATTGCACCTTTATATGAAAGCCCCTTTGAATTGGTAGAATTGTACAATAATAATGTCGTATTAAAAAAGCCAGATGGCTCCCTACATTCTGCCCATGTGCAACAATGCAGGAAATAGGTTATTAGAAGCAATAATGTTATTATTAACCCTATATCTAGTAGGAATCCTCAGGCAGAGGGTGGGACTTCTTCACAAGTATGTATAGTAGATGATGAAATTATTGACCCCATCCCTGTCCTGTCCGATTCTCTACCTTCGTCTGAGCGGGTCTTTGCTTCCACTTTTAACGATTCTCATTCTGACATTATTCCATTCACTCAGGGTACTGCAATTATTTCAACTCCTCCGTCTCCTGCCTTCACAAATAACGAGAGTTCAACTACTTCCAGTTCCTTTGGAGATTATTGTCGTGTGCAACGAGGTTCTTTTTCATCTGCTTCTCATACTCCAATCGCTCCATTTACTTCTTCACGCATAGTGCCTCCCTTTGGTTTTAAATCAAAAAAGTTAAAAAGAACAAGAACTGACATTTCATCTTCAGGTAGTTCCATCTCTCCTGTGCCTAAAAGAGTCGTACCTCTTGCTGAATCTGAAACATCGGACAATATTGTTGAGGTTCTTCAGTCTCCAAGTAAAACAATCTTTCCTTCTGTTTCTGCTGAGCAGCTGCCTACTTTAGGGACATTTGATCAATCTGCAGTAGGGCAAAAACGTAAACTTTCGCCATATGTGCCATTTAAACCTACAAAGCGTCCGCCGCCTGAATTTTCTCCTCCTGTTCCACACTCTCCTAGTGAACTTCTAGTGTTGAGCTACAATCCAGAAATACAGTCCAGCAATTGCATCCGCCAGGATTTCGTCCTTGGAATCTTCGCTCTGGACGGACGGAGCCTATACCGTCCTCCACCGTTCCTCGTTGTTCACGGAAGCGCCCTTCTAGTTTTACACCGCTTCTTCGACCGCCAAAGAAACGACCGGATCTTCACTCTTCTCAGATTCCGGGTTCGTCTCCAAGCCAGCCTGGGACCTCCTTGCTCCAGCCCGGGACTTCCTTGCTCCGGCCTGGGATTTCCTTGCTCCAGCCTGGGACTCCCTTACTCCAGCCTGGGACTCCCTTGCTCCAGCTTGGGACCTCTTTGCTCCAGCCTGGGACATCTTCGCTCCAGCCTGGGACTTCCTTGCGACAGTCTGATGACCCTGCTTCTTCTGGTCAACTTGCCTTGCCCATGAGAAATACTGACACATCCCGGCGATCCAGTGACCTGCAACCTCAGACTTTGAAGCGGGAATCGTCGACAGTACCGTTGTCGCCCCGACAGCAAAGTAAGAATGTCCGCACACGGGTATTCTTTGCTAGAAAAAGGTATCGTTAAAACATTTTTTTGTTATTACAATTGACCTTCAAGCTTACAGGAACTTTTTACTACATAGAGCTTTGCTCTATAAAGACTATTTGAATCTTTCCTTATACTCAAAATGTATCACGGAACTTTGCTATCAAAAGACTATTTTTTTGAACTTTTCGGTCCTCAAAAACTATCGCAGAACCTTTGTGACGGACTGTGAGGACAAACAAATACCACAGAACTTTGCTTTATAAAGGCTATTTATTTGAACTTTTCTCTGTACTCAAAGTATCACAGAACTTTTTTGACAGACTTTGAGGACAAAATATCGCATACATTATCTCCTTGTCAGTATGTAATGTTGTTTTTTTTGTTTTGGTGTGGCGCCACATTAATTGTTTTGTTTTGTTTTAGTACTAAAATGCTTGTCAACTCATTTTGTGCATGTTGTCTTTTCGGCATAACATAAATATCAGCCATTGCCTTTGTTGATATCTATAAAGATGTTTCACTCCCAGGATAGGGTTTTCCAGGGTTTCCCCTATCCCATCAAAAATTGATGTGCGAATGCATGGGAGTGGTTCGAAGTCGGCCCTGGCCGCCAAATGTTCACTTAAAAGTTTTTGTATTATAATTCTATGATTAACCTTTTTTGTGTGCTTGACACTTGTTGTGTTTGGCGTTAAATTTTTTTTTGCAAGTGTAGTTTTTTTTCAACTAACTAAATTTACACAATGTTACAATGTTGGACTATTCAATTAACTTAGTTTGAATGTTTTGTCTTCCCTGAGAAGTTTTCAGAAGTAAACGAATGTGTAAATAACCACGTTAAAAATGTTGTAGTTTTTTTCCTGCAATACGCAGATGTTTTTTTACTACTATGCTACTTCTTATATGTATATTGATGAGAGTTCTCCGCACACATTGTGACAAAATATTTATCACCACCTATAGTATTTAGATTTGATGTACAGAAAGTTTTTTTTTCTATGAATGTTCGTGATATTGAACTATTGATGTCTAGAGACTGTTTGTACTTATATAAAGTCCGCTACAGCAATTGATCAACAAATCTCTTCATCCATTTTGTAAGTTCTTATCTGAAAGAGTTGAATGAATGATCATATTGTTTGAAAGGATACCTCTACAAAATTGATAGGTTCTTGGCGCAAAAAAAAAAAATACAAAAAAAATTACGAGGGAGATGATGTGACGTATATTCTAAGTTAACTTTCCATTTTAGTTTCTTTCCCTATGTAAATCTAGAGTTTATTCTCAGCCATACTTCACTCTTAACGTGATATCTTTTCTCTCAAACGAATACTGTTGGCAACATAATTGAGGTATGCCTGATATAAGATAAGAACGAGAGATAAAAAGGACGACTAAAGCATTGTGAAGCGAGCGATGTTAAAGAGAGCGTTGCTTGGAGAAGTATTGCAAGTTGAGCGTTGTGTTGTAAAGCGTTGTGTTAAGAGCTGTGTGGTGTGTGGAGCGTTTAATGCAATGTGCTATGTGATGTTATGATTTGTTATGGAACTGCTACATCCTGAAAAAAGCATCTTTTCCGTAAGTTTGACTTTTGTTGTTTACATATTTCGTCTGGCCGTTAAGGTTTAATTTAGGAACTATTATATCTTATGGTTATGTTTTTAAAATAACGTAAAAGTCCGAAAAGCCTTTTACGTCATAATATATTTAAATATATATTTTTTATTTACTGATATTTTATGTAATGATTTTTTTATATGTTAAAGTACTTAATACCGATTAAGTCTGAATAAAATAAACTACAGGTCCTGGTCACAAAATATTTGTTCTATTTCTTTACTAGTACTTTCCAAAATTCCTAAAGCATATTCAATAAAGCTTTTCCGGTTTGTTTTTGGTTCTTTCTTTACTAATACGTATCTCATTGCTAGGATTGGAGCTTTCTTAAACACAGGAACCTTAATTATTACAGAGCAATTTCAAGACGTAGCACAGTATGGAGAAATTTCTGCCTATCACGCAGTTTTATGAAACAAACAAATATGTCTGCAGTGTACACCGTACTTGGTGAAACTTTTTGAAAGAATCAAGTTAACAACCAGCTAATTGTTTTCATACACGCCAAGTATGTGAAAGATATTTTCTGCAATGACGGAATATACAGAAGTTTTTAACAGTCTGCAGTATTCTTTAGTTACCGAAACCTAACTTTTCAAAAAATAAAAATGAAAAGCCGTTCCCGAATCCACTTATTTTTTCACAATTCATTTCTGGAAAAAATAAATCATTTTATTCTGTCGGTGTTAATATGTAGAAGGAAGCAATGAACGGGTGATAACATTTAGATACTAAAAGGCGTAAATATAATATTTAAATACGAAAAGGATACTTTAAAAGACAAAAATATGAATAGGAAAGTAAGTTGGGCATAAGTTGTACTCTTTGATCAAAGGCTGCCACAGAAGCTGTACAGTGTTAAGGTTGCTAAAGCAGAGACATACATATATAGAATAATAGAACAAGCCAAACGTCGAACTATGGAAACTGCTGAGTAGTGAGAGATCTTGCTTTAGAGGGACAAAGAGAAAGAGAGAGAGGGAACGAAAAATATTAGAAATGAACGCAATATTTTAAGAAGCAAGGACTTCTAAGACTCAGTAATCTAAAGTGCACTGAACTGAAAAGGGGGAAATGGAGCGTAAACTTATGAACATGAAGTTATAAGGAAAGTGAGACAGAAAAAAATGTGTGATGGTATCTTTGGATTTATTATCTATAATTAATTAGCTTGTGTTGTTAAGCCCCGCCAGATGGAGACGTCCCATCCCTACGGATTCGTGAAGTCAGATGCTGACAGATAAACACACATAGCGCCGTCTATTGTTGGTACCATAGCTTAAGGCGAACGCACTCGACTAGTTATCGAGAAATCTGTGTTTCGATCCCAGCGGTGTCGAAAATACAATTTTTCGGTTGCTGTGTGTTAAATATAGAAAATGTGGAAAGAGCGATGACTTTGTCTATTTAAAAGCTGGGGTTAGGACTGACCAAAGTAGGGTGTTGGTACTACGCAGACATTACTGTATATGGCAAAGCGAACCACGTGAGACCATGCATTATGTCATTGGAAAATTCTGTTTGATATGTTACCCACCACTACTCTGATGGTGTGGAAGTGAGGCATGTGTGAGCCCCCGCGACTCCACTCCTTTTCATTGCCATCATTAAAAACACGGGAGCAAAATTATCGAAGACAACTTGGTGGCATTCCTTGACCCAAGCTTTCTGCTTTAGATATTCGACGGCAGCGAGACTTAGATCAGTGGTGGCCAACTTTTTCATAGCATGTGCCAGTTTTAGGCTTTTGTATCTTGGGCGTGCCACTGAAGTCATCCATTATCCTAACTAAATTAGCCCATATCAAGTTTAAATAAAAACACAATTATTTTCAGTTTCATAAGGTTTATTATCATTCTGTCGTTCTCAGTGCACGTTAAATTGAGCAACACGTTTGCAACTCACAATGACAATGGGATTTATAAAATTTTAATGAGGCTTTTGAATTTGCATGTTTCTTAAAATCTCTTGTATGTTTGGGCTTTACCTGTGAACAAGCAAGCAAGATTAAATTACTTAGGTGAGCATTTGTTAATTTTGAACGATATTTAGTTTTAATCGTATTCATTACTGAAAAAGATTTTTCACAAACGTAGGTTGAGCCAAACCTACAACAGTACCTCAGTGCAAATTCGTGTAAAATCGGAAAATCAGGAACTGGAAGAAATTTCCAGAATTCAACATAATTTGGACTGGTTGAAGTAAAAATCAAATTATTATATTTACCTTTAAGTGCAATATTATGCTGAAGGTCAATAATTTCTATCTGCATGTCTGGAGGATAGTGATTTAGGTCTCCAATAGCAACTGAAAAAGGGTTTGCAAAAAGTTCACTGTTTTTCTTATCTTTCTCAAAATCACAAAATCGTGTTGCAAAGGAGTCATGTAAAACAGATATTAACTTTTTGTAATTCTCATAATTTGGGACATTTTCAGATATTTTTTATTATTCTTGCATTCGAGCGAATTGAGATAATTTGTTTTGAGAAAAATCATTTAAAAACAGCAAAATAAATTTAAAAACAGTCATGAAAAATGATACAGAAGTCATCAAGGTTAGAAAAAGGAGGTCTTTTCCTTGTAAGCGTAATATCTGTTCAGTACCAGAGTTCCTCCAGTCCTTCCAGCAGAAGTTGCACATGCAATCAAGAACATGAAGCGGGGAAAAGCTCCAGGAGAAGATGAAATTACTGTAGACATCATACAAGAAGCAAGTGGAGAAATTGAAACAGTACTCGCCCAAATTTTCACTCGATGCCTTAATGAAGGAAAGATTCCTGAGGATTGGAACACCGCTACAATGATCCTGCTACATAAGAAAGGTGACATTGAGGATCTCGGAAACTACAGACCTATCAGCCTCCTATCAGTAGTTTATAAAATCTTCACTAAAGTTCTTTCACACCGCTTGAAGGTAACACTGGACATGGCTCAACCGAGAGAACAAGCTGGATTCAGGAGTGGCTACAGCACAATAGATCATATCCACGTACTGAGAGAACTAATTGAAAGAGCGAGGGAATATGAACTTCCATTGTGCATGGCTTTTATCGATTATGAAAAAGCCTCTGATTCGGTGAAACCATCAGCAGTTACAATGGCTCTGAAAACCTGCGGTATTGAAGATGCATACATTAATATTATTAATAACATCTATGAAAATGCAAGTGCAAAGATTCGGCTGTTTGAAAATACAACACACATAAAAATTGGAAAAGGAGTGAGACAAGGTGACACCATATCTCCGAAGCTCTTTAATGCCACATTGGAGGGTGTTTTTCAGTCGCTGAGCTGGGAAAACAAAGGGATAAAGATTAATGGAGATTATCTAACCCACCTTCGTTTTGCTGATGACATAGTCATTTTTGCAACTACCCCATCAGAGCTGCAGAGTATGATCCAGGAACTTGCTGACAAGAGTAAAGAAGTGGGATTAAAAATGAACTTTCAGAAGACAAAAGTGATGTTCAATGCTTTTACAAGAAATGAAGATTTATTGATTGATGGAGAAAAGCTGGAGACAACAGAAACGTACGTTTATCTTGGACAGCAGATATCAAGTGAGGGTCACATTGATGAAGAAATTAATTGGCGTACAAAACTTGCCTGGAGAGCTTTTGGAAGAAACAGCATAATTTTCAAGAGCAATATGCCATTATGTCTTAAAAGAAAAGTGTTTGATCAATGCATCCTTCCAGTGCTTACGTATGGTGCAGAGACGTGGACCTTAACTAAAAGAGATATACAAAGACTGCAGACAACTCAAAAAAGCATGGAGAGGTGCATGCTTCGTGTAACCAGGAGAGATAAGAAGAGGAACTCGTGGATCTGAAAAATGACAAGAGTGGAAGACATCATGATCAGAGTTAAATCCCTGAAATGGCAATGGGCTGGACATACTACCAGAAGGACAGATCATCGATGGACGGCCAAAATTTTAGATTGGATTCCAAGGGACAGGAAAAGACCCAGAAGAAGACCACATGGGAGATGGGTGGATGAAATTCGAAAGTATGCAGGAGTGATATGGAGGAGACTGGCACAAGACAGACCGTTGTGGAGGAAACTTGGGGAGACCTTCGTCCAGCAGTGGATTGATAATGGTTGACAATGATGATGATGATGATACCCCATTATATCTGTAAAAAATGCGATATCCCACAGCCAGTCTTCATCTTTAAGAAGTGAGCACTCACTTGTGAGTAAACCATTATCTTCAAAATACTTTAAAACACTATGTCGCAGGTTGCAAAATCTCTTTGAAAAAAAAACGCACTTTACAGTGAAGAAGCAATTCACCCATTTCTTCCAGCTACTCCGCAAACAAACTGCGAAATTCCCGACGATTGAGTGCGCCGGCTTGAATTTTGTTAATACAACGTACTACTGGTTCCAGAACAGAAGATAACCCTAAGTCCTTTGCGCAAAAAGCCTCTTGATGTATGGTGCAGTGGTACTTGAATATCTTCCTTTCCTTATAATCTTCAAGTAACGTTACATACCCCTTTTTCGTACCAATCATTTGCTGGTCCCCATGTGTGCAAATGCTGTCCAATTTCATTCACTCTAACTCATTGTTTTCAATAACATTTTTCATCTAGTTAAAAACATCTGATTCACCTTAGTTGTTATTAATTTGATGCACCTCCAGTTGTTATTAATTGACGCAAGTCTGGGAGTTCTTCAATTAAATCAAAGTTGTCGTTGGTAGCACGTACAAAAATACTTAACTGGGCAGTGTCAGAACCATCACAGCCCACATCTATAGCCAAAGAAAAAAAAACTTACAAGAGTGAATCGAAGACACAATTTGAGTGTTAACGTTTTTAGCTATGTCGTCTATATGACGCATCACTGTATTCTGAGAAAGCGAAATTGCGTTGACCAATTCCGTAGTTTTTGGATATCCGGCATGATTAGCAAATATTTGTAGGCTGGACTTGACTATTTCTTCGCCATCAGAGTACGGTTTCTTCTTTCGTGTCAACAGAAGAGAAATTTCGTAGGAAGCCTTCACCATTGATGTCAGTTCTTCACTCTTTTACTGAAAAAGCAATTGCTGACCAGTTAGTGATTTTTTTTTTGTTAATGAAGTCTGTTCGTATAGTTGAGCCAGCAGGTTACTTAGAATTAAAATCAGAATGCTTTTGCTTGAAATGTCGCTCCAAGTTGAACTTTTCTGGTACCGCAACACAAGATTCGCAAATCAAACAAACTGGTTTGGCCGCAGCTTGACTACTAAACAAAAACTTCTCTTCTCCATCAATGTTGAAAGCACGTAATGTAATGTCTTCTTCATATTTCCTTTTTAAGGTCAACGGCTTACTAGCAGACATTTCTAAAATTAAAGCACAATGTGGCGCCAACCGTTCACATTACAAAGGAGTTAAGATTTACCTTTTACGATCGCAGTTCGAAAGACACCGTGTCAAGAGACAGAATCACTTCCTCTTCACTCGCTAGCACTACGAGACTACGTCAACGATGACGTCAGCAAATGACGTCAACAGACGGGGAGCTCCCTAGCTTGTGTGACATCCAGGTTGGTTCTCGCCACACAACGTTTAGTTTTTCTGTTTTGCTTTAACTTCGGCTGTGTCTTCAGTGAAGACAAGATGTCACTGATATACAACCGCGATAACAGTGACAATGAAATTAGACTGACGGTTTCCTGCCCCCGGCAATAGTAGCAGGCAGGGGTACCAGCTTTGCTTTCTGACGCACGCACGCAAACAAACAAACCACACTTGTAAAGGCAACTTTAATTTGTGTATTTTTGCCAATTGCTTTGAGATTTTTTTTTCGTTTTCTTTTAAACAGGGTACTGAAAGTTTGAAGGCTTCCGCGTGCCACTAAATGGCACGCGTGACGTGGGTTGGCCACCCCTGACTTAGACGTTCCTGATGGGAGCGAGTTGTCTGAGGCAACCGACGAATTTCATTCAATGCATGTAATCATGTGTTTTATTTATATTTTGTATAAATAATATGTTAAACATCAGAATACAGAGATTTGATCTCATTTGCTCATATGCAGATGAAACAGTGATTTTATGATGTTTTCACTTAATAAAATTCACGGAAAGAGAAAGTTCATGTTCACGGAAAAAGAAAGTTAACAGCGCCATCTTTTAAACACATACGTCGTCGACGCCGTTGGGTAGGCGAAAGAAAGAGAATCATTTTTTCATGATGTGACGTATGCCTCTAATTTAACCTTCCTTTTGAGTTCCTGTGTTCTTATGTAAATTTAGTTTCTTCTCGTTAAATGTTTTTGTGACTTAATGATACATTATTTCTATAATCAGCATCACAGTCAAACGTCAAATAATGGAATGATGTGTACAGTTTCAAATAACAATAAGACAGCGAAGAGAACGAGGAGTGAACGATTTGTTATGGGAGTGATCGGTTAACGATAATAGCAGAGTTGATATATTCACGCTAAGAGCAGTTCTTGCTAGTTAATGATTGTTAAAATGGCAGTAACTATTGAGTTAAAGATTTGTTGAATGGAATTTAGATAGCGCCTTGATATTGTGTGTTTTCAAGATAACGATTTAGTAGTTTGAAGTGCATGTTGATATCAGTATCAATTGTTGTGAAGTGAATTGTATGTGCTACTACGATGTGCCAATACGAAGAATAAAAAGAGACTTTGAAAATGTAAGTACTACGTGCTAGGAGCCTTAAAGTTTGCATCTAATACGAGTAAGAAGTCAAACCTAACATCACGTTCAAACAAGTACTGTAGTTTAAATCCTCATACTTCAAGAGTAACCAAAACAATATATTTTTACAATCACAAACCACTCTACCTAGAGTGGTTTGTGGCGCGAGAGTCTCTTTTCCCTCTTAGGACAGATGGCCAGGAAGAAACCGAGTATATATTGTGAAAGAAACTATACATTTTTCTCAATAAAGATTTAATACACATAGAAAATAAAATATCATAAAAATTGGGTGAAAACGAGTCGGAATGTTATGCAAATAACTTTTGATTTAGGAAGAAAGCAAATCACTAAATACGAAATAAATTCCAGGAAGACATAGAACATGAGCATCGCATATCATGAGCACCAAGTGCAGCATTTTAATTGGTGAACTTACGTTCTAAGTTAACTATGGACTTGATCAATAGAAACTTTACGTTTAAAGAAATTACATCCGGAATTTTTTAACTTCCACTGGTCTCATTATAAACCGCTTTGATTTCTCCCATCGTTATTGCAAAATCGATTTATTATCGGGTTACCATTTGAAACTCATCAGCAATTACTCGAAATTATTAATATTTCTGTTTACCGTTGTGTGGAATTCAGAATTTATGATTGTCATCTCAAGCTATTCAAAATTACATCCTAAGCAATAGCAATCAATTTATGAAGAAACTATAGAGGTTTCTAATATTTAGACTTGTATTTAAAGTCACTAAATTTGCATCGGACAGTTTTGCCAAAAGAGTTCCTTAATGCGATATCATAAAACAGAAAACACAAATTACATTGAAGTTGATAATTGGTTAACAAAGATTGACGACGAAAGAAGAATGCTGCGTGTATATCTTTTGCACTGCGATTTGTTGTGCACAGGATGAATCAGAAAGCTTTCCAGTTACATGATAAACCCAGAACTTGTGTTTAATTAACTGGCAAAGATACTGATCGTCCTTTAACCAGCGAGATACTGATCGTCCTTTGACCGAGTACCAAATGTTAGAATTAAATTTCATGGGAAAAGCAGTTTATAGAAGACGGCAAAAATTGTGTGTATGCCAATGAGCCCTATTGAAAATTGTATGCATAGCGAATTTCATGAAACATGCTTACTAAAAGCACACCTGATAGAAAACCGAGGCAACCAGACGAACAGTTTATGGGACAACTCTTTAAGGAATGTTTCTTTTTTCTTCAAATTTGTCGAGTTGTAGGTGCAACGTCTTCTATGAAACACTCCCAAGAATAGCTGATTCCGATAAGATCCGGAAGTGCAGCCTACTTTTGAGAGTGTATATGGATTTAGAAAACATTAGAGAACATTTCTTTTGTTCCGTTATTACGATAATTATGTTTTGAAATTCTAGAAAGTTGTGTTTGCTTACATTCTCCTTTTTCTAAGATCATAAGAATTTCGAAAAATGCACAGGACAGGCAAGAGATACCCGTAATTTGATGTTAGTAATTGTTCCTAAACAAAGTTTTCGACGAGATTTCGATGGAGAGCAACTTTGATGTAATTTACACGGAGTTTCAAAATTTTAGAGAGTTTGCGTTTCCTGAAGACAGGAAATTTATTACAGGGTATAAAGTGATAAACTAGGTAAAAAGTAAGGCTGCATACAGCCCCGAACTTGTTGAAACTTGCTGGTGCTTTCGGCAGTTGCATGCGCAGCATCACATTCTTCTGTAGAAGCCACAATACAACTTGTCTCGGCTAGTGAGTGACTGTCGCATACCCAGAGACCACCTATAAATGGTAAGCAAACATTCTGTTGTGTATAGTGCGTTTCCTCTTGTTCTTACTTTTCGCTTTTCAATTCGATGTAGGTAATTAAAGATATTAATACTTGACTTGTTACCTCTTCCGTGAGTCCGTGCACGGGCTTTCCGGCATTCCAACATCTTCTTTTGGTATGATGCACATTAATATTCACATATTCCAATGAATGTCGTATATCCGAGTTATTTGATGAACATAATTTATTGCAGATCATTTTATATGAATCAGATAAAAACACACACACACATGCACAAACGAAAATTTTGTTGTTTTGTCTTTCGCGTCAGAAGTCTTAACATCAGTTTTCAATCTGCGGCCTCTGCCATCAGTTCTCACGTCATTTCTTATATCAGCTCAGCCATCAGTTCCCACTCATCTTCACATGTCCGCAATTTTCTCACGTCTGCCGTTGGTCTCCTCCGCTGCGTCCTCTGTCGGCGTAGTCTCAACATCCTCCGGCCCCAAAGTTGGGTTCAGTTTTTTCTAAGTCCAGCTCCAGAGGGTAAAGGTGTTGTGCTGGTCTTTTGATCAGTGTTCCGTTAGGCAGTCTCACAGTACATGAACGTACCTTTCCGTCGCGTCCCACATGGACTTGGCTAAAGATACCGGTTTTCCACATCAGTTTAGGTAATCTTTCATCTCTTATATGAACTATAGAATCCTTTTTCACTTCTAAGCCCCTTTTGGCAAATATTCAACTGGTGGGCTGATTTCAATTCTAGAAGCTATGAAAAGCCTCCAAATACGTGGCGTCAGTAAATAAATAAATACATCGCTCTTTCCACGTTCCAGAAACACATAGCAATCGAAAAACTGTTTCCAGCCGCCGCCGTGGAATTGAAGCACTGAACTCTCGATATCTAGCTGAGCGCGTTAACTTTACAACACGGTGGCCAACAATCCATGTTGCTATGTGTATTTTTAAGTCAGCTTCTGACATCTGAAATCCGTAAGATGGCCTCAACTACTGAGACGTCTCCATCTCGTGGGCATTAACGGCACTGGCTATATATATTATAGCAGTTAAATCCAAAGGGCGAGATATCTGGAGGATTTTCACCTTGGATCTCGCCCTTTGGATTTAACTGCTATAATATATATAGTCAGTGGCGTTAATGCCCACGAGATGGAGACGTCTCAGTAGTTGAGGCCATCTTACGGATTTATGATGTCAGAAGCTGACTTAAAATACACATAGCAACGTGGATTGTTGGCCACCGTGTTGTAAAGTTAACGCGCTCGGCTAGATATCGAGAGTTCAGTGCTTCAATTCCACGGCGGCGGCTGAAAACAATTTTTCGGCTGCTATGTGTTTCTGGAACGTGGAAAGAGCGATGTATTTATTTATTTCCAGAAGATGTTCTTGTCGCCCTCTTCTCCACAGTTTGGTTAAATCTCGGTTTATCTTTTTAAATGTTTTCACATTGTCATTATACCTCTTCTCGCTAAAAATCTTTTAAATGCCAACAGGAAGTTGCAACTGTTAAATCAGATACGAATTCGAGATGTACAGCACGAGTAACTGCATAGGTAAATAAGGCGATGTAAACCTTCTTATTTTCATTTTTAGCGAATAATGGTCCTGCAAAGTCCACTCCACATATTTCAAAAGGAGAAACATCCTTTAATCTGTCCAGTGGCAAGGGTGCCATATCTTGGTCGAAAGGTTTGTTTTTAATTTCTGGCAGATAAAACAATTATGTATAGCGCTTTTCACTCTTTGCCGTCCCCGTAGAATCCAGTACCTTTCTCTGATTTGTGCTAAAGTCTCCGCAACTCCACCATGTCCTACCCTTATATGACTGCACTTAATTAATAGGCCTGACAAATAACAATTAGTTGACAAAATTACTGGATGAACTTGGTCATAGTTTAAGTCGGCATTCTGTAGTCTTCCATCAACTCTCTTTATGCCGTCTTCGTCCAGAAATGGATTAAACGTGCAGATTTTTGAATCGGAAGAAATGTCCTGTTCACAGTTCAAAGCATTTACTTCGTTTGGAAAACACTCTCTCTCTCGGATTGTTTAACCCAATACATTATAGCGAAGTTTAATTCTTCAACTGTCAGAACTCCGATCTTTTTGAGTTTCTATTTCGAACATTATGCAAGAATCTTTGAATCCATGCTGTCACACGAAGAACCCTTTTCAATTCACTGTTTTTCCTTATATCAAAAATAGGAGTCCTCCCTTTTTCCGTTGCACAACTTACTTGAAGGGTCTCTTTATTCTTTCCTTTTCTTTCTTCCCTTGCACTGTCGTCTGTGGACAAGTCAGCTGGTAATTTTGGCCAAGATGTTTCCTCTCTAATTAACCATTCTGGTCCATGCTACCAATGACGATTACCTTTTATGGTGTCAATCTTCTCTCTTCTGGTGAGTAAATCTGCAGGATTCTCTTTTCCTTGGCAGTACGGACCGGACTTCCCTTGCATTTCTCTTACACTATTTTGCACAAACTGCTTCCATTTTTCGGCATTTCCTTTTTTCCAATGCAAAACTATACTGGAATCTGTCCAAAATTGTAAGGTTAAATCAAACTTCTGCTTCAGTTACCTATCAACAGATTCAGCTAATCTAGCTCCTATTAACGCCGCCATCAATTCTAGTCTATAGGTAAGGATAGTTTCTATAAGGGTGCCTTTGAAATCAAATTTATTGAATTTATTTCATCTTTGATTTCATATCTCAAATATATCACTGCACCCATAACCCTTTTGCCTCGCATCTGTGAAACAATGCAACTTGATATTTCTCAATTCCCTTTCTTCGATGTCTCCAAAGTAATATCTTGGTATGTTAGCATTTCCTAGCTGAAATAACTCTGTGCACCAATCTTTCCAATTTTCTCTAGTTCTACGAACAATTCTGCATCCCAATTTGCACTCGATTTCCAAACATCTTGCAAGATAATCCTGCCTCTTATTGTAAATGGGCTTAAAAATCCAATCGGGTCATAAAGACGACTAACAGTCTTCAGAACTTCTCTTTTGCATACCTTGTCCTTTCTTTTACTCACGTATGTAATTCCTTCAGAGACGTCTATTCGTATAACATCCTTCTCTCTATCCCATAGGTATATTAAAACCTTCTCGCTTGCAGCGCATTGAATATCATTTTCTTCATTATTCCACAATTACAAAAGGGATTCGCTAAATGTTCTCCATTTTCTCATGTTAAAGTTCCCCTCATTCAAAATACATCTAACGTCTCTTGAAAATATCATTGCTTCATTTTTATCTGTCGCTCCTCCAATTAAATCATCCACATATAGACAATTCCTCAGTAGCTTGCATGCATCCTTATACTGTTTTGTCTATGTGAACACTTAGCGTTGCAGCCAGAATAAATGGGCTTGATTTCACACCAATTGTGACTCTAGTCAGTCGTAGTATTTTTACTTTGAGGGCACCGCTGTCATCTATTGCCTCATCAATCCACAAAAATCTAATTGTATCTCGGTCTTCTTTGGCAAGAGCAATCTGTAAAAATGCCTGTTGAATGTCAGCTGTAAAGGCTACCTTATTGTTACGGAATCTGATCAACAAATCCAGCACATCTGGATATAGGATTGGCTCTGCTGGTAAACAATCATTTAATTATGAACAGTCCTCGGCATGAGATGACACACCAAATACTACGCGTAATTTAGTGGTATCCTTGTTTTCCCTGATTGCAGCCTGATGTGGCATGTAATGTACACTGGTCTGCAAAAATTGAGGACGAGACGGTTTTTCGAATGCAATGTCGTACAGCAGGGCTCCACATCGACCCAAATCATACCGTAAGATCCCCAAGATGTAAGAATATGGGACAAGTGAGCAAAACCGTCCAAACAAGGAATCGAAAGGATACAAAGGCACTTTATTGAAAAAGTAGTTTCGAGCACAACTGGACAGAAGACAGAAACATCCATGTGACAGGCGGCTGTCAAAAAAATCCAGTCTTCAGTGAAGGATATGATACCCCTGACTGCGTTGCAGGATTCACAACGTCTGTCCATGCTGAGGACGAGGTTGTCAAGGAGCTGGTGATGCATCGCAGCCCATTCCTCTTGTAGCGCCCATCACAGCCCATTCCTCTTGTAGCGCCCATCACAGCTGCGGAATCGTTGCTGGCGGCTGGTGACGTGCTGCCAAACGTCTCCCGAGAAGGTCCCACACGTGTTCGATTGGATTTAGGTCCGGGGACCTTGCGAGACAATCCATGCGTTGAATATCCTCACTCTCGAACAGCTCTGCGACAGCCACTGTACGATGAGGTGAAGCGTGGTCGTCCATGAAGAAGAACTCAGGACCCACAGCACCTCTAAACAGACGCACGTGAGGCAGGAGAACCTCGGTACAATAGCGTACATCAGTGACAGAACCTCCTTGGAAGATGTGGACGTCAGTACGGCTACCAAGCATGATACCGCCCCAAACGAGAACTCTGCCACCTCCAAACCGGTCCCTTTTGATGATGTTGGAGGTGTGATTGCGTGTTCTCTGCTCTCACCAGACGTGTATACGTCCAGAATCGCTCGTCAGATTAAATCGGCTCTCATCCGTAAAAAGAAGTCGACCCCATTGCTGATGTGTCAAGTTCTTGTGTCCCTGGCACCACAGAAACCGCCATCTCTGATGAGCAGGCGTTAAGGGCACACACCGTACTGGTCGTCGTGCAAATAGGCCACCTTTGTGCAGCCTCCTGGCCACGGTAAAACGCGATAACGGACGTCATAGTTGTCTGTTGCATGTGCTTTGCGATTTCTTCCGCTGTCTGCCGTCTGTCTCTTCTCGCCTGTAGGACAATGGTCGTCCACGAGCAACCACCGGTCATCCGCCGCCATGGTTGCTCGTGGACGACCACTGCTAAACTCTCGGACAGCTGTCCCTGTCGTTTGAAATGCTCTCCAAGCTCGTGAAACGATGCTGTAAACGATCCGAAACTCCTCGGCCACACTAGTCACACTTCGACTTTCTTCCACCTTCCCAATGACGCAATATCGGGTAAAGTCATCCAGATGTCGTCTACTGGATTGCCTGTTGGCCATATCACACGGTGGAAGCAACTCGACGTCGTTCAAACTGATGTACACCATGCAATAGCTTTCACCGAATTGCTGAGCGTACACCGCCCGTGTGCCTTATACCCTTCCGACACCCCCTCCCCTCCACTCCACGTCATGCTGCATATATGCACACAGCTCTACCGTACCGGACCCTAGTCTATCTCCTGCGTGGTCTTTCGGTCCGTTCTGCCTGCTCGTTCCGCTGTTATGCTAATTTCTCCTCTTCGTCCTTAATTTTTGCACACCAGTGTATTGCATGCTGCTATCATCCTTCGTTCCTCTGCAATTCCTTCTTTTAAGTAATTGTTGATAACCTTTTTATATTCTTCGTAGAACTGTGGTTCCTTATTGAATTTCTGAACAAGCGATCTCAGTCGTTTTTCAGCCAGGTTGTAATTATCCTTCAATTCTTCTATTTGTTGATTCCACGGAAACTGTACCGCGTACCTATCATCTTCCATTTTCAGATTTTCGCGAAATTCCTCATAAATTCGATTATCTCCTGTTTTATTAGTTTGGTCGATACTTTCTCTTATTCCTAGCGTTTCAAGATCTCAAGAGTGCTTCAACATATTATTCATTTCACAGTCAGTAGTACTTGTGCTTGTGGCATTCTTCATAATATTAATCACAGACTGTGACGCCAACGCATTGGACAGCGTCGAGGTGCCACTAAATGTCCACCCAAAAATAGTCTGTGAAGCGACCAAGGATCGCGTTATCCTATGCACTCTTCCGGTTACAACCTTCCAATAATAGTCAGTTCCGATTAAAACTGATAATTATATAAGTTGTTGCATTTTCCCGCTCCATCTGCTAACAGCATTTCTTCTTCTTCGCAATAATTTCGTATTTCTTTCCCTGGTGTACTTATCAAAGCTCCGCTGATGCTACGTGTCTCTAAAGCCTGAATCTCTATTTTGCGTCCACTTCTCCAGTCTTTTAAAACCAAGCGAACTCTTTTTCTTTTCTCTGTTACTAGTAAATTCGCGGCAAATGAAAATATCGTTAATTGTTCTTCTCCTGTCACCTTTAACTTTAGCTCTTTAAAAACAGTTTCCATAACAAACGTCCGTTATGAGCCTCCGTCAAACAAAATTCACAAGCTCCGATTCTTATCTTTTCCCACTGCAGTTGTGGTCATCGTCTGTAACAGAATATCGTTCTCTTGCTGATCTGTTTGTGATACGTATTTTACGGCTGTTGCTGTCTTTTCTTTTTCTGTTTCTCACATGAATGTATTGTGTTTTCGATTACAATGCTTACACCGATCTTTTGATAAACAAAACTTCGCCAAGTGATGTTTTTGAAACAATTAAAGCATCTTCCTTGTCGCAATAAATTGCGTCTTTTTTCCGCTATTGTTAAAGTACATTTGTCTAAATCATGATCCGATGAACAAAATATACAACTTCCTCTAACACAATGTTCGTCATTCCTCTGAAAGTTGACCGCAGTCCAACTGTCTTCAACGCGTTTTTCATAGGACTCTGGATTGTTTTCTACAGTCGCATTTAGTTCGGCGAACCGAAGGAAACGTTTTATTTTGCTTCATGAATTTCTTTGCGCGCATGTGATCAGATCTGATGGGCGTATTGTTTACTGCCTTAACACTCTGAGAAAGATTTGGTTTTAATTCCGTGTTTTCGCAAATCGCCTGGGACCGCTCACGACTTTCAATTTCTTTTCTTATAAATTCCACTTCTTCTATATAACAAATCTCATCAGCTTCCCGAAGTCTGTTGAATTCCAGTTTCAATATCATGGGACACGACAAACTTCCATAAGTGTCGGAGATTACTCCCAGCGATTCGAGGCTTTTTAATTGGACTTCGCAATTATCATACAACTTCCGCAGACCAAAAGTGTCTGCTAACCTCTTAACAAGTGGTAGAGATAGTAATTTATTCATATGGGAACTTATAACAACATCCTTTTTTCCGAACCTATCCTTCAAAATTTTTATGGCCTTGTCATAATTTGCTTCGGTGATAGGTAATCCAGATATTGCAATAGCAGCTGTTCCGTCCAAATATGATTTCAAGTAACTAAACTTGCTAAAATTATTTAAACCCTCAATTGAGTGTATGGTCGTATCAAACTGACCCCAAAATTCCACCCAATGCGGTGGATCTCCATAGAATTTTGCAAGCTCTAATTCCGGTAATCTTATCGCAGTTCCAGGTACATTATTTGACCGCGATGATCAATTCTCTGTTTCATTCGTACCGCTTTCTTCAGTATTTCTGAGCAGAGTTAAACAGCGCTGCGCTTTCGTTTTCCATAACAGCACGTGTTCGCAGTATTCCTGACTAGCACAATAATCGTCTTCAAATTCCTCTACAAGAATAACTTGCTCAATTTGTTCACCAACAGAAATCAAAAGCTCTTCTTTAATCAATTACTGAGCTAAATTATTCTCAAAACTTTCCTTTCAATGGGATCCTCTTCAAGAGCTGCCATTAGTTTATTAATAACGATGGTTGTTAATCTGCGGTTGACCTCTCTTTTCTTTTTTTAGTTTGTCTAAATCTTCCGCCATTACTTATTTTATGCTATTTCAGTTCAACACTTCAAATTCAATATAGTGTGAAAATATTGAAATATTGCTTTCAGTTTATATTTGCTAGAGAGCCCCACGTTGGGCGCCAAAAATGTTCTTACTTTTTGCGTTTCAATTCAATTTAGGTAATTAGAGGTATTAATCATGAAAGAAATACAGGATTACGCCATATAATACAAATTTTGAAGATGACAATCCGATTTTTGGCGTAAATGTGACAAGGATGGTAAGTCAGATAATATTTGAAGTCAGATAATATAGATAATATTTTCAAGTTTTCAAATATTATCTGACTTACCATCCTTGTCACATTTACGCCAAAAATCGGATTGTCATCTTCAAAATTTGTAGAGGTATTAATATTTGACTTCTTACCTCTTCCGTGAGTCCGTGCACGGGCTCTCCGGCATTCCAACATCTTCTTTTGGTATGATGCACATTAACATTCACATATTCCAATGAGGGTCGTATATCCGAGTTATTTGAACATAATTTATTGCAGATCATTTTATATGAATTAGATAAAAATACACACACACACATACACAAACGAAAATTTCGTTGTTTTGTCTTTCGCGTCATAAATCGTAACATCAGTTTTCGCTCTGCTGCATCTGCCATCAGTTCTCACGTCATTTCTTGTATCAGCTTAGCCATCAGTTCCCACGCGTCTTCACATGTCCACAATTTTCTCAAGTCTGCCGTTGGCCTCCTCCACTGTGCCCTCTGTCGGCGTAGTCCCAACACTTCTCTCTACCTTTTAAGGAGGTCATCTATATTGGGTCCCTTTTCAGCTAGAGGTGAAAGAACTCGTAATTTATCATTACGTTTTTTATTGTATTCAAGAAAATTATTTGATGCACGGGAATAAAAAGTACTTTTACAGTATATTGTAACATTTATTGTAACGTAACGCTATTTTTAGGTTTGATAACACAAGTTTGTGTTAAACAAGTTCAACACAGGTAGTGACCATAGATTGGTGAGATGTAAGATGCACCTCAACACTAAACTTGAACGTGGCAAGCTCATAAGACAAACAAAATCTATTGACATAACCAACCTTAAAAAACACCATAATACCTTCAAGTTAGAACTGAAGAACAGGTTCTCTGCTTTAGAAGGCCTAACATCGGAAGAAGTGGACATCTCTGAAGTTAACAGAAAACTAACCAAAGCTCTTATGGAAACAGCAACAAAATTAGCTGGATCTAAGAACAAGTTGCATGTGAACAAATTATCAGGAAAAACCAAAATGTTGATGCAAAAAAGAAGAGAGATGAGGATAACTAAAGAAGATGTGACTTCCAAAGTGGAATATATAGAGCTATGCAAGACAGTAAGAAAAAGTATCACTGAAGACGTATGGAAATTCAACTGTGAACTAGTGAGGAAAGCAATTGAAAACAACCAAAGCCTAAAGATAGCAAAGGGACATCTCAGTGAGGGAAGAAAACAGATTATGGCACTGAGAAAAGAAGATGGTTCTGTAACAAGAAATAGAGGCGAAATTTTGACAAGAGTGAAAGCTTTCTACTCCAAATTATATGAAAGGGATGATATATGCACTCCAGACATCATGAAAGATACCAGTACCAGAGTTCCTCCAGTCCTTCCAGCAGAAGTTGCACATGCAATCAAGAACATGAAGCGAGGAAAAGCTCCAGGAGAAGATGGAATTACTGTAGACATCATACAAGAAGCAAGTGGAGAAATCGAAACAGTACTCGCCCAAATTTTCACTCGATGCCTTAATGAAGGAAAGATTCCTGAGGATTGGAACACCGCTACAATGATCCTGCTACATAAGAAAGGTGACATTGAGGATCTCGGAAACTACAGACCTATCAGTCTCCTATCAGTAGTTTATAAAATCTTCACTAAAGTTCTTTCACACCGCTTGAAGGTAGCACTAGACATGGCTCAACCGAGAGAACAAGCTGGATTCAGGAGTGGCTACAGCACAATAGATCATATCCACGTGCTGAGAGAACTAATTGAAAGAGCGAGGGAATATGAACTTCCATTGTGCATGGCTTTTATCGATTATGAAAAAGCCTTTGATTCGGTGAAACCATCAGCAGTTACAATGGCTCTGAAAACCTGCGGTATTGAAGATGCATACATTAATATTATTAATAACATCTATGAAAATGCAAGTGCAAAGATTAGGCTGTTTGAAAATACAACACACGTAAAAATTGGAAAGGGAGTGAGACAAGGTGACACCATATCTCCGAAGCTCTTTAATGCCACATTGGAGGGTGTTTTTCAGTCGCTGAGCTGGGAAAACAAGGGGATAAAGATTAATGGAGATTATCTAACCCACCTTCGTTTTGCTGATGACGTAGTCATTTTTGCAACTACCCCATCAGAGCTGCAGAGTATGATCCAGGAACTTGCTGACAAGAGTAAAGAAGTGGGATTAAAAATGAACTTTCAGAAGACAAAAGTGATGTTCAATGCTTTTACAAGAAATGAAGATTTATCGATTGATGGAGAAAAGCTGGAGATAACAGACACGTACGTTTATCTTGGACAGCAGATATCAAGTGAGGGTCACATTGATGAAGAAATTAATCGGCGTACAAAACTTGCCTGGAGAGCTTTTGGAAGAAACAGCATAATTTTCAAGAGCAATATGCCATTATGTCTTAAAAGAAAAGTGTTTGATCAATGCATCCTTCCAGTGCTTACGTATGGTGCAGAGACGTGGACCTTAACTAAAAGAGACATACAAAGGCTGCAGACAACTCAAAGAAGCATGGAGAGGTGCATGCTTGGTGTAACCAGGAGAGATAAGAAGAGGAACTCGTGGATCCGAAAAATGACAAGAGTGGAAGACATCATGATCAGAGTTAAATCCCTGAAATGGCAATGGGCTGGACATACTGCCAGAAGGACAGATCATCGATGGACAGCCGAAATTTTAGATTGGATTCCAAGGGACAGGAAAAGACCCAGAAGAAGACCACATAGGAGATGGGTGGATGAAATTCGAAAGTATGCAGGGGTGACATGGAGGAGACTGGCACAAGACAGACCGTTGTGGAGGAAACTTGGGGAGACCTTCGTCCAGCAGTGGATTGATAATGGTTGACAATGATGATGATGATGAACACAAGTTTGCAATAAAAATTGTCTGAAAAATATTCACGGTTTCTCATAAATTTTTGGGTGCTGATTTCAGGAAAAAAAAATAAGAATTCTGTCACATACCATTTTCCCACAATACAAAAATTGCATTTCGCTATCTATTAATTCTTCTCTTCTTACGTATGAAACAATAATTTTAATTTTAGCTCCTTTATTTACTGAATTTACTATCATTTGACAAATCTATTGTAAAAGGATTATGTTTACAACGAAAAAAGTTATCAGGGTCGATAATACCTCGTCCGCACTGCACTCATGTGCGACAGTTAAGTTACAGACACAAATACCAACATCGTGAGGTAGATAATAAGGTAGATAACATCGCACAATACACTCAAAAATGAAGATGAAGCACTGAATGTATTTCAAATAAACCGTATTATTCGAAAAAAACACAAATGTACAAATTAATAAACGTACAGAAGGATATGATTTGGCCTTAACATGGAGTGTAATCGCCTCTCATGGTGACATGTGACTGACAGCCTCGACGCATGCTGTCCGAAAGAGAGTAAATAAGTTCTAAGGCAGTCTGTCGTGCTTCTGTGCAATAGCACTTCGCAGCACCTGTACGTTTCTTTAGTCACCCGTCTCACTTAAACGTCGCACAGGTGTTCTACAGAGTTAAGTCCCGAGAACTTGCTGGACACTCCATGACGGCAACACCTTCACTTTAAGTATTTTCCATCACCAGTCCAGCGGTTTAGATTCCGGCTTTGTGCTGCATTAAAACGAATTCTGGGCAGACAGCAGCGGCGAACAAGTCATCATATGGTGCTGCGTTCTCATTTCGATAGCACGGCCAGCGGGATACTGAACTTCCAGTTATTGCTGTCATCTCTGAAACCAGCTGACGGGACGTTATGCATCTGTTGCATCTTGCAATTTTATTAAGAAAGCAGTCATCAGGTACGGAAGCTGACCTTGGACGACCTGGTACAGGTCGTCTACAAACACTTCCTGTATTTTGGAACCGCATCAGACCCGATTGACAACCATTCAAGACACATGAAGCCAACTTGCCAGCTCTGTTTGGGGCCACCTGGCCTCCATTCTCTCTATCACCAGCCATCGCATATCATCGCTTAAACTGCATCTGTGTGACATTTTCAAGACATGTCTTTTACTTGCAGTTTCACAAATGCGTAGATCTTTTGTACCCTTGTTTTCCTCCACCCTTCACGACTATTGGTTCCTCGAGTCTATGTGTAACGCCCGCTGAAACATCATAGGTGTGTCACCATGCTGTCATGCATTACTTGACATACTCGTCACAGTCTGTTATACTCCCTCGAAAAGTCTCGGCCCATATATTTCATTGCTTTTCTCAGTACGATGAAAAAACCTTTTGTAACTTAACTTTTGCACATGAGTGTATTAAGTCGTTCTGCGCAACTACACTGCTGGCCACCCAAAATGCAACACCAAGAAAGACCCGAGATAGCAAAGCCAGATTTACTGGACACATAGCAGCAGATACAAAGATAAAACGATTGAGCTTACAGGCCCGTGCGACTTGCGGAACACGCAGACATCAATAGTTCGTGTGGCCCTCATGGCTGCCAATAACTGCCGCTACACGCCGAGGCATCGAACGAAAAAGGCTTTGGATATGGGCTTGGGGTATGTCGGTCCAGCCGGCTTCCACACGTTGCGACAGTTCATCAGGCGTAGCCACGTGTGGTGCTTGCCGGGCCACTCTGTTGCCGATCAGCGACCAGACGTGTTCGTTGGGCGACATATCGGGATAACAGGTGGGCCACGGTAGCAGTGACACCTGTTGGGCCGTAAAGAATTGTTTCACGATGTGTGCCACGTACGGGCGCGCATTGTCCTGTTGAAACTTGGACGCTGGCAAGTCCAGCAGGTAAGGGAGGACTACAGGCTCCAAAACGTCGGAGATGTAGCGGTGGCTGTTGAGTGTGCCGGCGATGCGTACCAGAGGGGTGCGGGTGTCATATCCAATTGCGCCCCAAACCATAACGCCAGGCGACGGATCGGTATGGCGATGCATAATGCAGGCGTCATACAGTCTTTCGCCTCTCTCGCCAGGGTGCCGCCACACGCGGATGCGACCATCGTGGTGTTGCAGGCAGAAGCGGGATTTGTCGGAGAAGACAATATCGTGCTATTCCGTAGTCCAGGTGCGTCGTTCAATGGCCCACTACCGCCTCACTCGACGGTCTTGTAACGTCAATGGTAATCGGAGCAATGGGCGCCGTGCGACAAGTCCCCGCTTCTGCAGACGACGTCGAACGGTACGTGCTGACACAGGTTGTTGCGCAATACACGCTAATTCCTGCGCTAACGTTCGTGATGTGGCGGTGTGAGCCGTCAATACCCGCCAAACAAATCGCCGTTCGGTGGTGAGCCGCGGCTGCGGCAATCGCTCACGTCCGTCCCTCATGCACACACCGAATCCATACTCGCCTCACTGTGGCTGGATGCCGTCCCTCACGGGCGCCGATGTCTCGGTACGATAAACCGGTGACGCGATGAGCTACTGTTCGTCCTCAGTCGAACTCCGAAACGTATTGGAATGACTGCCGTATTCTGCGACAAGGCATCGGGAAGCTTCTCACGCACAGGTCCGGCAGCTCAACACACTTCCACTACTTACAGCCCGTCTTCTGTGCACCCTTCTTATAGTGCTTCTCGGTGGTGTGCCGGGCTCAAATGATTTGCATATGCCCTGCAATGCTAATCGTTTGCATGTCCTCTCGTGGGCGACGCATGCTGCGAATTTCAGGCCAATCGGATGCTTCCTTCTGGGTGTTGCATTTGGGGTGGCCAGCAGTGTAAATAGGGCGGATGCCAAGAGACAGGGGATCGATTTACTGCACCAAACGATCTAATTTAATTTTTACAGTACAAAGGAGGCTTGAATAACAATGAGTGCTTGTGCCATGAGTTATCATAATTCTATTTTATCCAGTTTGCCATCCATGACTCAATAGCTTTGTCCCGCTCTTCTTTACCTATGGCTTCTTTCCAGTTGCGTTTGGATGTCTAGTGTTTTCGCATTCTGTCATGAAAAGTGTTTTCTTACACTGATGGTATAGTGTTTTATGATTTTGCGTTTCTATCATTAACGTAGTGTACAGAATGGCAGCAAGGAGTGTCTTAAATAACCAGGTAACTTCTTTTTTGCATCTGTGGGGACATCGTACTCAAAAAAGCAACAGAAGAACATTACGGATTTTGTGAAAAAAATATTGTGCATATTTTGGTTAAATCTTGGTTAGCAGGACAAGTCATGTGCTGTATTTGTGTTCAGGTGTGGTCTATTTGCGTACAAGAACTCCGACAGTGGTAAAAAAAATAAAAACATATCTTTCCCTTTTGGGTTCCTGTGATCAGGAAGGAAGCCAAAAATCATTGGGTGAAGAAAAACAAGGGTACAAAAGATATTTTTGCTTTTGTAAAGTACAGACGTACAACCTAAAAAATATGAAAAAAAATTCTACCCGAATCTCTCATTTGCAATTCGCCCTGTACCTCATGACCGAGGAATACAAGTGCCTTTGCCACCAGATACATTAAAAGATACACCTACTAATTCTGAAAAGAGGACCAAGACTCTGATGAGCGCTTTCAATATGCTTCATGTAGCACACAAACCAAACTTTTTCGGCAGAGTGAATTGAGCGATTTAGTCAGAGACATAGGTCTTCCCAAATATTCTCAAGGGAAAAGAGCTTGTTGGCTACTGGCACCTCGTTCTCGTGGAACTGAAATAGAGAAATTATTGAAAAAGATTTCATCCATAATTCTGTCATAGTATATATTTAGTGTAATGATGTTATTGGACTGATGCAAAATTACAACAACTTCAGGAGTCTACTGATTCATCGAAAAAAGTCCCAAAGCACTGTTGTTATAGAATGGTACTAAGTATGCTTCAGTTCGAGTTAGTCATTCTGTTCTCCTGAAAAAAAGGTTATGAAAATATTGACTTTAGTTCTCACGACTCTCAGTCACACTGCAATGATGGATGATATTTGATGATTTTACAGTACTGTTCGTACTCCTCTGACAACAAGGATAATGAGTAAAGTACCCATGCTCTTAACAAGAAGGATACATAAAATACATATGCTCTTAACAAGGAGAACAAGGAGGAGGCATAAAATACCTATGGACAGTCGAGCGAAGGGCAGAATATTGGCCAAGCACGGCTGCTTTAAAAACAGAAAATAAAAATAGTATCCAGGAGAGTATGGTTGATCCCACAGTCGCCTTATCTCCTTTTTATATCAAACTAGGACTTACGAAGCAGTTTGTAAAGAGAAGAAGAGTGTTTTGAGTATCTGTGCTGAAAAGTTTCCGGGTTTGTCAGGTACCAAGTTGAAAGACGGCATTTTTGCATTTATTTCGGACCAGACATACGGAAACTCCAAAAAGACAATGAGTTTCAAACAAAAATGAGAACTGTTGATAGAAGGGCTTGGAATGCTTTTAGGGAAGTTGAAAAGAAGTTCTTGGAGAACTTCAAAGATCCCAACTACAAGCAAGGAGTAGAAAACGTGCTAGAAAAATCCAAAGCATTAGGCTGTTCAATGAGCTTGAGGACTAACTTTCTTTACGCTCGCTTAATCTGCTTTCCTGAAAAACTTAGGGCCGTAAGTAAGGAAAAAGAACAAAGATTCCACCAAGACATAAATGAGATAGAACAACAATACCAGGGAAGATGGAACGTTAGCATAATGGCAGATTACTGTTGGCGGCCGCACAGAGAAGACCCGCATGCTGTGTATAGAAGAAAGAATACCAAATAAATACTTGAAGGCAAAAGAAAAGTACAATATAAAAACATGCAAAAATCCGATAAATATGAAACGCGTTCGTTTCCACAATAATATTTAGCCAAAACTGAATTCCTCTGATTTAAGAATTTTCAGAATATTTGGGGTAAAAAAAGAATTGCAGGCTTAAAATTTATTTCAGTTCGGTAGTTGAGCACATATATGTGCTGAGGATGCGTGGGAAAGCGACTTCTCAAACACGGAACTAGACTCTGTCACATAGCATGCATGTATATACGAGAATGACTGGCGGTACGAAAATGTTTCTCAGAATGATTGTTCATCTCGATTGCAGCTTCAGCTGTAATCCGTATGAACAGTCGTTCTAAGAAACATATCCAGCGAAGTTTTAAAGAATCTCCTCTCAGTGTGTCGTTTCATATCGTATCCATCTAAGAAACATATCATAGATGCATTCTTGAATAAAACTACGTTTTTTTATCAGAAAAAATATCACATCGCGTTGTTCACTCTATTGTCACCGCAAGAAAGTTGGTTGTAGTTCACTTTTTTAACTTCACTTGTATCCTCAATATCTCACATTATTTTTATGATTCTGCGTGTATTTTCATATAAGAAGTATTTTACTCAGAAAATCGACATGCACTTTCCATGAAATAATTGAAACCAGAATTTTAAAACTTCGTTATCTGTCTTATAGGCACTGAGAAACAGACTTTATATCAGATCCATAATATTCGAAGGACCATTTTAGATTTATTTCTAATAATATTTTCCACAAAAATTACTCTATAGTAGGGTGCACTCCTTAAGATCCGCAGCGGGCTTTGCTTGTTTTAATTTTCATTTAATTGGTTTCTTTTTAAATTTCACTAAAAATAGCATAACTCCATGGGTACATTTGCTTCTCTGACCAAACGCTTTTCTTTATGAAAATAAATAAATGCCATTGCATTCGTAGCTCAATACAACTTTAGGACGAGAATTGAAATCATTAAACTCAAAATCAACTTTAAGCTTCGTTGTGAATGGCCAGTTCTAAGACCCTGAGTACCATTGCAATTTTTGCAAGTTCGGATGATGAAAGTCATTACTTCACTGGCTTATTTATAATAAATTTCCCCTAGCTGCATAACTAAAAGATTTAAAAAATATATTTAACAAAGCATTTACCGACAATAAGCCTGTTTTTCTTTCGCTTTTCTGCAAGGTTTAAAATGCACATCCAAAAGTTCTATATGTTGGGACTTGGGGAAAACGTTCCTTTTAGTTAAAGAAATTTTTAATTGCCTAGAACAATAAAGAAACGGTTTTTTCTGGGAAAGCTCATAACACTACCCAGCAGCAGGAGTGCTTCGATTGTTTTCCTACAAATTTCGACTTTTCTATGTTGAACTTACTGAACTTAGTTTCCTTCCCAGTAAAAGAGCTTAATTCCTTCTCATAGGATATGCATCCAAATACACTACTGGCCACCCAAAATGTAACACCAAGAAGGAAGCATCCGATTGGCCTGAAATTTGCAACATGCCTCGCCCGCGAGAGGATATGCAAACGATTAGCATTGCAGGGCACATGCAAATCATGTGCGCCCGGCACGCTACCGAGAAGCACTATAAGAAGGTTGCACAGAAGGCGGGGTGTAAATAGTGGAAGTGTGTTGTGCATCCGGAATTTTGCGTAGGAAGCTTCCTAATGCATCGTCGCAGAATACGGCAGTCATTCCAGCACGTTTCGGAGTTCGACCGAGGACGAATAGTGGCTTATCGCGACAGTGGTTTATCGTACCGAGACATCTGCGCCCGTGTGGGACGACATCCAGCCACAGTGAGGCGAGTATGGATTCGGTATGTGCAGGAGGGACGGACGGACCGACGTGAGCGATTGCCGCAGCCGCGGCACACCACCGATTGGCGAGTTGTGTGGCGGGCATTGACGGCTCACACCGCTACATCACGAACGTTAGCGCAGGAATTAGGGTGTGTTGCGCAACAAAATGTGTCAGCACATACCGTTCGACGTCGTCTGCAGGAGCGGGGACTTGTCGCACGGCGCCCGTTGCTCCGATTACCATTGACGTTACACCACCGACGAGTGAGGCGGCAGTGGGCCGTTGAACGCCGCTCCTGGACTACGGAATGGCACGATATTGTCTTCTCCGACGAATCCCGCTTCTTCCTACAACACCACGATGGTCGGATCCACGTGTGACGGCACCGCGGCGAGAGACTGTATGACGCCTTCATTATGCATCGCCATACCGGCCCATCGCCTGGCGTTATGGTTTGGGGCGCAATTGGATATGACACCCGCACCCCTCAGTTACGTGTCGCCGGTACACTCAACAGCCACCGCTACGTCTCCGACGTTTTGGAGCCTGTAGTCATTCCTTACCTGCAGGACCTGTCAGCGGCCCCGTTTCAACAGCACAATGCGCGCCCGCACGTGGCACGCATCGTGCAACAATTCTTCACGGCCCACCAGGTGTCACTGCTGCCGTGGCCCGCCAGTTCTCTCGATATGTCGCCCATGGAACACGTCTGGTTGCTGATCGGCAACCAAATGGCCCGGCAAGCACCACCCACGGCTACGCCTGATGAACTGTGGCAACGTGTGGAAGCAGCCTGGACCAACATGCCCCAAGCCCACATAAAGAGCCTTTTTCGTTCGATGCCGCGGCGTGTAGCGGCCGTTATTGCCAGCCATGAGGGTCATACGAACTATTGATGTCTGCGTGTCGCACGGGCCTCTAAGCTCAATCGTTCCATCTTTGTATCTGTTGTTATGTGTCCAGTAAATTTGGCTTTGCTATCTCGTGTCCTTCTTGGTGTTGCATTTTGGGTGGCCAGCAGAGTAGATTAATAGGACTATTATAATGAAAATTTATATTTATTCCAAAGTTAGGGGTAAAACATATAGCTCAGAAAAGTCACTGATAAAAAAAAAGACAATCGACAGCAGTTAGAGCAACGGTATGCATTTAATTTCGAACAACATATTGTGACGACCCCCCCCCGCATAATTAATTGGAGAGAGGCGTGGTTAATTAACGGTAATTGAAACTTGATTGGGGGCTTTAATTAACAGAGAGTTATAATTTAAGCACTTGCGAGGGGCGGTATATTAAGACAAGATCTTCTAGCACTTTGAATTCAAGTGGCGAGTTGCAGGTGTTTGCCACGAAAGCAAAGAGCCCATAAACGGAAATGGGACGGGTCAGAGTCTAAAAGCTATTTCCCATGACTCAAACGTGTTTGGACGGCAAAAGCGTTTGAAGCTTTTGTCTGTGCCGCGCGCGAAACAATGGAAGCTCTTAGACTTGAAGAACGGTTTATAAAACAAATGTCGCGGTTTCAAGTGTTGGAATTCACCGCTTACCAATTTCTTGGAGAGGGGAGATTGTTGTTGAGGACAGATCCCGTTTGATAGCCGAGAGAACTGGGCCTCGATTTTTCCTCGTGCTAGAAAAATGCTTGCCGTCCGTCTGCGTGCTCTTGCAATTCTGGGCATAAGAAATGAATCCAGCTGAAAAGCATAAGCTGATGAAAAATAACCACCAGATTTACCTAAAAACTTTCTGATCCTCGCCGGACTACGGATACCTGTCCTAAGGAGCGATTTCAGGTGGAATGCCAGCAGAAATAATAATTACGGAATATCGCCTCACTCATGCAGAGCGGAGAAGAGAAACGCCAACATCGGGAACCACGGAGGACTCCCCCCCCCCCCGGCAGAGCCTCTTCGCAAAGAAAGCGGGGAGAGAACTTTTGTGCGTGTGTCTGAGTACGTGCATTCAGCGACTAGGGATTATGTCGTTTTAACGAAGAGACCGTAAGCTACGTGGCCTCATCCAAAAAGGGAAAAAGAACTAACCGTAGTGCCGACACATTAGTGAATGTGAGTGAGTGTTGTGTTGTTCGTGTAACCATACGGTGGATACTCAAGAAACTATGTAAGTACTTTTTACCAGTATTATTTGCGGCTCATTGTGAACGAACAGACTTTTCGTTAGGACATATTTTCTGAAACACCGAAGAGGGCCAAAGCTGGCCGGAAATTATAGCTTTGTAATTAGATGAAGAATCCGGTGTAATTTATGCATGTATCCATTAAATCCCTGTTTTAATTGTTATACTGTGCCTCCATTGGTGTACCGTGTCGGCTAATTGGCTAACAAGGTATTGCCGGATTCAGTGATTCGAATCGCCGTCCAGAAGTAATTGGGCATCCTGACAACTAAGACCCAAAGGACGCAACAATATCATGCAGAACACAAATGAGGCATGAAGAGGTCAGACAAAAGTGTAGCTTGCTGCTTTCGGCATTCAAACGAGAGAACACTTCATTGACTCAGAAGGAATGAGGAACATGCATTTGAGTCAATGAAGGCATACTGGTCAGGTAGTATATTATAATACCCCTCGGTTGTTCACAACCCTTTTGAAACTCCATGGCATACTACAGATGAAATCATTCAGCTAACTTTGGAGTAGTACCCTATACAAATGAGACAAATGGTCACAAAGTCCTGAAAATGTAGGAGTCAGGGTGATATGTACCTATCCCATCTCCTCTGCACTTAATCACAAACGTGGAGGGTGGAAAGCCTAAGAGTTGCAGATAAACGTGGGATACCTCAGTTTTTGAGCTCGCATACCTCTACACGAGCTCGATGAGGTGGTACAGGTCATCCAAAAAGAAGAACAGTAAAAAAGTGTCACAGTACTCCTGATTGTGTCGTCTAGGTACACTATAGAATTTATATGCCCTCAACAAGCACACAGATGTATGCCACCACAAAGCAGATCCGTCCCCACACCATTACTTGGAGGGGGTAGTGGATGCACAGTTGGCACAAATGCTGACTGCAGCGTCTTCATAAGGTTCTCCAAACATGAAATCGTCGACTATCGGAATTTAGTCCAAATCTTAACACATCACAGAATAGGACGTTTTGCCACTCTTCCTGGCGCAGTAGGTGCTGTCGCCCCCACTTACATCTTTATTGCAGGGACTCGGCCTACATGATATTCGGCGCAATGGTCGTCTAGACCACGAGTGACCAATGCACGGCTCACCACGTGCCACTTTTAATGTAGATAACCTTGAACGTGCCATCTCACCTAAACCTAAGCTCCTCCCCCTCTCCGCGGTTGCTAGTAAGGATACAAAAATTATGCATCTCTGTATACTTCAAATAAATAGTACTGAAGAAAAGAAAAATATTGTTTAACAAATATTATTGTAACAGTACACTAATAATCGTTAAGAACTAGTTTATTATTATATATTAAAAAAACAAATTACTTGCAAAGTAAGAAATATATTCCAACATTGTATGATTACATTTCCATTCACATGAAACAAACCAGGCTTAGTTCTTAGTGAGGCTTTTGGATGTCTTTCCTCTTCACCAGTTATTCAATGTTGGTACTCAGAGATGAAGTAGCAAGAACCAGCAGATTTTTGAGGTGCTGATAACGGCAATTTTTTTTCACCAAGTTCATGATAGAAAAAGTATTTTCACATATGCATGTCGACCCGAACCCTGCAACAATATCATAGGGCAATGTCTCGCAGTGCAGGAAACTGAGAGGAGGGAGATATTTCCAGAAAGTCTCAAATTCCTGGTTAGCTGGATTTCCAAGCACGTACTTGGACTTGCTGTGAATTGCAGTTATTCTGAAGCTCCGAAATTTCAATATGCACATCAGTAGGATAGTGAATGATAGGAAGGGAGATGGGGTTTGTGAAAAGGAGAAGATTTTGTTTTTCGTTTGAAAGTCTAAAAACCTGGCTTGAAAGGAGTTTTTCAAATCAGAAATATATTGCTGATATTTGTAAAAATTATGACAGGTGTTTCATTCAAGTAAAGCGTGTGAGATTATGCCAAGAAAGATACATTCCAAGAAGAACAAGTTTTGCTTTAATTGCCTCAACTGAGCTGCATGTCACTAGGAAAAGATTGCTTTTACCTTGCAAATGCAGATTTAAGTTGTTAAGATGGCCAAGGATGTCCGTCACAAATGCTAAATCAGATAGCCAAATTCCATCCTTTAAAAGCTCAAACTCATCAGGAAGTTCGTAGTCTTTTCCGAAAAACTTCAGCACATAACCCTTTTAGTTCCCAAAATCTTTTCACTGCAGTTCCCGTGACAGCCAACTGACATTACAATAAAGCAGAATTTCTTCTTGGTTTTCATCTGCTTCCAGGAATTTAGTTCATTTTCTTGGCACAGAGGGCTTCTTGATGAATAAGGCAGTGGTATTTAAAAAACTTGGTTGCAAATAATTTTCCAGTTAAACCACAAAAACTTTTACTTGCCAATCATAGCAGGAGCTACATCTGTGCGCACTCTATCTGGTTTCGCCAGTCTAAATTGCTATTTTCAATAGCTGTTTGTACTTATCGAAGAAAATTTTCTCTAGTGGAAACCAACTGATGCAAGTCAAGAAGCTCTTCTAACACGTCAAACTGTTCGCTGATACAACGTACATACGCATAGAGCTGAGCAGTATCAATTATATCACTACTCTCATCTATAGCGAAGGGAAAATATTTGCAGGTGCTGATGTAAGACAATATTTGTTTGGTAACGTCCTCGGACATCTCATTGATCCGCCTCATGACAGTATTTCTTGAAAGAGCAACGTCATCCACCATTTTAATGACCTTCAAATCTCCAGTAGCTTTTCCGAAGGTTGGCTATATTATTTCTTCTCCATCAGAGAACGGATTTTTTTTCTGGCAATAATGATGGCAATTTCATATAATGCTTTCATCACTGTCGTTAACTAATCACTTTGTTTTTTCTAAAAAAAAATGTTGTTGTCCCCTCAGAGAGTCTTTCTTCTTATTTAAAAATGCTGTTCTCATTCCTGAACCAATCGCCTACTGTGAACTTATATTTGCATGAATCTGTTTGAAGTGCCGCTCTGAATTACATTTTTTCGGAACCGCTTCCACAAATAAGGAACATGGGCTTTGACAAATTCCCCTTCGTAAAAAAATAATGTTCTTCCCATTCAGATTTATAATGTTCTTCCCAATCAACTCCCACAGAGCAATATCATCTTCATATTTTCTTTTTGAACCACACGGCTTGCTCAGAGCCATATTCACAACACAGAAGGCACTGCAGTTCTAAGTAGACTGAGGGTGAGAACCAAAGCTGAATAAAGGGGAAGCGTATTATCACTCCTGCGGCTGCGCAGACAAAGAAAAAACACCGCGAGCGTTGCAATCGCCTGACCTCTGTCGTCTTGACCTTGCAGGGAATGGGAAAGGAGTGGATAAGCGTTTTCCAGGGAAAATGTGAAACGCCTATTAACGGATTAAAAAAGCGCATCAATGTGTTATATCGTATCATTGTAAGTGGGGTACAACCCACAATCCAATTTTCTATCTATTAATGCGCTTTCCGTGCATTCGTCATGGGTTCGTTCACCGAGTTTAAACAATACAGAATCAGTACGCCTATTAACGGATTAAAAAAACACATTAATGTGTTATATCGTATTAACAACAATAGTGTTCATAAGCCGGTTTGTTTAATGAATTATTAAAATTACAAAAAGTGACTTTGTGCGCGCGTGCCGCTTAGAAAGCCTCCGCCAGCCACTAAGAAAGCTTACGCGTGCCAGTTGTGGGACGCGTGCCGGGGGTTGGCCATCCCTGGCCTAGACCATAGGCCCTAATGCATCCGATTTGAGACCATTTGATCCCTTACTTCGACGCCGTTTGCACCTCACTTCTCAGAGTAATGAAATGGTATATTGAGGGATATTGAGGGGTATCTGTGAAAATGTATCATGAGATATCGATGTTGTCGGGAAGTAGTTGTTCTTGTACGACCATCTCCGTCGTGCTGCGTTATCGCCTTGCTCACACTACTTTGACGCGTTTAGTAGATTTACTGAGAATTTTGTTTGTTTGTTTTTCTACGTGTGTGTCAGCCGTGAAGGTCAGAGGTTTCTTCTTGTACTGCAATAGTCAGGTAGTTTTAGTCTGTTTCTTAATACCCATACTGTGTGTTTAAGCCGTTGCTCAATTAATAGTTTGTTACTAACATGGGTGTCTCGGTTAGTATTACCATCACCGAAGCAAAGACTCAAGCTTCACGAATTTGTGTGACGTTTCATACTTCATTGTCTACAGCAGGGGTCGGCAACCTTTCAATAGTGTTGTGCCGAGGTAATGTTGCAAAGTAACTCAGCCTGCCAACCTATGTGCTCCTTGTTTTTATGTACAACAACCATCGAAACAAATAAATTTGATCTTGTATTAACATGCTTCTGATACATTAAATAACTATTCTATTCTTTGTAGGCTATTCAGTACGTTAATATAAATAGAAACAAACACAAATATTATGTTTTGAAAAATTTTAGGTCTGACCACATTAGTTTGCCATATTTATATTTTGTTAAGACAGAAAGGCCAATTGTTTGATCACAAAAACAATTAAATAATTCAAACATAAAACACGTTATTAAAATTTTAATATAAGTAATCATTGATTATTATTATCGAACTGAGTCATTAATCAATTAATGGGATCCTTGTCCTTGCCTCTCCTTGGTTAACTTGTTAGGCGACTTCTCTGTGGACTTAAAATAGCTTTCACGTGTGAGAAAATTTGTTCACATGTATAAGTTGACCCAAAAGCCAAACGCAGAACAAATGCAACTTTCTTCAAACAGGTGAACGCTTCAGGCAGGGATGTTCAGCAGTTGAGGATGGCAGTTGCCTTTTCTAAGTAGTTTCTTTCAAGTCCGAAATTCGACAAATTTGGTCGTCCATAACTCTGATGCCTTGAATTCGATGTGTTGCATTTCAAAATTGTCAACATCCATCCACTCGGAAAGAGATAGGTTATATGGAAAGGTAGTCAGAACAATTAAGTCGGACTTGGTGAGGTAAAAAAATATGGGCCCATGAATTTGAAAGATTTGACCTGATTTAGAAAACCGTCATTTGAGCTCTTCAATGTACTCCTGCGGCTCATCTCTGCTGACAGTAAATCGATTTGAATGAGCCTTTACGTTTGGAAAGTGCTTTTATGTGTTAGTGGTAATAGCACGGCAAATTATGTCTAACCTTGACGCAAATACTTTCCAGTCCTTCAGAAAGATCACGTACTGTTTAACCCTCCTCTTGTAAACGCAAGTTTAATTCATTCAGATGTGTCTCGTTAGGTCAGCCAGAAACATAAGTTTGCACAGCCAGTCCTCGTCATTCAATTCCAGGAAATGTTCTTTTTCATCAAGAAAAACCTTGATTACTTTTAGACATGATACAAATCTGTTCAAAACATCATTTGGACTAAGCCAGCAAACATTGCTGTACAGGTGGTTCGCATATGCGCTCTCCATTTCTTGTAGTAGAGACTTGAATTGCCTGTGAGTCAATGAAGAGCGTGAAACTATGAAGTTAACTATCTTGACAACAGTTTCCATTACAAAGTTCAAGCATAGTGTCGAAATATTGGCACACAAACTCTCCTGGTGCATAATGCAACGGAAGCTCAATACTTAACGTCCAATATGGTCCTCAAGAAGTCAATGAAGAGCGTGAAACTATGAAGTTAACTATCTTGACAACAGTTTCCATTACAAAGTTCAAGCATAGTGTCGAAATATTGGCACACAAACTCTCCTGGTGCATAATGCAACGGAAGCTCAATACTTAACGTCCAATATGGTCCTCAAGAAGTTCCTTTGTTCTTTCCGACCATTACCAAGGCGGCATAAGTAGTAACGCGGAATTATTTATTCATGTTAATGTTCTGATTTTCGAAATAGCTTTAAAATTCAGTTATAAAATTGGCTGTAACGTCAAGAGTTATCGAGCAGCAGAGTTCTTTAGTAATACGGTTGTTGTCACATATCCCGCAACTACAGCTAGGTGCGCCACGTCATTCATATCGACATTTGCGTCAAGAGCGACACTGAATACAAACGCTTGTTGTAACTCGGTTGTTTGTTTTACCGTTACATTTTCAGCCATCAGTTATGTACCTCACGAATGATCTCGCAGCAGCTGGTATTTCTCGAATCCGAGAGAGTATTGTTTCTTTATTTGGCAAATCATTAAGCAAAATTTGAGCACTGCTCAAAAAGTTTCCTTGATGAATTCTCCATCTGTGAAATATTTGCCCTTCAAAGCCACGCATTGAGGTATTTTGTAACTACGTTGGGTGAGTTTATTTTTGGTTCCAATTACTTACCTGATAAAAAATACTACTTTGTTTTTTGCAGCCACAAAGAGCCCTTTCTTTCTATGTCATCACTTTTCTCCTCAGAGTTTTTAAACATGAGCTGATGTTTGGTTTGATACTATCTTTGTACACTTGATATACGGCACACGACACTTTCACAATATAAAGCACAAAAAGCACGCTATTTTGTGTTCTATGAATCCATAGTCGTTTGTCCAAAATTCTTGAAAACGAACATATATCAAGTTTTCGCCTCTTTTGAGTTATTTTAGCGGCACCGTATTACTTTATAACAATATAAAATTTTGTGCTACGGTTAACGGACCCTATTGGCATGAGTATACGACAGCGGAGAGAACTATATACAGAGGTGGTGGTGTTCGTAAGAGAGGGGAAGGACGACGGAAATAGAAATTCGTCAGTGTTAGTCATTGTTGCTCCACATTCATTCAGTTTGTATCAGATCGCACATTCTTACCTCCAATGTCAAACACCTTTCATTTTGAAAGGATGTAGAAACGTGGATAGCTTTAAAAGAATTTTATGCTTCTATTTTATTAAAAATTCAACTTTTTATGAGATTTTAAAAGAATTTTATGCTTCTATTTAATTAAAAATTCAATTTTTATGAGATTTTAAAAGAATTATACACAGTCGAGTCACATTATTGTGACCACCTCCTACTTTTGACGTCAACAGCGCTTAGCCAATGAAAGAAAGCACGTGTCGTGAGTTGGCTTGGATGGTACATAACATGCACTGTAGGCATTCCGAAAACATATCACTCGTTGCTATCATGTATAAAAGGAGCGATTTATCAGATTTGCAAAACGGGATAATTATTGGCTTTCGGGCCAAGGTTGGCAGTATTTCTGAAACAGCGCAGTTTGTGAACTGTTTGCGTGGTGCTGTCGTTAAAGTGTATCGTGATTGGAGAAATAAATGACGTGGAAACTGCTGATAAATGATGTGGAAACTGCGGAGCACCACGTGTCATTGATGTGAGAGGTGAACGTCTGCTTTGAAGGTGCGTGAGGGATGATCGACACACTACAGTGGAGCAACTCACTGGCCGAATGAACCAGTGTGTCTAAAACGACAGTTCTGCGAACCCAGTTGCGTATGGGACTCCGATGCAGATGGATGTTCACTGAACCTATGCTAACGAAGATTCATTGGCAGAAAGGGCTTACATTTACACGGCACTGTCGGAATTGGACCGCCGTTGATTGGAAAAGGATTGCCTTCTCCGATGAGTCACGTTTTCTGCTTCATCGAACGGATTGACGTTGGCGTATAAGGCGAGAAACATTGGAGAACAAACACTTTTCAAATATTGCTGGAAGAACACAAGCTGGTAGGGGGCAGCGTTATGGTCTGGGGAATGTTTTCGTGGCATTCTCTGGGTCCAGTCATATCTATGGAACGCACTATGCACCGAATTCGTTATGAATCCATCCTTGCAGACCCCGTAAACTCATACATGCTGATTGTCTTCCTTGGGGCGGATGGGATCTTCCAGCACGACAATACGACGTGTCACACAACTAGAAATGTCCGCGAGTGGTTAGAAGAGCACGGTAAGACTTCAAAGTATTTCCCTGGCCCCCTAATTTCCCAGACTTAAACCCAATTGAACATCTGTGGGGTCCACCTCGATTGTGGTTTTTGCTCTACGTATCCTCCCCCACGCACTCTCCAGCAGCTGTCAGATGCACTGCAGTCAGCATGGCTCACGTACCTGTGAACACCTTATTGAGGCATTCCCAGCTTGTCTAGCTGCCGTCCGCGCTGCACACGACGGTTACTCTGGATATCAGCTTGTGGTCACAATAATGTGACTCGACCGTGTATTTAATAAATAAGAAAATAATTATATGCTTTTATTTAAATAAAAATTCAATTTTTTTATGATTTTCTTTTTCAATTCACTCAGTGTGCCATTGAAAATCGTTCCACGTGCCACGCTTGGCACGCGTGCTGTAGGTTGCCGACGACTACCAAGTCAGCCTATTATCTGTCTCCAAAGATCTGGTTTATTCACGATGTCTTTTGGTCGGACTCCAGGGTTCATAACCGCTTGGATTATTTTTCATCTGCCACCTAACTTGCCGATCATTAGGATGCAGGCGCGGTTCAGAAAATTTCAGTTTTTCCTGCATCAAGACCTGAAGTGACCATAGCCACTCCACCCTCCACAGAGACCTCCCGGGCTTAGCGGCTGCATCATCATCAACGGCTCATGGGCTTGAATTCCAAGACAGCAGGTAAGCGGCGCTTTTAAAAAGAGATTCTCTTATCGAGAGATTAAAAGCAACCTTCTCAATCGTTAGAAATTTGGGTTGGTATTTCAGTCCCTTCCCCCATACTCTTCTGTCGCTCTGACTAGACGCAGTTAAAGGCAAAGTAATATCGTCTGAAATTATTGATATTTCACGCTCAGAAAAAAACTTTTTTGTTTATTTAAATTTGCTCGAAACTAAAAAACTACTGCTCTCCAGTAGTATTAACATTGGCTCACGATGCTTATTACCAAGGTGATTCTCGCCGTTGCTCACACTGTGGCTTTGTTAAAAATTTCGCCAGAAATTTTTGAAGATTATTGAGCGTTAAACTTAGTCATTGGGCATCATTACGTCAGATCCAATTTATATCTTTAGCTATGCGTGAAATTTGATTTAAATACGTCAATGTTTTCCGACGTAAACCTATACTTTTAGTTGCACACAAAGAAGAACCTAAAAATTGCCTTCGAAGGTAAAACTGACAATAACTGTTCTATTTATCCATAAATGTAGTTTACTTTAAGTGTAACACCACTGGCATGTTCGATCAAAATGTCCACTCTTACAAAAAGATCATTAAAAAGGTGATGCTGTACTTGATTTTTCCGGCATGGGCTGACAACGCACTGTTAATGATCGAGTCTTAGTTTCCAAGTCAGTTTCTGTGGCCACAGAAGAGTCCCGAGTGGAAGGAGATAGAACATGACGTGTGAGTAAGAGAGAGGACCTACCGTGGTGGCGTAGTTGTCTAAGCGTTGTCTTCTAACTATTCGCCAGAGATGAGTCTGGGTTGGAATCCCGGTGAGGCATGGATGTTGTGTTTGTCTTACCGCACTGGCTCTCTCACTTCTCTGTAACCAGTGGCTCTAAATTAGGGATGGGTGACTGCTTATAGCCCATGGAGTTGCACACGGTGGTAGTTAAATCCCCAACAAAAAAAAACAAACAAAAAAACAAAAAAAAAGAAGAGAGAGAGAAAGGAGAGTTCTACAAAAATCTTCAAACAAGTCTAGGCTTACGCCGGGAAAAGCCGCCCCGGTGGCGCAGTGGTCTAAGCGATTGCCTTTGATCATTCGTCCGAAAGGGGTTAGTGTTCGAATCCCGGTGAGGCAGCATGGTTGTTGTGTTTGTCTTACGTCCCTGGCTCTCTCCGTTCCCTGTAACCAGTTACCCTTAATTAGGGACGGGCGACTGCTTATAGCCCATTGAATTGCTCAGGTGGTCGTTAAACCTCCAATCAAAAACAGAAAAAAAAAAGAAAAAACACAGTCGAAAAAATCTGCACCTTCTGAATGCTCTGCATGTTGAGAATGTGTTGTATGCTCATGATGCCTTGGATATATTCAGAGTTGTAGATAAATCGAGAGTTCTGGATGTTCGGGAAATCCTGGATGCATCCAAGGTTCTGAATGTGATTTTCATGGGTATTTATGAAGGGATTTTTATGTGATGGCAACAGTATTTTCATGGATGTCTATGAAGTTACTTCATAAATATCCAGATTTTTGTAGAACTCTCCTCTGTGGGGTTGTAACTGTGCTTTCGTGGATGTTTATAAAGTAATTTTTGCTTTTGTATGGTAGCAGCAATGTTTCCTCTGATATTAACAAATTAATATCGAAGTGGTGGCAACACTACTAATGTACAATATTTGGGTGGTGGCAACTAACGTACGAGATGTTAAATATTTTGTGCTTCGAGAGCATGCTGACGTTCGTATCCTATATACATTGTAGATTAAACTAATGCTGCGTGTTTACACTAGAATTTGCACATGTCATAGCTTGAATCTTGCGGAGGACGTTTCATTCAACTTAACATATTTTCTTGTCCGGTGTCAGATAATCGGAAAGTTTTCCTTTCAAACTAAAAAATCAAATCATCTGAAAAATTTTCTTCCAAAGTGAAAAATCGGTTTATCGGAAAGTTTTCCTTTAAAACAGAAAAATCGTATCATCTGGAAATTTTTCTTTCGACGTGAAAAATCGCATCATCGGGACATTTTCCTTTCAAACTGAAAAATATTCTGTTGGTCAATAGTGAGAATAGAGCGCCACATCCTCGGTGCGAGTGGCAATAGCTTTTGCACCGGACCAACAGGATGTTGACCAGGATGCTTAATAATGAATCTTTTTAGTGTTTCCCGTGATGAATTGCATCCTCCCGAAAGATCACAATTTCTTCTCTATATGGTTTTACTGAAACGTGTGTGTTGCGTAGTTTGATTGGGTTTTTCGATTTTCTGCGAATTACAAAAACTGGCTGGGAACAATTACACTGCTGGCCACCCAAAATGCAACACCAAGAAGGACACAAGATAGCAAAGCCAGATTTACTGGACACACAACAACAGATACAAAGATGAAACGATTGAGCTTACAGGCCCGTGCGGCTTGCGGAACACGCAGACATCAATAGTTCGTGTGGCCCCATGGCTGGCAATAACGGCCGCTACACGCCGCGGCATCGAACGAAAGAGGCTTTGGATGTAGGCTTGGGGTATGTCGGTCCAGGCTGCTTCCACACCTTGCCGCCACAGTTCATCAGGCGTAGCCGCGGGTGGTGCTTGCAGGGGCACTTGGTTGCCGATCAGCGACCAGACGTATTCAATGGGCGACATATCGGGAGAACAGGCGGGCCACGGCAGCAGTGACACCTGGTAGGCCGTGAAGAAATGTTGCACGATGCGTGCCACGTGCGAGCGCGCATTGTTCTGTTGAATTGTTCTGTTGAAAACCACCTGATATCTTGTGTAAATGGGGTGTATATAATATACCATTAATAGATGTTTCCAGTGGTGAACACGTAAGCAACTATGTGGGATCTACAAAGCGTAGCCTTGAAACTCGAATGCAGGAACACAGATATGACATTCGCGTTAATCATTGTAACACAGCGCTCGCCAGACATGTAGCACAAGGAATGTCCAACCGGATTGGAAAAACATTAAGTTGCTACATACACCCGCTTCTGTATACTCGTTGCATATAACTGAAAGTTTATACATCGAAGCCTTCGAGGACGGATGCTGTAACGATAATTCCCCAACTAAAATACATAGGATTTGGAAAAGACTCATTTCAGCTATGAACTTACATAACATTTCTTGTTAAATATGTGAATTATAACAAATACATGTATTTCGTATGTTTAACACCCTCTTTATCATATCTACACATAGACCTCGTCTGATTTGTGATTTAGCAATGAAATGATGGCAACAGAGAGACACCCTTGCGACCCTAGTCTATACCTTGTATGTCATCATATTCGGACATATATATAAGAGCACACGTGCAGCAGCGGCTCTCCTCCATCTGAAGACGGGTCGATTGTCCACCCGAAAATACAAATGGGTCTTTTAATCTTTTAAATATGTAAATATTTGTCGTTTTTTAAATTAAACATATCGTGCAAAGACGGTGTAAGCTTTTTAATGTATTGTATGTGCACGACATCTTCATTTATACTTACAAAATACTTAATAAGAAGTATTTTGTCTTCTTTAGATGCTTTCTGTGTTCGGAGATGATGCTATAGAAAGAATAATGTTGGGTCAAGAATAATGTTGGGTCACGAGACCATTGGAGAATTTTCATCAACTGAAGATATCTTTGATTCTTTCGTCGAAGACCCACCGACCGAAACTATTCCTTCAGTTACGTTTGACCCAATTCCAGCATCATCGTCAACAAAGAGAACTACACTAAACGTTATTAACACAGTAAATCTGGTCACTTTGACATCGAATGTTCATATGTGTGCATACTGCATGTGCAAAAGGGTTTGCACATAAGTTTAAGTTGAACAGACACATGAAAAATCAAAAAGGTGAGCAACCATTTCCCTATTACATGTGTGTACAAATCTTACCTATCAAAGCATGTTCGTACTGTTTATTAGCAGACAAAAAGCGCAACAAAACAGAAATTATCCACTGAAAATATGATCTCTGATTCTACTAAAAAAATTAAAAATCGCCAAGACAGAAAATAAATCCATGTAATTCCGCACTGAGCACGTTTTCAACGCATTCGACCACAGGCCTCAGTTGAAAGTGATTTTCAGTTATTCCTCAGTGCTGTGAAGAATAATGTAAATTCACTCTTAGGAGATGAAATAGTTTCTCATGGTGCTATAAAATGCTACATAAGCGTTAATGTTGAATTTGTACGTAATACAAAAGATGCCCAAGAGGAATTCATTTCTACGTTTTTATGGAAGTCAATGTACCATTAATTTAACGAGTGGTACAGTACGGAAAAATATGGGCAATGTATGTACTGAAATTCTAACATCGTGCCAGGATTTCCAGAATCTTGGTGACGCATCATTTTGATATACGTTAAAGTTACTAGCATATGTCATTGGCTGCGACAGGTTGTTTTCCATTACCAAGTAAATTAACGTCGAAAGAAACGATTCTTAAGAATCGAAAGAATGACAGTAAATGCTTTTTATGACGAATTCTTGCGCGACCACCTTGCCGAAAGTCACGTAACCTATATCGTGTTTCTCATTGCGTATGATTTGAAACAGAAATGAATGTAAAAGTTATTGACTTTCCCACACCAATTAGCGATGCTGAAAAATTCAAAAGAAATAACTCTACTGCTTCAATTAATATATTTGGATACGGAAATGACGATGTTTAACCCCTCGCAAACTGAAATGTAATCTACCAATCACATAAATTTAGTACTTCCTTCTAACTGTGAAAATCAACATCATTATCTAATTCGAAATATGAGTATTGTACTAAGTGACGTGACAAAACATAATGGAAAGCGATTTTATTGCAACTATTTTTAACATAGCTTCTTTACACAATCAACAGCTATTGACTAATCATATTTCTTATTGTCGAGCTCATGGTATGCCAACAGAAGAAATAAAACCGTTAAAATGTGAGATATATAAATAACACATGCCATTATTTGACATGTTAGAAAAGGTAGCTATACATCACGTAGCTTGCGGTTGTGCTTATATTGTGATAGGTCCTAAGGACTATGCTATGAATCCTTTAAAGTTTATAGGGGAGAAAACGTCGTAAAGCTCTTTTTGAACATTTTGACGACCAGGGCCCTGAAATATTTTGTCATTCAGAATACCATAACGCCCGAAACTGTCTGTCGCTCTGTTCAGAAATTTTCTCCTCCCCTTTACAATATAATAAAAGAAGGATTAGTGCTCGGACACCACACGAAACTTCCGCCCGGTAGTCTCGGTGTGCATTGACCCTCAGATGTGTTCCGGGAACGATCACTGCATTCTTCCAGGAAAAAGGCATGGCTTTCGATGTCATGTGAGTAAATAACAACGCCCCGGGGTTGTTTACACACATGACATCTCTTTCGTGCGGAAGGTCGAACATGAGAGTTTGAATTCGTTTATTCAGCACCTAGCTGTACAGCTTCATTTTCTCATCAACAGTTTCTTTATTAATCAAAACTGGTTTTGTCTTCTTATCAAGATCGAACATGATTTCGTCTGTTGGCATGTGACGTAAAATTTGATCTTCGGGGACGAACATCATTTTCTCTGAAAATTCCATTATTTCGTAAACAGGGTTTTTAAAACACTGAGAGCTGCGGAAATCGACACACCTAAAATCTACCCTTCTGAATAATGAGTATTCTATTTTTTATACAGAGGAGTCTTTTCGCGATAAAGCTAGCAAGGTGTGCTTAAGAGCGATTTTTGTTTCTCAGCTTGAGAAAGCGGCTCATTTCCGATTAAAATGTTAAGACATGCTTTACAAATAGCTTTAATATCCTTATTTCGGCATTTCGATAATAGGCCTTTTGGTACCTTTTTTGGAAAATTATGAACGATTTGCAAGAGCTGTACCTGTTTCTTTGATAACGTTATGATGAATAATGATGACTTTGCTTATTCTCTTATCCATTTTCGGTGGAACAACTTGGGACTCAGCGTGGTTGGTAAAAACAGTAGTTTGAGTGTCTACTGGAATTATATTGGTGCGTCTTAATTTCACCTTTGCTTTCCGTTTCAGGTTCAGCATTATATAGCTGAACGGACACTTCATGAAAATATTTCATGCATCCTTAAATGGGTGATTTGAATCACATCTCTTCCGTATTTGAACAGAAACAAATACTGATCATTCAGCGAAATTTTCCGTATCTCTTTGCCTTGATAAAAATGTTTTGCTTGATGACAATCCCTAATGCATTATAATCATGAATCTCTCTAGTGAACAAGTGACATTTTTATCACTTCTTCATTTGGTCATGAGGTCATCAACGATAAACAGCGTTCTACCTTTCACATAATCTTGAAACTTAGATGGTACCCATTCCACAACAAATGTCACGTTAGCCATTTCCTCATATGTTTTTTTTTGTAAGTGGAGGTTTAACGACCGTCGTGAGCAACTCAATGGCCTATCAGTGGTCCGTCCCTAATTTAGGGTCACTGGTTCCAGGGAAGGGAGAGAGCCAGTGTCGTAAGACAAACACAACATCCATGCCTCGCTGGATTCAAACCCGGACCCCTTTCAAACGAACGATAAGAAGCCATCGCTTAGGCCACTCTCATACGTTTAGTGAACTCTTTAGGCCACCCCGGAGGAGAAGTGGTCTAAGCGATGGCTTCTGACCCCTCGTCCGAGATGGGTTCAGGTTCGAATCCCAGTGAGACATAGATGTTGTGTTTGTCTTATGGCACTGGCTCTCAACCTTTCCTGGAATCAGTGGTCCTAGATTTGGAACGGGTGACTGCGTATAGCCCATTGAGTTGCTCACGCTGGTTGTTAAACCTCCAATCAATAAAAAAAAAAAAAGAACTCTTTAGATTAAAATTATGTGCTCGGAAGATGGGTAAACTACATCCTGTTGATGTTAAAGTAAGCGTTTTTTCCCTCATCCCATGGGGCCACCAGCTGTCAGAGCTGTGAAAGAATAATGTAGTCTAGGTACTTTTATGCTGACCGATGCACAAATTAAAAAAGTTACAACACAATTTAAAGACAAGACTCATAATTATATTTATTTACATTCTAAATTTTATTTATATTCTAAATTTTCTACAATTAAATTTGTTAACAAAATCATAAACAAGAGCATCATTTTCTTAGTATTCCCATCGAACATTTCTAAGAACGGAACTTATGCTTTTCCCGCGACATCTAGAATAAAAGAAAATCAACAATATACGCCTCTAAACGAATTTTGAAGAGTCCCGTCGTTCAAATCTACACGGACAGACTTGGAAGCAAATTGAGCAATAGGTCATTCAAAATGTTCTGGAAAATGCCCAAAGGAATAGAAAAATTCCACAGTTCTTGAGTTTGGCAAAAACACAGCTGGCCGAGAATCCCTATCGATCCGTGTTCACAACAAGGCAGGCTGAAAGTTTGGAAATTCTTTTGGTAAGATGATCACAGAGGCAAATACTCCGATGGATGAAAGCGGAAGCATATGGTATTACTTCAGAGTGACAGTTATTTGCACACTGTTCATTCTTTTTCAATTGGAGAAATCGTAAAGAATACTCCTGGACTTAGAAACTTCGATAATAACATTGTGGAACTCTTCGTTTATCAGTTTTGAAATGGTTTTAGTTAGAGCTTTTCCGAACTTGATTTCCACTCTTAATTTCCCTTGTTGGATCCAGTTGATATGTCCTTCGTTGTGTTAAATCGGGACAGAAATGCGTGGAGTGTGCAACCTCTGGAAAATTTGTGTCGTCGATGTAAATTTGTCTTCTTATGCTTTGACCTAGTTTTTCGGTTACTTGAAAAAGGCTGTGGTAAGATCGAATCATGTTTTCCGATTTGAAATCGGTTCGAGCGGTTTATGAGGAAGTAAACAGAGATAAAGTTAACATCCTAATGCTTGAATTTGAAGGGATTTTATTTATATGTACTGTTAAAAGCATCATTATCACACAACCAATAACCAATCTCTATGGCCTTTACCCAAGAAATGCATTATCTTGTATGATCTTCCATGGGAGACCAAGTACACGTTGCATAAAACACGATCGATGGGATTCTTGGTGGTGGCTTTTCCTAAAGCTTTGGTGTGACCAATTAAAACACTTGGGTTGGCTTTCTCTTTCTCATGAAAATACCGCATATTCGATGTACACATTATAACTGGACGACTTAAACAAAGTGAAAAGAAAAAAAATCAGGCTTGCTTCGAACAGTTTGATTTTCACGTTGTCTAAATTAAGGAAGAATACGTTTTGATGAAATAAATCACAATTCAGGTTTCTAGCATTGATTTAATCCATTGTTCATTGCAGCATTCGTGGGATTGACCTCGTGCAGATGACTGGCTCCTTGTAAAAACATTTGCAAGACAAACTTTTTATCGTTTCTTCTCCATAATTCGGTGGAGTTTCGATATAAGCTCTATAGGAATACGTGATGCTTGATCCGGAAATCGCTCTCTCAATTAAACTGATATCGACTTACGAAAAGAATGAAGAAAACCGTTGATGATTCTTTGTCGGGCATGATGGAATTATCCTATTTCACAATTTTTCTTCCATCTACAGCTGAGTCGAAGATAAGTCCATGTATTCTTCTCTACTCCCAGAAATAAGGAATTCTAAAGCGGTGATGGCTAAGTTGTGGTATTCAATCCATTCTCCTTTTTCTATGCACGTCTGCGTAAGTGGTAAGGCAAATATATCCAGTTCCAACTTAAAACATACGGATGAATGGTTGTGACGGATCACAAATGTTACGTGTTGATTCCTTGACTTTCTTGGTAGGAATGATGCGCTCCTTCGGTTCCTTTTAATGTGTCATCCCAATATTTTTGCCACTTTGTTAGCTGCTTTGTAGTTGTGTATTTGTCTTGTTTCTCTAGCTCGTTGTTTGGCTGCTGTTTCATGTATTTGCTTTAAATGACATTATTGGCAACATCGACAACCGTTCGTATGGCTTGTTTTCCAAGCGTTTTAACAATCTTTCAAATCTGCAATCGTTTTTCAATGGAGTTCCTTGATAGTAGGTCAATCTCTTTTCGGTATGACCTACACATACGTATTAGTTCTCAAAAGATTTCACAAAACAATGGTAGTGCTGATACATAGCTACTAACGTTTGAGATGAAAATGAAGTTTCACGATCGATTTTCCACTCTCAAATGACACTACTTGACCTGTGCGGTTATGATTAAAGGATTTCGGTGGTTTGGAAGTTTTTTCTTGGAAGAAGTTTATAATGAGGCTGATCATACAAGGCGTCGATATCAAGGCCACGGTACCAGGGAAAAGCGAAAGCCAGTACCATAAGACAAACCCAACATACATGCATCACTGTGATTCGAACTCTGACCCATCTCGGATGAAATATAAGAAGCCTTAGACAACTGCGCCAACGGGGAGACCATCTCCGTCTTCATCAGTCACTTTAACAATACGAAGATGAGCATACATATCCCCCATAGGCTGTGGTTCCACGATATTACTGCACACGTACAACAGAGAAAGCGAGTTGGCTCTCTTGTGTCGCCGAATATACTCCGGTTTGATAACTAAGAATTACCAACCCGGAGTACATCCCGGCATGGGATATGTAATATACTCAACTAAATTTATATCCGGGACACCAGGATATAACTTCTCTAGTTGAGTACCATTCATCAAAGCTGTTAAGGCCGTCTTTTGGTTTTGGTGTAATACATGGTAATTTGTTTCGTCCAATTAAGGAAAATGCTTTTACCACATCCCTCATCGAAAAGTAACATCCAGCTGGAATTTTCCTCACTTTCATTTGACCAAACAAAGATATTCGAGTTAGTGTTCACATTGAAACTGCTGGAATTTTCTCCACTTTCATCAACCAAGAAAAGGTATTCGAGTTAGTGCTCACATTGAACCAGGAATGAGCATAAATGAGTTTAACGAGACCCACTTTCCAGTTGTCATTCAGAAAGAAGTGAAGCGAGTCACAAAGTGAGATATTTTTGTCGGAAAGTAACTGCGAGAACTATCGTTTAATAACGATAGGTAGTAACTCATCTTAACAAATGATACATCACAGAAAAAATTCTACTTTTACAGCAAAGTTAAGTCCATGGTTTGGATCCACGCGTTGAATTCGTTAGGGTTTCAGTTAAGCTTTATGAAGTATTCTATTTTCCCTTTTCTTTTAGGTTTCTTTAAAACATTTTCAAAAGCAAAGTTCTTGGAGAGTCTCACCTTTTGAAGTTCCTCGGTGTAAAATGTATCCTCAACTTCTTCTTTCATTAAATCCTTCACTTTGTACACAGGAGGGGAACAAGTTCTCTCAGCACGAAAACCTCTTCTGTCCAGTTCGATTCGAATCCTTTTTCAAATGTCAATTTTGTTTTACTAATCCGCATGTGATCTCGTACTTGAAATTTGTAGGAAAGTTCTTCTCATTTCATATCTTCATACAAATTATTCGATACTTCTTTTTCATTACTTTTATTAACTTTCACCGGCTTCATTTTTATAATTTGATGGTGAGAAGGATGTACCTTAGAACTAAATCGTCAAGCACGTCTATAAACGTGAACGTGTTGTCAGCTATAAAGTATGGCCACATTCTCGTTTTTAACGTCCGTTTGAATCTCTCTACCACGCTTGCTTTTGTCTCGTAAAGAAAACTGCACCCCTTGTTCTTCCAAGAAAATTGAAACACTATGTTGTTTTATGCGTTTGTAATTTTCGAGGCTTTGTGTGCTCACAAAAATCATAGAAAAGCTTTGAAGATATGAATCCCTATCTTTGATTCAAGGGAATCGCCCATCCGTATTTTGAAAACATGACAGCAAACACATGCCAGCAATATCGAAATCCGTCACCCTATCTACTTAAATTGCCAACATTAGCCAATTTCTGCATATTCTGTCAATATTATTTGTGATGACCCTGTTTCTCAGAAAATGTCGTCTCACTGGCTTGTGGGGGTTGTATGCCTTTTCCCCTTTTAACCATTCTTGAAGGTATTTTTCTTTACTTTTGCTTTCCCGACAGCATGAAATAAAGCACTGACACCAACTAAACTTCCTTCAAGGCTTGAATTCTGGCAAATCTGTTTCATCACATCCTCGAATACAGTACTAAATGTTAGCATGTTCAACCATTACCGAAACATTCATGTTTACACAACTCCATGCATAACTCATTTTAATCTCCCTCCTGTTTCTGTACCTCGCAGAAAATCCGAAACCCAATCAATCTATGCAATGCGCATGTGTCAGTAAAACCATATGGAGAAGAAAATTATGCTCTCTTTGGGAGGATGTAATTCATCACGGGGAAACACAATAGAGATTCATCATTAAGCATCGTTCATCTACGTCCTGTTAATCCGGTGGAAAAGGAACTGCCTCTCGCTCCGAGGATGTAGTGTTCAAATTCGAGAGTTTACCAACATATCATTTTGTAGATCGAGAGGAAATTTTTGCGATGATCTATTACAGTACAAAATAAATTTTGTTGGGTAAAAGCCCGCCTAGTATTCAAGTGTAAATACGCACCGCAATGTGTTAATCCAAGGTGGAGGGCAAACATCAACACTCGTAACGTCAACAATCTCGAAATACAAATGATTAAACATATATTAATAGTGTTGCCACCACCTAAAATGGTTCGTATTGTCACCACGCAATAATATGAATTATTTCGTAAATATCCACGAACACACAGTTGTCAATTCCCAAAAGTTACCTCGCAAATATCCATGAAAAATTACATTATCAAAGCTAAATGCAACCAGAGCATCCTGAACAACCAGAGCATACAGAATTATTGATGCATTTGTACAGCTCTGAATGCATCCAGAGTATTGTATAACTCTCCTTTCTCCTCTACTCTTGTATACAATCCAAGTCCTTCCCTTCATCATCGACAGCCTCCTCCTCTAAGTCATCGATGTGTCCGTGGGTTACACAACTTCCTGAGTGCTAACTGTTCTACAATTCTGTAATCTCTTGGTCTCCAATATGAGCCACAAAACACAGCTGAAAGACTTGTCACTAGCTTTGCAAGAAAAAAAACATCTGGTTTTGCACCTGAGTTTGATGATTCCATCGTTCCGTCCAATGATCAACATCAAAGTAAGTGGTCTGAATATACTCTAGCCATTCGTCCAGCATGCGCTTTGGTTTGAATCCTTTAAGGTGTTGCACAAAATTCTTGAACATATGACGAAAAAAGTATATGTTTCCATAATTGAACATTGATCGCGTTTTCGGAATGTGTTGTAACCATGTAACGGTATTTTGTCCTACTCAGTGGTCACGGTAAGTTTTGGGACAGTCAGTAAAAATACTTCCATGATTTTCAAGAAGTATTTCGTGATTTCTAGAAGTAGCATATCCCCTGCTCCCCCAAGTTTACAAACGACTGCCATAAAAATTCTCACTTCTGGAAAAAGCTGTTTTTTTATTTCAATTAAAAATATATGCATTGCAACAAACAAATATTTTCTTGGGACATGAAGTTATTTTAATTATTTTGATAAGTACAGCAAAATTTTAAGTAGAGTAATAATTCCTAAGTTAAAGAACATGCATTCTTACTACTGCGGCAAAGATGAAACTTCTGTGATATATATACGTGCAATTCCTCCAACACATGTAATTAGGTATTGCAATAAGTTGAAATTGAGAATGATCTCAGTCGCTCATTCTTTTGATGAAAAATACACTGCTTTGTCAAGTTCAGTTGTGTTCATTTGCTAGAAGAAGTCATTTATCTGTACTCTGAGAATCCATGGCATATTCACACTGATTTTAATGGATATAACAGAGTATCATCAGTAGGTTTACTTTGATTTAGTGTTGTAATTATTATTTATGAATGTGACCTTCTGTTCTTGCTGCTTTTCCAGTGCGTAACAACAGCGGAAAGGTCCAGATCACACACAACCTCTCCGTCTTTTATTAAGAATGGAGGTCCTGTCTGTGATATTCTTGCTAAATTTTGCAGATAAATGTCATTAATCCAGTTCTGCTTCTCATTGACAACGCGGTTTTGAGTAGAAACATCTTTTTCACAAGGTGCTGTGGTCAGTGCAATGGTCTAAACAATCTGATTTAAGACTGCAAAGCTTTCATAAACAAGAGATCCATCAACAGCTGATAAAATTATTTGGTTGGAAAAGTCTTTTATTTTCATTATTTTATACTTTGTTAGCAATGGCAAACTTTCTAAAAACAATAGTCTTAATTTTTTTCTTCCTTCAAAACTGAAGTTTCTGAGCAGCGGCACGTTGTTTACTAAATCTTGTTGTGATACAGGAGAGGGCAATGCCGGCATATTTAAAAAATGATAAAAATTATCTTCATAAAAGTCAGTAATGGATGCTAAGTTAAGTCTTTCATTCAAATTTTCTTGCACTTCGTTTACAAAACTTCGGAACTTTCAAAAAATGTTGCCTCCCCCATTTCTTTCGGGCGTACACGTACTCTTCAGCTCTTTTGTACACGTACTCTTCAGCCCTTTTGTACACGTACTCTGCAGCCCTTTTGTAGCTATGACATTTGCCCGGCACGATAGCAGAGCTCAAGGCCACTGTAATTTCTCCTCCCAAGTTGTGACATAAATAAAGCAGTTTTTTTCACAGGTGCCTTGGCCCCCTCTCTGCCGCTCCTCCGGGTTTCGAAACCCGGAGGAGAGGCAGACAGGGAGTGGGGAATGAGGAAGAAATTACATTATCGATGAAGCAACTGCTGTGTTGAATAGTTGATTAAAAAATAATAGTAATGATAATGTAAAAAAACCCTCCTACCGGTTGATTTTTAAGTAAGGGTAGATAATTTTTGGAGCAGTAAAAATACGTCCCAATATTTTTTCAGGAAGTAATTTTCGTTTTTTGATGAGTGAAATATGCCTATCCAGGCATCAACGCGCTCTCTGGTCCTACTATAAGGTTTAATGTGTATAGTACAAAATACAATTGTAGCATTAAAATCATATTTAAAAATGCTCCAAAACTTGAATAAAATATTTCAAAATTAAATTTGAATGTTTTCCAAGTTTAAAAAATTGACGATCGTTAAATACTATGAATTTTTCAAGGTTCAATGTACCATTGTCAACTCTTTTATCACTATACTTTTTTTAAATACTTTGTGGTCACTCAACATGGCACCTAAATTTTCTATACTCATGAGCCACGTATAACTTTACACGACCAAACGCTTGCTTGACACAAATTCAACTGAATTCAGTTGTTGGGGCTTATTATTGCAGAAAAACGCTCATTATCATTAAAACCTGGCCAACAATTTGGAATGAGGGGCAATGAAAGCTGATCGAGCGGTTGTGACTTTCTCTCGCCTTTAACTAACGCTGTTTTGATATGTTATGCTTTGTAATCAAGATTTTATTGTATGAAGTTACGGTTCTCATACAATAACATCTTTCCTATCAGAGCCCTCTGTTTGCAAAGGCCGGTTCATAAATCACTACTCTGATGCATGGGTGTACGTGCAAAATGCCTGTTTAATTGATGTACCGAATGTTAGTTCAAAACATTTTGTGTTTCGTATGTTTAAAGCTTGACATGGGGTGTTACAAAGTAGCAGAGTTTGAGTCTGTTTGTTATCACTAATACTGAGTTAAGTGACGCTTGTAGCTGTACCTAAAAGTACTACTTTCAGATCAATATTTTTCAAAGTGCAGTATAATTTCGAATTTACATTAGGGCCTGGTTCTCATTGTACGTTCGATTTTGATCGTTCTTCAAAGAAATAGGGCTGGGGGTATATAAAAACAAATTCTGGAAGTCAGTATGGGCGCTAATGCCAGAAAGTCCACAGAGAGCGATACATTATTACGTTCAAAAAATTCCGAAACTTTTAATATTAAAAAAGAATGAATGAGTACAGATAGTGCCGGTTTATGCGGTGTTTCTGTCGAAGTAGTTACCCTGTGCAACTATGCATTTTTGGCAGCGCTCATACAAAGATTTAAATTCAGATTGCAAGCCTTCTTTTGCTGCATCCTCCAGTGCTTCCGTCGCAGCTCGTTGCACTTCTACGGAACTTGAGAAGCGTCGCCCCTTAAGCAAATTTTTCATCCGGAGAAAAAGGAAAAAGTCACACGGGGCGAGATCAATGGAATAAGCTTGTTGTGGAAGAGCGGGAATGTGATGTTTGGACACCATGAAGGATCTGTGAGCCGGGCCTATTATCGTGATAGCTCACCCACGAGTTGGTCTTCCAAAGATCGGGTGTTGGCACACGTGATGCATGCCCAGTTTCTCTGTTAAAATGACATGGCAACTTTCAACTGAGATGCTGGTTACTTCTGCAATCGCTGCAACAGTTTTTCGACAGCCAATTTTTACAATTTCTTTGACAATGGCGATTTGTTCATCCGTTGTGGACGTTGAAGGTCGTCCTGACCTCTCATCATCCTCGATAAGCTGTCGCCCGTTTTCGAATCGTCGATACCACTCATAAACTCTAGTTCGACTCATTGAACTCTCACCGTACGCTGATTTAATCATTTGAAAATTCTCTGCGAAAGATTTTCCGAGCAGAACACAAAATTTTACACTTGAACGCTGTTCAAAATTCAACATCGTTGTCCTCCCGACGGAAAGCCTCGAATTCCTGTAATCACGAACTACGCACATACGCTGTACGTGTTGGATCTGAATCAAACCGATTCTGGCTGGTCCGTCAAATCATCCTCTTCGCTTGCTGAGCGGGGAATGACGTAATTCACTGACATTTGACAGATATTCAAAAAGTTCCGGAACTTTTTGAACGTAATAGTAAATTCAAATCCTCCATGATGCATTTTCTCACTGATGTTTTCAGATAGCATGTTTGAAAAGCTATAATCCTTTCAATCAGTTCTTTCGAAAATTCATTTCTTTCAGTCATTTCACTGTAAGTCATTTTATGCAAATCATATGGAAAATTCATAGTCATTGAAACATTCATTCCACTACGCAGTAAATATAGATAAAGAAAAATAAATCTTTCATAGAGAGAAGAATATTTTACTTTGTAAAAGAGTAAGATTCCTCGAAATAAAATAAATTCAAAAACTTCAAGAAAAAAGCTAAAAAGCTAGCGTTTTTTAACGCAGTAATCTTTGTGGAAAGCTTTCCTTCACAAAATGAAACGCTTCTGAAAATAAAACTTCTACTGGTTAGAATTCTTTTTCTCTTTTATCTCGGATTTTCCTATTTTCTTTGCACAAAACTCTAATATTCAAGATGTGTATATCATTGGAAAGTTCAAATCACGGTTACGTAATGCTCACATGAATTTCCAAATCTAAAATTAAAATTTCTTGAAAAATTGTTTTTCCTTTGTGCCTGTCAGGCATGTTGATAGTTGCACTAGAACGTGGCTCCAGACCTTTATCGTCCTTCACTGACTGTGAGATGATAATGTTCCTGCTACGATTGTGAGGAGATTATGCCATTTTCGAAATCAGAACAGCTCTTTCCCGGGTGAGTTAAAAATTCGTCCCGTATTCATCCACACGTAATTTGGGCCTCCATTCCTATGTGAAAACGCTACCGCGATGACGTGAAACACACTAGGCTGATGACGTGTATTTTAGCACGGTATTAAGGAAACGGAGCATGGAGATCGATAAAAACGTTGTTGTGGTGCTCCTACGCCATTATGGGGAAAATTGTTAAACGCGATAGCAGCAGTAATAGAAATTTGTGCTGTTGAAAGCAAGGAAACACTGGAAAGCATAACTTTACGAAAACGGTTCTGGTGTTTCACTGCTGGGCACGCCCCCTCAGAAACAAGCCGGGATCAGAACTTTCAACGACCAACGACATCCAGGCAGAAGCTGTGACAGTGAATCCCAGTGCCAGTACACGACAATTGGCAGTTGAGGTATGGTCTTCCCAATCCACCATTGTTCGTTACCTGCACCAACTTGGTTTCTCTTCCAGTCGCCATCGAATGGTTCCAAATGAACTGACACCTCAGCAGGCGGAACAACATGTCACTCTCTGTCGCAGATTGCTGACAAATCCACGGGACGGTAGGTTTTGGGGCTAAATCATTGCAGATAATTTAAAGTGGATTTTCCAACGTTATCCGATTACTGGAAACAAGTGGCCGAGACTATGACAGGGAGCATACAGCCGGTAGTGCAAAGCGGGTGGTTCGAGAGGAAAGTCATACTTTCCATTTGGTGGAATTGTGAGGGTCATGTGCACGTGAAACTTGTACCAGATGGTCAGGATGTGGTCGGAAACCATAATGCCGAACAACAACAGTCACACCCACAGAGTGGTCTGGCGAAAGTTAAAGGAATTGGAAGAAGGTGAGATTGTACCCCATCCTCCCCACAGTCTGGACCTGTGCTCTACCCTATTATCCCCCGTTTCGCCCCATGTCTCATTTCCTACAAAGACGGCATTTCTCTTCAGTGGTGGATTTGAAATCTGGCATCCGAGAGCTTCTGCCCCAGACTCTAGAGAAACGTTCACAAATAACTACAGAAAACATGTCCTGTACTTTTCAAAATGAGGTGACCATGTGTGGCTTTTTTCACCAATACTTTTGTTTTCTTTCTTTTTTCTTTTTTTCTTTTCTGCAAACGGGACGAACTTTTGACTCACTCCGGTACCATCTGGGTTTCTTTTAGCCGTATTCAGTCTCTCTCTTGCTGTGTGATCTACTCAAATGGCTTTGTGGGTGTTGCTCTGCAACTGAATCCGCGTACATTTCTTTGCTTAAAAAACTGTAAAAGGGAATATATTCATATTAGAGTTTAACATAAATAAATAATATGCATTCTATGTAATACTATCTTGAATTTTTCGTAAATAAAATTATGAGTATTCTTTACATCTCTTTGCCTTGGATCGTTCAGAAGACACTGCAGTGACCTGTGTGTTACTGAGTGCATTTACTACAGAGGGAGAGTTGAAAGTTTTGCAATATTTGGATCACTTTATGTCTTCATACGTATCTTTACGACGAAAGCTGACTAGCATTCAAAGTATACGACGAAAGCTGACAAGCATTCAAAGTATAGGTCATCGTGTTGCACCGTCCTTAGCCATTTGTTTGAAAGTTCTTTGATTCCGTGGCCGTGCCAGTTCTTGTCCTTCGAGGCGAAGAACTCCTTCACCACAGCTGCCACCTCCTCCTGGTTGTTGAAATACCGCCCGCGAGGGAAATGGGCCAAGGACCGGAAAAGGTAATAATCCGCCGGGTCAAGGTCCGGAAAAGGTAATAATCCACCGGGTCAAGGTCCGAACTATATGCTGGATGTGGCATCAGCTCGATGCCTTCAGGTTCTTGAAGTTTTGCCCGGGTCGTTCGCGCAGTATGAGGCTCAGAGTTGTCTTGCTATAGGAGAGCGCGCTTTCTGTTCACCAGTGTCGGGTACTGCTCCTCCAAAACGGAATACATCCACTCCAGCTGTTCAGACTAGAATTTGGCGTTGATGATCCAAACGTCTGGAACAAATTCGTAATGGATTATACGGCCTGCGAATCCACGGTTCGCAGCCTACCTGACCTTGGCTGATCGTCGAGGTTTCTGTCACCTGAGCTAAATTTGTTGAACCATCTAGTTGCGGTGCTGTGATCCACGGAACCTTCCCCTTTCGCATAAGAAATGTTTCGTGTTGCTTGAGCAGCGTTATGGCTGAGTTTGGACTCGTAAAGTAAAAGTTCCGTAATTTGCCGGTTGTGGCTGTTCATCTTTTGGGCGTTCCAAACACAGACACAACGACGACAGGCAATGCTGTTCGCAGCAACGACTACCACTTTATATCCCTTTGGACTGACTGCAGTGCGGGACTTGAAGTAGTTTAAACACGTGACATGCCCGCCGCAGCACATGCTTTTACGCAAATATGGCAAAACTTTCGAATCACCCTCTGTACATCCGTTTTCAATTCAGTTACACGGTTATTATGGTTTTCCATCTTTCTTACCAGCAAGGAAGTCCTTTGCAATAGCGGAGATCTTTATGGTTACAGGGATTTTTTGACATTACCTGCATTTTGTGATGTCAAACTTTCTTTTCGCTGCGATTGAGATGATAACTGAGTGAAACATTATTCGCTTAAAACCTTATTTCTTGGAATGATTCAAATATAGTAACAGAAATCTACTTATTCAATTTCCGGGAAGAACTGAGTGGAATTATTCAGTTTTAATTGCCAAAGCAAACCGCAATTACTTGAGATCGTGTTAAGTTTTCTTTTGCTTTTGACGCCAATTTTCGGAATAAATTACGTCTAGGAAGTGAACTTCTCAGACAATTTTAAAACTGGATCGTCCTGCAACGGAAAATGAGCCTCCATGTTCATTTCCTTTGTGGCTTTTTCTTGAAAAAGGAATTCATGAAGACAAACCCTTCTGCCTCTGCAAACTCTAAGAGAGTACTTCCACGCAAGTTTCTGTTGCCGTGACCGAATTTACCTACTGAAGTTTCATTCTGTTGCTGTTGCCCTATTTTCGCATTGAAGTACCCCATAATGATCTTCAAGTGATGCCTGCCTTTATTATTTAGATGACGAATTTCCTCATGAAATTCTTCATTTCTTCTTCAGGATGACTTCGGGTGAGTTCATGAACTTAAATAATATAAGCTTGGTATCTTCCTGAGAGTTGGATAACGAGTCGTGCAGCTCTGTCATAAGAACTTTCAACTTCTACAACTTTGTACCTCAGTTTCTTGTTTATTATAAATCCCACACCACTAGTTCTGCCAGTATCTGTTCCGTGACAGTAGAAGAGATGTCCACTTTTCAGTTCAATAAGATCTCTTCTCCTTACCTCATTTAGCCCGACGTTATCATACTTGATACTTTGTAGTTCCTCTTCCAATTCAAGGAACCTTGAATCAGAAGATAAAGAACGTCCATTGAAAGTAGCCAAGGTCAGCATCAGATGGCAGCCTAGTCCTGTCCTCAGGGGATTCTCAGCACCCTCTGCCTTCATGTCGTACTGGCCACTGCCTTGGTCAGGTACATCTCAGCTGCCGAAGACTGAGGGCCAAGATTTAAGTTGTGGAGTCAGTTGTGGAGTCATCACCATAACCCACCACGCTGGCCAAGCGGGTTGGTGAGTGTGGGACAGCATTTCCTCTAATTCCGATAGTATAGTTATAACGCTACTGACGGTCGTCATAGCCGCTTTAGTAGGAACAGAATGCACCACGAAAAGGCGGGGTTGATATTTGTCAAAGAGATGCTGTGGTATGTTGCGCGTCACCTAACCTTACATTTCAAACACATTATATACATGAGTAAATATGAGAAATGTGTAGTCCGCCTTATGGAACCAGGAAGTGCTAAAGATCGTCATCAAATTCTCGGACAAAACGGGCTTCCCTGTTTTCGGCGACGTACTTCTTTTATATATACATATATATTTTTTATTGAAGGTTTAACGACCATCGTGAGTAACTCGATGGGCTATGAGCAGTCGCCCGTCCCTACTTTAGGGTCACTGATTCCAAGGAAGGGAGGGAGCCGGTGCCGTAAGACAAACACAACATCTGTACCTCCCCGGGATTCGAAACCGGACCCATCACGGATGAATGGTCATAATTCAGCGCTTAGATCTCTCCGCCACCTGAGTGGTCCCCGTACTTCAGAACATTGCTCTGGGAACATTCCCAGGCAGTCCGGTGGCGCAGTGGTCTAAGCGATGGCCTCTGATCATTCGTCCAAAAGGGGTCCGGGTTTGAATCCCGTGAGGCATGGATGTTGTGTTTGTCTTACGGCACTGGCTCTCTCCCTTCCCTGGAACCAGTGACCCTAAATTAGGGACGGGCGACTGCTTATAGCCCATTGAGTTGCTCACGGTGGTCGTTAAACCTCCAATAAAAAACATTCCCAGTGGGAGACGTCTTCAACATACGAGAATAATGCTGCTTTGATGGAGATGCGAATGCATTGACCAACTTGGACTTTTTGGAAACAAACCTTTCTCCTTAATTCGGTGACTTTTTCTCTTTCCTATCATTCAAACATTATTTATTGCCCAACAGAATTGGGCACCCACTTATTGCTAGGTAAGCATTTACCAGATCATTTCCTTTCAGGTAGGTGAATTGAAAGAAGAGGTCCCATGAAATGGCTACCTCAGTATCCCGATATTACCCTGAAAGATATCTACCAACCGACGGTAAAATCATAAATCCGGGATCCATCAGATCCTCCTCCACGAAATTCAAGATATGAAGGATAGCTTTTCTGTGATGTCTAGTGGCTGGTATAACGAAGGAAATTTTCACTGTATCAACGTACACAGGAACGTCTTATGAACACAGCGCTAGCTACTTTGAATGTTGTGCTCCGTGGAGCTTGAGTGATACATTTTGCATTACAGTAACCACTAGGTTTTTTATTTGCTACATTATTTTTTATGTGCTTTCAAATTTTTGTGGTCATCTAAAGCTCTGCATGTCCTTTTACGAAATTGAGAGACCCTAGCAGGACCAGAGCTTGAGATCTTATTTTAATATCTTTGCTTTTCAAATTCCAGAAATCCATTTCGTATTTTATCAAATTCTCAAGAACATCATCATCATCATCATCATTGTCAACCATTATCAATCCACTGCTGGACGAAGGTCTCCCCAAGTTTCCTCCACAACGGTCTGTCTTGTGCCAGTCTCCTCCATGTCACCCCTGCATACTTTCGAATTTCATCCACCCATCTCCCATGTGGTCTTCTTCTGGGTCTTTTCCTGTCCCTTGGAATCCAATCTAAAATTTCGGCTGTCCATCGATGATCTGTCCTTCTGGCAGTATGTCCAGCTAATTGCCATTTCAGGGATTTAACTCTGATCATGATGTCTTCCACTCTTGTCATTTTTCGGATCCACGAGTTCCTCTTCTTATCTCTCCTGGTTACACCAAGCATGCACCTCTCCATGCTTCTTTGAGTTGTCTGCAGCCTTTGTATGTCTCTTTTAGTTAAGTTCCACGTCTCTGCACCATACGTTAGCACTGGAAGGATGCATTGATCAAACACTTTTCTTTTAAGACATAATGGCATATTGCTCTTGAAAATTATGCTGTTTCTTCCAAAAGCTCTCCAGGCAAGTTTTGTACGCCGATTAATTTCTTCATCAATCTGACCCTCACTTGATATCTGCTGTCCAAGATAAACGTACGTGTCTGTTATCTCCAGCTTTTCTCCATCAATCGATAAATCTTCATTTCTTGTAAAAGCATTGAACATCACTTTTGTCTTCTGAAAGTTCATTTTTAATCCCACTTCTTTACTCTTGTCAGCAAGTTCCTGGATCATACTCTGCAGCTCTGATGGGCTAGTTTCAAAAATGACTACGTCATCAGCAAAACGAAGGTGGGTTAGATAATCTCCATTAATCTTTATTCCCTTGTTTTCCCAGCTCAGCGACTGAAAAACACCCTCCAATGTGGCATTAAAGAGCTTCGGAGATATGGTGTCACCTTGTCTCACTCCCTTTCCAATTTTTACGTGTGTTGTATTTTCAAACAGCCTAATCTTTGCACTTGCATTTTCATAGATGTTATTAATAATATTAATGTATGCATCTTCAATACCGCAGGTTTTCAGAGCCATTGTAACTGCTGATGGTTTCACCGAATCAAAGGCTTTTTCATAATCGATAAAAGCCATGCACAATGGAAGTTCATATTCCCTCGCTCTTTCAATTAGTTATCTCAGCACGTGGATATGATCTATTGTGCTGTAGCCACTCCTGAATCCAGCTTGTTCTCTCGGTTGAGTCATGTCCAGTGTTACCTTCAAGCGGTGTGAAAGAACTTTAGTGAAGATTTTATAAACTACTGATAGGAGGCTGATAGGTCTGTAGTTTCCAAGATCCTCAATGTCCTCAAAGTTTCATTCTGTTGCCGTTGCCTTATTTTTGCATTGAAATCTCCCATAATTATTTTCAAGTGCTGCTTACCTTTATTATTTAGATGACAAATTTCCTCATAAAATTCTTCAATTTCTTCTTCAGGATGACTTGTGGTGGGTGCATAAGTTTGAATAATCTGAGCCTGGTATCTTTTCGAGAGTTGGATAACAAGTCGTGCAGCTCTGTCAGAGGAACTTTCAACTTCTACAATTTTATCCTTCAGTTTCTTGTTTATTATAAATCCAACACCACTAGTTCTGCCAGTATCTCAAGAACATATTCGTGATAAAATAACACGTGTTACCTTATAAACTGATAATGAACATTTAAAGTTTGTAAAAATTGCAGGAATATTTAGTGAGGACGTAGAAATGTTTACATGTTATTAAAACGGCACTGCTTTAATATATTTTGCAGTACTTCTTTGGAAAAGTTGAAGGTATTGTAGGACATGGCAGAAGTGATCGATCTCAGTTTTTCTCTACAACAGTTCGATAGGAGATAGGCAGTAGTGTTTCTTGCCGTAATTCATTGATTCTCAACCTATGGGGTGCGAAATATCTAAAACGGGGAGCAAAGAAAAGTGAAAATCGAAAGAAAAACTATTTATTGAAAAAACGGAAACAATACATAAAATACCTTCTGAAAATAAAATAATACCTTCCCCGTGGCAATAAATGTATGCGCACCCCAAGCGTGGTTGTTATAAACGATGAGAAAAGCGGTCTCGTTCGTGTTTGCAAGGAAACCTGTTTAATAAACAAAGTACCCAACTTGAGCTATGATTTACAACAAAAATCGGTACAAAAAATTGCAACATAATCTCGAGATATGCCTGGAAGCATTACTCCTCCCAAAACTCTGAGGCAGTAAATTTACGCGCACCCAGCTCTCGTCAGATGTTGCTCGGTTGGACCTGCAAATTTTTGCTGTTTTGTATCTCGCGCAGTCTGCAATATGGAAACAAAGGACAGTAGAAAATATGGTGCAGTCTTTGCGTTGCTCAAAACTAAAAAAATGGCATGACGTCGGTTAGAACTGCAGGTACGTAATAAAATCCTCCAGAAACGACTAAATGGATCAGCTATGCGGTATATTGCTCGGAAATTGTGTTTCAACAAGTCTACTGTCAGAACGTTCCTCAGACACTACGAGGAAACCGGTTCCATCGAGTAGCAAAGGTAGACCACCAACGACTACTGCCACGGAAGATTGAACTTCGCGTCGCCTTGTCATGAAATACCGACATGATACATATTTAGGAGCTGCAGAACTGTGGAGCGAACGCATAGACCGACCTGTATCTCGAAGAACTGATAGCAACAGGTCAAGCTGCATCATCATTTCTAGCCTTATTTATTCATAGAAACAGTTTTAGCATATTCGGGACTTCTGACGAAGAGGTCGCGAAAATTCCAAAATACGGTACGATCAGAAATTTGCAACGATGCATATTTTACGACGCGGACGACGATCTACGCATACAATAGATTTTAATAAATATTTTAAACAGTACTCAAATGACTACCGTCCGTGCACGAATAAAATAAGAGTAAAAAACCTATAAAATCTTTAATGGATCTAGATAAAACCTTACATAAGAACTTTCGGATCGTAAAATACGATCCATCATCAGATGTTACAAGTGTTGGTAATACACAATCTATATACATATATACACAACAGGAACAGCCCTCAACATAATTGGAGTGATCGCTGGGAGAAATCAAGGTAATCCGAAATTTGATCGGATATTGTTGTTGGTGGTGTCAAACAGTTGCTTGTATCAAAATTCCTCCGGGAACAATGGTGGGTAGAATTGGGAAGTATCGATTTCGAAGAAAGCGGTATTAGCTCCGGTGTGTTATCGTTACACACCCTATCCCAAAAAGAATAAATGGAAATGCTCTCTGTGAACCTGAGGTATGATCTGTACATTGGAACGTTCAGTACAGAAATACACTGGCGGAAAGTGAAAAAAGAACACCAAGAAGGAATTAGCGGACGATCATGAAATTTACATATGTTAATGGGGTCGAGGTTACGTAGGTGTGATGTTAATTTCGGGACCAACCGGTGAGCGCTTACGCCACAGCACGGCATAATATGCAAATTATCGTTGGTGGTATTTAAGGAGTACAGCGAAGTGAACGGAATCAGTCCCAGCCGCGGATGGCTTAGTGGTTAGCCAGTCAGACTATCAATGCAAGGTCCTCAGGTTCGAACCTGGGCTGATCTTTCAGAGATGGTGTGATTTACTAACAATCGCTGAATATCCGCCGTGCATTGGACGAGCACGTTAAGTGACGGCCCCCATGCTGGACCCACTGGTTAAATGGGTATTCTTTCCTATGCTCCCCCTGAAATTCTCTCACCACTCTGTGTGCAACATCGTAACTGTACGGTGGCACCATCTACTGTACTCTAATCTCACTACAAACTGTTCTGTCCAAGTCGCCAGACTTGCTCTCATTCCTTCTGTTTCTGTGTCCTGCCCAAAAGGCGATCTCGCTGTAGGTGGCTAGGACCTAAACTCTACTCACTGTGGACGAAAGTCCTACAAGAAAATGACAAATAGATACAATGTAATCAGTCGTCGGCGTACGGACACGTGCAAAGACCCTAAAGAAGCTGCAATGCCTGGACATGGAAGACGTGTAGGATTTCAAAGGGACGGCAGAAAGCATTTTCATTAATTCTTTCGGGGATAGGGTGTCTAACGATAACACACTGGAACTAATACCGCTTCCTTGGAAATCGGTACGTCCCGATTTTACCCACCATTGTTCCCGAAAGAATTTTGATACAAACAACTCTTTGAGGCCAACAGTACACAATCAAATTTCGGATAACGTTGACTATTTCCAACGATCACTCCAACTATGTGGAGGGCTGTTCCTGTTGTGTGTGTGTATATATATATATGTCATCATCATCAACCAGTCACAATCCACTGCTAGATGAAAGTCTCCCCAAACTCAAGTCTCCCACACTTGTCTGACTTGCGTTTGTCTCCTCCATGTCACTCCAGCATACTTTCGAATTTCATCCTTCCATGGAGTCTTCTTCTGGGTCTTTTCCTGTCCCTCGGAATCCAGTCTAAGATTTTGGTTGTCCATCGGTGGTCCGTTCTTCTTGCAACATGTCCAGCCCATTGCCATTTCAGTGATTTCACTCTGGTCATGATGTCGTCCACTCCCGTCAAATTTTCTTATTCACAAGTTCCTATTCTTACCTTTCCAGGTTACACCAAGCATGCATCTCTCCATGCCTCTTTGAGTTCTCTGTAGCCTTTGCATATTTTTTTTTGTTAAGGTCTATGTCTCTGCTCCATACGTAAGCACAGGCAGGATGCATTGATTAAACACTTTTCTTTTAAGACAATGTTATATTGATCTTAATAATTGTACTGTTTCTTCCAAAAGCTCTGCATCTAAGTTTTATACGCCGATTAATTTCTTCATCAATGTGACCCTTATTTGATATCTGCTGCCCAAGAAAAATGTAGGTATCGGTTGTCTCAAGCTTTTCTCCATCAATCGATAAATCTCCGTTTCTTGTAAAAGCATTATACACTGAGTGGCCACTTTATTATGACCACTCCCTCAGTACTTCGTTAGGCCACCTTCTGCCTTTAATACTGCGTCGATTCTTCGTGGCATGGACTCCACGAGATGTTGATAGGTGGTTTGTGGAATCACCGAGACCATGTTTGATGAATAGCACTTTCCAGGAGTGTGAGATTGCAGGGTTGTGGATCCAGCTGTCTGATGTCTCGTTCACCTTCATCCCACAAATTCTCAATGGGGTTGAGATCTGGAGATTGTGGGGGCCACCTAAGCAAAGTAAACTCAGAGGTATGTTCCTGAAAAAAATTCTGTACAATATGAGCATTATGGCAGGACGCATTATCTTGTTGAAAGTAGCCATCGCCATTGGGCCATAGCCAACATGTAGGATTAGTCATGTATGATCATAGGAAAAACTTTGCTATTAAAAGGATCTATAAAATACATCTCATTGATGCACTTGGTACGCAGCGATGTTTAGATATAATGTGCCAGTCAGACGTTGATCAACACGAATGAAAGGGTCCAAAGCATGCCAGGAAAACATTCCCCAAACCATAACGTTGCCTCCGCCAGCCTGAAGGGTTTTAGCAATACATTTGGGGTACATGCTTTCGTGCTGTTTCCGCCAAATTCTCACTCGGCCATCGGCATGGGGCAACGGAAAACGTGATTCATCGGACCACATAATTTATTTCCGGTTATCGACTGTCCAATCCTTGTGGTCCTGTGCGAACTGGAGACGTTTGCCCTTGTTAACTGCAGACAGCAAATGTTTTCTAACAGGCCTTCGGCTGCCATATCCCATCCGATGCAGTGTACGGCGAACAGTGCGTGCAAAGATCATTTGGGGGGATCCTTGATTATGATGGTCTGTAATTTGCTGCACTGTTGCCCTTCTCTTGTCTGTTACCAGTCTGGGCACTTTCCATTCCACCCGAGCAGTCACTAGTCGATGATGACCACACGTTGCACGTAGAGACGCAGTTTTTTGGCTGACAGTCTAGTCTTTAAAGACTTCAACAACAACCGCTCTGGAACATTTCACGAGTGCGGCGGTTACGGTGATTCTCGCTCCATGACTCCGAGCTCCTGCAATCACCCCACGTTGAAAGTCCGTCAAATCGCATTTTTTATCCATCTCCTCACCCCCAAATCACTTCTACTACTGTCGCAAGCACTAAGCTTTCCCTTTTCATACTAGCCTCGCCCTCTGGCGACAACAGCTTGCAGCCGTAGCTCATTTGCTTAAAATTGTCAGGTGGTCTGACTTTTTCACGGAATCGAAAGCCTTTTCATAATCAATAAACGCCATGCATAATAGGAGTTCATATTCTGATGCTCTTTCAATTAGTTTTCTCAGTACATGGATATGATCTACAGTGCTGTATCCACTCCGGAATCCAGCTTGTTCTATTGGTTGAGCCATGTCTACTGTTACCTTCAAGCGGTGTGAAAGAACCTTAGTGAAGATTTTATAAACCACTAATAGGAGGCTGATGGGCCTGTAGTTCCTGAGATCCTCAACGTCACCTTTTCTATGTAGCAGGATCATTGTAGCATTGTTCCAATCCTCAGGAATCTTCCCTTCTTTAAAACATCTGGTGAAAATTTGGGCGAGTGTATATACATATTGTGTATTACCAGTACTTGTAACATCTTATGATGGATCGTACTTTACGATCCGAAAGGTCTTATTTAAGATTGTATCTAGATCTATTAAAGGTTTTACAGGTTTTTACTCTCGTTTTAATCGTGCACAGACGGTAGTCATTTTACTAGCATTGGTTGAATGGCACGAATAGTTGTTTAGACATTTAAACAGATCAATACTAAAGAAGTTGTGAAATGTAAAAATTATACTGCAATAACGCAATAAGTTTTCAGATAACAATAGCTGACCCAAGTAACATGTGTGGCGTTTTGTGTTATATGTCAATTCGTCGCGTGCGTCGATTCATCGACTGCGTCAATTGGTCGACTGCGACGATTAGTCGCCTGCGTCAATTTGTCGACTGCGACAATTCGTCGAGCGTCAATTCATCGACCACGACGATTCGTTGCTGACAAATTCGTCGACTACGTCAATTCGTCGCGTTTACAGATGTTGGTTACATACAAAATGAATGCAGGAAAACGTACGATTTCGAACGTCTTTAGCCCTGATCAAATTTGTAAGGTTTGGACACTCAGATAGGATAGGAATATCACGCCTTTTCTTTGGCACTAAAAATATTATACGATAGACAGTTTTGGGAAGGGGTCAGGGTACGGTTGGTCAGAGCCTCCCATATACAAAATTTTGGTAAGCATTACTACCATACTCAAGATTAAATATGCACAAGGTACTAATTTACAGAAAAGACCATGGGTGAGAAGGAACTAACAGGTGCCGCAGTATTTAGAAATATGACAGAAATGGTAGAAACAATTAAGCACAAATACTTATTATATGTACAGAATTATGCAGTGATAAGAGAGAAATACGCTAAACGGACCCAGGAGGGCAACTTTACAAAAAAACAGAAATCGAACAGTAATGCAATGCGTAAGTGTCATATCATATGTACAGAACAATACAGTGACAAAGAAGAAAGCCGCTAATAATACCCAGAAGGGCAGCTTCTCATAAAACAGAAATATAACAGTGATGCTACACTCAAAATTTACATCATATGTACAGAAGTATTCAGTGACAAGGGGGATAATCGCTAAAAGTACTCAGAAGGGCATCTTCTTACATTAAATTATACACACAGGGACAATGAAATTTCAAAATATATTCAACATAATGCAGGGGACATTGCGTGTGCAGTAAACTGTGCAGAAGAAAGAATTATATACAACATAAAATACAACATAATCGAAGAGAACATGGGAAACATGGTGAGCTATCTCCAATAGCACATAAAACAGAATAATCACAAATAGCGAATCATGTGGGTGAAAAAGGAGACTCCACCTAGGAACCGCATACCACCAAAATGAATACGTAAAATCATGAGTTGGGACAGTGAATGTGGGCGACAACAAAAATCCCACCTATAAGTTGAGATGTAGCTGCAAATTGTGAATATAGAACCGCCCAGCCGATTGGGCCCAGGTGGATTAAAAAACGTTATCGGTGTGTGTTGAGGCAGCACGAGAGTGCTCCATTCGGAGACGAGTGGTTAACCGTGCTAGGAAGCGTCTCCGAATGATAGCACTTGCCTCCTGAGGAGGTGGAGTAAGAGCAGGGAGGCGTTGTTCAAGATGAAAAGTATATACAGTGAACTTCACAAGAAGAAAAATGTAACGGCACACAGGAGGCAAGTGAGTAGGAGGATGCTTAGTTTGGAGTTACCAAGCATATGCAAGAAATGGTAACGATCGAGCACAAATTCGATCATCAAGACGAAACGCTGGGTTTAGGAGTGGCAGGAATACGGGGCAGAATAGGTATTGATGTTGGACGTCGCTGACTTCAGGGCAAAAGGAGCACTGTGGACAGGTGAGAAGAGTCATGCGAAATAGTACTGATGGGGCGGGGAGATGAAGGTGAAGAAATTGCCAATGGACATTGAGTTCAAGAGGGTAGGAAATGGGAGAGGTAGAGGCTGTCCAGATGGCGGGGAGAAGAGAAGGAGAAGCAGAATGAACAGAAAGTGGAAGTGCGGGAGGGGAAAGAAGAAGCCAATAAAGAGAAGAGGAGGAGATAGAAGTAACTAGAAGCGGGGAGCTAGGAACGAGGAGAAAGAACGGTAGAGAAAGAGGGGCGGAGGGGACCGAGCAGAGACCATCAGGGGAAGCGAGGTAGGAAAGAGGTTCCAAAGCGCTGTGCGAAGGATAAGATATTCGTTAGCAAGAGTAATGGTTGGAGGTAGAAAGAGGGAAGAAAGAGGTCTCCAGTTTAGATCAGAAGTTACGAGAGAACGGACAGTTATCACACCAGAGCGCATCCAATGAGGAAAGTAAAAGTAAGGGAGGTTAGGAGGGTGAATAAGAGAAGAGAAGAAGAGAGGTTCATCTAGAAGATCAAGAGTTGAAGAAGGAAATGAACGGAGAAGAGGAGGCGAACGAAAGAGAGAAAGGCCCTCTCGCAGGACTGGAGGGAGGTGGGACGGAAGAAGAGAGTATGAATCCATCTTCAGAAACAGTAAGAAGGTGAAAGATGGATCACGGGAAGAAGCTAGAATATTCAAGGTAGCGGTAAGGGACGGAACAGTTGAAGTGGCAAGGCGAATTAACTAAATAATGCGATGTTTTTTGTAAAGGACAGCTGGGTCAGGAAGCTGGATGCCACCTAATGAGGCTGGTAGATGAAGCGTTGGAGGTTTAACCCAGTGATGTGAAGACCAGATGACGGAAGTTGAGAGGCGAGTGATGGTCATCATTTGTGACACGGGCACAACCTTCGACATCCAAGAGTATTTGCATAGGGAGATAAGTTGTCGACGAACAACGGCTGCTCGTTGACGGAACGATGTGAAAGGGCGGGCCTTACTCCAGTAGGCAGCAGCCCGTTGTATCCGGGGAAGAAGAGCAGCCCAGGTGGCGGATGTAGAAGCCAAGGGCAATCCGACATACGCATCCAGGATCTTCTGGGTCGTAGCCGTCCACTGCGCACCGCAAGGAGCATCGGTGTGGGCAGCCCATGCCCCAAACCATAAGCCTGTACTTTTAGTGGCATTCAGGGCAGCTCCAGAGATAGCTACATACTGATGATATACAGAATACAGGCAATCAAACTGAGATACATCCCGGACGCAAAAGGTCACATCATCAGCATAGGCGGTGAAAATTATTCGATGATGACGAGTACTAGCCACTGTCGGCAATAGGATATCCAGGAGAGATCTTCGGGATGCTAACAGGAAAGGCTCGAAAGCGAGAGCGAATAGCTGGCCGGAGAGCGGACATCCTTGCCGGATGCCTCGCTTAAACGGAATTAGAGCAGTTAGAAAAGTGGCCGCTCGAACATGAAAACTGGCACCCTGATAAAGCGCCAAGAGAGCGGAAGAAAAGACAAGAGGAAAGCCAAATTGTGAAAGGACAGCAGAGAGATAAAAGTGAGAAACGTTATCAAAAGCGGACTATTTAACCAAATTGAGAAAGGCAAGAGGTTCATGAAATGAGCTAGCGAGGAAGTGAAGATGAAGATGAGAAACGTTTGTGGAAATAGTCCGTTCAGGCACAGTGTATGTCTGGTCGGGAGAAATAACGAAAGAGAGAACAGGATTACGGCGACGGGATAAGAGTTTTGTATAGAACTTATAGTCAGTGTTTAGGATAGAGATAGGGCGCCAGTTTCCAAGATCCAAGAGGTCACCCTTCTTAGGAAGGAGGATGATGTGTGCCAAAGCAAAGTCGGGCGGTAACGCAGGAGAGGAAAAAGCAGACGAGAAACACGCAGACAGAAAAGTCAGAAGGCACGGTAGAAAAGCACGATAAAAGGACAGAGGAAGGCCGTCAGTTCCAGGAGCGGCATGAGGATTGAGAGTAGCGAACGCCTCACGGAGTTCGCGAAGAGAGAAAGGGGAGAGTAAAGAAGTAGATAAAATAGAGGGGACCTGAGGAAGAGAGGAGAGAAGAGGAGAAGCTAATGAGGTTAGGACTGCGTTACCGCACTGTACTTGGCGGGGAAATACTGTATGGTGAAAGCGCATAGCTTCGATGGGTTCGAAGTGATGGAACCATCCTGGAGGCGAAGATGACGCAAAGATGTAGCAGAACGATGTTGAGATTCGTTGGCGGTTAAGTAATCGTGAGAATCAGCTGTAGGGGAGAGATGCAAGAAATGCATCCTGCAGGCTGCATCGGATGCGCGAGGAAGAAGCAAAGTGTAGAGATCTGCCAGATAGCCGAAGTATTGCGGATCATCAAGAGAGAGCATCGACAATAGAGCACGTAGATTCGCAATTTTCAAATCGCTCTCATTCCGAGAGGCATGGGAGTAGCGCCGTACAAAAAGGACCAAGTCATGTTTGACACCGATCCATAGTTGCTTGGCGCCTGACGTAGTATCAAGAAGGGGCTGACGACTTCGGAGGAACTCACGCACTGCAACACAAAATTGTTGATCATCCAGGAGCGAGTCCGGAAAAGTCCAAACTCGTTGAGCCCTTGAAGGTGAAGGCGAAACACACACCGACAGACTGACAATACTGTGGTCTGAAGCGGCGGAAGGATGATGAGCAGCAGTTGCGATCGACGGAAGAAGAGCAGTCGAATCATAAAATTTATCCAGCCGTGCTGCCGTAGTGCTGCCATGGATGGAAGAGCGCCAGGTAAAAGAGATTTGCGACGGGTGTAGATGCCGGAACGCATCAACCAATTGAAAATCATCAACTAGCTGAGAAATCTGTAATACACGTTGCCTGCGGTATTCGCCAACGGTTGAATTGCGGTCAATGGCCGGCAACAACGTACAATTGAAATCTATGCCGATGAGAATATATTCAGACGGTGGGATGCATGACAGCTCTGTATGGAGTGTGGAGAGAAAATCAGGTAAGAGACGCTCATCACAGGGGACATATATGTTAAAAACATGATAGGTCACGTTTTCAATACAAAAGACAACGACCTGGAGGTTGTCCACATATAATGCACGAATCACTGGCGTCGAAATCAGAGGGAGTAGGCGGTGATGGATCCCAAGTGCAAGGCCACCATTCCGTCCAACTCGATAAGCATGGTGCAAATCGTTGGGCCAAGCCCGCCAACGAGAGAACAAAGTGGCAGCAGAGCAATTGGTCTCTTGGAGCAAGAGAAGATCTGCGTGTAGAGCCGCCAAGTCCTCACACACTAGGGCATTTCTAGGAGAAGCAGAGAACCCTCTGCAGTAAAGTGTGACCACCTTGAATAGGTAGGTCCTTCCCAGGTCGACACGCACGTGCGCTGGAATCTGTTATTTTCTTCGCTTGCTTCTTCATTCTGTCAACACTAAATTTGAGATCGGGATAGGAAAGCACAAGATTTCGAAACACAGATGTCACACTAGAACCTTGGGTGAGAACAGTAGGGAGATCAAGCATATGACGTGCAACAAACTGATTAAACAATCTAGGATGTTTATGAGAGCATAATACTTCATGCATTTTATGAAGAGAAAGCGGACCTACCATCATATCCGCCTTCGCTTCAGCTAGGTACCGGAGAAAACAATCTAGGGAAAGCACTGGGGGTGGAGTCTTAAAACCTGGAATCACAGCAGGATGTCGACTTATTCGTGGCGAAGTACGTCGTTGAGAGGAGGAGTGGGAAGATGAGTCAACAGAACGACCTCTTGCAGCACTGGTGCGAGGAGGGAGCGGAGACTGCGGAGCACTCCAGGACTCCCGTCGAGCAGGCTTGCTGGTAGTTGTAGGGTCAGAGTCACTAGCAGTAGGGCAGTCCATGTCAGTAACTGTACTTGGAGTGTCTTCATACGACGGAGGATGAAGGTCAGCAGTCAGGTCAGCTGGAGCTCCAAGGAACGTGGGCGGAGCAGTCGGCACCAGATGAGGAAAGTCCACTGTCAACAATTGTGGGACAGGACCCCGTGGAGAAGGGCCCGATGGTAGAGCGGGTTGATGAAGTTCTGAAGGCACCTCCTTAGAAGCGGTAGGGGTGGAGAACATAGGGCTGTCACGAGTGACTTTTTGTCCCGAAGACTGAGGTACAGCAGGGCGGCGGAAGCACTCACTTCGTTGATGGCCATACGCCTTACAAGTCTGACAATGAAACGAGGTTAAAACGTCGACGCGTCGGATCTGGTCTCCGCATTTTACAGTGAAGAGAGTAGGAAAAGTCTTGATATGTTCATCCGAAGAGAATACTACTCGTGCAACTCGTCGGGCACTTTCAATCGAACGATCATCCTCGTCCTTTGGAGCAGCGGAGTGTGTGGTAATGTCACCCACAACACGATCGGATTCCATGAGAAAAGCACAAAGCATAGCATCTGTGACTTCAGAGTGTACTGGGGACATCGAGACAGTTACTGGTCTTTGGGCGACCGGCTCAGGAAATAATTGGTGATCACCAACAATCAGCCCAGTCTGTAAAACAGAGGTAGCATCTGCCGCATGAAAGAAATAAACAATGACACTCGGCCCTCTGCGCGACATATGACGTATCGCTGACGGAGAGAACTTTTGTTTCAGAGCAGTAGAGTACATTTTAAGTGGTGTGTCCAGCAGCGCCTCAAAGCACACACCCAACTCAGTAGCCGTGGTGAAAGAAGTACCTGCTGGAGAATCCACTGGAATTTCGAGCACAACCTCATTACCAGAGCGACGGACGTGAGGTTTTAAAGCTGCGGCTTCCGCTCGCATGGGATTAGACTTGGGCTGAAGCCTTTGAGAAGTTACCGCTGAAGAATAGGAGCGTCCGAAAGGGGTCCGGGTTCGAATCCCGGTGAGGCATGGATGTTGTGTTTGTCTTACGGCACTGGCTCTCTCCCTTCCCTGGAACCAGTGACCCTAAATTAGGGACGGGCGACTGCTTATAGCCCATTGAGTTGCTCACGGTGGTCGTTAAACCTACAATATAAAAAAAAAAAAAAAAAATAAGAATAGGAGCGAGGAGCAGTAGAAGTGGAGGTTGAAGGCAGAGGAGCACCGCCATCCATTGAAGGCAGAGGAGCACCGTCATCCATAGTGTCCATGACGTCATCTGTCACTATATGAGAAGCAGCTGGGGCAAAAGCTGTAATAGTGACCTCAGGGGAGGAAAACGATACGCCGCCAACGGTTGACGTCGACCTGCAGGGCAACGTGACAACGCCACCGCTGGGCAAAGTGCCGTGATCACCGGAAGTGATGTCAGGGTTGACAACACCACCGGATGACGCCATTTTAATGGCGCAGAGATAACTAGGCTTCTACCAGCTCGGTAGGAATTGTAAACACGACGATAAGAAACGGAAAAAGGCACTCACCACTTTGGGAGATGTCCGAAAGGAATCACCAAACCTTTATAGTGGAGGTAAGCACAAACTCAGTCATCCTAGTAGCCTAAATACTTGTTATTCAAACAAAACTCACGGAGCACAATTTCCGTAAATCTACAGTTTTCAATTCAGAACCACCAAATTTGATATACTATCTCATGGTACTCTAACTTAGACGGTCTACGGTTTTTGGAACGGGTCAAGGCCTGGGGTGTCAGAGTCCCCCCCCCCCATAATTTTTTTTCGTAAAATCTACAGTTTTCAATTCAGAACCACAAAATATGGTATCATGAAACTCTAACTTAGAAGCTAGACAGTTTTGGAACGGGTTGCTGTCCGGGGGTGAGAGCCCCCCTAATAAAAATTTCGTAAATTCTACAGTTTTCAATTTTTCAATTTAGAACCACACAATTTGGTATACTATCTCATTGTATTCTAACTTAGACGGTAGACCGCATTTGGAACGGGTCAAGGCCCGGGGGTCAGAGCCACCCACATAGAAAATTTTCTTAAAAACTACAGTTTTCAATTCAGAACCACTAGGTCTGGTATTACTATCTCATGGTACTCTAACTTAGACGCTAGACGATTTTTGGAAGGGGTTGCAGCCCGGGGGTAGGGGACCCCGCATAAAAAAATCGCAAAATCTACAGTTTTTAATTTAAAACCTCCAAAACTGGTATACTATCTCATGGTACTCTAACTCAGACGGTAGACCGTTTTTTGAACGAGTCAAGGCCCGAGGTGTCAGAGCCGCCCCCCCCCCCCCATAATTTTTTTTTCGTAAAATCTACAGTTTTCAATACAGAACCATCAAATATGGTATCATGAAACTCTAACTTAGACGCTAGACAGTTTTAGAAGCTGTTGGAGCCCGGGGGTGAGGCCCCCCCCTCATAAAAATTTCTAAAAATCTACACTTTTCAATTTTGAACCACCAAATTTGGTATACTATCTCATGGTATTCTAACTTAGACGGTAGGCCAATTTTGGAACGGGTCAAGGCCCGGGGGTCAGAGCCCCCACATACAAAATTTTCTTAAAAACTACATTTCAAAATTGTCTTTATTCTTCAAATAAAAATAGCATGTCTATGTACATGGTAGTAGAATTCTGCCAATATTCATCAACTGGAATGTTCCAGTGAAACGTAAAACAAAATATTGTTAAAATCATAAAATTATTTCGCCACGAAGGGCGAACGAGAGGCAGACAATAAAGCACGAGCGATGCAAATTAAAATGTATACTACAGTATTGTAGACAAGAAAAGACATGATGCTATACTATTCACAAATTCCAATTAAGCATTACTACCATAACCAAGTATAAATATGCACAAGGTACTAATTTACAGAAAAGACCATGGGTGAGAAGGAACTAACAGGTGCCACAGTATTTAGAAATATGACAGAAATGGTAGAAACAATTAAGCACAAATACTTATTATATGTACAGAATTATGCAGTGACAAGAGAGAAATACGCTAAACGGACCCAGGAGGGCAACTTTACAAAAAAAAACAGAACTCGAACAGTAATGCAATGCGTAAGTGTCATATCATATGTACAGAACAATACAGTGACAAAGAAGAAAGCCGCTAATAATACCCAGAAGGGCAGCTTCTCATAAAACAGAAATATAACAGTGATGCTACACTCAAAATTTACATCATATGTACAGAAGTGTTCAGTGACAAGGGGGATAATCGCTAAAAGTACTCAGAAGGGCATCTTCTTACATTAAATTATACACACAGGGACAATAAAATTTCAAAATATATTCAACATAATGCAGGGGACATTGCGTGTGCAGTAAACTGTGCACAAGAAAGAATTATATACAACATAAAATACAACATAATCGAAGAGAACATGGGAAACATGGTGAGCTATCTCCAATAGCACATAAAACAGAATAATCACAAATAGCGAATCATGTGGGTGAAAAAGGAGACTCCACCTAGGAACCGCATACCACCAAAATGAATACGTAAAATCATGAGTTGGGACAGTGAATGTGGGCGACAACAAAAATCCCACCTATAAGTTGAGATGTAGCTGCAAATTGTGGATATAGAACCGCCCAGCCGATTGGGCCCAGGTGGATTGAAAAAACGTTATCGGTGTGTGTTGAGGCAGCACGAGAGTGCTCCATTCGGAGACGAGTGGTTAACCGTGCTAGGAAGCGTCTCCGAATGATAGCACTTGCCTCCTGAGGAGGTGGAGTAAGAGCAGGGAGGCGTTGTTCAAGATGAAAAGTATATACAGTGAACTTCACAAGAAGAAAAATGTAACGGCACACAGGAGGCAAGTGAGTAGGTGAATGCTTAGTTTGGAGTAGCCAAGCATATGCAAAAAATGGTAACGATCGAGCACAAATTTGATCAGCAAGACGAAATGCTGTGTTTAGGACTGGCAGGAGTACGGGGCAGAAGAGGTATTGATATTGGACGTCTCTGACTTCAGGGCAAAAGGAGCACTGTGGAGAAGTGAGAAGAGTCATGCGAAATAGAACTGATGGGGCGGGGAGACGTAGGTGAAGAAATTGCAATGGACATTGAGTTCAAGAGGGGAGAAAAGGAGAAAAGGGGAGAGGTAGAATCTGTCCAGATGGCGGGGAGAAGAGAAGGAGAAGCAGAATGAACAGAAAGTGGAAGTGCGGGAGGGGAAAGAAGAAGCCAATAAAGGGAAGAGGAGGAGATAGAAGTAACTAGAAGCGGGGAGCTACGAATGAGGAGAAAGAACGGTAGAGAAAGAGGGGCGGAGGACACCGAGAAGAGACCATCAGCGAGGAGTGGAAAGAGGCTCCAAAGCGCTGTGCGAAGGAGAAGATATTCGTTAGCAAGAGTAATGGTTGGAGATAGAAAGAGGGAAGAAAGAGGTCTCCAGGTTAGATCAGAAGTTACAAGAGAACGGACAGTTATCACACCAGAGCGGATCCAATGAGGAAAGTAAAAGTAAGGGAGGCTAGGAGTGTGAATAAAAGAAGAGAAGAAGAGAGGTTCATCTAGAAGATCAAGAGTTGAAGAAGGAAATGAACGGAGAAGAGGAAGCGAACGAAAGAGAGAAAGGCCCTCTCGCAGGAGAGGAGGGAGGTGGGACGGAAGAAGAGAGTATGAATCCATCTTCAGAAACAGTAAGAAGGTGAAAGATGGATCACGGGAAGAAGCTAGAACATTCAAGGTAGCGGTAAGGGACGGAACAGTTGAAGTGGCAAGGCGAATGAAATGAATAATGCGATAAGTTTTATAAAGGACACCTGGATCAGGAAGCTGGATGCCACCTAATGAGGCTGGTAGATGAAGCGTGGCAGGTTTAACCCAGTGATGTGAAGACCAGATGACGAAAGTTGAGAGGCGAGTGATGGTCATCATTTGTGACACGGGCACAACCGTCGACATCCAAAAGTATTTGCATAGGGAGATAAGTTGTCGACGAACAACATCTGCTCGTTGACGGAACGATGTGAAAGGGCGGGCCTTACTCCAGTAGGCAGCAGCCCGTTGATTCCGGGGAAGAAGAGCAGTCCAGGTGGCAGATGCAGAAGCCAAGGTCAATCCGACATACGCACCGAGGATCTTCTGTGTAGTGGCTGTCCACTGCGCACCCCAAGGAGCATCGGTGCGGGCAACCCATTCCCCGCACCATAAGCCAGTACTTTTAGTGGCATTCAGCGCAGCTCCAGATATTGCAACATACTGTTGATATACAGAATACAGGCGATCAAATTGAGATTCATCCCGGACGCAAAAGGTCACATCATCAGCATAGGCGGTGAAAATTATCCGGTGATGACAAGTATAAGCCACTGTCGGTGGTAGGACATCCAGGAGTGATCTACAGGCTGCTAACAGGAAAGGCTCAAAACCAAGAGCGTATAGCTGGCCGGAGAGCGGACATCCTTGCCGGATCCCTCGCTTAAACGGAATTGGAGCGGTTAGAAAAGTGGCCGCTCGAACATGGAAACTGGCGCCCTGATAAAGGGCCAAGAGAGCGGAAGAAAAGGCAGGAGGAAAGCCAAATTGTTAAAGGACAGCAGAGAGATAAAAGTGAGAAACGTTATCAAAAGCGGACTATTTAACCTAATTGAGAAAGGCAAGAGGTTCATGAAATGAGCTAGCGAGGAAGTGAAGATGAAATAGAAGAGAAACGTTAGTGGGAATAGTTCGACCAGGCACAGTGTATGTATGGTCGGGAGAAATAACGACAGAGAGAACAGAATTAAGGCAACGGGATAAGAGTTTTGTATAGAACTTATAGTCAGTGTTTAGGATAGAGATAGGGTGCCAGTTTCCAAGATCCAAGAGGTCACCCTTCTTAGGAAGGAGGATAAAGTGTGCCAAACTAATGTCGGGCGGTAACGCAGGTGAGGAAAAAGCAGACGGGAAACACGCAGACAGAAAAGTCAGAAGGCACGGTAGAAAAGCACGATAAAAGGACAGAGATAGGCCGTCAGGTCCAGGAGCGGCATGAGGATTGAGAGTAGCAAACGCCTCACGGAGTTCGCGAAGAGAGAAAGGGGAGAGTAAAAAAGTAGATAAAGTAGAGGGGACCTGAGGAAGAGAGGAGAGAACAGGAGAAGCTAATGAGGATGAAGACTGCGTTACTGCACTGTACTTGGCGGTGAAATACAGTTTGGTGAAAGTGCATAGCTTCGATGGGTTCGAAGTGATGGAACCATCCTGGAGGCGAAGATGACGCAAAGATGTAGCAGAACGATGTTGAGATTCCAAGGCGGTTAAGTAATCGTGAGAATCAGCTGTAGGGGAGAGATGCAAGAAATGCATCCTGCAGGCTGCATCGGATGCGCGAGGAAGAAGCACGGCGTGAAGATCTGCCAGATAGCCGGGGTATTGCGGATCATCAAGAGAGAGCATCGACAATAGAGCACGTAGATTCGCAATTTTCATATCGCTCTCATTCCGAGAGGCATGGGAGAAGCGCCGTACAAAAAAGACCAAGTCGTGTTTGACACTGAGCCACAGTTGCATCGCGTCTGACGTAGCATCAAGAAGGGGCTGACGACTACGGAGGAACTCACGCACAGCAACACAAAATTGTTGATCATCCAGGAGCGAGTCCGGAAAAGTCCATACTCGTCGAGTCCGGGAAGGTGAAGGAGAAACACACACCGACAGACTGACAATACTGTGGTCTGAAGCGGCGGAAGGATGATGGGCAGCAGCTGCGATCGACGGGAGAAGAGCAGTCGAAACATAAAATTTATCCAGCCGTGCTGCCGTAGTGCTGCCATGGATGGAAGAGCGCCAGGTAAAAGAGATTTCCGACGGGTGTAGATGCCGGAACGCATCAACCAATTGAAAATCATCAACTAGCTGAGAAATCTGTAATACACGTTGCCTGCGGTATTCGCCAACGGTTGAATTGCGGTCAAGGGCCGGCAACAACGTACAATTGAAATCTCCGCCGATGAGAATATATTCAGACGGTGGGATGCATGACAGCTCTGTACGGAGTGTGGAGAGAAGATCAGGTAACAGACGCTCATCACAGGGGACATATATGTTAAAAACATGATAGGTCACGTTTTCAATGCAAAAGACAACGACCTGGAGGTTGTCCACATATAATGCACGAATCACTGGCGTCGTTATCAGAGGGAGTAATCGGTGATGGATCCCAATTGCAAGGCCACCATTTCGTCCAACTCGATAAGCATGGTGAAAATCGTAGGGCCAAGCCCGCCAACGAGAGAACAAAGTGGTAGCAGAGCAATTGGTCTCTTGGAGCAAGAGAAGATCTGCGTGTAGAGGCGCCAAGTCCTCATACACTAGGGCATTTCTAGGAGAAACAGAGAACCCTCTGCAGTTAAGTGTGACCACCTGGAATCGGTAGGTCCTTCCCAGGTCGACACGCACGTGCACTGGAATCTGTTATTTTCTTCGCTTGCTTTTTCATTCTGTCAACACTAAATTTGAGATCGGGATAGGAAAGCACAAGATTTCGAAACACAGATGTCACACTAGAAACGTGGGTTAGAACAGTAGGAAGATCAAGCATATGACGTGCAACAAACTGATTAAAGAATCTAGGATGTTTATGAGAGCATAATACTTCATATATTTTATGAAGAGAAAGCGGACCTACCGGTATATCCGCCCTCGCTTCAGCTAGGTATCGGAGAAAAGAATCTAGGGAAAGCACTGGGGGTGGAGTCTTAGCACCTGGAATCACAGCAGGATGTCGACTTATTCGTGGCGAAGTACGTCGTTGAGAGGAGGAGCGGGAAGATGAGTCAACAGAACGACCTCTTGCAGCACCGGTGCGAGGAGGGAGCGGAGACTGCGGAGCACTCCAGGACTCCCGTTGAGCAGGCTTGCTGGTAGTTGTAGGGTCAGAGTCATTGCCAGAATAGTCACTAGCAGTAGGGCAGTCCATGTCAGTAATTGTACTTGGGGTGTCTTCATCCGACGGAGGATGAAGGTCAGCAGTCAGGTCAGCTGGAGCTGCAAGGAACGTGGGCGGAGCAGTCGGCACCAGAGGAGGAAAGTCCACTGTCAATAATTGTGGGACAGGACCCCGTGGAGAAGGGTCCGATGGTAGAGCAGGTTACAGTTTTCAATTCAGAACCACTAGATCTGGTATACTATCTCATGGTGCTCTAACTTAGACCCTAGACGATTCTTGGAAGGGGCTTCAACCCCTCATAAAAAAAATTGCAAAATCTGCAGTTTTCAATTTAGAACCACCAAATCTGGTATACTATCTCATGGTGCTCTAACTTAGACGGTCGACGGTTTTTGGAACGGGTCAAGGCCCGGGGGTCAGAGCCTTGAACCCCCATACAACATTTTTGTAAAATCTAGAGTTTTGAATTCAGAACCATCAAATTTGGTATCTTGAAACTCTAACTTAGACGCTAGACTGTTTTTGGAAGGGGTTGGAGCCCGAGGGGTAAGAGCCCCCTCCCCTCCTCCTAAAAAGTTCGTAAAATCTACAGTTTTCAATTTAGAACCATCAAATTTGGTATACTATCTCATGGTTATCTAACTTAGACGGTAGACGGTTTTTGGAAGGGGTCGGGGCCCGGGGTCAAAAGGGCCCCATACAAAATTTTTGTAAAAAGTTCCGTTTTTTTACTCTTAAGATCTGCAACACAATTCAGCACTCCAATACCCTATCGACGTTCTAAGGCGCTCTTTGACCCTTTGAGGGCCTTGCACCATAAACCATCAACCAGCCAACTAACCAGCCTACGGTCTAAGTTAGAGGCTGTAGATAACAATAAAGTGCAAAAATGTGCGTTTAATGGTGCATTAAAAACACAAATCATTATAGTTTAACTTTCACTACCAACGAGCGACTTATCAGGAAGAAATATAATGTAATGTAAAAAGAGAGTTCCAGATATTCAGAAATCAAAACGGTAAGAAAAAGATGATCAATGCCAATGTGAAGTCGTACGCATGCAACATCACATAGGTACATTGCATTTCTGTGTTGCGGGATTCACAGAAGCACACGCCAGATGTACTGCAGTTCTATAGATGTCTCCTAGAAGGTAAGTATTCCTATTCCTTTTTCTTTCTTTTTTTGTTTTGCAAAATTAAATTAACTAAATCAAAAAATTTAAATAAGTTTACTGGAAAATTGCAGGAATATCTTTTTCATTCATTAACTTTCACCCGCCGAACTTGGTGATTCCACAAATAGTAATATGTGCCTGGCAAATAACTGGTATCCCTGCTAGTACAAATTATATTAATGATTTCTTTGAGTCCAGTTCAATCTAGTATGTCCATAAGAGCGTTTGGGGCCGTATGAAATATACATTTCAACGTGTGCCGCTACGGCGGCGGAGTGATCTATGCGCTGGCTCCTGACCACTCGTCGAGAAGGATCCTGGTTCAAATCCCGGTGAGTCATGGACGCTGTGATTGACTTCTGGCACTGGCTGTCCCTCTTCCCAGGAACCATTGGCCCAAAATTAGGAACGTCCGACTGCTTATAGCCCACTGAATTGATCACGGTGGTTGTTAAACTCCAACTAAAAAAAAAGATTGCGACGTGTCCATTGCTATTTGTTATGGACCGTACAAAAATATGTTTTTGATATCAACGCGTCCACTTCCATGTACGCTGGTCATAAAATGTTAGGGGACGGTACAAAATTGAACTTTTGTTTTCAACTTGTCAGCGCTTCGGTATATTGTTGAAGTATACGTATATATAATTGGGCCATTTCAGCACGTAGTTTGGTATATATAGAAAATAAAGATAATGTTACATTTTTACTCAGCTACAATACATTAATCCCAAAGGCTATTCTTGAAATCTATAATCCGCCGTGCTCATATTCACAACGTTAACATAACATGTAAAGTTATTAATGTTGCAGTTTTACTCTGTCACAAAACTTTAGCTACAAGACCTTAGGCGTAACCTTTTTTAGGAATTTTTAGTCCGACGTATTCATAAGGTTTCGATAACATGCCAAGGTTATGGTACTGCGTTTTGACTGAGGCACAAAAATTAATAAACAGGCCTTAAGCCTTTTTATCAGTTTTCAAAAAACTGTGCTCATATACATAAAATTTTCAGAGATAGTCAAGTTTATTGTGTTGCGCTTTTACTCGAGTACAAAACTATAAACAGCCATTAACTTTCACCCGCTGAACTTGGTGATTCCTCAATTCATCCATTAACAAGTCTTTTAAGTGATTGTATGCCATGGTCATATTGATAATGTTTGATGACAAGTCAGGTTAATGATGTTGCACTTAGTAAAGACTTAAAAAGGTATAGAGGCTAATAATTATTGTTTGAAGCTTAAGTAAAAGCTCATTTTTAACTTGACTTGTCATGAAATCCTTATGAATATGGCATTTATTTTATTTTGTACATTTTACATAGTGTGTGCATTTTTTTATCTTTTCGCATTTGTTTTATTTTGTGTTGTACTTGTTACATAGCGTTTCGCATTTTTGTAATGCTTGTGACTTGTGATTGCATTTTGAATTTTTATTTGTTTCACATTTTGGATTACTTTTTGACATTTTATGTTTTTGACATGCTATTTTGAAACATTTGTCTTTTTTAATTTTGCGTTGTGTTTTACATTCTTGCATCTTCGGCGGAATTACATTCTTGAAAAATTCAAATACAAGTTAGTAAAAGGTATAATTCAAGTAGGGAAAAATACCAGCACATTTTAGTAAAGGGTAGAATTATAAGAAATTCCTCTTAAAAAGTCCAGCACGTTAACATTGTCTATGTACGCCAAAGTAGTTCGAATTCCATTTTATCTTGCCAGCGTTTCTCTTCTGGGTGGATTTGTTGGAATCGGTGCTATCACTCTTTCGATTTTAGCCATGGTTGTTCTCTGCTCTTTCGCAATTTCACTGATTATTTTGTACAATCACAGTTTTTTCTCTTCCAGAATGGTATTCAGCGTCTGTCCATTCCTTCAAGTTTGTTTTGTGTTCTGGGAAAGCAAAGTAAATTATTTTCACTTACTGACCAAATTGTTGGTGGGAAAAACGGAGGGCTTCTGCTCGGATTGTTTCATCTGCTTCCACGAAATTTTCCAAGAACATAATTTTCCTCGAACCACTGAACTACAGATTCTGCATATTCGAATTGCAACATACAAAGGGACTCGAGGTGAAGTCTCTTGTCAAGATCTGATTCAATTAACAGGGTTCTAATTTCTATTTCTTTAAAGACATATTGTTGAAAATGACGAAGTTCTGGGTCGTTGGTATGTTTAAATAAGTGAACGCCTGAGCGATGCCCATTTATGCGTACATGTAATAGATACCTGCATTGTTCTATATATTGAAATCTGCTTCGGAGGCAAGTCATCCTGTAAACAGATTTGACTGTTTTACAAAACACTGAGTGGTTTGAAGTGGCGATATGCACGGGATCCATAGTTGTACAGGTCAAACACTGTTTGTCCCCGCATTTAGGAAATTTTGACATGAGCAATTGAGTTGAACCGTCAACATTCAAATGAACACTTTTTTTATATTGTTTTTGCGAAATATTATTCGAAGGAACTAAATTAGTACAGTCTTAATATGAGACTATAATGGAGACCGTAGTGAAGACAAAACCAAGTCCTCCTCTGCCTCAGGGATATGGCCCGGACACGGTAGCTCATTTTTTCGACTTGGCAATCCGTGGCATGCTGCCAAACGCGGTTCTTGATAATCCGCGCGACGACCAAAGCGGTCGTCGCACTTATCAAAACTCACCGACCGTTGATATTCCTGTCAGTGAGTTTTTAACCTTCACTTCTTAGTCTGAGTTTTTATGCTTAATTTTCAGTCTGTGGTTTCTTCATTTATAATACGTCAGTTTTCTGTCGTGTTTTTAACTTCTTTGTCAATGTTTCCTCCAATTATATCGGATGGATTTTATTTACTGTTTTATGTTACACATTTTCATAAGATACTCTGTTTGGCAGCTTCGCGTCGATAGGTCGCTATTATTTTACTTTGATGTTTTCACTTGCTCTTAAGGAGTTTCATTCTACTGTTACCGTGTTTTTAGAATTTTATATGGTTTTTGTTTTTTTACGTTTAGATGTAGCTTATCAAGATAGCATCATTATGTCATGCATTGCTTTAGCTTATTGTTAGATTATTAATATTCGTTGTGTTTTGTTATATTTTGGCAGTTATTAGTTCATTCTTGTCTTTTTTCTTTTATTACATGACAGTATTAATATGAAACTCGGATCAGGTTCTACTTACATACCACCTCGGTCTTCGCGCGGTTTATCAAGAACCGCGTTTGTCAGCATGACACGGATTGCCAATTCGAAAAATGAGCTACTGTGTCCGGACCATGTCCATGAGACAGAGGGGGACTTGGATTCGTCTTCACTACGGTCTCCATTCGTGTCTCATAGTGAGACCATTACTAATTTAGTTTCTTTGAGTAATATTTCACGACGAAAATACGAAAAAATGTGTTCATTTGAATGTTGATGGTTGAACTCAATTGTCCATCTAAAATTTTCTAAATGCGGCGACAAACAGTGTTTGACTTGTCTAACTATGGATTCTGTGCATATCGACACCTCAAACCACCCAATGTTTTGTAAAACAGTCAACTCTGTTTAGAAGATTACTTGCCTCCGAAATAAATTTCAATATATAGGACAATCCATCAGCCCATTACATGTACGCATAAATGGACATCGCTCAAACATTCACTTATTTAAACATACCAACGACCCGGAACTTTGTCATTTTCAACAACATGCCTTTAAAAAAAAGAGAAATTAGAATCTTTTTCATTGAATCAGGTCTTGACAAGAGACTTCACCTCGAGTCATTTTGTATGTTGCAATTCCATACATTATACCATTATGGATTAAACTAATTTTTTAATGGCACCAAAATGAGTTATGTCACTTCAGCTCTCAACATCTATCAAAATTTTCAACATAGACCATTTCTGGATTTAACATACCATGGAGGACGGGATCACAGAGGAAGTGGTAAACAACCGAGCCAAAACTATGATTTTGAAAAAATATTGACGGAATGAAATTCTCAATTAGAAAATCTTCCTAAACTATGTAGATAAAAATAATTTTTGCGCTTAATAACACCAAACACAAAAGACTAAAAACATTTAACAATAATTTTACTTATAATAATAAACAGATAGGTCTTCTTATTGGTGATTTGATCAACTACAAACTGGTTAAAACTAAGGGTGATAGGACCTCTACGGATCTTATCAAAAGTTACTGCAACGTTGGCTTCACAGACAAATTTTTCGATAACATAAAATTCGCAGAAATATTTAATAGGAGTCAAATATTCTTCCCTTTAAGGAACACTGTTCAAGTAATGGTATGCTATCGCTATGACACACCTATGGGACGACTGACTATAGACAAACAGCTAATGAATTGGATTACTTGCTGGAAAAAAACACAAGAATTGTGCCAATGTGATAGACAATGGCTATATACACAGTGCATCAAATAATATTTAAGACTGGCGCTAGGTTTCAGCCTACGGTGGCGCCACCAGTGTAATCGCGAATGCGTTATAAACCGTGACCATCTGCTTGCTTTCTGCCAAAAGTACTGCGCAGTTGTTAAAGTAACCCAAACGAAACGGCCGTTCATTAGAGAAGTAAAATATTTTTCATGTTGAATTATTAAGATGGAACAAAGTGCCTCGGAAACGTACCAAATGATGAAACAAGTTTACGGTGAGTTTTGTTTAAGTAGATCAAATGGTTTCCTGTGGCACAAACGGTTTTTGGACGGAAGAGATACGCTAGATGATGATAAGCATACCGGAAGACGAAGTTCATCTAGGACACCTGAGATTATTGAAAAAGTGCGTGATTTCGTGGCAAACAATCGATGTGCGTCACTAAGAATGATGGAAGAGTCTTTAAGCATCAACAAAGAAACGATTCGAACCATCCTGCATTAAGATTTGGGCAAAAAAAAAGTCTGTGCTAAATTTGTTCCACACACGTTAACCAATGAATAAAAATCAAGGAGAAGTGCACATTGCAGAGACATCATTTCAGTCGCTGAAAATGATCCAAACTTCTTAAAATCGATTGTTACAAGTGATGAAACATGGTGTTTTCAATATGATCCTAAAACAAAGCAACAAAGTGCGGAATGGAAGTCAAAAAACTCACCAGAAGCCAAAAAAAACCAAGAAAAGTTCCATCGTAAATCAAAACAATGTTCATTACATTCTTTGATAGTAATCCACAAAGAATTTGTTCCAAGTGGACAAACAATTACTGGCGAGTTTTATTTAAATGTTTTGAGGCGTTTGATGGGCAGAATTTGTCGCATTCGTCAAGAATATCGAGACGAAAACTGTTGGTGTTTGTTGCACGATAATGCACCCAGTCACACCTCACTTCTTGTTCGTAGGTGTTTGGCGAAAAATAACGTTTGTGTGTTGAATCATCCACCGCATTCGCCTGATTTAGCACCCTATGACTTTTCTTTATTCCCAAAACTTAAAATGACGTTAAAAGGGTGTTATTTTGATGATAATTCGACCATAGAAACAGCTTTGACGCGTGCTTTGGAGGCAATTCCGCAAAGTGAACTGGAACAGGCATTCGAATCATTATTAAATCGCTGTAACAAATGTATTATAGCCGGAGGGACTTATTTTGAATAACAAACCAAAACAAATTAAAATGTCTTGTTTCTATTTCATTTTACAAACCCAGTCTTAAAAATTGTTTGCCACACTGTGTATATAGTTATAGTGGTCATGTCATGACCGGTGATGTTAACATCGTTTCAGGACGAAATTTAAGTGAAGCAATGCTTGTGGGTGCACATGAGTTCAGAATTTCCAGAGTACGGTGACATTCAAAATGTCTAGAAGCGTTTAAACTAGACTTGGTACAATATGATTTGAAAATGTCAGGTCGCTTCAATATACCATACCAAGCCTTCCTTTAATGAATTGGGGAGGTATATTAAGATTTGAAAAGACAAATTATGAAACTAGCGCACGTAGTTGCTGCAATCAACTTGCAGCACAACTTTTGGAAAGATCTTTAAACACAATATATGGTCAACTTAACAGCACTTAGATAATAATGTTAAAGTACTGGACTATGGCATTAATACGAATAATACACTGTCTGACAGAGAAAAAGTGTCACACCATGAAGGAATGCTCGAAAACAGACCAAACTTCACACACAGGTAGCCAAGTAGGTCCTGAAGAAATTATTTAGTTGTTACATACAGACTGGTATCTAGTGGCCGAATATATAGGATGACCAATAAGGAGTGTGCCCCCCTCACCATGTTGGGCTATAATACGTTGAATCCGACGTGGCATCGAGGCAATGAGGGTTCGAATAGAGTCCTGGGGTATCGCGGACCATGTAGTGTTGAACCGAGTCTACAGTGAATCTTCATTGTGCGGTGGTGGGAGGGTACTCAACCGATGTCCAATCGTATCCTATAGATGCTCGATGGGCAAAAGGTCGGGGGATCGTGCTGGCCACGGAAGGATCCGTACAGCCTGTAAAAACATTCAGGCTGATCCGAGCGGTATGCGGCCTGGCGTTATCCTGTTGAAAACGGCGTTTGGGATGCCCTGCAGATACCGGAGTACCAAGGGTCGCAGCACCTGGTCAACATAGTAGCGTGCCGTCAATATGCCCGTAATGAGTACCAGCGGTGAGTGACTGTTGGCGCTTATATCACCCCACACCATGATTCCGCGTTGCCGGGCCGTGTGGCGTTCCACAATGGAGGAGGAATTCTCCCGCTGGTCACGTCGCCTCTAGACACTCACACGGCGATCATGCGTGGCAAGACAGAACCGCGATTCATCGCTGAACACCACACTGTTTCATTCGGCATGCCACGCAGCTGTGGAACGACACCACGCCAAGCGATGATGACGATGGCTCGCTGTTTAGGGTGAGGAGCCTTCGCAACGGGCGGCTGGACAGCAAACTAAACGCAGCCAATCGGCGCAATACTATCAGCGTCAATATCGGAGCACCCAAGCCTCCATGTGCATTCCGAAAAATGTAGCCCGTTGTATTTTTTGGGTCCGATAAGGCATAAGGTCGAATGCGACAATCGGTGAGCATGGATACCCTTGTTCGTGCTCCGGTCTCCCTACGACCGTGCAGAGATCTTTCCTAGGAAAATTGTCTCCAAATGCGACTGACGGTTGTGGCATCACGTAGCGTTTCTTCCACAATACGACGCAAGGACCATCCGTCGGTACGAAGGCTTATGATGACACCTCTCGTGAAGCCATCCGTTTGACGAAAAAGCGTACTACTGCGTCTTAACAGCAATGGTCCCCCTTGTTCGTTCTCCAGACACGGTTACAGCAACACCATTAACATCTCGCGGTCGTGACGACGTCTCGACTGATGGCCTCACGGGTTAGTTGTCCGCTTATATCCCGCGCGCCCTTCATGCGATTGGACTCCAAATGCAATCATTTGGATAACTTGAACGTTTATACCCACCCTGAAATTTGCATGGCGCTCCGTTCACGTCTTCGTGGTGTAGTATTTTCATAATCAGCCAGTGTATATAGAGTATAGAAACATTTGACTTCCGTGATTTGTTCACTTCTATTCCCACTTTAGGGTTAGTTACGGCCTGTCATATTTTATATGAAAAATTTGGATCGGCACTGAAGACAGATGGACTTGGAAAAATTTAACCAATTTTTGTCTGAAAAATAACCACATCGGTATAGGGAACAAAGTATACCGACAGATCACCGGGATGCCCATGGGTGGTACATTCTCCAGCACCATTGCTAACCTGTTTCCGTATTTGAAAGAAGAATTTGTGACTACTACTGCAGAACATATAGGCATCATCTTCCGCCATGTTGATGATGTGATAGTGTTGAACTGTACGTCCTTTGATTCTCTAGCAAACACTGTACGTTCTTTGATTCTCTAGGGAACTCGCTTTGGAAAAAAACGTCCGCGCAAAATAGTCATATCCATTATCTAGAATTAGACATTTGTCTACAGAACAATGGACAGATGATTATCAATATGTACGATAAACGGCGGACTTTGTGCCTTCAAACCAAATATTATGCACAGTAGACAATGTACATATATCCATTTCAATAAATCGGAATATAATTATTTCTAAGCTAATTCGTATTCACAGGATATGTAACAACCATGAGTCACTGTTTAAACACTCAAAATTTATATTTACCCCTTGAAATACAACCAGGTACCTATCCGTTTTATTTACAAATATTTTTCTCAGTTCCTCTAAGTTTCTCGGTGCAGTGGTTTAAAACATATATACCTTCACTCTTTATTTAACCGCTGATCCAACAATGTTAAAACTTATTAGGGACTCCCAAGTGCTGTATGGTGGATCACGTACAGCCAACCTTTACTAATCATTCTGTCTTAAATTACTCAGTGCATACTAAGTTTCACAGGCACAGTACTGTTGTTTGCTCACTCTTTTTTATTATATTATTACATTTCCGTTTTTTTTTTCAAACTTCTTAACCGCAAGCTATCTAACATTCGTAATGGGTCATTTCGCGTTCATTGCATTCTGTTATCTACATTTTTTATCATTCGAACTCTGATTACGACTTGGATAGCACTGATATTGTGAATTTGGTGATTCCGGCTGTTATTCTTTCGTGTAGGACCATCTGTGCCAAAAGTCATGGGACACGTACCTGGTATTATGTAGGACCATATGTGCGAAAAGCCAAACGGGATACGTACGTAGTACGAGGCCCTATCAAAAACTTCCGAGACTGGATCGATACGCAACAAAGTACATACGTTACTTAAGTCTGACTATGATCTCCTCAAAGTAGTCTCGTTGGGCAGCGAAAGCGATACACCGCTGCCAGCGTTTTTGCCACTGTTGGAACGCTGCCAGGAAGTCCTGTTCACGAATCGTGTCAAGCACCATCTGCGATTCGCGCTGGATCTCGTCCACGGTTTCAAAACGGCGACCCTTAAGCTTCAGCTTCATCTTCGGTAACAGAAACAAGTCGCAGGGAGCCAAATATGGCGAGTAAGGCGGGTGAGGAAGGGTAGTCCATATGTTGTGGCTGCAAAACTGGCGTGTTGCTAAGGCTCTGTGAGATGCTGCACTGTCGCCATGGAGCAGGAAATCGCCCGTGTGCCACGTTTAAGGTCGTTTGCCGCGAATGTCTTCCCTAAGATGCCGCAGAACATCGCAGTTAAAAAGGGCAGTGACGGTCTGACTCTGGGGACGAATTTACGATGCACAACCCTACGAATTTTAAAGTAAACGTTGCGCATGTTTTGGGTTGCGCTCCGGACCTATTGGGCCTTCTTTGGCCGTGCAGATGCCGGGCTCTTCCATTGTGACGACTGTTGTCTGGTCTCCGGGTGGTAACCGTAGACCCAAGTCTCGTCCCCACGAATGATCCACGACGGGAACGTTGGCTCATTCACCACCTGCTGACGAAGATCCTGACAGATTTCGACACGGAGCGTCTTTTGTTCGGAGTTCAGTATTTTCGGAACAAATTTTGCAGCAATGCGGTGCATGTTCAAAACCGACGTCAGAATTTCTTGCCCTGTTCCGAATGACACATTGACGACGGTAGCAATGTCCTGAATGGTTCTCCGACGACCCTAATGCACCAGTTTCCTAATTTTGTCCACATGTTTGGGGTTTGGATCGTGGACGGTCGCCCTGAGCTCTCGTCGTCTTCCAGTGCCATTCTGCCGATCTTGAAGCCCGAGTGCCTCTGAAAACACCTCGCAGGACTCATTGCTTTACTGTCATAAGCCTGCCACAACATTTCATGCGCCTCCGTTCCCAATTGGCCGAGTCTGACGCAGAATTTATTATTCCTTCGCTGCTCTAGTTTGTAGTCCATACCGAAATCTCAGCTGTGTTCTGCACGTGGTCACCATATATCGTGAGCACAGCTCCCAATGCTCACAGAACGACCCCACTCGGCACAATGACTCATGAAGGTCCCTGCCCTCGATCTCTGCTCCCGCATCCGCGTACTGCTATCTATTGACGCGCTACGTACCTAGTCTAGGAACCTTTTCATCGCACTACGTATCGTGTAAGACCTCCCTATCCAGGTGAACTGCAGCAACTCGATGCGGCATCCATTTAACAAGTAATGAGAAGACTTCTGGAGAGATGTTGAGCTATGCCGTCTGAAGAGCCTCCCATAGTTCCCTAGCGTTTATGACCACGTTTTGTGTTGCTCTCTACGTATTTGCAGTTAATAAAATATTTTTATCGTCACTTAGTAACTACGAATTGTATCGGATGGATTTCATTTGCTGTTTTATGATACAATATGTACACTATATTACCAAAAGTCAGCGGTCTCCTCTTCAAAAACAAATGAACGGATCCGCTGCGTTGTTATGATGCGCGGTATAGCTGCAAACAGTACAAAAACAAGCCTGCAGCTGACCGCGATCATATCACACTGTGAGGTTGAGTGAAAATGTCGCGGCGGGAGATAACTGACTTTGAGAAAAGAAAGAGTGTTAGGTGTTATATTAATCAATTGTCCATAAGAGAAATCTAGAGGCGTTTAAACATACTGAAGTCACCTGATTTGGATGTACTGAATAAGTGGAAAACACATGGCGAGCCTAAAGCAGCAAAACGTACGGGCAGACCAAAAAAATCCGTAATAGAAGACGTGGAATCCTAAGGAGAGTCGTTACAGCTAAACAACGGAGTACTGCACAAGACTTCAGTGTACAGGTGACTAAAAATGCTGGAACCTTGGTATGTACACGTATTATTCGCAGAGAACTTCATTCCATGGGTTAGCATTTTCGTGCGGCTGCTCATAAAACTTTCATCACCACTCGGAATTCTACTCATCGTTTAGCATGGTGTAAAGAACATTTATCGTGCACTGTAGATCATTGGAAACGGGTCCTATGGACTGATGAATCCAGATACACGATCCATCAGTCTGCTGGCCGTGTGTAGGTTTAGCGGCAGCCGGGGAACGCTCTTTACCACAGTGTGCTGTTCCTACGATCAAGTTTGGAGCTGGCATTGTACTCGTGTGGGGGTGTTTTTCGTGGTATGGTCGCGGCCCATTGGTTATCGTGGACAAACCTGTTAACCAGCACGTCTACCTCGATATTCTGGACAACTATGCCCTACCAATTCCGTGGCCATACTATGGAACCGAGCCATAAAGCAAAGACTGTTATGGCGTGGTTTGGCGACAATTCCATATCGTGTGTGGACTGACCGGCACAGAGCCCTGGTCTTAATCCCATAGAGCTCCTTTGGGATGAAGTAGAACGCCGCATAAGAAGCTTGTAACCAAGGCTTCCTACTAAGCAAGAGTTACTGAATGGAAGTGCATACCTATCGCTGTGTTCTAAAACCTTGTCTACAGCATGTCTCGAAGGGTCTGTGCCTGCATTAAGGCTCAAGGTGGACCGACACCGTATTAATGTATGTCAATAAATGCTATGTTGTATTTCTCTTCTTGATGTCCGGTGACTTTTGTCAATATAGTGTATATATGTATATGAGGTCCGATCAAAAAGTTCCGAAACTATGCCGATATACAACAAAGTACTTACGTTACTTAAGTCTGGCTATGATACCCCTCAAAGTAGTCTCGTTGGGCAGCGATACACCGCTGCCAGCGTTTTTACCACTGTTGGAACGCTCCCTGGAAGTCCTGTCGCGAATCGTGTCAAGCACCATCAGCGAGTTGCGCTGGATCTCGTCCACGGTTTCAAAACGGCGACTTTCGAGCTTCATGTCATGCTGTTGCGGCTGCAAAACTGGCGTGTTGCTAACTCTCTGTGATCTGCTGCATTGTCGCCATGGAGCAGGAAATCGCCCCTGAGCGACATTTCAGGTCGTTTGCGGCGAATGTTCTCCCTAAGACGCAGAAGAGCTTCGCAGTAAAATAGAGCGGTGATGGTCTGACCTTGGGAGACGAATTCACGGTGCACAACCCCACTAATGTCGAAGAACACGATGATCATGTTTTTGGTTGCACCCCGAATTTGTTGCGCCTTTTTCGGTCGTGGAGATGTCGGGCTCTTCCAATGCGACGACTGTTGTTTTGTCTCCGGGTCGTAACCGTAGAGCCAAGTCTTGTCCACAGCCGCGACAGGAACGTTTGTTCATTCACCACATGCTGACGAAGATCTTGACAGGGTTAGGCACGGAGCGCCTTCTGTTCGGGGTTCAGAATCTTTGGCACAAACGTTGCAGCAGTGCGGTACATGCTGAAAACCGACATCAGAATTTCTTGCACTGTTCCGTATGACACATTGACGATGGTAGCAATGTCTTGAATGGTTCTCCGACGATCCTAATGCACCAGTTCCCTAATTTTGTCCACATTTTTGGGGTTTTTTTTTATCGTGGACGTTCTCCCTGAGCTCTCGTCGTCTTCCAGTGCCGTTCTGCAGCTCTTGAAACCCGAGTGCCTCTCAAAACACCTCGCACGACTCATTGCTTCATTGCCAGAAGCCTGCTGAAACATTTCATGCGTCTACGTTCCTGATTGGGCGAGTTTAACGCAGAATTTGATGTTCGCTCGCTGCTCTAGTTTGCAGTTCATACCGAAATCGCAGATGTGTTCTGCACGTGGTCACCAAATATCGTGTAGCACAGCTCCCGATGTTCACAGAACGACGCCACTCAGCACAATGACTCATGAAGGTCACTGCAATCAATCCCTTTTCGCGCATCCGCGTACTGCCATCTGTTGGCGCGCTACGTACCTAGTCTCGGAACTTCTTGATCGCACTACGTATATATATTTAACGGTATATGGGATGCAAGATAAGGTGATGCGCAAACATATGGCCTCTCCTTGACAACTGGAAACCCCGCCTTCTCGTGATGCATCTTGACCCCACTAAAGGTGTCTGACGACTGACAAATAGCTGCAAAACTATACGACCAGGATTTTAAAAAATGACAAAATAGATATAACTAAACGACCTGCCTGAAAAAAAAAAGATGACTTCGCAACGTAAGTTTTGAATCTTAGTAACGGGCAGCTGGAATGTACCTGGCCAAAGGCAGCGGCCATTGCGATATGAAGGCAGAGGGTGCTAAGAATCACCGGAAGATCGAAATAGGCTGTCATCGGATGCTGACCTTGGCAACGTTTAACAAACGATCTCTATATTCTTATTCAACGCTTCTTGAACTATTGGCGGACTGAGGTAAGAAGATCTCATTGAACTGAAAAGCGGACATCTCTTCTACTATCGTGGGACAGATACTGGCAGAAATAGAGATGCAGAATTTATAATAAACACGAAACTTAAGGACATTGCCCCGAAAGTTGAAGTTCTTCAGACAGAGCTGTGCGACTCGTTATCCGACTCTCAAAAAGATACCAAGCTCAGATTATTCAAACTTACACGCCCATCAGAAGTCATCATGAGGAAAAAGTCGAAGAATTTTACAAAAAGATTCGGCCGCCCTGGTGGCGCAGTGGTCTAAGCGATGGCCTCTGATCATTCGTCCGAACGGGGTCCGGGTTCGAATCCTGAGGAGGCATGGATGTTGTGTTTGTCTTACGGCACTGGCTCTTTCCCTTCCCTGGAACCAGTGACCCTAAATTAGGGACGGGCGACTGCTTATAGCCCATTGAGTTGCTCACGGTGGTCGTTAAATCTCAAATCAAAAAAAAAAAAAAAAAAAAAAAGATTCGGCATCTAAATAACAAAGGTAAGCAGCACTTGGAGATCATTATGGGAGATTTTAGTGTGAACAACGGCAACAGCAACAGAATGAAACTTTGGTAGGTAAATTCGGACATGGAAACAGAAACAAGCGTGGAAATAGTCTCGTAGAGTTTGCAGAAGCCGAAAGGTTTTTCATCATGAACCTTTTTCAAGAAAAAACCACATAGGAAATGGACATAGAAGCATACCAATAGAATAACAAGTGACGTTGATTTTATTATGGGTAACAAGAAATTTGTCATTGAAGACTGCAGTATGCTGAACAGTTTCAACACAGGGAGTGATCATATAATGGTGAGATATAAGATGCACCTCAAGACTAATCTCGAGCGTGCCAAGTTCTTAAAACAAACTAAATGTATTGACATAACTAAATCTTAAAAAGCATCATAATACTTTCAAATTAGAACTGAGGAACAGATTATCGCTCTAGAAGATCTAACATCAGAAGTGAACATCTCCAAAGTTAACAGAAAACTAACCAAGGATCTAATGGAAACAGCAACAAAAATAGGTGGTACTAAGTACAAGTTGCATATGAAGAAAATATCAGGAAAAACAAAAATGCTGATTCAAAAGAGAAGGAGGTGAGGAAAAATAAAGAATATTTAATTTCTAAAGTGGAATCTATAGAGCTATGCAAGACAGTCCGAAAAGAATCACTAAAGACGTAAGGAAATTCAACTGTGAACTAGTGAGAAAAGCAATTGGAAACAACCAAAGTCTGAAGAGAGCAAAGGAGCATCTCAGTAAATGTAGAAAACAGATTATGGTACTGAGGACAGAAGATGGCCCTGTAACAAGAAATAGAGGCGAAATGTTGAAAAGAATGAAAGATTTCTACTCAAAACGATATGAAAGAGATTATACATCTACTCAAGACATCGCGAAAGGTAACAATACCAAAGTCCTTTCAGTCCTGCTAGCAGAATTTACACATGCAATTAAGAACATGAAACGGGCAGGAGCTCCAGAAGAAGATGGAATTATCGTGGACATTATACATCAAGTAAGTGTAGAAATCGAAACTAAACTCGCCCAAGGTTTCACTAGATGTCTCAACAAAGGGAAGATTCCTGAGGATTGGAACAATGCTGCAATGATCCTGCTACATAAAAAAGGTGACATTGAGGGCCTCAGGAACTACAGGCCTATTAGCCTCCTATCAGTGGTTTATAAAATCTTCACTACGATTATTTCACATCGCTTGAAAGTAACACTAGACATGGCTCAACCGAGAGAACAAGCTGAATTGAGGAGTGGCTACGGCACTATAGATCACATCCATGTGCTGAGAGAACTAATTGAAAGAACGAGGGAATATGAACTCCCATTATGCATGGCTTCTATCGATTATGAAAAGACCTTTGATTCCGTGAAACCATCGGCAGTTACAATGGCTCTGAAATCCTGCGGTATTGAAGATTCATACATTAGCATTATGAGTAACATCTATGAAAATGCAAGTGAAAAGGTTCAGTTATTTGAGCATACAGCACCAATAAAATGGGAAAAGGAGTGAGAAAAGGTGACACCATATCTTCCAAATTCTTTAATGACACATTGTAAAATGTATTTCAATCATTGAACTGGGAAAACAAGGGTATAAAGAGTAAAGGAGATTATTTAACTCACCTTGGTTTTGCTGATAGCGTATCCATTTCTGCGACTGCCCCTTCGGAGCTGCAGAGTACGATCCAGGAACTTGCTGACTGTAGTAAAGAAGTGGGATTAAAAATGATCTTTCAGAAGACAAAACTGATGAACAATGCATTTACAAGAAATGAAAAATTTGCGATTGATGGGGGAAAGCTGGAGATAACCGATACCTACATTTACCTTGAAGAGCAGATACCAATCAAAGGTCACATTAATGAAATAATTAATCGCTGTATAAAATTTGGTTGGAGAGCTTTTAGAAGAAACCGTACAATTTTTAAGAGCAATATGCCATTATGTCTTAAAAGAAAAGTGTTTAATCAACGCATCCTTCTAGGGCGTTGATTAAATACGAAGCATAGACGTGTACCTTAACTATAAAAGACATACAAATACTGTAGACAAGTGAAAAAAGCATGGTGAGATACATGCTTGGTGTAACCAGCAGCAGAGATCAGAAGAGGAACTTCTGGACAAGGAAAATGACAAGAGTGGAAGACATCATGATAAGAGTAACATCCCTGAAATGGCAATGAGCTGGACATGTCGCCAGAAGAACCGACCACCGATGGAAAACCGAAATTCTAGACTGGTTTCCAAGAGTTAGGAAAAGACCGAGAAGAACACCACATAGGATATGGGTGGAAGATATTTGAAAGCATGCGGGAGTGATATGAAGGAGACTGGCGCAAGATACAGCTTTGTGGAAGAAACTTTGGGAAATCATCCAGCAGTGGATTGTTGTTGATGATGATGATGATATATGTATTAATATATACCTATGATGATGATATCATCATCATCATCATCATCATCGTCGTCAACCATTATCACTCCACTGCTGGACGAAGGTCTCCCAAGTTTCCTCCACAACGGTCTGTCTTGTGCCAGTCTCCTCCATGTCACTCCTGCATACTTTCGAATTTCATCCACCCATCTCCCATATGGTCTTCTTCTGAGTCTTTTCCTGTCCCTTGGAATCCAATCTAACATTTCGGCTGTCCATCGATGATCTGTCCTTCTGGCAGTATGTCCAGCCCATTGCCATTTCAGGGATTTAACTCTGATCATGATGTCTTCCACTCTTGTCATTTTTCGGATCCACGTGTTCCTCTTCTTATCTCTCCTAGTTACACCAAGCATGCACCTCTCCATGCTATTTTGAGTTGTCTGCAGCCTTTGTACGTCTCTTTTAGTTAAGGTCCACGTCTCTGCACCATACGTAAGCACTGAAAGGATGCATTGATCAAACACTTTTCATTTAAGACATAATGGCATATTGCTCTTGAAAATTATGCTGTTTCTTCCAAAAGCTCTCCAGGCAAGTTTTGTACGCTGATTAATTTCTTCATCGATGTGGCCCTCACTTGATATCTGCTGTCCAAGATAAACGTACGTGCCTGTTATCTCCAGCTTTTCTCCAACAATCGATAAATCTTCATTTCTTGTAAAAGCATTGAACATCACTTTTGTCTTCTGAAAGTTCATTTTTAATCCCACTTCTTTACTCTTGTCAGCAAGTTCCTGGATCATACTCTCAGCTCTGATGGGGTAGTTTCAAAAATGACTATGTCATCAGCAAAACGAAGGTGAGTTAGATAATCTCCATTAATCTTTATCCCCTTCTTTTCCCAGCTCAGCGACTGAAAGACACCCTCCAATGTAGCATTAAAGAGCTTCGGAGATATGGTGTCACCTTGTCTCACTCCCTTTCCAATTTTTATGTGTTTTGTATTTTCAAACAGCCGAATCTTTGCACTTGCATTTTCATAGATGTTATTAATAATATTAATGTATGCATCTTCAATACCGCAGGATTTCAGAGCCATTGTAACTGCTGATGGTTTCACGGAATCAAAGGCTTTTTCATAATCGATAAAAGCCATGCACAATGGAAGTTCATATTCCCTCGCTCTTTCAATTAGTTCTCTCAGTACGTGGATATGATCTATTGTGCTGTAGCCACTCCTGAATCCAGCTTGTTCTCTCGGTTGTGCCATGTCCAGTGCTAACTTCAAGCGATGTGAAAGAACTTTAGTGAAAATTTTATAAACCACTGATAGGAGGCTGATAGGTCTGTAGTTCCCGAGATCCTCAATGTCACCTTTTTTATGTAGCAGGATCATTGTAGCGTTGTTCCAATCCTCAGGAATCTTCCCTTCATTAAGGCATCGAGTGAAAATTTGGGCGAGTACTGTTTCGATTTCTCCACTTGCTTCTTGTATGATGTCTACAGTAATTCCATCTTCTCCTGGAGGTTTTCCCCGCTTCATGCTCTTGATTGCATGTGCAACTTCTGCTGGGAGGACTGGAGGAACTCTAGTACTGGTACCTTTCATGATGTCTGGAGTACATGTATCATCCCTTTCATATAATTTGGAGTAGAAATCTTTCACTCTTGTCAAAATTTCGCCTCTATTTCTTGTTACAGAACCATCTTCTTTTCTCAGTGCCATAATCTGTTTTCTTCCCTTACTGAGATGTCCCTTTGCTATCTTTAGGCTTTGGTTGTTTTCAATTGCTTTCCTCACTAGTTCACAGTTGAATTTTCTTACGTCTTCAGTAATACTTTTTCTTACTGTCTTGCAAAGGATGATGATATATGTATTAATATAAACCTATGTACCTATTGAAAAAAAAATTATATTTTAGACTTGCGAAAATGTAAGATCTCCAACTAATGTGCAGTTTAGCTAGAATATGTTTAATCAAGGAGTAATGAATATAAGAAAACAAAAATTCAAAAAGAAGGTTATTTAGAGGTACACATCACATACATTGCCCACGATAACCTCACAAATTCATAAACTGTATTAGCTGTTTGATTTTCAAGTTTCGAGTTGTCTCACAGTTCCGGATGTTTTATTAAGTTGAGGAAGTTTGCTGTCATTACAGTTTCAAGGAAGTACATAAGAAAGTACGACCTGCTAAGAAGAAACTAAATTCACAGACGTTATAAAATATTTAACGAGACGTGACTACGACCATAGGACTACGAATACGATAAACATTGGCAGCTGTACTGACTGAGTTTAGTTAAGTAATTACAGCAAACAGTATGGAAATTCTGGGGAAAGTATCTTTCCTTCGTTCACATAGATTTTAAATTGGAAAACTAAACAATAGCGATCGGTCAATCTAGGATCTTTTGATTTTTAACTTCGTGGTTACCTCAAGACTGAAGATTTTATCCGTTGTTGGTAATCTGAAGAAATGAGAACATAAATCCCAGTCTGCTACGTAAAGTAGTGACGGAAACAAAAACTATTTTGATATCTACAAATACAAAATAGAGAGCACAATGAATTTCTTCATCTCAAACTGAAAATATCCTATTTTCTTCCCTAATAAAGTGCGACTTTTTATATCTATTTAAAATCGAAAATTTTATTAACATCACGCCATGGAAAATAGTGTGCTAATGCTATCCGTATTTGCCTTTTCTTTCTTTTTTCCCCTTTCTCCTTTCTTGTTTAGAGTGTACATATTTTCTACGATTAAAGAAGTTTTTCTCTTTACTTTGACATCAAAAAGATATTTGTGTTTCAAATATACTAGCAGTTCAAACATTGTTTCGCACATCAAGTTAGACATTTTGAGCAGGAGATCTGAGATTGTAAATACTCTGCACTTTTCTTGATAGATTAAAATTATATATCCCAACACACTACTGTGCACTTTTCCTGAGATTGTGGTCAACAGGAAGTTTCATATGATAAGAAACGACGTGGTTTCACAGCTGCTAATTAACAGCGTGTCCGGTTAGTTCAGTGATAACGTCACCTCCGTTAAATACGAAATTCATCAAGAGAGACGCAGAGTTCCAAGAATTTTATATAACATAATCCTTAATATTCATTCTTATAGATAACTCCGTGCGAGCAGTCAGGAAAAATTTCAAATCGGTATTATCAGTTTCAGCTCTGTGTTTTACGTCATTGTTTCTTTCCTGACTTTTCATGGAAAGAAACATTTTGAAAACCGTCGCCCTACACAGAGAAGGCAAGATTTTCTACTTTCTAATATCTAAATCTATACGGCATCATACGTGATGTTGTTCAGTTATTATCTCTCAGTCTAAGGCACTTATTTCTTATTTATACAATATTGCATGGGTAATTTTAATGATGTTCCCGATAACTTCAGAGCGTTTAGGACATATCTGTTTCAGCTGTGTCAGTCCTTGGAAATAAAAGTTTTTAACATGTCCTCCAAATTTCAGGTGTATGTTCTTCCTTGGAGCCATATCTCCCACGTTTTCTTAGATAATGAAGAGAAACAGGTTTCATAAACTAAGTAGGGTAATCATAGGCTAACGAAGATCGGCCGGAACAATTTCTTGCTTCATAAAAGACTCAATTAATTCCCGGTGCTTCATATTTGCAGTTTGATCAGCCATTACTTACTGACGTAAAAATAAGTTTTCTCAACTCCGGCAACTAATATGTAACATCGCTTTTATATTGATAAAGAATAAAACAACAGTGACGAACACTGATATCATCATCATGAGCTATTGTAGTACCCTTTATCTTAGAACATATTAAATGTTCTCCGTATGCCAGTGGTATATAAAGCTTATCAAAAGAGATCTCGGGATCTTAGAGAGATTTGGTAACAAGTCATCCCGGCAAAATAATTAAAATTTGCGGGATCATTACGGTGACTATTTTTATTTTCCATAGGAATTTTACATGAGAAATTAATAATTTAAAATTATATACACACGGTATTAAAACATTGTATGGTAATTCTTCAGCAGTGCTGGCATAATTCAACAAGTACCTATAGTACTTTTGAAAACGGAAATATTCTATGAACTACGAAGACAGATCTGCAATGATAGGTAAAAAGTGTTTTGTCTAATTACGAGCAGTTTGAGGAAAAGTGCAACAAACCAAAGCCTGTGCTATTTTCTTCGCGCCAAAGCGTTGTGCCATAAGCTCAGGGGAACCCAACATACACTAACGGCGTTTCTACGCAATCGGCCAGGCACTGAAGCAGCAGGTTTGGGGAAGCATTTGCGTGATGCTCGTGGTTGCTGTTCTTCATCGAAAGACTGACAGTTATTGAACAATAGCTCCGTTAACTTTTGATGCGGGAAGAAGGTTCGCCATTAAGTGAGATAGATTGGATCATTCGCAACGCATAAGAATTCGCACATTGACTGTTCATAGCCGGAACATGGGGGCCACAACGATCACAGATCGACATAGCAGAGCTCGCAATTGCGTAAGATCAGAGTGCATACGCTTCCGCGCTATGAAAATCGCGTCAGCTTTGCACCATCGTATTTTTCCTCAAAATGCTCCTGAGCCAAAAAATATCCTTCAGCACCTGTTGCAGACCTCATTCTTCCACTTTTAGTTGGATGCGTAAGCAACAAAAGACTGCAGTTCATGAGAAGAGCACCAAACTTGCCACACACGTTGTCAATGTTTAGGAAGGGGAGTGACCTGAAACATATCCTCCCAACAAAATGGTGGTCATGTTTCCTAAAATAAGCAGCCACAAAATTTAAATTACCTGGATTATTTTAATTTATGGATGATAGGCGTCTAGTTATATGTTTTTAGGGATGCTGAATTAAAAAAAGTCTCAAACGGTTTTGGAAGTCCATTGGACGAGATATTCAACATGGCGGCCAAAATGGCCTTCCTAAAATTTCAGTTTCATATTTTATTTGTGTAACCAAAATAAAATCTCAGTTTTTTTTTATTTCCTTTTCACCATAATTACCAGACAATTACTGGTATTTAATTTTTTAATTATCATTTTATTTTTTATTTTTATTTTTTACATTTATTAATTTTTTTAATATTTGATATATTTTTTTCAGATTGAATGGTAACCTTCAGAATGAGTGCTAAAAGATTGAAACTTGCATCAACTGCGTCACAACGCCATATGAACTGGAATAAATGTTGCATGTGCCAGGTTGATTCTAAAGAAGAACGCCGCCCTGCTGGCACAGTGGTTAAAGCGCTGGTTTATGATCATTCGTCCGAGAAGGGTCCGGGTTGGAATTCCCGATGAGGCATGTATGCTGTGTTTGTCTTACGGCACTGGCTCACTCCCTTCCCTAAAACCAGTGGCCCTAAATTAGGGACGGGCGACTGCTTATAGCCCATTGAGGTATTCACGATGGTCGTTAAACGTCCAATAAAAAAAAAAAAAGAACTCATTGAGCTATACAGGAATAATGATCAATCAAAGGTGACTACTAGCTACAACTCACCTTCAGATAATCTCATCGGATTCAAGGAGATCAGTTCTCTTCCTTCATCTTTCGATATCTCTCTATTTGATGAGGGCGCGGAAATTTAAGACACCGTCAATTCACGTCAATGAAAATGGCATAAGACCTGTAGACTGAAATACCACAACATAAAGCCAGAAAGGGCCAAAAAGGCAAAAATAAGTGATCAATCTGCTTGCAGTGTTTCTACACAAGTTGATGATTTACCCATGTCATCTACACAAATCCGGTCGTTGTCAACTACACCAAATGATTTAAAAGAAGTTGTTTGCTACATCTGCAATGACACGAGTGTTGCAACACCTCTTTACTACATCGTCAATATTGACGTAACGGAGACTTTGAAGAAATGGGCGCTCGAGATAGGCAGATTTAACTTAGCAGGCGTAATATCAGGAGATGATCTAACTGCCGAAGAAGCTAAATATTACAATATCTGGCATACACGGTAGTACAATCAAAATAGGGCTAACGTTAATGTAACATCGATGGAAGGACAATGTCATAGGAATGAAAGTTTAAGTTTGTGTTCCACTATGGCTTTTGAACATATTGCTCAGTTCATTAGGGATAAACTCAACAGTGATGATACCGAATACATGGCAGATCTTACTACTGCATACAAGGATCGGCCAACATGCTGGTAAAATGCCCACTGTTCGCCCAACACGTCTTCGCGAGAGAATTTCATTACATTTTCCTGAACTACGAGCACAGAAGTCAGGAAGAGAGTACTTATTTGTGCAGAATGGTGCCAATGTTTTCCGAGATGTTTCTTCTGAAGATGTGTCAGATGCCGATGCTGTAGCATTCTTTATATTCATAAGAAGTTTGCGGAGGGAAATTTTTGGTGTTTCTTGTTCCATTACTGGATTGTTTCAGGATGGTTGTTATGAGGCTTCTGTGCTTCCAGGTTTACTTAAAGTGACCAACATTCTTCTGTATGGCTGCACACTGGGTTGTGAGATTCAATCAACAGAGGCAGCTGTTACAGTCAGCCAACTCATTATATTAAATATGAGAAACCGGACCCCAAAATATGAATCACGTTTTGTAACGACACAGTCGAGAACATGAACCTCATCTCTGTCTATGTATATGGTTCTTTCTGCGTACTCCAAGTCTCGTAGCAGGAAAAGGATCAATGAGATGAATGATTTAGGAATTTCAGTGTCATCAGATAGAGAGGAAAAGGTAACACCTACTCTCTGCCAGCTTCAGGTATTGCGAGCTAAAGAGGAAGGTGTCCTCTGTCCAAGCAACCTGCGAAAGGGATTGTTCACCATGGGAGCATACGACAATATAGACCACAATCTCTGTAGCGTTACATCACAGGAATCTTTCGATGGCACTAGCCTGTCCATCATTCAAGTGCTTACACCTACCCAACAGAGAGAAAGGAGGGAGTTTGCATCTAATTTCTGTGATGCAGATTTGAAGAGTACGAGGGTTTCCTGAGCTCCCTGAAGCATATGGCATTTTGAAGGCGAAGTTCCTACCAACCAAACCACCAGTTCAGCCGAAATGCACACAAGAACTTATGGACACCTTTATTTCATCTTTGTCCGTTAGTCTTGACTATGTAAAAGGTAGGGATTGGTTGGAGCATGTCTTCGTGCATCATACCAAGGAGAAAAACATCAATGAGAAAAACGTGGATATCTCATGGGTTGCATTTCATGCTTCTGGTGTTATGACTTCAGTGGTTCCAGAAATACAGGCACTGCTACCTCTGTTTTATGAGTCATCATCATCAATATCAATGATCCGTCATGGCATGTATGTCATTCGCAGGATTACATCATCCTTGAACCCTAGCCAGACTCCGTTAATAAATGTCGATCGATTGCTCTTTACATTGTGCAAAATGATTCAGTGGAATTGGCCAGACGTTTATGGAGAGGGCAAATTTTTTGTCCTATTTTCACCTTTCCATGTGGAGCAAGGATTTTTGAGAGTCTTATTGAAACTTCTTGAGCGCTCAGGGTGGACTATTCTCGTGGCTAAATCTGGAATTTCAACAGAGACAACGACTGACAGTGCTCTGAAAGTGACTCATGTTACGAAAGCCAGAAAGTTTCACCAAATTACTGATGCCACTCTGTACATAAGTTTGAAAGAAGCGTATGATTCTGAAGCTTCTGAAGAATCAATGGAACTGTGGGTGAAAAGCCGTTCAGAACAGAGTCCAACATTCCAGTTTTGGCTTTTTGTTTTGAATTTATCGATCTTTTTACTGAGTTTGTCCGTTCTATACGTGAAGGAAAATACGACCTCTTCAAGGAGTGTATCAAGTAAATGTTACCGTGGCTTTTTCTGCTAGACCATATTCACTATGCAAGATGGCTGGCCGTTCATGTGAAAGACTTGGAGGAGCTTCTATTGCGCTCACCACCCGTTCAGTCAGAATTTAAAGCAGAAAACTTTAGTATTACGGAAGTCATCCAATCTTTTTCTGCTATTGCAGTAGACCATTCTCACGAGGAACATAACAAGAATGTGAAAGATGATGGCGGTGCTGTCAGAATTCTTCAGGATCCAGCTGCATTGCGGAAGTGGGCAATGGCAGGTCCTGAAATATAAAGATTGGTAAATTCACAAATCAAACGAAATCACGGTCCGACCACAAAACATTGCATCATGAACAGTACTTTTCTTTTCAAGAAAATTTCTTGGACGAGATTGATAAATTGAAGACAAGTTTCATAAGTGCTGGTAATCCGCTTGAGGAAGCATCAGGTGACCTAATGTCACTAGAAAATCGCATTGTTTAAGATGTTGAATCCTTGAAGATGCTGATAGATTCTCGGAGAAAAGACATTGAACGGTACCAGTCGTTTTTTTATGAAAGTCTTTTTCAAGGATCCACTGTGAGCATCTTTGCACCTATTAAGGAACAGAAACGCAGAATCTTTAAGCACAAAAGAGATAACGGTTCTAGGAAAAGTACTATCATGAATTTACAGAGTGATGTACACCTCTTTCAGAGATGTCTTACTATAAGTATGATTGGAAAACTTCGTATGCAAAATTTCTTAAAGTATGAAAACAGCCCTTATCATCCAACTCTGTCTTCTGCTGGTCACCATCGACATGCATTTGGAAGGCAGATTTACTTGATATTCTTTAAAAAAATGATGAATGAAGATGATCGCAAATTTCCAGGTACATGTGATTCCGTTGTGTGTGACGGATCTGCTCTCATTGACTCAATTCAGCAGCGTGTGTCGCATACCTTTGGAGAACATTGCGTTGAGCAATTCGGTCAGGCTATTGTGGGATATATTGAGAGCATCTCTGCTAAAAGGCTTGACATTGCTTGTGATATGTACAATCCAGAAAGCTTGAAGAACAGCCTACGTGATGATAGAGGTGAAAGTATCCGTCACAAAGTTTTGCCAAACTCACCTGTGCCTCGTAATTGGCGTGAATTTCTTAAAAATAACTACAACAAGAAAGCTCTATTTTCTCTCCTAGGAAGGCATGTAGTTGAGAATGTGCGAACTGTTGAGGTCGTCAATAGCATTGCAGATAAATATGTAAGTTCAGAAACCGCTGCAACATCTCTTGTTGGTCTTACTTGCACTTCTTTTAAGGATGCAGATGGACGGATTATAATGCACACTAGAGATGCAGTCATCCATGGGGACTAAACTGTTCTCAGAAGAACTGTTGATACTGGTGTTTTGGTCCTTGCAATTCTTTCTTCTTTGAATTGAGGACTTTGGGCATTGGAGAACTATGGGTTATAATTAACTTTAGTCAGAAACAAAGGTACATTCCAGCTCACAGCATTGCGCTGGCACTTGGTTCACAGGAATCTGTCGCTCTGAAGGGCTTCCACGCGTTCACAGGATGTGTCTCTGTTTCATCATTTGCATTCCATGGAAAACTCAGTGCCTGCAGCACATGGGAGTACTACAATAAGGCAACTTCTGTTTTCACTGCCATTTCAACTCCACTTCAAGAACTGCAAATGGATGTGCTCCGTGAGCTACAGCAATTTGTAGTCTGCATGTTCAATAAGAAATGCTTGCGCATGACTCTGGATGAAACAAGATATACTTTTTTGACTTCTGATGAAAAACTGTTTGACAGACTCCCTCCAACACCAGAAGCACTCCAACAGCATGCTTTGAGAGCTATTTATCTGGGCTGCCATATCTGAACTCACATGAAAGTGCATGAACTCACATAAAAGTGCATGGACTCACATGAAAGTGCATGAACTCACATGAAAGTGCATGGACTCACATGAAAGTGCATGAACTCACATGAAAGTGCATGGACTCACATGAAAGTGCATGGACTCACATGAAAGTGCATGAACTCACATGAAAGGGCATGAACTCACGTGCGGAAATCCCTAGTCCAGATAATTGGGGATGGATGAAGTGTGGTTCAAAGTGGCTGGTGAAGTGTACACCTCTTCCCACAATATGACAGGGTTGCCGTGACCTTACAAACCTGCCACAATATGGCAGGGTTGCCGTGACCTTACAAACCTGCCACAATATGGCAGGGTTGTCGTGAAGTACAGATGCAAAGCAGGATGCTTTTCAACTTTAAACTGCACCTGTAGACGCTCCCTTGTAGAATGTGTACCTCTTCTGTGTGCCAATTGCAAGAATTGCACCAATATGACTAGGTAGGTTCACATGATAGCGGAATATCATAAAAAGCTTTTTTTTTAATACCTATGATGCAATGTATGATTTACCTTCCTGTTTCAGCCAAGAACACGCGGAAGAAGATGATCAGGACGATATTGTCATAGATGATGTGGAAGAACCTGGTTTTTCACTGGAAACTTCATTGCATGTCATTAACTGTACAGTAATGTTTTTCAAATAAAACTGTCATTTTGAAATTTTTGTAGCATTTCTTTAAAAATGGTGCCATTTCATTTACGGCACCCTCTGATTAAAAGCCAGATCTTACCTTCAAACCACTTTAAAGTTACAAAAAAAAAAGGATTGAATACTTTTTTTGAAATACGTCAGCCGAAATGGAATAAAAAAAAACACTATCACCTTATATTTATTACATGACGGCCATTTTGGGCGCCGTGTTGGATGTCTCATCCTAAGGACTTTCAACTAATTCTTTGAGCCTTTTTTTTGAATTAAGCATCCCTAAAAACGTATAACCTAACTTCCATAAATTAAAATAACCTAATTTCCATAAATTAAAATAATCCAGTCCGCCATTTTGTTAGGGGATAGGTTTCAGGTAGCTCTCCTTCCTAAACATTGACAGTGTATGTGGACATGATGTATGGCAAGTTTTGTGTTCTCCTCATAAAATGCAGTTTTTTTTTGTAAAAAATGATGCTTGATCAGTCAACTACTTGGCCCACTCGACCTTAAGTAAATCGCAGCACTGCATAATTGAACGTGTTGCAGTAGTCATATTTTGAGGATTGACAAAACACTTTAGTAGTTTGCAAGTACTATTACAATCACGATTAAAACTAAGCATTGAGTTTAACCCATCATGTCTAGAGCAAAATGTCGGGCTAAATAAATCTAATGCATGACATCGTTTTGCGCGGAAGCTAAGCTTGTAGAAAATGTACTGTCATAATGTAGTGAAAAGCATTTTCTGCAAGAGGTGTTCTTCGGCATTTAGAAAGTGCTCATCATAATTAGGCGAGTGAATTATTAAATAAAACACACGCACACACACACACACACACACACACGAGGAGATTCTCCACTGAACACAAGAAATGCGCAATCTAAAATAACATCGCTTATCTTAAAAGTATGTGTGAAAGAAAATGTTGAAATATCAGTCACTGTCGATTGTTTGTTTTATTTATTAATATGATTAGAAACTGCAACTTTACAAGAAAATCGCTTTTCCGATAAAATAGGATTTTATTAAGAAACCCATATCAGGGGATGAATATTGTATACAAGCAATACTATATTGAGAAAAATGTAATTGCCATAAAGTTCGGGCAGAACAAAATTCAGTGCTTCGTTAGACGAATACTGTATCTAAAAAATCGTCGTTATTTAAATATCAATGTGTATTTATTAAAAAAGTTCTGACACCAAATCTATTATCAATATCCATAGCATCATGGTCTTTCTTGATCAATGAGAGAATATTCTTTTTTTATACCAAAGTCAAGGTTGTGTCGTCTACAGACATTTTTTAAGATATGGGCAACTTTTGGATGATAGTTCATTGATCCTACGAACTTCCGATCTTTAACCTCCCTATGTAAGGGGATTAGATTTGGACCATATTTTCTTAAATATGTTATTCACAGTATGTTAGGTGTAACCGTGATTTTTGGATATTTCCTTTACTTTTTCATTTTTAGTTGGCAAAATTCAAGGCTAGATGAATGGGCAAAACCGCTCCGCAGCATAAAATGAATTGAAGATAGTTTATAATTCGGATGGTGGGCTGATGACATAGGAATTAATGCTGTGCAGGAGGTGAGCTTTCTATATACAGAGTACCGGAGATAGTTGGACATGGTCTTCCGCTCCAACAGAAAGTCCAAGAAAGGTAGGGGACATTCGTTTTCGACATCTATCGTAAACTTGATTAAAGTGTACTGGGAAGACATAAATTCGGCAAAAATAGTCAAATCACCCGTAGATTGTATCCAAAAGAGGAGAATGCCATCCACGTACCTAATGTAGAAGGAAGGCCCATGCTCTTATTCATTCAGTACCTTCTCCTCTAAGGTTTGTAGGCTAATTTCAGCAAGAATAGGAGAGAGTGGTGATCCCATAACCCCCTCCCCACACACACACATTTTGACGATATATCATCATATACCGTCAAAATGAGGAGGGGTATTCATTAAACCGAAAAGATGTACGTTTTTGGATTAACCTCAGAACACAGATAATTGCTTGTATTTATAGTGGGGAAACAAAGCCTATTCACGTGAGCCTCGTCTCAATTATGTCATGAACGGTATTACAGGGCACGTTAGGGTATAATAAGGTCATAATGAAAGGATTACCTCCATGCTGAAATCTCCTAATTCTATCCAGTGCCTGAACTGATCCGGCATCAGAGAAAAGAGAATTGGTAGTCAGAGGCGTGAGATATTTGACTAGTGCTTTCTCAAGTGGTCTAGTTGGACTGGCGTATCCTGATACCAGACGGGAAACAGGATGCCCTTCTTTATGTAATTTTATTTTTCCAAAAAGCTCAGGCACTCTAGGTCCACAAATTAGGGATGAAGCACTAATAATAATCAAAGCGGGAAGTGCAGCATGATTTTTAAGCCTACTTAAGGCTGCCAAAGTTGCGGTGGTCGGATCATCGTGAATAACTGAATGTGGAATTTTGTTAATGGCTTCTAACATTTTTACAATGCAATCAGGTTTATTTAGAATAATAACCTGGTTAGTTTTGTCAGCAGATACAATAGCCAAGCTATGATTGGCAAGAAGAAGTTTTAACTATTTTAGTTCTTCATTATATTTTGTGAATTCAGGTCGTCTACTCCCTGTATTCACACGCCTAACAGCCTCAACAACATTATGTGGGTAACTTCTTGTTCAGAAACGGGGAGAGATTTAATAATACATACCTTCCCCTTGAGGCGTAAGATTAAACCTATTAATCTGATTGGCCTGATATCCCCTTCCTAAAGCAAGTTTTTGAACTAAATTCAGTTGAGAGTTGCTGAGGTTAATAAATGGTGGTTGAGCATTCACGTGGTGTTGTTGTGACCAAGATGTTCGTAAGGTATTTTTCAAATGCAGGTCCTGAGCCACGAGATCTCTCAGTTTATTAATATGCGTGTTATGAGTAATTTGCACTTGCACTTCGATGTTGGTGGTTGCTATGAACGATATAAGACATCTGTCCATTAGAATAGGGTGAACCCTATTATAACTACCCCTATTATAACTCATGGTATAACTATTATTATTTATTATACACTACTATTTGTAAAAATTGCAACACCAAGAAAGAACCATGCGATCCGAATAAAATTTATACCACACATTACGGATATTACTGTAAATAAGTGATTTAATTTTCAGAACAATACAACAATATTTACTTGCAAAAGTCAATATCTTGTGAAGACTCCGCGAGCTGCAATAATACATTGCCGGACAATTGCTAGGGACGGATGACAAAAGCAACAATAGCAACCATAAAATGGAAGGCAGGAAAATGTGGAAATTAGCATAAGTGCGGGATACAGTAAGACGTGTTGTGCGTATGCAAATTTTGGATTGCCGAACTTGTTCTTGACGTCATAGCGCTAATAAGAGATATAAAGGATTTGACGCGTATTGACCGTTGTTGTTCAAACGCAAAGTTGAAAGGGAAAGAATCAATTGACGAACTTGCAATTTTCAGTATGTCTTCCCGACATCACCTAGATGATTTTACGCGTGGCCGTATAATTGGCAAGATTGAAGAAAAGCGAAAAATAACAGATGTTGCCAGGGAGTTCGACGTCAGCCACAGTGTTGTTTCAAGGCTTTGGAAATCATTTCAAACAAATGGAGAGTGTAGCAAACGTCACGGGGGAGGTCGTGTTCGCAGTACGACAATTGCAGAAGATCGGTACATAGGGCTATCAACAAAACGACACCGGCGCAGGACACCTAGTGAGGTAGCAAATCAGTTTATGGCTGCTACTGGCAAGCGGATCTCCCGAAAAACTGTCGCCAGACGTTTGCATGAAGGAGGGCTATACGCCCGCCATCCTGTTGTGTGCATCCCATTGTCCAGACGTCACCGTACCACACGTTTGCAATGGTGCCATCAACATCGCAATTGGACTGATAACGACTGGTCTGTTGTCCTCTTCTCAGATGAAAGTAGATACAGTCTATCGTCTGATTGTCGACGACAACTGATCTGGCGTGATAGTGGTACTGCATATTGTCCAGCAAACATACAGGAGAAGGACTGATATCCGACATGTAGTGTCATGGTATGGGCTGGCATCATGATCAATGGCCGTACGTCCCTCTATGTGCTTCCAACTGGGACTATGACTGGCCAACGATATATTAATGATGTTCTGCTACCTCATGCTCGCATGTTCCGTGGTGCTGTCGGTGATAGATTCATTTTCATGGACGACAACGCAACATGTCATCGAACAGTCGCTGTCCAGGAGTGTCTTGAGAGCGAGGATATTCAACGCCTCGTATAGCCAGCACGTTTTCCTGATCTGAATCCCATTGAAAATGTGTGGGATGTTTTGGGGAGGAGTCTTGCTGGTCGCCAATGCCCTCCAATAAACAAGGACACTCTCATTCGTGCACTGACAGAGGAATGGGATAAATTACCCCGACCGCTGCTTGATAATGTTGTGCAAAGCATGACACGACGTGTGGAATCTTGCATCGCCCTCCATGGTGGCCATATCCCGTACTGACATCTTACGCCGGAACGCCTGCGGACCGTAATTGCATTTTTTTACGTTTACGTATTCTGCACAAAATGGCCTGTTTGTCCCTTGAACACGTTCCAAAGCCTTGTGTATTTCAGAGCACAATAAATTGTCTTTCTTGTAATGTCCTGGCATTCTGACATTATTTTATTTCACTTGGCATCCAACCATACTTACTTTTTTATGCGCGACATAGCCGTTTATGATCCGTCCTTAGAAATTGTCCAGCAGTGTAGCTTCTAGACGGCGTGGCATTGAATACAAAAGGCGTTGGATGGTGCCCTAGGTAATTGCTTGCCAGGCGATATGTATGCGATGCCACAGATCATTGGTACTGACAGCTGGAGGACTTTGATGGGCCAGTTGCCGAGTGACCAGATATGTTCAATAGGCGACATGTCTGGCAAATGTGCAGGCCAGGAAAGAAGCGGTATCTACTTTGCTGGGAAGAGGGCTTGAATATTCCTGGAAACATGTGGTCGGGCATTATCCTGCTGGAATATAACGCAGGAGTGCTCTGAAGGAAGGGTATGACTTCTCCCTTCAACTTCACTGATGTAGCTGTGGCTGGTGAGATTGCTCTCAAGTCGCAGCAGCCGTGATCACGAATGCTACCCAATGGCACTCCAAACCATCACAATTGGCGTTTGGCCTGTATGACGATCCACAATACATGCTGGGAAAATGCGCTCACCTCAATACCGTCTAATACGTATGTTGCCATCATGGTAGTCCAAGTCGAATTGAGGCTCGTCCGAAAACACGACATGTTGCCAATCAGCACACCATTGTCTGCATTGAAACCCCATTCTAGCCTGAGGCGTCCGTGGTTCAGGGTCAAAGGAATACGCTGCAAAGGGATGCGTGCAACCATTCCTCTATGCAGCAGGCGGCATCGAACTGTGGAAGCTGACAATGCCACACCTGTTGCAGTGCTCCACTGTTGTGCTAACACTTGGGAAGATGCGGAAAGGTTCTTCACTGTCATGTGGATGAGTTGTTTGTCATTCCACGGTGTCGTCGCATTTCTCGGTCCACTGCCGAACTGTCGATGCACCTGGTTCTCCTGGGTCCACTGCCGCCACACGCGTATCACTTTCGTGGCGTTATGTCCCGTCCGAGCCGCAATGAATAATAACCTGGATAATAACCTTATAATGAATAATAACCTGCACGAAAATGCACCTTCACGCAGACCAATCATTCTTCCCCGTTCAAACTCTGTCGTACGGTGATATCGCGCCCTTCGTCGTCGCCGAGGCATTATTGAATCCTGGAGACCCTTTTACAACTCTCTGTCCGCGATGCACTGCTTGTGTGTATCCTAAAAGTCCATCTCTTTATACCCCTCCCTCGACTGTCCAGAGGGCGTTGCCGGGCACAGAAATGTGCAATGACTCTGCCCTTCTAATCATTTGCATATCCTTCCATGCTCTGTATCAGTGCATATCCTGTATGTTTCACGTGATTACGATCGTTCCTTCATGGTGTTGCAATTTTCAGAAGCTGTAGTTTAATTGCGCAATGACTTCTTATATATATTTTTTTTTTGGTTTGTTATTAATGCGAGCGATTTAGTCATTTCATTCTCTGTTGGAGCTTTTTTCTTAATACCTTTGTAATAATTTTATGTTTTCTGTAGGACATCACAATTAAGTATTTTTTTCATCGTGGTTTTTCGACGCCAATCCTTGGAACTTGAGATGTTTTTAAACTGACTGACTTTCAGTTGCCTTTAAGAAAAGGTGAAATGTACTGTTTTACAGTACTATTTCACAAAACTCCTAAATATAAAATTTACTCTTGATTGCTATAATAGCTTTTGTCTTAAGAGGTCCAATAATGATACATAGGCATCTCCTGTAGAATAATTTAAGTACCCGTTTTCTTAGAGTAAAACAACATAAAATAGCTGGAGCACAAAATAGGGGAGAGGAGCTGAAATATCTGTGCCAGGGTAATCAAAATTCATGTGATATGCTATCCACAATATCCAAATTCAAATCATTCGATTGACGATTCAAATTTAACTGTTAATCAACCTCAAGTATTCCCACGAATCGCTCCCATTACTAGAAATTTATGGTCATATGGATGTGGAAAAAGAGAGAACGGAGTTTTTTCGTTAATGTACAAAAGGAATTGTGGAAAGGTTTCTAAAAGTTCAGAATTTTCCTGGCGTTTTGTATGAAAATCCGTGAAATTCAGGTTTCTTGCCGCAATTTCACGGAAAATGCTGTATCAAAAATTGGCTACGTTAATTCACGAAAGAGGCTCGTGAATTTCAGAATTTTCTTTTTACAGTGTGTCTCTGTAAGTAGCCGTAGATCTTCAGACTTACTCGCAAATTGATTTAGCTGCAAAGACTTGCAACAGTCTTCTTCGAAGTGCATGCGCTCTCACTAGTTTGACAATTTTCTCAAAAAGCTTCATAACCTCGTAATATTAAAAAAAATCTCTTCGCATGTGTGGGTGGAAAATACAGTGGCATAAAATAAATAGCGGAAAACTATGAACCTTTCGACAGAGCGCAGTAAATCCATTTTTCAAACGAGTAAAAGCTGGGGCAACGTCTGCTGCTTACGCACCCAAGGAGCTGATGTAGAAGAACTCTATCGGAGGAAAGTAATTTTTTGAACTACGAATAATTGCTCTCACTTCTGGTATGTCTTTTCAATGAAAATATCTGCAAAAGTTCTTCCTTAACAGAAAAATTACTTAACATGATCAAAAGAAACATAGCTAATTGTGATGTGTCACTCACGTCTATGTTGATTCGTTGAGCTAAAGTGGGAAAAATCAAAGATCTTTTTCAGCTGTGGAACAATATTACGAGACATAACCTCGACTCGTTTCATCACTGTGTTAGTAGAAATATGTATAGATTTTATCTCAGATAGTATATCAGCTTTATATATGAAATTTCCATATAACACATCCGCAGCTCCTAAAAATTCTTCCTCAATCAATTCGCCATCTTCAAAGGGTGTCTTCTTTTTTTAGCGGAAATCTGGAAGACGCAATAAGAAGCGAGAGTAGCAGCATTATTTTTATCAATAGTTTTAGCCACATACATGAAAAATTACCGAAATGACGCGATAATTATTTTAACTCGAGAAAATAAGTGTTGCAGTGCCATCTGTCGGCACTTTCTGAAATTAACTTTTCTGCGGCGCGAGGAAGAAAGCCGATGGCTACACCCTCTGTCGACAGTTTAAGAAATTATTTTTAAAAATGTTTACTGTCAATTTCTTATCGGTGGTTGGCAACAGCTGAGCGACATCAGTTGATACATGACATGTTATAATATATGGGAGGCACCATTATTTTGGGTGGAGTTGGCAAAGGATAGAAACAGCCGATTCCTATTTCGGTGACTGGCAACGGGGATATATACACTGTTAAAAATTTGGTGCCAGGTTGAACCAAAATTTGGAGAAACGGAGGAAAAAAATTTGCTGCAACCATAACTTGGGGCAACATAAAACCAAGTTATGGTTCAACCTTTTACACCAAGTTATGTTTCAACCTTTACACCAAGTTGTGGTTCAACCTTTACACCAAATTACGGCTCAACCTAACTCCAAATTATGGTACGACATTACACCAAATTTTGTTTTATTTGACATGCTCTTTATTTACATCACATTTTATATAAATAAGGATTAGTACATGTTCAGTTCAACCTCACAACATGTACTGATCCTTATTTATATAAAATGTGCTGTAAATAAAGATCATATCAAATGATTTATTAGAGTGAAAGTAAGCTACTGTCAAATATAAAATCAAATACTCTTATATTTGATTTCATATTTGAATCACATCTGATGAAGGTGTCACTGTGACACCGAAAGTGCTCATGTGTTTTTTAACCTGTACATAGATTTCGTTTTTTAGCTGAATAAATATCATCGTGCAACAAGACGGATTTCTTTTAATACTACTAACTATTATATTTAAAATAAATAGGAATATTTAGGTATAAGTATGCCAACATTCATTTTTAGTGTGACCTTTCTTATTGCAATATGTGCAATGATTAGCAATTGAGCAATCATTGCACATAATTTTGATTGAGTTTTCATTGATAATTTCATTGCAGTCATTTCGATTGAGCAATCGAAATATTAAAAAAATCATAAAAAAGACCTGTATCCATAAATCAGTGAAATCAAGCAGAAATCCATAATTTTTACAGATAAACCGTAAAAGTTGGCAAGTATGTATTACTATATTTTGTGCAATTTCTGGACAAATAAAAATGCGGGAACTACCAACTTTTGGTATGGTCACATTTTGTTTTCAAATTTCTCCCACTGCGTACCATGTTTTGTTTTATTTATTAGAATTATCTTCATGTGCTCAGGGTAAGAAACTTGCTGTTAATGCACGATGTTCAAACTTGCTGAATGGTTCCAGTTATAGGGAAACTTTAATAACTAAAAACACACACAAATTAAAATATATATTTATATATACATGGTTAAAATAACATGAGTACTTTCGTGCTCGCTACGAGCACATCATCAGATGAAAGACCAAGCTGGAGTTTCAGAAACACGTTTATATATGGGTGCCGTTGCCAAACGTTCTCAATCAGGAAAGAAATTCAAGAACATTCACTTGCTTTAACGTAATATGAGAATTTTTTTTCATATTACGTTAAAGCAAGTGAATGTTCTTGAAGGGTGGATGAAATTCGAAAGTAAGCGGGAGTGACATGGAGGAGACTGGCACAAGACAGACCGTTGTGGAGGAAACTTGGGGAGACCTTCGTCCAGCAGTGAATTGATAATGGTTGACAATGATGATGATGATGATATATATATATATATTTTAACTTGTGTGTGTTTTTAGTTATTAAATTTTGCCTATAACTGGAACCATTCAGCAAGTTTGAACATCGTGCATTAACAGCAAGTTTCTTACCCTGAGTAGTCTTTGTGGCACGTAAACCTTGTTTCATTATATCTTCACTCGATGCCTTAATGAAGGAAAGATTCCTGAGGATTGGAACACCGCTACAATGATCCTGCTACATAAGAAAGGTGACATTGAGGATCTCGGAAACTACAGACCTATCAGCCTCCTATCAGTAGTTTATAAAATCTTCACTAAAGTTCTTTCACACCGCTTGAAGGTAACACTGGACATGGCTCAACCGAGAGAACAAGCTGGATTCAGGAGTGGCTACAGCACAATAGATCATATCCACGTGCTGAGAGAACTAATTGAAAGAGCGAGGGAATATGAACTTCCATTGTGCATGGCTTTTATCGATTATGAAAAAGCCTTTGATTCGGTGAAACCATCAGCAGTTACAATGGCTCTGAAAACCTGCGGTATTGAAAATGCATACATTAATATTATTAGTAACATCTATGAAAATGCAAGTGCAAAGATTAGGCTGTTTGAAAATACAACACACGTAAAAATTGGAAAGGGAGTGAGACAAGGTGACACCATATCTCCGAAGCTCTTTAATGCCACATTGGAGGGTGTTTTTCAGTCGCTGAGCTGGGAAAACAAGGGGATAAAGATTAATGGAGATTATCTAACCCACCTTCGTTTTGCTGATGACGTAGTCATTTTTGAAACTAGCCCATCAGAGCTGCAGAGTATGATCCAGGAACTTGCTGACAAGAGTAAAGAAGTGGGATTAAAAATGAACTTTCAGAAGACAAAAGTGATGTTCAATGCTTTTACAAGAAATGAAGATTTATCGATTGATGGAGAAAAGCTGGAGATAACAGACACGTACGTTTATCTTGGACAGCAGATATCAAGTGAGGGTCACATTGATGAAGAAATTAATCGGCGTACAAAACTTGCCTGGAGAGCTTTTGGAAGAAACAGCATAATTTTCAAGAGCAATATGCCATTATGTCTTAAAAGAAAAGTGTTTGATCAATGCATCCTTCCAGTGCTTACGTATGGTGCAGAGACGTGGACCTTAACTAAAAGAGACATACAAAGGCTGCAGACAACTCAAAGAAGCATGGAGAGGTGCATGCTTGGTGTAACCAGGAGAGATAAGAAGAGGAACTCGTGGATCCGAAAAATGACAAGAGTGGAAGACATCATGATCAGAGTTAAATCCCTGAAATGGCAATGGGCTGGACATACTGCCAGAAGGACAGATCATCGATGGACAGCCGAAATTTTAGATTGGATTCCAAGGGACAGGAAAAGACCCAGAAGAAGACCACATGGGAGGTGGGTTGATGAAATTCGAAAGTATGCAGGGGTGACATGGAGGAGACTGGCACAAGACAGACCGTTGTGGAGGAAACTTGGGGAGACCTTCGTCCAGCAGTGGATTGATAATGGTTGACAATGATGATGATATTCTACATATACTGTAAATGTGTACTGTTTTTCTTTGTTTTTGTTTATGGTGGACCAGTGATTTGGAAATTCGAGTGGTCCGCTGGGCCTGTTGAAGATTTATTTCTAATTTTAACACTGCAAATAGGTCATTGGTTGGCATTTTTTGAGTGGATAGGGGGTTCGGCAGATGGCAGTCGAAAAATTATGGAACACAGGTATTTGAGAAATTGTTTAAAAAAATTATGTAATAAGTTTAGGCTATAAAATAACTATTGTAATCATAAGATTTAAAAAAATAAAGAAAAGACTAAACTGTGGCCATACCTTTTCTAATAATAAATAAGGCTTAGGGTTTTTGATCTACCGTTCTGCATAAGTGCTTGAAATAAACTTAAAACATCACATTTGAAAACATGCACGGGTCACTTAAAAAATAACAAATAGTTTAACAAGTAAACTTACCCTTACACACTGTTAAAAATTCGCCTTTAGATTACGAGCAGCGCCCGGCAGCTAGGGGTCCGACCATTACCCGTAAAATTACGGCTTGCCCCGTTTTTGTGAAAGCCAGTAAAATGAAGATCTCAACCGTAAATACTAAGCCCATAATTTAGAGGGCAATGCTCGTAAAAATAAAATTTGACCATTTCTGGTTAAACCGTAATTTGAAGAGCAATTCCTTAAAAATACAGTTTGACCGTATTCAGCTAAGACTGAATTTCACAGACTTAATTAACTGAATACAGTTTTCAGTTAAGCCGTAATCTGAAATTAAAAAGTTTGCCCTTGCTCATTTGAATTTCAGAGCAATCCCTGTATTTATAGAGTTTGACCATATTCAGTTAAGCCTCATGGCAAGTAGTCACCCGACTTTTACAGTAAATGCACATTTTTTGTGGAAGAGTGTGCAGGTAAATGCATGTTTTTTTGTGAAAGTGTGTGACAGTGAAAGTCTTTGATTCTTGGTTTATTACCAATCAATTCAGTTTTAAATGTGAGTAATGATATTTTCATATCTTAAAATTAGGTTTATTACAATTTGATAAATCATAATGACATGAGTTACACACAGATTTGTTTGACATTAGGCTTTACGAACTCTGTACACACAGTTGGTTGAACAACACATTGTTTCTTTTAGACATTTTAATTTGTACTAATACAGTATTTGCATAAATGAATTCAAAGGACAGTTATGTAGTAAAGACACATACAGGCATATTCTTATATTTACACGTTATATTAATGACAAACATATCTACGAACTGGTATCCGAGTACATTGCGTCTATAGGGTATTCAATCCACAATGGTGTCCAAGTTGGTTTTTCATTAAGGTTTTGGCTAGTTCTACATTTCACATAGGGTTGAGTCATGATTTTCTTGTTTTCACATTCACTACTTTGAGTGCTATTTCATTTTATGTTCTACTGAGCACTGTGTTGTCAGTGTTTCCACAACTTTTACGGTCGTTTGTTATTTCTAATTTTTGAATATTTACCTACTTTTCACATTTTTAGTTAAATTATGTCATAAACCGGAAGTGCTGCTTTTGAAAGATCATATTGCTTCCCCATAATTAAGGTATCAGAAAGAAAACAAAATACTTAAATAGAAGTGGAAGCTTGAACTTGATGGGGCATCATTTCAAATCTCAGATCCCCCCACCCCCACCCAGAGAAGAAACGGTTGCTTAAACCCTGATTCTGAATGAGTCATTCTAGAACATTAACGAATATCATCACTATTCCTAAAATATTAAATTTTCCTGTTTGGGATGTTTTAGAAATGACTTCAGTGATTAAGGTGGTCCTTCCCTTAGTGTGTTACCACAAGGAAACCATTTCGGAACATAAAAACCTTTTGGAATGCTGTTAAATAGTTGTATTTATAATATCTTGGGAATACCTGAAGATAGTGAAAAAAATTTCCATTGATGTACAAATCAGGTGTTTAGTGGCAATGCGCATAAAAAATTCAATGAAAGGAACACGGCAGAATCCCTAAATTTCTCAAAAACAATTCAATCGCATCATTTTGTACCAATTTGTGCATTATCATTTTAAAACAAAAATGCAAAACATGTAAAAAAAAATCACATTTTTTAACTTAAAAAAGAATTGGCTTCTGATTTATCTTAAAATATAAATTTTCCTGGGCATTCAGGTTTTACTATCTGGGTACGTAAATAATTTGTGTACATACCCAGCTAGGCATGTGACATTTCAGATATTTTTCAACTCCTGTTTAAAGTGACACAGGTGAAGATTTCACTTACAGAAGTTTAGAATGCATTCGATATTTTTTTCATTTAACATTAATTACATGTACAAAGAAAAGAAACTGTACATGATATAGTTTCCTGTCATTTTCATGGCCAGCATTTACCAAATTCAGTAAAAAAAAAAAAAAAAAAGAGTAACAGTCGAAGCTCGTTATAACAAAATTCAAGGGGGGCAGAAAAAATTCTGCAGCAATGTATTTTTCTTAAAACATTACGAAATTTTCATTAAAAAGTTAGTATTTACTACAGAAATTTTCATTACGCATAAGATTGCAACGCTGTAATTGCGAAATTGTGCCCATAGAGACAAGCAAATGTATTTATTTTTGTAATGGAAAGTTTTTGTTAAAGAAGTAATAGAGAAATATGTAAGCTTTAATTAATAATAGTACATAATTTCATACGTATAGATATACGTATGAAATTATGTACTGTACATATTTTTACTTATATGTATCAGGGTATCATGCCCGAGATGCCCAGGGCATGTGAATCATTGACCTAGGCTGGTAAACAAAAAATCTAGTTTAATTTAAAAAAGAAGTTCAAAATAGAATTTTCTACTACAAGAAAAAAGACAGTCATCGCATGTGATGCTGCTTTTCACTGCCAATCACTGGAAGTTATATTATTGTTACGGAGTGCCAAGGTCAGAAGAATGTCACTTCTTTAATATTATGCTCTAGGTACAGAAATTGGAAGCATATATAATTTTGTTCCAAATGTTGTTTAAAGCCAGTGACTGAATGCATGCTTCTGATGGAACTAGCCGCCTGTGTTATTGACAAAGGGTGAAAACTTCCACAAAAGGAACATGGCAGATTCACTACATTTCTGAAACACTAATCTCAGCATCATCATCATGCATTTATGCACTGAACATAAATGCGTGATGACGATACTGAGATTAGAACGAAAATGCGAAATATAGGGTTCTGATTTATTATCTTAAAAGATAAATTTTCCTGGGCACACACATACAACCAGCTTTACTTAATAATTTATATTACAAAAAGTCTCCACACAAGTGTGGAATCATTGTCAATCTGAAAATAAAACAAAAGTCCTAGCATGCCAAGAAGGGATACCGACTTTGGTAATTTGGTACTTTAGCGTCCTAAATTATTTCGTTGGATAAATTTAACTGTGTGGGAAAAGTGCGACGTACGATTTTTTTAGCATGCAAAATAATGGGGAAAGGTGCGAAAAAAATTCAATTTTTAGATAAAAGGAAAGAATATTTCCGAAGTATTTACCTGTTAGTACGATGGTTTGCAGCAGTTCGTGCTGGAGGGTGAAACGTTGCAACGGACACGACGTCAAGGTTCCGTGCATCGGAAGGGAGTAACAGGTGGTAGTGAATGCGTGGAAGAATACAAGAGTGGCGGGTATTTTTCGGAGGAGTGAGATGCATCGTGTGCAAGTAGAAATAGTTCAGATGTTTTATTAATTTTTGAGAAAGAAATGTGCGAAATGTCATTATTAGTTTCACAATGTCTCCAAATGCAAAGAAATGAAGGAACGTAAATGGTTTCATGTACTGCAGAAATGTTCAGTAAGAACTTTAGGTTCCGGTTGAATTGCAAGTTTTGATTATGGTTTCGAAGATGTACAGAGTGGTAGATTCGTTCATCAATTCATTTGGGTATTTGTGCTTTTATTCCGTACATCGTAGCTCACATTCTTTCCTCCTGAAACGGATATTTTTGAAAATAAAAGAGTTTCTTCAATTCAGAAATCATAGTATGGCAGGGAGCCAAAGAGCTTGTTGTCATATTGTGCCAGAAAATGAAATTTTAAGCCCTAACGAAATCCGAAATGGAGTACGGAGACTCACAACTTTGGAAAGAGCCACTAACGCTGTTGAAAAAAGCTGCTAACACCGCTTTCAATGCTGCATAAAGCGGACCTCTTTCTTTCAGTGTATTCCTACAAGACGCTTGTATGACAACGTACTGCTCAACCACTTCCTGTTGTATTCTTCCGCCCGTAAGTTGCCCTTCTCAACGAAGCCTACATTCACCGGCCTAACCTTGACGCCGTCGCCGCTCTGTCGTCCTAGGCCTACCGCACGTACTCTTCCAAACCATCGCACTCCCAGGTAAATACTTCAAAAAAATTATTTCCTGTTCTCTACAAATACTATATTTTTGCGCCTTTCTCAATTATTTTGCATGTTTAAAAAATTGTACATAGCATTTTTCCCACACAGTAAAATTTTTCCGACGAAATAATTTAGGACGCCAAAGAACACATTTACCCAGACTTTATTCATCCATTTGGGTGTTTGACTGTGCTGACTGCATATGAAGCTGACAAACTGAGTCCCTCCCCCTCCCCCTTCTTATTGCAGTGCTGCTGGAAAGAATACGAATCCCATGATTTGGTGGAAAGGAATTTCTAAATTTAATGGCTTTACAACAAAGCCTGCCTCTAAACTTGCTGAACTAGCAATGCGTTTGCTGCCAAGTCCGGCCAGCTCAGCTACAGTTGAAAGTTTTGTTTTCTAAGGATTTATACACTCTAAGCTCAGGAATCATTTGGTTGTCAACAAATGTGCTATCGGATGCTACGAGGGGGAAATGAACCAGACTACTGGTTCTGCAATTCATTTGCAGTTGCATAATTTTAGATCAATGAAATAAATTCTGTACAGAACAAAAATTTTAAAGAATAAAAATTGTTGACCCTTTTCTGCTCTTAATAATTGTAATAAAATAATAATTATAAAAATAAAGACGAACATTGCAGTTTGCTTGAAGGCAGGTTTCTTACTATTTAATATACTGTATCTATTAATGCTTACAAATTGTTGAAAAGCATGTTATATGTTGCCGACAGTTTTTGACGGTTTAAACCAGTTTTAAATGCTCATGTCAAAATCATCAAAACCTGAACCCTGGTTCGCTGTCTCAAAAGTGGGCCAAAGAATGCTGAAACGATTGGGCCTGCATATCACAAAGTGTTTATCTTAAGCGATTATTTAGGGGGATGATTAGGAGGCATTTGTGATTAGCCTTGTTATTCAAAGTGCTCATTAGGAAGATAATAGACAGCTGTCCTCTTTGACTGATTCCTGCTGAAAGGGCTACAAGCCTAATAGAGAAAATGTTTTGAGTCGCATGTTTCTATAGATAACCCCAAAGCTCATACACCTCATTGATACTAAGTGAGACTTTATCAGTTTTATTTGATTTTTCTAGCCATTCATGCAAATTCTGTAACATCAATGTACGCAATTTTTGAAAATAAACATACATGTGTGCATTTGTATTTTTTATACCCACATACATACACACACAAATGCAGTGGAATAAACTTTTCATTTATTAATAAGGTATATCCCTAATACACAAGCGAACGCAGTTTTTTCAGCTAAAATATTCCCAAGGGGTACTTTAAGAAAAAAAGTTTGAGAACCAATGTTATAGACGCAATGTACTCAGATGCCAGTTCATAAGTTGTTTGACTATTTCCTCGTCATTAATATAACATAAATAAAAGAATATGTCTGTACTCCATAGCTAACCTTTGTATTCATCCGTGCAAATCATTGGCGCACCCACGGAGGGGGTTTTAGGGCTTAAGCCCCTCCAAGGAATTAAGAATGATGTATGTCACAAATTAAACATTCAAAATTATTATTTTACATGTTCAAGACATTACATAGTGCCTGACATAGTGTCTTCTTCCCAAAGCCAAAAAGAGATTAAGAGCGACGTACGTCACAGATTAAACATTCAAAAATATTATTTTACATGTTCAAAAAATTAGCGTCTTCTTCATAAAACCCCAAAGAGATTAAAAGCGACGTACGTCACACATTAAGCATTGAAAAATATTACAGGGTGTTTCAGAAAATTTGATATCATTTGAGTTGTAAATATCTGAGTAACTAAATAGTCTACGCAAATAAAACTAAACAGGCTTGATATTAAGCAAAATAAGATTTATTCATCAAAATTTGAATGAGAAATTCAAAGGCATGTGGATTTCATGAGCGATTTCACAAGTGCATACATGGAGAACTACCAAAATGACATAACGATTTCAACTCCAATGTTAAAATATTTAATATATACATTTAAAAAGATGATATAATAAAATATGTACACACAGGAGATCTTTCGGTACCCAAAGTGGGTACCATCTGCGAATGGATTTGGGAACGGTTGCGGTGAGCGGTCGTTCGTTGCCAGTGCGTAGCTAGAAATTTCTTAAGGGGGGTTCATTGGTGAAAGCCTCGTATACACGTATATATCGCTTTAAGTTCGTGCTCAGTCTCCCCTCACGGGAGGGGTTCAAACCCCGAACCACCCTCCCCGCCATCTGGCTACGCCTCTGTTCGTTGCTAATTGCTATTCTTCGGCTATCTCCACCATTGCATATGATTTCCAGCCGTGCTATTGGCTGAGAGGTTGAACCAAATTTTGCGAAAACTATCGTTAAAAAATACATTTGCTGCGGGTTGTACCAAATATCGGTTCAAGTGTTTGCTTCCTTAATTTTGAAATAACCAACTTTTGGTGAAACTCATTCAATTGAACCCTATTATGGTAAAACTTTGAACTGAATTTTTTAAGAGCGTAGGGGAGTGTTTTTGACTTGCAGTGTAGCAGCTCATACAGGGGTTAGTTACCATGTGTAGAAGTGTCTCTCAAATTTTGGTTCCTCATGGATCACTTTAAACATTCCTTTACTTACCCTGGACCACCGGAGGGGGAGGGAGGTAAGTTTGAAGACCTTCTGCTAGTGAAAATTGAAAAATATGTTGTCTGAAACTAATGTTGCCAACTCTGGTTAATAATATTAGGGCCTACAGGCTCACGCCCATCGGCCGATCAGTGATGACTCCCTTGTCCCTCCAAGGAAAGGCACAACCAAAGTAACATCCGATTTGTGTGATTTATAGGCGGGCTTAAGATATGAGCTCTGGTAGGATTTAACTTCGACTTGAAACTTAGTTTTTAGTAAATTTTAGCTACTTTTTTTTCAACTAAATCCAAAAATCTATCATAATTGTAAGTCGTCGAGACCGGTAATAGATGTTTAATAGCACTATCTAATAGCTTGCTGTAGATATTCGTGTTGCGCATGCACCAATAATTTAAGGAGAGATTTCTCACCAAATATAAATTTTAGCGGTTTGTCAGATGCCAAGTCGACCAGCATATCGCATTCATAAACTGGCAGATTGAATGTTTCAACTAGAGAGAGTCCGGTGAATGGATTTCTAATCCACTCCTTCATTATATTCGGTTCTGGAAAGTATTTCTTCATGTTCTGCGTCAGAATTTTTACGTGATTTCTGAATATGTTCAATAATGATTCATCAGTTATTTTCTCCGACGGTTGTAGTAAATAACACTGGTCAACAAAAAAAACATTTTTCTGACCTGGACTTTTGCAGCTGTTTCAGACTAATTTCAGGGTGCTGATTCCAAATCTGATCTCAGATTTGCTCTGTCACATCTCATTTTTATGCTATCGGCATACCCGATTTTTATTGATTTTACCTGAAATTAACTCTTTGTCACTTATGATTGCAAATTGTTGCGAGTCAGTGACTGCTTTAGTGCTAAAATATGGTGTTGTATTTTTAGGATAGTGTGTTTATAATATCATTTTATGTAGATATCCACATTTATTTAATATTTTGCTTCTGCAGGTCGTGATCTAACAATGGCTACAACATCCGAAAGAAGGAAATGCAGTAATGACCCAGATATCTTCGGCTAGATATGTGGCAGCTTCACTTTGCAGGATCAAAGGCGCAACATCAATACCTTTGTCAAGAAGGTTTATCTTGCCTACTTTAAAATACGACTTGGAGACCAAGACAAAAATTGGGCTCCTCACAAAGTGTGTAAAACCTGTGTTGAAACTTTGCGATCATGGTCTAAAGGAAAGAATGCTAAGCTGACGTTTGGTGTGCCAATAGTGTGGAGAGAACCTACAAACCATTTGCATAACTGCTACTTCTGCCTTGTCAATGTAAAATGTTTCAATAAGAAAAACAAACAACACTTACAATACCCAGTTATTCCATCTGCTAGACGACCAGTTGAGCACTGTGAGGAAATGCCTGTGCCTGTATTTACTGAGCTACCAGAGATTGATGTTGAATCCCTCAGTTTACCTTCTTCTACAGTTGATGATGATGATCAGATCGAATATACGACATCTGATGCAGATTGTGATAAAATTTCTCTGTTTAGTCAACCTGAATTGAATGATCTTGTAAGAGATTTGTATTTGCCGAAGCAGTCTGCTGAATTGTTGGCTTCCAGGCTGCAAGAGAAAGGACTACTCAGACCTGGCACTAGTGTCTCCTTTTATCGTAACAGAGAAGCAGCACTGCGGAAGTACTTCCATTCAGATGGTCAACTTGTTTATTGTAATGATGTTGAAGGGCTTCTCAATATGGGACTGCCCGCATATGATTCAAGTGAATGGAGACTTTTTATTGACAGTAGTAAAAGGAGTTTGAAATGTGTGTTACTTCACAACAGAAATATATATGGTTCAATCCCAACAGGACACTCTGTAAAAATGAAAGAAGAGTATGCCAACATCAAGATTGTTCTGGATAAATTGGAATACCATGTTCATGGATGGGTAATTTGTGTTGATTTGAAAATGGTTAATTTTCTGCTGGGTCAGCAAGGAGGTCACACCAAATACCCTTGTTTCCTGTGCTACCGGGGCAGTAGGGCTACATTATAACACTGGGTTGAAAAGAACTGGCCACCAAGAATCAGTTTGACGCCTAGTGACAAGAACATCAAGAATTCAAGAATGAGCCTCTGGTTGATAGGAATAAAATTGTATTTCCCCCACTGTACATAAAACTTGGGTTAATGAAGCAATTCGTCAAAGCTCTTGATCACACTGGAGACTGCTTCAGCTATATATGTTCTACCTTTTCAAGTCTCAGTGCCGAGAAGAAAAAGGCAGGAATATTTGATGGCCCTCAAATAAGAACACTCATCAGGGATCCACACTTTATTACAACAACGGCTGCGGCAGAGGCTAGAGCTTGGAATGCATTCTCTAATATGGTGCGGATTTTTCTTGGGAACAGGAAGGCGGACAACTATCGAGAGATTGTGGAGGAGCTGCTCTTGAGTTTCCAAGCACTTGGATGTAGAATGAGCATCAAGGTTCACTACTTACATATTCACTTGGCCCAGTTTCCAGAGAACATGGGTCACGTGAGCGAAGAGCAAGGTGAACGCTTTCATCAAGACATAAAAGTTACGGAAGAACGTTACCAAGGCCGATGGGACTCAAATATGATGGCAGATTACTGCTGGTTCTTGATGAGAGACATTCCACAAGCTGTACATTGGAGATCATCAAAGAAGAGGTCGTTTATGCAGATGTTACATCACTATTGTTAATAACCTTTTTGTACATATTTTTCTTTTCTTCACAATTCAATTCTTACATGGTAATATGCATTCACTCACATTGATATGCAGTCACTCTCACAAGTTTGTGCTACGGCTCATTAAATGTTTGTTTCATTATTATTGTACATTGCATATTATCTTATTCTTGTATGTATGTCTGTTTAGCTATTCGTATATGAGCATAAATTTGCTGTTTTTATTGAAAATGCAATATTTGATATCTCAAAAACCTGATGTGATAGACAAAAACTTATGCCAGATTTGGAATCAGCACCCAAAATTACATTAAAACCGTTGGAATACCTTATGCCAGAAAAAGTGTGTTGACCAGTGTAATCAAATGTTCGGAAAGAGTCAAACTCTTGGCGATCAAATCGCTTGCACCATAGCTCAGTTTTCTTTAGAGATTCTGATATCTTGTCTTCAACATTAAAACTTGCAATATTTTAGCCCTGAAGGGATAGGGTCAGGGTATTCAAGATGCCGAGGATATCGCTAACATATGCCACTTGGACAAGCCACCTAAATTCATAGAAATGATATTTACTGACATTATCGGTATCATGAAGAAACATTTTTATCTCATCCCGCAATTCAAAAACTCGTGTGAGCACCTTTCCCTCTCAACAGCTAACGTACTTCCGTGTGAAAAAGCAGTCTTGTAATCACTAACCATTTCTTCACGCAACACACTGAACAGACGTTCACTTAGTTGAGCGACCGTATTCACAAGTTTAACTTCCTCTTTCAAGTTAAATTAAGTTCAGGAGGCATATTTTTGACCGCCAACTGTTCTCTGTAAACAGAGTAGTGTGTTGATTCGCATTCGAGTGCAACCTCTTTAAATGCATTCGAGTGCAACCTCTTTAAATGCATTCGAGTGCAACCTCTTTAATGCATTCGAGTGCAAGCTCTTTAATTCGGTGTGCCATTAATACTGACCTCAATGCATCTTTTTCAGTCAGCATCATGGCTCACAAAATAATCTTTAACTAAATCTGTTCTCCAGTTGCACGTGTTTTCAATGATAAAAAGAATAAAAAATCGTCGAACCCTTCTCTCTCATATATGTACCGCACATATGTGATTCCAGCTCTGCACATCAGTAGTTTCGTCCAATCGTAAGGCAAAATGTCTGCTGGCGCTTACACGTGATAGTAGTTGCTTGTTCACATGTGTGACATTGACGTTATGCAGCGTGCAACACTGTCATCCGTTCTGCTATCTCTCCGATCATAATATCTGCCATTAATTTCACTGCTAGTTTTACGATTTTCCCAGCAAAAGTGTGACTTTTACCTCTTTTGGCTGCAAGGAGTGACACTCTCAATGATGCTTCGGCTATTTTTGTCCCCTCTTTGGCTATAGCAACATTGTTCATTAATCTTGTACTAGAAAGCATTATTTTCAGCTTGTTCTGAAAAAACTTGATAGGTTTACTAGAGACGTTCGCGTGCTTTGTTTGTAAATGACGCAAGAGCTCCGATGGCTTCTTGCACTATTTGACAGTCTCATAACAGAAAACGCACTGGGGTGTTGGCGCAAGTGGATCGCCAGTCCAATAAAATCCATTTTCAGGTATTCATCGCCGTACTTCCTATTCACACTTTTCTTTTTCGATGAAATAACCTCATTTCTACTAATAGATTTACTTGACCCAGCACATGTAGGTTCACAGTCCATATTCGCAGTGGAGTTTTGTTCATTATTTATTGTTATATTATTCTGAGTTTTGGTATTTTCGTTTCCATTTTTATCAATATTTTTTTGTTTCAACGAACAAAAATTGATCAGTGGCTTAAAGACACTGATCCATTTTTGTCACTTTGAGATACACGTTAACCCAAAACAAGGAAAAAGTGTGAATTAATCAAAACGAACTGTACGTTATTAACTGAATGTATTTAATGGCGAGGTATAGCTTCTATTAAGCGACCACGCGCGAATGAAGGTCAAGGTCATCACTGATAGTTACAACGTCTACAAATCTACAAAGACACATCAATGAACGGCACTGTTTATATCATGCATACATGAAAGAAAGGAAATGAGGAGAGAAAGGGAAGAGAAACAAATAAAATGTTTACTTGATGAGAACCAACAATGGTCAACGTCTGCCTTATCAGATTTGAAAGACAAGGGAGAGTTATTTAAAAATGCGAATTTCCGTTGCTTGGATATTGGAGCTAGATGCTTTTAATTTTTAATCCAGTTGCAAGGTAAATATTTTTTACTATGCATCATTATTCGAACATTAAAAGCGTCAGGCTTTACATCCAAATCTAGATTTTTTTTTAATTACTTAGACGTTCGCGAGGATGTCACTTTCAGGAATTTTGGTGTCCACATTGAATTTTTACCCGTCGCGGACAGGTAATTTTTTTAGTCTTGATGTGAAATACACTCTTTCACTAATTTTTCTTCTGAAATTTCCTGACTACATTTTGAGAAACACTGACTGTAAGATCGAGGATTCAGAAGTTTCGTATGCCTCGCTCTTGTTGGCAGATGCAGTGATTCTGGCGTAGAGGTATCCTCAAACTCCGCGTGCAGAATCCAGGGATTGAGGATACGTAGGCCTGAAGTTTGATGAACGGTACAGTGGTTCCTACATGGATGCATCTTGAAATTCTGCCAGGACTGCTTTCCATCGGGATAATGAGGTGAGTTTATTTACTCCTATGATGTATTTTTTTCTTTACATATGATCGTTCAATCTTGATCTTTTCTTTCAGTGAGTGCATTAACATGTTAATGTTTAGAAATTTCTAGAAGGCATTTTCGAAAATTGGCAATATTTATTTGAAAATGTTCTAATGTTTCATTTAAGCCTATCATGGTTTTCAACATGGAATTTCCTTTTCAAAATTCACGAGTCCGAACTAATTTTTCGTATTCCAGGGTACAAATTTACTTCAAGTTCGCTTTGTTTTCCTACACGTTGTTTCCGACCCCTTTTGTTTTAAGTGATAGCATATGATTTATATCACGTTTTTCCTTGTTGAGAGTCAGCGGTTAGCAAGAAATCCAACAAATGTTTTTAATATTAATATTTTTTGATCAAATGCAATCGATGGTTTCTTGACACTGATTAGAGAGAATTATTTTAAAAGCGCGAACATGTTTTTGTCCTACAAGTTAGTTTAAATGTGCGTCCTGTATCGCCATTAAGCTTTATTTTGGGTGAATCAAATGCTCCAGCACGAGCACGTGCTGCTTTAGCATTTTTGAAATTTATGAAGGCGATAGTAATTTCAAATAAGTATGAACATGTCTTTTGTCATTTGTGATAGTTGAAGTTTACTTCGTGTAAACATCTAGAGCCATTTTATTTTACTTACGGCGATTCCGATGTTCTTTCGCGAGCATGTGTTACTTTAAGCCGGTTTTGTTGCAAATTATGAACCCTACAACAGTTTCAAGTAAGTGCATGGACAATGACGATTCGTGATTTCCTGATATGAGGGGAGCTGTATTTGAATTTTGCTGATATCGTTTTTCAAGTTAAATTATTGTTAGGCGGTTAGACGTTTAAGGGTTATCGTACGTACAATGGAGTTTCACTATTAAGTTTTAATGTGACGGAGTAGAATGGAGCAAACAAATCTGATGGGAAACATTCAAGTTGTTAAAGAGTACTGAAACTGCTGTTTGCTTATTTCCATATGTAACATTTGAACATTTTACATTCACAGAATAATTTCACGGACTTAATCCTAATTGAAAGCACGTTCAGTTTTCATTCTGCAATCAATAACTACACTTTATTGTAACGAATTATATTTTGAAAAATTACCGTCTTGAGAAATCTTCAAAGCAATAAAAGTTAACATAGAAAAGTTGACCATTTTGAATGCAACACGCTTGTTAGATTTTCTTTGTACAACAATGCATAGAAGCTATGTTACTGATTGCCTGTCTGTCTTTCCAATCGTACATCTGTTCAGTATCGCACTCGAAATTTCTAAATAGATGCCGATAAACTCGGCATGTGTGCCCTTTATATTAATATTTCTAGCCAGAAATTGTACTTAGTGATTTTAATAAGGCAGAGACCAAAATGTCAGCCCCTAATATGATGAAACTTCATAGTAAAAAAAAAGAGAGAAAGAAAAGGAATAAGGTCCGCAAACCCAACATTTGCTTTTCTCGGTGTTCTTCTGTTACTTCTGTGCAGGAGCAGTTTGAATACAATTCCGGTATTAGCTAGTTTTGATATGAAGCAAATGATGTGAGGATAAATACTACATTTTTTAATCAAAAAGGAGTTTTTTTTTCTTTTTTCATTATTTGTAGAAAGATTCATTTCGTCGTACATCAGGTGTGCCAGCAAGGAATGCATTTCAGCATTGACAGTCCGGCCGTACTGAACGAACTCAAACTGAACCGCATCCTTGCAATTCCACCAAACACACAGCAGGGCCTTTTTCTCGAAACGTCCGCGTTTGTGGACACATAAAGCTAGTTCACCTGGGCTCACCCACTGGTTGAAGGTGCCCGGGTTATACAGCAGATCAACTTCTTGTTTTCAGTAACTATCACCACGATGAACCGTGTCACGCGGACTCTTGGTCAGTTCTTTGCAGACCTGTATGCCTCGAGGAGCCTGAGTTAGGGTCCATCGTGCAGACCCTGATACCTGATTCCATCGTCTAGAAACCTTTCTGAACTCATGCAAGTGATCAGCGATAGTGGATTTGGAAACTCTCATTGGGTCGACCTTCTGGTGGTGCAGGTTTTTGGAATTACTTTCACAGCCTACAGGAAAAGGATATCTGAAACAACACCAGAGACCTTTTCCGAACCTTTCTTCCCCTACAAGCTCATATCGCCAGCCCCAAACTTCTTAGACCAGATTTGCACTGTGTGAGTGACCGCAACCCTTCGCTTTTGCCTAGTACACCTAAAATAAACATGATTTTTTAGACTAAATATCGTAATCACTACTAGTCAAATTATTTAATAGAACTCTAGTAGTCTAGTAGCACTTTAGAAGAAAGAGCGCGGAAAAAACTTTGGCAGATCATATCGTCAAAGTTTGTTTTTCGTTTTCACCTATGTTTTAGTAGGCTATATCCCAAGCAGGGATTCCACAAAAGAGAAAACAAATGCTAAGTAGTTTGAGAAAGTAACAGCGATAAGTCTTGCCTGAGTAGTTCAATAGGTAGAATAGCCGCTCCGGAATAGGAAGGTCTGGGTTCGGGAAGGATAGGGCTTTTCTCAGCATTGGCGCCCGAATGTAAAATTAACCTGTTGGCTGTGAGGTTCGAAAATATCGGGTGATGATTCTTCCAGACTTCCTCTGGAGTTAATAAACGTTACTTCTTCTGCAGTAAGCTCCTTCAAGCATGGCTTGTCGTCGGACTGGAAACATGCGCTTTCATGACACCGCTTTTTTTAAGGGAATATACACAGTCGAGTCACATTATTGTGACCACCTCCTACTTTTGAAGTCAACAGCACGTAGCCAATGAGAGAAGGCACGTGCTGTGAGCTGGCTTGGAGGGTATATAAGATGTGCTGTAGGCATTCTGAAAACACATCCCTCATTGATGTCATGGATAAAAGAAGCGATTTATCAGATTTGCAAAAAGGGATGATTATCGGTTTTCGGGCCTAGGACGGCAGTACTTCTGAAACAGCGCAGTTTGGGAATTGTTCGCGTCCTGCTGTGGTGGTTTTAATCATCATCCGTGCTGTTGTGGTGCCATTTCTCCAATCACGATACACTTTAGTGTATCGTGATTAAAGAAATGGCACCATTACGAATAAGCAATGGGGAAACTGCCGAGCACCACGTGCCACTGATGTGAGAGGTGAACGTCGGCTTCGCAGGTGCGTGAGAGCCGATCGACACGTTTCAGTGGAGCAACTCAGTGGTTTTATGAACCAGGGAACTACCGGAATTGTGTCTAAAACGATAGTTCAGCTAACCCTGCTGCGTATGGAGCTCCGATGCAGACGTATGGTCACTGCACCTATGCTAACGGAGGTGCATCGGCAGAAAAAGCTTGCATTTGCAGGGCAGTATCAGAATTGAACCTCCGCTGATTGGCAATGGATTGCCTTCACCGATGAGTTGCATTTTCTGCTTCATTGAATGGATGGACGTTGGGTATATAAGGCAAGAATCGTCGGAGAACAAACGCTCTTCAACCATTGCTGGCAGAACACAAGTTGATGGGAGCAACGTTATGGTCTGAGGAATGTTTTCGTGGCATTCCCTGGGTCCACTCATACCTATGGAAGGAACTATGGACCGAATTCGTAATGAATCCATCCTTGCAGATCACGTACACCTATACATGCTGACTGTCTTCCCTGGGGCGGATGGGATCTTCTAGCACGACAATGCGACGTATCACACAGATAGAAATGTCCGATAGTGGTTGGAAGAGCACGATGAAGACTTCAAAGTACTTCACTGGCCCCCAAATTCCCCAAACTTAAATCCAACTGAGCATCTGTGGGACAACCTCAATCGTGTTGTTCGCTCTTTGGATCCTCCACTACGCACCCTCCAGCAGCTGTCAGATGCAGTGCAGTCATCATGGCTCCATATACCTGTGAACACCTTCCAGCACTTTATTGAGAAACTCCCAGCCCGTCTAGCTGCTGCCCGCGCTGCACACGACGGTTACTCTGGATATTAGCTGGTGGTCACAATAATGTGACTCGACCGTGTATATGAGACATACCACTGGGGTGATGCATGATTCAGAATCGGAGACAACGGTTTCTGTGGTGCCAGGAACACAAGAACTGACATATCGGCCATGGGGTCCAATTCTCTTTACGGATAAGAGCCGATTTAGTCTGACGAGTGATTCTGGACACACATCTGGAGAGAGCAGGGAACACGCAATCACACCTCCAACATTATCGGAAGAGACCGGTTTGGAGGTGACAGAGTTCTCGTTTGGGGAGGTATCATGCTTGGTAGCCGTACTGACCTCCACATCATCCAAGGAGGCTCAGTCACTAGTGTCCGCTATTGTACCGATGTTCTCCTGCCTCACGTGCGTCTGTTTAGAGGTGCTGTGGGTCCTGAGTTCCTCTTCATGGACGACAACGCTACACCTCATCGTACAGTGGCTGTCGAAGAGCTGTTGGAGAGTGAAGATATTCAACGCATGGATTGGCCCGCAAGGTCCCCGGACCTAAATCCAATCGAACACGTGTGGGACCTTTCTCGGGAGACGTTTGGCAGCACGTCACCAGACGCCAGCAACGATTCCGCAGCTGCGATTTGCGCTGCAAGAGGAATGGGCCCCGAAGCCTCAACAGCTCCTTGACAACTTCGCCCTCAGCATGGACAGACGTTGTAAATCCTGCAACGCAGTCAGGGGTGATCCTATCCCCTACTGAAGACTGTATTTTTCTTGGCAGCCGCCTGTCAAATGGACGTTTCTGTCTTCTGTCCAGTTGTGCTCGAAGCTACCTTTCCAATAAAATGCCTTTGTATCCTGTGGATTCCTTGTTTGGACGGTTTTGCTCACTTGTACCATATTCTTACATTTTGGGGATCTTATGGTATGATTTGAGTCGATGTGGAACACTTCTGCACAACGTTACATTCGAAAAACCTTCTCGTCCTTAAGTTTTGCGCTCCAGTGTAAAATACATCCAGTGAATATTATATGGATCAGAGAATGCAGCATGGATCAGAACCGAAAAAGACAGGGTAATCTCAGGGCATGGATCTGTAGCCAAAGATGGCATTAAGACCGTAATCCTTTTAGAGAAAACAACATAGATCAATGCCGTAGCCAACTAATCTCTCATTAAAAGAAACTGCAAGAACAGGTCGCAGAAACTGGGCCGTGCCCCATCAGAGAACATTTGGCTAATAAACAAGAAATAGTCAAAGATGGACATCCTTCGACTAGATTAGAAAAAAGAACTAAACCAATTGATACAGCCGTGGTTGGTATTCTCATTTATGGGTAGTATTCTCATTTATGGTTGGTATTCTCATTTGTGGTTGGTATTCTCATTTATGGTTGGTAATTTCTTTTATCAAGGTATTCAATAAATTGAGTACGAACAATGGGAGAAATATTCAGAATTGTAAAATTCTGAACAGAATCAATACAAGTACTGTATGTGAAAGTATAACAAAGCTAATCTATTCTGCTCTGTGATGAGCAAGATAACATCAACTGTAGTAATCAACTAACATTTAATGGCGTTTGAAATCCTGTAACCAGCTGTTTTGTTAAAACAAACACAGCGTTCGCGACAGAGATGCAAACTGAGGCGAAACTAACTTTTAAATCTGGAAAACTTAACAAAAATCTGAATCACGAAGTAAAATATTAAATCAAAATACATATGATTAAAAAAAGCCAAAAGAAAAAAGACATCTCAGAGGCAAAACAATTTTTTTAATCGTACTTCCAGAAACGGAGATATAGTACGAATAAAATCCTACATGTACGTTCTGTAGTGGCAAAACTGTTGACAATGATAAGCGGGAACTTTTTTTGTTTTTTAGTTCCTCGAGTGGCAGAACTTTTATTACGAAAAAAGTAGAAAATGCACGCATCATATTTCTGATAGTGGAAGATGTTCATTGGAAAAATGCCTTTGAAACAGAAATTTTAAAAACAGATAGAGCAGGAAAAATATATTACGCATTTATTACCTCTACTGGAAAAACTTAAAAACTTCTCTTCATGTAAACATAATGCCTGCAGTGTTCTTCGCAGCGAATGGTGTCCGACGCAATTTGTGTTCAAGTTGGAGTTACAGAAGTGGGAAAATAACTTTTAAGTAGAAATTTATACTAATGTCCTGTAGCGGCAGGATGGTACATCAGGAAAGAACAGAAAGTATGCGCAAAATATTCCTTATGATGGAAGATGTCTGACGAAAAAAGAATTTTCAAACAGGATATTTAGTAGCAAAGATAACGAAGAAAACAGCATGTACCTTTGTGCTTTTTAGAGAGAAAACTGCGCGCTATTTCGATTGCACGATGTACATTACTTTTGTCAAAATGAATGACCACTGATTCAAGACAAATTTCTTCAATCGGATTACACTGGTGGGCAATTTTTTTTTTCGAGCACTGACACCATTCCTGCTGATTCTTATGTAAAACAACCTCCTGAAGCCAAATATGGCCTCATTTTTCTCCCATTACCCACCGTTTTCGAGGGAGCCCCCCCCCCAACTAATTTTATCACTTTCCGATAATTTGGAGGGATGAAAAGGATTATTTCAGCCTTTACATTTCTTCTGAGGGGCTACAGAGGTGAAAAGTTATAAAACACGAACATCTGTAGCAAGGATGTAGATTTGGGGGATTTGCCACCCCCCAAGTGTAAAGAAATAATTAAAAATGATCAATTTTTTATGATTTTTTTATCAATTTTCGGTAATATGTTATGGACATGAATTTTATTTGGAGGGGTGAAAAGGATTATTTATTTTAGCTGTAAAGAATGATATATAGAAAGTAAAATACAAAATGTAAAGTATAATAAATAAATAAGATAAGTACCTTCATTTGGTGCCTGCTTCCCTTTTGTACCCTGAGGTAGAAGTTTCTCGTTCCAAACACCAGTAGTACTCTGCTAACATGCTCGTATTCCACTTCCCTGAAAATCTCCTCTCGATCTTATTGATGTCTTGATGGAATCGTTCCCCGTGTTCATCGGAAACTGCTCCTAAATTTTCAGGGAAGAAGTCCAGGTGTGAGTGCAGGAAATGCACTTTAAGAGACATGTTACACCCCATGGCCTTGTACGCTGACAGCAATTCCTCGACATGAGCAGCATAATCATCACTTTTGTTGTTACCCAAAAAGTTCTTACACACGTTTTGGAATGCAAGCCAAGCTCTTTTTTCTTTTCGATTCAGGTGTTCAATAAACGTCGAATCTTTGAAAAGTTGTCTAATCTGGGGGCCCACGAAAACTCCTTCCTTGATTTTAGTCTCACTAAGACGAAGAAATTTATTTTTCAAAAATTGAAATGCATCACCTGTCTTGTCCATTGCTTTCACAAACTGTTTGATCAATCCCAGTTTGATGTGCAAAGGCGGCAAATAAATATTTTCCTTCGGGACCAGAGGATCATGAACGACATTTTTCTGACCGGGAGTAAAACTTTCTCGCAGAGGCCAGTTCCGTACGATGTAATGTTTGTCTCGTGCTCGGCTGTCCCATTCGCATAGGAAGCAGCAGTATTTTGTGAAGCCTGATTGCAGACCCGCGAGTACAGCAATAACTTTTAAATCAGCGCAGAGTTTCCAATTATAATCATGATAACAGATTTTATCAAGGATTCGGCTGATGTTTTCGTACGTCTCCTTCATATCCACAGTGTATGCAACCGGGACTGATGGCAACTCATTCCCACTGGCCAACAAGACAACTTTCAAGCTTGTCTTTGATGAGTTTATAAACAGTCGCCATTTGTCTGGGTCACATGTCATCTTCAGTTCTATCATCAATGCATTTGAATTAGGGCAGAACACTAAGCCTTCATCTTCCGAAAAAAGTTATTCCACTGTTGACTGTCTGGTCCTGTAAGAAGAGATCTTTACGCCCTTTTCTAAGAGATTCCACTGCTGAAGTCGAGATCCAAGAAGTTGAGATTTAGTCTTAGGTAATTCCAAATCCCTGACGATATCATTCAATTCCTACTGAGTAACGAGGTGGGGTTTTTGATGAGCTGAATCAGCAGAATACTCTTCATCATCGGTGGACGTATCATGTGATGGTCCAAGCTGTGGCTGAAAGTATGTCACACCCATTTCTGGCTTTAGAGTATAGGTTTTTGGGGGCACTGGGATTGGCAATGATTCGTTGTGAGGAACTGGTCTTAGAGCTGAAGGGATATTAGGATACTGAATTGTACGCTTACTTTTGTTGCTAGATAACCGGAAGGTGGAAGTCATAGAAAAGTAACAATCTGTGAGACGACAGCGAGGTTCGCGCCAAACCATGGGCACAACAAATGGCATTGATTTATGGGTACCTTTGATCCGGAAGGTGGAAGTCATAGAAAAGTAACAATCTGTGAGACGACAGCGAGGTTCGCGCCAAACCATGGGCACAACAAATGGCATTGATTTACGGGTACCTTTGAGCCATTTGGTCAAGCTACTGTAACAAGTAGTGCAGCAAACTGTGGGAGCCCAATTCGTGTCCTGATCGCCAACTTTGCAATCAAAGTAAAATTTATAAGCAGTTTTAAGAAGCGGAGAAAGGGGTTTTCGTTGCGCTTTTAAAAGTCAATTCCCCGCAAACATAGAATCTATCGGGATGATTTATACACTCGCGTGGCATAATTAAACAGTAAATAAATGCTCTATATTAATCACAAATTACACTCACGTACTGTAATTCACTTGGAAAAAGCCGGTGTAAACAAATTTCTACCGTTTGACACAATTTAAACAACTTGGAAACACAGAATCCACGCCTAGAACACCGACAAGTAGACTCAACGATTGCTACAGATCAACTGAGGGAAGATAATGCTTACAGTGCAGGATTATAGTGATAAGAGCAATGCAAGTTTGACCTTGTCAAATCCCGTGCAAACCTGTGCGCGATTCCCATGGGAACCTGTTCGCGCGAGGTATTGAGAGAGCCAGCGTGGTAGAGTGAATGTTCCGAACTGTTGCTATATATTTTTATTACTGTTGCTATATATTTTTATTATTTGCGGGTTTTTTGGAGGGGGATGAGAGGGGCTGATAGCTGGAATATGTAGCAAATAAGTGAAAAAATTGCCAAAAAAACGGAAAAATCAATCATTTGTAATGATTTCTTTACAATTGGGGGGGGGGGATCCCCCAAATCTGCCTCCTTGATACAGATGTTCATGTTTTATAACTTTTCACCTCTGTAGCTCCTCAGAAGAAATGTAAAGGCTGAAATAATCCTTTTCATCCCTCCAAATTATCGGAAAGTGATAGCCCTCCCCCGAAAACGGTGGGTGATGGGGGAACGGGGGTCATATTCGGATTCAGGAGGTCATTTTACATAAGAATCAGCAGGAATGGTGTCAGGGCCGATTTTCATGCTGACCAGTGTTATTAAAAGCGGATTATACAATCGCAAGTAGAAATTCGCACTACGTTACCAAGCGGCAAAATACACATTAATGTAAATATGTACCGCAAATATGAATTTTCTTATAGTAAAGGCATATATTTGACTCAAAAATAACTATTCAAAATCTGCTAGTTTTTAGAGGTAGCCAGAGAAACAGAATATCAGTTTACTCCCTCTACAATAGTGGCCAAAGTTGTGGAAACCTTTTGGAAAAAGTGTATTTTTGAGGTTTGATGGCTCATAATACCACTTTGTTTTGCAGTAATACCATAAAATTATATATCAATGAAAAGATAATTTCATCAGAAATGTAATGCAGCAAAGTTTGTTCAATTATCTGTATTCTATGAGCAGTTATTGCCAAATAACCAGAAAAGGAGGCACTACTTGCTAAGGTTGATATGAAGTAGCTTTCCTTCATTTGAATGTAGCCAATGAGAGAGCGCCAATCAGGTGTCATCAGAGCGCCAATCAGGTGTCATCTTGTTTTGGCAATGAGCCAATCAGGTCACAGTAGGATTCAGCTATTGATGTCCTGTATTGGAGCTGAGATGGGGACATTTGTCAGTGTGCTATGTGATTGCTATCAAGTTGGTTATTTTTTTGTTGTGTTCTTTCATTTAGAAAACGCAATAAAATTAAAGAAATGGCGCAACGAGTTGACTTGTCACCCACAAAGCGACGTAAAATAGTACTATTAAGTGAACAAGGCTTCAGGTATGAAGAAATTAGAAGAAAAATTGGTGGAAACTTAACCAAAGGGAGCATTTCTGAATTTTTGAAGAGGTATAAGGAGACTCAGTCACTACAAAACCAGACTAGTAAAAGCAGGAAAAGATGCACAACAGCAAGTGATGATAGAAGAATTAAGAGACTGTGCTTAGGTGACAGAAGAAAATCATCTGGGTGTATACAAGATGAAATGGCGCAATGCAATGTGAAGTTGAGTGCAAGGACTGTACGGCGCAGACTGCAGGAATTTGGTCTAAAAGCCAGAATTCCACAAAAAAAGCCATTTTTATTTCACAAACAAAGGTTGAAAAGATTAAACTGGGCTAAAACCCATGTTAACGGGACAGCGGAACAATGGGACAGTGTTATTTGGAGTGATGAGACCAAAATATCCTTGTTTGGTAGTGATGGCATAAAATACGCAAGGAGAAGAATCGGAGAAAATTTGCATTCTGATTGCATTACATGTACCGTGAAACACCCAGTTAGTGTTATGATCTGGGGTTGTATGACATCAAAAGGAGTGGGCAGAATTTGCGTGATTAATGGGAATATAAATGGCCAAAAATACATTAATGAAATACTAGAGCCCAAACTGAAGCCTACCGCAAGTGATCTTTTCCAAGATAATGAAGAATTTATATTTCGACAGGATTCAGCTCCATGCCATGTTGTTGCTGGGTGCAAGCCGCTGTTTCAAGAAAGTCATATTCCACTGCTGGAATGGCCTGGGAGTAGCCCAGACCTTAACCCCCATCGAAAATCTATGGAGCTGACTAAAGAAACTTGTTAGTCAGAAGCAACCCAGCAATAAAACCCAATTAATGGAAGCAATAATTGAATCTTGGTTTCATATTATAACAGCTGCATAGCTAAAAAACTTGGTTCACTCCATGGGAAGGTGTTGTAAGGCCGTAATTAACGCTAAAGTTTACCCAACTAAGTATTAACAGACATGGTGAGAATTTTGGTATATCTCATTTTTTCTATGTGTTTCACTTTTCTTCTTTATAACTGCTGTTATAATACAAAATCCTTGATAAAAGTTATTGCATCACATTCTTGATGAAATTAGTTTTCCATTGATATATAATTTTATGGTATTACTCTAAAAAAAAAGTGGTGTTATGAGCCATCAAACCTCAAAAATACGCTCTTTCGAAAAGGTTTCCACAATTTTGGCCACTTCTGTAATTAACACATTGTACTTCAGTTTGAGAAGAAAATGTCCGTAAAATGTTTTTCATAGTGAGCAGCGTCTTTCTCAGAAGAGAAAATTTTCAATCAGCATTTTAGAGCAGTATGCGCTTACTAGTATGATGTAGTTGTTTGAACATAATCGTAATTGTCGGTGCCATGCGACGGAAAAGGAATTTAACTGGGGTCTTTAGAAGCAGAGAGAGAGCGAAGAAATAAGAATATGATTTCGTACCCTACAGTTGGTAAATTGTGCATTATTTGAAGTGGAAAATGTGGGCAAAACGGTCATCGTGATTCAACATTTCGGACGAAAAAAATGAAGTTTTTCAATCGGATTTTCGAAGGAACACTTTGAAAGTAATAAATGTCAATAGAATTTGCAATTAAGCCCCACACCCTCATAGCAACAAGATGGAGCATTGAGAGATCAAAGGATATGGATCATGATTTCCACAGTTCAAGTTTTCCTACGGAAGAAAAAAATCAGACTAATTCTTGAAGCGACATGGTAACCATAGACGGATATTTGTCAGATCAAAGTGGTACCATAAGTATGTTCCATTCCCGAAAGGACTTAATAACATTTTAAAAAATAATGTTATCAAGTCCTTTCACATCGTGTTTTCAAGTCCTTTCATATCGTGTTATCAAGTCCAATTCACATCCCTGTGCTTGAAGTCCTGTAATGCTCTTCAGTTCAGTTTCTGAGTCCCTAAAAGAGTTCTGTATTTGTTGCTCGAACATTTCTCTGCGTTCTTTGATCGCAAATCTGCATTCTTGAATCTCTTTTTTGAGCGCATGTGGTATTGATTGAGTGGCCACTTTATAACACCACATAATTAATACCGCGTTGAACTCCTTTCGACTTTAATTAGCCTCGGTTTTGAATCTACCAAGTTTTAATAATATTTTGATGAAATATTGGACCGTGCATGTCGAATAACATCAACACATTCACCGAGATCGAATGGCAATGGATCTAGATGGCCTGTTTCATTTCGGCTTTATCGCATAAATGCTATACAGAACTATGCTCCTGGGTGATAGTTTGCCAGAGAAGCGGCGAAAAATCTCCATCATGTTTCTGAAATCATTCTGAATAAATTTGAGTACTATAGCAAACTGCAGCATCCTGCTGGAAGTATTCATTATCATTCTGACAGAGAGGGACTTAATCAGCAACGATGTTTAAATGTGATTTGGTGTTCAGGGTGTGACCATTCCAATTTAACTTCCATGAAAATATGGCTCACACAATTGGATTGCTTCCACCGGCCTAGAAAATTGTCACCACGCAAGGTGGATCCATGTTCAAATACTGTCGTCTCCAAATTCTCACTTTGTCATTGGCATTGTGCAGATGAAAACGGGATTAATAAGACCCTTTTAATAATTTGTGGGGCACTGGCAAACTGAAAACGTTTTAACTTGTTCGCTGCAACCAAAATCGTGTGGCCGCCCGGTGGCGCAGTAGTCTACGCGATAGCTTCTGATCCTTCTCCCGATGTGAGTCCGGGTTCGAATCCCGTGAGGCGTGGATATTGTGTTTGTCTTAGGGCTCTCGCTCTCTCCCTTTCCTGAAACCAGTGGCCGTAAATTAGGGACGGGCGACTACTTATAGCCCACCGAGTTACTCGCGGTGGTCGTTAAACCACGCGGCACGTTTTTTGTATGCTCCTCAATTGTTTGTGATTTTCGGTGTGATTTGACGTTCTTTCTTAGTTTATTCGTGCTTACGCTGCTTGTGAAGGTTTCCAGCATATCTGCTCCTGCAAGAAGTCAGCTATTGTACCTTTATTTGTTCACATTTCGTTGCTTTCTTTCCTTGTGTTCTTTGAAGTAATGGCGGAGATCGCCATTGATCCCACTGATCAAGCATCGCTTCGACCAATCAGCGTGCGTCAACGTGCGTCGGCGTTCAACGATGCTTTTGAAGGTCAATAATCTTATAGCTCTGTCATTGGCCAAAGGTCGCTACCAATGGAGTCGTCTAAATGCACACATGACATCCCGGAAGGTATGCAATCGTCACCAGTCCATTCTCTCACCACTTCTTCCCAGCGTGATTGACGTCAAGCATGTCGACTGCTGGTCGTGTCTTACAGCCTGCAACTTTCGTCTTTCCATCTCTCTCCACTGATAGAGAATAGGTTTCTGATGCTTCCTCTTCGGCTACGTCATACTCGTGGGCCCAAGTGGCTGATTAATCAGCCTCTAAACAAACTGTTTCAGGGACATTTTCAATTCCGTCTTCTAAAATCATGCGTCTCACATTACCGGATACTCGGAATGAAGCGCAACACATTCGTGAACAAGCTGTTTTTCTTTTTTTGACGAGTTGGATGACACTAGTTTCTCTTCTTATCTTACAGCGCTGAGTATATACCCTTCCACCGGTTTTTTTTATTGGAGGTTTAACGACCACTGTGAGCAACACAATGGGCTATAAGCAGTCGCCCGTCCCTATTTTAAGGTCACTGGTTCTAGGGAAGGGAAAGAGCCAGTGCCGTAAGGCAAACACAACATCCATGCCTCACTGGGATCCGAACCCCGTTCGGACTAATGATCAGAGGCCATCGCTTAGACCAATGCGCCACCGGGGCGGCCTTCCACTGGATTACATGAGTGATATTGTGCGTACAGCGTAAGGTGTTGTTGTTTATCTGAAGACGCTGCAAGTAAAATATAACTTGATGGCTACTGGTCTAGATATTAAATCTCGTCACCTAATCCCGAAATCAGTTGGTCATCTTTCTGTGAAAGTCGTGTTTACGAATATACCTGCAGTTGTTCCTGATTTAGCTGTACTTGATGTTTATATACCCCCAGATATTCCTGATTCCCCTCCAGATAATATAATATATATTAATATACCTCTAGATGTCCCTGATTCAGCTATACTTGATGTTTTAAAAAACATGGGAAAGTTCTCGTTTCGATAAGGAAGATGTCGGCTATCCTCTCTGATGGCCAATTCGGTCATGTTTGTACTTCCCGACGAGTTGCTCGCGTTGCCTTTCCTGATGAAACGCATCTCAATGCTCTACCGTCCCTCATTTTATTAACACTTTCTGGCCGGGATAACAGAATATATGTTCATGTGGGTGACACATGCTTTTATTGTAAACAAAATGGACATGTACGTGCGGTATGTACCAAGACGGAGGTACCTACCTCATCTTATAATGTTTCTCCATGCACTCTGCCTCCTACCTCTTCCACAGAAGATGTAACTGACACGTTCAATAGACCCTTATTGTTTCAGAACATGATTCCTACTGATGTTGCAGAATCAGATTCCAAAGATTCTTCTATGGATGTAGATGCTCAAGCATATGCCCGGAAACGCCCAGTTTCTGAAAGTGTTAAAAAGTCCGATCTGTGATAATCGTCTTTCTTCTCCTTTGAAACATCAAGAGGAGCCACTTTATACAGAAGAGGAGTCTCTTACCTCGACGCCAGCGTCTGGTGGTGAGTCACCCCATCTATCTGGTATGTCTTTACCTCAGACTAAACAGAGAAAATCGTATTCTGATTTACGTGAAATCGAAGTTTAATATCTTCAGCAATTCGACATGCCTTGTGTATGCATGTCATCTGAGGATCTCGTCGAGTATCAAGTTACTATTAAAACATCACATAACAATATCCAAGATACATATGCAGGATACACAACTGACTTACCAAGCCTTGTTTCTCAAATTCAGTCTGTCATTCCGCTTCTTGATCTCAAGCATTCTGTTGGAAAAGCTTTGAAAAGACGATTTAGCAAACTCCTCAAGATTCTTACTCCAGCAGCTGAGAAATGTGTTTCTCTGTCTAACGCTGTGAAAACATGATTGCGTTTGCTTCATTAAATTGTAGGGGGATGTCAACCGCCTTAGTGAATGCAGTTCTCCTACAGGAAATTCACCCCCTTTTCTCCAGATGTTTTAATGTTCCAAGAGACGAACTGTTCAGAGTTCACTATGTTTCATAGATGGCGTGCGTGGCCGTATGTGTTTAATCATGAATATGCTATTTATACTCCTGGTTCTGGTGTGGCAATTGTTCTCCACAATTGCTACGCAGCAAATATTAGTGAGTGTAATATTGTTGATCAGTGTGATTCGTTTTAAGTTTCGAAGTACCAGATTTCATATCATCAATGTTCATTTGTCTCAACGCGACGATGCTGCATTGGCTGTTCTCCAACGTATTAAAGCCCACATTTCTTGCATCTCTAAAGCTGATCATGTTGTCGTTGGATGCTAAGTGGGATCGCCCTGTGTCTCCTTAGCGCCGACCTTTTCTTGCCTAACATTTATTGTCATTAGTTCAAACCAGTCAATTACATGACGTTTTTTGTGTATTTAACCCTGCTATCAGTGTCTCCTCATGGAGAGTGACACGTTCCTCTCGTACGTTTGTAGCTCATCTTGACCGTGTTTATGTCTCTTCTACTGTGCTCCCACACATGTCTACCGTTTCTTATCACCCCTGACCACTTTCTTGTTGACCACTGTACACCTTATTGTGTTGATTAAGTATCATGAAGCTGTTTTCAACCTTAGGGTTCGGACGTGGGCTTTAGACAGCCATCTATTGCATCGTGAGGATTTTAAAGCTCTGGTTACTTCAGTGATACACCTCGCTGGAGTTTTCTGAATCTACAATACCAGATCCCATCGAACGGTGGTTCAGACTGAAATTTCGTCTTCTTACGTTTATCCGAGATTATTCTTATGCTTTCAAGTCACGTGAACCAATGCATATATCTGCTCTACAAGCTCGACTGAATGGCTTAGATCCAGATTCTCCGGAACATCTTATTGTTACTGCGGAACTGCATGAACTTCACTAATCTGCGGCTCAAGAGACACTGCATCGTTGGAAGTATTTTTATTTTTTATTTTTTTTTTTGATTGGAGGTTTAACGACCACCATGAGCAACGCAATGGGCTATAAGCAGTCGCCCGTCCCTAATTTAGGGTCACTGGTTCCAGGGAAGGGAGAGAGCCAGTGCCGTAAGACAAAAACAACATCCATGCCGGACCGGGATTCGAACCCAGACCCCTTACGGAGGAATGATCAGAGGTCAGCGCCTTAGACCACTGCGCCACCGGGGCGGATCGTTGGAAGTATACCACTATATACTCCTCAAATCGTCCTACAAAGTATTTGCTTTCGCTGGAACGTCAAAAACGCTCAGCTCAATCTCTTTCTATTTTGCGGTCCACTTCTGGTGAACTTATTACGCAGCCTGAAGATGTGTGTACACATATACACTCTCATTTTGATGCCAAATACTCTCAGCCGCTGTTACAAGAATCGTCTTTTGCGAATTTGTTTCAAGATCTGCCACGCATTACTTCGGCTCAAGCTCTACCGTTAGATCTTCCCATTATTGATGTTGAGATTAAACATCCCATTGCATCTTTGAATTCTACGGCTGCGCCAGGGAAAGATGGCTTAACGAGCTCCTTCTACACTGCTTTTCTACCGCTTCTTCTTCTTACCTTATTAGGCTATTACAACGCAATGATGTCTATGAATGAGCTACCTCAGATTTTCACTGTCACAGTTATGCATTGATCCCTAAGAAAGGAGACCTGACGTCCGTACAGAATTGGAGGCCGTTTGGTTTATTAAATACGGACTACAATCTTTTTACAAAAATACTGTCTGCTCCCCTTAAAAGAGTTTTACATTTATTAATTCACCCGTCGCAAACATATGTTCCGGACCGTACCATTAAAGATAACATTGCAACTATTCGTGAAATTCTTTATCTTGAAAATATTCTGGGGAGAAACCCTGGCTGTTCTAAATTTAGATCAGTGCCAGGCTTTTGATCGCGTGACACACGAGTATTTGTTTGCTACTTTGGAGGCCTTTCATCTGCCACAACGTTTTCGATCTAGTTTGTCTACTCGGTATCGTCACTCATGACTATATGTTCGAGTTGGATCAATGGTAACGGCGGCCGTATCTTTCCCTACTGGCATTAGAAAAGGCTGCCTACTCTCTGGGTTAGCTTTTCTCTCTGGCCTTAGAGCATTTCCGTCATTACTTGCGCAGAACATTTTGTCACCGTTCTGTAACCTTACCGTATCAGTCAGAAGCCATTGCTTAGAACACTGAGCCACCGGTACGGCCACTTCCCATTAAACCTTTAGATACCTATTCCTGCCTACTACTGGGAGTACTCTAGTTCGCTTCATTATGTTGCGGTAGTTATATGACGATAATAGACGACCTATCAGCATATTTACATAATATAATCTATGGTTCTAATGAATTGGACACTCATTTTTTATTTGGCCGCCATGGTGGCCGAATCGGCAAGGGTGAAGGTTTCTAGCTTTTCGATCTGGACTTGGATGAGTCGTCGACTTTGTGTTGTCCCTCTCCCTTCCCTGAAACGAGTGGCCCGAAGCTATGGACAGTAAACTGCTTACATAGCTGTGAAACCGTGAAACAGAAAAATATGAGTGTGTAATTTGAGAAATATATATTTCGACTCCTCTTCTGAACTCCTTCGAAAGTCTAACTGTCCCTACTCTGAAGTATGGCAGAAAAACCTGTGTACTACAGAAGAAAAAGAGGATTTGTTTGTGTGCAGGAGAAATGCGCTACTTAGGGTGGGTTTGTGGCAAGACACGTTGTGATTGTATGAGGAATGAAGATGTGTTGCAGTTGTGTTCGCAAAATGTTGTTAGCAAAGTGGAGACTAATATGTTTCGGTGGTTTGGCTACGCTGAAAGAATGAGTGATGAGATGCTTACTAAGAAAATCTTTTTAGCCCAAGTGGGAGGAAGGAAAGGCAGAGGAAGGCCAATGAAGTCATGGGAGGATCAGATTCAGGAGTGTCTGCATGTGAAAAAGATTATGAGCATTAAGTATAGAAGATCTTGTGTACGGCGTGTGATGGATGTCAGTGAAGCCCGAGTTGTGTATCAAAATCGCTGTAAATGGAGATGTTTGATATGGCAAGAGTAAGTAACAATTATCTGGTAGTTTGTATTTCTTTGTGGAGCTAACCTCTGAATCTTAGAAAAATCTTAGTGATATGTATGTATGTATGTATGTATGTATGTATCTATGTATGTGTGTATGTATGTATGTATGTATGTATGTATGTCCTGAGTTCCTGCAAAATGTTTAATCCGCATGGTTCCAGACTTTTATCTTATCTCAGGGTCCCTTAGCTTTGGTTTCTAATTCACTGACCCTGTTTCCAGAAATTCCTTCTTTGAATTTCAGATTACTTCTATAGAGCGAAATTGCCCCAAACTTATATATATATCGAGCTGTCTGTATGTGTTGAGTTACAGCTATATTTGCCATGTGAGAAAAGTAGTTCATCATGTGCATTAATTTGGTTTGCTGTTTTTCAGAGGTTGCTGAAATAGAAAAAAAAATCGCCTGATTCGTGAGCTTCTGTTGTGTGAGTTATCATCTGGGCCACAAAGGTTACCCGAAACATCTGTCGTGAAACAGAGGAGGATGCAGTGAGTGACATAACCGCAAGATGATGGTTCACCAAATTGTAATCTGGCAACTTGGAATTAAAAATCAGACTCATCTGGGAAGAACAACTACTGTGGATTCTGAAGCCATACCTGAAGCAGTAGTAGCCATTCCTACAACCAGCACTGGTAGATCGTTCGGACAACTTGGCATTTCGCAATTCAGCAGCGTTCACCATCTTCACAAGCTCGGGAAGACCAACAGAAGCTGCCTAGTAGTCTCGCACGAATTGATACATGCCCAAGCTCACCGATGAGGGGAGATCTGCCGTCAATTACGTGGAAACCCTACTGATGAGCATTTCATCTGACGTATTGGACGTTTGATGAAAAATGGCTCTTTTACCGTAATCCAGTCGTGCGGAACCAATGGCTAGACTCCGGCCTGATACACCCACCGGTCGCTAAACGTGGAAATTTCGAGGACAAGACGATGCCGTGTGTGTTGTGGAACTGTGATGGCGTCGCGCACCATGAATTTGTCCCGAATGGTTGTGGTATCACTGATGATCTTTACTTTGCCGAATTAGACCGAATGTTCACTGTTCTGGCACAAAAATATCCCGCCATGATCAACCGGAAAAAGGGTCTTCTGGAGAAGGATAGCGCACCTCCACATGTAGCACGTTCAACCAGAACAAAAATTCTGGAGCTTAGGGGTATCAAGCGGTTGCCCCAGCCAACCTATAGCCCGGGTCTTGCACCAAGTGATCACCATCTGTTTTGCTTCATGGCCCACTTCTTGCGCGGCAGATACTTTCATAGCCAAGCTGAACTGGAAGCAGGAGTCCAGGACTTCGCCTAAAAAGACAAGGCATGGTATCATGCTGGAATCACAAGTTTGGCATAAAATTGGCTTCGAACATATTGGCCTTTATATCGAAGACTGATACTTACTGTATTTTGTGTTAGCACTGATCCAAATACATGTATTCCACTGTATCAAAATTTATGACTCACCCTCTGCATTTAAAGTTTATTGGATTACTTAATTCATGGTGAATCAAATCTTCTTCTTTGTGTAAACACACACAATAATTTCTGAAGATTAAAATCATCATCCATTGGAACAGGTGCTATTTAAGACTTGCTACCGAAGGCACATATAAATACTTTATAATAATTGCACAAACATTTATGCAACACAAATATCCTGCAAAGGGTGCTAATTTATATTTCATTTTAATTGTTATATTTGCTGGTAACACTCAGATTTGAAAATTTCCTCTTTGGATCACGTACCCTGGTCTATAAAGGAATATTTTGCGAGTATTTCCTAGTTTTCATATCGAACAGTTTAGTGCGCATTTCCATTTGCGATGGTATATGCACTCCTAAAATCCCACTGAAAAAAACTTGTTTTTTCAGCACAAATACGTATTTGTACTTGAAGTTTTATCGGAGTTCCTGAAACATTGAAGAAAGAGATTGCGATACATAGGATATCAGTCATTATGCTAAATTTCATGCATATTTTCTGATTCTAAGGATTCATAGTTTTTACAGTTGAAGCAATCGTTTGTTTCTGTATGTGACCATAAATCCATTTTTAAAAATCTGATAGAAAGATTGATTTCTTTTGATTGATTTCTTTGTGAATAACATTTTGCGTGTATTTTCTGCGAAGTATTTCAGTTTTCCGGTACTGAGACAGAAACATTCTTGTTTTCAGCATATCTCTGGTTCTAAATGCCAGATTAAAAAAAAATTTCCTCGTGCTACATTCTGTACTTCATTTCTGTTTCTATTAAGAAAGATATCAGCTATTTTTACAGCAAATGGCAGCAGTATCTTTTGCAACAGACACCCACGGTTGTGAAATGAATCAAACGCACTGAGGGTAGCTAACTTACATTGAATTGTATGACCTTCTCTTTTTGGGGTAACTTTCTGTAGAAGGAATCTGCAACTTTTGTTTGAGATGAATGCACTAGAGAGAGATTTCAGGAATGAAGATTTTATTCTATTTTCACTCTTTCATCCATTTTTTTTTCTTTGACTCGTAGTTTTTTTTTCCTGTTGGCTTTTCTCCCTCTGTCTTGCTTTCTCCTTTATTTCTGTTTTCATTCCTTTATTTCAGGTCTCCTCCTGTGTTTGGTTCTCTACGTCAGAGAATACCACAAAAGATCGGAAGTTATTAACCAATTGATCCCTTGTTTACTGTTTCAATTGGCTACTGAATCTGATAGTAATAAAAATACACGCACCAATAAAAAACCTCGCGATTAATGCGAAATTCGGCAAATAGCTGCGGGGAGGGCATCATGCAAATTATTAAAGTTCCGCGCTATTCCGCATGCCCGTTGGTCCAATTCAAGACAGGCGCTGCAATCGTAATCTTTGGGGCGCCGCGAAGTACACGGTAAGAGTCAGGTGAGATCCCTGAACGATAGACATGCCAAGGAGCCGCCGTGAATGGGCGTACAGAAAACAGACGGAGTTTGAACAAGGCCGTATCTTCGGGATGAAAAAGGCAGGGTAGCCGGTGCACTGAATCGGCTGCCATTTGGGCCAGTCGGACAGTACGGTGCGATCGTGTTGGAAGCAATGGACACGGGAAGGCATCCGAACACGGCGGACTAGCTCCCGACGACCGAGACACACCACCGTCAGAGAGGACCGTGGGACCATGAGAGAGGCACACACAGATGCAACGACGGCCTTGTGCAATATCCAGAGATATGTGCGACTGTACAAGAAACTCCTGTGTCCGCCAGAACCATTTCCAGACGCCTAGCAAAGGCGAATTTGCATTCTCGACGACCCTTACATTTTCCGCCATTAACACCTGATTATCGTCGGCGTCGATTGCAGTGGTGTCAGCAGCGAGCAACGTGGAATACTACGAACTGGCGACGTATAGTGCTCAGCGACGAATCCCGCTTCTGTATGTGAACGGACGACCGCCGTGTCAGAGTGTGGAGGACCGCAGGTGAGCGCTACAATCCCAACCTCACTCTACAGCCGCACACGTCCCGAACTGCAGGCGTGATGGTCTGGGGAGTCATCGCGTATGACAGCCGGGCATGCCTAGCAGTGATTCGAGAGACGTTAACAGCCCAGCGCTACGTACAGGAGATCCTGCAGCACGGAGTCCTTTTCCAACAAGATAACGGCCGTCTGCACACGGCTCAGGTTTCCGAGGACTGTCTACGTCATGCTTTGATGCTTCCGTGGCCTACCAGATCGCCTGATCTCTCACCCATCGAGCCGGTGTGGGACCAGATAGGACGCCATCTTTTTCTATGTCCCAGTGTTCGTGATTTAGAGCGTCAGTTGCAAGAAGTGTGTTCCAATCTGTCCCAGGATAGCATACGGCGTCTCTTTGACTCCATGCCAGACCGTATCACCGCATGTATCCGAGCACGAGGCGGTCCGACGGGTACTAACGCTGACCGGAATGTGTACCGTATGTCCGCGGGAAATCGTCCTGCTGCTGTGATATTGTAATCACTTCTGTTCTTTATATGTACCATCTCACTACTAAAATCTTATTTCAATCCGACGCCTCCTTCTTGGTGAGCGGATTTTTATGACAATGAGTGTATGCGCATGAATACACACATGCATACATACAGGGTGTTTGTAAAATGGTCTAACAATTCTTTGAGAACGTGTTTTACAGCTGGGGAAAAATTCCTATGAACATTGAACCAGATATAGCATAGTGTGGAGCGCAAGTATCGCTTGTCAACGGAAACGCTGCTAAGTAAATTTTCATCATTTCTGCATAGAGCATGTATGCAAATGTTGGTAAAATTCCATCTCTCTAGAGTGAAGTAATGCTACATAAAGTGAGTGGGGTGTTGTTCGGAAGTTCCTGTGAATGAATTAGTAACCTTGCTACGATTGTCCCTCAACATGTCATTCATGACCTTGACGATGATCAACCACTCTTCCAATCGCTTCAATAGCAGATATTTATTTAATTTATGGATGAACAATGGCAAATAGCAGTGACGCTCAATATCTAAAGAGGATAGCTTTTCATTTCAGACGATATCCGTTTATCAGCGTCTTTTTGCCTCTTAGCACAGATTGACGGAGAGCCAGATGTATCCGTATAACTGTTTAAGTGGAACAGATGCTAGACAAGGTCACGAAGGATCCCGGAACTTGCACGAGAGCATTAGCAGTTTCACATTCAACGCACGGAGAAAATTGTCATCAAGAACAAATAACTGATTTCGTGTCACGGGCAGCGAAAACCTCCAGCCCTCTTACCAAATGATTTTCTACCACGAGACATATTTTGCAGTGGGTTTTTCATCAGTGTATTGCGCCTGATTTCCCCCACTGTCTGTTTTTCACCGATGAATCCCAATTGTCAACACTTGGAATTGTGAATTTTCACAATATCACAATATGACAATAAGTGAAAATGAGGATTTTCCCAGTGACATTGACCACTGGTCACTGGAAAATCCTCATGCAATAACTCAGTCTCGGTATCAGCAGAAGTCCATGGAAATATTTGAGCTGATATGATTGATGAGCACCAAATTAGCTATCATCAACCTATCGAGCGACACAAGCATTTCTGGGGAGCGGTACTTCTTGTGTTGCTGGAAGAAGTTCCACTAGCAACCCGCCGTTGGATATGATTCATGTAGGATGAGGCTGCGAGTCTAGCACATTCTAGCCTAACTGCTACAGAACATCTTGATTAGAAGTATCCTGCGTGTTGTCTTGGTAAAGGTGGACCAAATGCACTGCCCACCAGTTCTTCACATTGAAATCCATCGGATTTTTTTATTCGGATACCTTTAGCTAATATTTTACGTCTAATATTTAAGCTAAACGATTCCTAATACACAACTTTCAGCTAACGGATCATAGATAGTTGTCAAAGAATTTAATATGTTTTAGCGTGTTTCTAACATGTTCAACAATCACTAAAAAACGTTGTGAAGCATGTAGGCCATCTTGAGTTCTTGCTGTGATGTAGATTTACATAACACTGAGGAACAAAGGAAAGTTTTTTTCCGTGGTGCCTGGAATATTTGTGCCGCTGATACCGGAAATGGTATCCTTTTTACAGCTCTAGTTTTTGAAATTATTGTTGGCGTTATTACCGAGTATTACATTATTTTTCCGCCAGCATTTGTTACCTGTAAAAAATGTTTTTTCATGGTGCGCAGAATTTTCGACCTGATTCCGGAAATGGTATCCTTTTTGCTCTATCAGCTCTAGTTTTCGAGATATTGTCGTCGTTATTACCTAGTATTACTTTATTTTCCCGCCAGCATTTATTACCTATTCGTATACATACCTTTGAATTTTCTGTTGCTGTTCGTGTTTGCGTTTGCACGTTACATATTCAGACGTGTTTTATTATACTTTCAGGCGTTGACATGGATTCATCACGAAGAAATGTGTCAATCATCTGGATGTCTTTTGTTACATTTGCGGAGAGTACACGTTCGTTCATCAGAGACAAGCTATAACGGACTGTCGCGTGTAAAACTTGTACAGAGCACCTGCGACAGTGGACGAATGGGAAAAGGAAGTGCATGAAATTCGGTATACCAATGGCGATGACTGTTACTTTTGTCTGGTAAATATAAAGGGCATCAATGTTAAGAACCGGAGTAAGTGGATGTATCCTGATCTAGCCTCCGCTAGACGCCCTGTTCCACATTCAGAAGAGATACCACAACATGTAGCAGGCTTTCAGCACTCTCCGACGAGTCGGATGAATCGGCTGGTGGGAAAGAAAGCTATACTGAGCAACATGATAGTGATTTTGAAGGACCTTCATTAGCTGCATCAGGTTTCAGTCAAACGGAATTGAACGACCACATAAGGGATCTAAGTCTTCCAAAGAAGGCCGTTGAATTGTTAGTTTGCAGGCTATCAGAAACAAATGTACTGTTACCGGGAATAAAAATCACAGTCTATCACAACAGAGAAGAAGAGTTTCTGCCATTCTTCAAAAAAGCTAAAAGAATTCGTTTTCTGCAGCAATGTGCCAGGATTGCTGCTGAAATTGGGTGCATGGGGATACACACCCAGTGAATGGCGGTTATTCATAGATAGCTCCAAACGCAGCCTGGAATGTGTACTTCTACATAACGGGATCAGATACAGATCAATCCCAATCGGTCACTCAGTTTGTATGCGGGAAGATAGAGCGACAATAGCAATAGTCCTGGAGAAGATAGCATACCGCGATCACCAATGGGTCATATGTGTGGATTTAAAGATGGTGAATTTTCTCCTAGGGCAGCAGGTCGGGTACACCAAGTACCGTGCTTTGTATCTCTGTGCGACAGTAGAGCTAAAGATCAACACTGGGTGAGATGACAGTGGCCTGTGAGAGCAAACATGGCAGCTGGAGAGAAAAATATCATCACAGAACCTGTGGTGGACAGAGAAAAGATCATATTGCCACCATTGCACGTCAAATTTGGTTTGTTGAAACAATTTGTAAAGGCGTTTAAGAGAGATGGAATGTGTTTCGGCTACATATGTAGAAAATTTCCAGCGTTAAGCATGGAGAAAATAAAAGCAGTTATATTCGATGGACCACAAATCCTGGAACTCGTGAAAGACCAGCGTTTCCAAGACTGAATGAACTATGTTGAGGCATGTGCGTGGTCGTCATTATGTATGGTTGTACAGAACTTTCTTGGGAACCATAAGGCCGCTAACTACCGTGAACTCGTGGAGAATATGCTCACTGCGTTTCGTACATTTGGTTGTAACATGAACATCAAATTGCATTACCTCCACAGTCATTTGGATCGATTTCCACATTGTCTTGGTGATATCAGCGATGAAAAAGGGGAGCGATTTCACCAAGAAATAAGGGCCATGGAAGAACGGTACCGTGGACAATGGAATACGCATGAGATGGCGGACTATTGTTGGAGCATCCACCGCGAATGTCCAGGAGCATCGCATTGCAGGAAATCATAGAAATGCGGGTTCAGTAGCATGTCTCAATGAAGAAACTTGAAGCAGATCTGATGTACAAACACTAATGCCATTTTCGGAATCTGTGACCCCAAAATACCCCAAAAAGGATTTAACATCTTAGGCACCAAAAGTTGTGTTCCCCAGTGGAATTCGTCTGAATGATAATTTGCAGTGTGCTGTAACAATTGAAGCAAAAACTAATTTACTACATTACCTTTGTACAAGCACTTCCAAAATTTTCACTAACACCGAAAAGAAACGTGTCTGACCCACTTTCATAAATATTTTTGTACAAAAGGAAATACATCCTTATTTACAGAAAAGGAAATGTTCGTTTATTTATAGAAAATACCTGTTTATTTATAGAAAATGAAATACCTGTTTATTAAAAAACTCAAATTGTGATTGTTACGTATTTATATACCCCAAGGCATATTGATGACTTACTTTGTCTCAATAACTCTGAAATCATCGAGAATGATTTAAGGATATTTATCCTAACAGCCTGAAAGCGAACCATAACAATCAGGAGCTGCATTTATTAGTCTTAATTATCAATCTATATGCAGGAAACTATTTTATCAGCTTATTTGATAAAAGACATTTTTTTTGAAGTTATAAAATACACTGCTGTGTTTTGAAAATGCGACACTAAGAAGCAAATGTACCGATAATGAACTGAAATTTATAGGGTATATTACTTACGATACGAGATGTAAGTGATCAAAAGTGCAGACCTGTAAGTGGAGCACAATTTAATTTACAGATCTGTATTCAATACCATGTGTGTACTCATCACGAGTTGCAACAACGGCTCTCACACGGCGTGTCATCAACTAGAAGAGATTGTGGATGTCGCCCTGCAGAAGGCCATTCAATGCTGTCTCGATTAGTACCCAAAGTTCATCCTGAGTAACTCGCAGAAAAGTCTGACAGGCTAGGAATCGAGCGACCGTATCGTACACATGTTCAATGGGCAAAAGGTCAGGCGAACGCGCCAGCCAAGGTTGACGTGGCACATCTCGGGCATCCAGAAGCTGTAAGGCATATCGTGCCACATGTGGTCGGGCATTGTCTTGTTGAAAGATGGCACCGGAAACCGGCTGCAGGTAAGGCAGCACTTCAGCCAGCACAAATTCCTCGATGTACCGCTGATTGGTCATAGTTATGCAATGCGTATGAGTCTTGAACTTGAATGGAATCCAACAAGTATAATACCAGAAAGCCCGGTGTCATGCTCATATGACACTGCATAATACATGAATCCATCAGCTTTTCACCACGGTGCGGCCGTGCAAAGATCCATCTATCATGGGTGATTAACTAAACCGCGACATGTCAGAAGACACTATGCGCAGCCATTCATCATGGCAGTGTTTGCGTTATTGGTCTCATTGCAACCGCTGAGACCTGTGGTTTAACGTGAAAGAAAATCGAAGCAACGGACAGCGAGCGACGATGTCTCTCTGAAGCAAACAAGCGTTGTAAAGCGCTTGCACATATGCAAGCTCTGTCCAGCGCCGTATTACAGATATCCGTTGTTGGGCTAACACTACGGACGTGGCAGTTCGGTCTGCCAACGCCATACGGTGGAGATGACAGTCCAGTCTTCCCGTATGTTTGACTGTCGTAAAACTCTAGAACCCTTACTTCGTTGCGTCACATGTTCGTCTTCCCACGGACGCCATATCTGCTTTACTGGGCTCGCGTTTCGTCCAACTCAAGCGGTGATGTCGCGGAACAAAAGTTCGTCTTCCCGCAGTCCAGCATATTGGCCTCGCGCAAAGTCCGCCACTCTATGTACGAGCCATGTCTGTGCGGCGGGGCACAGTCAGTCACTGCCACAATTCCCGCGAACTGACTATGGCAATTTGCCCTGTGCTTCATTCTGCGAGACTTGTTTGCAGGTGTGGCTCGCACAAATCATTTCTATGTGCTCTGCGGTTGTAAACATTTACACCTCGTCACGTGACTTACCCATCCTGCAAGTTTCAGTACGATCGCACACGTTTTTTCTGGTGTTGCATTTTCAACAAACAGCAGTGTATGTAAATTGGAGAAGCGGTTTCACATAGGGTAAAAGACAATGTACTTATTGCACAGGTACTTAGAATTGCTAGAATCTGCAGCCTACAATTACAATTCGATAAGCATATATCTATAATTATAAATAATTTTATCTCTAACCAAGTGTCTAAAGCTTTCATAAAATCAGCATTAAGAAAAGTAATTATTATATATATTATAAGGATTGCAGAAATTAATTTAAACAATTCCGGTAGTCATATGATTATTGCTTATTAAAGCCGGAAGGAGTAAAGTCGTCAGGTGCAGGCCACTCATCTTTATGGAACCCAAGGTGATACGAAAGAAACTTCTTCTTTAAAATTAAAAAAAACAAATCTAAAATAAAATATACAAAAAATAATAAATATGTAAAAATGTTTTTGTATTGTTTTATATAATAAAACTTACAAAATTTTAATAATTTGAAAATATTAAAGAACTAGTAGATAACTGCAGTATACTTTCGTAAATAAATACAAGTTGGACCTGTTAAACACAAGATACTGTTTAGTACGTAAAAACAGGATTAAATCACTCTTTGATAAATTTTGGGGATTGCTGGTTGACTCTTCAGTAACTTTCACCGTCAGCTATAAGATCCTTTTACAAAGATGCTATTGTAATATTTTTCTTTTTGTGGTTGGAACAAGGTGCAGCTTTCAAACTGTCCCTTTCAGCTTATTATGCTAGCAAGTATGGATGCACATGGAAAAAGCTAATTCTTATTGGTTTTGAATATTTCATTTATTGTACAATTATTATTTTTTAATTTTGATGTTCCATGTATCCTTTTCTGCGCTCGTTAGAAGCATTCTGGTTAAACTGCAAGTTTTACATTATTTTCACAGTTAGAGGTTCAGCACTACCTTTTCTTCAGATTCTGCCTTTTTGAGGGATAGTTATCTATGCTACTTTTTTAATACTAGGTTTTGGGAATTCACTACAGATTTTAAGGTTTATTCCTACAATATCATTTTAAAACACGCTGTTGTTTATTGAAATGCAACACCAGGAAAAACGGGTGCGATCGAACTTAAACTCACAGGATGGATAGGTCACGGGAGGAGGTGCAAAATATTACAACCACAGCTCATATGCAAATCATAATCATTTATGCCAGCTGTGGCGCAAGGGGTATACAATAAGAACACACAGGGCAAGTTGACATAGTCGATTCACGGAAATTGTGGAAATAAAGTAATGGCAGTAACTGAGTATGCCTAGCCACAGCAGATCAACCCGTACGTACAGCTGAGGGACTTTGAGCGGGGCCAATGTGTTGGACTGCTCCCAAGGCATATCCCACAGCCGTGGAAATTATTACTTTCAGGAACTAATCAACTGAATTATTTTTAAGAAAACAACATTCCTGCATAACGTCTGCTATATGCAAATTGTACTCATATGTCATGTCTCAAAAACTGTTATGTGAGCACCTGCGTTCACCCTACTTTTACGTCATTAAATATCTCATGTATACTTATAAACCGTGCTCTATCTTGTTCATTTGTTACTCATCTGAGGATACATCTAATGTCTTTTATTGTAAATTACCTCATAAGCTTTTAACTTTTATTTATCTTAGTGTCATAACTGGGCATAGACGGCTACGATTTCTCCTCCTTGAGAGAAGGGGGAACTTTCTTTCTTTTGTGACATCCCCATTCATGTTGGATGAAACTCAAGCACAATGATGCGAATATGGCGTCAGTGAAAAGAAGGAGGTCTGAGGCACCAACGTAAGGGGGTCTGCAGCTCAGCGACGGGGTAAGACTATCATCTGCACCGTATAGGGTTGGAGGACAGAACAGCCACTTCCCCAGGATCGGAATGACAGTGGATGTCTGTATCACATTAAGGGTTTTCTGCAAGCTCTGTCCAACGCCGTTTGCTGCAGAGAAACGTCGTCTTTCTCTGTCAATTTCCTCTACTTCTTTTGACTTTAAACCACAGACATCAGCAGCTGCAATGGGGCCAAGAACACAGACACTGGTGTGATAAATGGCAGCACATAGTATTTTCGGAAGAGCCGCGGTTCAACTTAATGAACCATGATGGATGGACGTATCCTTCTACAGCGACACCATGGTGAATGGCTAGTAGAGGCATACATTATGCAGCGACCGTCATACAGGCCCGACACCGGGTGGTCTGATGTAAGGTGTTGTTGGATTCCATCCCGTTGCCGCTTCCTATGCACTGCAGGTACCATAACCAGGGGACACACAATCGCAGAATTTGTGGAGTCTGAAGGGTTACCATATCTGCAGACGCTCTCCAGTGACACCTTTCAATAGAACCACGCCTGACCACATGTAGGTCGTTATGTCTTAAAGTTCCTGATATGTGCCACGTTTTCCTTGCCGAGCTTGTTCGCGTACTCTGTCGCCCATATCAGTCGATGCATGGACCGTCAGGCACTGCTGCCGTTTACGCAAGATGAACTTTTTTACGAATCAAGACAGCATTGAATTACCTTTCGCCTTGCGACATGCAGAACCTCTTCCAGTCGATGAAACACAGTGTAACCGTTATCCCCGCTCGTTATACAGTAGATATACAAGGTACTGAGTATTATGTATTTCACATCACTTCCAGTTCTACACTTCTGATCGCTTACATCGTGTATCATTAGAAATGTTCCCTAGGAATCTCGCCTAAATATCTCAGGTCTTTTATTGCTGCGTTTTCAAAATTTAGCAATGTATTTTGCATATAACTGTAACTTTTAGTTTTGGTTAAGGTTCCTAGTTTGGAATTTTTTTAGTCTGTTCTTTTTGGCATCGGGTCGGTCTTATACACTTGGTGACCACTTTATTATGACCACCCCTCAGTACTTCATTGGGCCACCTTTTTCTTATAATACTGCTTCGATTCTTCGTGGCATGGACTCCACGATTCTTCATGGCATGGACTCCACGAGATGTTGATAGGTGATTTGTGGAATCTGAGACCATACTTGATGAATAGCACTTTCCAGGAGTGTGAGATTGCAGGGTTGTGGATCCATCTGTCTGATGGCTCGTACAACTTCATCCCACAAATTCTCAATGGGGTTGAGATCTGGAGATTGTGGGGGCAACCTAAGCAAAGTAAACTCACCGACATGTTCCTGAAACCAATCCTATACAATACGAGCACTATGGCAGGACGCATTATCTTATTGAAAGTAGCCATCGCCATTGGGATAAACCATCCACAAGACAGGATGCACTTGGTCCGCAACGATGTTTAGATATGAAGTGCCAGTCAGACGTTGATCAACACGAATTAAAGGGCCCAAAGCATGCAAGGAAAACATTCCCCAAACCATAACGTTACTTCCACCAGCTTGAAGGGTTGTAGCAATGCATTTGGGGCCCATGCTTTCGTGCTGTTTCCGCCAAATTCTCACTCGGCCATTGGCATGCTACAACTGAAAACGTGATTCATCGGACCACATAATTTGTTTCCAATTATCGATTGTCCAATGCTTGTGCTCCTGTGAGAACTGGATACGTTTTCTCTTGTTACCTGCAGACAGCAAAGGTGTTCGAACAGTCCTTCGGCTGCCATATCCCATCCGATGCAGTGTACGGCGAACAGTGCGTGCAGAGATCACTTAAGGGGATCCTTGATTAAGATGGTCTGTAATTTGCTGCACTGTTGCCCCTCTGTTGTCTGTTACCAGTCTGGACACTCTCCGTTCCGCCCGAGCAGTCATCACACATTGCACGTAGAGACCCAGTTCTTTGGCTGGCAGTCCAGTCTTTAAACACTTTAACAACAGCTGCTCTGAAAGATTTCACGAATGCGGTGGTTTCGGTGATACCGCTCCATGGCTCTGAGCTCCTACAATCATCCCATGTTGAAAGTCCGTCAAATCGCATTTTTTACCAATCTCGTCACCCGAAAATCACTTTTACAACTGTCGCAAGCACTAAGCTTTCCCTTTTTATACTAACCTCGCCCTCTGGCGGCAACATCGTGCAGCCATAGCTCATTTGCTTAAAACTGTCAGGTGGTCATAATAAAGTGGCCACTCATTGTATATCACATATGTATTTATATTAAAAAAAATTTGTAGGCAACCTGGAATTTTTATATATATTTTTCGAAAAAGAATTTGAAGTTTGAAGATATTTGAACAGATTCTATTTCCATGGAATTAAGAACAAGAAGCTTAAGTAACAAGTCACTAAGGACTCATTGACCTACTCCTCCGTGTGAGAGCAGGAATGAGGCCCTGCTTGTTTTTTGGAGGGGGCTTAGAGCACAAATGCATGTCTCTATTGCGTCCCGTATCTGTTCGATGGGGCTCAGGTCTTAGGAGCGCCCTGGCCAGTTGATGCAATGAATATCCTCGGCCTCCAACTGTGTGTGCACTGCACTCGTACGATGAGATGTCGCATCGTCATCTATGAACAGAAAGTCTTCGCCATACAGCACCACGGAATAATTGAACATGGCGTAGAAGAACTTCGTCGTCATTCATGAACAGAAAGTCTTCGCCTACAACACGGAAGAACTGAACATGACGTAGAAGAACTTCGTCGTCATCTATGTACAGAAAGTCTTCGCCTACAGCACCACGGAAGAATTGAACATGACGTAGAAGAACTTCGTCGTAATATCGTTCGCCCGTCAGAGTCCCATTTTCCATCACCTGTAGCGTGGTGTATCCATTAATAATGATGCTTCACCCCTCTATGACCCTGGGACCGTCGTATGTGTCTTTTTTCTGCACATTTCCGTACAATTCGTGCGCATCCAATTTCAAGCCAGATCAATTTACGTCTAGAATTCGAGGACAGACTGAAACGACTTTCATCCGTGAAGAGTACATTGGCCCATTGATGACGTGTCTAATTTCTGTAGATACGACACCACTAAAAACGTGCGCTACGTTGCTCTCTGGACAGAGAGACTACAGGCCTTCGGGTATATACCCCTATGTGTCGCAGACGTCTAGCCACTGTCTGTCGGGATATCCGCGTTCCTGTGCTGAAATGGAGGCTTCTCGCAAGTTGACTGACCATGGTGCGGTGATTACGAATTGCTGTTACAACTAAAAATCTGTCTTCTTTCGTCGTAGTAGAACGAGAATGAACTCCTGGAATACATTCCATTGGTTTGAAACGCTACCAAAGCCTGGATACTACAGATGAACTCGGGTACCTTTTTTATAGCCCGGGTCCAGCCAGGGCCCAGACATTTAAAGCCCGGTTCCGGCTCGGGCCCGTTATATCCTTATTTATGACTACCCCGTGCCCAGCCTAAGTTTGAACATTTGCGCAAATTTTCCCTACATCAGTTTGGGTTAATACCTAGTATTACTTTATTTTCCCGCCAGCATTTGTCACATGTTCGTATAAATACCTTAAAATTTTCTGTTGCTAATTTTAGTTGCAAGAAAACTTTATACTATCAGTTTTCATCATATCTAGGAAAAAAACACGTAGTTGTTACTTAAAACATTCACAGACGTTTTTGAGTTACGAAATGTACGGGAAACACGTAATAAACAATAATAAAGAATTTTAGGAGAAGAACAAAAAGAGAAACAATAGCCTAACTATCCAGCTGCGCATTTCCAATTGCGTTAGTTAATTCTTTTAGCAGTGTTAAATACAATTAATTAAAAAGGTGAAAAGCAAAATTTACTTGAGCCAGGGCCCGTAAGTGCCCGTGTTTCAGTCAAAGATTTGATATCAGAACCCACTGGAGCCTAGGGCGGGCCCGGATCCATTTCCAGGCTTTTTGTCATAGCCTGGGCCCGTGCTCATCTCTACTGCATACCACAATATGCACGATTCCAAACTCCCTGCAACATCCCTCACTCAAAGGCCTTCTTACAGCTTCCCTAAAATTCTTCCCGCATTAATTCTTATAGATCAGAGGTTCCCATATGGGGGTTCGCCGTAAAATTTATGTAATGGCTCTCCATGGAATTACAATAAAGATATTTTTACTACAAGTAAGTTGAAATGCATTAATAGTTTAATTATTTTTTGCAGATGTTTGGGACGCACTTTATTACATAGCCAGCCAGCATTCATGAGAGTTGTATTACGTTTTGAAGACATCCGTATGCGACGAGCACCCGCAGGAAGGGAAAGACTACTCCGTGACATCAAAAGATCACGGAATAGTTTGTTCTATCTGATTCTGACGTAGAAAGAAACCGGTTATTTTTTAGCTTGTGGGATGACCTTGCAGAGTGGGCACGTGCAGCTGTTGTTCACCACAATTCTCAGAGCATTGAAAGTCCGTGCATCGTTAACGTAGCATTGAGTTTGTATGAGCTTGTGAAAACTTTGAACTTCAGGCCCGACATACCTGCCTGCCATTAGTACTTTTTAGTGTGGAATCATGGATCACTAATTGAAGATTGGAACCGGGGTAAAACGTGGTGATGAGGGGAAAAATGAATTTCTGTCTTCAAATGTGCCGCAAGATGGTCTTCTGAAATCCCGTAAAACGCACTCAAATGACAAAAATTCTGAAACAGTGTTTAAAGATGTTTAAGATCTTAAACACTGTTTCGGAATTTTTGTCATTTGAGTACATCTAGTACTATAATAAAAGAATAAACAGTGAAGATCATATTACATTTGGTTTCCCATTTACCGGAGGTGAGGGGAAACTATCCACGTTCACAATGTGTCATTTGCGGGGAAGTTCTCGCAAACAGCATTTTGAAACCTTCACTGTTGTCTTGTCATTTAAAAACTAAGCACCAAAGTCTTTCAAATAAACCAGTTGATGTTTTCAAACGGAAATCCAAAGAACACGAAGTATCTAATATTAATTCGTACATTTCACTTCGTAATCAAGATAATGATAAAGCGATTAAAGCATCACACTTGGTAAGCTACCAAACAGGAAAAGTTGGGAAGCCCATACTATTGCGGAAAATCTTATTTTACCGTGTGCAAAAGCAATTGTCAAGTGCATATTTGGTGACGGTTCGGCTAAGAAATTTGACATGATACCCCTTTCTAACAAAAACACAGTGTCTCGCCGAATGCACGATATGTCTCATGATGTTGAATCTGTTATTATACACATTGAAAGGACAAATTATTACTTAATAGCGTGTGGCACCACATTTTGAACGCAGGACAGCATCCAAACTTCGTGGTACAGACGCAATGAGTTCCGAAATAGAGACTGAGGTGTCGCTGACCAACAATCTAAAAGTGATTGGCGTAGAGAGACAGAGATGTACATGGGGTTGGTTGATCACGAACAGCTCGTTCCAATATGTCCCACAAAGTATCTATGGGGTTGATGTCCGGTGATCGAAGGGGCCATGTGAGTATGGTAAGCTCACTTCTGTGCTCATGGAGCCAGTTGGTCGCCAGCCGGGACCGATGGGGGGGGGCAATGTCCTGTTAAATGATCGGAACTTGATTCGGACAGAGGCGTGTAATGAAAGGGTGGAGATGATCAGCCAGGAGCTGCACGTAACTGGGACCAGTTACGGAAGACTCAAGAGGTACCAAAGAACTCAGGCCGGACCACGCGACAGCTGCCCAAACAGTTACTCCGCATCAATCAGACTATAGCACCCCAACGTGGCATGCGGGGTCCATAGCTTCATGTGGTTTAGGCCACACAGGCTGCCTTCCATCAGCGCGATAGTGTGAAACGGGATTCGTCAGACCATATGGCGCATTTTCAATCATCGATGCTCCAGTTTCGATAGGCCTTCGCAAACTTCAGCCAAATCATGCGATGCTGTGCCATTAACAACGGGACATGATGTAGTCGTCGACTGCCCCAGCTGAGTTGTGCCATGTGTCGACGGATTGTCTTTGAGTGAATTTTTGTCATTTTGTCATGCGAACTTTTTCTTGTGGATGCTCCTTCTTCAAGTTGTGACGTGATTTGCTGCCTTCTGATTCGTCTGTACGATGCGGGCCAATGGTCGGCGTCTTCGATCATCCAATGAACTTTTACGGCCACATTTCATCCGACTGTTAGCGGTTTTGTCGGATTTCACGCACTCCTGGTTCATACTTGCTACGGTTTGTCGCGAAATTCCTAACAGTCTCGCCGTTGCACTGATTAAACATTAGGCCTTCCTGGCTCCCACGATTTGGCCTCGATCAAACTCACCGAAGTCTCGTCTTCGACCTATTCTGGCACTTGACAGAATGCATTCCTATGCGTACCGACCCACTCTATTTATAGCCCCAACCGGTGTTCCTGCACACTGCGATTTGCTGCTGCTTTACGTATTTTCACTGGGGTGTACGTAATAATTTGTGCCTTCAGTGTATAATAGTTGAGTAAAGTACTACGTACACTCGCAGTTAGATGAGACGAGACCACAGGCATTTCTAATCTAGCAATGTTAAGATTTGCGCAATATCTGAATGATGGAAAAATATACTGTTTTGCCGTCCGTTAAAAGAGCTTACAAGTGGTGAGGATATTTTTATTTTAATGAAGTTGTATTTGAAGGAAAGCCAATTTTGAATGGTCTTCCTGTGTAATTTGTACAGATGATGTGAAATCGATGACAGGAAAATTTGTGGGCTTAGTTACTCGCATCAAAAAAATATGTGGGAATTTTTCTTGGACGCACTGTAGTGTTCATAGACACGCCTTGGCATCGAGATAAATGCCGCAACAAGTAAAATGTGTATTCCATGAAGCTCTCAAAATAGTCAACTTTATAAAATCGAGACCAATTAATTCTAGACTATTTACTTTCTTATCCAAGGACATGGACAGAGAGCATGTTACTGTTTTGACGCACACAGATAAACTGTTTTCTTTGAAAATCAGCTTTTTCATCTTAGTGGGTGTACAGCAGATCATAAATGGCTTCAAAGACTACATATTTGGCAGATATCTTTCCGAAAATAAATGAACTTAAGGTTCAAATAGGATCATTTTCATTGTTCAAGATAGAGTGGAAAGTATGCTTAAAAGGTAAAATTCTGGGAAGAAGTTATTGAGAACGGTACTGAGTGTTTTTGCACCCTACACAACTTTTTGACAGAACATGAACTGACTTTAGACCACAGTGTTTAAAACAATATCAAATGTCACTTGAAGTCCGTATCGCTGACCTTTAAGGAGTATTTTCCACCAGTTTTCACGAAATTAAGTTGAATTCGTAATCCATTTGACGGGTCTTACATGTTGTTGATTGCTGAGCTCTCTGTGACAGAATAAGTGAACCTTATTGATAATTCCACTGATTTTGGACTTTAAACAGTATTTAAAAGTGAAAAGCCTTACTAATTTGTGGCTTGCGTTAAAATCAGAATATCGTTCCTTTAGTAACAAAGCTGTTACAAAATAATTTTGTAATTTTCAACTACTTGCATGTGTGAGATAGCTTTATCTACCTACACCTCGCTGAAGCAAAAATATCGAAACATACTTGATGCAAAATCATATCTGAGACTATATCTGTGTTCTGTCGAACCGAATGTTGATGTAATTTGTTCTACTAAACCAGCGCAGAAACACCATTAAATTTGTGATTTACTTTGAATCTTAAGTATTAATATCATTATAATTATTTCGCTATATTTATTTGTTATCATTATAAATCGTTTAAAGTTTGTTTCAGGAATACTTCGTACTTATTTCCAGGTTATTAAACCATTAAAATATATTTTATAATATTTTAGGTATACTTTTTGATGTTGAAATCCTTTTAGTTTTACAATGTACTGTATATGTTCCTGAAATAATTTTTGTGATGAAGTTACAGGAATTTCTATAAAAAATGCATCTTCCGTTAAAGAAACGGTAAATACTGGAGGCATTTAAGAATATACGTACAAAACTGTTATATTACGTACTTTTTATGTGAACAAAAATAGATGCAGGCGTTCGTAAGTCAAAAAAAGCTGAGAACCGCTGATCTAGATGATGTCTTTGAGACATAACATAAATTACACGTTCGTGCCTTTATATGTGTACCTTTACGTTCAGGTTTTCCTTCAAACACATGTCGCCTATTCCACCCTTTTCTCTGTAATAGACAATACCACGTGACCCCTGTGCGCGAAATTTTACATTTTGTATGAGCATGCTCAGCGGCTTTCTACTGAATGTCCCCAGTTATGCAAATTGAATAGACAATGTTTGGAAAAAGATAATGGGAACGCCTGGAACATAGGCGATGTTTATTCATAAGGTGTTGGGCCACCATTTACCTAAATTAAAGGACTCTAGTGTGGGATATGGTGGACCTACCACACTACAGAAGGATGGTCCACCAGGGAAACAATATGGAAATGGAAAAAGGCGGAGCAGAAGGAGATCTGAGCTGAATGAGTGTAAGACCGGTGTATGGAATACTAGAGGTATGAATGGCAAGATGAATGAGGTGACTGAAGACATGAATAAGTATACATTGGATGTGCTGTGTGTTAGTGAAACCAAAAAGAAGGAAATTGGGATAGAAGTGAATGGAAAAGTGAGGGTGTGGTCTGGAGTATTGGATAATGTGTGAGGACAGGTTGGTGTAGGTGTGATTTCAAGTGAAAAGATGAAGAACAACTTGATTCACTATAGCTGCATGAGTGAGAGAATTCTTTGAATTCCTTTAAAAGTGAAACTTCAGAGAATAGTAATTGTTGTAGTGTATGCTCCTCGTGACTCGGAACCTTCTGATAAAAAGAAAGATTTCTGGAATGAGCTAAAAGCTGTTTTGAGCCAGTTTGGTGCTAAAGAGAAATGCATAATAGCAGGGGATTTCAATGCTACAGTATGTGTGTAGAATGAAGTATATCCACACATATTCTTGGGAAGATCGTATTCTTGGTCAAAAGAGTGTTACAGATTTTGTTGTTTATGATCAGCGTCTGAAACACTTAGTTGTTGACACTCGTGTGATGAGATGTGCGGATGTTGGCTCTGATCAATACTTGGTTAGTGTCACGAGTGAAACTGAAGGAAAAAACAGGATCGGAAGAGGCCTAGGATGGAAAGAATAAATTTTGAAAGGCTCCCTGAATATCACCAGCGTTACTCTAACTTACTCAGAGAACGACTGACGGAGCTGAAGTCATGTGAGAGGGATGTAGGAAAGAAGTGGACATGTTTTAAGAACTGTCTTGTCACTGCTCCTGAAGAAATCTGTGGCACCACAATAGTAGGTAACAATGAAGAAAATGCTTGGAGAAATAGTGAGATTAAAGAGGCAGTAAAGAGAAAGAAGACAGCCTATTTGGGAATGTTGTAAGGTAGAGTTTCTGTATTTGAATATCGCTGTAAGAAGAATGAAGCATCTAAGCTGGTTCGCCAGAGTAAGGCAAAAGATAGGAATGAGAAGGTGGAAAGGCGTGAATCGGCTTTTTGGAAAGACAGAAAAACTTTCTGGAAGTACACGAGACTCTGGAGAAATAGGGAAAACAAAGTTGTAAGCTGTGTGAAGAATAGGATTGGGGAAATGATATGGGAGACCAATGTGTTAAGTGAAAGAGGGGTGAATACTTCGGTGAATTATTAGATCAAGAAAGCAAAGGTGACTCTGAGGCAGAAGCAGATGATGTCCCAGTGACGAAGTGAAGCACAGGAGAGATCTCAAGACAAAAGGTGTGTAAAGCTCTACAATCTCTTCAGAATGGTAAGGCTCCGGGAGTTGATGGCATAACTGCTGAGATGTTCAAATATGGTAGTGACTCTGTAATTGATTGGTTAACTAAAAATTGCCAGTTGTGCTGGGAGTTAGGAATGATTCCTCGGGATTGGAAGGATGCTGTCATTGTTCCCTTGTATAAGAGAAAAGGTGATCAGACTGACTGCAAGAACTATCGTGGTATTAGCCTACTGAGTGTGCCAGGGAAAGTGTTTGGTAAGGTCATTATTGAAAAAGTACTGGGTCTTACATCAGAGAACGAGTGGGATGTTCAGAGTGGTTTCATGCCTAGTAAAGGCTACACTAACAAACTTTTTGCATTACGCATGATGATTGAAAAGTATCTGGCTGTTGGTAAGAAAGTTTTTGCTGCCTTCATTGATTTAGAAAAAGCTTACGACCGAGTAAATAGGACACTTTTGTGGAAGGTATTGAATAAATATGGTGTTACTGGGAATATACTTAATAATGTAAAGGACATGTACGCTGGCAGTAGAGCTTGTGTACGAGTGAATGGTGTTTCATCAAAATGGTTTTCTATTGGTACAGGAGTCACACAAGGTTGTGTAATGTCACCACGGTTGTTTAATATATTTATGTATGTGTGCATGCTTGATGCCAAGATGGACAATACTGGTTTATGCCTTGGTAATATCCGTGTATAAAGATTTCTGTATGCTGATGACACAGTCCTGTTGGCAGAGAGCAAAAGTGAGTTGCAGAGTATGTTGTCCCGGATGTATGAAGTTTTCATGAGTTTCAAACTGAGTATAAATAAGGAAAAACCCAAAATTATGGTTTTGTGCGAGAAACTGTTAGTACGGAATGAAAAACAAGTCTCAATGGCACAGTTATTGAACAGCTGAATGAGTTCGTGTATTTAAGAAGCGTGTTTGACAAAGAGAACAAATTAGATGGTGAAATTAGTTGGCGAGTGAATTGTGCATTGAAAGTGATAGTTGCTTTGGGAGGTTTTCTCAGGAATGATGAGTTCTCAAGAGAGTCCCGCATGGCTGTGTATGAAAGTGTAATTATTCCTACTCTGATGTATGGCAGTGAAACCTGGGCACTACAGAAGAAACATAGAAATACTTTTTGTACTGGAGAAATGCATTACTTACGGATTGTTTGTGGCAAGACACGTTCTGATCTTGTGAGGAATGAAGATGTGTTGCAGTCATGTAATGTGAAGCAAAATGTTGTTAGCAAGGTGATTGGGTGGTTTGGCCATGTTGAAAGAATGAGTGATGAGATGCTTACTAAGAAAATCTTTTAGACCAAGTGGCAGGAAGGAAAGGCAGAGAAAGGCCAAGGAATTCATGGGAAGATCATATTCAGGAGTGTCTGCATGAGAAAAACACTATGAGTACGAAGTATAGAAAGTCTTGTGTACGTCGTGTTATGGATGTCAGTGAAGCCCGAGTTGTGTGTCAAGATCACTGTCAATTAAGGAGTTTCATACGGCAAGAGTAAGTAAATAGTCAGTTAAAAATTTATCTGGAAGTTTCTATTTCTTTGTGGAACTAACCACTGAATCTCATAGAATAGCTTAGTGACATGTATGTATGTATGAATGTATGTATGTATGCATGTATAGTATAAATGTATGTATTTATTTTTAATACAGCATTCAACCCTCTTGGAATAGATTCATACAGCTTTTGAATAGTCTCCGGTAGAATGCTGTACCATTCGTCGATAACAACATCAGCAAATTATTTCAGAGATGTTGAATTAGGGAATCTGCTTCTCATTCTGCTCTCCAAAACTGTCAACAGTGGTTCGATGATATTCGATAATTGAGGTGGTCAGGACAAATTATGCTGAAACTCACCTTGGTGATCCTGGAACCAAGACCCTACTGTTCTGGTTGTGCGTATGAGCGTATTATTACCTTGAAAAAATGGCATGATTTTTAGAAGTAAACGTTTAGGCCGCAGGATGCACCTGATCGCCCAGAATATCCAAGTACGCGCTGGCAGCAACTCGACCATGTAGAGTAATGATCGAGCCAGCCGAATACCAAGATACAGTATAGCAACCGAAATCATCCCAGATCCAACCCCGTGTTTAACTGATGAAGCCTGACATTCCGAATTGTACTCTTCGTTGTGGTGCTTCTCCTTTGTACTCCTTTCCATTAGAGAGGAGTACGGATCCAGGCTGGCTCTTATATTAAGTATTTGACTAAAAACCGGGCCCTTACAGGTCCGGACTGAACTTAATATTCTTTTTCATGTTTTTAAATTAATTTTATTTTATACTGCTACCTGAATACACTAACCTAGTGGAAAAACGCACAACTGAACGGTTAGGCTATAGCCTCTTTTGTTCTTTGCCTGAAATTCTTAATTATTGTTTATTGCTTGTTTCTCTTCCAGTTCGTAACTCAAAAACGTCTGTGAGTGTTTTAAGTAACAACTATGTATTTTTCCTAGACACGCTGAAAGCTGATAGTATCAAGTTTTCTGGTGACTAAAATGTAAAGTTCCGTTAGCTACAACATAAAAAATGGCAATTTTCAGTCATTCGGTGAAAACATGAAAGTGAGCCGACTGAAGATGGATTTCTCTCTCTCTCTCTCTTTCTTGGGAGTCGATCGACATTAACGGGAAACACTAACATTGTTACCTGATGATGGAAATACACTCTTTGCTAAAAGAGACGATGCACCCAGAAGGAATCATCCAATGGACATGAAAATTGGTATGTGAAATAAACATGTATCGGAAAGGAAATGATAGCAATTCCAGAGCAATTGGACAATTTATTCAAATACAACAGCTACATGATTGGAACAACTCAGTACGTTGCAGCGCCACCTCTGGCTCGGATACAAGCTGTTACCCGGCATTGCATAGACGCCAACAGTTCACGGATAGTGTCCCGAGCTGAATGATAGTGTCCTTTTGAATGCCAGATCCAAATTGTCCGCCAGTTTGCCGATATTCTGGGATGGGCGTAGGTGGCGTCCCATTATGCCCCAACCATGTTCAATCGGTGACAGGTCGGGCGACCGGCTGGCCACGGAAGGGCGTCGACATTATTGAGGTAGGCCTGGGAGAGCAGTGGCGTTTTCCTGTTAAAGAATTGCTCGGTGATGCTGCAAAAGGAATGGTAACACAAGAGGTCGTAGAATATAGTCGTCGTAACGTTGAGCCGTGAGGGTGGTACGGAGGACTATTAAGGGCGGCTGGCAATCGTTGGAAATCACGTCCCAGACAGTCACTTCCAGTGTGCGAGCTGTGTACCGTTCAATGATAAAGGCAGGATCCGTGTGTTCGCTGGCTCCTCTCCAGATACCTATGCACTGCTCATCGGCACTAAGTGCACACCGTGACTCATCACTGAAGACAGCACAACGATACTGGGTACTATTGCACGTTGATTTGTCCTGATCTCATGGCAACCAGTGCCGGCGATGCTCGCTGGTCAGTGGTAGGCGGTGTATTGGCCTCCTCGAATGTAGTCCCCGTGCTGCAAGTCGTCTGACAACGGTCTGGATGGTCACTTCCGTACTTGTAGACGACGCAACTTGGCCACGAATGGTTGACAGCAACATATTCGTTTCTGCTCGCATGGCTCTCACAATCGCGCTGTCCTCGCGTTCTGTTATTGTCCTCGGCAGTCTACTGCCCACGTACCGCTGGGTAGTGCCCTTCTCGACTAATTGGAGCCAACATCGTCCGATTGCCGCGTCGCTCCGACCCAAATGCTTGGTGATACGGCCACTTGACTAACCTATCTCAGCCCATTTGCACGCCCGCTCTCAAAATCACTTAACTGCTGGTAGTGTGTAAGGATCCCACATCAAAGAATCCTCTCAGTCCGTGGAAGTTATTCAACCGAAATCCTCTGTCACAATTGTCCCTGCGTGCCAGCTTTGTTTTTCATATACCGTCCCAAATTTCATCAGGATCAAACAATTTTCTCAGGGTACTTCATTTTTTTTTTTTTTTTTTTTGCAAAAACTGTATAAATTGGAGTAAAACAATATGCTTAATTTTTTCTTTAATCGTGTAAGGAAAACGTGCACGAATGTTCAAACACGGTCATAAATAATGTTCAAACAGGCCCGGGCCTTAAAAAAGGAGCCCGTGTTAATCTTTGTCTTCCAAACGTAAACCCGAGGTACTGTTGGAAATAAAGTAAATGAGACTCATGGGATCATATCAAATGTTTCTAGTCATCAGCTGTCCATGTTCGTCACACCATCTTTTTCGAATCGTAGCGTTGCTTTTTGTGATTAAGGTTTTATTAATTGCAGCTCTTCCATGGATGTTGGCTTTGCAAAATTCTCTGCTGACTGTTTTTGTGGAAACAGTGTCTTCCATGTGGATATTGAGTTCTGTTGTCACTTTTGCTGTAGTAGTTCTGTGATTTTTGGAAACAATCTTTATCAATGTTCCACGGCCCCTGTCATTCAGTCTCGGTTTTCGTCCACTATTCTTCTTCTCCGATGAAGTCTTTCCATGCTGTGTGTATGCAGTCACAGCCTCTTAAAGCACCAAACAATTTGGCTGTTATGGTTACAGACACTTCATGCTAAACGGGCTCCCACGATTTGTCCTCTTTGGAAGTCTTAAACGTCACCCATTCCGCCGACCGCTTTTACTAACTGCTGCTGAACAGAACTTGCACTACACTGGCATACAACCTAGAGAATATATACAAAGAAAAGATACACACAAAAGATATAATCACAGCGTTTTTATTTTTTCAGTGTAGCCCACACGATTAACATTAAACCCTCTAATAGTGGTGTTCAGAATAGCAATATAATATATATATATATATATATATATATATATATATATATATATATATATATATATTCTATAAAGAAGATACCTAAGCAAAAAAATACATATATAATTTTGACTCACACCTAATACAACATAGAAAAGGTAACAATAAGCATAATCAGCATAAATTTTCAATTCGTGAACTGTTCTTTCTTGTTAATAATAAGAGCTGCTCTAGAGGTAATAGAGGACAGAGGTTATTTCGCATCAAGCAAAGTTGATTTTGCTAACTTGCTAAAAACTCTGGAAAGCTTTAAAACTGGCACTAATTTTGTTAAAAATACTTACAAAATTCTCAAGTTCCTTCAAGCACTCTGTTCTTAAATGTTTTTTCAAATTCTGGAATGAAACTGCTGACCATGTTGATAAGCATGTTTTTGCTTTGGTTCTGGACATTCTTAAACATATTCTTAAAGATAAAATTTCTTCTTAAAGAATTTTCCAGTAATTTTGTTACCATCAGGTTCCTCAATAAAGCCTTACGATAATCTCAATAAGCTGTTCTACAATAATGCAATTTTTTTCCCATTCACAGGCACCAGTCTATTGTAAGTTTTAAATATGTTAAGACCTTAGGGTCAATAGTTAAAAACTACAAACTTAACTCTTCGAGCTACATTCCTGTAATATTTGTTCTTGTGATGAACATAAAGAAACAGTTCACTATGATAAGAATTACAACCATATTATCACCGGAAACTTGAGTTATGTTGAAAATGAAAGTTTAGGAATTTATTAGAGTATGGCTCTAAATTCAGACCTTCCTTCACAATTTCCAAAGAAAGGATTCTTGAGAGCTTCACTCAAGATGTAAATAAGTACATCGTAAAAACCAGTTTGACGTACAATCAGCCTATTGAGGCCTTCGCAGAATGGAAATATAATATAATCAATAGCTTCACCGGTGAGTTGGCAGGTCTGGACTTTTTGTTTCGACAGAAATCTCTTTTTCTCTGGAGAAGCTAAAAGGTCACTCTCCAAACTACAAGACCAATTTATTTTTTACCACTACGGATAAAGCTAGCAATAATTTTGCAATTATCTGTAAGAAGTTCTATTTTGAATTGTTAACTATGGAACTCAATAATAGAGTAACATACGAGCCCGTAAGTTATTCTACCAAGCAGTTAGAAAATCGGTTTAAGGCATTCTTCAAGAAACTTAAAATTCCACAAACTAGAAGATATGGAGCCTGAATTTCCATTTCTTTTTGCAACGGTTAAGTTTCATAAGGATCCTGTGAAGTTCAGGTTCATAGCTAGTGGAGTAAGGAGTCATAAAAAGAAAATAGATCTTGCTTTTGAAGATGTCTTAAAGAAGGTTTTGAAACACATTAGAAACTGTTCTAACTTGATGTACAGAGATTTTGGATAATTAATAATAATGCAGAAGTAATTTCTACTATACTCAAAGTTTGTCCCCTAGATATTAATAGTTATGATTTTGAAAACCTATATACTAATCTGCCTCTATCAGATATAATCACTACATTTAAGGAGCTGTATGCAGAATTTAAACTTTAACCAATTTGTTGATGTAGGAACTTGGAACTCTTATCTCAATTGCTGCATAAAAAATAACCATATCTTATATAATAATACTCTTCTATAAGCAAGTGAATGGTATTCCAATGGGAACATCAATGTCCACAAATATCGCTAATCTATTCCTGTTCTTTAAGGAATATAAATTCATTAAAAAATCACCCCACCTGCTCAGATAACTACCTTTACACTTTTAGATATGTATTGATGATCTGCTGTGTATCAATAATTCAGAAGTTATAGAGAGTGATTTTGATAATATCTATCCCAGCTCTCTTAACTTATGTAAAACAAACCACAGTAATCAGGAACTTGAGTTCCTAGACTTAAGCATTAAGCTCAACAGAGGTAACCCATCTATTAGCCTCTTTGATAAAAGAGTTAATTTTCCTTTCAAAGTAATTAAATATCTACACTGGAATAATAACATTTCAACCAAAGTAATTGAGAATGTACTAATTTCTCAGGTCCTAAGAATTTCAAGAATTTGCAGCAACAATTTGGATTTCAATTACCACATTAATATACTATTAGAAAGTTTTCTAGAGAACGAAATTCCTTCTTCTTTCATCAAAAGAACTTTAAGAAAAATTATTCTGAATAATAGAGTAAGGTTGGCAGATCTGCTTTAATTTTCTACACAGTTAATAATATGATTCTGACCAATCAAAGCCGTAAGGAAGTTGGCTAGAGGATGCCTATTAACTACCTAAAGGAACCTTAGTGCTATGGATATGACGGTCCTATTAAAACAAAAAATTAAATAATATAAACAAAATCACAAAAAAAGCTTAAAAATCTGTTTATAAAGAGAAAATAAAAACAAATAAAAAAGAAAACTAGTTATTCATCACTAGGATAGCTATACTAAAAATAGTAAAACCAACATTAAAATTAATAAGATTCTGATTAATCTATAGAAGCTCACTAAGGTGATTTAATACATGCAAAGATTATTAAATAAACTGCTCGTGTATTTCATAATATTTCTCATGTATTCTGGAGAGTTAATTCTGCTCATTCTGATCATACAGATCCACAGTCTTAAGTTTATATATTTTTTCTCTGGTTAAAATCTCCGCGCGTTGTTTTCTTGCTGTATGAGGAGGCCATCAGCCCCACCCTCACTGCCCCCCAGCGTCTAGGGAGTGGCAGAAGGGGTCAGCCATGTTCTCCTCTTGTGTGGAGAAAAGTTTTGTTACACAAGAGGTAAGCTCTCTTCCTTGTTTTTGGGTTCTAGGTTTTATTAGTTCAATGTTTGTACTTTATGTACCTTTTCTCTGTCGTTTTTAGCTTTTCAGCTTTTAAGCATTGGTTTGTCTGTTAACATTTTTGCGGGTTTTAACTCTTACTTTTCTTTGTAACTTTGAGCGTCTTTTGAGGTAATCTAGGAACAGAAGAAGGCTAAGCCTGTTCCTTTTCTATGCGTTGTCTATGCGCTGTTTTTTCAAAGTAGTTAAGTTCTTAATAACTAATTAATTATGCACTTAAAGCACTGCTGAAATACTTTGTACATATTGCAACTAACTGTTTAAGGTATATAACTTTCACAAAGTTTTCTTTAGTTAATATTTATCTTTAACTTATTCTCGTTTTCGTGCTGTCATAAGTTGTAGAGTAGGGGTTTTAGACTCAAGTTTTCTTTCAAAAATCTGTTCGGTATAAATTAACATTTCCTTTTTTTTTTTTTTTTTTAATTGCAATGTAAAATTTGGATTCCTTTGCATTATTTTTCAGGTTTTAAATTCTCTCTCAAACGAACTTGGAATTTCGTTATAGCTGAAAATCATTTCCATTTATTATGTCACTCTCACAGCTTGAGTTCTCTTTAATCTTCTTCTCTCTGTTTAATAGTAACAGATGAAGAGCATGGGTCGGGCCATGAAGGTTAATGGATGCAAGCGAAATTGTTAACTAGTGCTAGGTCATGCTACTCTACGGAGGACATGACTTATATATATATTTTTTAACTATTTTAGGTGGGAATGTTACTTGCATCTATGGCCCTGCAGAAACCCATTTCCAACTAGGTCTTTGTGGAAGTGAGAAAATGCAGAGTTTTTGCTGGTCCTTGATAAGCCAAGGCTCAGTATTCTCGACACCTTCTACATTCAGTTGTTTTATTTTATTTTTTTATCTTTTCTCCTTTTACTCACACAGGTAGATACATAACCTTTTCTATGTTGTATTAGGTGTGAGTCAAAATTATATATGTATTTTTGCTTAGGTATCTTCTTTATAGAATGTGTATTCTGAATTTTCAAAACTGCTGCGTTGCGCGTTTTGATTTTCAGGTTATTTTGCACCCTTCGTTTTTAAATTCTAAAATTGTTTCCTTAGTCTTCAGTTTTGCTCTTAAGTATATATATATATATATATACTTAAGAGCAAAACTTGAAGACTAAGGAAAAAATTTTAGAATTTAAAACGAAGGGTGCAAAATAACCTGAAAATCAAAACGCGCAACGCAGCAGTTTTGAAAATTCAGAATTCACATACTATAAAGATACCTAAGCAAAAAAATACATATATAATTTTGACTCACACCTAGTACAACATAGAAAAGGTTATGTATCTACCTGCGTGAGTAAAAGGAGAAAAGAAAAAAAGAAAATAAAACAACTGAATGTAGAAGGTGTCGAGAATACTGAGCCTTGGCTTTATCAAGGACCAGCAAAAACTCTGCATTTTCTCACTTCCACAAAGACCTAGTTGGAATTAGGTTTCTGCAAGGCCATAGATGCAAGTAACATTCCCACCTAAAATAGTTTAAAAAATATATATATAAGTCATGTCCTCCGTAGAGTAGCATGACCTAGCACTAGTTAACAATTTCGCTTGCATCCATTAACCTTCATGGCCCGACCCATGCTCTTCATCTGTTACTATTAAACAGAGAGAAGAAGATTAAAGAGAACTCAAGCTGTGAGAGTGACATAATAAATAGAAATGATTTTCAGCTATAACGAAATTCCAAGTTCGTTTGAGAGAGAATTTAAACCTGAAAAACAAATTTTACATTGCAATTAAAAAAGGAAATGTTAATTTATAACGAACAGATTTTTGAAAGAAAACTTGAGTCTAAAACCCCCTACTCTACAACTTATGACAGCACGAAAACGAGAATAAGTTAAAGATAATAATTAACTAAAGAAAACTTTGTGAAAGTTATATACCTTAAACAGTTAGTTGCAATATGTACAAAGTATTTCAGCAGTGCTTTAAGTGCATAATTAATTAGTTATTAAGAACTTAACTACTTTGAAAAAACAGCGCATAGACAGCGCATAGAAAAGGAACAAGCTTAGCCATCTTCTGTTCCTAGGTACCACAAAAGACGCTCAAAGTTACAAAGAAAAGTAAGAGTTAAAACCCGCATAAATGTTAACAGACAAACCAATGCTTAAAAGCTGAAAAGCTAAAAAACGACAGAGAAAGGTACATGAAGTACAAACATTGAACTTATAAAACCTAGAACCCAAAAACAAGGAAGAGAGCTTACCTCTTTGAGTTACAAAAACTTTTCTCCTCACAAGAGGAGAACATGGCTGACCTCTTCCGCCACTCCCTAGACGCTGGGGGCAGTGAGGGTGGGGCTGATGGCCTCCTCATACAGCAAGAAACCAACGCGCGGAGATTTTAACCAGAGAAAAAAATATATAAACTTAAGACTGTGGATCTGTATGATCAGAATGAGCAGAATTAACTCTCCAGAATACATGAGAAATATTATAAAATACACGAGCAGTTTATTTAATAATCTTTGCATGTATTAAATCACCTTAGTGAGCTTTCTATAGATTAATCAGAATCTTATTAATTTTAATGTTGGTTTTACTATTTTTAGTATAGCTATCCTAGTGATGAAATAACTGGTTTTCTTTTTTATTTGTTTTTATTTTCTTTTTATAAACAGATTTTTAAGCTTTTTTTGTGATTTTGTTTATATTATTTAATTTTTTTTGTTTTAATAGGACCGTCATATCCATAGCACTAAGGTTCCTTTAGGTAGTTAATAGGCATCCTCTAGCCAACTTTCCTTACGGCTTTGATTGGTCAGAATCATATTATTAACTGTGTAGAAAATTAAAGCAGATCTGCCAACCTTACTCTATTATTCAGAATAATTTTTCTTAAAGTTCTTTTGATGAAAGAAGAAGGAATTTCGTTCTCTAGAAAACTTTCTAATAGTATATTAATGTGGTAATTGAAGTCCAAATTGTTGCTGCAAATTCTTGAAATTCTTAGGACCTGAGAAATTAGTACATTCTCAATTACTTTGGTTGAAATGTTATTATTCCAGTGTAGATATTTAATTACTTTGAAAGGAAAATTAACTCTTTTATCAAAGAGGCTAATAGATGGGTTACCTCTGTTGAGCTTAATGCTTAAGTCTAGGAACTCAAGTTCCTGATTACTGTGGTTGGTTTTACATAAGTTAAGAGAGCTAGGATAGATATTATCAAAATCACTCTCTATAACTTCGGAATTATTGATACACAGCAGATCATCAATATATCTAAAAGTGTAAAGGTAGTTATCTGAGCAGGTGGGGTGATTTTTAATGTATTTATATTCCTTAAAGAACAGGAATAGATTAGCGATATTCGTGGACGTCGATGTTCCCATTGGAATACCGTTCACTTGCTTATAGAGAGTATTATTATATAAGATATGGTTATTTTTTATGCAGCAATTGAGATAAGAGTTCCAAGTTCCTACATCAACAAATTGGTTAAGTTTAAATTCTGCATACAGCTCTTTAAAGGTAGTGATCATATCTGATAGAGGCAGATTAGTATATAGGTTTTCAAAATCATAACTATTAATATCTAGGGGACACACTTTTGAGTATAGTAGAAATTACTTCTGCATTATTATTAATTATCCAAAAATCTCTGTACATCAAGTTAGAACAGTTTCTAATGTGTTTCAAAACCTTCTTTTAAGACATCTTCAAAAGCAAGATCTATTTTCTTTTATGACTCCTTACTCCACTAGCTATGAACCTGAACTTCACAGGATCCTTATGAAACTTAACCGTTGCAAAAGAAATGGAAATTCAGGCCCATATCTTCTAGTTTGCGGAATTTTAAGTTTCTTGAAGAATGCCTTAAACCGATTTTCTAACTGCTTGGTAGAATAACTTACGGGCTCTGTATGTTACTCTATTATTGAGTTCCATAGTTAACAATTCAAAATAGAACTTCTTACAGATAATTGCAAAATTATTGCTAGCTTTATCCGTAGTGGTAAAAATAAATTGGTCTTGTAGTTTGGAGAGTGACCTTTTAGCTTCTCCAGAGAAAAAGAGATTTCTGTCGAAACAAAAGTCCAGACCTGCCAACTCACCGGTGAAGCTATTGATTATATTATATTTCCATTCTGCGAAGGCCTCAATAGGCTGATTGTACGTTAAACTGGTTTTTACGATGTACTTATTTACATCTTGAGTGAAGCTCTCAAGAATCCTTTCTTTGGAAATTGTGAAGGAAGGTCTGAAATTAGAGCCATACTCTAATAAATTCCTAAGCTTTTCATTTTCAACAAAACTCAAGTTTCCGGTGATAATATGGTTGTAATTCTTATCATAGTGAACTGTTTCTTTATGTTCATCACAAGAACAAGTAGTTATTACAGGAATGTAGCTCGAAGAGTTAAGTTTGTAGTTTTTAACTATTGACCCTAAGGTCTTAACATATTTAAAACTTACAATAGACTGGTGCCTGTGGATGGGAAAAAAATTGCATTATTGTAGAACAGCTTCCTTACATTGAGATTATCGTAGGCTTTATTTAGGAACCTGATGGTAACAAAATTACTGGAAAATTCTTTAAGAGAAATTTTATCTTTAAGAATATGTTTAAGAATGTCCAGAACCAAAGCAAAACATGCTTATCAACATGGTCAGCAGTTTCATTCCAGAATTTGAAAAAACATTTAAGGACAGAGTGCTTGAAGGACTTGAGAATTTTGTAAGTATTTTTAACAAAATTAGTGCCAGTTTTAAAGCTTTCCAGAGTTTTTAGCAAGTTAGCAAAATCAACTTTGCTTGATGTGCGAAATAACCTCTGTCCTCTATTACCTCTAGAGCAGCTCTTATTATTAACAAGAAAGAAGAGTTCACGAATTGAAAATTTATGCTGATTATGCTTATTGTCAGATAGAGTGGAATTAAGGCCATAGGGATAAAGAGACTGATGCTGCAAAATTTCAAGGGATTCAGTTTCTAGCCGAGCATAGAGGTCAGGGATAATATGTAGTACCTCTATTTTCACTTTGTCAAAACCATGAGTATGGAAATGCTCTAATTCAAAGGTAGAGTACTGGTTGGCGTTTGTGGAGGGGTTCACTCCTGAATTAGAGAACTTGTTTACTAGAGACCTGTGACCATTAATCCTAAGATGAAGAGGATTTTTACTTTGGCCAATATAGCTAAGGTTGCAGACAGTACAGGTGAGCTTATAGATGGTATTGTAGGCTTTGCAAAACTTGTTGGAGCAATTATCCTCAACAAGAAGAATACAGGTTAGGATCTGCAGATTTACATGTCAAACAACGTTTGTCATTTCATAACTTTAGATTACCTTTGCCAGCGAGTTCATACACTATGGGAAAGGGTGCTAGCCTAACCGAGCGGGGAGGACTTAAAATATCTGAGCTGACCTCCAATCCTTTCATCGTCCTTAGAACTCCACTTGGGCCAAAACATACAAATTCTGAGCAAACCAACTAGGAAAAACTTTTTAGAAATAAGCAGTCCAAGAAAAGACCAAACTCGAGTATAAACTACACTCCAAAAAGCTGCATCCAAAACATACTAAAAAGAAAAATTAGAAAATGAAAAAAACCTCAAGTAAAAAAATAGTAATAAAAAAATAATAATAATAAAAAAATAATAAAACATTTCAACTAGAATTTGCGCATGAGCTGCTAAATAATAAATTGAAATTAGTTACTTAAGAGCAAAACTGAAGACTAAGGAAAAAATTTTAGAATTTAAAACGAAGGGTGCAAAATAACCTGAAAATCAAAACGCGCAACGCAGCAGTTTTGAAAATTCAGAATTCACATACTATAAAGATACCTAAGCAAAAAAATACATATATAATTTTGACTCACACCTAGTACAACATAGAAAAGGTTATGTATCTACCTGCGTGAGTAAAAGGAGAAAGAAAAAAAAAAGAAAATAAAACAACTGAATGTAGAAGGTGTCGAGAATACTGAGCCTTGGCTTTATCAAGGACCAGCAAAAACTCTGCATTTTTCTCACTTCCACAAAGACCTAGTTGGAAATGGGTTTCTGCAAGGCCATAGATGCAAGTAACATTCCCACCTAAAATAGTTTAAAAAATATATATATAAGTCATGTCCTCCGTAGAGTAGCATGACCTAGCACTAGTTAACAATTTCGCTTGCATCCATTAACCTTCATGGCCCGACCCATGCTCTTCATCTGTTACTATTAAACAGAGAGAAGAAGATTAAAGATAACTCAAGCTGTGAGAGTGACATAATAAATAGAAATGATTTTCAGCTATAACGAAATTCCAAGTTCGTTTGAGAGAGAATTTAAACCTGAAAAACAAATTTTACATTGCAATTAAAAAAGGAAATGTTAATTTATAACGAACAGATTTTTGAAAGAAAACTTGAGTCTAAAACCCCTACTTCTACAACTTATGACAGCACGAAAACGAGAATAAGTTAAAGATAATAATTAACTAAAGAAAACTTTGTGAAAGTTATATACCTTAAACAGTTAGTTGCAATATGTACAAAGTATTTCAGCAGTGCTTTAAGTGCATAATTAATTAGTTATTAAGAACTTAACTACTTTGAAAAAACAGCGCATAGACAGCGCATAGAAAAGGAACAAGCTTAGCCATCTTCTGTTCCTAGGTACCACAAAAGACGCTCAAAGTTACAAAGAAAAGTAAGAGTTAAAACCCGCATAAATGTTAACAGACAAACCAATGCTTAAAAGCTGAAAAGCTAAAAAACGACAGAGAAAGGTACATGAAGTACAAACATTGAACTTATAAAACCTAGAACCCAAAAACAAGGAAGAGAGCTTACCTCTTGAGTTACAAAAACTTTTCTCCTCACAAGAGGAGAACATGGCTGACCTCTTCCGCCACTCCCTAGACGCTGGGGGGCAGTGAGGGTGGGGCTGATGGCCTCCTCATACAGCAAGAAACCAACGCGCGGAGATTTTAACCAGAGAAAAAAATATATAAACTTAAGACTGTGGATCTGTATGATCAGAATGAGCAGAATTAACTCTCCAGAATACATGAGAAATATTATAAAATACACGAGCAGTTTATTTAATAATCTTTGCATGTATTAAATCACCTTAGTGAGCTTCTATAGATTAATCAGAATCTTATTAATTTTAATGTTGGTTTTACTATTTTTAGTATAGCTATCCTAGTGATGAATAACTGGTTTTCTTTTTTATTTGTTTTTATTTTCTTTTATAAACAGATTTTTAAGCTTTTTTTGTGATTTTGTTTATATTATTTAATTTTTTTTGTTTTAATAGGACCGTCATATCCATAGCACTAAGGTTCCTTTAGGTAGTTAATAGGCATCCTCTAGCCAACTTCCTTACGGCTTTGATTGGTCAGAATCATATTATTAACTGTGTAGAAAATTAAAGCAGATCTGCCAACCTTACTCTATTATTCAGAATAATTTTTCTTAAAGTTCTTTTGATGAAAGAAGAAGGAATTTCGTTCTCTAGAAAACTTTCTAATAGTATATTAATGTGGTAATTGAAGTCCAAATTGTTGCTGCAAATTCTTGAAATTCTTAGGACCTGAGAAATTAGTACATTCTCAATTACTTTGGTTGAAATGTTATTATTCCAGTGTAGATATTTAATTACTTTGAAAGGAAAATTAACTCTTTTATCAAAGAGGCTAATAGATGGGTTACCTCTGTTGAGCTTAATGCTTAAGTCTAGGAACTCAAGTTCCTGATTACTGTGGTTGGTTTTACATAAGTTAAGAGAGCTAGGATAGATATTATCAAAATCACTCTCTATAACTTCGGAATTATTGATACACAGCAGATCATCAATATATCTAAAAGTGTAAAGGTAGTTATCTGAGCAGGTGGGGTGATTTTTAATGAATTTATATTCCTTAAAGAACAGGAATAGATTAGCGATATTCGTGGACGTCGATGTTCCCATTGGAATACCGTTCACTTGCTTATAGAGAGTATTATTATATAAGATATGGTTATTTTTTATGCAGCAATTGAGATAAGAGTTCCAAGTTCCTACATCAACAAATTGGTTAAGTTTAAATTCTGCATACAGCTCTTTAAAGGTAGTGATTATATCTGATAGAGGCAGATTAGTATATAGGTTTTCAAAATCATAACTATTAATATCTAGGGGACACACTTTGAGTATAGTAGAAATTACTTCTGCATTATTATTAATTATCCAAAAATCTCTGTACATCAAGTTAGAACAGTTTCTAATGTGTTTCAAAACCTTCTTTAAGACATCTTCAAAAGCAAGATCTATTTTCTTTTTATGACTCCTTACTCCACTAGCTATGAACCTGAACTTCACAGGATCCTTATGAAACTTAACCGTTGCAAAAAGAAATGGAAATTCAGGCCCATATCTTCTAGTTTGCGGAATTTTAAGTTTCTTGAAGAATGCCTTAAACCGATTTTCTAACTGCTTGGTAGAATAACTTACGGGCTCGTATGTTACTCTATTATTGAGTTCCATAGTTAACAATTCAAAATAGAACTTCTACAGATAATTGCAAAATTATTGCTAGCTTTATCCGTAGTGGTAAAAATAAATTGGTCTTGTAGTTTGGAGAGTGACCTTTTAGCTTCTCCAGAGAAAAAGAGATTTCTGTCGAAACAAAAGTCCAGACCTGCCAACTCACCGGTGAAGCTATTGATTATATTATATTTCCATTCTGCGAAGGCCTCAATAGGCTGATTGTACGTTAAACTGGTTTTTACGATGTACTTATTTACATCTTGAGTGAAGCTCTCAAGAATCCTTTCTTTGGAAATTGTGAAGGAAGGTCTGAAATTAGAGCCATACTCTAATAAATTCCTAAGCTTTTCATTTTCAACAAAACTCAAGTTTCCGGTGATAATATGGTTGTAATTCTTATCATAGTGAACTGTTTCTTTATGTTCATCACAAGAACAAGTAGTTATTACAGGAATGTAGCTCGAAGAGTTAAGTTTGTAGTTTTTAACTATTGACCCTAAGGTCTTAACATATTTAAAACTTACAATAGACTGGTGCCTGTGGATGGGAAAAAAAATTGCATTATTGTAGAACAGCTTCCTTACATTGAGATTATCGTAGGCTTTATTTAGGAACCTGATGGTAACAAAATTACTGGAAAATTCTTTAAGAGAAATTTTATCTTTAAGAATATGTTTAAGAATGTCCAGAACCAAAGCAAAAACATGCTTATCAACATGGTCAGCAGTTTCATTCCAGAATTTGAAAAACATTTAAGGACAGAGTGCTTGAAGGACTTGAGAATTTTGTAAGTATTTTTAACAAAATTAGTGCCAGTTTTAAAGCTTTCCAGAGTTTTTAGCAAGTTAGCAAAATCAACTTTGCTTGATGTGCGAAATAACCTCTGTCCTCTATTACCTCTAGAGCAGCTCTTATTATTAACAAGAAAGAAGAGTTCACGAATTGAAAATTTATGCTGATTATGCTTATTGTCAGATAGAGTGGAATTAAGGCCATAGGGATAAAGAGACTGATGCTGCAAAATTTCAAGGGATTCAGTTTCTAGCCGAGCATAGAGGTCAGGGATAATATGTAGTACCTCTATTTTCACTTTGTCAAAACCATGAGTATGGAAATGCTCTAATTCAAAGGTAGAGTACTGGTTGGCGTTTGTGGAGGGGTTCACTCCTGAATTAGAGAACTTGTTTACTAGAGACCTGTGACCATTAATCCTAAGATGAAGAGGTGATTTTTACTTTGGCCAATATAGCTAAGGTTGCAGACAGTACAGGTGAGCTTATAGATGGTATTGTAGGCTTTGCAAAACTTGTTGGAGCAATTATCCTCAACAGAAGAATACAGGTTAGGATCTGCAGATTTACATGTCAAACAACGTTTGTCATTTCATAACTTTAGATTACCTTTGCCAGCGAGTTCATACACTATGGGAAAGGGTGCTAGCCTAACCGAGCGGGAGGACTTAAAATATCTGAGCTGACCTCCAATCCTTTCATCGTCCTTAGAACTCCACTTGGGCCAAAACATACAAATTCTGAGCAAACCAACTAGGAAAAACTTTTTAGAAATAAGCAGTCCAAGAAAAGACCAAACTCGAGTATAAACTACACTCCAAAAAGCTGCATCCAAAACATACTAAAAAGAAAAATTAGAAAATGAAAAAAACCTCAAGTAAAAAAATAGTAATAAAAAAATAATAATAATAAAAAATAATAAAACATTTCAACTAGAATTTGCGCATGAGCTGCTAAATAATAAATTGAAATTAGTTACTTAAGAGCAAAACTGAAGACTAAGGAAAAAATTTTAGAATTTAAAACGAAGGGTGCAAAATAACCTGAAAATCAAAACGCGCAACGCAGCAGTTTTGAAAATTCAGAATTCACATACTATAAAGATACCTAAGCAAAAAAATACATATATAATTTTGACTCACACCTAGTACAACATAGAAAAGGTTATGTATCTACCTGCGTGAGTAAAAGGAGAAAAGAAAAAAAAGAAAAATAAAACAACTGAATGTAGAAGGTGTCGAGAATACTGAGCCTTGGCTTTATCAAGGACCAGCAAAAACTCTGCATTTTCTCACTTCCACAAAGACCTAGTTGGAAATGGGTTTCTGCAAGGCCATAGATGCAAGTAACATTCCCACCTAAAATAGTTTAAAAAATATATATATAAGTCATGTCCTCCGTAGAGTAGCATGACCTAGCACTAGTTAACAATTTCGCTTGCATCCATTAACCTTCATGGCCCGACCCATGCTCTTCATCTGTTACTATTAAACAGAGAGAAGAAGATTAAAGATAACTCAAGCTGTGAGAGTGACATAATAAATAGAAATGATTTTCAGCTATAACGAAATTCCAAGTTCGTTTGAGAGAGAATTTAAACCTGAAAAACAAATTTTACATTGCAATTAAAAAAGGAAATGTTAATTTATAACGAACAGATTTTTGAAAGAAAACTTGAGTCTAAAACCCCTACTCTACAACTTATGACAGCACGAAAAACGAGAATAAGTTAAAGATAATAATTAACTAAAGAAAACTTTGTGAAAGTTATATACCTTAAACAGTTAGTTGCAATATGTACAAAGTATTTCAGCAGTGCTTTAAGTGCATAATTAATTAGTTATTAAGAACTTAACTACTTTGAAAAAACAGCGCATAGACAGCGCATAGAAAAGGAACAAGCTTAGCCATCTTCTGTTCCTAGGTACCACAAAAGACGCTCAAAGTTACAAAGAAAAGTAAGAGTTAAAACCCGCATAAATGTTAACAGACAAACCAATGCTTAAAAGCTGAAAAGCTAAAAAACGACAGAGAAAGGTACATGAAGTACAAACATTGAACTTATAAAACCTAGAACCCAAAAACAAGGAAGAGAGCTTACCTCTTGAGTTACAAAAACTTTTCTCCTCACAAGAGGAGAACATGGCTGACCTCTTCCGCCACTCCCTAGACGCTGGGGGGCAGTGAGGGTGGGGCTGATGGCCTCCTCATACAGCAAGAAACCAACGCGCGGAGATTTTAACCAGAGAAAAAAATATATAAACTTAAGACTGTGGATCTGTATGATCAGAATGAGCAGAATTAACTCTCCAGAATACATGAGAAATATTATAAAATACACGAGCAGTTTATTTAATAATCTTTGCATGTATTAAATCACCTTAGTGAGCTTCTATAGATTAATCAGAATCTTATTAATTTTAATGTTGGTTTTACTATTTTTAGTATAGCTATCCTAGTGATGAATAACTGGTTTTCTTTTTTATTTGTTTTTATTTTCTTTTATAAACAGATTTTTAAGCTTTTTTTGTGATTTTGTTTATATTATTTAATTTTTTTTGTTTTTAATAGGACCGTCATATCCATAGCACTAAGGTTCCTTTAGGTAGTTAATAGGCATCCTCTAGCCAACTTCCTTACGGCTTTGATTGGTCAGAATCATATTATTAACTGTGTAGAAAATTAAAGCAGATCTGCCAACCTTACTCTATTATTCAGAATAATTTTTCTTAAAGTTCTTTTGATGAAAGAAGAAGGAATTTCGTTCTCTAGAAAACTTTCTAATAGTATATTAATGTGGTAATTGAAGTCCAAATTGTTGCTGCAAATTCTTGAAATTCTTAGGACCTGAGAAATTAGTACATTCTCAATTACTTTGGTTGAAATGTTATTATTCCAGTGTAGATATTTAATTACTTTGAAAGGAAAATTAACTCTTTTATCAAAGAGGCTAATAGATGGGTTACCTCTGTTGAGCTTAATGCTTAAGTCTAGGAACTCAAGTTCCTGATTACTGTGGTTGGTTTTACATAAGTTAAGAGAGCTAGGATAGATATTATCAAAATCACTCTCTATAACTTCGGAATTATTGATACACAGCAGATCATCAATATATCTAAAAGTGTAAAGGTAGTTATCTGAGCAGGTGGGGTGATTTTTAATGAATTTATATTCCTTAAAGAACAGGAATAGATTAGCGATATTCGTGGACGTCGATGTTCCCATTGGAATACCGTTCACTTGCTTATAGAGAGTATTATTATATAAGATATGGTTATTTTTTATGCAGCAATTGAGATAAGAGTTCCAAGTTCCTACATCAACAAATTGGTTAAGTTTAAATTCTGCATACAGCTCTTTAAAGGTAGTGATTATATCTGATAGAGGCAGATTAGTATATAGGTTTTCAAAATCATAACTATTAATATCTAGGGGACACACTTTGAGTATAGTAGAAATTACTTCTGCATTATTATTAATTATCCAAAAATCTCTGTACATCAAGTTAGAACAGTTTCTAATGTGTTTCAAAACCTTCTTTAAGACATCTTCAAAAGCAAGATCTATTTTCTTTTATGACTCCTTACTCCACTAGCTATGAACCTGAACTTCACAGGATCCTTATGAAACTTAACCGTTGCAAAAAGAAATGGAAATTCAGGCCCATATCTTCTAGTTTGCGGAATTTTAAGTTTCTTGAAGAATGCCTTAAACCGATTTTCTAACTGCTTGGTAGAATAACTTACGGGCTCGTATGTTACTCATTATTGAGTTCCATAGTTAACAATTCAAAATAGAACTTCTTACAGATAATTGCAAAATTATTGCTAGCTTTATCCGTAGTGGTAAAAATAAATTGGTCTTGTAGTTTGGAGAGTGACCTTTTAGCTTCTCCAGAGAAAAAGAGATTTCTGTCGAAACAAAAGTCCAGACCTGCCAACTCACCGGTGAAGCTATTGATTATATTATATTTCCATTCTGCGAAGGCCTCAATAGGCTGATTGTACGTTAAACTGGTTTTTACGATGTACTTATTTACATCTTGAGTGAAGCTCTCAAGAATCCTTTCTTTGGAAATTGTGAAGGAAGGTCTGAAATTAGAGCCATACTCTAATAAATTCCTAAGCTTTTCATTTTCAACAAAACTCAAGTTTCCGGTGATAATATGGTTGTAATTCTTATCATAGTGAACTGTTTCTTTATGTTCATCACAAGAACAAGTAGTTATTACAGGAATGTAGCTCGAAGAGTTAAGTTTGTAGTTTTTAACTATTGACCCTAAGGTCTTAACATATTTAAAACTTACAATAGACTGGTGCCTGTGGATGGGAAAAAAATTGCATTATTGTAGAACAGCTTCCTTACATTGAGATTATCGTAGGCTTTATTTAGGAACCTGATGGTAACAAAATTACTGGAAAATTCTTTAAGAGAAATTTTATCTTTAAGAATATGTTTAAGAATGTCCAGAACCAAAGCAAAAACATGCTTATCAACATGGTCAGCAGTTTCATTCCAGAATTTGAAAAAACATTTAAGGACAGAGTGCTTGAAGGACTTGAGAATTTTGTAAGTATTTTTAACAAAATTAGTGCCAGTTTTAAAGCTTTCCAGAGTTTTTAGCAAGTTAGCAAAATCAACTTTGCTTGATGTGCGAAATAACCTCTGTCCTCTATTACCTCTAGAGCAGCTCTTATTATTAACAAGAAAGAAGAGTTCACGAATTGAAAATTTATGCTGATTATGCTTATTGTCAGATAGAGTGGAATTAAGGCCATAGGGATAAAGAGACTGATGCTGCAAAATTTCAAGGGATTCAGTTTCTAGCCGAGCATAGAGGTCAGGGATAATATGTAGTACCTCTATTTTCACTTTGTCAAAACCATGAGTATGGAAATGCTCTAATTCAAAGGTAGAGTACTGGTTGGCGTTTGTGGAGGGGTTCACTCCTGAATTAGAGAACTTGTTTACTAGAGACCTGTGACCATTAATCCTAAGATGAAGAGGATTTTTACTTTGGCCAATATAGCTAAGGTTGCAGACAGTACAGGTGAGCTTATAGATGGTATTGTAGGCTTTGCAAAACTTGTTGGAGCAATTATCCTCAACAGAAGAATACAGGTTAGGATCTGCAGATTTACATGTCAAACAACGTTTGTCATTTCATAACTTTAGATTACCTTTGCCAGCGAGTTCATACACTATGGGAAAGGGTGCTAGCCTAACTGAGCGGGAGGACTTAAAATATCTGAGCTGACCTCCAATCCTTTCATCGTCCTTAGAACTCCACTTGGGCCAAAACATACAAATTCTGAGCAAACCAACTAGGAAAAACTTTTAGAAATAAGCAGTCCAAGAAAAGACCAAACTCGAGTATAAACTACACTCCAAAAAGCTGCATCCAAAACATACTAAAAAGAAAAATTAGAAAATGAAAAAAACCTCAAGTAAAAAAATAGTAATAAAAAATAATAATAATAAAAAATATAATAAAACATTTCAACTAGAATTTGCGCATGAGCTGCTAAATAATAAATTGAAATTAGTTACTTAAGAGCAAAACTGAAGACTAAGGAAAAAATTTTAGAATTTAAAACGAAGGGTGCAAAATAACCTGAAAATCAAAACGCGCAACGCAGCAGTTTTGAAAATTCAGAATTCACATACTATAAAGATACCTAAGCAAAAAAATACATATATAATTTTGACTCACACCTAGTACAACATAGAAAAGGTTATGTATCTACCTGCGTGAGTAAAAGGAGAAAAGAAAAAAAAGAAAATAAAACAACTGAATGTAGAAGGTGTCGAGAATACTGAGCCTTGGCTTTATCAAGGACCAGCAAAAACTCTGCATTTTCTCACTTCCACAAAGACCTAGTTGGAAATGGGTTTCTGCAAGGCCATAGATGCAAGTAACATTCCCACCTAAAATAGTTTAAAAAATATATATATAAGTCATGTCCTCCGTAGAGTAGCATGACCTAGCACTAGTTAACAATTTCGCTTGCATCCATTAACCTTCATGGCCCGACCCATGCTCTTCATCTGTTACTATTAAACAGAGAGAAGAAGATTAAAGAGAACTCAAGCTGTGAGAGTGACATAATAAATAGAAATGATTTTCAGCTATAACGAAATTCCAAGTTCGTTTGAGAGAGAATTTAAACCTGAAAAACAAATTTTACATTGCAATTAAAAAAGGAAATGTTAATTTATAACGAACAGATTTTTGAAAGAAAACTTGAGTCTAAAACCCCTACTCTACAACTTATGACAGCACGAAAACGAGAATAAGTTAAAGATAATAATTAACTAAAGAAAACTTTGTGAAAGTTATATACCTTAAACAGTTAGTTGCAATATGTACAAAGTATTTCAGCAGTGCTTTAAGTGCATAATTAATTAGTTATTAAGAACTTAACTACTTTGAAAAAACAGCGCATAGACAGCGCATAGAAAAGGAACAAGCTTAGCCATCTTCTGTTCCTAGGTACCACAAAAGACGCTCAAAGTTACAAAGAAAAGTAAGAGTTAAAACCTGCATAAATGTTAACAGACAAACCAATGCTTAAAAGCTGAAAAGCTAAAAAACGACAGAGAAAGGTACATGAAGTACAAACATTGAACTTATAAAACCTAGAACCCAAAAACAAGGAAGAGAGCTTACCTCTGAGTTACAAAACTTTTCTCCTCACAAGAGGAGAACATGGCTGACCTCTTCCGCCACTCCCTAGACGCTGGGGGCAGGAGGGTGGGGCTGATGGCCTCCTCATACAGCAAGAAACCAACGCGCGGAGATTTTAACCAGAGAAAAAAATATATAAACTTAAGACTGTGGATCTGTATGATCAGAATGAGCAGAATTAACTCTCCAGAATACATGAGAAATATTATAAAATACACGAGCAGTTTATTTAATAATCTTTGCATGTATTAAATCACCTTAGTGAGCTTCTATAGATTAATCAGAATCTTATTAATTTTAATGTTGGTTTTACTATTTTTAGTATAGCTATCCTAGTGATGAATAACTGGTTTTCTTTTTTATTTGTTTTTATTTTCTTTTATAAACAGATTTTTAAGCTTTTTTGTGATTTTGTTTATATTATTTAATTTTTTTTGTTTTAATAGGACTGTCATATCCATAGCACTAAGGTTCCTTTAGGTAGTTAATAGTCATCCTTTCAGCCAACTTCCTTACGGCTTTGATTGGTCAGAATCATATTATTAACTGTGTAGAAAATTAAAGCAGATCTGCCAACCTTACTCTATTATTCAGAATAATTTTTCTTAAAGTTCTTTTGATGAAAGAAGAAGGAATTTCGTTCTCTAGAAAACTTTCTAATAGTATATTAATGTGGTAATTGAAGTCCAAATTGTTGCTGCAAATTCTTGAAATTCTTAGACCTGAGAAATTAGTACATTCTCAATTACTTTGGTTGAAAATGTTATTATTCCAGTGTAGATATTTAATTACTTTGAAAGGAAAATTAACTCTTTTATCAAAGAGGCTAATAGATGGGTTACCTCTGTTGAGCTTAATGCTTAAGTCTAGGAACTCAAGTTCCTGATTACTGTGGTTGGTTTTACATAAGTTAAGAGAGCTAGGATAGATATTATCAAAATCACTCTCTATAACTTCGTGAATTATTGATACACAGCAGATCATCAATATATCTAAAAGTGTAAAGGTAGTTATCTGAGCAGGTGGGGTGATTTTTAATGAATTTATATTCCTTAAAGAACAGGAATAGATTAGCGATATTCGTGGACGTCGATGTTCCCATTGGAATACCGTTCACTTGCTTATAGAGAGTATTATTATATAAGATATGGTTATTTTTTATGCAGCAATTGAGATAAGAGTTCCAAGTTCCTACATCAACAAATTGGTTAAGTTTAAATTCTGCATACAGCTCTTTAAAGGTAGTGATTATATCTGATAGAGGCAGATTAGTATATAGGTTTTCAAAATCATAACTATTAATATCTAGGGGACACACTTTGAGTATAGTAGAAATTACTTCTGCATTATTATTAATTATCCAAAAATCTCTGTACATCAAGTTAGAACAGTTTCTAATGTGTTTCAAAACCTTCTTTAAGACATCTTCAAAAGCAAGATCTATTTTCTTTTTATGACTCCTTACTCCACTAGCTATGAACCTGAACTTCACAGGATCCTTATGAAACTTAACCGTTGCAAAAAGAAATGGAAATTCAGGCCCATATCTTCTAGTTTGCGGAATTTTAAGTTTCTTGAAGAATGCCTTAAACCGATTTTCTAACTGCTTGGTAGAATAACTTACGGGCTCGTATGTTACTCTATTATTGAGTTCCATAGTTAACAATTCAAAATAGAACTTCTTACAGATAATTGCAAAATTATTGCTAGCTTTATCCGTAGTGGTAAAAATAAATTGGTCTTGTAGTTTGGAGAGTGACCTTTTAGCTTCTCCAGAGAAAAAGAGATTTCTGTCGAAACAAAAGTCCAGACCTGCCAACTCACCGGTGAAGCTATTGATTATATTATATTTCCCCTTATTCTGCGAAGGCCTCAATAGGCTGATTGTACGTTAAACTGGTTTTTACGATGTACTTATTTACATCTTGAGTGAAGCTCTCAAGAATCCTTTCTTTGAAAATTGTGAAGGAAGGTCTGAAATTAGAGCCATACTCTAATAAATTCCTAAGCTTTTCATTTTCAACAAAACTCAAGTTTCAAAGATAATATGGTTGTAATTCTTATCATAGTGAACTGTTTCTTTATGTTCATCACAAGAACAAGTAGTTATTACAGGAATGTAGCTCGAAGAGTTAAGTTTGTAGTTTTTGAACTATTGACCCTAAGGTCTTAACATATTTAAAACTTACAATAGACTGGTGCCTGTGGATGGGAAAAAAAAAATTGCATTATTGTAGAACAGCTTCCTTACATTGAGATTATCGTAGGCTTTATTTAGGAACCTGATGGTAACAAAATTACTGGAAAATTCTTTAAGAGAAATTTTATCTTTAAGAATATGTTTAAGAATGTCCAGAACCAAAGCAAAAACATGCTTATCAACATGGTCAGCAGTTTCATTCCAGAATTTGAAAAAACATTTAAGGACAGAGTGCTTGAAGGACTTGAGAATTTTGTAAGTATTTTTAACAAAATTAGTGCCAGTTTTAAAGCTTTCCAGAGTTTTTAGCAAGTTAGCAAAATCAACTTTTAGCTTAGATGTGCGAAATAACCTCTGTCCTCTATTACCTCTCAGAGCAGCTCTTATTATTAACAAGAAAGAAGAGTTCACGAATTGAAAAATTTATGCTGATTAGTGCTTATTGTCAGATAGAGTGGAATTAAGGCCATAGGGGATAAAGAGACTGATGCTGCAAAATTTCAAGGGATTCTAAGTTTCTAGCCGAGCATAGAGGTCAGGGATAATATGTAGTACCTCTATTTTCACTTTTGTCATTAAAACGACATGAGTATGGAAATGCTCTAATTCAAAGGTAGAGTACTGGTATGTGCGTTTGTGGAGGGGTTCACTCCCTTGAATTAGAGAACTTGTTTACTAGAGGACCTGTGACCTTATTAATCCTAAGATGAAGAGAGATTTTTACTTTGGCCAATATAGCTTACAAGGTTGCAGACAGTACAGGTGAGGTCCTTGAGTAGATGGTATTGTAGGCTTTGCAAAATCTTGTTGGAGCAATTACATCCTCAACAGAAGAATAGCAGGCAAGTTAGGATCTGCAGATTTACATGTCAAACAACGTTTGTCATTCTCATAACTTTAGATTACCTTTTGCCAGCGAGTTCATACACTATGGGAAAGGGTGCTAGCTCTAATCCTGAGCGGGAGGACTTTAAAAATATCTGAGCTGACCTCCAATCCTTTCATCGTCCTTAGAACTCCACTTGGGCCAAAACACATGACATGTAATTCTGAGCAAACCAACTAGAAAACTCTTTAGAAAATAAGCAGTCCAAGAAAAGACCAAACTCGAGTAGTAAACTAACACTTCCAAAAAGCTGCATCCAAATACATACTAAAAGAAAAATCTAGAAAAATGAAAAACCTCAAGTAAAAAAATAGTAATAAAAAAAATAATAATGAATAAAAATATAATAAAACATTTCAACTAGAATTATGCGCATGAGCTGCTAAATAATAAATTGAAATTAGTTACTGCTAAGAGCAAAAACTGAAGACTAAGGAAAAAATTTTAGAATTTAAAATCGAAGGGTGCAAAATAACCTGAAAAATCAAAACGCGCAACGCAGCAGTTTTGAAAATTCAGAATTCACATACTATAAAGATACTCTAAGCAAAAAAATACATATATAATTTTGACTCACACCTAGTAAGTAACATAGAAAAGGTTATGTATCTACCTGCGTGAGTAAAAGGAGAAAAGAAAAAAAAAAGAAAATAAAAACAACTGAATGTAGAAGGTGTCGAGAATACTGAGCCTTTGGCTTTATCAAGGACTCAGCAAAACTCTGCATTTTCTCACTTCCACAGAAGACCTAGTTGGAAAATGGGTTTCTGCAAGGCCATAGGATGCAAGTAACATTCCCACCTAAAAGTAGTTTAAAAAATATATATATAAGTCATGTCCTCCGTAGAGTAGCATGACCTAGCACTAGTTAACAATTTCTGCTTGCATCCATTAACCTTCATGGCCCGACCCATATGCTCTCTTCATCTGTTACTATTAAACAGAGAGAAGAAGATTAAAAGAGAACTCAAGCTGTGAGAGTGCGACATAATAAATAGAAATGATTTTCAGCTTATAACGAAATTCCAAAGTTCGTTTGAGAGAGAATTTAAACCTGAAAAAACAAATTTTACATTGCAATTAAAAAAGGAAATGTTAATTTATAACGAACAGATTTTTGAAAGAAAAACTTGAGTCTAAAACCCCCTACTCTTCTACAACTTATGACAGTACGAAAACGAGAATAAGTTAAAAGATAATACTTGAACTAAAGAAAACTTTGTGAAAGTTATATACCTTAAACAGTTAGTTGCAATATGTACAAAGTATTTCAGCAGTAGCTTTAAGTGCATAATTAATTAGTTATTAAGAACTTAACTACTTTGAAAAAACAGCGCATAGACAGCGCATAGAAAAGGAACAAGCTTAGCCATCTTCTGTTCCTAGGTACCACAAAAGACGCTCAAAGTTACAAAGAAAAGTAAGAGTTAAAACCCGCATGAAATGTTAACAGACAAACCAATGCTTAAAAGCTGAAAAAGCTAAAAAACGACAGAGAAAGGTACATGAAGTACAAACATTGAACTTATAAAACCTAGAACCCAAAAACAAGGAAGAGAGCTGTACTCTTGAGTTACAAAAAACTTTTTCTCCTCACAAGAGGAGAACATGGCTGACCTCTTCCGCCACTCCCTAGACGCTGGGGGGCAGTGAGGGGTGGGGCTGATGGCTCTCATACAGCAAGAAACCAACGCGCGGAGATTTTAAACCAGAGAAAAAAATATATAAACTTAAGACTGTGGATCTGTATGATCAGAATGAGCAGAATTAACTCCTCCAGAATACATGAGTAAATATTATAAAATACACGAGCAGTTTATTTAATAATCTTTGCATGTATTAAATCACCTTAGTGAGCTTCTATAGATTAATCAGAATCTTATTAATTTTAATGTTGGTTTTATCTATTTTTAGTATAGCTATCCTAGTGATGAATAAATCTGGTTTTTTCTTTTTTTATTTTTGTTTTTATTTTCTTTTATAAACAGATTTTATAAGCTTTTTTTGTGATTTTGTTTATATTATTTAATTTCTTTTTTTTTTGTTTTAATAGGACCGTCATATCCATAGCACCATAAGGTTCCTTTAGGTAGTTAATAGGCATCCTCTAGCCAACTTCCTTACGGCTTTGGATTGGTCAGAATCATATTATTAAACTGTGTAGAAACTAGTTAAAGCAGATCTGCCAACCTTACTCTTCATTATTCAGAATAATTTTTCTTAAAGTTCTTTTTGATGAAAGAAGAAGGAATTTCCGTTCTCTAGAAAACTTTCTAATAGTATATTAATGTGGTAATTGAAGTCCAAATTGTTGCTGCAAATTCTTGAAATTCTTAGGACCTGAGAAATTAGTAGCATTCTCAATTACTTTGGTTGAAATGTTATTATTCCAGTGTAGATATTTAATTACTTTGAAAGGAAAATTAACTCTTTTATCAAAGAGGCTAATAGATGGGTTACTCTACTGTTGAGCTTAATGCTTAAGTCTAGGAACTCAAGTTCCTTGATTACTGTGGTTGGTTTTACATAAGTTAAGAGGAGCTAGGATAGATATTATCAAAATCACTCTCTATAACTTCGGAATTATTGATACACAGCAGATCATCAATATAGTCTAAAAGTAAAGGTAGTTATCTGAGCAGGTGGGGTGATTTTTTAATGAATTTATATTCCTTAAAGAACAGGAATAGATTAGTGATATTCGTGGACGCCGATGTTCCCATTGGAATACCGTTCACTTGCTTATAGAGAGTATTATTATATAAGATATGGTTATTTTTTATGCAAGCAATTGAGATAAGAGTTCCAAGTTCCTAAAGCATCAATTTTAAATTGGTTAAGTTTCAAATTCTCTAGTATACAGCTCTTTAAAGGTAGTGATTATATCCTGATAGAGGCAGATTAGTATATAGGTTTTCAAAATCATAACTATTAATATCTAGGGGACACACTTCTTGAGTATAGTAGAAATTACTTCTGCATTATTATTAATTATCCAAAAATCTCTGTACATCAAGTTAGAACAGTTTCTAATGTGTTTCAAAACCTTCTTTAAGACATCTTCAAAAGCAAGATCTATTTTCTTTTTTTATGACTCCTTACTCCACTAGCTATGAACCTGAACTTCACAGGATCCTTATGAAACTTAACTCGTTGCAAAAAGAAATGGAAATTCAGGCCCATATCTTCTAGTTTTGCGGAATTTTAAGTTTCTTGAAGAATGCCTTAAACCGATTTTCTAACTGCTTGGTAGAATAACTTACGGGCTCGTATATTGCTGGTTACTCTCATTATTGAGTTCCATAGTTAACAATTCAAAATAGAACTTCTTACAGATATATCGCCGTAAAATTATTATTGTGCTTTATCCGTAGTGGTAAAAATAAATTGGTCTTGTAGTTTGGAGAGTGACCCAGCTTCTCCAGAGAAAAAGAGATTTCTGTCGAAACAAAAGTCCGTGGGAATCTGCCAACTCACCGGTGAAGCTATTGATTATATTATATCTCCATTCTGCGAAGGCCTCAATAGGCTGACTTGTACGTTAAACTGGTTTTTACGATGTACCATTTACATCTTTGAAAGTGAAGCTCTCAAGAATCCTTTCTTTGGAAATTCGAAGGAAGGTCTGAAATTTAGAGCCATAATTTCAATAAATTCCTAAGCTTTTTCATTTTCAACAAAACTCAAGTTTCCAGAGGAAGAGAAGTTGTAATTCTTATCATAGTGAACCATGTTTCTTTATGTTCATCACAAGTGTAATAAGTAGTTATTACAGGAATGTAGGCTCGAAGAGTTAAGTTTAGAAGCAACTATTGACCCTAAGGTCTTAACATATTTAAAACTTACAATAGACTGGTGCCTGTGGATGGGAAAAAAATTGTATTATTGTAGAACAGCTTCTCCTTACATTGAGATTATCAGGTAGGCTTTATTTAGGAACCTGATGGTAACAAAATTACTTGGAAAATTTTTTAAGAGAAATTTTATCTTTAAGAATATAAATGGAGAAATGTCCAGAACCAAAGCAAAAACATGCTTATCAACATGGCCAGCAACATTCCAGAATTTGAAAAAACATTTAAGGACAGAGTGCTTGAAGGGACTTGAGAATTTTGTAAGTATTTTTAACAAAATTAGTGCCAGTTTTAAAGCTTTCCAGAGTTTTTAGCAAGTTAGCAAAATCAATCTTTGCTACTGATGTAGTGAACAACCTCTGTCCTCTATTACCTCTAGAGCAGCCTTTATTATTAACAAGAAAGAAGAGTTCACGAATTGAAAATTTATGCTGATTATGTTTATTGTCAGATATGAGTGGAATTAAGGGCCATAGGGATAAAGAGACTGATGCTGTAAAATTTCAAGGGATCTAGTTTCTAGCCGAGCATAGAGGTCAGGGATAATATGTAGTACCTCTATTTTCAGTACTTCTTTTGTCAAAACCATGAGTATGGAAATGCTCTAATTCAAAGGTAGGAGTACTGGTTGGCGTTTGTGGAGGGGTTCACTCCTGAATTAGAGAACTTGTTTACTAGAGACCTGTGACCATTAATCCTAAGACAAGAGGATTTTTACTTTGGCCATTATAGCTGGAAGGTTGCAGACAGTACAGGTGAGCTTATAGATGGTATTGTAGGCTTTGCAAAACTTGTTGGAGCAATTATCCTCAACAGAAGAATACAGGTTAGGATCTGTATAGATTTGCATGTCAAACAACGTTTGTCATTTTATAACTTTAGATTACCAGTTGAAGCGAGTTCATAATACCTATGGGAAAGTAAGTTAGCCTAACCGAGCGGGAGGACTTCTAAAATATCCGAGCTGACCTCCAATCCTTACATCGTCCTTAGATGTCCCCACTTGGGCCAAAACATACACAAATTCTGAGCAAACCAACTAGGAAAAACTTTTAGAAACAAGCAGTCCAAGAAAAGACCAAACCTGAGTATAAACTAAGCACTCCAAAAAGTTGCATCCAAAACATACTAAAAAGAAAAATTAGAAAATGAATGAAAAACCTCAAGTAAAAAAATAGTAATAAAAAAATAATAATAATAAAAAATAATAAAACATTTCAACTAGAATTTGCGCATGAGCTGCTAAATAATAAATTGAAATTAGTTACTTAAGAGTAAAAACTGAAGACTAAGGTAAAAATTTTAGAATTTAAAACGAAGGGTGTACAATAACCTGAAAATCAAAACGCGCAAATTGCAGTTTTGAAAATTCAGAATTCACATACTATAAAGATACCTAAGCAAAAAAATACATATATAATTTTGACTCACACCTAGTACAACATAGAAAAGGTTATGTATCTACCTGCGTGAGCAAAAGGAGAAAAGAAAAAGAAAAGAAATAAAACAACTGGACTAGAAGGTGTCGAGAATATTGGAGCCTTGGCTTACCCAAGAACTGCAAAAACTCTGCATTTTCTCACTTCCATTAAAGACTCAGTTGGAAATGGGTTTCTGCAAGGCCATAGATGCAAGTAACATTCCCACCTAAAATAGTTTAAAAATATATATATAAGTCATGTCCTCCGTAGAGCAGCATGACCTAGCACTAGTTAACAATTTCGCTTTGCATCCATTAACCTTCACAGCCTATTCCATGCTCTTCATCTGTTACTATTAAACAGAGAGAAGAAGATTAAAGAGAACCCAAGCTGTGAGAGTGACATAATAAATAGAAATGATTTTCAGCTATAACGAAATTCCAAGTTCAGTTTGAGAGAGAATTTAAACCTGAAAAACAAATTTTACATTGCAATTAAAAAAGGAAATGTTAATTTATAACGAAATTTTCAGATTTTTGAAAGAAAACTTGAGTCTAAAACCCCCTACTCTACAACTTATGACAGCATTGAAAACGAGAATAAGTTAAAGATAATAATTAACTAAAGAAAACTTTGTGAAAGTTATATACCTTAAAGCGTTAGTTGCAATATGTACAAAGTATTTCAGCAGTGCTTTAAGTGCATAATGAATTAGTTATTAAGAACTTAACTACTTTGAAAAAACAGCGCATAGACAGCGTATAGAAAAGGAACAAGCTTAGCCATCTTCTGTTCCTAGGTACCACAAAAGACGCTCAAAGTTACAAAGAAAAGTGTAAGAGTTAAAACCCAAAAGCAATGTTAACAGACAAAAACCAATGCTTAAAAGCTGAAAAGCTAAAAAACGATAGAGAAAAGGTACATGAAGCGGCAAACATTGAACTTATAAAACCTAGAACCCAAAAACAAGTGAAGAGATTTTCTACTCCTCTTTGAGTTACAAAAACTTTTCTCTCTCACAAGAGGAGAACATGGCTGACCTCTTTCCGCCACTCCCCAGACGCTGGGGGGCAGGTGAGGGTGGGGCTGATGGCCTCCTCATACAGCAAGAAACCAACGCGCGGAGATTTTGCCCGTAGAAAAAATATATAAACTTAAGACTGTGGATCTGTATGATCAGAATGAGCAGAATTAACTCTCCAGAATACATGAGAAATATTATAGGGCACACAAGAAGCTTATTTTACAATCTTTGCATGTATTAAATCACCTTAGGCGAGCCTTCTATAGATTGAAATCAGAATCTTATTAATTTCACGGTTGGTTTTACTTCATTTTTAATACATTAACCTAGTGATGAATAAACTCTGTTTTCTTTTTTATTTGTTTTTATTTTCTTTTATATAACAGATTTTTAAGCTTTTTTTAGTGATTCTGTTTATATTATTTAATTTTTTTGTTTTAATAGGACCGTCATATCCATAGCACGTATGTCCCTTTAGGTAGTTAATAGGCATCCTCTAGCCAGTTTCCTTACGGCTTTGATTGGTCAGAATCATATTATTAACTGTGTAGAAAATTAAAGCAGATCTGCCAACCTTACTCTATTATTCAGAATAATTTTTCTTAAAGTTCTTTTGATGAAAGAAGAAGCAACTCAGTTCTCTAGAAAACTTTCTAATAGTATATTAATGTGGTAATTGAAGTCCAAATTGTTACTGCAAATTCTTGAAATTCTTAGGACCTGAGAAATTAGTACATTCTCAATTACTTTGGTTGAAATGTTATTATTCCAGTGTAGATATTTAATTACTTTGAAAGGAAAAATTAACTCTTTTATCAAAGAGGCTAATAGATGGGTTACCTCTGTTGAGCTTAATGCTTAAGTCTAGGAACTCAAGTTCCTGATTACTGTATTTGGTTTTACATAAGTTAAGAGAGCTAGGATAGATATTATCAAAATTTTGCTATAACTTCTGAATTATTGATACACAGCAGATCATCAATATATCTAAAAGTGTAAAGGTAGTTATCTGAGCAGGTGGGGTGATTTTTAATGAATTTATATTCCTTAAAGAACAGGAATAGATTAGTTGGTTATTCGTGGACGTCGATGTTCCTACATTGGAATACCGTTCACTTGCTTATAGAGAGTATTATTATATAAAGATATGGTTATTTTTTATGCAGCAATTGAGATAAGAGTTCCAAGTTCCTACATCAACAAATTGTTGGAGTTTAAATTCTGCCAAGTAGCTCTTTCAAGGTAGTGATGATATCTTGATAGAAAAAGGCAGATTAGTATATAGGTTTTCAAAATCATAACTATTAATATCTAGGGGACACACTTTGAGTATATAGTAGAAATTACTTCTGCATTATTATTAATTATCCAAAAATCTCTGTACATCAAGTTAGAGAACAGTTTCTAATGTGTTTCCAAAACCTTCTTTAGTACATCTTCACAAAAGCAAGATCTATTTTCTTTTTATGACTCCTTACTCCACTAGCTATGAATTGAACTTCAATAGTGATCCTTATGAAACTTAAACTGTTGCAAAAAGAAATGGAAATTCAGGCCCATATCTTTCTAGCTTGCGGAATTTTAAGTTTCTTGAAGAATGCCTTAAACCGATTTTCTAACTGCTTGGTAGAATAACTTGCTGGGCTCGTATGTTACTCTATTATTGAGTTCCATAGTTAACAATTCAAAATAGAACTTCTTACAGATAATTGCAAAATTATTACAAGCGCTTTTATCCGTAGTGGTAAAAATAAATTGGTCTTGTAGTTTGAGAGAGCAAATCTTTAGCTTCTCCAGAGAAAAAGAGATTTCTGTCGAAACAAAAGTCCAGACCTGCCAACTCACCGGTGAAGCTGCTTGATTATATTATACTTCCATTCTGCGAAGGCCTCAATAGGCTGATTGTACGTTAAACTGGTTTTTACGATGTATTTATTTACATCTTGAGTGAAGCTCTCAAGAATCCTTTCTTTTGGAAATTGTGAAGGAAGGTCTGAAATTTAGAGCCATACTCTAATAAATTCCTAAGCTTTTCATTTTCAACAAAACTCAAGTTTCCGGTGATAATATGGTTGTAATTCTTATCATAGTGAACTGTTTCTTTATGTTCATCACAATAACAAGTAGTTATTAATATGGAATGTAGTTTAATAGTTAAGTTTGTAGCTTTTAACTATTGACCCTAAGGTCTTAACATATTTAAAACTAGTAATAGACTGGTGCCTGTGTGGATGGGAAAAAAATTCAGATTATTGTAGAACAGCTTCATTACATTGAGATTATCGTAGGCTTTATTTAGGAACCTGATGGTAATGAAATTAATGGAAAATTCTTTAAGAGAAATTTTATCTTTAAGAATATGTTTAAGAATGTCCAGAACCAAAGCAAAAACATGCTTATCAACATGGTCAGCAGTTTCATCTCAGAATTTGAAAAAACATTTAAGGACAGAGTGCTTGAAGGATCATTGAGAATTTTCAGGCATTTTTAACAAACAGTGCCAGTCCAAGCTTTCCAGAGTTTTTTAGTGGGTTAGCAAAATCAAATCTTGCTTGATGTGCGAAATAACCTCTGTCCTCTATTACCTCTAGAGCAGCTCTTATTATTAACAAGAAAGAAGAGTTCACGAATTGAAAATTTATGCTGATTATGTTTATTACGTGTCAGATAGAGTGGAATTTTAAGGCCATAGGGATAAAGAGACTGATGCTGCAAAATTTCAAGGGATTCAGTTTCTAGCCATGAGCATAGAGGCCGGGGATAATATGTAGTGACTCTATTTTCACTTTGTCAAAACCATGAGTATGGAAATGCTCTAATTCAATGCTGTAGAGTACTGGTTGGCGTTTGTGGAGGGGTTCTGTTCAAATTAGAGAACTTGCTTTACTAGATATTCTGCACCATTAATCCCAAGATGAAGAGTGGATGATTGTACTTTGGCTACAGATAGCATAAGGTTGCAGACAGTACAGGTGAGCTTATAGATGGTATTGTAGGTTTTGCAAAACTTGTTGGAGCAATTATCCTCAATAGGTACATGAATACAGGTTAGGATCTTGCAGATTTACATGTCAAACAACAGTCACGCTTCATAACCCTTAGATTACCTTTTGCCATGAGTTCATACACTTATGGGAAAGAAAAGTGCTAGCTCAACTGAGCGTGGGAGGACTTAAAACATCTGAGCTGACCTCCAATCCTTTCATCGTCCTTAGAACTCCACTTGGGCCAAAACATACAAATTCTGAGCAAACCAACTAGGAAAAACTTTTTAGAAATAAGCAGTCCAAGAAAGGACCAAACTCCCGAGTATAAACTACACTCCAAAAAGCTGCATCCAAAACATACCAAAAAGAAAAATTAGAAAATGAAAAATCCCTCAAGTAAAAAAATAGTAATAAAAAAATAATAATAATAAAAGGTAATAATAAAACATTTCAACTAGAATTTGGCGCATGAGCTGCTAAATAATAAATTGAAATTAGTTACTTAAGAGCAAAAACTGAAGACTAAGGAAAAAAATTTTAGAATTTAAAACGAAGGGTGCAAAATAACCCTGAAAATCAAAACGCGCAATGCAGCAGTTTTGAAAAATTTGTGAATTCACAGCCTTTACAAAAGATACCTAAGCAAAAAAATACATATATATTTCTTTGACTCACACCTAGTACAACATAGAAAAGGTTATGGTTCTACCAAAGTGAGTAAAAAGGAGAAAAAGAAAAAAAAGAAAAATAAAACAACTGAATGTAGCAGAAGTCGAGAATACTGAGCCTTGGCTTTATCAAGGACCATGCAAAAACTCTGCATTTTCTCACTTCCACAAAGGACCTAGTTGGAAATGGCTTTCTGCAAGCGCCATAGATGCAAGTAACATTCTAATCATAGTGTTGTAGTTTAAAAAATATATATATAAGTCATGTCCTCCGTAGAGTGGTACGACCTAGCACTAGTTAACAATTTCGCTTGCATCTGCTAACCTTCATGGCTCCGACCTATGCTCTTCGATTCAATATTATTAAACAGAGAGAAGAAGATTAAAGAGAACCCAAGCTGTGAGAGTGACATAATAAATAGAAATGATTTTCAGCTATAACGAAATTCCAAGTTCGTTTGAGAGAGAATTTAAACCTGAAAAACAAATTTTACATTGCAATTAAAAAAGGAAATGTTGACTATATAACGGTAATGATTTTTGAAAGAAAACTTGAGTCTAAAACCCCCTACTCTACAACTTATGATAAAGTATTAAAAAACGAGAATAAGTTAAAAGATAGTTAATAACTAAAGAAAACTTTGTGAAAGTTATATACCTTAAAACAGTTAGTTTGAATATGTACAAAGTATTTCAGCAGTGCTTTAAGTAGCGAATTAATTAGTTATTAAGAACTTAACTACTTTGAAAAAACAGCGCATAGACAGCGCATAGAAAAGGAACAAGCTTAGCCATCTTCACCCCTAGGTACCACAAAAGACGCTCAAAGTTACAAAGAAAAGTAAGAGTTAAAACCCGCATAAATGTTAACAGACAAACCAATGCTTAAAAGCTGAAAAAGCTAAAAAACGACAGAGAAAGGTAACATGAAGCATAAACATTTGAACTTGGTAAAACCTATCCAAAAACAAGGAAGAGAGCTTACCTCTTGAGTTACAAAATCTTTTCTCATGAGGAGGAGAACATATTGACCTCTTCCGCCACTCCCTAGACGCTGGGGGCAGTGAGGGTGGGGCTGATGGCCTCCTCATACAGCAAGAAACTAACGCGCGGAGATTTTAACCAGAGAAAAAAATATATAAACTTAAGACTGTGGATCTGTGCTGATCAGAATGAGCAGAATTAACTCTCCAGAATACATGAGAAATATTATAAAATACACGAGCAGTTTATTTAATAATCCTTAAATGTATTAAATCACCTTAGTGAGCTTCTATAGATTAATCAGAATCTTAGTTTAATTTTAACGTTGGTTTTACTATTTTTAGTATAGCTATCCTAGTGATGAATAACTGGTTTTCTTTTTTATTTGTTTTTATTTTCTTTTATAGCTTTAGATTTTTAAGCTTTTTTTGTGATTTTGCTTATATTATTTTTTAATTTTTTTGTTTTAGACAGGACCGTCATATCCATAGCAATTGCTGTCTCTTTAGGTAGTTAATAGGGCATCCTCTAGCCAACTTCCTTACGGCTTTGATTGGTCAGAATCATATTATTAACTGTGTAGAAAATTAAAGCAGATCTGCCAACCTTAATTTTATTATTCAAGAATAATTTTTCTTAAAGTTCTTTTGATGAAAGAATATGGAATTTCGTTCTCTAGAAAACTTTCTAATAGTATATTAATGTGGTAATTGAAGTCCAAATTGTTGCTGCAAATTCTTGAAATTCTTAGAATTTGAGAAATTAGTACATTCCTCAATTACTTTGGTTGAAATGTTATTATTCCAGTGTAGATATTTAATTGTTTGAAAGGAAAATTAACTCTTTTATCAAAGAGGCTAATAGATGGGTTACCTCTGTTGAGCTTAGATTATTGAAGCCCAGGAACTCAAGTTCCTGATTACTGTGGTTGGTTTTACATAAGTTAAGAGAGCTAGGATAGATATTATCAAAATCACTCTCTCTATAACTTCGGAATTATTGATACATAGTAGAGATCATCAATATATTCAAAAGTGTAAAGGCAGTTATCTGAGCAGGTGGGGTGATTTTTTACGAATTTATATTCCTTAAAGAACAGGAACAGATTAGCGATATTCGTGGACGTCGATGTTCCCATTAAATGTCGTTCACTTGCTTATAGAGAGTATTATTATATAAGATATATTATTTTTTATGCAAGAAAATGAGATAAGAGTTCCAAGTTCCTACATCAACAAATTGGTTAAGTTTAAATTCTGTACACAGCTCTTTAAAGGTAGTGATCATATCTGATAGAGGCAGATTAGTATATAGGTTTCTAAAATCATAACTATTAATATCTAGGGGACACACTTTGAGCATAGTAGAACAAACACTTCTGCATTATTATTAATTATCCAAAAATCTCTGTACATCAAGTTAGTCAGTTTCTAATGTGTTTCAAAACCTTCTTTAAGACATCTTCAAAAGCAAGATCTATTTTCTTTTTATGACTCCTTACTCCACTAGCTATGAACCTGAACTTCACAGGATCCTTATGAAACTTAACCGTTGCAAAAAGAAATCAGCCCAGCTCCATATCTTCTAGCTTGCGGAATTTTAAGTTTCTTGAAGAATGCCTCAAACCGAGCTTTCTAACTGCTTGGTAGAAATGGCACTTACGGCTTCTGCATGCAGTCAGATATTATTGAGTTCCATAGTTAGCTAATTCAAAATAGAATTTCTTAGCAGATAATTGCAAAATTATTGTTAGCTTTATCCGTAGTGGTAAAAATAAATTGGTCTTGTAGTTTGGAGAGGGAATAATTTTCAGCTTCTCCAGAGAAAAAGAGATTTCACGAAACAAAAGTCCAGACCTGCCAACTCACTTGCGGTGAAGCTGTTGATTGGTATTATATATTTCCATTCTGCGAAGGCCTCAATATTGATTGTATGTTAAACTGGGTTTTTACGATGTACTTATTTACATCTTGAGTGAAGCTCTCAAGAAATCCTTTCTTTGGAAATTGTGAAGGAAGGTCTGAAATTTAGAGCCATACTCTACTAAATTCCTAAGCTTCTTTCATTTTCAACAAAACTCAAGTTTCCGGTGATAACATGGTTGTAATTCTAATTTATAAGTTAACTGTTTCTTTATGTTCATCACAAGAACAAGTAGCAGTTACAGGAATGTAGCTCGAAGAGTTAAGTTTGTAGTTTTTAACTATTGACCCTAAAGTCTTAACATATTTAAAACTTACAATAGACTGGTGCCTGTGGATGGGAAAAATTAAATGGCATTATTGTAGAACAGCTTCCTTACATTGAGATTACCGTAGGCTTTATTTAGGAACCTGATGGTAACAAAATTACCGGAAAATTCTTTTAAGAGAAATTTTATCTTTAAGAATATGTTTAAGAATGTCCAGAACTAAAGCAAAAACATGCTTATCAACATGGTCAGCAGTTTCATTCCAGAATTTGAAAAATACATTTAAGGACATAGATGTTGGAAGGACTTGAGAATTTTGTAAGTATTTTTAACAAAATTAAAAGAAGTTTTAAAGCTTTCCAGAGTTTCTAGCAAGAATAGCAAAATCAATCTTGCTTGATGTGCGAAATAAATCCTCTGTCCTCTATTACCTCTAGAGCAGCTCTTATTATTAACAAGGTGTTAGTGAGCTCACGAATTGAAAATTTATGCTGATTATGCTTATTGTCAGATAGAGTAGAATTAAGGCCATAGGGATAAAGAGACTGATGCTGCAAAATTTCAAGGGATTCAGTTTCTAATATATAGAGGTTTGTGATAAACATGTAGTACCTCTATTTTCTGTTTCTCATTAAACTATGAGTGATGGGAAAATGCTCTAATTCAAAGGTAGAGTGTACTGGTTGGCGTTTGTGGAGGGGTTCACTCCTCGAATTAGAGAATCCGTTTACTAGAGACCTGTGACCATTAAACTTGGAGATGAAGAGGATTTTTACTTCTTGGCCAATATAGCTAAGGTTACAGACAGCACAGGTGAGCTTTATAGATGGTATTGTAGGCTTTGCAAAACTTGTTGGAGCAATTATCCTCAACAGAAGAATACAGGTTAGGATCTGCAGATTTACATGTCAAACAACGTTTGTCATTTCACAATTTTAGATTACCTTTGCCAGCGAGTTCAGTACACTATGGGAAAGGGCGCTAGCCCCATCCGAGCGGGAGGACTTAAACATCTGAGGCTGACCTCCAATCCTTTTCATCGTCCTTAGAACTCCACTTGGGCCAAAACATACAAATTCTGAGCAAACGAACTAGGAAAAACTTTTTAGAAATAAGCAGTCCAAGAAAAGACCAAACTCGAGTATAAACTACACTCCAAAAAGCTGCATCCAAAACATACGGAAAAGAAAAATTAGAAAATGAAAAAATCCTCTAGTAAAAAAATAGTAATAAAAAAAATAATAATAATAAAAAATAATAAAACATTTCAACTAGAATTTGCGCATGAGCTACTAAATAATAAATTGAAATTAGTTACTTTAAGAGCAAAACTGAAGACTAAGGAAAAAATTTTAGAATTTAAAACGAAGGGTGCAAAATAATCTGAAACCAAAACGCGCAACGCAGCAGTTTTGAAAACTCAGAATCTGCATACTAGTAAAAAGATACCTAAGCAAAAAAATACATAGAGAATTTTGACTCACACCTAAAGAATATAGAAAAGGTTATGTATCTACTCCAAGTGAGTGGCAGGATAAAAGAAAAAAGAAAATAAAACAATTGAATGTAGAAGGTGTTTGTAACACTGAGCCTACTTTATCACACCAGCAAAAACTCTGCATTTTCTCACTTCATTAAAGACCTAGTTGGAAATGGGTTTCTGCAAGGCCATAGGACAAAAAGTAACATTCCCACCTAAAATAGTTTAAAAAATATATATATAAGTCATGTCCTCCGTAGAGTAGCATGACTCAGCACTAGTTAAACACTTTCGCTTGGCATCCATTTAACCTTCATGGCCCGACCCATGCTCTTCATCTGCTACTATTAAACAGAGAGAAGAAGATTAAAGAGAACTCAAGCTGTGAGAGTGACATAATAAATAGAAATGATTTTCAGTTATAAAGAATGAAATTCCAAGTCTGTTTGAGAGAGAATGAAACCTGAAAAACCAAATTTTACATTGTAAATTAAAAAAAGGTAATGTTAATTTATAACGAACAGATTTTTAGAAAGAAAACTTGAGTCTAAAACCCCCTACTCTACAACTTATGACAGCAATGAAAATTTATAATGGTTAAAGATAATAATTAACTGTGGAAAATCCTCAGAAAGTTATATTATGTCTTGAACAGTTAGTTGCAATATGTACAAAGTATTTCTGCAGTGCTTTAAGTGCATAATTAATTAGTTATTAAGAACTTAACTATTTCGAAAAAACAGCGCATAGACAGCGCATAGAAAAGGAACAGTTGTTTAGCCATCTTCTGTTCCTAGGTACCACAAAAGACGCCCAAAGCTGCAAAGAAAAGTAAGAGTTAAAACCCGCATAAATGTTAACAGACAAACCAATGCTTAAAAAGCTGAAAAGCTAAAAAACGACAGAGAAAAGGTACATGAAGTGCCAAACATTGAACTTATAAAACCTAGAACCCAAAAACAAGGAAGAGAGCTTACCCTTTGAGTTACAAAAACTTTTCTCCTCACAAGAGGAGAACATGGTTGACCCTCTCTTCCGCCACTCCTGGGACGCTGTGGGGCAGTGAGGGTGGGGCTGATGGCCTCCCTCATACAGCAAGAAACCAACGCGCGGAGATTTTAACCAGAGAAAAAAATATATAAACTTAAGACTGTGGATCTGTATGATCAGAATGAGCAGAATTAACTCTCCAGAATACATGAGAAATATTATAAAATACAATGAGCAGTTTATTTACCAATCTTTGCATGTATTAAATCGTCTTAGTGAGCTTCTATAGATTAATCAGAATCTTATTAATTTTTTAATGTTATTTACTATTTTTAGTATAGCTATCTCAGTGATGAATCAATCAGTTTTCTTTTTTATTTGTTTTTATTTTCTTTTATGTGTTGATTTTTAAGCTTTTTTTGTGGATTTGTTTATATTATTTAATTTTTTGTTACTAATAGGATCGTCATATCCATAAGAACTAAGGTTCCTTTAGGTAGCACAGGCATCCTCTAGCCAATTTCCTCTTACGGCTTTGATTGGTCAGAATCATATTATTAACTGTGTAGAAAATTAAAGCAGATCTGATAACCTTACTCTATTATTCAGAATAATTTTTCTTAAAGTTCTTTTGATGAAAGTAAAGAAGGAATTTCGTGCTCTAGAAAACTTTCTAATAGTATATTATAATGTGGTAATTTTAAAGTCCAACTTGTTGCTACAAATTCTCTGAAATTCTTAGGACTCAGAGAAATTAGTACATTCTCAATTACTTTGGTTGAAATGTTATTATTCCAGTGTAGATATTTAACAGCTTTGAAAAGAAAATTAACTCTTTAATCAAGCAGGCGCAATAGATGGGTTACATCTTCTATTGATTTTAATGTTTAAGTCTAGGAACTCAAGTTCCTGATTACCAGTTATTTTACATAAGCAGCAGAGTTATATAGATAATATCAAAATCAATTTCTATAACTTCTAGAATTATTGATGTTTATAGATCATCAATATATTCTGGGAAGTGTAAAGGTATGTGAAGTATCTGTTAGCAGGTGGGGTGATTTTTAATGAATTTATATTCCTTAAAGAACAGGAAGGACACGATTAGCGATATTCGTGGGACGCTGATGTTCTATTGGAATAATTGCAGTCTACTTTGCTTAGAGAGAGTATTATTATATAAGATATGGTTATTTTTTATGCAGGCACTGTAGGATGTAGTGAGTTCCAAGTTCCTACATCAATACAAATTGGTTAAGTTATGAATTCTGGCAGTTTCTTAAATGTAGTGATAAGAACTGATAGACAGGCAGATTAGTAAGTAGGTTTTCAAAATCATAACTATTAGCTATCTAGGGGATACACTTGGAGTATAGTAGAAATTACTTCTGTGGCTATTAATTAATTATCCAAAAATCTCTGTACACCTGGGAAGTTAGAAACAGCTTCTAATGTGTTCTCAAAACCTTCTTTAAGACATCTTCGGGTGCTAAGATCTATTTTCTTTTTATGACTCCTTACACCACTACAGTTATGAACCTGAATCCTCATGAGATCCTTATGAAACTCAACTGCTGCAAAAAGAAATGGAAATTGTGTTTCATATCTTCTGAAGGTTTGCGGAATTTTAAAGTTTCTTGAAGAATGTTCTTTAAACTGATTTTCTAACTGCTTGGTAGAATAACTTACGGGCTCATATTTCAGCATGGCTCTATTATTGAGTTCCATAGTTAAATAATTCAAAAGAGAAACTTCTTACAGATAACTGCAAAATTATTGCTAGCTTTTATCCGTGGTGGTAAAAATAAATTGGTTCCTTGTAGAAGTTTGGAGAGTGACCTTTTAGCTTCTCCAGAGAAAAAGAGATTTCCTGTCGAAATGAAAAAGTCCAGACCTACCAACCCACTGGTGAAGCTATTGATTATATTATATTTCATTCTGCGAAGGCCTCAATAGGCTGATTGTACGTTGTAAACTGGTTTCTTACGATGTACTTATTTTACATCTTGAGTGAA